>WARS01000052.1:4142129-5522839 GCA_008933995.1 Datnioides undecimradiatus
ATTTTAAATTCTAACGAACGCAATCGATCTCCCGTAGCTTGCAGGAGTCCACGGCGGAAATAAATCAGAGATGTTAGCAGGAGGAAAGTCATTAAGGCGTCAGAATAAAGAGTCAAAAAGAAATTTCTGTTTCATTAATCTGGCTGAAGGTGCCATGTTGTTTTTCTCTGATTTAACTTTACTGTTGGTCAATGTATTTATTTATGTATTAGGAGTCGGAAAGGCACAGTGAATGATGGTCTTTATTCACGACGCTTGTGGCTTTTGAGTGCTTAGATGTTGTGTTTCCGGGAGCAGCAACAGCAGGTTGTGTCAGATAAATGGGAAATTGTTTTAATATGTTGAATAAAAGAGAAAAGAACATGAGCAGTGGCAGAGATAATTGCTAACTACAAAGAAAGAAGACATGTAAAGTAGCAACATGATTTCTGATTAATGTACGATCTTTGATGTGTGCAGTGGCTAAACAACAGCAGACTGAGAGTGTTGCGCAGAGGGACAAAGCGTTATAACAGTGCAGCTGTAACAATTAGTCAGTTAACTTAAAGTTAACTGGCCTCTATTTGTATTATCAATGAACTGTTTGAGCTTGCTTTGGGTTTTAACTGTTAGTTGGGCAAAATAAGTTTAATCAACCTGTATGCCATTCAATTAAATCAGTTATTGAGATATTTATGTGAAGATGAACTGTGAATGAAAATATTCATTTGCTACAGTCATATGACACAAATGTAAATGTTGTATGTACAATTTTATTCCTATTTCAGACTTTTCTATTTTGCTTTTTTGGACTACAGTACAATCAGCCTCTAACTCACTAACCCTAACCTTCGAGCACTGAGAAGCCTACATCCATGACATGCAAGTCCCTGAATAAATCTCCTTTTACAAAACACCCTTTTCAAGGGCACCATTGCAAGGTGTTCTTCACTTCATCATTCATTCGCAGCCTTGAGTGCAAACCAAATAAAATATTAAGGCTTGGCTATGACAGAGTGAGGTGTTATTATATTAGACAACAGTGATATTTTGCCATACTGTGCACAAAAGATTGCAAGGCGCAACAGACTGCAATGACAGCATAAAAATGATTTCCCAAAATATTAAAAACCTTCCTATTTAATGGAAAACTGACAAAATAAACTGATAAAACATCTGGATCAAGGCAACATGTAGCTTAGGAGAGTAGATAAAAAGAAACATTTTCCTGTGGGTATGATTAAAGCAGCAGTAAAACAGCAGTGATTTGCTGTAAATCGAATGGCTGTGGTGAGCGTGAGCGCACACAGCGTTGAAGAAACGCCTGTCGGCCCAGCTTTAACAAATGCCTGAAATGTCTGGGATTCCATGGGAATGGCTCCAGTAGCTGAACGGCGAGGGTTCGCAGGGTGCAGCTCCACAAGACTGAGTGCCAGAGCAGTTAAGTCAGCTCAAAGGAAAGGACTCATGGTGTGTGTGTGTGTGTATATGTGTGTGTGTGTGTGGGGGGGGGGGTCTGAGAGCATTCTGGTTTTTGGCTCGTAGAGTAGCCCTCTGCATGCTGAACCATTAAAAGAGTAGACTGGGGAAAAGAGGGTGTATTTTTATGACTTGAACGCTCCGGTCGGATCTTGCCTCACTCCTCTTTTTCCCTTTTCATGGCTGATGACAAACCAAAGTTTAGTGACAGAAATCAGGTCAAACAAGGCAGAATTTAAACCACATAGCAAGTTTACTAATTGGGTTGTACAAGTCCATGTACAGAAGATCACGTGAAGCATTTTCTGCCATTTCTTGTTTCATGCTTTGTAATCTACCGAATCACACAAGTAGCGGCTAACACACATGCTGTAGCTGGTGTGGATTTCAAGTTTTTCCACAGCCAAGTCAAACAAACAGCAGCTTCAGCACTGCAGCTTTATTTTCCCTTTTTGGCTTCAGCACAGCTCTGTTTTAAATCTCAGCTCAAGATCTTTTTTTATCAGTGCCTGCTGCCGTGCTTTGATTTTCTTGATTTTTTGTTTCCTTTTTTTTTTTTTTTTGCTGGGGTAGGGTTTTTGTTGTTTTTGGGTTTTTTTTACAGTTAAATGAAATTAAACTCGATGTTACAGGGTTGTACTGTTTCTTTTGGATGGGTAATCTACTAACACAGAGGAAAATCTATGACCCTTGCCTTGTAAACTTGCAAGCCATGTGTGCATGTACAGTATATATTGTATTTGGATGACATTTGGTCAAATGCTGCAAGTTATCCGAACAGAGGCTGCAGGCCTGCAATAAAATCATAGCAGTCTTTTTTGAGGCGTTATGACAGCAAATATATTTTACACACGCTCAGGAAAGGTTAAATGAATTTGTTATTGCAGGTAAATTTGGGAAAATTTCATTCATTTCACGATTGTTCACTCTCAGCAAGATTGTAACATCTGCGACAAATACAAGTCTCGATTTTATATCACCTTTGTTTTAGTTTGAAAGCAATGTCTTGCTGCCATGGAGGGCGGCAATGTGCAGAAAACCGCCAGTTTAAAGATGCAATGCATGACACAATGGCCTCACAACAAGTCAAAGTAGAGCACCTGTATCTGACCCAAACCAATGAACCAGTCTTTTACTCAATAAAATTGGTAAAAAACAGTGCGGATGAAATATTGAAATAATATTTCTCTCATATTTCACTCTTGAGCTGGGAAAGTTTGTGATCCAGCCGCCATGTTGAAAACTTGGCGGCAGGAAGGGACTCACTTGTACTATCATGCACGTTTACATGTACTACCCTGCACATGCAGCCATGCCTGGTACCAAAACAAAGACTTGAGAGGCACTGATAACAGCACACACAGAGGGAGCATGACGTCGTTCTCTGCTCCGGTCGCCATCACTCCACCATATCTCTAGTTAGCAAATAGTTTTTAGCTGACATCTAGTAAGACTGAATTTCATATAATGCACCTTTAAGCTTTAAAGGTTTAATATTATATAGAGGATACCAAATAAATGGGGGGCCATGACAAAAATAGAAACAGAAGGAATGATTCATGTGATGGGAGGAGGACAAGGCTGGCTTGGCTTTCAAACACAGTTCATGTTCGTAAGGCAGTGCTACGGGCAGTGAATGCATTAGCTCCAACAGGTTGTCCAACTTATCTTACACCAGCTCTCAACGTGTCAGAAAGACGTCAAAGAGCAGTGTCCGTCGACCATTTGCTGTAATACCCTCTGAGTTTTCAGCGCCAATAATTAAGCTCCAGTCAAAACAATATAATAAAGCCATAGTTCGTTCACGTTTTGTCACACCAGGGGTCACTTCCATCTCTAAATAATAAAGCTTAGTAACAATATCCTACTATTTCCCCACAGATAACTTTACTAGCGGCTAAGTTTGTCCTCTTTCCTGCCTTGCTGACCTCCCAGGGTCACCCATCAGTATTTTGGTCTCATAAAAGTGTCAGCCGCTACCGAGGCAGCACCCCAGGCCCCTGTGTCCATTCATAACCTCAGAGAGGAAGCAGACCAACAAAGACAGGAAACAATTGGGACGAACGCTCCGTGAACTTCTACGACCACCATTGTCCAGGGTGGAAAAAGATCGTGGCGCCAGCGCTGACTGTTGCGTGTGGGAGCTGCGACAAGTTCGGCGGAGAGGAAAGCTGAAGGTCAACAGTGAGGTGGGACCCATCCCCCAACAACGGTCACCCCTCCTCGCCCCCGTAGTGACCAGTGACCTCGCTTTTCCTTCTGATATGGTCTGGGTGAATGACTGATGTGTTCATATCCATGATTACACCACAGTGTTACTCTCCTGTTCCCTAGCAGCAGGACTAAACAATAGCTGCCCACTCTGTCTGCACACATGTGCATGCACACACACCCGGAGGTTATGTTCCTGTGTGATTTATAACCCACGTCCATGTTGCCATTACACACACACACACACACACACACTGACCCTGACAAATCTCCAAGTCCAACTTGTGATTGGTGGACAGACGTATGTGATGCGAGCCAGGATTAAATTTGGAACAACCATATTAAGAAAGGTCTGGCACCAGGTCCTCACCTGACCTGACTCAAATGTGATTCATAGAAATACTCATAATTGTGAGAGCCTGCACAAAACCGACCGCAGCCTCACTCTCCCTCTGCCCACAGGCTACAGAGGCACACATGCTACAAGTGTGGAAAGTGGCAGACCAGTCACAGGTCTGCTAGAAGCTGCTCTCCACCTTATGGGAGCTTATTAAATATGTAACAGATCTCGCAAACCCAAACGCTGGCGAAAGATGCGGCCCCTCCCCCACCCTCCCTCAGCTGTCTCATCTCTGGCTGAGGGTAGATAATTAAGATCACTTTTAATAAAGTGTGTAACATACTGGTCACCAAGGAAATTCATGCTCTTTTATAAATCTCTCTGGGCTCAATGAGAGGCCTGCGACAGAGACTGCTCTGCAAACAGGACGAGCATAAGCTGCTTCTGA
Source organism: Datnioides undecimradiatus (assembly GCA_008933995.1). NCBI lineage: Eukaryota > Metazoa > Chordata > Actinopteri > Lobotiformes > Datnioididae > Datnioides > Datnioides undecimradiatus. The sequence continues at coordinate 4,146,587 of WARS01000052.1, forward strand.
TTACAACACAGATATTAAAAGGCCCTTTACAGTGACGATGATGCTTTTACTGCAATGGAAATTATTTTAGCAAATACAAAGTGCATACGATATGAAAGTATATTAAGTGATAACCAATGAAAATAATAATAACTGATTGAGTGTACTTGCTAAAACTGACTTTTCTTAATTAAATGTATAACTTTTAAATATCTTTTAAGGACTTCTTTGGATTCTAAATTAAATTTTTACACTTGCAAAAACAGATATAACAGGCCTCTTTTCGCAGATGTGAACGTATTTAAAAAGCACTTTGCACTAAAGGACCACCTTCCATTAATGAAGGAGAACCTACTGCAGCTGTGAAACCCGTTTGGTTTGTCTGTTCTGGGATACTGTAGAAACATGGAGTCACAACACGGTGTACTCACCACCATGAGGCTCGTTCTAAGGTAACAAAAGCTTTTCAAATGCTTATACAATGATGAAAACTAACCATGACTATGACTTTATTTCATTAATGTGAGTAGATCCTCCTAAATCCTACAGACTGCAGTAATTATAGTTTTTAAATGGGAGACTCCGAAACGACTTAATACTTCCACTGGTATTTCCCCCAAATTACAGAAAAGGGTTTGTTAGATATGTGAGATTAGGTGCACCGCTGAAGGTCTGAGATCTCTGATTTGAGTCTGGCCAGCCTTTACTGTTGCATGTCAATCCGCATCACTCTCCTAGTGTTTCCTGTTTGCTCTCTGCTGTTGTTTCTCGAATAAAGTCATACATTTTCCCCAAAGTACTTTGAAGAATTAAAAACAACCCCACAAAATTAGAGAGCAATTTGATGGACAGATGGACAATCTGTCAGTGCAGTGTGCAGTGGAAAAAACTAATATCCCAACGGGAAGTGCCTGATTTCTTATTGAGTCACAGCCAGTATTTTCAGCTGCCAGCCCTTTTCATGGCTCACGCTAGGCTGACATCCTAACAACCAAAAAAGCTGTGCCACATAAGTCATTATCAAAACATAATCAAATGCCCATTATCTTCAAATGAGTGCTGGCAAGAAATAGTAATTCATTACAAGTAAATAGACTGAGCAGTGATATTTATATTCAGTTCAATTTTAAAAGGAAATAACAGTGTGTTTTGTTTCGCAAACAATTTAATAAGTCTGTTTGTATCTTAAACATGAAGTAAACACGAGAAATAGAAGCTTCTCAACTTTTGATTATTGTCAGTACCGCAGTTTTCAAAATAATCCATGTGTCCATAATTAGTTTATTAATTCATTGGTATAACATTTAAGGTCCCTGATATACTCCATACACCACCACACAGACACATACATCAGTACAGACATCACAGCGCATGTGATTTGGTCTGTACTGCAGGAGGTGTCCGATATGCTGACGGACAAAATTAGTCATGCCTGTCTCTCGCAACTGCAAGGATGCAGGAGCTGTAGTCTCAGCTTTGTTACATTTAAAATGAAAAAAGTTTAATTTCAGTCGATATCAGTAATTATTGATCATTATAAAAGTGCTGTCTAATGATCAAAAAGATGCCATAACTTGTGACATGACAAAACAACACAAAGTAACACAGGAATACGTCAGTGTTTAAGCTCTGTTTTGCATGACTGTCTGACATATGAAACATAATTTGGTCTAAATTTGACCAAAATGTCAAAGAGATGATTGCAAAGATGAGAGAGATGCTTCACATAATGATGTCTTGTATTTGCTACTATTACAGCTGTTGACACGGTGAGTGTTTGTGTGAGCCTGTAGCCAAATCTAATCAGCTTCGGTAATGAGCATGTCCTGCAACCTTGTTTTGCCACTTTGCTGAACGGACGCACCCAGTTTGGTGTGAAAAGGAGGGGGAAATTAGCAGAGGCTGCACTGGGGGAAGCTCAAATTACCCCTGTTATAGGAGAAGGGAAGGGAAATGGGTTGTGACTCCAAACATGGGAGCTAAGCCAAGTCTCGTGGTCCTGCAGCTTTGTTTTTTGTTGGTGTACAGAAAGTTGTCTATGACCTGCAGTCACCTCTGGCACTTAACCACTGCCTATAGTTTGCATTTCAAAACCTTTTTGAAGACCACAGTCACACCATTTCTCAGTTAGTTTTCAGCTCAATAACAATTCTCTCTTTAAAATGTATTTTGCACGAAGAAAGAGAGAAAGCTCACTTTACTTTTATGTCTTCAGTTTTTTGGAATCAGGTCTGTGTTTGTTTATACGTGTATGTTACTGTGCAATGACAAATGGAGACCTGAGACTAGTAGAGGATAGAAAAAAAGAATGCAAGATGTTTGGGAAAGGAAGCTTTCTCAAAGACGTAGTCTATAAAAAGCTGTAACAGGGTACATCTGAAGAGGACACCGAACGCCTTGCACTCTGTCCTGTGGTTCTAGCTGGGGCTTAACGGATCTTTTCATGCTTTAGTGAAAGTAGGCAAAAAACCACAGGGCCCAGACCACAAGACCACAGGCCCTGCCCCTGCCGTATGCAGAACCATGACTGGATATCAGAGCTTGCCAGTCATCGCCTAGTCTCGATTCATTGTCATTGCAATTAGGAAATCATCATCTCTGTTGTGAGGCTTTTTATACAACACGTCTCTCGCCCCCCTCACCACATCACCACAACTTGACGATGGGCCTGTTCTGGGCTTGCTCTGCAAATGTCTTTGTGATGACTACAAGCAATCACTTCAAGCACAAACACATTTGTGGAAAACCTATAAATAAATAAATAAAAAACAAAACACTTGTCTGTGGCAAGAGAGGTGAAGAGCTTAATAATGAACGTTGCTCAGCTCAACAGAAACTACATGTTGCTGCCACTCCAAACAAACATTAATGAGAGCCTTAGAAAAGCAGACATGTGCAGATAAACTTGTTCAAGAGAGCTGTTAAACCAATGTACGCAGTGTTGCGTAATGGTGCGAGCCAAGGTGTTCAGACAGCACCCATGCGCAAAATTCTTCCCAGCACTTGAACTTGAACTCTTTGGCAGTGTGAAATGGGTGGGCTTGTCATTTTACAGTAAAACAAGCACACAGAGGGAACAGCCTATGTCGCAGGACCTGTGCTTAAAGGGGCACAATGAGAAATGTGCCAGGGTGTCTACTATCTTCTTTACCTCCTCCACACAACATGTGCAATGACAACACTACAGTCTATTGAGAGTAAACATTCAAAGACTAGCTGGCAAGGTGTTGCATCACATCAGAGCGCGGTTCAAGCTGCGCTGACACAGAATTTAGCCTACTTAACTAAACCTGAGCAAGTGACCCAGCTCTGACAATTCAACAGTAGAAAGGGACACAGCTTCACTTTTGGCAAAACAACATTTAGGCTCCAGGCTTCATTCAATTTTTGTTTTAAACAGGCACCCTCATGTTTTCCATATTGTTCCAAATGGAGAATTCCATTCTGTGGAAAGTAGTTGAGAAGATTTATTTATGTTCTGCTACTGGTCATTAGTAACGCTTTATAGGGCATTAATGAAATATCACATATTTATAAAGAATCAAAGTGTGTCATACAGTTTCTCCAACTAAAACAAGTGCAGGACAAATGTTTTAGACATAGTGACTTTTCAGCATTGCAACCTCAACTACCATAAGACAGAGACAGTGAAAATTATGAGACGTTTCAGTACAGAAAGTTTCATCTGCTTATTAAGACCAGAAGATGTGATTGAAAGTAAAGGTTGACTGATTAATCTGTGCAGACAGCATCTTTTGCGAGCTATTGGCATTGTTGTAACTCTGATAGTGGCAGATGGCAGCGCCACCTCCACCAGTCACGTAGGGATATACATCACCGTTCTCCATGGACACTCCTTAGAAGAAATCAAGGCAATGTCATCAAGTACAGGAGATTATTTATAATTGAATGAAAGTTAACTTCATGCTTCAAGCTGTCTCTGTTTTGTGAGCATGCATGGCGAGCCATGCGAGCCAAACACAACTATGAGCCAATGGCCATATCTGATCATTTGAGGGCAACTTTTGCTTCACTTTGCCAAAAGTGAACATGTGATTAACTCCTGATAATGATCTAAACAACAGTTAAAGACCCTGTGAAGTAGTACTCATTCTTCCTCAACCTGACTTCAATTACTGACTTTGTGGGAAAACAGTTCAAAAACAAATTGTGGGGTGGGAGATATCAGGTGATTTATCAGCTATGTGCTTTTTCCTCCTCCAAACAATAATAATTATAGTATTACGTTTAAAAATTCAATATAAAACTATTGTGTGGACCTTGATGCCAGATTCACAGGGTAGGACATATTTATTTGACAGATAATTTGCTTTTATTTGTTAAACTTGGGAAATGTGAGGGGTTTTGAGTTTTGCTTGTTTGGTCTGAGCACCATTCCAATTATAGTGAATGTGTTTTCATAATAAAATAAATCACATATATGAAGTAGCAAGAATTTTGGTTTTACTTTGAGATTGAAGCTTGAATATGCAAATATTTTGGCTGAAATGATTAGTCCAGTATCAAAACTGTAAGTGATGAATCTTTTTAGCACTTTTTAGTAATTAACCCTAACAAAGAAGTGCAATATTAGGGAAACAAAAACTTTACTTTGATTTACTTTGACAAAAAGATGGGGTGAGTTTTTGTAAAGCCTATCTCTACAAAGCATGTAAAATCAATTATTGCTCAGGATTTTGTCTTCAGTGTGCTTGGTGCAGCAGTGAATAACCTAAAATGATCTGTTTCCCATGCATATGTAGGGTGGTGGTCCTGGATCAGGGCTGGGTAGTATTACTGTTTGTTTGCATTTTGCATGGCTCCAGTATATCGTAAAGAGTCACAAACATCAAAGATTTTACATGACAGTCAAAGTATAACAAAAGACTGCTTACTTCTTTGACAGTGATTCTGAGTCCAGCAGCGCTCGCTGAAGTGACCATTGATGGTGGTCGTCTGGCAGGTGGTCTTTCCGACGGCCGCCCCTGGACACACATCTCCGCACTCTCTGTCATTCTTGTTAGCCATGATGTAGTTGTCCTCCACCGAGTCCAGGATTTTGGACCAGTCCAGAGTGGACAGATAACAGAGATCTGGGTTCTTCTCAATTCTCACGGCTCCTCGGGTGATGTTCATCAAGCTATGGAGGCCGATCTCTCGCAGCTGGAGCATCTCAAACATCACCAGAGCGTAGTTGAAAAACAGATTGTTGCCTCTGATCACAGTCAGGTTAGGGAAGAGGTCACTGAGGCTCTCTAAGCCGTAAACTCTGAAGAGCAACAGGTAGTCGGTGATCACTATCAATTTGGGGAAAGTGAGACCTCGGAAGTCCTCGGGCTTGGTCCTGAACATGAGTAAGATCTTCAGGTGGCCTTCGATCACAGTGCAGTTCTCAAGTGTCTGCAGGTTGGTCACATTGTTGCGGATGTCCTTGCTTGGACAAACTGAAAGACAAAAGGGGAAACAACAGGTTCTTTAGAAACTAAATACCTTCATGAATGACACAAAGAAATAACTGAAACAAGACTAACAATATTTCTTTGAGTGGCTGAGACATACAGTAAAGTCTTGTGGGTAATTGAACAGGATTTCCTTATGAATAGGAACTGTTATGACTCTCAGACGGATTACAACTTCTGAACGTGACTGGCGCGTTAGGCAAGACGTCTGCTCTCTAAACTGGAAAAACAGGGTTGAAGAAGTCAGACATGGTCTCAAGGAGAAAAAAATAGCTCTCTTGGTAATTAGAGGGGATATTTTACTGAAAAATATGCGGTTATGTCTCTGGCCTTGATGAAGACCAGACCATCCTCACTGACATTTTGTTTAGCAACCACATATCTGGCTATGAGCCACTGTCAAATATGGAGTGCTGTCATCAGAGTGAAGCTGTGCTCATCCTTGGTTACGCTGAGTTGATTTGTGGAGTTGCTTCTGTAACTCAAGACCATAAAAAACATTAGCTAATGCATTAAAAATATTTGTCTGCAAGGGGGAACTCTAGCACTAATGGCTGTGTATTGCACCAGTAGTAGATCTGCGGCTTTGTCAGTCCTCACCCAGACACACGATCCTGTTTGATGAGAAACTCCTTGACTGTGTTATTGTACAGACGGGTTACATTTTTACCGTCCAAGTCATTTTAAAATTTACTGTATCACAATGACACAGTACAAGAGGTTATTATGGGATGACTGTTATTTATTGGTCAATTGTTTTTTTCCATTCATGCGCATCAGATAAAAGTGGCAACACTGGATGATGTCCTGTAATTAGTTATTTGTCCAACTGACAGGCCAAAATTCAATAATAACCCACTTACAGTGATATAAAACAGAATAACCGCAAACACAAAGCATTTGGAAAACTAGATGCAGCAATTTTGACTGAAACAATAAAAAGACTTCATGATTAAATTTCTCTTAATTGACTAAATAATGAATAAACCAATTGTTTAAGCTCTAGGTAAAGGTTATCAGTACCATACCTCCATGTGACATATTACAGCAAGCATGTAACCTCCTGCAAAATGTATCAGACACTGTGACACCCAGGGGGGTCTGTATGGCCGACACTAATAAGGATTTCCTCAGCTCTCTCTTTGAGAAAATCAGCCAAACTCTCAAGCATATGCTTTGCGTGACATAACCCAAGTAATGACAGTCATAAAGACGTTTTCCTTTGCAGGTGCAACGCGGGACATTCCAGGCCCAATTTCACAGTTCACAAGTCATGGGTGCAGCTGGAGGTGTGTGCCGCCGAGTGAGAGGACTGTATTTGTTTACCAACCTGCCCACCATTGAGCTGGGCACATCAGGCCAACTGGTCAGCCATGTGGGGAAGCAGTGTAACAGCTAGGCGTGCACCTCTTTATGACAGCAGCTCATTTTACACCTTCTGTTGCATAACAGTACAACAAGTAAGACAACCGGCGCACACATAGACACACACACACAGTGTCCAATTACTTAGTGTCCAAACAACAAGCTTTTCACTCCATGACCTTAACCAGCATGCTCACTCCACGGCAATTATCTTGAGTTCAGCCTACAACTTTGAAGCTTGTTTAAAGTAAGCTCGAAATGTCCTAACATGGGTTTAAACTACACGCTATTAAAAGCAACTTAAAAGGCAAAGGCATATTAAAAACTACATTTACATCAGCAGTTCTCTTTGTGGTTTCAGGAGAGAAGCTGGACTGTAAGCATGAATGGCATGCCATAAGACTGTAACTTCAACACATCCACCTCCATATAAAACACTGCCTATCAAACTGAGAATAACTAACAGAGGAGTCTGCAGCAAATGCAGATCCATCAAGGAGCACATTTACAACTACAGGAAAGATACAGGACCCCACACACAGTCACACAAAGCACCTCAATAGACAAAGACGCTGGTGGTGTACAATATGTGGGGACAGTGGTGCTGTAGTCACAGTTAAGTCAGCCAGCAGAGTACTGAGTGACCCTGCGAAGAAGGCGAATCATCACAGGGCGGTGAGTCCAGGCCCCGATCAGTGTACACTTTCAGCCAGGCCAGTATTTTTAGCACCACATTCCCAATAGAGAATCTAATACACTCCGGCCGTACCGATAGTGGCTCACATTGGAAACTGGAACATGGCAGCCCTGGTGTGTAAGTGAGGAATTTTGGAGTGTAGAAGTGGAGAGAGAGAGGGAGAGAACTGGCCGAACTGATTTTTCCATGTGTGAACACTTCGGTTAGAAACCAAACTTCGTTAGAAGTGGGAACTTTTTGTTGTTTTAGAGTGGGGCACTGAAACTCAGCTTGTGACAATACAAGCGAAGCAAAACAAACCAGGTGCATCCCTGAATTCAAATGCTCCCTGTGTTGTTGGAGAAAGAGAAAAAAAAACTCACAAAGGTTACTATGGCGACTAAGTCCAGCTCCAACTTTCCATACATCACCTACTCTGAGCCAGACAAGACTGAAAAAAACCAGTCGTGCTGCTGTGAATCGTTAATTAGAGTCATTAGAGAGACTGATTTTCATTGACCGAACATCAGACGTCCCTCACTGCTTGCACCTCTGAGACAGATGAACTTTTAAGGTTAATTAAAAAAAAAAAGAGCAGCATGACGGTTTCGTATTTCACCGACAGCGCGAGCAAGGACAAGCCTGTTAATAACACCTGGGATTATTGCCACACTGGAGAGAACTTCAAATCAGAGTTTAAAGGTTTATCGTTTAATCATCAGCAATAAATCCAAGAAAATACCTAAACCAACAATGAATTTATCCTACTATCAAAACAAAGTAATACTGATACATGTAACACTTTTTAAATACAGAGACAAATCATGCCTTACCTCAGGCACGGAGCTGCATTAGAATGACATTTACAAACACAATGAAAACAAAGAAAACATAATCAATTGAAGCAAAACACAAAGGTTAATTCCTTATCCTGGCAAAAGAGGTTTGACAAAAATCATATTGTGTCATGTCAACTAATCCATCTACATCTCCAACATAGCAAATCGCTGATGAAGACTGTAAACAGTTAAAACAAGCTGTAGAAAAAGTGGACCCTGAGTTGTATGTGTTGAGAGAGTGGTTACTGCACTGATGGATATATTCCTTATTTATGATCAACTCAGTCTAGTAACAGGGTACCAACACGACTTTGAAAATATCAGTTTTGCTTTTTTTTTTGATGATGTGTTAATAATCATGAAAAGATAAAATATCATTATCCTTTGACTTTTAAGCCTCATTCATACGTCAGAAGAATACTATGTGTCTGCAAAGCCTATAAGGATAAGGAAAAATACATATTATCTCAGCTGAAACCAAAAACCTATTGACTGATAAGCCATGAACAGAAAAATAGTCAGCAACTCTTTGATAATCTGTCAGCTGTTTGCCATTTTTATACAAAAAAGTATTACGACGGCAAATGTTCTCTGGTTTCATCGCCCAAAAGGAGAAGATTTGATGCTATTCTTTGTTATAATTCACAGTAAACTTAAACATTTGGGGAGACAACAGGACGACATCCTGGGCTTCAGGAAGTTGTGACAAGTAATTTTTGCTAATTTTTGACGATTCATAGACAACAGAAAAACAATCAGCATATACTGATGCAATGATAATGCAAAGTTACTGATGCACTGGGCCACATCTGAAGGTGGCCTCAGACCGCTGTCGAAGTCCACCAGACATAAAGCAAATCCAAAGAGATTGATCACATTTGACGGAAAAAAGACGATTTCAGTGAACCTGCTTGCGCAACTTTCCCTGTCACAGGTTGGTACGATAGTGCAGACAAATTCCAAACAAGAACAAATGCTGACATGCCATTGTCCTTGTAATAAATCCACAGATACCATTGTGAATTCTGGACGTAAGTTACATCTAGGTCACAAGCTGGTCCTAAATTTATATCAAAATGTGCTCAACTATAAATCTGAGGTGTGAACATAAATACTGTACATACCTATGCTAAAGAAAATCAGCTGTACACTCCACTCTGTGCTCAGCAGCACAATGTACAAACCTACAATCCTTTCAGTACAGCAAGCATCAACAGGCACTGACGTTTGTGAAGGAGGTAACTCGAGGGAGGGTGGGGTGGTGGTGGGCAACAGGTTGTTAGATTGATGGCGTATATTATCGCTGGGCCTGGGAGAGAACTGAGGCCGCAGTAAGCATGCAGAAACACAAACACTCGGTGATTGCAACACTTCCCTTTTCAAGGTTTCGTTGCTGTGTTGTTTTCCAGCCTAGGTTTGAACTAACCACAAAATACCTAGGTCACTGAGATACATGCTCTCTGTGTCCAAACTGACATGTGATGTAATCCACTTAAAGAAGGCTTGTAAAACTTAATCATCCGTCAGTTTTAAAGGTGCGCTGTAAACACAGAAAACATCTTTCAATAAGCGACTGCATTCATTCGCTCTCCTGAATTGGTGAATTACTGACATATAAATCAAACCATACCCATGCTCTGCATAGGACATCAAAGCCAAACAAGTTTCTATTCTCACAACTGTTACAGCTCAAGGCAATGTTTAATAAGTTGGCATAAAACAATTTTACTTCTAAAGGCTCTCAGCTGCAATTACAGTTAATTAAGAGAGGTTTATCATGTCTTCAACTGCACAGAATTAGTTATTGCAGCTGTTAGAAAGTGACATAGCTACAACTCGAAAAGATACAACCCTCTTGCGAAATTGCTCACGAGTCATCCTCAGCAGCACAGGCTCTCCTATAATGGTCTTATAAGCGGGGCAGGGGGTAGAGAGGGTCATCAAATGTGCCAGCTGTGCAGCAAGGGGTGACACAGCATGTGGCGCACGCTGTCAATACAATTCAGTCCGAGGTATAAAATGAAGCCAGAGTAATTGAGGCTTTGTTCTTTAAATAGAGTTAAATTGGGTGAAAGGGAGAGCCTATGAAGCCACAAAGTTCCCTTTTGGGATTGTTTGATGTGTATCCTGTAGAGAAATGGCTCTGGACCAAAGATCATTGGGTGATTCAACTGGCCACCAGCTGGTCTCGTTTACAAATGTATTCTCTTTGCCAAAGCTGGCAGTGAGGTAATTATTACCTCTAAAGTGTGAGAGCACAATAACAAGCACACTTCCTTTAAACCGGGTCACAGTGTCAGGGGTAAAGATCCAACGCAACAAGGCTTCCCTGTTGTGAAAGATTGCAGGTGTGTCCAATTAGTCCATTTTAAAGTGGCATTAAATTTTCAAATGTTAACCTGTCAACCAGGATTAGACGGCCATTGTGCAGCATGACAAGTTCAAAAACCATTCTATTGTATACATGTCAAACAAGTCATGACTTTGGTACTCAAGACAGTGGTGGCAGGCTGTGTGTCGTATTTTTGTCAGAGTGTTCAGGGAGCTGGCGGGGTCTGTGACAGTTTCATCAGCTTAGAAGTGCTTTCTTTGTCGAGAAGCGTAAATCACCTCTCGACAAGACCTCCTCTGACCTGATCGTTCCACAGCAACAGGCAGGCAGAATGCTTCGTGGTGAGCACCCCCCACGCCCATTATGATGGCACAACAATGCACCTCAGTCTGACAACTTTACCATCTGAGACATGAACATGCAACACGTGGTGAACCAAGCTGGAAGTTAAACAGTTTGTGTCCCTGTTTTCTCCATTTCATGACAGTCACATGGCTAAAGCCTTTGTTTTAACCAGAGATGTTTGAAAAACCTAGAGGCTCATTCAACAACAAGGTCCTTAATATGATTTTACAGGGATTCCAGCTTAAAGGGAATAACCTGCCAATATTTGGTGTGTTTCTGTAACTGAGTGGGCACAAATGACCGAAACTATTTGCAATGGTTCTTCTTCATGGCACAGCATGAGGACAGTGTGACAGCTCACATGGTGTTTTGTGCTGCACCTACACAACAGTCACTTCCCACTCACCCTACTCACTAGATCTGGTGATGGCAACTTCTTCCACTGCTCCAAAATGAAAGTTTGCCACATTGACACAATAGAGGTCCAGAGGACGTCCAGCACACATCACAGATGGTGCTTTCCAAGGTTACATCATGGGACTTCCACAGAGTGATCCAAGTGTGGCACAGCACTGGGAACAATATATATTGCTCCACAAGGTGATAAATTTGAAAGGAATGGCGACCAAATTTAGATTAGGAACAGTAAATTTCGATTGCTTCATAATATTACATCACAGTATTGATAGAATAATTATACATTTCCCATCCATGAATGAGGGGCAGGCACAGGAGGGGAGACTTCATCCACTGTCAAGTCCATCCAATGCCTCTGAGTGGAAGGTGTTTCTGGATTCCTCACAGACTCTTTTAACCATGTGGTTGGGAAAATATTTTGTGTGCTGCACAATAAAGATATATTTTTACCTTGTTTCACAAGTAGCAACTGTTTCCAACTGAACATAATAAAATGTAGCACCAATTCAGAAAAATATAAGGGATTATAAAACTATTGATTATTTTAATGGAAATACAACAAACACTGCTAGTAACTTTCCCAGGACACAGGTGAATACTCAGTGCCATTAATATTAAATACTTAAAACATGTGCAAGAGGTTTACCGCTCTGTAGCCTGAGGCACATGCGGCATATTCAAATAATCAAATTAATTAGTCTTTACATTTTATTTCACATGTGTGAATTAAGACACGTGTCATTTCCAGCTGACATCCTTGTTGGGAAACGGTGTCAAAGCTTTGGAAACGTTAAAAAAAAAAATTTTTCATCATGCAGTGAACAGATCACTGATTATTTGTTTTTGCAGAGAAATGGTTGTTTAGCTTAGTGACTCGAATGAACTGTGACTACGCGAGAGGCCCACACGAAGGCCAGCTGAAAGTACGAAATGTGCAATATGTAACAAATCCCAACACGCGTTTGCTGTTACATGAACAAACTGGCACTCGTTTTGGGTTTGGGGTTTTTTTTTTCAGCTGACAGGCGATGCTGAATAAATTGAATCAATCCTCGCTGCCACTAAATATAAGCTTTCATTATTAGGTGAATTTTTCCATCAAGCTGAGCTGGAGAGCGACCAACAAGTAGCTCAGAAGATTTCCTGACTTCAACACTGGTCAGTCGAGCTTATGAAATCAGCCAGTGTGAGGCCCAGGTTCCACTCTTCCCTTCTGTGGTTCACTCTCAAGACTCAGAGGAGTGTGTGTGTGTGTGTGTGTGTGTGTGTGTGTGTGTGTGTGTGTGTGTGTGTTGGTTGGGGGGCTGCAGTGCAATTACACAACTTGCTTTTGAATTATGTCTTACAATTCTTGCTCAAACTGGTTTGATGACATCTCTTCACACACCCCACGCGAAAATCTGATGAAAGGTGAGAGAGCCTGTGCTTTTCTTTGCCGTGAGACCACCTCTTGATTCAAACTAACACCATAAACTGCAGGAGCATGAGTTTAAGAGCTTACTGGGGCTGCATACTGTTTGTACATATAGACCAACTCCTTATACTCAACATAGGAGGAGTGTAAATGACTGTTTATGTGCTCGTGTCAAGATTACTGCAGCAAACAAACCTTGAAGCAATTTGTTCCTCAAGGGCCAGAGACGAAAAAATGGAATAACACCTTAGAGCAATTTAGTGAAAACATCTGAATAAAAACATCTGTAAAAGCCTTTGATCTTTCACAATTGTGCCACAAAGTTACGGCAATGTGTTCTGACGTGCACCCTCTGTTGTACTTAAATGACTGAGAGTGACCATTATTTAAAAAATATTATAAATATGTATTAATCACACTGTGACGCATTAATGATATTAAAAAAATTCATTAATGTGTTTTTTTTAGGGTTTTTTTTTAGAGCACTATTTGGAATTTGAAAGTAGTGGGTGCTTTCGTTCAAGTGCCTGCAATCTATTTTAGCAATGTGTTGTGAGTTCATTACAAAACAAAGTAATGACACGTGGACTGAACACAAGCCAACTATGCAAAGCCAAGTGTCAAAAGAAGAAGAGCTATATTTATTTTGCTCTTTCCTAATAAAGTCTGAACAGGAGAGAAACCACATGAAGAGCTGCTGACTCATTAAATATGAAATTTTAATCTTACTAAGAAATCACCAGTAGCCTCAACTGAATCCTCTGCTTAGATAACAATTAAACATTTCGTGGTATGCGGGACAATGGGTGGACTGTCATGTTTACCATACTGGTCTCTGTTGTTGTCTTCTATCAAATCCACACTTTACTGTAAAGTTGTTTAAACCTGTAAGCAGCACCAGAGATTTGCTATACATTTCCTCATAAGTATAACTAATATTTGTCCAAGGTAACAGATTCCAACAGAGTAAGACAGCGAGCGTGTGCAGTCATAGTGGCGTTTGAGAAATCTGAAAATGTCTCAGGGTGACTGCAAATGTGTTCATTCATTCTTATCACCCGGGCTTGCTGGCTGGTGAATATAAAGGGATTGTCAGGAGCTGTAAAGAGGACTTATTGTTACATTCCTGCACTGACCACAGTGACAAGCAGAGGCTTTCCATTCTACAATAACAGCCAATTAATTCTTCTAAATTCTCAGACTACTTACTTATTTGGGACAAATCATTTTGTTTACAGTTCCTGCAGAATCAAATAGCCGATAAGTGTTAACCTTTGTCCCCTTCAATGCAATGACTGTTTATAAAACCACTGTGGCTGCCTACCTGCCTTTTTCCAGTCACCATTACTAACAAACAGAAAAATAAATATCTGGATGACAACTGCAGCAGGGTTGCAGGGTGTCTGCAATGATCATTATGATGATTATAATGGACTATATTTCAATATGTTATTATTTTCAACTTTTAATAGTCTGTTTAATGAACCTGACTATAGTTTCTATTAGCAGGTAGAATCTCATAATAATTAATATCACAATTATTTGGTTCCTAAATGTCTACACCTATTGATCTCAAAAATAATAAAAAAAAATACATAATTGATTAAACCCTATTTTTCCTTAATACAAAACGAATGTGTGATGATTTTCACATTTCAGAGTTACTGTTGTTACTTACAACAAACATAACTGTGCAACATTTAGCAGACTTCAACATTTTCTGTAATCAAATTTAAGGCATGTGTCTGTAGCGTTTTATTTTAAGTGTCTTAAAACAATGCGTAATACTTGTTTTCTTCTGCGAAAACACAAGCAGCTGTGCAGAGCAACCAGCCACAAAATCAGATTTTTTTTAATTAAAAATGCTTAACATCGACGTTAATAAAATGTGATATTTAATGCAACTTACCCTCTCCACTCGCTCGATGACAGCTCATCACAAAGCAAGCAGCGGTCAAAACAAAACCCAAAGTCCGGAGCCACATAACTGACTCGGGATAGGACACCATCCAGCAATGTTCCGGGTCAAATACAGAATAATCCTTGGCAGGGAGCACAGTTCAAACTGGAGGAGAAATACCTTCAGGAAACTGGTTTTGTTTTGCGGCGTGGGCCAACAGGTAAACAAAAATAAATAAAAGACATCCCGGAAGATGGGCGGAGGAACGAGTCCAACGTGTTCAGTCAAACACAAGCTAACACTGCTGCAGCTGCTAAAGTTAGCCACCTCATGGGAAAGCACCGTCAACAAACGACAGAATGGGGCATGAGAGCTCCTGCGGTGTCTTTACATGCATTGATTAGTTCAACTGGCCCACTTGAGTTTGTCCGTGTCAAACGAGGTGGAAAAAGAGCAAAATCAGACTTGTTGGCCGAGCACAAGCTAGCGTTAGCCAACGCGCTAGCAAACGGCAGTTAACGGCAGTTAAGCTAACTAGCTAGCTAGTTAGCAGCCTGTCCTGGCTCCGCCACTCGAGTCCAGGCCACAAGTGAAGTTTGTGCTGCTTTTCATCAACCCTCTCAATCAAATTTAACTTCCAGCAACCCCACGACACATCTACACAGCTGTACTGCAAAATATTTTTAAAAAGAGCCAACTTGCATGCGCGAACATCTCAGTAAAAATGACCCTTAACTTAATTTAAAGCTATTTTGGAGCCGTTTGCTGCTGACTCGATGGTTGTGGCATGCGTGGCGCAACGTTATAACGTGTCTTTCGTAAAAAAAAAATAAAAAAAAAAATCCCGTCAAGTCCTCCAGCGAGCAAAAAAAGATTACAGTTAACTTATTTTCCTTGTGAAATAAGTTGTTTTGTTGTTGTTTCGTGCAGCTGGCTAGTTCCCAAGCGACAACTCCTCTTGAGTCAGTGCAGAGATTTCAGTGAGACTCTGTGAAAGGCTGACGGACAGACTTAGTCGTGGCTCCGCAGCACCGCTCTTCTGCTTTTTTATGTTTTGGAAATAAAAAAATATGTATATATACGCTCCAGGTTTTTATTCTCGGCACAGCTGACTGCTGCAACAGCTAAGCGTGTGTCCGGATGAGAGAAAAGTGGGTGAATTAAAGTTGTATTTTTCCTTTTCTTCTTCCACACACAGAGGTAGATTATACAGTCTCCCAGGTCCTGTAGGATCCCCTTCTTCCCAGCCTCTCCGCCAGTAAACAAACCCTGCCAGTGAGCCAGATGGGCTTGAGGGGAAATACGGACTGGAGCTTATTGGATTACACAACAAACTGATCCAACTGCCAGCTGGTAACGCGTTTAAAAAAGTAACGCAGTTACTTTCACCGGTACTGTGTAGTGCAACAAATACCAAAAAAAAATAGTATGACAAAAACATTCATGCCACAATTAAAAGTCATGCATTTAAAATGTAGCACAAGTAAAAAATGATAAGCACCAAAATATCCTTAAAGTACTCATTTGTGGATTATGATTATTGTATTATATTGTTATCATTTTCATGTTGCAGCCAGTAAATTTGGGTCTACAATTAATTTGTGATTTTATAAAAATCACATCAATAATAATAAAATAAATTATTTGTTGATTCTATTATTTATTAACAATAGCCTGGTTAAACAGTGAAAGGTACATTATTTCCCTCTGAACTGCTTTGGAGTATAAGTACCTCAAACCTTTACTCACAGTAAAATACTAAGTTTACCACCACTGAGTGAAAATGACTTGATTAAAATTACCAATAAGCTCAATAAGTTTAAATTAGTCAAATGACATTAAATTATTTTGCAGCTATTTTCATCATCAGCTGGCTATATGTCAGTCATTTTCAAGCCTATATACAACAGTGAAGATTTACTGATTTCTAATTTATATATATATATATATATTTTTTTTTATTTCGTACTATATGATAAAGAACAAGAAGCTGAATGTGTTTAAGTTTTAAACTGTTGGTGGAACAAAACAAATCCTTCTAAGTCATCTTGGGAAACTGTGATGGCTGATGCTTTGAGACATTTTATGGTTCAAATGATTAATTGAATAATCTGGAAAACATTTCATGGATGATGGATATTAAATAGACTAAGCTGCAGCCTGTCTTGCTACTATTGATATTTAACAACAATGGAAGCATAGTAATGATAATAACAAAAAATATCAGCTGTTCATCTTAAAGTTAAAAGGGATATTTTCTAAATTGTAGTATCAAGATTAATTAAAAAATCAGTGAAATGTTTCCACCAACACTCCAACTTCAGTTTAACTTTTCGAATTAAACAGGCTGTCAAATGTAATCAGTCACTGATCACTACAGTGGCTATAGCAGCATCACTGGCCTTGCACCCTCCCCTGACAAGAACAAATGCTGGCAAACAAGAGAGAGATCACTTGTAAAAAATAAATAAATAGATAAATAAATAAAATGAAATAAAATTAGATTTAAAAAATTGTGAAAATTCATTCTGGACCTTTGTAACAAGTCATCTTATCTCAAACACTTCTTACTAATTTTTGCAGAGCTTTCAGCCACATTTCACAGTGTCTGTGAATGGATTTGTCTCTGTTGTCATGGTGATTGTCCAGTCGTTTGTTCACACTGCGACATCACACAAATCAGCACCTCTTAGTGGCTTATTCAACTACTTAACACACAAACAATTTGAAACATTTAGGAAAACGAAATGTTCTCATGCCGTATTGTTTTTATGTTGTTATAAAACTGCAATCAACTTTCCAAAAGGCAGGATCACAGGGCACAATCCCAACAACAGTGACTCAGAAACTGCCACACAGCTGATTACTAATGATGCTGAGTTGAACTGATTTAGTGACTTGTTTGAAAATTGAGCATGCGATCACAAGTTCTGATTTTTCTTATGTAAGCACTGTGTTTCATGTTTTATGGTAAACATTTAATAAAGTTTTCATCTTTGCTTTCAGTTTCTGTAATAACAAGAATCACTCTGTCTGTCAAGTATCACGTTGTAGCTTGCATGTACAGGGCCACTAAAGGGGAAATTGTGGTGAAAGTACATTAACGATTTCCCTTTTTTATGGCTTTTAATTTAAATCAACTTCACATACTGCAGAGGAACGTTTCTTCTGTTATTTTAGGAAGCTGAGTGAAGGGAAAAAACAGATAAGGAAGGAAAATCCTTGTGTGATTCAACCATTGTTTAAAAAACAGAATTTGATTCTCCTTTTGATCCCGCAATGTTCTCACACTCAGACAGACCGATGGAATAAATAAAAAACATATTTCACACTAGGTTCACAAACTGAGCCCTCTGAGGCTGAAAATATCTGAGATTGTTCTCTGTGGCATGTTTGTGTGCACTGTAATTGTGCCACAATGCCATCTCCATCACCATTGCCAGTTCACTACCTGTTTACATCCTCCATCAAAACCGTGGCGTGTCTGGTGCAAGATAATCATGTCCTGTTGTTTGCTGTACTGAAATAGATTTTACTGGAATACTTAAAAAGCTGCACTTACGGGATTTCAGTGGCAGCTGTGACACAATTCATTGTGAAATATTCCTCTGGCTGAGATTTGTCTGTAAAGCAGGCAGGTGGTGCGAAAGAACACTAGATGCCGTCCACTGTTGACGCAGGCGTTGACTCAGCGGGAAGTGAACCGCTTGATAGCAACGTGAAACAGCAGTGCAGCTCATCAGAAATATCAACGCTTGCTAATCAGTTATTTACCACGAGAGGAAGACTCAGAGGCTCTTGCGTGTTCACAACATCACGTCTGAATCGGCGGGAGGAAAACCAAAGCAGAGGGGTCAAGAGGTGACGCTCGACAAGGCCTTTCAGCAAGCGCCACTACAGGGAGAGCAAGGTTACCAACGGCACAGGGGTAATTAGTCATTGAAGCCAATTGGATTGCCATGCAATGCAGGAACATTTTGCATTATATAGGAAATTGTATAGCTTAAATGCGTCGCTGCAAATTCTGTGTCTTATGTATAATCCCATATTGAGTGTGCAGGGTGTAGGAGTGAGGTTACTTAATGAGATTAAAGCCTGGTGAGTGACTGGATAAAGCCACGTCCCACTTCAAATTCATGAGCTCCCCACTGTTTTACACAAACTGTTTTATGTGTATTTCTCTTGACAAATAACAGTAGTGAGAAGTTCAGGTTTTGTCTGATTTTGAGCTATAATTGATGTATCGTAACATGTTTCATTTAGAAAGCACACTTCAGAACAGTGGAAAACAGTATTGTAAGACAAAAACATATTTAGGCAAAACAATTCAATGAAATGTAACCGAACAAAATATCCCAACTGCAGTCAAAGAAGAAGAAAAACAAGCATTAATAGTGATGTGTTGTCTGGATGCTGAGTCTTCCTCACCTCCTTGAAAACACATGCAGTTTTTATATGTAACCACCCTTCGATCATAATAAAACGTCCCAGATCTCCTTAATCTCAAATGACTGAAATACAAAATTCAAAAACACCTTTTTTTTTCCTTTACCAGTGCAGGATTAAGTCATTTTCGGTACAACTTACGTCTAAAATAGCCAAAGTACGCACCCTACTGTGCTATTTTAACAGGATTAGGGTCATTATGGCTCAGAACTATTGATGTGTTTTTGAGGCTGAGATGAACAAAACAACAAATGAGTCATAAACACATGATGTGAATGACACCCTGTTGACTGTTACTGGGGACTAAAAGGAGGTTGTTTTTGAGCTGTGACTCTTAATCCTGACGACCTCCTAATCCTGACCTCTGCTGGGGTCGTGAGAGATTGTTGAAATGGAGCAGGCCGGCTGCACTGTGCTGACATTTGATAGATATAGAAAAGAAGACATACACTATTGTATTGTTGTTTTTGTGCTTTGCTTTTGATTTGTGAATTTATTTACTTTGGTAACCAGAGCTGATGCAGATGGGAGAACCTTAATTTCCACGCTGAGATAACTTATCTCAAGACTAACCAGGATTAACCATCAAGTCTGCATTTATTTTTGTTGTTGGTGACATTATTGTGAGCTTTTACTGCCGTGCAGAGTTTTGAAAGCAATCTGCATCGATCATCATTAAACTCACCACTATTCAGCAATGATGAAACAATGGCATTAAACTTTACATTGGTTGAAAACAGTGCGCTGGGTCACAGAGCTCCAACAAGTATCCACAGCCTTTTAATAAATTGTCACCCTGCATAAAATTAATTGGAGGCCAGTGGCTGAACAACACACCATCAACTTTAACATCACCTAAAAGACAGCACCACAGAGCACCTTCCAAATGGTTAGGGGGCATCTGCTCTCCTCTCTCAGAAAGAGGTGAACCATTTTTGCAGGTTGTGGTGGTCTACAGTGACACAGAGATCTCACAATGATATTGCAGACTCTTTAATTGACACCAGCAGGTTATTATTGACTTTGATCGGTGCAGATTTGATGTTTTGATATAGTTTTGGTGAGAGCTGAAACTGTCTTCAAGTATTCCCTGCAATTTGGTTTCCGGTCCAAGTGAAGTGTCGTCATGTTGTGCGGTGATGTTGCTTGGAGCAGAAACTCTTCCTCTGTGGTGCCTTCAAGGAAGCTTTAACTTCCAGTATTAATATGTTGCCTGTCAAAAAAGCATTGCTCTCACAAGCTTCGCTGTCAGGAAATCGGACCTGGAAGACGAACAATAAGCAAACATGGACGTCCTCTGGAAAGGACTACGAATTTGGCACGGGCATCAAACAGGCTACTGTCTGGCAGCTTATCCTTAAGTGGTTTACAAGGCAAAAACAATGCAAAAGAACCAAGCATGGCAACAGAAACATACCACACAATTGAAAAGATGACAACAATGTCAACTTGACTGGAATATTTAACACGATAAAAACAAACTAACAATAGCATGACAAAAAGCTACTGGGTCTCTAGTGTGTCTGAGTAAGTCCTACAGAGACCAAGTGATTATTATTATTGAAAGCTCCAGAAAAATACAGTTTCTGAACCCTGATTTTAAAATATTTAACCATGGACACCATGTCTTTATAATGCAACACTCCAAAACTAGCTGATAGACACCAGAACGTATTATTGATGTTGTGCTAGATGATATGTTAGCTTCATATGCATTTAACAGACACAGAATCACTTTAAGTCACTTTTCTGGTCACCTGTCAGATGTAAAATGAGTATTGATTTGGGGTTTTGGCTCTGGTTTGTTCTCCTCCAACCCCAGTGAAAAATGATGCTAGATGCTGCAGGTAAAGCAGATGAGAATGAAGCCGAAACAATAGGATAAAAGAGGCTAAAGAGTTCGGTGATGCTGCCAGTTTGGGTTATAGTTCTGCATGTGTTTGTGTCTGAAAAGGATATATTTTTTTAGATGTAAACTATTATTGTTGTGAAGATATAAATCTAATCTTCACAGGAGGACCTTCAAAGAGTTTGGGAGATTTTATACCAAAGCTGCTCTTTGGATCACAGCGAGTTAATATATCTTGTGGCACTATAAAGTCGACATAATTCGTGGTAAATATCCTCAAACTCAAACAGTGTGGCGTTTTAACTGTCGCCCACAGCACAGGTGCATTGGTTTATGCTGTGTCTCTTTCAGTAATGACATAAATCTGCTTGAAATGATCAGCTCACTGCAGGGAGGGATTAAAGTGCTCTTACATAAAAGCCTGAAGCTGCACTTTCTGCCGCCGTTGAGGGGCGTGCTGCCTGCAGCCCGCGCCAATAACAGCCACACGTTACAGTGTAACCTCCAACATATAGGTATGTAGGTAGCACCCTGTTTGAGTGTGACAGCAAAAACAGCAGGGTCAGGGTTCAGAGCGATAAGGCTGACTCGCTCTGTTATGTTATGAACAGACTGTGACACACTGGGATTATTTTTGTCGTCGTACAGTATCTATAAGCAGTGCAGGAGATATCTGAGAGGTAAATACAAGCAGGGGTTTTTTTTTCCCAGAGTGTGGCCTTGGAGGAAAAAGTTATGTATCGAGTGATGTTGGGGCCTTGAGTGTGAAACAGCATGTACCCGGAGGCCCACACCTATCCCCTGAGTTAATCAGCAACCACATGTGCTAGGAAGTCATATGAGGAAACATTGGCGGTCTGCATATAGAACATGGGAAAGCAGGCATTGTGGCAGAGGTTAGTGACAAACCCACGTTCACACAGACCTGTCTGACTGGAAGAACAATGAGGTTCACACATGATTCATCCCGGGGCTCTTCCTCGACGCCAGTACGCTACGCTTCTCCACCACAGGAAAAGATGCTGCCGTGTGTCAGGGCCGAGTGGGACATCCACCACTGGGCCCACTTCCCCTTCCCCGTGCGTCTGCGAGGCTCGAGGTGCACGGCTCCAAAGAAAGATTTCTTCCTGCTGACATTTACGGTTCTTTGCAAAGACAATACTTCAAGTTTTGAGGCAGGCCTTGATGGATGCACTGCCTCTCTGAGGTTAATGGACACTCACATTTATAGTAACGGCGCTGTGGACTGTGCATGGCCGCCAGCCAAGTCCAGGAGGCCAGTTTTTCAAACATGTAAGCACTCTTCCAACTCTGCACCTAATTGAAGCCTGGAAAGTAAATGTGCTATGACAGCGACTCTGCATCACAATACATTCCAGCAGCTCCCCCAAATAGTCACATGGCCCCTTTTTCATCCCCGACACGAACACAAATAAACGACGGGGGGAAACACTAGAGGGGCTCTTGCATTCACACATGCGCCTTGGAAGTGATCTGAGCAGCTACCTTCTCTAAAGAGCTCCGCAAAGTTGCTCTTGTTAAAACATGCCCAATCCTTTCCCTGCCAGAGAGCTGTTAATCCTGACAAGGCTGTGTGCCCCTAATTCCCAGAAAGCTGGAACCTGCTGTTTGTTGATGCGTTGTGTAGCTACAAGCGCTGGAGGCCGTGAGTCGAAGCATTCCCCTTTTTCTTTTGGTGCCACGGGAAAAAAAACCAAAACGTACACGTCAACCATGTGCCTGCAAGTCTCCACGCGCAGAGGAAACTTATATCAAAATGAGATGTATAAAGCAGCAGCAAGGCGGCCCACTCTCTTACACGCCACCAGATTTCTAAAAGGCCGACATACCACAATATGTACAGTTGCTGGTGATTATGGATGCTCATTAAGACACCCCATTGTGCTGATGAGTCCATCGGAACTAAATCCAACTGTGTGCCCAGCACTGTTAGAGGGCTCGTCAGGAAACAATGGGCATGGATTACAGTTAAGAGTCTTATTATTATCTCCTCTATCCGAGGTTAAGACCACAGAACACCTGCTGCTCCACGTGGACAGTTTGCCTACATCATCATATTCCAGCAGATACAGGGAAACAGCAGCGAGGCAGTCTGCTGAGGCATGCAGAGACTGTTCTGCAAATGTAGATGGAAATGTCCCATTATAGAGGCGGCGGCTGACAAGTCTTCACTTCTGTCAGTCTTTAGGTCGTCTAATCTCTCAGGAGCGAGAGTGAAAGCGGTGTGAAAGCACCATTAATCTCATGCAGGATCGGGTAAGCACAAGCGAAATGGTAATGACAGAAAGTGGGTTGTGTGCTGGGGCTTATAAAAAATGACATTTTGCACAATTCTCCACCTGCAAATGACAGGAAAATATTAAAAGAAAACCCCAAAAACGAGTCCCGGTGTTCACAGCTCAACCTCGCTCACCGTCACATTACGCTGTTGACTTCTATATGAACCTGGGAACAGGGCTCAACAGATGCACGCTCAAAGATTCAGCTGGGGAACCTTTTCAATTAACTGGCAACCATTCCTCAATAAAGCAAAGGAGGACACTCACATGGTCACTCGTTAGTACTCTTATTGTGTGCATGTTCTCGGCAATTACCTCATTATGTTGGAGCGGCAGGTTTCAATGTCAAACACACTGTGGGCCTCCACTCAGACAAAACTTGGAAAAGCTCCTGAGTTTACTTGTTCAGTTCTGATTTCCTGGGTGCCTATGGGATCATGTTTGTGTTATTTGATCCTGAAGACACTCAACGATTGAGCCAGGGGAGCCTGATACTGTTGTTTGACTACACCAAAGACACAAAAACCAGAGCTGGCCTGAAGGGCTTATTAGTTTCTGACTTTGTGAAAGTGAGAAAAACAGTTAAATTCTCTGAAGGATCTCTTTTACCAAGTCACACATATTTAGGCTACTCCATTTGATCTCATTTTGATGATTAATCATGTAAATAAAGCCATAGATTAGCCATAGATAGACGATTTCACCACACAGACATGCAGAGATTACCTGTAGCTGCATTTAATCATAAAAATGATTTTGGCTGTGAAAATGACTGATAGTGGATCAAACCAATTTCCTGGTATCACCCATCCCCTGTACAAACACTTGTTAAAGGAAAGCAGGGCCTTGTTCAGGGTTTTTGCCAGACTTTGCTGCCGCCTCCATGTGGCTTTGATAAAGAAAGGCTCAGACCGCAGAGACCAAATGAGCTTAGGTCTGTGCATTAATAACAGTTAAGTATATACAGTGCGTGGAGGGGGGGCATTAAAGCCGCAATAAAAGACTCAATGACAGGATTACTAAACAACCAACCAGCGAAGTTAGAGCATTAAACAAAAAGTCTGGTATTAGGAAAACTAACTGTTTGTAAAGGGATCTAACGGGATTTAGCTGCCATTTAATGTTGGATCCCTGTTTTTAAAAACGCAACAATAGCGGCGCACACCCTGATCACTCAAATTAGCTTTGGCATAAAGACAGTTCACCTCCCAAACCCCAAAGAGACAAAGTGAAACATTTCATTGTACAATAAACCTTTAATAAATAGTTTGTCATTAGTTTCCCATATTTACATAATAACCACCATTTACTTATGTTGCCATACTCATTTCTTGGCTAATTTTTAGGCACACAGAGAGGGGGTTCAGGCCACAAACCACATCGTACTAAAAACAGGAGTGGCTAGCAGGTAAGTCTTGAGAAATATAATAATTGCACCATAACAACCAAATAGACCAAGAGGTGGCCGTCTCCTTGAGCAATAAATATATACATTTTGCTGTACGTACAGGTGATTTTTGTACATTTACAGTCGTCTGCTTGGAAGCTGTACGAGTGCACATGGGGCTGGTGCAGAATCTTACCAATTTGAGTAGGATCTGAATTTATGGGTTTACCAATGTGTTGGTCCAATAAATGATAAATTTAAAAAAAAAAAAAAAAAAAAAAAAAAGATATTCAGAGATTAAATCAATACCAATGGCCTCCTGTCTAGTAACAACCCCCTCTGAAATAATAAAAACTATGACAGGTTAAGTCAAAAATGTTGAGGGTATAGCATGGTTGACATGTACAGTTTGGATTGAAACATTCAGCGACTCTTTGTTATGATCTACTGGTAAATCTGGGGGGGAAAATGAGCGTATCAAATGTAACCCACCACGGTGAAATGCTTGTTATCAAATGAAGACCGAGACTGAAAGACAGACAGACGGACATCCGATAATTTACCGTCCAGCCACAATGTTGAAAAGATGCCTAAAAAAAATGACTGGGTGACGTTTTAAAAAGCTATTAAAAAAAAAAAAAAAGCATTAAAACTTAAATTTTCAGCCAAAGAACTTAAGACAAAAGAGAAAACAAACCAAAAAAACATCCAGATCACTCAAGTGCTCAGGCACACATACACACACGGTATGAAAAAGCAAACCAAAAAAACAACAAATTTGGCACAAAATACACAACACACATTTCTCTCTGCAGGCAGATGTTAAACAGCATGAGTCCCACCGTTAGTCACTATTCCTTATCAGGTTGTATTTGGCTATTTAAATGCACTTGGGGCATTTATTAATCAACTGTTAAATATTACAACGAGGGTAATTCGCCAGTCGCTGACACGGTATGTGACTAAAGGGAACACAGTGTCACTGATGCGAAGCACCAAAAAACAGGTGCAGCCGATATCAGCCAATTGGGGGGGGTGCAGTTCACGGTTGACTTGCACCGCCTACTGGCAGGACCCGGAACAGCAGTGTTTGGACCTGCAGACGAGACGGGCTGATGAGCGCCACCTACAGGCAAGAAAAATAACCATAGCTGCAGATCTGACGCTTTCTTGGCTTTTCTTTTAAAGTGCACTTACTTGAGTTTTTAGAATTCTATCTTGTTTGTTGACTTGAACATGTCACTTGAGTTCACAATAGTCTCAATTTTCATTACGTAACCTCTTAAATTACGCACTGCTCTGGTGATTTCTTTGTTAATTTGTGTTTTTAATAACTAATAAATTTAGTCCTTCACCTTAAGTGATATTAAACGATATACTGCTGTAGCCATGGGATGTTTCTGGAAAATGTAAAACCTTCAAAACACTCAAATACGTTAACTTTTCTAAAGAATCTGCTAAAATGAGAGCAGCTTTGATTTTTCTTGCCTGTAGGGGGCTCACATCCCTGCCCCCCCCCCATTTACAAGTCTGAACGAGTCTCGCTGCAACGTTTCCTCCACGTCCTCTACCCTCAGCAGGATGTTGAACATGTTTGGTGACCAAACAGCTCCCCCCGATGGAAGCCTGTCTAAAGTGAGCTTGAGAGCTACAAGCCAGCTCCACTCGGTGCTTCACATCTACGCTTCCTACCGTCTGTTGTTATTGTCTGAGAAATGTTCGGTGCCTGTTAATAACTGTCTGGAAGCTTAAATGTCAGTGATTCAGTGAAACCATTCGTATGCAATTACCCTTGTAGAAATCCTTATCCAAACATGTTACAGCACACCTACTTTGAATTTATCTACTGCAGCAGCACGAGTGATATTCTGTTCAACCCTAATGATATTAATTCAAACACTCCGTATTAACAGTCAGTGCCGACACTGACGTGCTGATAGCGTTGCTCTAGCTCCACATGGTCCAGAGGCTTTCAAAATAAAACCATGGTTCTGTAAAAGCCTTAACCCCTGATGGTGATATATGTCAGGAAAACAAAAGCAACAGGGAGGGCGTGAAACCGAAAAGGAATAAAAAGTGTGGAACGGCTCCGATGGGAGCGATAGCGTAAGATTACAGAGCCTTCTCAGACCTCGGTCTTCATACAGGTTACGTAATTAATATATATATACATATATATATTAAGTCACTTCGAGGCAACGGTTGTTTCTTGAATAAGAACTTGAAGCACGACTAGCCTTCAGTTTGAACAGAGAAAAATATACAACCCAAACTGTACTACTTATCTAGAGAATGGCAAGTAAACATTGAAAAACAGTTTCAGCTAATAAAGTGGTCTCACTCTCTCGCACGCACTTCTCTCTGTAAGAAGTGTGTTGTTTAAACAAAGTGTGGTCTTACGAAGCTTTTTATATCCGATCTGACTGACCCACCCTGACCTAGATTAGGCAGCGCCTCTCCGACACTGGTCTGCAGAGACTCCGCTCACAGCTAAACCAGTTTCTGTGCTTCACCGCTGAGCGCACAGAGCAAGAACTGTGTTCCCTTTCTTGGATGCTTTAACGGAGCTGTAGTCGCGGCGACAAGCATCTGGACAGATGTTAGCTTGTGAAAGACCAAGAGACAAGTGCTCAACTAACTGTTTGTTACACTCGGACAAACAGACAAAGTTGCCACTTCACTGGCTACAGAGGAATATGAAGAATCACACAGGGATTTAGTAACATTTGAGATACACCCCACTCGCACTCTAAACCAAATCACTTCTGTTCTGATCTGCACCAGGAGGGGGGCAAGCTGTTGTATACTCCACTCTGTTAACTGCTTCATAGAAACCAAGGATTAGAGTCCAGCTCAGCCGAGTCGCTCACACCTTCCCACTGCAGCCCGAAAATACTCAACACACTCTCTTTGCAGGGTCTTTAGAGAGTCCTCACAACACCCTGCTTTAAAAAAAAGGAAAAGGGCTGCCAAGAAAGGAGTGCCCACTTTTGTGCTGCGGACACAAACACCTCTTCGCGGCACTTGAGTCTGACGTGTGCCTGAGGTGAGAGTGTGTCCTCGTGGTAAAATGTGTGTATCTGTCCATATGTACGGGGGGGTTTCAGGGTCGGAGCGAGGGTGTCTGCCCCCCTTAGCTGAGGTTATACACTGCTGTCCTCCAGCAGTGGCTCTTTGCCCTCTGCCCCACTGCCTTGAGGGCTGTGGGAGTGACTCTGTGCCCCGTTGCTGTGCTTCTTGTAGGCGCCGGGCCTCATGCCGGGCCCAGTGTGCTCTGGGATAAACAGGGCCACCAGCAGGGACAGCAGCACTGAGCATGCACCGAACAGGAAGGGAGGACCTGGGATGATGGCACTCTGAGGAGATCGCGGACAAAACATTCAGTTTGAGTACGGCTGCGCAACTTATTCTTTTTTTTAACATTATTTAAATGCAATTTATCATTCAAGCTCACCTCATCAGTGGGGTTGGCCATGTTGGGTTTGGCACCTTTCTCAGAGCCGTCCGTGTCAGTCAGCTCCACGTGGAACAGGTAGAAGACGAAACCATAGAGGGCAGGGCCCAAACCGTTACAAAGGCCCCGGATTCCAGTAATCATCCCCTGGACAACACCTACAGAGGCACGGACAGACATAAAGGAAACACTGTCAGGAAAATGTGTGATAAATCAAAATGTAAACTACTTTCATATGTCAAGGAATTAATAAAGCCACATTTTATTTTTTTTATACAGCAAAACACACAACTCGGCTTAAGTGTTGAGCTGTATTTTAGAAACAAATGGGTAACCCAGGATAATTCACAGATATGTCTATTTATGTTCATTCCTCTTTCTAGTGCATCAGGGTTTAACGCTTGCGTGTTCTGCTACAGTTGCTACTAAAGCGCCGCACTCTCAAATGTGTGTGTCTTGCACCTACAATAGTAAACTGTGAAAAAAAAAAAAAAAAGAAAACGTGATTTGGCAAAAGAAACTTTGGTTTGTTTAGATTTCTGACTCTGTTAAGACAAAATTAAACACGGATTCGCTTGATTAGATGCAAACAAAGGTGACGGATGCTGAGAAACTCACCTTGTTGGTCGGGGTCTGCGTTACGGGACACAATGGCGCTGATGGCAGGGAAGGTGATGCTGGACATGGCTGCAACAGCTCCGGCAGCCCACATCATCCTGAAAACCGACGACACACGTTTGGTAAAAGATACCAAACTTGATGCAACCTTTCAGAAAATGCAGTCGTGCGCGTCCTTGAAAGTGAGTTAGAGGTTGTACTGTGGTTAAAACCTCCTCGCTAAATCTAATCTGAATCAAGCTGCAGCTATAAAAGAAGCACTGAACGTTTAAAACGTCAAAGCTCATTTTAAATACCGCGGCGCTTCCCATTCAGTATATGAAACGCTAAAACAACGATAATGACGTTTGCTTTGTTTGCTAAGACACAAGATACTTATTTATTTTTGTGCGCATGGAAAGGACTCAGACCGTAATAACTTATAAGGGCAACTTGACCTTTATTTAACTTGATTTCCAGGGTATTGACCAAAGCAGGGAGGAAGAATAACAAGGCGTGTTGTGAATGTTTTCTTTTAGAATCAATAGATAATATGGGTGTCTGCCCTCCCTCTCCAGGCCACAACAACAAGAGAAACTGGTGAGAAGCTGTTATGATCTCATCTCAAGAGAGATGAAACTGATAGTGTGACCTCTGTATGCGGGCGATGGATGTTTAATTAAGCATTCTTTAAATTTACAGATTTCAAGTTTGCAAACATGCAAAAACTGAGTTGTGCCACTGTTTGCAATGTACGAATCACTGAATCACTGATTTTGAAAACAGTAAACTGCCTAGGGAAGTTATTTTTAGAATCTGAATTAGTCAAACAAAAAGATTTAAGCCTTTAAAGTGTTTCACTGGTCAGATTACAGTGTCACCCACTGGCTGGCGAAGGTACCATTGAATAAAGCGCCACACTCCCTCTGGTGGTTGGTCAGGGTATTAAAACAACCGTGAACAACTATGAGGAATTAAAATGAAAAGGAAAAAACTAAATAATAAACAAAAACATGGTTGCTTTGATTTTACTGATTCTGGTTACTGGACGGTGCTTCAGACTCCTGAAATATGATCTGACACATCAACAGATTGGATCTCCACAAACATTTGGCTTAAGGCACCGTGTGAGTCGTTTGACTTAAAGTTACTAATTGTTTTCTCTGTTGCAAAACAAGTTAAACATTTGTCGTTGTATTGGGTTTGAATGAGCCACCATAAGCTGAGGAGCATTATAACAAGGACTGCAGTTTTGCATCAAGCTGCAGGAAATGTTTTATCAAACTTCCTTCCTTGCTGTCATGAATCATATTCATTGAATGACTACATTTCACTGTATCCCCGGCTGTGTTCTGTGAAGTTTGCTGACGCTTTTGAACCTGTGCTCCATGGATACATGCATAACAAGTGAGAATATGTGAGCTACAGAAGGTCTGAACTTCTTTTGGGACTCTATCTCCGTCCCTTTGAATTCATCTGATAGAAAAGTGGGTGTGTGCGCGTGTTTGTGTACGTTAAAAACAAGCCGTGGAGGTTACTGACCAGGGCTGAGAGCCAAAGCCGTACCACGCCAGCTGGAGGATCTGGAAGCCGAGGCCGAGCAGGATCGTGTTTTTATTCCCGATGGAACGCATCAGGATCCCCAACACCACCGTCTGCAGAACGCACAGCACACAGGTCACATCCGACAACTCAGAGAAGGCACTGAAAGGCCCAGTGTGTAGGATTTAGAGTGACATACAACAGCTCGTAACAGACAAACCAAACTCTGACTGTTCAAAACTGCTCCTCCTTTTCCTCTTCCTCTCTGCTAGCAAACTGAACAACTTCTGCTTTTGAGCTGTTTTTTGACAAAACAAGCAACGTGTTTCTATGAACTTTTCACAAAGCGTGGATGTGAGCACAGAGGGTGTGGTGTACTGCACAGACTGCAAAGAGCTTCGATGCAAATGTTGTGATTTTGGGTCATACAAATAAATTTGACTTGACTCCAAGCTGAGTTGGGAAATAAAGAAAGACAAAACACAAACAATAAAATGTATGAGGAGGCGATGGCGCAACAATACTTGTGCAATATAACAGCGAGAGTGTGTTTTTTCAGTACCTGAGCTAGTATTGAAAGAATCCCCACGACAGCGATAAAAGCAGCCACGGTCTCTGATGAGAAGCCTATAACCTGAGGGCGAGCAAGGATCCAGATAACGCAGGTTAGGACATGACAAGACATGAGCAGCCGGAGACGAGCACATATCTCAAACACAGACCATTCACCTGTCTTTCACTAATCACAATGGAAGAAGGGGGTTTGTTTGTTGTCCTTGGTAAACACGTTTACACCTTAAAACAACAAAGCACTCCTCCTGTTTTCTCTGTTGTAGTTAGGTTAGATACGCGGCATCGGGGAGCAGCGCAGCTAGTGTGAGGTGTGTATAATTCATGACAATGAAAGTGGAGCGATATATGATGAGGCATCTTCCGCATAAAAGGAAACAGGAAGGTGTGCACGAGTATCGTTAGCCTCAGAGCTGCAGACCTGCTTTGCTGTCTTTTAGGGGCTGCGGCGAAGTTTGAGACTGTGTGTCAGACTTGCCCGACTGGTTCATCCGACACTGTTTACACAAACTGAACCCTGCTTATTTCAAGCAGTTTGGCGAAGGAGCTCACACAGTGCCAGGTTATCTCAAAGCTGCTCCCAGATGCCGAAGCTGTCCATCTCGATCTACTTGTGCCGTAAAACACATTAATTTCCCCGCATTAGTATTTTGCTGAGACACACTGAGACAGGCTGCTGAGCAAACCTGCTGATTCCATCTTTCCGAAGCAGTGTGGGTGGAAATGTGTTTGGAAATTTCCCCCCAGTTGCACCAACATCATTCCTGAGAACTTTGCGGTCCCAAATTCAGCGTTTTATAGCAACAGAAATGGATAAAGTTTGTTGCTGTCACGTAAAAAATGTGCACAGAGTAACCCCAAACTGTATTGTTTCTCTTAGCAACCCACAACTTCACCTAAAACAACAAATATAATCTTTAACTCCAGTTAATCTCCATCTATCACCAGCGAGAGAAGTGCTGTCACTGTTGATGGTTAATAGTTTACAGTCCTTAACGATTTAACGTCACGCTGGAATGAGTAGGTGAATGTGGGTGCATATGGTGGCCAGACCGTACAATTAGTCTATGAATTAATTAGTCTATCAATAGAACGTAACGTGACTATGATTGCAAATGATGAGCTTTGGGGGTTTGAACTATTGGTGTGACAAAAGAAGTAATTTGCAGATTCCACTCTGGGGAACTATGAGCGTTTGTCATTTTTGTTTTTGACATTTTAGACACTAAATGATTAAAACAGGACAATCTAGACACTTTTAGCCACTTTATAGAAGATGTACAAGCAGTGAGAGGCGAGCGTTACCTGTCTGAGATAGAGGAAGAAACTGGAGTACTGGCCGGCCTCGGGGAGGTAGGAGAGGAACACTGTGATACAGATGAGGAGCACCGTGGAGTCCTGGCCCACCTTACGCAGAGACTGGCCAAGAGAACAGCAAGGATCAATTTTACTTGTTGCGTCGCTAAGTAATTCAAATAAAGAGCAGCGTCAGCAGCATTTTTGACTTTATGACTTACCGGTGCCTGCCAATTTAAAAAGCTTAAGGCAGTAAAAGGCACCTCTGCTGTCCAATGCTCTGCCACGATCAACATGAATACTTCACCTATCGCTGCTGAGGCAATATAGGAAAACTAAAGATATGTACTGACGTGAAATCTGCATTAAAAAGGTATTTTATAAAGTCTCTCTTAAAATAATATTCAGATGCCCAAGTGTGCGCTGAAGTGGGCTTTGCTTTGCTCATTTCTCTTGTTCATACTGCACATTGAAAGGTTTCTGAACATCTAGTGGAAGAGATGGGGAACAAAAGGCACAGTGTCTGCCAAGACTTCAGCAGTCTCAGTTAATCAAATCAGGTGGGTGTCTCCAAAAGTCACAGCTTTTCAGTGCCACGTTCCCTCTGGGTTTCTCTGGACAGTGTCTTTGGTGTCGAGCAGCAGTAAAGAGGTACTGACGAGGTGAGGGGCGAAATGTGTACTGAAAAGGCTGCGACGTTAGAAGATATTCACCTGCCTTGACTTATTTTGCTCAAAGTGGGACCATTAGATTTTAGGCATAGATCTTTAAAAGGATGATTACAGCCAACAATATTAGTTCAAGTGTGAATATGGGCACCTGACTTTTGTTTTTAGTTGAGAAGCCTAAATCATGTTTTTGGCCTGTGATCACAGATCATCTATGAGCTAAACCGGCCAATACACTGCAAAACCGATCAATTCTGATGTATTATGGATCTAAGCTGTGCTCCCCCTGAATTATATATTGTTACTGAACATCTGCAGCATCCCTGGTTTTCTACTTGAAAACTATGAACCTGACCTTAAAAAAAAAGACACCTGCAGCGATGTAAAGGTGTACTCCAGGACTCTGTGGCATCACTGCTGGGTGTGGTTACAAGGTTCAAGGGCTTACTTCTGACCACACCTATTGACACTCATGCTCAGAGGAGAAACAGTCTCGACACTGTAACTAGTGTGCACAGTCAACATTCCTTTTTAGATGGTTATTAAGATACTCTTTAGGATCTATGATGAGTTCAAGCAAGTTATATCTGTTTTGTAATAGGTTTCCTAACCAATATGCAAATATGGACAACAAAGAGGACTAAAAGTCTAGACAGAGCCAAACACACACCAACTGTCAGACAAACATAACAAAGCTAACAAAGGTAAATTGCAGTTGCTTTTCCTAATGAAGCCCCAGGTCATCTGATAAGCTGCAGCACTGCTTTATTATTCATATTCATTTATTTATCACAAATAAGGTTCTGCTGAACCTTTGATGATTATCCAGCAAACGTGTCTTTATCACAATAAAACACCAATAGCTGAAAACCACTATGCAAATAACTGCTGTTTGACTGGAAGCTATACAGTGCTACTCACAGCGAAGGGGTCAGCTTGTTCCCAGGAGATGGGTGCTCCCCATGATGCTGGCCTCATCTTCTCTGGCAGTGACTCCGGCACCGCCACCAGGATGAAACAGATGTCAAGCAGGGCAATGGCAGTGGCCAGGATCACCACCAAGGTGTCGCCGTAGGCCGCAGACAGATACGCGCCAATGGCTGGGCTGGTAACCAGGCTGGCCGCGAAGGTAGCTGACACCTGGAGGAAGGAAGCAAAGTAGGAGGTGACTGATCCTTCAATTAATGCACTTTTTTTTTGATTGTTAAGAACTGATAAACAAATTATTCTGCACTGACAAATACCCCCTTGGATTACATGATAACATTTTAATAGGATTCCGTTTTGGTCAACCATCTCCTTACCAAACCATAGGCTGTGCTCCTCTCATGCTCCTGCGTGATATCTGCCACATAGGCGAAGATCACAGAGAAGGTGACGGCAAAGACGCCGGACATGGAGATGACTGCAAAGTACCACCTGAAAGAAGTGAAGAGTTTGGCTGATCAGCTCGGAAAAAACTAAAATGGTTAAAACTTTTTTTTTTTTTTTTTTTTACTGTGAATCCTACGTTTTGTGAACTTTGAGACATTGTAACTGGATTCTCTTGCTGTATTAGGTTAGTTTTATACTGCGCTGTACTTCCTCTGACAAACAGCTGCCTGTGTTTTGCACTCACCAGGGACTGATCTTCATCAGTGGAATGGGCGCACACGTGAAGAAGACCGTAAGCAGCAAGAAGGACTTCCGTCCCCATACGTCTGACAATGCTCCGATTAAGGGAGCACTCAGAAATGATAATAGGCCCTGAGAGAGAGGGGGGGAGAGAGGACATGGGACAGAGAGTGGTGAATGTCTCTGTGAATGGATAACCTAAGTGGTGTAACTTGTACATTCACAGGGTTTGGGATTCAGGTAAATGCGCACATTTCATCAACACAGACTGGTTTTAAATATGCAGGTTTGGTAGAGGGCAATGTACAAACCATAACAATAAGCACGCATATCATTCTGGCCATCTCTCAACTGGAAAGTTAACACCAGACACACATTTTACCTTTAGTTCGTCCTCTACGATCAAACAAATATCTTGACCATTAAAACCTTGGCAATCTTAATCCCTGTCTCTAGGATGAACTCTGGTATTCTTGCTCTTGCAGCTGGCTGACTGGCTTTTCCTACGTTCTTGTTTTATGGACTTAAAACCAGACAACAAGGAAGCACCTGAGGCCTGTAGGAATAAGTCCTGATTATAGTGAACTTGTGTCCAGCAGCGGTGAAGGGCCAGAGAACACCGACAAGCTTTAAAACAGTCTCATTTTCTAATAAAAGACTAAAATAATGACTTATTTTGTAATCATAAAAAGTACATTTGGTTTTATCTTGCACATACTAAATCAATCCATTATGCTGACAGATTGTCATAAATGGTTTGTGGTGGTAAATAACAGATTTGTTAACTCAATTTAGATTCTGAACATCCTCTCCTCTGATTATTTCTCGATCAAAGAAAACCAATGGGGGTTTTTTTCGACATCAAATAGAAAATCTGTCCTCTCCAACTATCTTTAGACACACTTTCCTTTCCCCTGAATAAGGACTGTCAAGGTTCACTTTCGAGGCACTTCACCCTTGAAGGTGTTTCAGTGAGCTATTCTGTGGCCAGGCCGCTATGGTTACTGGACAGCTTGCAGGTGTTAACATGTCACCGAATTAGTGTCAGGCGGGGCGTCACTGAACAAGAGCGCACACGCTCAGCAAATCTTTCAAAACTAGTTCCCTGACAAACTCGAGACTTCACGTGTCAGCAGCTGCAGTATGTAAAACAGAAAAGGCACGTTTGCTGCCGTGCCTCACAACATGACTTCATGTGACCAAAAAATAAATATATTTAATATCTGAATAATCTGCACAACTGTCAAGAAGTATAAAAAGGCAAAATTTATATTATTGCTTATTTATTACTTGTGAAAAATTACAAATACACTCCATGTGTACTAGAGATAACTTGCTTACATACTAGTGGGACTGTGTTTTGTCAACTTGCATATGTTATTGTTACAATGCTGCCATGAGAGCTATAATAATAATAGAACAATAGTGACCCTAGTTATTCTCTTTATGTGCACTGTTGTCTTACCTTGACACCGTGGATGAGCCCATTCATCAGGAATGTGTGTTGGGGGAATGTCTGGTGTAATACCTGGAGAACAAACACAGATAACGCCAGATGAAACCACTAAATACACATCGTCTGCATCGCATTTAAAACACCGTCCTGCAGCGGCGTTTCGCGGGATTTAACAACAGCTAGAGAGCAAAAGAAACTTGACGCCATTGAGCAAAAATCTATTAAATGGTGGAGGGTTGAAATTAGGACAGTAAACCATGATTTCAATCATTGTGGGTCACGGTAGAACACTATATGTCGTAAATTTAAAACAAAAAGTTGTACACGTCCTTTAATTTTTCTGAGATCTTCTACTGGTTTATGACCTACAGGTGGAGAATCTCATTTTGGTTTTACTCAATTTTAGCATGACGCAGGATTGAAAAACAAGCAAACAAACAAACAAACAAAAACCCCAGCTACAACTTCAGATCACTTACAGTGGTCCTGGTCACCTCAAGCCATTACAACACTATTTTCAACTATAGCAGATACAATATTACTCGTTAAACAAACTGTACCTATTTCCTTAAATACTTAATCCATTCATCCATCTTTCCTCTTTCTTTGTCATTAACCAAAATAGTGTTTTCATTTGTTTTGTAGTAGCTTCCCTGTTCCAGAGGTTAGTCCCCCACACATTCAACAGACTTTGATCAACATAACTTGAATTTTAACAACGCTTAGTATGTCACGCACAGTATACCAATCCCTGGTGCGGTCAAACACCTGTTAATAGCCTCGTGATGGAGTTAATAGCAAAGAATGCTCTGCAGAGCAACATGGTTGTCATTCCTGAAGGGAGCGCCACATCCTATAAATTGACATTCAGCTTTGTTCATGAAAGCAATGAACAACCATTTCAGTCTCTACCGTCAAACATGAGTTTGGCTCTAAAACACATTTTCACTGAAGTCTCTGTCCTTCCACAGATTTTTTCCCCCCTGTTGGTTTTGTTTTGTTTACACCTGACAAATCACTCACACACCCACATGTTTGAGCAGTCAAGTTACCTAAATAGCTTCCAATGCTTTGGTTTTCCAGTTTTGGTCTCGGTATTAGTGCTGTCCTTCTGCTCTGTTAATGCTGAAAACGTATTCCTTTAGTAAATGTGATTGTCGGTCAGAGTGTAACTAAAGAGACTAGAGAACTTTACAGCCTCATTCGATCAGATATAAGAACCCGGCTATAAGACCTGTGTAATGTCAGGGAGACAAATAATTTCAGCTCTGTCAACTCACTTTATTGACATGTTCCATGTTACATCCCTGTGTGGTGCTTTTTAATATGACTGTGTGAGCGATTAACCATTGAGCGAACTGCTGAGAATCCATTCTGCTTTCCAACTTTGCTTTGCTTTACCTTGCTTTTTGTGTACTGATGTCTTTTGAAGTGTAATTTAAACTTCTATTCTTACCACAATGAAGATATAGAGTATAACTTAGTTTTTGACCTTGCCTTTACAGCTGCTGTCCCACAAATTAAAGCAGAGTAAAGTATTTCTGCATATGCACAGCCAGACACTGTATTTCTACACTTTGCGTGAATGTAGGTGAAAGGGGTGTTCATATTGTTAAAATCCATTGGGTGTTCAAAGTTCATTACATTAGTTCGCAGCAGGTATGGAGTGCAACTGTCACTGACACTGGTGTGGGAACATGAAACCCTGGTTTAACTTAGAGCGTGTGGCGCTTGATAAAGGCTGAACAACAGGATCTGGTTATTGTTTAGGGGTACAGAGGGAAATCTCGTGGCATGGCTAAGAATCCCCTCTCTTCCTCTGGGAGTCAGTTACCCAACACACACAGACTGTGAATGCTCAGTGAAGACTGTTGCTGCTGGATACTAATGAAGCAGTGCACTCATTGGGAGCAGTGAAGCAGTCCCTCTCATCTTCAGGCGCCCTCTGATTAGTCCGAAATGCAAATCTTGCCTCCACCCAGGGATCTTGAGGGCAACAAACCCCCAGTAATTAATGCTTAACAGTTACACATACAACCACCTCTTCAAACAAGAGTCTGCTGAAAAGCATGCATTGCATAAGCCTGTCTGGTTTGCATCATGTGGCTCACAGATGTTTGCCCATCATTTGTTTGGGATACCAGTCTCAACCCAAAGTAATTCATGTTGGTGGAAAAAAAGGAGTTCA
Source organism: Datnioides undecimradiatus (assembly GCA_008933995.1). Classification (NCBI taxonomy): domain Eukaryota; kingdom Metazoa; phylum Chordata; class Actinopteri; order Lobotiformes; family Datnioididae; genus Datnioides; species Datnioides undecimradiatus. Next base: position 4,184,680 of record WARS01000052.1, read on the forward strand.
AAAAATACAGAGCGTGGCTGAAAAATGTATTGCTTCTGTCAGAAAATGAAAACCTATTAATACGCAATCCCTGCTGGTACAAAAAAAAGCATACCATCATTATGAGTCATCTTAGCACTTTGCTTACAAATTAGATCTGTTTTTGAGGAAACGATCATCTGTGTTTTTTTAATCACTGACCGATGATTTTCTAGTGCCAACACTTCTCAAAAACAGAGGTTACATTTTGGAATTAAAATCCTCTAAATAATGCCGTTCGAGCCGCCTGTTGCAAATACTTAAATCAGACTGCTCTGAGGTGCGCTGAGGTGAATGTGCGGTGTTGGCCTGGCAGGCATCTGCGCTGCGGCCTGACAACACAAACCACTGACCCCCTGATAAGCCTTTTCAACAAAGAACTGGTGCTTAGACAATGCAACTGTTTGATGCCCTTTTCATATTTCTCAGTCCATTAGTGGTTGGCAAAACATCTGCCAACACATACGCACAAAAAACAAAACTGCGTCATACAGGGCCCCGCTCATTTGATTAGGAATCCAATCCTTCATAGACACTAATGGGCCTTGTGTGGTTCCAGTCAATGGGAAATGCCACTCTTTGACTAGGTTTCCAGAGAACGGGGGTGTGGGCGTATGAATATATTACGAACTGTTATGTCAGTTTACATAACAGAGTGTGTGTGTCTGTGTGCCATATATGCCATCTTACCGTAAGCATCGGGGTGGTGAGGAGACCCCATGCAAAAAACTCCAGGAAGATGACCACCACAGCATGGTAAACACTGGGCTCACCGATTCCCTGAGGCTGGATGGAGACAAAGAGGGACACATACAATGAGATACATAGGTGAGAAACAACCAACACTTTAGCATGCATCAAAGTGCAACTTAATAGTGACACATTAACAGATCTAGCCTTAAACTGGAATCTATTCCAAGGCAGCAATCATCTGATGATCCAAAGACATCACCTGATCCTGTTGGACAGCACAAAGTTGGGTGATTTCTAATTTCTCTTACCCAACTGCGGGCTGTCCAACACTGCACAAACATCAATTGATCTAAATTCACACAAACAATTTGATTACTAGAAATCAACAACTTTGGGTTCATTTCCTCTCTTAAGCTTACAAGTTAAAGGAAGATAAAATTAGCTTTATCCTGTGGCCATTTAAATAAAAACATAAATTTACTGCCCAGATTAGGCTGTTTTAATTTTGCCACAGGACATTCAATTTTTTTTTCTCCATCGCACCACTTAGTATCTATTTTACAACATGGCCTTTGCGTTACCTGCACAGTATCAAAACTGAAAATCACAAAGCAAAAAAAAAAAACGACTAAGCTGCATACACAGCAGGACCAATTTAAAGCAGGACGCACCGTGGCTATATTAATCCAATCATACTTATTCTAATCATGACATAATGTGAGAGAGAGACGACACCGTTAAGCTGTTTACGTGACATCTGCGGCATAGCTTACAGTGCCTTACTCTGGTTACAAATTAATGTTGCTGAGTACAAATAAACGGAAGCTAGAGAAGATGAGGCATTGAATTTCACATTAGTACAGTCTAAACAGTGAGTGTGCTGCCCACTCAGGCCTACAATACTTCATTCAGGATTCAAAATGATTAAAAATGTCTTGTTATTTAAATGAAGAATTTTCTTTAAATTTCACAGCCACGCGTTAAACTGGTCAATATAATCGATAAACATTCTGTGCTGTTGTTTACTCAGTCTCTTATACAGAGCTATATACGCAATGAGTAAAACAACAAATATACATCCTTTTAACTCCCATACAACCCACTCCCTGGACAAGAAGTCGCTTCAATGCAGCACAGAAAAGACGATACAACTTAAAGAAAAAGATGCCGTGTGTGTGGATACCGAGTTTTGGCAGGAAACACAGTGACGTGTGATAACTGCGGAAACTGTAAAGTAGGCCAGGGCCAACTTAAAGACACTTGCTGCTAGTTTACTCGAGCGTGTGGTTTTTCATTTTCCCACATGGAGGGGTTGAAAGTGTCATACAAAACCAGTTGATATGTATGCATATGACCGAATAGTGTACAAGCAGAAAGTCAGAGGAAACTCCCCCTTATTGTTTCACTAATTGCATTACTGAGTAAATGGGGAACAATCTGCATCTGTTACATTACATGGATATTGCAACTTCCTCTGTTAAATTGACAACCAGCAACGTGTCACATTTTGCTTCTAACTTGTGAGCGACTAAACCGATTAGATGGTATGGCTGGATCAAGGGCTTGATGTGGAAAGTGAAATCTTAATGGCTGAGTGGTCAGACCAAGCCGTGGTAACACTGTAAGGCAATAACAATCATCTTGACTGTGGACTTCAATGGAAAAGAGCCACATCATGTCAGGTGTTTAAAATATTTGCACACACGAGGCTGTCATCAGGATGACAGGACCATTGCTGAGTGTAAACAAGTCTCTAGTTTTCTTCATTATGATTACAACTCTGTTTTCATATGAATATCCAGCATGTTTGGCATAGCTGTCCAACTGATTACATAACCAGCACTGATGCCTCACTGTATTTATAACAATCCCACCATACTCAATGTTTGCCAAGAGTCTAATGTAGGACAATTATCCCTAACACCATGTAAGTGTTGCAGTTGACTATTTATTTTCTCTATTGAGGAAGTTAGATGATGTCACTTTGTTTAGGGCATCGTATCACCTTATATGACGGTTTCATCATACCTGAACTACTGGTGTCAATGACACAGAGTATGAATTTGCCAGAAGCAACATGCCCTGGCTGATATTTAACCAATCATCATCACCATATCCTGAACAGCACATCACACAAGTCTGTTTAAAAGCTACTTAATGTTAAGTTACACAGCTGGTGTTAGCTAACAGTACTGTAACGTTGACTTTGCGAGTGTTTGCTTGTTTTCACCCCAACGTTACCAACGACAATGCTGAAATGTCTTGCCTTCGTCCTTTTATAAACCACATTATCGGCTGAAGACCTCTTATGTTGTGTGACAAGTTTCTTTACTTTGTCTCTTCAACAATCAGCTGGGTAGCACAAATGTAGTTTAAAGCTAGCTTAAGACATTAGTTGTTTATTGCAACAAGGTAATAATAACCCCAGTCTAACACGGAGGTAAGTAAGCTAATGCTAACCTGGCTAACAGTTTGTTCCCCAAATGTTTAGCGTTGGTAATTTACAGCACGTCATTTCCACCGCATTTGAACAAACATGAAGTACGATTAACATTAAGTAACAGTTTGAGTTAGATAAGCTATCATTCAGGGTAACTGGATTACTGTAGGGGATAAAGAAAAACACAGCTAACGTTTACATTAGCAAGCTAGCTTTACCTGAGCTGACGTGTAAATGACTAGCGAACGTAGGCCGCTAGGCTAATGCTAGGTCGTAGCTAGCTGCGTTAGCCAGCTAGCGAGGCGTATCCAGCTAACGGTGAACATTATCCACAGGGACAAACCATCGAAGACACAAAGCCACAAACAAATACCAATCATACTGCAACGTTTTTATGAAACAAACAATCCTGCTAGCTAACTTCAGCGACCGAGAGCTAGTTTGGCTCAGTGGCAAGCTAAGTTAACGAAGATAAATAAATATTTAACTCACACTTCCTCCATCTTTTATTATAATTTTCTTTGCAAGAAGAATGCTGCGGTTCAGCCGCTTTTTCTTCTTTTTCTCCCCCGTCATTGTTAACTTATGTCCATTCTTGGTGTCAGAGGGTCATCTTTGCTCCTATCAAAAGAGAAATAATTTAGTGATTTCGGCTACTACGCTCATAACACCACGGCACTCTGCTCCAGGCAGCTAGCAGCGAGCACAGCTAACTAACGTTGAATGATGATTTCTCATTCCCACCTCACTTCTTCCTGAACTAAATATTGACCCGCCCTCCAAATGCAACGCTGTCTTACGATTGGCTTGATGACAAACCAGCAAGACCAAACTGTGCGTCTGATTGGTTTAGAAAAACCGTTGGTGCTATTGAAACTCAAATGGTGATTTGTGAACATCACACCGCGGGTTCGGTGTACAAAGAGGAAATCCCTTATATGGCCATTTGATATGTTTATGAAAAAAGTACAAGATGTTCAGCTACTTCTCCGAATCCAGTAAAACATATACAATGATAGAATAAACATGTTCCTCTGTTTGAAATGATTGGATAAACTTCCAGAAATTATCCCAAAACTTGTGTCATTAATAAAATAGAAACAAACACAACCAATTTAAATAATCCCAGTTTAATTGTGGGTGATAAATACCACAATCATTGTTGAAAATGGAAGTACTTTAATTCTATCTTGTGTGACATAAGCATTTATACATTTATACTTGAAGTCTAAAATCCCTGAAATGAAATAGATACCTGACATTTTCTGGTACTTGCAGTTTTAAGTGTCCACTCTGTGACCATTTGCATTTTACGTGTAAATGTGATGGTTTACATCTATACTACTACATCTTTATGTTTTCTTTTTGAGTGATTTTTATTAGGCTTAATTATTTAAAAGACAATTAAAGGACAGACTACCAAATTATAATTATTTTAATGTGGTCGCTGTTATAAGAGATTTAGAAGGTCAAAAGCCTACATTAAAACATATTAAATAAGGTAAGCTCTCTTTCAATTTACAATCATTTACCTAAAGGTTACAAGAATAATTAAAAATATTTTAATCATCAATTAATACATGTCAAGGAGCATTTCATTGCATTTCAGGCACAATATCCAGTATTTTAGAGCATAACCAAGAATTAAGGACGCTGGAGTCCATAAAACACATTTTTGAATGGATAAAAGTACTGTCCCCTAAGTTTTAGATTTCTGGGAAATGATTGTGAAAGGAAATGATAACAGTTTGGGCTGGAAATCTGCCACAGGGGTGAGTGCAGCTGCAAGAAATTTTCAATGAATCACTAAAAGAAACTGAAAGTTTGGAATCCTGAAGTGCATGCTGATTCAAGATCAAACTAGCAATGTAGTATCACAAAGAATGAAGGCCTAGTTTAAACTGTTCCAGTCTGTGGAAATAATTTTAAGAGCAGAAACCTTTTACTGACCAGTTAGTAATCTAAAAGCTCTCCTAACTTAAACTCGCAATTCATATTTAATTAGGAATTACGACTCAATAAATCTACACACAGCTGCACACTTCCACTGCATGTCAGTTGCATCAACTAGAAAATTAAGATTTTGCCCAGATAGTCTGCTATAGGTTTGTTCATTCATGACATAAAAAGGGCATTTTTTTCTATTCAAACATTTACCTACCTACATTTACAGTCTTAGTTTCCTATTTTGTAGTGTTGAGATGTAATCACAAATCATAGCACAAAATGAATTATAGTATTTCAGAGTACTAATATAAAATCTAGTGTACATTTTGTCAAATAAGTGGAAATACAAAAATACCTGATTCAAACAATCAGTCAAGCTCTTTTGTTATCAGCAGTTTTTTTTTTGGTCTCAATCATTATTTTTGACATTGTTGTTTACCATAATACATCATACATTGTTGGGACACTTGTTTATAGTCATATTACAAGTGTAATTATTTGTACTAAAGCAGGACGACATTTGAAAAATGGTCAGTTTATTTCAGTTTGTGTCAAAAGTCAAACTCTCAGGATGTTCACCCCAATATGCATTTTTTCCTAACCCTCATAAAATGTACAGACATGCACATGTATTAAAACAAACTTACATCTATAGACAAAACATTTACTTGGTGAAACAGAACAACTTTGTAGTACCTTGAACAGAGGGTGACAGAGGGAAGTGTTTTCAGTCAGTTTTAAAGGCAGCAATATGACCTGGATATACTGGATCAGTGGTCAGTCACAGCAGTTACATACCAGAGGAAAATGAGAAGCAGAAAAACAAGACTGAAACATTTTAAAAACACGACGACACACTCAGTGAGAGCACAAAATTCCACGTCACTCTGTACGAAAGAGAATCACTCTGATTCTGACACTCTAAGGACCTTTCTTGGACACTTACATGACACTTTCTCCACAATACACCATAAACTGCCATTAGTACCACAGCTCAGAATAATGTCTATTAGTTAACGATCTTGTATCCTGATAGCTTCTCATCACATTGTCGTGTTTTTGGCAGACTGGCCGCAGAACTTTACCCGAGTGGTTTAAAATACCTACCTTTTATAAAACGTGCTGTACAAATCAGAAATATGCTCAAAAATCATACACAGTGTACCGACACAAAGAGGCTGAGTCGTCCTTGCTGTTGGGTCTTTTTCCAGATCTGTTGTAAAAGCCCTGAAGGGACTGTACATACAATCTCTCGTTAAATACATATAAATTGTCAAGGCACTTTGTTTCCATAGCAGCACTGACAAATGGAAATGTCTCTAAAACAAAGTGCACAATTCTTTTTTTTTTTTTTTTTTTGATATCACACAATCCTCCATCAATACATTGATATTACAATTATAAACAATTCTAACTTGTTGCCTTATGCGGCGGTTAGATCTTCATCCTCATCGATATATGGGATGTCCAGGTCGTCAATGCTCCCATTTAAAGTCTGAGCAGTGCACTGGGGCTTGCTGGTTGGGGAGTGGTTGTCTTGACTGGGCAGGAAACACATGGATTGGGTAACACCGGTCCTCTGTCCTGGGGAAATCTCTCGCTGTTCATCGTCTGTCTGAGCCATGACGCTCCTGACTCTCTGTGTCAGGTCAGGAGGTTTCGGCGGGCAGTCGGGTTTCTGGGCTTTCAATCGCATGGTCATTTTTCCTGGAGACAGACACATTGGACTTGTGAAAATATTTGGTATTAGCTTGTATCAGACACACGCTATCAAGCCCAACTTCCTGCTTTATTTCACTGTATTGCTTATAAAAACGCAAGAGGACTAGCAGCCACAATGCCTTATAATTAATCTTTTTAACTTTATGAGTGAGTTGTGTCTTAAACCCCAGAGGAAGGTGAAGGTACCTTACCTCCCTACTGACCTTCCGACTCCAGGCTCCTCAGACGGTCTTCTAGGCTCTCTGAGCTCATCGATGACGATGAGTCCAGGTTGTCATTGTCAGAGTTCTCCTGTTCCAGGTCAAGTAACCTACAGGCCAAGTCCACCCTGAAAACAAGACAATATATTATTATCCAGACTCATATGACAAGTGGCTCCAACAACAAAAAACAAACAAACAAACAAACTCTCAGCTCACTTTTCTTGCTTGATGGACCTGATCCTGTCGATGAGGGTCCTCTCTGTTTCATCTGCTGTTATTGGCTCTGGAGCGTCCAGCTCTGACGGCTTTTCAACAACCTGCACAGAGATCAAAGTTGCGGTTGGCTGTTAACTGATAAACAAAGACACTGACCCCAAATCATTCGACTACTATAATCTGCTCTTTTAAACAAAAGCTAATCGAGTCATTCAGATGCAAAAAATTATTTTTTACATTAACATGTTATGCTACTTACCAAAAGTTTATATTAAAATGAACCCCAAGTAAAAGCAAACGGGACAGAATGCTAATACAGATTTTTTTTTTTTTATATAGCAGCAATGACGTTTTTGGGTAGATGCTCTTATTTTTACAAGCAATTAGACTAAAACAAAGCTCAGGTGTGGTTAATTATAAGTAAACCCAACCAACACAGTAAGCACTCTTTAATAAGGGGAGCCACAGTCATCACACGCACCTAGTCACATGTTAGCAGTTATGTTTACAGATCCTAGGTTTAAACTCTTGTTTTGTTTTCCCAATATAATACAAATTACTTGGACGAATTACAGGGTAATTTGAGTTGTATCAGTTGTAACAGTAACTGCTGGCAGATGTAGATAATGAAGAAATGTCTCACTGTGTTTTGTCGCCTCAGCTTGAGCTGATTGACAGCCAGGGCCTCGGCGTATTCCAGCTCCTGGATATTCTGCATCTTCTCATTGTAGCGTCTGAACTGCTCAGAAATTAGGATCTCCACACACCTGCAAACGAAAACAGACGAAGACGAACACACCCACATGAAATCAATGTTCATCTCCAGAAGACACAAGACACACATTAACATTTGGGTTTTCTGGCCAGGCAAGAAAAATAAATAAATAAATAAAACTTCATGAAGAAAGTGGATATTAATGTGCAGTGTGCTGTATAACTCACGTTGTAGTCTTGGACACATCCTTCATACCAAGGAATGGGTCATTTACATCAGGCGAACGCAGGATGCAGGGGGCAAAGACGATAGCAAGAGAGCTTGGAGACATCTTGTTGTGGTCTTCCTCCTTTGCAACCCTGAAAAGACAAAGAAAGTGGGATCTCACGGGACTTTACAGCACACAAATAAACATCACGAAGAACATGAGGAGCGGAAGATTCTTTGTTTTAAAAAAACACAGTGGACACTCGTTGGCAGCACACAAGACATGAACATCTCAGTCAAAGGCTAGAAGAAGTAGAGGGGAACAATAGAGATCCTCGTACCTGACAAGGTGAAAGATGAGCCGCTCTAGCGTGTTGTAGTTAGCAGGAGGAAGTTCATCAACCTTTTGGTACACAGCTCGTATTCTCTCAGCTTTCTCTGGCAGCTCTGGGGGAAAACAAACATGGAGATCGGTAAACTTCAAAAACTTGTCGGAGTAAACATCCATGTCTGGAATTTATAAGATTTTATGTTTATAACAAATAGAAGATCATAAAATGGTTGTAATTTGATCGATTTGTTGATTGACAAAAAATAACTGGCAACTATTTTGATGATTTATTAAAAAAAGCTTGAAGCTTCTCCACGAAGGAGAGAGAATTGTTTGTTTAGAACATGTTTTTATTTAATTTTGCAAGTTACAGTATTTTAAACTGATACATCTTTGAGTTTTGGACTGTTTGGACTGAAATTATCTGTTACAACATGACGAACAAACTCAAGTATGAGCTTCTGCAGACGCAAAACCAAAGATCAGACCATTTTGATATAAACCTAAAACTGTAAATACTATAATCATTCGCTTACCCACGGCATGCAGGAAGTCACTGTAAAGGGAAAAGGTCATGAGGGGGTCTGGCAGCTCTCTGAGCCAACGTTTAACCAGACCTGTGATGGTGTGGATGGGGTAGTTGTCCAAAGATGCTGCCTCAGGATCTAATGGCACAAGAAAGAATAAGGGCTAATAGTAATGATATTTAAAATTATTTCATTAGTATTTGAAATTGTTTTTTAGTCTGCGCAGTCAGCTGACAAAGAATGTGGTGATTTAATCATCATAAAGAAGCTATGATAAAAGCATAGAGTTTATAGTTAAGTACATAAGTGTTGTATTGTATGCTTGAAGTTATTTTCCTTAATATAAATGTGAATTGTTAAAAAAATAAATAAGCAAGCATGCAATTTAACAGTGTTTAGACCAAGGAAGACTAAAAAGAAAAAATAATGACTGCAGCAAATTAAGTAAAAAGAAAATAATCTTCAATCTTCTTATATGAAAAAACTAAAACTGTCCTTGCTCCACACTATGATGACAATTAATAATGCAATGAACATCATGGTACATGGAACTGAAACCTGTCAAACGGCTCGGCCAAGAGTTTGTGCATTTGTGCAGGCGCACAAGAGATTTCTTACCAGTCTCCAGAATCTGGTGGAGCTCCCTCGCTCGACAGGCCGAGCCCGACTTGCGGTAAATACCCTCCGTGTAGAGGCCGTTCAGCTCCACGTGCATCAACAACAACTCCACCACTTTGGGCACGGAGATGGTTTTACTGGTGAGAACACACAATTGCACCCCAAAGTGAAGGGAGCCTGGCATGCTGTTATCCTATCACAACCAAAGACAAAAGGGTTATAAATGAGGAATTATAGACAGGGAGTCCTGAGAAACTGAAGTGTTTGTGTATAGACTTATTCAAGCACAGTCTTTTCTTTTAAATGTCAGTTCCTACCTGCTTGGCACACCGTGTCGAGCAGTTTGTGATGATTTTGCTGAGGCATTTCTTGTGACATATTAACTTGCAAGCTGAAATAAGAGACAAATGAGAAACAAGTAGAACTGAATTGTCGCATCTTGCGCTGCTGCAGCTCACTGGACTCACCGCTGCACATGTAGGCTTTCTCCATTCCCCAGATGTAGGAGCCACACAAGTCACAAGACTGCATAATGTTCACCTGGTACGTGCTGAACAGGTGGTCGAGAGGACTATTAGGCTGTAGAGAGAGGATGTGCAGATGATTATTATTTATTTATTTAATAATTAATGGAAAAACCTTACAGTCAAGATATTTCACTTACACAATTGTCCTTCTTCCTTCTCTTCTTTGCTGTCTTGGTGGCCTACAAGACACCAGACATTTGAGACAAGGGGGAGTGACGTGACAGTTTAGACTCATCAAGCAGTTTAGAGACTAAGGACAGAAATTCATTTCTCACATTTACCTTGGCTGGCTCAGACTCCACTCGTTTGAGCTCCCTTCGAATAAAGCCGTCGAGCACAGACTGAAACAAGTTGACCACCAGCGAGACTTCTCCCTTCTGATTGGACCCGGCTAGTGTGTTCACTTTGTTGTGGTAGCCCTTCATCAGGTCTTTGTAGCCGATTTGGGGCTTCTGTTTGCCACAAAGTGAGCATGAAAAGTGAAATGAATGACCACTTTGTAACAGGTATTAAAATATTCAACAATTAATCATGAATGGTAGAGATATACTGGTACAAGACTGCTTCCCCTGCTTTCTTCCTACTAAATGAAACTTTATAAAGTGTTTGATAAGACATTGAACTGACCTGGACAGAGTACATGCCTTTGATGGTCTCTCTGAACTGCATGGTGGCCGTGAGGAAGATGCTCTCTGCTGGTGACAGCTCTTTTATTCTAGTTTGCAGCTCATTCACCTGAAGACAAAAATGAGGTGGTCGAAATCAATTGGCGATAATAACAAAAACAACATACCAACTTCTATATAAGAGAAAACACAATTATTCAGCTATAAAACTTGAATGAATGATTCCCTCCTCAGGTAATGATCTCACCTGATTGCCGAGGAATTCATCGAGGTTTCGCAGCTCCTTGGTGTCGGTGATCTCTCGGTCCAGGGACGCGTTCCACTGCATCACCCGCGTGGCTCGGCTGATTCGAACGGTCGGGTTTCTCTCCAGCCTCCCGTCCTGGTTCGGCATTTGGTACTGATGTGGAATGTACCTGGGCAAGGTGACTGCGGTCAGACGAGGGAGATGTTGCATTATTACTAAAAGTTTAAACAATACATTTATCACATCTACCGGCGGTGTAGGTACTATATCTGCTGATGTTTCAATACTCCTTACTAGTTTGTACAGCTGCAGCTAATCTGTGAAGAACCTCCAGATGGCAGCAAAGAGAGGAAGTCTGTTAACCAGTGTTGACTAATGCTTAAATGTGACCTCAACAAACAATGTGAAATATAACATGTGACACTGTCATACCTTCATCTTTCCTTTAGACCCTGCCCTCAAGTAATTTACTTTACTTTACTAATTTAGTTTATACTTTAGCACACACTGTATGTTCATCTTTAAAATGTGTGTTGGTCAATTAAATTAAAAAACGTTTGGTTACCTGCTTTAGCTGATGGAGAGTTGTTGTTCGGGGGATATTTAGCCCGCCTTTTCAGGAATTTACTGAGAAACCAAATCCTGTAGAAATGTGTGTATTAATAACATGAAGCAACATACCACGTACATTAAATAAGGGTAGAAACATGAAGCTTGGTCCTCAAAACTCAAAACTTTGAGCAACTTTCTTGGAAACAGAAGGGGTTTTACCTCTCAGGTGTTGTGAGCGGTGTTTGGTTAGATTCCTGTTGCCCCGCGTCCTCATTGGTGCTCCTGGCTGGAAGACTGAACCTCGACCCGTCAGGCTCTGCCCGTAACTGCGACAGCATCAAAACATGAACATGAACTCAGACAAAGTATAAAACCTGTGAACGAACAGCGAACAGAGTTAGTCCTTCGTCCCCCACCACGGCCCCCCTGCAGCGGCCGCACCACAGCTCCCCCGTCACCAAACCAAACCACGTATCAGAAATATCAGCATAGTACTGGTCGACCTTCACCATCTTCACTCATCATGCAAAGCTGCACCGTCTCCTGCTGCCAGCTGAGCTTTGACCTTTTTTGCGTCAGTTAGTGTCGGCAAAGTTAGTTCATATTTAATAACATATAACATGTAAACATTTATTACTTACACACACAAGTGAGATTTAATTAATTTACAGTTCTACAGTCTTGTTGATGTTTGATCTGTACTCTGCCAGCTACTGATCCTGTTTGGATATTTTTCATTTCGATTATTACTTGTGTGTGTAATCAGTGATATCCCACTGACATTTACATTACCTAAAGTGTAATGATTAGAACCTGAAGTATGTGAGTTCACATAGTAACTGGTTCATATGAATAGCAGTAGTTTAAGTTCTCAGTTATTTCCCATGTGTGGATAAAAAGTATTAACGTGATTAAGGTATTTTAATGACTTGATAAATCAAAATACTGTGCACTTATTTTAGAGTCTTGCATTAGATAATTGTCTGAATGAGGGTTGTAATTTGTAGCTTTGTATGTTGTATTTTTGTAGTTTAAAACATCACAAAGAATGAAAATAAAGCAACAAACTAAATGACTGTCTTATTTTTAAAGGAACCGCAGAAGACTAATATAAAAACAGCACATTTCATATCATATTCAGTTGTGAGTCTGAACTTATTTGGGCGAAGAGACAAAAAAGATCAAGAATGCGCTGCAGAAATGTCTGAAATCCTTGTAAGCAGGAGCTCATTCTATATCGTTGTGGGCTGCAGGGTGGAAACAAGAAGTCCCACAGCGAGGCAACCCTTATACATTTGGGGCATACACATGCAAGGCCTGCATGCAGAGAAGAGCCATGTTCGGTCAAAACGTCTCTTCGGTCAGTACCTCGACCTGGGATGTGAGGGATCGGACATCCGCGCTACTGGCCGAGCTCTTCATGCTGGGGACATAGGGGCTCATGGGAGGCAGAGGAAAGCTCCAGTATTCGCTCTCCTTGGAGCCACCAAAGTTAATCATCAAACCGCTGCGGGCGTAGGCTAAGCGCCGCTTTCGTTTGGGCTGCTTGCGGAAACACACCCTGACCTAATTGAGCCAGGAAAGGTGATGAGGCACAGACTAGGAGGCCTTCTCTGGATTTATGTGCAAGGACCCCCCATTCATGTGTTTGACAGAGTATAACACACACCGCTAGAGAACGTTGAAACGCTAATGCCAACAATAAAGTATTATTATCTATTTATTGTCATACAGGACACTAACAACAACTTGATGAGAGCAAGGGGGTGAATGCCACAGTTGTTTGGATTATTTAACAGCATATCAACAAAAGTTTACCTCACTGGCGGAGGGTGAGCTGTCAGAGCCTGACGAGCTGATCTTGGACAGTTCATCGACAGACATCGACTTCATTTTGAGCCTGTGTTGCAGAGGGACATAAGAGCAGAGCTGTGGTCACCGTGGGGCTAAAATAACATTATCAAGATAGTGAAACACAAAGGAAGTTGAAAGATTAACTGAGGTCACACTGACACAGCATAAACATCTGTGGAGATGTTTATGAGCTCAAGCTTCTTACTTATCATCTTTTCTATTGTCTCGTCGCCGTCGCATTTCTGGACTCGAGTCATCGCTGTGTCTCTCCCTCCACCTCTCGGCCTTTTTTTTGATGTCCCCCATGTCTTTGTAGCGCTGTAGCGGGCTCTTAGAGGGGCTGGGGGAACGGTCATCGCTGTTAACTTTAGGGCCCAGTGGGAGCGAGAGGGGTCTGTTGAGAGGCGGAGGGGATCCTCTGACCTCTCGCCTCTCCCTGCTGCCGGCTCTCGGTGCAGACTGGCCGTTGACTGGGTCAGGCTTCTGGGTCCTGCCGGGGCTGAGCTCCACCTTGTGCTGCCTCTTCAGCTCTTTTTTTGCAAAGCTGTTATATAAAAACCATCAAATCAGACTTTCATCAGAGAAACTGCACGCATAAATTAAATAGTGATCATCATATGTTTTGAGATTTTACCTGAAATGCGCGCACAGTAAACTACTGAATTACTTCATTGTCTCATTAAAACTGTTTATGCTGTATACTAGTTGGCCACCAGAGAGCACTAGCAAGTACATTTTTCAATTGTAAAATGTTTTTCTCAGTAAATATCTTAAAATTAAAAAACCCCAAAACAATTCTTATTTAATCAGGAACCCTAATCCAAAATGTTCACATGATGTGTTGAACATTTATAGTCTCATGACACTGTTTGAAAAATGACTCTCCCTATTGTACAGTTGCCCCTGAACACAACATTCACTGCCCGGCGGACACACCCACTGTAAAATGTGCTATCGAGCAGGTGGAAAACAGTATGAATACAATACAAACGGACTTGAAATATATATATATAATACATATAATAATACACAATCTTTGTAACTGGTAAGATTTGAATAAATGCCCTTCATACAGGTTTGACATTAATGTGGCAGCAGCAACTTACAGTTACTTCCGTTTTTCTGTGGTTTTAAATCATTTTTTTCCAAACACACCATGAAACAAGATTACTAGATAAACATTCAGTCAAACTGTGATTATGAACGCATCATTTGTAAGTCCTCGTTGTCAGTCGTGTTGTGCGCACTCGCATGTTCCACAGCAACTTAACACACCTGTAATGTTAACAAAATGGACTCAATATTTAGACTATTCGCTTTCAGGTGTCTTTGAGAACTGGCTATAATCCAGGACATATGGCTTCTATCCTAAACTTATGCAGTCGCCTTTTCGTCTTATTAAAGTCTTACGATGTGGGCAGTGTAAATTTAGTGGTGTGTATACTGTACCTGTCCCGTCCAGACCGGGTCTTCTCTTCATCGTCCTTCTCATGTTTTGACTTCTTCAGGGAACTCCTCCATGCCGTCTGGATCACCGTTGCTGCTAGGTTTTGCTTCTCATAAAATTCACGCCAGCTCCTCTGGAAAACAAACAAACAATCAATTATCTGTGGTGTTCTTTATTTGATGTTTAACACAAAGCAGCCACTTTAATGAGACTGACTGTCTATATTCTTGGAAACTTGTGATGGAATGAGCAGTTCAGTGGTTTGCATGTAAAAATTGTCTTCTATTGTGCTACATTTTATTCTGTAAATGGTACCTGTATAATCATTGTGGCATCTCTCTTTTGCAGGAAGTGCAACCTTATCAGACAGACGCGGAACCAGCGCTGCAGGATGACAATGCGACGCATCACCTCTTTGTTGAGAGTGTCTTGAAGCAGTTGCCTCTCCTTCGCCTTGAGAAACACCTGAGCAGATGAAAGGGATATGCATGATGAAACCAACGGAAACATGTGCACTGTGTCATCTGCAGTACATTTACGCGCTGCTTACGGGACTTTTATGTCTTTTCATGTAAAGCATTATATCTGCATTGCGTGTTTAATAAGTGACTATGGTTTTTCATTCATAACAATGTTTCCAAGTGTGGCAATAAAGCCATTTATGGGATGTTTTCAATTTAAAACAGATACATGGATACATGCAAGTACTCGGTGGTGACGTTACTTTCATCCTCTGGACACTGTGACACACAGGTGGTGAGTTATGATCAGAATAAATTACAGAAACGATGAATACTATTTACCCGAGTTTTTCCTATTTGATAGGTGGTCTTATCCAGCTCCATCCTCTCAAACAGCTCAGTTATATGCTCTGGTGTTCCCGTTGCTCCTTTTGGAAGCAAAATCCTGAACGTCTCAACAAATTCCTGTCATCAAGAGTAAAGTATGAGAGATTTACTTTACTTATTCACTGTAAATTCATCAAAGGTGCTGTGAAGTTGGATACTGGATATGGATATCACAATACAGTGTAATATTCAACATATATTTACAGAAAAATACTGAAAATACAACTTTGATGGCTACTTCTCAGGTAGTAAAATGTCATATTCAGTTCAATATATTATGCCATATTCAATCATATTACATTAGTAACTAACTGATTACTTAACTAAGTGGACAAATTAGGTCAAAACTATTATATCACTATATCACAACTGTTTTGCCTTGAACAGTGTCACTGAACACGCCATGAAAGTATTCTTACTGTGTCACTGAACACACTGAAATGTAGACGAAAAGTGAAATTTAAATGCACATTATCAACGTTTTGTTATGAGGCGCAGCAAAAACTGTTGCAGCTCCGTTACTGCAACTTTTACGACCTTTGATGTCACAGGAGGCTCAGACTACATGAAGTGGAGCATCTTGAGGTATGTCAGTTTCCTGGTTCTGACTGGATTTTTGTTGTTCAGACACGATAAAACAGAGCCACGGATGCTTGTCTCTTTGACCTTGGCAGGGTGGATTGGAATAATTGTTTGTGAACCACTGAAAATTAAGAAAACAGAAAAAAATATATTGATATGACTGAGAGTGTTTAATCAGTTGCCCACCTCAAACGTGTATTTGGCACTGTAGCCAGACTTCTTGATTTGAACCATCTTCAGTATCCCCGTGTACTTGATTTGCTGTAGCACGAGTTCATCATCAAAGTGCAGCTCTTTCTGTAAGAAAACAAAACATTTCCTCAACTGATAAGCTTTTTTTTTTTGCACAGGCCAACACGTAGGACTGACCTTATCAGCGTGATGCTACAGATTCACGAATGAAGTTACCTTTTCAGCGTTGGAGCGAAGGCAGAAAATGAAGAAAGGTTCGGCTTTTTCAATCATCTCCATCAGCTTGTTCAGCGAGGCCTGTGAGACGTATAAGCGCAGTGAGGGGTGGCTGATGTTGACTCATTGTGACAGATAAAACAGATAAAAACACACACACAACAAGGTAGAGACAAACATGAACCACTGTTGTGCAATACTGTCACTAAATTACAGCAGCTACAGGCTATAAATACTAAATTGAGAGTACAGCTATGGTGCAAGTAACATTTTATAGTCTTTATGTGTTAAGCAATTTTAAATGTCTTAATCATACGTATCAAACTCTGAAACACATGGTCTGAAACCTCCTTTTGTAAGTACTGAATGGGCAGTGAGCAGCAGCCCATAGCACCTGACCTTTATGATAAACTGACAAACATGAGCCTCACTTCAAATAATGGATTTTAGGATAATGGAAACAAGCTTCTTCCCACCACATACATGTACGTCATATGATGTCATTATGTATGTTATGTGATGTTACTATAGGAGACCGAGGACAAACCTGAAACTGAGTGCTAACTGTGGGCGGCTTTGTCTTCCGGTGAGGGTGGAAGATGAATTTGCTGGTCCGATCGTGTGCAGTGAGACCAACGATATGTTGAAGTGAGCGCAAATCCACAAGGTTCTGTTGAATGAAACATTACAACAGGACTTTGGATGGACAAATCGATGAATACAAAAAAATATTAAATGACTTGAAAAGCTTCGTCAACGCCGCACCCATTGCTATCTCTTTACCTTTGGAATAAGCTGCTTCTGTCGGCCAGTTCTACTTTTCCTGCATGAAATACAGACAAAGTGAACCTCTGTTCAACTCAAAGCTCTGGAAATACAACACTAGAAGGCGAAGCATTATATATCACGTTATGTTTAAACTGTGTTTAAGCTGAGGCCATATGGCGCACTTACTTTCTCTTTTCATAATTGGCAAAGATGTCTTCAAACACATCAAGAGGCATTTCATCAGAGCGATCAAAGGAGAAATCCAGAGTGAGGCTGTTGCTGTAAATATAAGAGAGGTACTTTAACTCTGACAGCTTTGTTTTAGGCTTTTGACAAACACGTCTACAGGTGTTCATTAATGGTAACTAAAACTGTTTCATCTGGGTCAAAGTAAACATTGACCCAGCATTCAGGAAATGTTTCACGTCTGTCTGTGTCGTCTTTGCTTTGCACGTACCGCGACTCCCACTGCTGTGTTAACTAACTAAGACTACTGATTACACAAGACACTCGCTGCTGTGAGTTACATGAAAATGTTGATCAGCACAGGCATCAGCATACCTGCGTCTAAGACACCTAGATGTTTAGCATTCTTCATTGGGCTCCTATGAATAACGCGGAGTTGGCTGGTGTAATAAGTTCCTCATACCAACTGGAAGCTGTTTGTGCTACTTTAAAGCTTTTCTGGAGATTTCAAGTATAATTAAAGCTTAACTAACTAAGGATAAATAAATCAGACAGACAAATTAAAATACTCTAAGGCTGATTGTACAAAAACCCATGGTTAGGTTAATCTATCAGGTTGTACCATGATGAAAATCAACTGGAAGAGAGACTTATTATTGGCAGTAAAATCCACTGTAAATGTGCCAGTGTGGGAAAATGTACCTGGACAGCCTGTCCATAGCACTGCTGCGCCGTTTCATGTCTCTAAGGGACTTGCGGGAGCCTCTTCTGGAAGCAACTGTGGTGACAATACAAATCAGGATTCAGGATCAGGATCAAGAGAAGAAAACATGTTGGCGAGATGGAGGGCGTGCCTGACTTGCAGCTTGATTAGAAACTAGAGCGACCTACTCAGTTCTGCCCGCTGACGTCCCATCTTCTTGAACACCGTGAGGATGCGAATGGTGGCTCGGAGGACTCCCCATCTGAACAGCGCCTCTGGGCTCGATGCCACCAAGTGATGCAGGAACGCCCGCTCGCTGCTCCGCAGGAGCGATACAACTTCAGGACGCATGTGCTCTGTGTTTTTCTGCCTGAAGTCCTGGAGAAGAAGAAGAATCACGACTGAACATGCTGCAGACTTTCACTCTTCTTGCTGCAGCCACACAGACGGAGAATCTGTGGCGCTGCACATCCATTACATGTATTCACAACTTTTAACTTCACAGAGCAGCAACAGTCTTATTGGGGGAGGGAGCAGCATTAATCATTTACTAGTAGTTCACAAAGATTTTCAAGGATTTTCCCACAGTGGCTTATCTAGCAAGGCCAGTGCAGTCCCTCACTGTGTCAGACTGAGCTGAATGACAGAAAGGACATGTACTGCATTTCAAATGCAGGTAGGGGAATGGTTATTTACTTGGTAGAATAAAGATGTTTGCAGTGTGGGAGATATACTCCACCTTGATGTGATATTTGACCCTCCCAGCAAAGTGTTGAATGACAAAAGTCAGCTCTGTGTTTGAAGACGGCACAAAGAATGGGTTGTCCTGATGCTGCTGCTTCATCTTGTCCAACAGGGTTTTATCTGTGGCCTGCGGGAGGCTGCAGAGGGACAGAATATCAACGTCAACATGTAATATCCGGGAAAGGAAACAAGGAAACATCAACAGAATGACAGCGGCCCGACAGACTGGAAAGGCAGTAAAAACACTGGTAGTAATCCAATATCTATTATGGATATTATGACACACGATATTGTTGTCTAACCAGAATATTTTTAATATAAAAAAAAGAAAATTTTGTGTTTTAGATGAAAGATTTTCTTGTATTCATTTGAAATGATCATGCATGCAGCTTTTCTAAACAAGGCACATCGACTGACCAGGAAAACGAGCTAAAATTGTGTTTAGTGTCGAAGAGACTCTTAGTTTGCACTTTTCTGTATAACATGTAAGATGGAGTCCAAAGAAACTGAATTCAGCTGGATTTCCCCTGATGACTGATCAGCTGACAACAGAACAAAAGCCGATCACTTGCTGGATTTTGCTCTTCAATAAAGGAATTATTTCTTTCTTTGTCTTTAAAGGTTACGACTGAAACAAGTCTGATCGGCCCATTTATCGCTACAGCATAATTAAATTCCTTTTGCGAAGGCGTTGATTTCCATGTTATCATTACATGTTTGTTGTGAGAAATGGCAGCCCGAGGTCACCTACTTGCTCTCCTTATCCAGCAGGTCAAAGAGTCCGGTTGACTTCTCGCTGATGAGCTGAATGCAGCCGCTGTTGTCCGAGTAGTAAACGTTTTGCCAGGTGATGCCCTCTGACACATAATCTTCCTGAGATGTATTTAATTACATAATCAGGTTACTCAGGTGTCAAGTCAATGTAAGTCCAGTTGAGTGACAATGCATTCAGACATGGGAGCATGTGAGAGCAATCGGCTAAAACAGTAAGCACAACGACAAAGGAAAGCACAGAGAAACACAACATTACATCTGTTTGCAAAGAATTAAAAGACCTACTTGTTTCAGCTCGAAGATGTGCTGGATGATGTAACACTGCAGTTTCTCATTGGTGTAATTGATGCACAGCTGCTCAAAGCTGTTTGTCTGGAGGTTCTCGAATCCAAACATGTCCAGGACACCGATGGACAAACACTGAAACCATAAACAGGACAGGACAGTTCATAACCAGCACACGTAAAACCAGCATATAGCCGGCTATATAGTTATATTTGAACATAACTTTAAAGTCAAAGTCATGCTAATTAATAGAAAACATTTTATCCTTTTGACCAAGAATCCAGGCCTCCCGTGGTAAAATTTCATTTTTTTGCAGTGTGATATGCGGCCATCACTTGCATCACGTGACTTACAGAGACAGACTCCTCCATGTCTCGTCTGTTGAGCATTGCATGGTTGATGTGAAGGACGATCCAGTCAAACAGGACACTGTATAAAGACTTGGCCATGGAGTCCCGCGCTGCGGATGCCTACATATCAAAGCAAATTAAAACTTTAACGCAGCTATTATACAAAAAAATAAAATTAACGATTTGACAGAATGATTACGTAATAAAACACTCATTTTAAACTCTTCACCCCTTGTGTAGTGTACTGTGATTCCACGTTGCCGTTGGCTGTCTCTACTCTCCTCTTGGTCAGAGTTTTCACCAGTAGCTCCTTTTTAACCTAGAAAAGACAAAACAAAACAGACCATTAAGAGAGAAAGTCACTACCGGTTACTGTACTTGACAACCAGAGCAGGCTGGAACATGCTTGCCCTTAAACAATACTGAGAAGCTATTTTAGGTGTAACGGTGACGCACTTCATCTCAATGAGCTGCGCGTGAGTCAAAACATATTCAAGTCAATGTAATTTCAGCCCAAGTGTAGGGTTTTGCTGAACTTGCACAACGCTAGAAATCAACCGCACACCTAAGACGATAAATACAGATTCTGAATACGCAGCGTACGTGAGCGCAACGTCTGTGAGCTCAGACGCTGAGCTGCACCACTCCAGGAACGTACTTTGAGCAGGTCAGACAACGTGAATACGACTTCAGCAGGTCCGACCTCCAGGACTTTGGTGACCCCTGACCGTGTGTGCGTCACATTGCCCAGGAGCAGGATGGCAGAGAGGATGGAAAATATGCTGCAGAGTGGAAATACAAACACACACTCAATAGAAGGCATGTACGGTGGGATTAACACACCGGTGAATCGAACATTTAATCGCCAATCAACATGACTGATTTTATATTTCAGTCTGTCAGGTTGCTGCACGATCATTTCCACCTGACCACATTTACCTGTGGACTTTGAATTTTACCGTCGATACTTTTGTGAAAGATGTTAGTCACAACATTAATTTCAAAAATGAATCTGAGCTATTCGCTCTTTGGGCTGAAAGAAGTCACCTGCTGCTTAACATGGACAAGACCAAAGAGATGGCGATTGACTTCAGGAGGCAAGGAACAGCTGTGCGGCCCCTCTCCATCCTGGCTAGGGATGTAGAACAGGTGGAGGAGTACAAGTACCTGGGAGTCTTCATCGACAACAGACTGAAGCACAGCTGTGTACAAGAAGGGGAGCAGCAGACTCTATTTCCTGAGGAAGCTGAGGTCCTTTAATGTGTGCAGCAAGATGCTGGAGATCTTTTATCAGTCTGTTGTGGCCAGCACACTTTTCTCCTCTGTGGTCTGCTGGGGGAGCAGCATCGGAGCCAGTGACAGCAGCAGACTGAATAACCTGATCAGGAAGGCTGGCTCCGTCACTGGCTGTAGGCTGGAGACTTTTGAAGCGGTGGCGGAGAGGAGGACTCTGAACAAACTGTTATCGATTATGGATAACCCTGACCACCCTCTCCACCCTGTACTGGACAGATAACAAAGCACCTTCTCCAAAAGGCTCAGACAGCGTCGTTGTCTCAAGGACCGCTACAGGAAGTCTTTCCTGCCACAGGCGATCAGACTCCACAACTCCTCATCTTTACTTTTTTGTATATATTTTCTTATATATATTTATCTCTTTTTATCCGTGAAAATATTTTTTGTATATTGTCTATTGTCCGGCTGGGTGCTTGTAAAGTGTAAATTGGTGCCGCAACATTGAAATAAAGTTTATCTATCTAAATCAGGCTAAAGCGTGTGAACTTAACATCTTGGTGACTGATAATTCTTCTCACACTCTAACATATCTATACTGACCACTGACATTTGTATCATTTGAGACATCATCACATCTCTTTTTCTGGCTCTTTCAACCTTGCTATCAGTTCATCAGAAGGTATCTAATAACCCACAGCTGATGTGAAACACTGCAGAAGCTAACAGTTGGCATTAACATTATCTGTGCAGAGTTACAGAGTAAGCTGGACCTAGACCTAGAATTATTTACTACACTTTACACTTTTTAGTTTGTGCATACGTCCGCTGAACCTCTGATGGTTGAACCAGAGGTGCTTGCTAAGGAATGCATTAGGCCCTTTATTACAGAAAGGAAGAAAATCACTTCTACTTTATTGTGTGTCTGTTAGACGTACACTCTTTGTATACTGTACTCTGCATATTTATTCACTTCGGCACCTACTGTGTCATCACTTTGGTTAATCTCCAGAAAACCAACCCGACCAGGTTCTAAACTATGCTGCCAGCTTTATGTGCGCGCTGTGTCCCGAGGCGCTCGTCGACGTGCTTGCTGCATTTTTCCTCCTGCTTGACTTGACAAGCTCTGACTTGTTACCGACGCCAGTGCAGAGAGCAGAAACTCTTCGAAAGCGAGTGATCAAAGCACCAATTTGTTTGACACCTTAGTTTTTACACCGGCGTGGCTAAATGAGCGGCATCCCTGCAGACGTTGTTTGGTATCGGCGATTAGTAGGCAATGTACAGCAAATATTTCTATTTCAAATATTTCTGTAATTCCCAGCTCTCTGCACCTTCTTAGAGGACCAATGATTTACTGTAATAACAGAGGCTCCTGAGATGGTCTAAACCTTCTGGCATGTACTGCTGTGTCCCTGATGACAAATCCCATTTCATAGAGAAGCAAACAAACTAAACAATATTCACAAACCTTTTGTTTTTCTTGTACACAAAGTCTTTTTCAGACTCATTTCACACTGGTTCATTAACCCTTTTACCCACTTTTCCTAAACAGCAGCCACAGGTACACTGGCTAGTGCAACCTTGGCCTGTTGCATTCAAGTTGTGTTGCCCATAAGCAAAATCATACATACTGTTTCTTGGTGGAGGCCAGGAAACCGACCATTTCCATGGCCTGGTGGAGCCTCTTGTACTCCTGTCCAAGTTTCTCCTCGTCATCTAGCCAGAGATCTTCCTGCACGACAGTCAGATAAGATGTAGAGAGCAAGTTTAGGCAGAGAGGTGCTGGCACAGATACAGACACCGCTGTCGATCTAAACCACCCACACACAAATCAAAAATGTAGAGACAAACGCACACAAACTAGAGTCACCGTGAATACATGACTGGTCACAATCTTTTATTATTATTTATTAATTCTCTTTTGGCTTTCCTGGTTTTGTTCACACGTGTAAATAAGTTTCAAACACTACGGTGAACTCCTTGTGCAAATGTTCGGTTGCACGGTCTCGCTCTCTGTATCATCAGTGAACACACAAACCTGTAATTTTAACTGAGTGAGTGACAGTGAATTATCAAATGATTTTCTAGTGCCTCAGCAAAGCGGTAACAAAATCAAGTTATTGCGTCATGTGAGGGGCTCATAGCACAAGTGGATATATGTTCTCCTTGTCTCTAAACAGTAAACGTTTGCGGTAACTTCTGGTTATTGATGCATTGTCTGCACGTGCAAGACGCATCAGGTTGCTAGAAGCTAACTAGAGACCAACTTGGTGATGCATCAGTGTGTAAACATAGTCTCAAATTCTCAATGTAACATGGTGATTTTGAGGGAAAGCAGTGCACTGTATGCCTAGTTAAGATGCAGTTTTACAGCTTTATATGAGCGCATGTTTATTCTCTACACAGGAACCTTGACACACTTCAGTGTACTCTGGAAGTTTCTAGGTACTGCAGGTCTGTTTCTATAAACATCTACGGCTGGTTTTGAACATACGATCGCATCAACTGACACAACTGAGTGGATCAAAGGTACCTGCTTGAGGTAGAGATAATCCTGTGGCTTCAATAGATGAAACTCCTCCTGCTCGTCTCTGGACGCACCCGTCAGCAGATAGTAGAACACGTGGTAGTTCCTGCAGGTCACAGAGCACAGTTACAGTCGACCAGGGCTCGGGCAACTTCATTTCAACTGTTATTTACTCAACACTTGGCTGCACGCTGGAGCTGTGTGCTTATATTAGAGGTCAGGGGTCAGGTACAAGTTGTTTAACGGTGTAGAAGTGAAGTCTTTATTTCCACGCGGATATAAAATGTGTGTTTTGAGTGATTTAAAATGTCGTTCTTTATACCTCTCACGCTTATCTCTGGACACCAGGCGGGACTTCTCTAGTAGGTACTTTTCAATAACTGCCCTGCAAGAAAACACCAGAACAAACAAAAACCATAAAGCTTTGGCTGAACGGAGAAGAAGAAGACGGATACACCGTTCAGTGAACATCAACCAAGATTAACTGCTGTGCTGCAGAAGTCTTGAAGATTTGCTAATTTAGAACAGATGGTTGGTGAGAAAAATAAAAGCATGGTGTCTTACCCTCTGATGACACCGCTCTCCAGATAGTTGAGCTGGATGAACTTCCCAAAGCGACTGGAGTTGTTATTCTCTGCAGTCCTAGCATTGCCAAAGGCCTGTTTACAGCATAGGGAACATAAGTTTTTGCTAAAATAAACAGACAAATTTGTGGGCATGTTTCTCACAGACACTGGCACCCAGGCCTAAACACTTTAAATGTTTGCAGAGGAGCCATCAAGTAAATCACAGTGGTTTGTGGATGGCAGGGGACTGTTTTGGTTACCAACCTTATGTAACACTGAAGATCAAGTTGGTCACACTCCGTACTAGGGCTGCAACCACTTTTATCCCTAACATCACCTAATCTGACTGAATTTATTGATTAAGATGATGAAAAATCATCATAACCTCCCACAATCAATCTAAAAAAAATAAAACAAATCTAAACTAATCGATTGATCCACTAATTTCTTAATCTGAACTATAAATAAATGAATTGTTCTTCCGAGCGTATAATTGATTTTTGATGTCGTGATTTGCAATGCATTCTCAGTGTTTCCATCAATAATGCAGTTAAACCAGGAGGCTCATATCTACTATGCACAAGGTTAAGTGGCCACAAGCCTTTTGTTATGTTATCAATACAGCCTCTGAATAAACAAAGTGGAGTTTCACTCTTCTTCCTCACTGGCTGCTGTTTCCTGCTTATGTTTGTTCTTCTTTGACACGGCAAATGAGGAAAGAAAACTTACTTCCAAATATTATCATTGCTTAAATAATAATTAATCAGCTGGCGAACAGGAACTATTAGTTGTTAGATGGATGAGTCAACCACCACGTAGCTGTTATCTCAGCACCTGGTGCACCCATCATTTTAGGTTGTATATCAAGCGGAAATAAAACACATTTGGTTTGTGCGAATCAAATATTTCTGTTTATATCAGTCTAATTAAAAAAAAAAACAGACAAAGTGAAATGTGATCTAAGGACATTTTGGAGTCTGAAAAACGTGATGTGTCATAATTTTCTTCCAGGCTAAACAATTACTCAAAAACTTGTGAGAGTGATGGAGGATGCTCGTTGGTGGAAACTTAACGGATGATCTCACAGTTGCACTGATTGTTGTTCTGTGAGTGGCGACAGTAACCAAGGTTCACCATCAATAACACAAAAGAATCCACCCAGGAAAAGTCACTGGGAATAATGACGCTCATTAGCTGCAGCTGACTCTGGATCAGCTTCGACTTCCCAAGTTAATCTTTCACGGAAGGGAAAAGACAAATCCAAACCGATCCTACGTCAGTGTCTAGACTCTAAAGGTTCTCCTTCATTCCAGCGTGAGCTATGCTGAGGGTTCGTGTCTTAACAGGCCAGAGTAATGTCTCTGCAAACGGCGAGTTAGACCTGCATACTGTACTGATCGCACGCTGGCAGGTAAAGCTTTGAATCGCTGGAATGTTCCTCCCCAGCGCACGTCTGTAAATACACTGAGGGATTTTTTTTTAAAACACAAGATCAATCAAACTTATGTAAAGAGGTTGAATGCAGCTTGGAGAGGATGAAAGGCATGTGGAGAGAAAAGTGAAGTTGGTATGCGGAAGAGGGGAGAGAAACAGGTGTTTACCAGGTTCCAGTTCTGGGGCTGGATCCTCTGAAGGACGCTATCACGAAGAGGGGCAGGCTGAACTCCCCAGCCAGAGACAAAAACTAATGATTCATTCAGTTAGACCCGGTCTGCCTGTAAAGTCAACTGAATTCCAAGTTTATCACCAGGAATTTGGCCTCAAAACACATCCAACAAACTGAGACCTGAGCTGACAGAAGAAACAGCTGATGGGCGCCTGGGAAACGATTTGCTTTTTGAAGCTGATGTATTCATTTATCAAGCAAATGTATGAAACATGATCTGTGTGCAGCTTCTCAAATGTCACAACTGAGTCTTGGTAATTATGATGCAGACCTTTTACTGTACTCTAACCAAAAACAACCTACAGATTCACTGGTAAAGAAAATGAGTCCAAATCCATACAAAGTCTATTTATGTCCAGTTTATGTCTGAAATTCATCCAGTTTGGCCTTTAATAACTTTTTTGACATGTAACCGATCATTGCTGGTGGATTTTAAAAGGGTAACCATCAGCCTGAATTTTCATCAGATAACTCACGAGGAAACAAAGCAGTCTGGAAAAACAAACATACCTATGTGCAGCATTAATGTTTTATTCGGCTTCCCTGGAAACTTCTAGTGCACTTTATACCAGTGACCACCTGAATGATGGTATAAAGTGATATTTCCTGATGTGCAAATGACCAGCAGAACATCACACTGAACAACTTGTGCAACAGAAGCTAAAGGGGCTGTGGGATACTGAGGCCTGCAGACAATATATACAAGTTATGTCCTAAAAGTTCAGATGAAAAAGTTACAAATATGGAAAACAGCCCTGAAATGCAAACCTCTGAGAATCCCTGAAGAGCGAAGAGGGAGAGGAAAGTCTGCATGCGTGCGACTAGGGTTACAGTAGAGAGAGAGAAAGAAAGGACATTTTTACTTTGTTGTGCAGGTTTGTCAGCAGACCTGGCCGAGCCTGTTCTGACATGTTCCTGTTTCTCGCTCTCTCTCTGGTGTTCCCTCAAAGCCAACGCCCTGCACATTCCCCCTGTGGAGCTCAGCTCTCAGCTTTCTGATCACCAACACCCAACACAAACCCCGAGCTGCAACCACTCAGCCATCCAGGTAACCACCGTACCTAATGAAAGCTGGGAGCCGTCACCTGAGTGGCTGTTGTGTGCGACTCTTTTCCTGATTTAAGCATTAAAAAAAAACCTCCACAGACACCTGATATCTTCTTTACTAGTAACAAAATGAGGGCAGTGAAAACACGAGTCAGTGGCGGTTATTTTGCATCAGCGAGATTAAAATCACGGGTAGTTTCCGTTACTGACATGAAGCGAGATAACATTGAATTAAAAGTTTAAAGGAAACATAGGGGTGTCTTTTTTTTTTTTTTTTTTTTACTTCAGCTAACAAGGAACAAGGATCCCGGGCCTTCCTGATGTAGAAAAAAAGGAAATCCAAAGATGGTAAGAGGCGTTTTGCAAAGCAGGCAAACTAAAACTAAAACCACAAATAACAAATGAACACAATAACTGAATCTCATCCCACCAGAGGGAATCTGTCAAAAGGCATCTGTTGATATTTAGCTTCAGCGGTCTGGCAGGACCTCTGTCTTCAGCGGGTTCGTTTCCTATTTACACTTGAAAAAAAGCCCAAATCACACGGGACAAAAAGCCACTTTCTTGCCTCGAGCTTAATCTCTGCCTCCCGGAGCACCAAAACGCCAGAAAGATCAGTTGAGAGGAAAAAAAAACTTCAGCTGTTGCTTATTTCAAGGAGGAACTTGCTGGACTTGTTCACAGAGAGGAAGGATCCATATTTAGACATTGTCTAACCAAAGGCTGGCCGTTTGGGATTGTGTGTGTATGCGGGTGGGTGTTAGTAGTAACAAAGTGGTCTAGGATCCTTTTGTGTAAAAGGCTGGTGGGTCTATTGACAGATAAACGGTGCACTCGCGCATTGATCTGCAATCTCCACACATACTGTTCGTACAGACTTTTGCCGCGTTGGTAGCTGGAACTGATTTGAATTATGCAAAAAGTCAAAAGCAACACTTTGGCAAAAACAACACAAGCTATTTTGTGTGACTACAGTGGATTTTTAATCCACCCGCTGACTCGCTCTCAGACTTTAAGGCCGGAAAGCAGTAAATATTAAAAAAAAAGAAAAAGTATTTCCCTGCAAAACACAACGTTTCTTAAGTTCCAAGTAGGTGGGTATTTCCCCAGAATTTGGCCTGGTTTCACGTCAGCTATCGTTTAAGCACATTGTGTAATTTAACTGGCAACTGAAACAGAAAGCAAATGTCACAGGGGAGTGTGGGCAAACGCGTCGATGGTTTACTCACGGTTACTGTATCACAGCGGTAACATGACCTTTGACTTTAAACCTGAACATGTGACAGTGAAACTGAAGGAAGGTGGTTCATTAAAGAAAACGTGTGACCTCCCAGTCGACAGGATTTGCTCTTTGGTGCTCTGTGATTTGATATCTTGTTGAACGCGATAGGAAAATTGCAAAAAGCCGCAAATGCTGATATTTAGATTACTGATCGTCGTTGCAGAACAATTGTTTTGCCTTCTTATTCAAACGGGTTTCCTATTCTGCTCATTTGTTGCATCTTCTCTCATAAATAAATAACTAGGAACATCCCACAGAGTCCCTCGTGGTTTATATCACGCCGTTGTTTTGCGGTTATTGTTGATAACACTGATGGTTTTACTGGAAGAAGAGGCCAAACGCACAAGGCTGATCCGTACCTTCTGTATAAAGGGAGCGGTTTCTCTGTTTGACGCTGTGGGTTTTTTTTTTTTGAGCAGAGGTGATCAACATATCTAAAAAAAAAAAAAAGAATTTGACCACGAAGTAGTTTGTATGATGCAAATGCAGTTTCTGGTAAGACTCTGCATCCTCACGTAGCACCAAAAACCAAAGATTTAATAATTTAATATCAATATTAATAATCTGGTGATGAGCAAAGTCCTTGGTTCATGACTCATTCTCTGCAGACTTCAGCAAGGGCAGATGATCAGCTGGTTTTGGCCAGCGAGATGATGGCGCGAATTGATAGTGTGAGAAAAATCAACCAATGACTGGTTTTGCATTTTGCTAAACCATGCATGCCACTAAACTGTTTTGGTGGGTGGGGGGGTGTAACGGCTGGATATGCCTCAAAAAATGTTTTCATCAACAAATTAAGGGCCAGACCGGCTTCTCAGTTCTCGGATGCCCATATTTCAGAGCATACTGAAAAAAATCTATTTACAATAACATTTAATGGTAAATGCTCACATTTGAGAACCTAAACCAGAAAATGTTGGCACATTCTCTTGATAAGTGACATTTTTTTACTGTATCATTGCTGCTTTGCTGTCTTATATCATAAACTAGTTAAGATGTCATGTTTAGCTCTGAGAAACTGCGATTAATGGACAAAGGGTGTAATAAGTTGCATCTTTAGTTTTGAGGATTTACAGCTGGGGGCCAAAATAATTGTTCGTCCTGAAAAAGGGACGGCCTGACCTCTCTAAAGAGTAGAGATGGGTCAAAATGGATCTTATCCAACCCAAAGATATTCTATTTGCAGTGATTATGGAAGCAGAAAGTGTTTGACCTTCGATCTATGAATTTTGAAGGTGTCTCCATGGTCTTGTTGCCTCTACAAAACAATAACAGTGTGAACTGCTAAAATGGTCGTGTGGGTTTTAGCGGTTGACCAGCTCCACAACACGGTGACCTACCTCTAGCACTGGAACAGCCCCGAGGATGGTGCGCTTAAGCCCGCCGCAGTACGTCTTTTGGCTGAGGGCAGTCAGGCAGTGAATGAGATAACTGCTGCTTTCAGTCTTCCCTGAGCCGCTCTCCCCAGATATCACAATGCACTGGTTAACCTGCCTGTTCAGCATGGCTCGGAAGGCCACGTCTGCTATGGCAAATATATGAGGGCTTAGTTTGCCCAGTGGCTGGTTCTCATACATCTTGACATACTTGGGGTTGTAGTAAACAGGTAGGAACTTATTGGGGTTGACGGCGATGAGGATGTTGCGTGCATAGGTGTAGATTCTGAGCTTGTAGAAGCGCTGGCGCAAAGCCTCCAGGACGCTCTCCTCTGTCACAGTCTGAAGGCTGCAGAGGTCGTCGTAGTCCTCTGTGCTGCTTTCCACTTGGTCGCCTCCGCCGTTGGCTTGCTGCTGTTGCAGGATGAAGTAGTACCCTTTGGTCTGAGGGTGCCACTTCTGTGACTCTGCTGGCCACTGCAGGACTCGCTCCAAAAGGCAGTCTTCAGCCTTCAGCAGCCTCTCCTCTCTGCTGCTCTTCCTGACCTCCAGCAGGCTGTACGTCGTGCCGGCATCCAGGCCCAGGGTGACCACCGCGTTGTGGATGACGGTCCGAGCTGTGTCCCCACCGCTGACCTGCAGGGGACAATAGGCAGCAGTGTCCTGGGACACCCTGGGGTAGATCTGCACAACACGGGTCTCCTCATCCTGTTCAGGGGTCCTGGCTCCATCTGTAGTGCTCATCCTGATATGCTGATGTGCAGGAAGGCTTCAGCATAACTCACTGCCCCAACTCTCTGGCAGCATCAGCTGCAGAAACACACACACACACACACACACACACACACACAAAATGCAACCAAATCCCACTTTAAAAATCAGTCATTTTAAAAGGTGACATGAAGTTACGCTTCGCCTAATTAAGAGTCAGATGTACTCTGTGCATGATTCTAGTATAAAACTTAATTATTTGCCTCGTTTGCAGCCGTAGTTTTACAAGGAACATGAGCACCTACTTTAACAATAATCAACATTTCCTCTTATTCTCACATTTAACGTTCATCCAGCAAATGACAAATTGGACCAGAACGTTTAAACAAGTCTCACCTTTCGAGAAAAAGCACTCATTTCATCTTGAAAAAGCCGAAATGTTCCTTAAAAAGCAAAGGGAACAAGGGGATCCCTGCACCTCCTTTCAGTGTTGACG
This sequence comes from Datnioides undecimradiatus, assembly GCA_008933995.1. Classification (NCBI taxonomy): domain Eukaryota; kingdom Metazoa; phylum Chordata; class Actinopteri; order Lobotiformes; family Datnioididae; genus Datnioides; species Datnioides undecimradiatus. The sequence goes on from WARS01000052.1 coordinate 4,216,125, forward strand.
AACTCCAGTCAGACAACTTGAGGGAAAAAAAAAAGTTTCTTCACCTGAGCTTCCCAAAAAGGTGAGACAACAAACTGCTCATTCACAGCCTTTAAAGGATGAAAAAGTATTTTCGCGGTAGTTCGGCGACGTATCTGCCAGTATAAATCACAGTACTTTGGGTGGGGAATTGGGGATTTACGTGTCTTCGTCGTCCTGGTCGAAAAAGTTAAGTCTTAAGTCTTACGTTACTTCCTAGATTTCTCCACGCACACACACGGACCCACGCAACCGTCGTCGAGGTGGAAATAAATGGATGAATTTCCCGTAACTAACCTGAGAGATGTCACCGGGTTAGTTGACAGGAAATAAACCCGCAGAGAAAAACAACACCGCCGGACTTTATAAAAGCCAGAGAGAGGAGGTGACACTTCGGCACAACCGCGCAGGAGAAGTTAATAGAGAGCGACGCGGCTGAGCTGTTTAATTGACCTCATTCGTTCAGACGGGGGGAGCTGTGTGGTTTGAGCACCACCTAGTGGCCGTTGGATGCATTACAACCCACAGCACATACAGTAGTGAAGTGATCATTTAATAAAACAAATAAATTAGTAACAAATTTAATAAAAAAAAGGCATTTTACACCATTTCATAGATATTTTTGGAGTGCACAAAGCAAAACAAACGAACAAACAAACAAACAAACAAAAAACAAGATGTGTGAATAAAAAATTAAAAAAGCTAAAAAAAATATGACTTGCTATGCATGAATAGCACACAGAATAATACAGAATAATTTAAATTATAAAATTGAATTACAATTATTAATGAATCAATTTGGTTGTTACGTTAATGCAGCTGGTAAGAGTGGAGCTGGTGTTCATTAGTTGCAGAATAGCTTGTTCGTATCAAAAGGCTGGTCTTTGGTCTAAAACAATAAAACAATACATAATCATTTATTTGTTGATTATATTTTGCATATAATAGTTTTGTAGTAGAATAAACTACTGTAGAGTAACTTTATTGTCTTTGTCTCTCCTACAAATATTTAAGTCAAAATAAACAATATAAGATCATTAACAGAAGCACACACAAATCATCAGCCATACAGAAACTTTGTGCAAATGTGTCTATATTTTTTCGAACTGTTATGTTTATTTTTCTTCACATTGACCTTGTCCAGAGGGCCTGGTCCAGAGAAGATGGTCAGCGTCATTAAAAACAGCCTGAGCGTTTTGTGATTAAGGTTTAATGCTATGTTTTAACGGCCTGTGTGACGCGTCTGTGTCCTGAAAGCAGAAGAAATGGTCAGCACTCTTAAAGCTGCTCCAGAGGCTACAAATCCTTTTGACACTTTTAATTAACATTTTGGCCCGCAAACTGTCGCATGAATGCAGCAACTGGAAATTATGTGTTTGTTTGTTAGGTGCTGAACAATAGTGTAATGTTTATTTATTTATAAGGGGTTATGTAAGGTTATTTAAAGGTTATCTTTAACAATATGTGACTGTAAGAGCTGCTTCTGATGATGAGTAATCCTAGAAATACATTCAGAATAATGTGCATAATCCTCTTGGACTGGTAAAAACATTATAATGCTATAATAAGGGACTGAAAATGTTGCTATAGTTACATAGTTATAGTTATCATAGGTGGCCTTCACCGTAATTTGGCCTGACAAATCGTATTAGCACATGTGGGTGATGAATACAAGAAAAGCAACACCTGTTCGATATGACACAAATCAATGCAAATCTGCAGGGAACCTTTTGTGAAGATTATGTTGTTGAGACCATGTCAGGGGAATGATCATGCAAAACAGAAATTTGCCTGTGATGCGCAGCAGAAGCAGCATTATGCAAAATAAATATCTTTATAGAGGTTACACAGTCCACACGACGTTTGCCAGGTCTGTCATCAGTTCAGTTTTAGGTCAAAGAACTAGTTTATTTCTAATCATTTTAACACCTTTTTTGCTGTGATTGGATGTTATTATCTCTATAAGTGGGGTCCTCTTCAACAATGTTCCTCTAAATTAAAAAAAACACAATTAAAGGTGGGGGAGCCTTTAATACATGAAGACAACTTAAAGTGCTGTGCATAAACAAATAAAAAGGAAAAGAAAAACAGTAAATAACATTTAAATGGCAAGCAAAGGAGTAGATCTTTAATAAAAGGCAAAAATAAAGGTATGGAAAGGGCAAAGTCGAAACCAAAAGTAGTCAAACTGAAGCAAATAACAAGACAACACATAAATGCTGGTTTGGAGAAGTAGCTGCAAGTGTTGGACTGCAGGATTTTGTCACACAGAGTGAAAGTGTTTTAATCTTTAACAGAGACAACAGAATCTATGAACCTTCAGATGCAGCAGATAATGTAAACAGCGTATTTCCCATTTCCCATGTATGTAATTGCAGAAACTGAAATTAAACAATCTTTATTTTCTTTCTTTCTTTTTTTTTAATCAAACAAAGCTTCATTAATTTTTGCAGTCCACAAGAAGACGGCCCAGGGTGAAAAGCGATTGTTCACGCGGCACCTCCACGACCGAGGGCATCCAAAATCAATAACACGTCTTATGATGATCAGTTTTGCTTATGCTAATGCGGCGCCTGTCCATTCGGTTATATAATGACTGCAGAGGTGCTGAGCCGGTGTGTCCCGATTTAGTGAGGAAGCTCGCAGACACACTGACAGCTTATTATGGCGTGAGGAATGAAGAGAGGCAACGCAAAGTGTTACTCAGCACAAATCGGCTGCTGTTGATGACGACTACCTGCAGAGGCAGCCAGATTCACCCACACAGGAAGACAAATTAGGACACGCGCACTCACCGAGGTGCACGCGTCGTTTCTTTGTGTCAGAATCGCACATTCATCACTCCTGACAAAATATCTGCCGCTGAGTGCTGTGATAAGCCAGCGTGCGTGGTCATTTAGGCTGCGCTCCTTCTGATTATTTTAACGGGGGGTGGGGGGGGGGGCGATGATGGCGGCCTCATTAGCACTAGGCTGGTGCCACATCAGGTGTCACTCTTGTTCCTGCTGGACTGAGCCAGTTCTGCAAAGACACACTGAATCCAGTTCAGTAGGCACAGGAGTACACAACTCAGAAACGTCCACATTATCACATAATAATCCCCCAAATAACCGAGAGGACAAAATTTAATAAGCCATGGATCTATTTTAAACTCTTTAAGTCCATAGCTGACATACTGATATGGTTTTAATTGACTGAAATCACAATTTTCTCGGAAAATCTGCAATTTTATGTAATAAACTTTACCAAAAATGAAAACATAAAGTGTTGAAAATAAACTTATAACACTGGAAAAGTGATTAAGTGCTTCACCAATCACATTGACTGGGCCTTCTGTCATTAATCGTTAGCCTTTCCTCTGTTTCGTCTTCCTCTCCATACAAATGTTTGTGAATCAGGTGAAGCTACTGTACAATGTGTCTGGACATGCAAAGATTTTTACTGCATTCCTCTTTGTTTTACAGTACAGGTGGTCCGACTTTTCCATTCCTTCTTCCCTCACCTTGTTCCTTCGGGGACAGCAGAGGGTTCTCAGTTATGCGGGAGCTCATTGTTTCATGTCAGACACTGAACTTAGCCACTGTGAACAATTCCTCTTTGGTTCAATGCTCACTAATGAGCTAAGTTCTGCATCTTCAGAAAAAGTCATCCCGGAGTGGCATTCGCAGCAGGAAATCTGAGCTTCGCGTGTCTCATTCTGTAGGAAAGAAAAAAATTCCTCATACAACTCGTTAAATAGATTTTTAATGGATATTATGGATTTAAGTCATGTTGTAATCATGCTCAGTCCTGTTAAAGTAATAACGCCTGCTGCCTTCATGCTGTGACTTATCCAAATGAGAAATCCAGGTCCACTGCTGGCAAAAAAGTCATTAAAAATAGAAAAAAACTGAGGAAATTGCTCATAAAACAAACTATATTAGTCTAATATATAACACTGACTTCTAATATAAATGTAGAATGAGTGGAGACATAAGATGAGTGGTTGGCCAAAGAGTTAGACCGCAATTTATTACTTTCAGATGCAATAAGTGAATGGGCTCCTTTCATGACAGGCATGTTAATAAAGCCTCACGTCACGTCGTGGTGGAATGCGCATTTTTTATGCAAGTAAAACCAAAAATTCTTCAAAAAGTGATAAACACCCATGAAAATTTTTGCACTGAGAGCCAAATTGACTTAAAATAAGAAAAACGTACTCATACTCATACTCATTATGCAGCATAGCGGCATTACTATATAAGACATGATGATATATAAGTTATAAATGATTGAGAATAATAAACTTTTAACTATTAACCACATGTCTTTGTTAACCTGTAGCATTTTTAGCACAGTTTAGCAAACCAGGAGACTCACAGACCAATTGCATGTGATGACGAGACTCAGCCAATCAAATCTGTGCATTCCTGTATCACTTTGAATCGAATCAGTAAGTCTCTCTCATACACACACACACACAGAAATGACAAGATTTTAAACTACCCGTTTAAAATTAACAAACTCTACCACTATGTTGTACTTGAGTAATTGTGTTTAGTTACTTTCACTTCTGCTCAAATGTAATGACTAAAGCAGAAAACAGGGCCCATATGCAGCCCCTCATTTTTGCACAGACCGTTAAGAGAAGGTTGTAATGTAAACTGCTGTGTTTCTTCAAACGCACACATCGTCTTTCTGTTTTCACACAGTGGATATATGCCTTCCCTCCCGGCTCTGAGGAGTCTCTACCTTCGCCGTTTGTACTCAGATAGTCTGTCTGAGCCTCGGGACATGGGCTCAGTTTTCAGAATAAACTGTTAGTCCGCCCAAACAGTGGTGTCATGACATCACTGCTCTGTGGAAAACAACTCACTCTCACGTTCGTGCCGCCACACAGGCATCCCTTGTGCTCTTATATTCGACAATTTACACCTCTTTCGAAATGGCAAAATGTGACAGCGAGGGTCACATGATCACATTTAGACTCACTGCCCTGGTTGTAAACGTAGGGCTCCATTATATTAATGCTTATTAAACATATTAATCAGGGCATTCTGTAATTTCTTCATCACTTCTTTATTGTTGCTACACACTCGGATTGACTGGGATTTCACACTCTTGCAGTGGTACAAATCTTGTAAACACAACCCTGGAGTTGGATTAGTTTCAGGGGTATCAGTGTCCAAGTGAAGTTACCTGAGCTCCACAGCCATTATGTCATTTTTCACCCTGCTTCATGAGAAGAAAAGGCAGCTGCAGCCTTTGTCATCGCGCCACCTCCTCCTCTCCTGTGGAGAAGATGAAGTGTGATGATCCATCCTGGGATTAAAACAAGCGGAATAACGAAGCCTTCCTCTGTCACCCTTCATACACAGACTTTGTTGAACTTTTCACGGCTCGTTCTGCTCAAGTTAATGGTTGCTTCCGGAGGGGAGAAGCGGGCAGAACATTTCAGAGATGGTGGAGTTGTTATCAGCAATTGTGGGTATAACAGGAGGATAGTTAGGCAGAAAAAATAGGGGGACAGAAGGAAAGAGGAGCACACTCTAAAACAGTCTACACAAGCAACTCTGCAGCACCACATTCAGCAAAAATGTTCCCAAATAAGAAAAGATGCACTTAAACGTGTAATTCTAACACATGCTACACTCTCCGTCCTCCACGCCTCTTCTGTTGACCACAGAGCTTATATACCAGCTTTCATGCAACGCTTCTGTAAAGGTTTTGACTGTCAACTTACCTGCTGGCGAGGAGGAAAGCAGGGCGACAAGACAGAGAGAGGCCCTCAGCGTTGTCAAACCCAACTCACTTCTCTGCTGGTTCTTCTGGTTTCTGTTGCATGTTCTTAGCAAGACAGCGCTGCTTTCTGCTCCTCAAGCTGTTCACTGAGAGGTGTGGGTGAGCGAGGGGGGGGGGGCATGTGTGAAAAAAGAGAAGGCACAAAAAGGGAGGGGTGGGGAGGGGAGACAGAGGGAGGAAGGGAGGGGGAATGATGGGACAGGTGTGGAATTTACACACCCTGCTGGTAGCGCGCACTATTGGCATATTTGCCTCAGCATGATGAGTCACTCCTCTCGTGGTGGAAGTGAGAGAAAACGTGGGTTTCTGAGTGAGAAGGAGACACAAACTGAAATAAAGAGGAAGACTGTCTGCAGGATCATTGTTTCAACAGGAAACAGAAAGGATTTTGGTTTTAAGTTCAGAGATTTTTTTTTTGTTAGTGCTGAGAACGAGTCTATCTGAGCACAAAAAACACAAAGCAAAAAAGGGAAAAACAGTAGAAATTCACCTCCACATTATGTCGGACATAAATTGATAGACTGTGCATGTGAACGATATCTTTAAATCACAGTCAGATAGTCCGACTGACTGTTTTTCTCTGATTTCTAACCAACCTTATATGCATTTATGTCAAACTGAGAGCGACTACCATGAAACAAGATGACAGAAAATAGTACATTAAAACACTTTTTTATATCCCAACGGCAGGAGTGGGTGTTAATTTAAGTATTGTCATCAAACCAAATGAGATAAAATTACAATAGAAAGTAATGTGCAGGAGAAAAGGCCCCAGACGGGCTCATTAATGACCTCTGTGTACGTATCAAACAGTCCAAAAAAACATGAATACTCACGCTTGAACCCTTGGAGCAGTATGTAACGTCAAAGATATGCCGCCCGCAGCTTATGACATAGAAAGACAAAACAGTAAAAGAGAATGTAAAGTACTTTCTAACATGTTTGGTTTGACTTTAATGGCTACATCTGGTTCTTCATTTTTATTATTGTGAACAAATCCCTCATGCAGAGTCAAACCAACAATGAATCGACCCCACTAAATTGTCTGTGGAGCTAAAGCCTGATATAGATTATCCCTCCGTGCTATAGAGCTCCATTGTTGAACTCAAAACACATAAATTAGCCACACTGTTACACTGGTTGACATAGTCCTCCATTATAATGAGCATGTAGACTCAATCCCACATGCACTTTTCTGCTGCCAGACGGAGTCACTGTTAAACCGAATGTGTATCAATCCGCAGCAGAAAACAGTCCCTGATAAATACAGTATGCAACCTGTGTTTCAGTGATGTCAAGACAACGACGATTAACACATACTTGGTTTTGGTCTTTTCAAGTAGCATCTGTAAGAAAATTGTCAAATAACATCACTAATAATATAGTTTAGGAAAGTTGCTTTGTTTTATTACATGAGACAAAAGGTAACACAAGTCACTTTTATTCAAAGTCGGCTCAATATAAATCATAGAACTGTAACAAATGTGAGTTTCAAATACTGTAAAGCACAACTTAGATTATGGATAAAAGCATAATGTCATCCAATAATCTCAGCCTAATAAAAGGTAATATCACGTGTCATTATACTAAATATTAACACAGCAAGAATTGAGTGAAGGCCTTGCTTTTACTGTAAACAGTAAGCTTCAGGTTTTTGTAAAAACAAAAATGCAAAAATGGAAGAACAGTGTGAAACGTATGCACTTCCTTGTTTCTTATATTTGTTCCTCTCTGTGAAAAGTAAGTCAGAGTCACACAAATCCCCTCAACTCACTTTTTTTGTCACTTTTTGTTTCCTAACACTGTTTGTCTAGTTGTAAACTCAACCCGCTTGTAACAAAGCAGCTGAAATGGAAAACTTTCGCCCTGCGTCACATGAGGGTCCTCATGTCAGTCACCATAACCGCCATGTACATTCTGCCCCCTCTACATCAGGATGATTGTTTTGATTTGACGGCTGCAACCCGATACCCGTCGCTTCCATACATGGTCGGTACATGTCACTGTCCCTCTGCAGCGGGGCGGCGAGACTGAAAAGAAAGAAAGAAAAAAATAAAAAATCAGGGAGGCTGTCTCGAGTTGTTTTTCTCCCCTCGCCTTTTAAGAGCACTCTGCAGCGCGCTCCTCTCTGGCCCCTAATGCACCCGGTCCATTTAGCAAGGCAGAGCTGTGAAACCCAAGATCACAGGCATGGTCAAAAACAATTTCACCCTCTGATTGAGCCAATATCCACTTTACATTTTGAGGAGAAACAGGAATCTGAGACGTGTTACTCTGCATGTACAATACACAAGCTCTGTATTTTGTAATCTGTTCAGGTGATGCTACCCAGTCCCACTATATCTGTCTGTGAGACCTCTGAAATGTTTTTGGATTTTGACAAACACCCTTATATCCTCTCCTCGGCCTTGTAACCTCAGCTACCGAATACAAAACGTATTACTACGAGTGTGAAAACGAACATTTTCTAAGCAACCCTTTCTCAAGGGGTCACTGTTTTGAAGCAGTTGCCCCGAGCACAAACAGATGAGGCGGCTTCTGTGTGAAACCAGATCCAGTCTCGAGTGATGGGCAGTGCATGGCAGGGAGTCCTGGATGCATTAGCCCAGGCTAATGGGCTAGCTGGCTCCGAGAGGCCCAACTGTCCATTATGTGCGGCTACGGCTGGAAGAGTTTGAAGGTAAACCGCTTCTGACTGCTCTGATGTCCAACAGGACCCTCAACTCTCATATAATTACGTGATGCTGATGTCTCTGATATTTGAATTTACAACAAATCTATCATTTCAACTGAACGCAACCATTGTTTTCTGGCATTTTACTACAGAGCAGATGTAGTTTTTCATTTCATAAAGTGACATTTATCAGCTGCTCTCTGCTTCGCATTCAGTTTCTCCACCACTTTGGTTCCAGACTGAGGTGTCTCAACAACAACCGAACGAATATCAAAGACATTTTCCACAGACATTTATGGTCCCCAGAGGGTGAAACCCGCTGATTTCAATGATCTTCTCACTTTTCTTCGCGCACCATCATGAGTTTGACATTTGCAGGTTTTGAGTGAAAACAACTCTTTTGATTTCTTTGCCATGAACATTTCATATTCTCCTTCTCCTTTTAACTTTGTTGACCCCCCTAACTTATCAACCAGTGCCACCACCAGTCACAATAAATGACATTCCCATCAGCATGTTATCAGTTCACATTGTGAGCCTGCTAGTGTGTTGACATGTTAGGATTGACAACCATTCTTTAGCTTTCTACCTTCTATCTTTCCTTAACTCCTTTTTGCTTCTTTCTTTCTCATTCCTTCATCCTTCTTTCACTTCTCTTCCCTTTCCTACCATCTTTTCCTCCTTTCCTCTTTATCCCCCCTTTTTTCTTCCCAGTCCTTCCTTCCTTTCCTATTTTTTCTCTCCTTTCCTTATCCTCAACAGTCTATATCTATCTATCCAATGCAGTTGACTTTGATTTTAATTTATAGAAAATAAAGAACCAGGTCTACAGCTGGTGTGGAATAATACCAGTGCAATTTAAGAGGAAAAAGGACCATAAAAGATCGACAAATCAATTCCATCCAATCCGTCAATTTTATGTAATTTGACATCCACAAAAACCCATCTGTGCAAATCGGACGTGGCCTTTGAGAGTGAAATGTTCCCTGCTTTCGGTGACTGTGAGCAGTAGTTTGACTGAAGGTGGATAATGAGGGACACGTGTAGGTTTTCTGTCCTTGCGAGTGAGTTTCAGGACATTTGGCATCAGCTCTCAAAGTGAAGTGTAAGGAAGTTAAAAAGGCCACAGAGGTGGGAAGGAGCCACGTGATGAACAGCCCTGTAAGTGGAGAAAAGTGGATTGATCTGTTTCCTTTGCTGCATGCAAAGCCAAACAGGCATTTTGGAGGGAGTGAGTAATGTAATGGAGCAGAGGAGAGAGAGAGAGAGAGAGAGAGAGAGAGAGAGAGAGAGAGAGAGAGAGAGAGAGGAGAGAGAAGAGAGAGAGAGAGAGAGAGAGAGAGAGAGAGAGAGAGAGAGAGAGAGAGAGCACTCAGACTGCAGGTGTCTGGGTGTACTGCAGGATTTTGGAGGATGTGCCGTAGAGGGTGCTGTTGCATTAATCAAATCTGTAGGTGATAAATGCCTGAATAAGAGTTTCAGCAGCCAAGTATGAAGGACAGCGATGGACAGCGTTTTAGTGGCAGAAAAGCTTTTTTCTCTTAGCTCAAGTATTCATCCATGAAAAAGCTGAGCAGCCTAAATCCTGTGTCTGATTAAAGTTCTGTTTAATTACTCAGGTTACAACAGAGATCACAAGAACATTTTAAAAAAACATATTTCCAAATCAAATCAGGGCAAAAAAAGTGAAAACTTGTGAATAAAAGAAACTTACTTGTAACTGACTCGCTTTGACTTTGGAGCAATAATTTATTCCTGTAAACAGATGACTTTGCAAAACTGTCAAGGATCATGAGTGCCACCTATTGATCATGTTGAGAATTTTAATCGGGTTTCAGGGTGCACAAGATCATTTCAATCAATTTCATGCCTGCCTGGTTATACAATGAAGGAGAGGCAAACAATTTAACAATGTTCCTCATGCGGGCTCGTTCAGTTTGTGAGCAGCTGCAGAATGTGTAACACATTCACCGCAATATCCCAGACTCTCGTAGGGATCAGTTGATATCCAGTTGCTTACAGAGAAGGAAAACACCATCTGTGAACAAGGCTGGGCGACCTTTGACCCTCCCAGTGGTTGATGGGAGTCAGTGACAGGGTGCATACCAAGCTGTCAGGTCGGCTGTGTGGCCTCTCCCTGCGCCTCAGTGGTACAAGTGGTGTGACACAGGAAATGCAGAGGAGCTAATTATGTTGAAGTGACTCACTTCAAAACAAGTGTTGGAGTTTGGGAGTTTATAAATAAAGGTATAAATAAAGGTCACAGTGTTTTTCAGACATATACTCTGATGTCATGGGGTTTTTTGGAACTGACACATAAAATTTCTCTGCTGCTTCGCTGTGAAATCTTGTTTTGCCTCTCCAAAATTCAAAAAATGGTCACTTGGTAACACGTTTGGATGTGAGATATGCTTGTGAAACGACTCAATCAACATTTATTGTTTTATCGTAACAGGAAGTGATGCAATACACAAATAGAAATGCCCCCACCATTTCATTCTGACAATAAATAGCAACATTATTCTTAATATGCTACTGTGAGTACCAGCTCCATTTCTGCCAAACCAAAGCACTGCCAAAACAGCGCACAGCAACAAGACACTAACAAACCAAGTGCTTTTACTGAAAGTATATTTAATTGGGTTACTTCAGCACTCAAAGTTCCTTTTTCAAAGAAACGAAGAAGTAATCACAAACCCAAAAAACTGCTCAAATCAGTGTTGACGCTCACTGAAATGGCTGCTACAACAGGCATCCAAAGCGCTCGGTGAGTCTGGTGTTTGTCATCCAAAAAGCTCTTTTAGGGAAAGCATTGTTCTGTGTGAGGCCAGCCGCCGGTGGACAATGGCAGAAAAAGAGATAAGCAGTGAGATTTTCGTGTCGTCGTGGTGTAGATGGCTGCGAAACGATGCCCTCAGAGGGCAGATAAATGCAGTCGTACTCTTCGTATGTTTCCCCGTTTCCACTCCGTTATAATAGTCTACATTTTGAACACGTCTCCATAACAACGCGTATTACTCGGGCTGTTCTTGAAACTGGTGAGCTGTGATACCCGGAGCATTTCTCAGAAAGACACATTTCACTTTTCACTGAGATACTAAACCCCCATTATTATATCTTTTCCCTGCTGCTTCTTTCCTGCTTTAGTTTGTCTTATCCTCAGTTTCCTATTATTTCATTCCTATAATGTAAGTGCATTAGGACGTTTTCAGTTCACAGATTAATTGCTCCTGGAGGTATTTAAGATTTTACACTATTTTAATTTTAGTTTAGTCTTAAAATCATATAGGAATTTGCAGAATCAATGAGAAAATGTAAAAAAAAAAATTTAAATCTTTGTCTCTGACTTCCTGTTCCTACTCTGTGTATCCATTTGAATAATAATGCAATTTCCATCCACAATTCACTGTAAACAGTTATAATTAACATGACGAATATGAGCTGCTTTACTCATAAGGTAATTATTAAGAGGATTTTGATAAATAAGGGCTCCAGTCCGGACTTTGAGCTTGACTGTAACCTGAGACGGTCTTCACTGCAGTTCTGAACAACAATGATTTAGAATAGAACAAAAAAAGACTCAGCCCTCACAGACAATGCTATATGAGAGCTGTGGCACTAAATAAGACACTGCCACTTAGGAAAATAAGAGAGGTCGCGTAGCTGCAGCCAAGATTGAACGTCGTGTCTGCACAGTGTGTTGAACCACACTCCCAGGCTTGGCTGTTCCTGGAGCTGGTTCAGTCAAGGTCTTGCAGGGCTGCCCATCTTTCTTTAATGGCCGTTATACGAAGCATAAAACCTTCCCTCAACACCTCCGCTGACCATCAGTAGCTCTTCTAACCCTAAAGCCTAAATGAGGACATCTTTGGAAACTTTCTATAAATGAGGTCACAAAGCCCCTTTAATGATACTTGATCCATGCTGGCACATTTCTCCTCAAATTAGATGTGAAACAAGTAATGGTCTCACCAGCAAGAAACTATTGCTCTCAAGGGTCTCGGCGGTGTATCAGAATAGGATTTTTTCTCTTCCATCTGCTTTACATTTGCATTTTCTACACAATGAAAGACACTCGGCTACTTGAAAACATCCACAAAAGAACAGCACTTATATATTTTTCAGATCACGCTTTTGTTTGAGGCTGGTTTAAAGTCATTGTTTGAAGCAGATGTAAAACACTGAGACGCAAGTGATGACTCTGACGTTAACTGGTTACCTTGGAGGATTTTGCACATTATCATAACGGATGTGAAATTAAAACAACAATGGATGGTGAGCGGCTGTCAAGATGAGCGCAGCTTTGATTTCTCCCCCGGTGCACTAACCCTTTAAGAGCACTGCTATTCATCTAAAATGGGAAAGTATGAAGGCTGGAGGCTTCGCAGTTTGTGTTAAAAGGCAGTAGTGAGTGAATGATTCAGCAGCTGTTTGTGAGTAAACATAAAAGATTAGTCTGAACAAACGGATGGCCGTGAACTTGAAGGTCAGGGGAAGAGCAACATTGAATATTTAGAGCATGGCGTGTTCTGCGTCGGTGTCTATGAGTTTGAATATTAGAACAAATTAATACAAAAAACTAAAATGGAGCTAATATTGTGTGCTTATTATGTATTACAGCAAGGATGTTTAATCAGACCTCGGCTGCTTCTGCGAATAAGTCAGTGATTAAGCTGAATAAAATAGGTCTGCGGAGCTCAATGGACAGAGCCTCAATTTTCTCAAATGTTACGTGATCAGTTTTAAATATCTGAGATCTAATCGTATAAATATATGGATTTCTTAGAGCTCGTAGCCTTTAGCTTGTGAAACCACTAAAGTAAAATAAAAAATGTCAGCTTGTATTTTGTTGATGCTGGTTGTGATTTTTAGAGGTTTCACAAGAAAAACAAGAATAGAGAAATGTGAGAAATATTAAATATAACCGTATGTGGCATAAAGATTTTGTAGAAATACCAGCTGCCTGATGTCACAATTTAATCAGTCAAATATTAATTTTAGCTGTGCAACATTTTCACGAGTTTCGTGTGCAAAGGTTTTAGTTTGCTAAGTACCCAGGAACTACGGCTTTCAGATGAATACTGTGAAGTATTTCCCTCGTGCCATTATTAAAGGTCTTTGTCTGTGCTTTTTGCATTAGTCCTTGAGAGCTACTCTGTTAGACTCTGACCCTCACACTGTTGTCTCAAAACAGGTTTTTCAGACATTAAAGTGGGAATATCTGCTTGCGTCAGTCATCGCGAAATCTTCAGAAATGCTCAGAAATGTGGATGTTTTACGTGTTCACATTCAAAACTAGCCAATCGTTGTCATTCATCAACAAATGTAGTTGTGTATTGTAGATAAAAATAAATTAAACATATCATGCCACAGGTCGTGTTGATATCATCTCAGTATTGAACATTATATAATTATAACTTGGTACCTAATCTAAAAATGTACAACAAATGCTAGTTTTATGCTAATGCTATATGCTAATTTGTCAGTTGTCTGAAGATGTTGTTAGAAATACAGTAATGAATTGAACTCAAATGCTATATCAAACCAGAGTTTTTTTTTATTTAATGATACTCTGTACTTCTACTACATCAGTATGTTTCAGATATCCTAATGTTAACTCCTCACCCTTTAAATTATGGTGCATTGTTGTAAATTAATATACAAAAACCAAAAATTAACAATTAAATTGCCACTTACACATAAATGCAATGATAATAATGATAAACCATAATAACAGACATTCACAGGGACCAGTACTAACCTTAACATTTGAAGTAAAGGCAATGTGTTTTTAATTTGTCTCAGGTAAAAAAATAAAAAACTGAATAAACTGAATAATTCTTCCACCGATGCAAACATGTCATGCAGTAAATGGACTTTGGCAGTGGTCTTTTTAACTTTTCTGCACTGCACTAATGACCAAAGGCCTTGGCACGGAGCTATTTAATGAATATTGTGATGTGGGCTTATCTGGGTCATTGCACGTTACTGCTGCGGGTCAGATCTGACTGAGAAGAAGTCTGACTGTCTGTTCCTGTTTTAGAATCAGTGTCCCAGGCTGTGAGACGATGCCAGCACAGACTTTCATGTCCCAGACGGATGTGTCCATGGTGCCAAAGCGTTTAGCTCCCAGATAAAAAAAAACAAAAAAACAACAAAAGTTAACAGCCAGACATTTCTACATTTGATTTGAAGTGGTTTTTCCAGAACAATAAAACAGCCAACACATATTGAAACCAGATGGACAAGTACAGTATCTATTATTGTGTTACTGTTTATAGTCCTTATCTAGAAAAGAGTACAAGGGAGAGTCCTGTTGATCCTTGATATGCATATCCTGAAAAACACCATTTGCTGAATCTCTGTCTTTTAGCAATGGCCATAGCCAGGTCTTAAAGTGGGGGCCCGAGGCAGATTTCCACAGTTGCAACATGCATCTCTTGGCCATGCACTAAGGCTGTGGCTGTGTGGGATCTGTTTTAGTTGGGTACCAGTGAAATAGAAGACAACAAAAATCCTGGACATGCCTACAAATGGTTGGCAAAAGCAACTTGCATAAAGGCAATAGATCATGACAAAGCCTGCGCAGTTTAGCTACAGAGTAATGTAGTCTGTGTATTACTTTGAACTGAATCAGTGGGATCTTGGCATTAACAAAGCCAAGTAGTGCTTCTTTTTAGTATGATCATCAATTTTAATATTTATCTCATCTCTCTAAGCTCAATTTATTATGGGGGTGGATATGTCTGCTTTGCTTGAGAAAGTGCGCACAAAGTCTGAAACGACATGTCTTGCTCCTGGAAAGCCTAGCAGAGATTTGAGCAGAGATTTAACTTGAGAAATTAGCTTTAAAGACAGAATAGTCTAATGTTCGCTGCACAGTAGCAGTGGAAAAAGCGCAATAACTCTGGGGCTTCATTTTACCCTTGATTTGTAAGATGGCTTTATCAGATTCTGTATCCTTTATATGATAAAATCAAAAGATTTAACAGCATTCACACGCCCAATCATGGAGACAATTGTCCTCTATTTCTTTATGTTCTCTGCGTTATCCTGGTGGAAATTGAAATGCCCATATATTTTATACTGACAGAGGTTATTTGAAACCGGGTGGTGGTCAGAAATACTGGATTCAGATCAGCTGATAGCTGTATTTGGTCACTTTTCTCATGGGTCATAAAGGTTGTTTTTATTTTTCTGGGTCATTTTATAGCTGCTGGCAGGGTTGTTGTGTTTAAGTCTGGTTTTAGACTTAAATTTGTTGTCTGTTATATAATATTGTGACTTTTTAGCAGCGTGGCTCCATGGATGTCACTGTCCCTTGGTCCACCTCTTTTGTACAGACTGAAATATCTCAACAGCTATTGGACAAATTACCATGAATTGTGGCACACACATTTATATCCCCATAGCAATGAATTCTAAAAACTTTGGTAATGTTGTAAATTTTCATCTAAAGCTGTTTTCAGGTCAACATCTTAGTTTAGCTGTACTTTACTTAGTGCTTAAGAGGAGATGTTAGCATGCTACACACATCAAATTCAGTTGGTGAGCATGATGGTTATCTGGGGAATTCATCTTTGGGTAAACCGGACATAAATACAACATTCACATGTCCAGACAGAGAGAAAGATAATGTTGTGTCATGTTAGCACTGTTGTTAGCATGCTCTGGCATCAGCAGAAGCAGTTATTTTTTCAGTACTTGATGATTTAGTGCAGAGGTTTCAACACTGCGTCTTCTCATCAGCTCACATAGATCCGGTCTAAGTATTGGCTCATGCTCGTCTGAGGCGGTCTCAACTACAAACATGCCCTTGCATTCGCTGTAGCGTGTCCTTTTGTGCTGTCAGTGCAGAGCGGATAAAGCCCCCTCCCGTCCAATCCCACCATCTATCTCTGCCTTCTCCCTTGTCACTATCCAAGAGCTGTACCTGATGAAGAGGAGCACTTTTTCCCCCCCCTCTGTTTGTACTTTGTCCCTGTGGCAGTTGCAATCTCATGCCAACAGGGCAAAATGAATCATTTCATTCCCATTTTCTTACTGTCAGCCATGGCAACAGCTTTCTGCCAGCCATCTCAGCTGTGCTTCTCAAGGCAATGCTCACTCTCTCCCTGTCATTATCCCATCCATTAAGGCTTTTTGCCATTGTCATTTGGATTCCAGGCCTTCTTTTAACAGCCGACTCCCGTGTGGTGTCCTTGATGCTCACTACATACAGGCAAATTAGCCCCGGCATCCTGAGGACTAATGTGCTTTGTGTGCAGAGTCACTGTCTGAGCATCACAGCATACTGTGAGGTAAGTTGCATGTAATAACGACATGAACATGTGAAATAGTTTCAAGGACAAAAAGCTATAGATTTAATTTTGATTCTAATAGAAGAAATGATGATGCGTAAAAGCAGCGAATTTCAGACTCAAACCATTTTAGTTCTCCCACAGGAAAAAAAAAAGTCAAGGACCAACTTATCTTATGAATCGCATGACGCAGCGTTTTTGCGGCACCATGATGCAATTGGGTTTCCTGGCTTGGAAATAGGAATTGTTTTATAATCCTCTTTGGAACAACGTAACCATTGTGTTCCCTAAAAGCAGGACGTGCACCAACACACCGAGCACCGATATAAGATGTGACCTCACCGGGTCCTTAGATCTAACGTTGTTTTCTGTGGAATAGGCTCCACATGGTCACTTGTCGCTATCTCACAGCGGGGAAATCGCAGCTGAGTGCAGTTTTTCTGTTCACTTTCTCTCGCCTCAGTGAGTCCGATTTTACTTCACAAGGTTTTTAAACACAGGCGAATCGGCTTAATTCATGTGATTTTTGCCTGTTTTTGACACTTTCAATGCAGCATTGATTCGCATTTCTTCCCATAAACACAAAATCTCATCTCTTCAAGGCTAGATGAAAATGTCCTCTCATGGTTTCATGGTGATGGTGGCTCCACAGGAAATGCAATAATTTACTCACAATAGGAGATCATTTGGGAGTGAAATTAGGTTGACCTCATCGACAGCAGGAACCATTCATCCTCATTAAAGCAGCCAGTGTGCACAGACTGTTCGAGATATCAGGGACACTCACTCTTTTTATCTAGTTGACTGATGACACATAAGCAGGTAAAACCCATTATCTGTCACTGATTTTCGTTATCGAAGTTGTAGCAGTTTTTAAGGAGAAGGTGCAGATAAGGAGTCACGAAGATGCCCCTGAAATTGTATACACAGTCAGTATGCATTAAAGCATCAATACAAGCAGCTGCATGGAGCTAAGTATCTCCTTTTAGCTCGATTATGCAGTGTTATAATTAATGTGACATAGAGTTTAAAATGCCCCTGAGGTAATTATGTTGTACAACCCTGCAAATAACAGAGCTTGTGATTGTTGAACTATTAGAAATCTTCTGTTGGCTCTTAAGTTAGCAAACACAATGTTCGCAGTAACATGTCCTGGTGTCTGTTTCATAGGGAACTCATTAAACACACCACATCTGCACACCGGTGTAGAAGCAACAGTCTGATATGGGAGATTTTATGTCAGTCATATCAGAAAATGGCACACTGTCACCGTCATACTTCCAGGTTGTGACTCTGACTCCATTAAACTGAGCAAAGTTTGATATTGAAACCGTCGACCAGAGTTCCTGAGAAGTTTGTATTTTAGACGTAGTGTACTATGTTTTCACTGAATAGTTGGACAGTTTCACGCTGTTTCATTAAAGTGCGCGTGTAGTTCCTTGGGTACAGACAGCCTGCAACGCTTGGGAACATATATCGTTAATGAAAAAATGGCGTTTATGTCTTTGTATTTCTGAAAAAAAGCGTAGTATATTGTAGTGACAGGAAAAACTAAAATATTGTACCAAAAACTTTACACCGTGCCCAGCCCAGCAGTGATGATATGATGTTCTGGCAAGATTGTCCATGCCTTTACAACAAGAGGTAATACTACTACTACTAATAATAATAATATAAAGAAATAATATTATTAGCATTTTCATTCCCTTTAGTTGACAACAGAAATCACACCAAATGGTAATAAAGCTATATAGGTAAAGTTGAAACAATAAAATGCTGTAAGATGAGGAGGAAATGAGTACAGACTGACACAAAACTACCAATGATTCTAAAGGTTTTAAGTGTGACTGGCTTTAAAATTCAAATATAATATGAAAAACCTGTTTATGTGAGTTTGTCATTTCATCATAGTCTGCTGATCGCAGACTGACTAAGGAACAGTATTGCTTTAAAGGTTTGGCAATGCACTCTGAGTATGTTGTGGTGCCTTTAAGTTATTCAAACTGAATGTAAAATCAATATATTAAATGCAAATTAATGCATTACAAACAATTTACATATTGTACGACGTGGGACTCCCGAGTTTGGATCAGTAAATATCTGGGCCCCTGCATCTGCAGGAGGGTAAGTAGGGCACACGCCATCTGACACATTCCCAACACCATATTGAGCTCTTGTTATAGACTCATTTAGAAGTATCCATATGTGTTAATTAGGTCATCTTGACCCCAGCGAGGACAGGAGAGCACATAGTGGCAGAGTGGTGAAGTGTGGCTCCCATTCGCTTCTTCGTGGGTGCCCTCCAGTCGTGCAGCCAAGCGGGAGGTGGGCAGGCCAACACAAAACAGTGTGATGCAAGAGCTGCACAAGCTGGAAACTTTCTGAGGCAACACACACGCACACACACACACTCATACTACGCCCATCTTTATATATGGGTGCAGGCAGTACGACAGCTCCAACCTTTGATATTCCTTTTGTAGCTCGTAGACAAGGATCCGCCCGAGGAACCCCTACTGAGACAAACTGATGTGAAGATGACAAGCTGAGGTGTTGCTATCTCCACTTATCGACTTTCTCATCTTTTTGTCTGTCAGTCTGGATTGTATGTATGCATATGTATGAGACATATAGAGTGGTAGTGCAGCACTTATATTCAGTGGTGGGAAAAGATCCCAAAAAGCCCTACTCAGGTGGAAATATTGTGACTTTGCTAAGATTTTGCTTAGGTCAAGGAAATTTTAAAAAAGTAATACAAAAAAACTTTCTTTTCAAAAGTGAACAATGATGTAATTCCAAAGAGGTTGAAAGGACACGGTTGACAATAAATGAATAAATAAATAAATAAAGTAGAGCCAGGCTGCTCTTCTTTCTCAGCTGACTGACTGTTCGCTGCGGGTGGCTCATCTACTGGCTATTTTACAATGGGCTCAGATTCAGATTCTGTGCTTATTGAGAGACAGGAACATTTGTGTAGCAGCAGCCAAAAAGCACTGGAAGTGTGTTTAAAAGTTATATTAGAATATTCAGCATTCGATGCACGTGATATATTGTACTCAGGGAGACAGCCATCAGAGAATTTGCCCCTTTGACTTCTGTCTGTATTAGATTATTGTGTAACGTGTAATTAGGGCATATGTATAACAAGGTCAGATTTTTATGATTTTTGCATATTGTGATGCTGTGATACTTTTCTGCTATTCAATCCACCGTTAGAACAAAAACAACCCGATGAATCACAGGTGTATGACTAATTTTTTATGATCTAATTAGTCAACAACTGCACTTTTCCGGCCTATTCTCATAGTGTCGCGCTCTAAAAAGAGACAGCGCATCACCTGCTCAGAACCAAACAGCAGTCAGACACAGTTGGTGGAGCATTTAGCAGCTAAAAGGGCAAAGAGTTCCCTCAGGAGTTGGTGGAGACCAAAACCAGAGCAAAGTGGCTAAATATTGGACAGATATATCACTTCAAATGGATGATAATGTTGCTCTTTAAGTCATGGATTTGTAATTAAGTAACTGTTTGCTGTCATGTTTCATTAACACTATAAGCTAATAGTACGTGCTGCCCTGCAAGTGGCTAAATAAATAGGTTTTTAACCCATAAACTGTTTTGTATTCTTGTATTCTTATTGCAATGTTTGGACACTTCATAATGACAGTAACAAGAGTAATTCTGACTACTTATGTCAAACTTGCAATATTCGGTGTAAATATGGACGCGCCTACAGACTTGCATATCTTTGCCCTCCTGTGAGATTATATGTATGTTAAGGCAAAGTCGCTCCAGCTGTTTCATCTACAACAACAATCTTTCCCAGCAGCTGGTGCTGGACTGCTCATCCTCCGGCTGGGACGGATGAATCTCCTTCATCCTCCTCTGCTGTTATTCTCAGTAGTTTTTTTTTTTTTTTTAACCAACCATTGTTTTCAAAGCTCCAGTTATTTTCCTTGAAAATAAACGCCTTGCTGTCCTCAGTCACTGTGGATTAAGAGCGACAACACAGGCACATTATGCTGTTTTGCAGGGAGCGAGATCTTGATTGCACATCCTGCTTTTCTAATTTTGTACACAGGAGTTTATTGTTGTGTTTATCTGGAGATTATGTTCACATATACTGAGCAAAGATTGATTTATAATAACGTGGTGGATTTAACATGGCTTGAACACACGATTTGACATGTCTGACAGCGAGCTCTTTAAGTGGCACTATTGTATGGACCTGAGATGGAGGCATGCTTCTCCTACAGGGCTACTATAATGTCTGTGCTTGCTTCAGCAGAGTGAAGTTTAGCCCAACTGTTGAAGTGAAATCACTTGAACTGAGACAATGACAGAGTGGAAATGACAGGAGTGGCAAAGGACAAAGAGGGGGCGTTAGAAAAACGCAGATACAGAATTGTGAAAAAATGTACAAAGGCAGTGGCTCTGTCTCCTTGACTCAGACCCTCGTCTGTGTGTGTTTGAAACCCCACCTCCCCCAGTGCTTCTCTCCTCCCCTCCCCTCCCCTCCTCTCTCAGTCTTCGGCCAAGGAATCCCAGGCAGCGTTTAATTGCAGAGTGCAAAGGCTTTAGTTGGGCTAATGAGCTCAGCACCGGAGCTGGGACTCCTTCTCGCACTCTCTGACAGACAGAAACCCATATGGAGTCCTTTACCGGAGGAGCCTCAGAAGGCGGCTGGATTTTAGGTGGAGGGGAGAGAAGGAATTCATGAATTCAGGTACAGCCGACTATGTGAGAGAATATACCAGAGGCAAGAGACGGAGTAAGAGGTGGAGAAAGAGAGGAGAGCGGGAGAGGGGAGGGGAGGAAACGGGAAATACACAGCCGGAGAGCGCGAGAGAGAGAGAAAGAGAGAGAGAGACTAGAAGCTTGCAGCAGCAAATGAGACAGAACAACGAGGCGGGAGAGGTAGAAAGAGAGACAGAGAGGGAGGGAGGTGGAGAGGGGCCCCGTGTAGGAGAGAGGGCTACAGGGTGAGGAAGAAGGAGTAGAGAAAAAGTTAGGAGTTGGTAGGAGAAAGAGGGTCCAGGGAAAGAAAAGAATAGGCACAGAGATTAACAACTACAGGAGAAGAAGAAGAGGGGAAACAACAGACAGGAAGGAAGGGGAGGGAGAAGTCTTGGGTAGAGAGGAAAAAAAGAGCTGAAGAAAAGTTTTCTTGTGGGAAGACGCAGATGAGGAAAACAGAGCGAGTGAATGACTGGGCTAGAGAGAGCAGGGACGGGAGGAAACCAGTTGTTTTCTAAGGCGTTTTCCGCACAATCCTCCGGACTTCTTTGGACATGTACACAGAAGGCGCACAAACAACGGGATACCACCGATATCTTCTGCACGCCAACACCTCCAACCCCTGCCCCTGCCAGCACTGCGTCCACTATGAGCAGCCAGCATATGGCCATCACGGTGGGCTGGGACACCAACCAGCATCAGCCAGACAGCCAGACCACCCATCTCTGGACTGCAGGAGAGACGTCCAGGCTCCTCGGGTTAAAGATGTAGGTGGGAGAGCCTTCGTGGTGGATAGAGTAGAGAGAAGCGGTCATCGCAGCCCACAGAGGAGGCCTGTGTTCGCAGGGCCGGGCCCTTACAGCCAGTCAGATGACTTGAGCCAAGTTTGCCCCTGGGAATTGAACCCTGCCCAGTGGACCTACCCGCCGGAGCCTGGGGTGAGACACTACTCGTCTGTCAGAGAACAGTGTGGCTGTGTGGTGCGCAGCGACACCCGGGCACACCCCTTTAACACCGGGATACCACATCCTCTTCCCCATCTTCAGGTCAAAGGTCAGGGGTACAGACACAGGAGGACGGTCAGGTATGTATCCGTGGATGAGGAGGAGGAAGGATGTGGATGCACTGTTGAGAACTATCATTTGGAGTCCCGCAATCCCCATCTAGGTAATTTGCATGTGCCGAATGGCCACTGTGGGCTGAGGCCTGTGTTCTTTGAGGGAGGGGAGGAAAGAGATAGCCATCAAGACCGGGGCAGACTGAAGGGTGGATCAGAGGAGGGCTGTAATGGACGTGATGGCTCCCACAAAGGCTTCTTTCCCACTGAAGTCCCACAAAAACACTTGAACCAAAGCAGGCAGAGGGGGCCCTTCATCCCCCCTGCTGGCATCACTGGTCCAGAGCTCTCAAAATCAACAACTGACGACGACCACCGACGGCAGGATTCGGAGGTGGTGAAGCAGAAGAGGAGGCAGGATTTGGTGAGGGATCAAATCAGACAAGTGGTGACTGATCTGGAGGATGTGTTGGGGGGTTTGAAGCAAGTTCACGTGGAGATGAAAGAGGTAAGAGGGTCTGTTATTATAGATGTTTATTCTCTATGTGCACATCAGACGTCTAAACATGAAGGTCTGCATCAGGTGCAGATGTCTCAGCCATTTTTAATCTACGCTCCCCTGGTCAATGTGACATTTAAAATGATTAACACAGAGCTCCTGCGCTGACAAAAGTGCAGATCAGTTTGACACAGATCGTGTATCTGTGGGCGCATGTTCACAACAGCTTATCAGTATTTGTATGTGTGTGTGTGTGCATGCATGCTGACTTTGACTCATCATCTCTTACCAAAGCCATGATTGAGAACGATTTGCTCTGACCTTTTGCAGAACGCTGCCGAAATTGGCAGCGTTCCGGCCAGCACATTAAAAAGCCTGGCCTGAAAGTGTTACTAAATTATGCCTTGCTCTTACAGTATCCATTTTGCATGCAGCTGTAAAAAAGCATTGATTCACAGATGAATGCATTGTACTGAAGCAACACTACAATTAAAAAAACCCAAACTCCACGACTGTGAAACAGAAGGACAGCAAGATTAAACGGCTTTGATTTGTATGTTGCCTGAACTGTTGATCATAGCTTCAGTCAGAGATGCTTGTAGTTAGAGGCTAAATACAGTTGTGCACATATGTGGTTGAAGCACTAAGATCTTTTAAATACTATGCAATGTGAAAAATACCCTATTACAGGTAAAAGGACCAAGGTGTTAGAAGTGTCCAAAATTAAGGAACTCATTCATAACAAATGGCACATTCTTACTAATCAACAACATCATGCTAACATCATTAGTTTAAGCATACTTTTCTGTTGCAGCTAGTGACTTTATATATAGTGAAATGGTCCATACCAGTGGTTCAGGGTTCCTACGAAGGGTCACAAGATAAATCTGAAGAACACATTTTAATGCATAATCTCTATTTTATTAACCTTTTGTAACATATTACATATTGCATTATAACAGCTCAATAACATCTGAAATGTCACAAGGTGCCCCAGCTACGCCAAAAGTTTACAACCATAGCTCATCAAACGTTTTTATACCAAAAACACTTAATCTGGAAACTAACTAATGACCGTAGCTGTTAGAGACATGTGGTGGAGTAAAACGTACAATATTTCCATTTTAAGTATAATGGAGTAAAGTGGAAATATGTTAGTGCTGCTCTTGAGTGACTTTCCACCACTGCAGTTTGAACAAGTACCGACTCTCTTTATTGTCATTCAGGTGGTCGAGCAGATCGATCGTCTCACAGCCAGTATTGACCTCGGCGAGGAGGCGCCCTGCATCACTCAAGGATCGTCCGGTAGCATTCACAGCTCAATTACTCCCAGTGACCTCAGGTTGGCACCGCTGCCCAATCACAAGCCAGCTCTAGTCCAGGCGTCACAACACATCGATGAGGACCGCATCATCCTAAGAAAGAACTCTCCCTCCCCCGTTCACATGGCGTCCGTCGTCAAAACCAGCCGCTTCACACCACCCAACCACAATAAGGGCATCAACCACGAAAGGCCAGGTGTGAATGGCCACCCGCCACACCTGTATCCACCTAGAGACTCTAACCACATTGGCCAAACTCATCCCGAGCCCCACCCACAAACGCTGGACCCCAAGATCATTATCGGTAACAGCACCTCCAATTCAAGGACTCAGAAGCCTCCTCTGTACCCTCAAAACGGGCGATGTGGGAAGGGCCCATACCCGCCTCCAAAGCCTGTGAGGACCCCTGCCTACCCCGGGAGAGGCCGCCAGAGCACCAGCATGGTGTGAAGGAGGGGGGTGGTCTGCCCCTGTGCCATGGGGGCCTGAAACATGAGACCCTGCTGCAGCGAGTGGAGGTCAGAGTGGGACCAGGCAGGGGAACAACTCATGGTAAGTTCAGATTCAAGAGCACTGTTTTTGTTTTCTCTGCTCTCTCTTCTTTTACTGTGTTGATGTTTCCGTCAGCACTCACAGCTCATGACGTTTGCTGTGTTTACTGGCAGCGTAGTTTTTCAAAGTCAGTAAATGAATTGCAGCGTTCCTCCCTACTACAAAAAAAAAAAAGGGTTTATGTGTGCGTTTGATGTATGTGTGTGCGGTGTCTGTGTGTGGGCGGCGGCGGAGGGGGCGTAATGCGTCTGCTTTTGTTGATGTCACATGATTTCCCAGACCTCACTACACTGCAAAATGCGCCTGTCTTGGCAAGTGAAATGAGAAATGGGTGTTTATTCTTCAGTTTGGTGACACATGTATGCGGTCAGAATCAGCCAGCAGGGTGAGGAAATTTCACTTGCTGAAGTGAAACAGAACTTTTTTGAGCCAATTTGAGGAATTTCTGGTCTTTCCAAACAAGACTGGCCTCTTGTTTTTTCACATTTTCCCGTGCATAAGCTGAGTTTTGGTTAAACAGCTTAAAAAATCTTTTCTTTTGGACAATTTTACTGTCTTAAATCACTTGAATCTCAAGCAGACAGGAGGATAAAATCTCAAGACAGTCTTCTTTTTGCAGTGTATCTTAGTCACCACTTCAAGTGAACTGAGACTTGGCAGGAACTCAGATGTTTTTGGCTAAGGAAGACCCCACAGCCGCTTGACTCCAATCATGTGACACAAAAGAGGCGTCATTATATTTACAGGATGATCATAGCTCTGACTCAGAACTGGTGTGATTTACTGTTAAGGGTTGATGAGGAGAAACTAAACCTTTCTTCTTGTGCCACAGTCAGATGTATCATTACTGACTGCGAACTCGAACCAGACTTAATAACAAGATAACATCTGTGAAAAAGTCCCTCCAGGAGAGGGGAAAATTAAACACATACAGTTGAGTATTCCTCCAAAAAGTCCACCTTTACAGATGCTGCAGAGACAAGTCGTGCATGCTTCTGTACTTCCCTCTTGTGCAGAGTATGCGTAACTGCAATCTATTTTTCTGGCCTCTCCGAGTTGGGCAAGCACAATCTGGTTTTAATCATAAAACCCTTTGGCCCCGTGCCAGAATGGAGTGAGGCAAACTCTTGGTATATTTGTGACGTCCATATAAACATAAGCACAGCCTCACAGCAAAGCTCCACATTATGCTGCAGGGAGAGAAGTGCTTCCAAGGCTGCAGCTTCAGGTCGAGGCTGGCAGCCAGAGGAACGGGTCGAAATAATAATAATTAAAAAAAAAAAAACACCCCTGCATGTGCTCGAGCTTTCATTTTTATAGCGAGATAAGCTTTTAATTAGTTGTAAGTGTAATGTAGCGTTTCTGTTCAACGCTGTGCTTTCTTTTCCCTTACAGTGTCTTTCAAAGGACTGGTGCAGTTGACATTTTTAAAGGCCTGAATCATCTGAATTAGTCACCCAGAGCAGGTTCAATGTTAAAATGGTTAGCACAACAGATTTGTGCTAGGCAACCCAGCCGGGCACACACACACACACACACACACACACACAAGTTTGCACATCTCTGCTTGTGAGGACCCTTGATGAAATAATGCGCACTCCAACCCTAAGTAATATAACCTGATCTGTAAAACCCAGTCTTTCATCAGACACCCTTTATAGCTTCTTCTAATGTGTTTGTGAGTCATCATGTTATCCTTGATACCACGCAAACAACACTGGACGAAATCAGGCAAATTCATGGAAGTTTAGCATCAACATTAATAATTGCATAAAGACTACAAGGGGAAAGGAAGTTACAGAGGGAATGTGAAATGCATCAAAAATAAAAGCAGTGATTAAAATTTTAACAGGATGTTTTCCAACGCAAAACAAACTTTATCTGCAAGGTCCAACACTCACATCTTCACCAACATGTAAGCGCATCATGCACCCACACACACACACACACTTCTACTTGTATACTTGTGAAGCTTCTCCTTGACATAATACAAGCTATACAAGCCTCTTCAATCCTCAAACAGCCCTTTATTTCTATTGATCTTTTTCATTGATGGTTTTAAGACATGCTGAAACTAATTAGCTTAAATCACGAGGTCTTTGTAACCCTGAATAGAAAATACAAGAGATTTCAGAAGATCACAAATCTGGATATTTATATTAGAAGCAAGTCTCGATTATTGACTATCTAGGCAACTGCCCTGTTGATTTGCCTCAGACCCCAACCCCTACTGTGTCAACATAAGTTCACATTTACATCATACAGTCCTAAATTAATTCGTGTTGTAATCAGACTGCTTAAAACATATTGGTCCACATACACACACACTTGAGGTCAGGCAGTATTGCTCTACTTTCTGCAGCTCTGTTGAGAATTTAACACGCATGTCTGTATTTCATGAGAAGAAAGCACGCTACATACACACAGCAGAGTATTTAAGAGGATTTAACATGTTTATTAAAATAGTTTTTTCATTCACTCATTCATGCATCGTGTTTACATGTGTTTACCCTTTCATTGTGCTTTTTCTGTTGCTCCACAGCCAAATACTTTAATTTAAGAACGAATCAATCAATAAAAGAGATCCACAGGTAATTTTTCACCCTTTCGCGTTGATTGGAAGTATATTTCACTTGCAAAGCTGAGGGTGAGCATATTGTTCTGACTTTGCAAAACGTCTTCACTCTCAAAGTCTACAGATTGGTCTTCACAATGACCCGAGTACACACGAAGTGGAGCCACATGAAATCACAAGGACATATCGACATGCGGCTTTACTTTCACTAAAGTAGAGATAAACACTCTGACTCTTTGGATGCATCACTGAATTAAACTAGCACAGTGTGTATGTCACAGCAGTGAGTCTGAACTCTGAATGTAAATGATTTTTTTTTCTCACTTTTGTGTCACGATGTTTCCAGCAGGAGCTGATGCCACTGAGACGAGCCGTCAGCCGTTGGAAACAGAGCACGGCCTGAAGGTGGGGGTATTTCCAAAGGGAAAACTCCCCCAGGGGTCGACCTGCGGCTGCACATCATGCAAGCACAGAGGCATGGAGGAGTGGCAGTGAAACCTCCCTGAGAGCTTCAGCTTTTGCTCTTACTGGTGGTGTAGTGGCATCACGAGAAGGATAAACTGTGAACTGCTACTCAATCAACAGCAATCAAACATTGGAACATATAAGGTATCTTTTCATAGCAGCGTTATTTATTATTTTTTATTGAAAAGAAAATCTATTTTCAGGCAGCTTTCACCAGTTTGGATACTACCTAACCTAATGTATGCGAGATCAAGATTTATATCATCTAAACTATAGTACAAATATTTTACAAATAAAGAGTTTAAGATGTTTGTCTCATAAGTACGTGGATGTTACAGTATGTCGGAGGAATAATCTTTTAGGAAACAGGAAAGTGGGAAAGGCAGAGCTGAGAATAAATTGCAATACAATAAATTCTGCACTTTTCCTCATACAAGTCATTTTGACATATCTGAGATTGATTGATTGATTGCTGAATGTCACACATTGGAAAATGAAATAAGTGCTAAAACTGCAGCTTTTCATTGCCCCTGACTCTGGAAGGTGATTATGCATTCACTGAGTCTGACAGAAGCATCCCAAATGGTTGTGGGGAAGTTGTAGACATACTTCTGGGGCTGATCTGGAGATGGCAGTGTGTGATCTCTCATGGCCTTATTCTGTCAGGACACCCACCGTCGCTGCTTCCCAGGCCAGTCAGGCCAGCGTCTGTGTCTCTGTTTGTTTAAGTCTTGTCTGAGACTTTCACCACTCGGCTCTCACAAGCTCCTGCTGCTATCAGAGCGCGCCGCCTCTCTCTGACAACCAGGATAATGCATCCACCTCACGAAAACATCGTTCACTCTCTGTCTTGCTGTCTGTCTGTTTCGCCGATGGAGGGCTGTGGTGACAGATGGAGGATGACACATGCAAACTGTTAACTGTCCCGACCGCTTTGTCATTCGCTGTCTGTGCTCGCAGCCTATAGCGGTTAGAGTAATTGTGTCATAATGGCGAGTTAGAGGGGAGGTTGTGAAGA
Organism: Datnioides undecimradiatus; assembly: GCA_008933995.1. Classification (NCBI taxonomy): domain Eukaryota; kingdom Metazoa; phylum Chordata; class Actinopteri; order Lobotiformes; family Datnioididae; genus Datnioides; species Datnioides undecimradiatus. The sequence goes on from WARS01000052.1 coordinate 4,245,121, forward strand.
GTCGATAAGCTGCTCAAGGTTAAAAATGACTGATCTGACTGACTGATAAGAACTGAGCTCAATGTTTTTACCAAGAAAAAGACACTGTGCAGCTCCTGCCTTGTAGTTTTACTTTGACTGAAATATAACCATGGATGGATTACTGAATGGCCCTGCTGGGCACATGCCCAAGGGCCCAAAGGGGTGTTAGGGGTCCCCTGGGCCAGAGTCCCTGTTTCAAGTGACTGTTCTTTGAGAAAGTCAATCATTTGACCATAATGAGATGCAAAGGTACCACAAAGAGATAAAAAAAACTGCCACAAGGAGACAAGAAATGACCAGAAAACGACTACAAGGTGACGTGGGGGCAGGCGTGGTGCTCCTGATTATTGTGCAGCTGGGGTGGAGTGACTGACAGGCTGAGAGATTAGAGACTAGAAATGAAGCCTGACCTGAACCAGACGGTCATCCCATCTAAAACGTCTGAACCAGAAGTGAGCTTGACACAGTTCTTACAATTCCACTGATTATACATGTGTGGGCACCTTTTGAATGACTGTCAAAGGGAATTCAGCATGTGATCACCTGTAATGTTATATTTCCAGCACATTAGACAGGTCCTGGAGGGTTCTGTCAGGGTCGAATCAGGTATCGTCACTCCACTCCTGATCTCAGATAAACATAACTAATAAGTGGAAACAACATTTGTTTTCTCATGCATCTTTGTTTTTGATGATGTTTCTGGCCACAGTGGACAGCTGTTTTCAGTGAAAAAGCTCCAAGAGAAACCCCACTTACACAGTTAGGGACCAGCTGGTGAACACAGTGGAGCTCGAAGCAACAAGAGAGCTAGATGTTTCCTCCAGAAGTCAAAACCAAAAAGGTCGAGAGAGTGAATGTTGAATTCATATTTGCCAAGTGAATGGCAACATGACTCTAAACAAATGAAATTGCCCTGTAACTTGTAATTGTGTGTATAAAGCTTACAAGTTCACCATATCAACTTAAAAGGTGAAGATATGTCAATGTTGTGCTAACACGTTGTTTCCAAAGAATATGCTCCTGATAGCTCCATTCATCATATCCTGATGCTAAAGCTGCAGTATTTTTAGTATTTGAGGATGAGCACTAACCAGTGTGTCTGACAAACGATATCTCAGGTGATGGGTTTAGCTGGAGGTGCTTGGGGGTGAACTTCCCCCGAGTATAAGAACAAAGCTGCTATCACTCTACACCTCTACACTGTAGGTACTAAGCTAGTTAGCCATGCACACCAACATTTGCAGGGTATAGTAACATAGTTTAATCCATCCCTGACACTTTTGTTGTTGTGTTTTTGGTTTTAAAAAAAAGCTATAAAACATTACTCTCTAAAATCATTATAGACAACATATTTCTGTAAAGTCTGATGTACAACGCTTCATGAGGTCTAAATGTCAGTTGTTTAAAAAAAAGACATAAGCTGTTGCTAATTCACTCCGTTATATGACTTGGACCTGTTTATTCTGTCAAATCTGTACTTTTTGGCTGCATAATGTGTGTATGTGAGTGTCTCAGGCTGCAGAAGCAATACCAAACTCCTGTAACTGGTCAAATAAAGTTGATTTAAATTTGTGTTAGAGAAGCTTTCTTGTTAAGGTCATGAATCATAAAAGTGATGCATGTTTTTAAATTAAGAATAAAAGTAGTAACAAAGGCTGTCTTCAGTAAAATTTAAGTTACACTCATCAAACAGCAAAGAGGACCAAACCAGCAGTATTCAAATAAATCTTAAACATGGATTCCTTTGGCATAGTTTTACATTTAACATTAAAATGCACAGCTCATTGTGTTGTATTGAAACATTAAGTCAAAGTCAAGGATCAATAAAGTAAATTAATACATGAACATTTTTAAATACATATATATGGATATAATCAAACTTAAAACTTATTTAAATCATCTTTACCCTTAACTCTTACCTAACACACAACTCATTATGAAGAAATAAAGCTGAAACCAAAACAGGCAACTAGAGTTCACTAAATCAGCTTAAAAGGTGCTCGCAGCTCCGCAAATTCAAATGCAAATCACTCTCTAATTTGAAAATTACTGCTGCCGCTGAGCCGACCGACCATAGCCGGTATTTAACGTTTCACAGCCACAATCAAACAACATAATGACCATATAAAATGCTGACTATGCTTACCTTTCTGTCGCTGAGTTTGGTTCACGACAGACAATCTCTCTGCTGTTTCCTCTCTCTCTGCTCTTTCACTGGTCAGTCAAGTGGTGGGTGGGCACAAGGCCTGTGATTCATAGATCCAGAATTTCTCAGCGAGGTAGAAAAAGTAGACGTGCCAGCCTTCTTTCACTTTTAAAAACATTTTTATGTAGAAAAACCCCGTTTGACAAAATATCAATCAAAGCAGAGTGTTTTCATTTACTTTCCTCTAAGTTAATGATCTGAGGACCACTTCCACTACTGGTCAGCAGGAGTTTGTAATTAGCTAATATTAACTAGCCCTGACCCAGGACGGCCATTCAGGCATACTTGGGGATGTGCTGACAAAAAGAGCAGCAGTGGCGGTGCGGACAAAGCCAGCGGTAGGAGTCTGAGAAGGTGGAGTTAATTAAAAATAAACAGCTGCAGCATTTTACCAGATTGATCCCAGCTGGGCACCTTTGTTTCATGTTATACTCACTCCTCCTTTCTTTCCTTTCATTTCCTGTCTGAGCAACCGTCCATTCAAATAAAGTAGCACTAAACTATCAAATAGCTTGTCCGTGCCTGCTCCCTGTGAGCATACTGAGCACGCGTTAACATCTGTCAGTTTTCAGTTCAACACTCAGATCCAGTAGCTTTAATACAGACAAATGAAACAAGCTGCTTACAGAAATCTGTGACACAAAACTTTAACTTCATCATCCTAAAAATAACCAAATGTCTGACACTGACTAAATGCCTTTTACTGCATCAAATTAATACTTTGTATGGCATTTGTGTGGTTTGTCCAACTCACTCACACACAGGAAATGACAGAATGATATGCAACAAAGGTCTAGACTTCAATGATTTTGAAGTTTAAAAGGAGGATTTAGTAGTTTTGTGAGAATATACATCATGTTTGTTTTTGCTTGTCCTGGAGGAGATTAGATTTTATCTTTGTTTCGCAGGCAACCAGCAAAAACAAAAGATAAATTGAAATGTTTAAATCACCGGAGTAGAGCGCGAATCCAAGCTCTGCTGCAGGTGCAGGAGCAGCAAAATCTGTGGGAAAACAGCAGCAGCAGCCTGCGGTCATTGTAACAAGCTCCAAAAAATAAAAAACATATATAAACCTGGTACTCCTCTTATAGCAAGTGGCTCCTCCTGCATCACACACACTGTACACATATATAATTTAGACTCATGCTGGGCCTTTTAAGGCTGGAGCTGTATTTTTAAAAATAAATACTTTTTAGTTTCTAGTCAAACATTTCTAAAAGGTCGTGGATGCACTGCAGTGTTTTTAAAAGGCTTTCAGCATGTTTTCATACAAAGTAAAGCAGCACATCCAGCAAGTGGGAGCCAATGAATGGTCGAATGTTTGTGACTTTGTGCCAAAGTGGTTATTTTTTATCGAACGACAAGCTGATTAATTGACTAATTGTTCCAGCGCTGGACTAATGTGTCATAAGTGCAGCATTGTATCACCTAACGTCTGTGTTTTCTTGTAGGAGCAAAGACAGAATATTTTTATAGCTTAGTCATGAACTGTGTCAGAATAGTTTCCATATTCCAGATACAACATCACTCTGCTTGCTATTCATAGGAGAGGTCTGTTTTGGTGAGTGAGATAAAAGTATGCTTTTTCTAAAAAGACCTTTCTTTCAATTCCTCTATTTGACTAAAATCTAACTTTTAAAACAAATATTTCTCATGATCAGACGCCCTGTGAATACCAAGGTGAAGTTGCAATTCTCCGAGCGATCGCTTAAGACAGATAATGTCTGCTGCTCCTAAAGCCTGCTGGGCTTTGAGAAAGGCCACATCTTGGCCGGCTGACCAAGTCTATGAATCTTGTCAGACAGAAGGCACACCGGCTGAGCCGCTGGCCACGCCACCTTTGTAAATACTGGAGTGACTCTGGAATGTCAGACGGAGATTCAGACCAGGAACAACACAAAGACTCTTAGTACTGCCACCTCCTGTTTGCCTCATCTACCCAAAAACAATACACGAGTAGGATGCTGTCAGGACCACAGGTGTTCTGTCCTGTCGGGTATTGTTTCCTGGTCTGTTTAGGATCTGCATGGAAAACCAAAACGCACTGTGAGACTGCTGTCTCAGAGCCTGATCCTGAACATCTGCTGGGTGCTAATAGATCGAACCAGCCTCACAAAAACCTGGAGTTGGGTTGAAGGAGGCGGCGGCAGCTGTAAAGTACTGTTAGTTCTCAATTATGTTTAAATGACCGACAGTGTGTTAAGGAAAAAAACAAAATAATCAAGTTTCAGCTACCTATTAAGTTAAGGTGCATTATAGCTGTATTATGCTAAACTGAGCACACCGGTAAACCAGCTGATACTAACATGTTGGAGATATGTACATCAGTCATGCAATAACTGTCATACGTGGTGTAATCTAAGTCAGTCTAGGTCATAATAAAAATTGCAAACATGCCAAAGATAAGGTTTTGGTTTAAGAAATATAACATGACTGGTCAGTAAGTTGAGTTGCTTCTGAAAAGTCCATGTGCAATTTAACGTCCATTGTTGATTGGTGCCAGAAAATGAGAAGCTCGCAATCAAAACTGTTCCGCTATGTCTGTTTGGACCCAAGGCTTCCTCCTGGACCATTTCAAAGAGAAAACAAAACAGATTTGATAAGAGAAAAATTAATACAGTTTACACTGGGAGATGAAAAACAGAAAGACAGTACAGTAGATCAACAATCAAAGAAAAGCTCTTTGAGCCATCCCTCCAAATACCACCCAAGTCACAATACCACCCAGCTTGAAAGAGAAACAGAATTCATCATCAGCCCAACTCTGAGATGACTCCTTTGTGTTTTGTCTTGGCCTACGATGTAGTGTTCACTCTGTAAATTTACAACAGCGTGTCCGCCGGTTGTGTAAGTGACCCCAGGGTGAGGAAGTAGCCCAGTGTGTCTGCCCTACACGCCCTCGCTAGTCTACGGCTGACCTCAGCACTCTTCCTAATCTCAGCGGGATGACAGAACTGCTGAGGAATTTCTCTGCTCTGTGCCTAAACCAACCTGTCAAGACACTCTCGCTTCAGACTCTGCACGTTCCTCTGTTGCGCCCCTGCCGGCTCTCACGTGGCTCCGCTTTGTTGAAATATGACCTGCAAATACCAAACCCTGGCCTTAGTAACCTCTCCAAACACTGCCCACCTACGTGCAGATGCATCCGGAAAATGTCTCTCCTCGCCACAGTATGTTCAGTGTAGGCTGCAGGCAGATGGCAAAACCCATCCCTTCTGCACCTTACCTACCTGTACGCTGGATCATGTTTGTTGAGGCCAAATCAGAGGTGCCAGCTTCCTTTCTCTTCTTTTCTTTTTTTTATCTTTTATTTTAGCCCTCGCATATCCTGCGTAAGGCTAAGAAGAGCCTTTGTCCAGATGCTGGTGTGAAGCTCCACAGCTGAGCAAACAGTTGCTGTCTTCTCTACAGCATGACATGTTTAAAATGACATGCTGGTCCAAAAAGGAGGAGACCAGCTGAGCTTTGAGGAGGCACAGTCGGCCACTCATCACCTGATCGGGCAGCTGGAAGTTCAACACCCCTTGAATTTTTATTGGCTCTAGGTATAGAGATGTTGGTCTGACTTATGAGTGAGTCAAAGCAGTGCAAAGTATGTAAAATGCCAATATTAATGGCGTGACAAGCAAAGAAATCCAACAGCATCTTTGGTTTCATATGGTGTGTGTTGACTTTAATGGAAGAGACAGTGTGAAACTGTCACTTTGCAACACAATGTCATATCTGACCCGAGCCAATCTACCTATAGTTGAATGATAGAGTGACAAACTCTCAGAGTGCTTCATCCTACATTAACTGCATCGGGTTCAGGTCAGGTTCGGACATTAAAAACATAATGCTTGCAGGGTTTAGGCTTGACGGGTCTGAGCTTAACTCCAATTTACTCCCATCAAACACACTTGTTGGCCATAATAGCAGCATAGCTTCAGGGATGGCAGCGCTTGTCAGCAGGTCCACAGCTTTGGTCACAACCATATCTCACTGACTGATCTTCTGACATGTCCTCTAGTTGCACCACAGGTTTTTAGTGAAGTGTCTTTTCATCGTGGTCTCTGAAATCAGATGCAAATGCTGATTCCTCTCAGGATGGGTGGATATAACTTAGGTTTTCCATTAACTGTTCACATAGCTCCATCATCAGATCAAATTTTATACTGTCCAAAACTTTGGCTGATGACCAGATATCTGCAGCTTTACTCCGTTTTTAGTGCTAATTAGCGATGGTTAGCGTGCTAACATGCAAAATTACATGTCCTCAGCAGCGACATGTTACGATTGTTAATGAGAGCGTGCTAGTGTTAGCATTAAGCTCCCAGCACTGCTGTACAGGTTGAGGTATAGCCTACGGGGCAGGACTGTAGACTTGTTTAGTTCAGACCTACACTTTAACCCTGCGGTGCCCTTGCTGAAATAGTCACCCTGTGTGAATATTGTCCTGAAAATTCCTAGACAGACAGGCATGGAGTCCAGTGAATACGAGTCGGGGGGATTTTCCAGACACACTCAATAACATAGACAATCTATTCTGGCAGGGAAGCACCATGACGACGTCCAACGTAAACCATTTCAATTGCGCTTAATCTCCCTGGTTTGCTGCTTTCTTAAGCTGAGACTGAGCTCTGTTTCGTTGTAAATACCCAACATCTGTGCATTTAACAGTGCATACATTGTCTGGAGTCTGCATGTTTTCCAGGACATCAGTCAAAACCACCTCATGATATATAAAGCTTGTTTAAGGGAGTGATTTGTTTAAGGTGAAAACATCTTTGACTCAGGTGAAGCTCTACCCACTCCAGAACGAACACATCTAGGCAGGCTTAGTGTTTCTCTTGTCAGTCTTTGGCTGTTTGAAACAGTCTAGTGCTTGCTGCAAAAACACATTTGTCCTTGCTAAAAACATCTTTGAACGACTCTCTGGCGGGTTGTGTTAGTCCGCCCACTCAGACAAAATATCCCGGCACTATTAACACGCCTGTCGTTTTAGATAATCCCCAGTCGTCGCGAGCGAAGCCACGGCGTGATGTATTCTGGTCCAGGAGCGAGTCCTTTACAGCAGCTGAGAGACACACATCTCTTTACATGCGCAGAGGAGAAGAGAGAGTGAGAAAAGGCCTCCATTCATCGTGCTCTGGCTGTGTTTTAGTAGATATGGCACGGCTGTATAAGATCCTGCGGGTTGTGTCTTCACAGAGGCCTGTCAGCAAACATGCCGCCAGCCTGCAGGCCTGTTTGTCTCTGAGGCCGCAATCTGCAGGCATCAGTCAAAGTAAAGCTCCTCCATTCAACAAGACGAGGACGAAATGCTGATTTAACAAGCTGCTTTTGTTCAGCAGAGGTAATGGATTTAAAACTGCAGCTAGAATCCAGAAAAACAAACTTCAAAGATCAATAAATCAATAAAAAAACTGGAATAATTTAGATATTCTGGCATTTTTGAGGATTAAACTGACACATGTGGTTACTGTCCAAAGAAGACCCAAGAAGAGATGTTTTAATAATAAGCTCCGCTCTCCTCACCATCTTTATTGCATTAAATCTAACATACCAACAGAATATAAGAAGGCTTTCAAAGTTTTAGCAATATTAACAGTTTAACATGACAGTTTTCCACATTTTTCATTCACTCCAGTAATACACAGACACACAAACATAAAAACATTCTCCAACATTTGCTCTTACTATTTAACATAAAACAAGACATTTGCTAATGTGACCACCGAGTGGTTAAAGGTTAAGTCTGATGATATTCTGTACTCTCGACAACACATCCCATGAAAAGATCAAAGCCAACAGTTAATTTATCTTTCTAACACGTTATCTCCAGAACCTGATTTATCTAGGCATAGCTCCATTTTAATCCAAAAATTATAATATTTACCATAATTATAAGCCATATCATTTCAGTGGTTTAAATATTCCTCCATTACAATAAACATGGACACTTTTTTGTTCACTTTACACCAAAAACATGCACTTGCACATTCAAATTAGAGGCTAAAAACAAATGATTGTGTTTAACTTGTCCAGCTGTTTTAGGAAATGATTGAGTCTTTATAAAAACTGAATTGATATATTTATGAATTATTTTCAAAGTTTTATGTTTAGATTCATTCAGCAGGAACCAATGGGGTTGGGACTGACTGCGACAGACTGGCTGAGGAAGTGGGGAAGTACCGAGAAACAGACACACACACAGTTGGTTTTGTATTCATGAGATTGTTAACAATAACTGAAATGTAGTAGATGTTATTGTTTGACTAAAAATGCAAAAAAACTAATGATGTGCATGTAACAAAAACGCTAAGCAGAAAAACACCAGACGAAGACAAGACGTGGCAACAAAACACACATTTCAAGCAATAAATCTGGACAATAAATGGATATGAACACAGTACTTGTATTTGTTAAGGAAAAACAAAACAAAACAAACAAAACATCGTTGACTTTTTGTTATGAATCGTGGCACATTTGTAGAAATACATAATCAAGTAAGTCTGATGATCCCACCAGTTGAATGTACAACACTGGTGCAAACGTTTGCATTCGTTTCCGGTAAATGCAACACAAGACTACGTAGCACCCGGTTGTGTTAAACACTTTACCAATTGCACTTTTTGTTGACGTCGATGTTGCTGCACAGTACAAGGTGAGATGTTCGCTGCAAGGTAGCGTCTGTGTAAAAGGTTTCAACCCCTGAAAAAGGACGATAAAGGGAGGAAAATACAGGTAAATGCACAAGGCTTAATACACTCATAGGCTGCAGTGCCCCTTTTCAATTTGAAATGTATTCAAACAGGATATGAATAATTAAAATGAAAGCACACAGTCTGAGACAGACACACTCAGTACCTTGTTACTCGACAGTTACGTGTCTGGACATAGACTCCTGTGTACATGATATCACATCTCACTATGTTGTTGGTGAAGTCTGACTCCAGGACGTGGAAATTGGGATTGACAGTGACCTGAAAAATATAGAAACAAACAAACAAACAGCATGAACAGCTTGTTCGTCAAACAAAGCTCCGCACAGAGAAAAAGGCACTGATATAAAGCTAATGTGACACGTGTTCACCTTTAAGATATAGTTTCCTGGAGGTACATCAGTGATGTCAATCCACTGACAGTCTATGTTGGCAGCGTAGATGTCGTGGCATCCCGGGCTCAGTCCCTGAGAACACAACCCAAACAACCCCCCCAGTGTGGTTTAAAGCTTTGGCTCAGGCTCTTTGACTGCTATTTTCCTACAAGCGCTGCAAATGAACCAGATTTGAGTTTTAGTTATACAAACAGTTCTTTGGAAGCAAAGCTGTTACAAGAAACCGGCACTAAGCAGCGCAAAGCCAGAATCACAGAGCCCAGACAACAGATATAATAAATACTCCCATGTCCTCAGGATGTTTTTTCTTTATTGGCATTCACCAGCGTTTTAGTTGTAATAACACTTCTCAGAAGTGGGTCTGAAGGATTTGTAGAAAACTTTAAAATAAAAAGTAACTGTGCATCTCAGACCCTCGCTAAATACACTTTGTTGTGTTTGACTCAGTCAAATGAGCTAAAATATATTCTGCAGAAACTCCGAGCTACACGGCGATGCTGGCAGTCTGCTACATGACATGCAGAGTGATCTGAAATGGTCGACTAAATCTGGGTATGATGGTTAGCTGGCTCGCTGACAGCAACTGTATCACTAATAATCAAAATCTCTCTTATATTTCAAATCCAGCCATTTTTAAAATAATGTAAATAAGTTTACATTAGAAAGGTCTCCATCTGTGTATTACTTCTCTTCTCTGATTTTAAGCTATTATAGACGAGACCTCAAGACTTAAATGACTCTCTGCTCTGATCCAGGATCAGGCACGTTTCAGGATGATCATCTCTCCACATTTCCATACAACAGGGCAGAACAAAACAAAACCCACATGATTTATTCTGAATATTGGTCAGGGATTGGTCTTTCCTCTGTTTCATTACAAACCAAATCAAAGGTGGTGCAGGATTGTTTTGTTTTCAGCTTGTTGGGGCAAGTCATGTTCTTTCTCACCTTGACAGTTGTTACAAAGGTTTTCTTCTACCTGTTGAATTCATATTTGCATCATCCTTGTTGTAATCCACTTTTATCAGCCCCTGAGTGATTGATATGTCCAGTTTTTGATGACATACATGTTCAGGACAATCATATGGCCTATACTGGATCAAGACTGGATACTCTACTTGAGGCTTGATCTGGTACCGTGCATAAATGAGTGTTTATTAACCTGCGTATGAGATGTGCAGGCATAGCGCCGCCTGAATCCGGGGTCACAGCCTGTGTCCTCCAGGCAAAAACTGGCCTTGTGTCCCTCGGCCACTTTTCGTCCGGTGATGACGTCCAGCAGGTCGTAGTTACTGAAGGCGTCCATGCTGTGGTAGTGTCTGAGAGCAAAGAATAATAATGTCTCAAAACAGGGTTCAGGGATGCATTTAAAGATACAGATTTATGATCAGTACACTCACTGGTGACAGCTGTGCCAGTCCCACTGATATCTCGGCTTCACAGGTAGGAAGTCAGTGGTGCCTTGGTTCTTCACTTTCTGGGGGAACCGCAAGAGGACCCTGAAGTCGATGTCTCTCACAGTGGGACCATAAGCCGACCTTGGGTGGATCGCGGGGGAAACGGACATAAGCTGCATTGGAAAGAGCTGCTGGCTGAGCTCCCGGGGCTCGTTTTCTTAAGAGTAACGGAGTGCAAAGGGTTTGTTCCATTGTGCTTAATGCTTTTGGGAAAACCAACCCAGAACATTTATGTCTTGGCAGGACATCACGTTGGAGATTCACTGCTCCATAATAAGATCAAACAGTTTTTTTGTAAGTATCAACAGAGCAGTTACCCTGCAACACTGACAAGTTAGAAAGAAATAACTGAATGTTATCCTCAAACGGCTAAAAGTCGTGCTAAACAAGTGAAATTAACCTTTGTTGAGCAGTAAAAATAAAGGAAATACCTGTGTGTGTGTGTGTGTGGGCGTGTGTTAGTCTGCTTTAGTGTCTGCGTGCTGAAGAAGTGAATCACTTCTGGCACCAAAGATTACCTGGCTAGACAGTTCTCCTCAGCAGCACAGCGGAGCGCATACATCTGCATGCGCTGGACATAAGCACCTGCTTGGATGGCATATGGGTCTGGCACGAGGTCAGGCAGTCCTGGGACATGACATTAAAGGGACAATCCAAGTGTTTTTGTGATTTTTTTTTTTGTTATTCTGAGATCATAATGTTGCCAGTTTTATTCCTTCACTGACAGGAAGAAAACGAGAGCAGCTGTTTGTGTTTGTTGGCATAATTCAAAGTGTTTTACATTCCTGCTCTGTCAGTCTGGGATCCAAAGCCCAAATAAGTTTTTTTCCTTTCTTGTCATTCAGTTTCTTCCCTCTCAGTGAGTGAGAAATGGGGGTGTGCAAACTGGCTATTGCATTTTCATTTAAACCAGCTGATTTAATATGTAATCTGTACTTAACTGATGATTATTTAGACTGGGTAAGTTTAATCCAAATTGATGCATCCACTGGACCATCATGTCGATCTGAGGTCATTTAAATCCAGGCCAGTTAAGAGAGCTTAGCTCATTTCACATGATTAGAAACGTTACTTACCATTTTGGAAATATCTTGTTCCATACCCCGTGCCAGGCGGACGGCGCGTGCGAGCCGCTGACCTCCCTCTTGATGGATACGTGTTGTAGAAAACGGAATTCCTGTGGTTTTTAAATGGGTTTCGAGGGTCGTCGTTAACCATGTCCTCTGCATTACTGGTTACCTCGTTTGAAAGATCCTCACTGGGTGCAGGGAAAGGAGCAGGAACCTCAGTTTCCCTCTCCAGAGTTGTGGGATATGCTGAGTTCGAGTAATCAGTCTCCGCGGGTTGCCTGGAGACAGACATCGCGTCTGGCACCGCGCGTAACTGCTGGTACTGCGCACCGGGCCCTGGATCTCCTCCTCTGGTGTGCAGTGCTGTAGCACCCACGCTGACGCCTCCTCGTCGGCCTAAAATGTCTGTTGAACTCCCCGGTAGAGAGGCGTTGATAGAGTTGGTGTGTTCGGGGTTAAAGCGCCGTGCGCCTGGATAACCAGCAGCTCCTGATCCATAGGGACGCTCAGACTGCTGTGTGGTCCCTGACGCACGACCATTTAAAGGCGCATACTGTCGAACAGCTTGTGCTGGCGCAATAGATCCAGGTTCTACACCGTGATCAGTCCTGACCTGTCTGGACTCAGCTTGTCCGGGTCGTACAAGCGTCGCTCCCCTGTGCGCTCCCGGCATTTGGCTCCTGGTGCCATCCCTTCTGCTGCTCACATAAACCCTCGACTGACTTCTGGACGAAACCGGAGCTTGGTACTCCAATCCAGTACTCATTAAACTATAAACATGCCCGTTGTTTTCCCACTGAATCCGGTGTCGCCAGGGCCCAGCTGTGCGCTGCTGCTGCCCAAAGATGAGGGGAAATAGTCCTTGGAAAAAGTATAAAAATATAAGTGACCATTTTGCCATGGCAGTAAACCTAGGAAAGAATAAATCCTTACTGTAAGTCAGCGATAAATCAGATTATTAGAAGAATTGCGCGAACAGATGTTTTGTGGGAAATGGATGAAAAGCAGGAGTGCGCTCTCGGTTCCAGCTTTTGCACAGAACCACATATCAGTTCTCAGGAGGACTGACAAGTGGAGGGGAGAGGAGGGCTGGAGCCTTTTTTCTGGTCATTTATCGAATTCAGCCCAGTTTCTTACGCAAAGTCAAACTTTCTAGCAAGAAACTTTAACCCGTGCCTCGCCGGGGTTTGGTTCAGTTACACAAGACTTACACAAGGACGTTTGCTTGGTAAACTTTACGCACGGGTGTGAACTGAAGTCATCTCAATGTTACCGTTCAATCTGGTTATTTTCAAGAGCCAATACGCCCAGTGGAGGAAAAAAACAAAGCTTAACTGTTGAAAAGTTTCGGATTCCACCGTCGCAGCAGACTTTGACTGAAAATATAAACTGAGGAAGGAAAACTTTCACTAGAATTGTTGCGTTATTATGTGATTAGATAACCAGAATTATTTTAATATTTTCCCATGCCATTCAAGTGCAACTGACTATAAAGACACATAAGCAAATATCCTAATAGTAGTTTTGAACCAAATCTACTAACACTATTTGCAGATTTGGAGAGGTTGGGCTTCAGGGATTCACGGCCTCGTGCTGCACTAAACCTTCACCACACGGCGGCAGGCTGCACCTATGTGTTACCATCCTGCAGACAGCGCTGCTCCTCAGGAGCCCTTCCGTATCTAAACACGTTCATTGCTGATCATATTGTTCCTGAATTGCTTTTACTTTTACATGTGCCGTTTTGTTTCCAAACAGTCCGGATATATGATCAAGTTCACTATTATCTGCATACTTCCACATTTAAAGCAGTTGACGTTTAACCCCTGTTTTTTTTTTTAAAAGAACCCAAACAAACAAATATAAGTTTTTTTAAATATTTATTTAATAGCATATTTGTTTCATTGTGTTAATTTCAACATCTACCGAAATCTTCGTGTCAAAATAACAAAAAAGATTAAGTTTATTCTTTTGTTTTATTTTATTAATTTTCAGCTCATTAACACTCATTTACACTCATTTACTTTTGGAAAGCATCAGTCATCGAGCCACATTGGCACGCTCTCTCACCCTTTCAAAATAAAAGCTTGGCCTTTCACTTTGACAAATGCAACTTAAACTAATAATTATCCTAATTTTGAGTTGATTGTACTTTGAATTAATGATCTGAATCTGCAAATTAACCACCAACTAAATAACTGTGGAGAAAAAAAAGGTTTAATATCTGCATTCAAATGAGTGGCATAGAGGAATAAAGTGGCATAAAATGGAAATGCCAAGGATAGGACTTTAAAATCATACTTGCTTAAATGTACTCACTAATAGCAACACCAAGAGCAAGTCTTCTGTTATGACGCATGTGTTAAGTATTTGCACTGGTGTGAAACTTGATATATTGAAAAGAGAAAAGCATAAAGCTAAGACTTGATATGTATGGAGGTTTTTGTGCTACAGCTCTGGTATTGAGTACGATGATCAAACTCTCACTCATCTTAGTAAAGACTGTTATTAACTTAACTAGGGTCTTTTTTCAGGTAGGGAACTACAGACAGGACAAGAGACACCGACTGATCTACACAGGACTTTACTGTTTGTCACCTCTCAGACGGAGTGCCAAATAGGGCATCAGCATGGTGAGTCCGCATGCTTTTCTATTCTTGGTCAAAGAAACCTTCCAATGGGACAGAGTCCAGCCCCGCCCCGCTCTCTGCTGCAGTCCAGATTTATAAGAGCTGCAGATCCTCGGCACTGGTTTGGCACAAGACTTCCCGAGCAGGACATGTAACCCACAAAATTTAGCCAGTAAGTATTAATGTTGAATTGAGTCTTTCTTGTGTGTCTGACCTGAAAGTAAACAAATCACAACAAATGTTGCCACAAAAACTAATCTTTACTGTAAATTAGGAGTGCTTGGAAATAAAATAAACAGTTTCTGGTTGTTTTGTTGGTACACCTACAGCAGCAGCAGCAGCAGCAGCAGCAGATCTTTCCCCGTGTGAAAGACTAATTCTTTTACGCTTTGAATATATCTTATCCCATGAATCTAGGTATCCAGGGCTGCTCACAGCTTTGCTTCTTGTGAGATTTAACGAAGATGATGGTCTTAAAATGGTTTTACCACAAGAAAACTTCCCCACAAGGAATATACCTGTTGTCTTCCCCTGAGGCCTCACACTGCCAGTCTGAAGAGTTTACAACTAAATGATAGATCCAGAGGGTTTACCACAGATCATGGGGAGACAATACAGGTGAGATGCTGAAAACAAATGTTTGAAAAAATTGGAAATGATTCTGTAGACGTTCAGTTTTCCCCCCTGAAAGCCAAAAGTGTGTTGATTTTACAGTCTAATCTGAGTTAAAATAGCAATGTCTAACATGATTAATGAGCTATTCCTGATTTGAGAGCCGCAGGGCTTCTTGTGACACGTGTCTCGCTTATCTTTGAATAACCTTTGGCAAAATCAGCGTGGTCAGCTCTCCTCACGTTTCAGCTTTGACCAGCACACTCCAATGTCTGTCCTTTCAATCTCGTCGATCTACACGTGATGAATTAGTGTCGAGACCACCTAATATGTTAACTATTAAAACTGTCTTTAGCGCAGCGGACCCTCAAGCCAGGCTTAAATGTTAATAACGTCTGATGTTGCGGGTTAAGAGCTGGTGTTATCGTGGCCTTTTTGCTTCACTGTGTGATGGCAGTGCCTGCAGATTCACACTTTTTGGATAAATGTTTTATTAACCCTCAAGTTTGAACAGCAATGATCTGAACATCAGTGCAAAAAAGGAAGGCGACAGACATGAAGCGTCAGGACAGCAACAGTTATTTTAAGTATTTTGTCCTTAGACCAGCTAAATTTAGGGTCAAGTATGAAGGCAGAATCCAAATAACTATGTTTTTTAAAAAAAAATAACCTCACTGTATTGATATTTTACTGCAGTATATAAGGTTAATTTATTTATTTGCGTAAATTGAATAATGCATTTTCATCTGCAGTCCCTGGGCACATGTTTTTAAGATCTGCAAGAAAGACAAATTAACAGATTAAACAAGGCACATACAAATAAAGAAACCCAATGAAAGCAGAGAGCACTTCAAGTAAATGAAAACAGCAAAACAAGCAAATAAAAACTGTGGAATAACAAAAGCAGCAATATAACTTCACTGAAGATGCATATTAAGACTCTAGATCATTTGCAAGAGCCAGCCAGCTCTCTTGAAGGTGCAGAGTATTAGTCAGTTCATTATGGCATTATTGGACTGGTCGAGACCTCCTTCTTCTGCATCAAACTACAGTTTTGTTAGCTGTAAGAGTTGACAGGGGAGGACCTGCTGTTGTGTGCTTTGCTCCTCAGTTGATGGTGCAAACCTCTACCGGATGTATTTGCGCCAGATGAACTTTATTTCCTTGTTGTGGGTTTTAGTTCACTGCAAACCGATTAATATCAAGGGCCTATTGCAGAATAAGCCGCTCTGAGATGTCAATGATTAACACGGATTATAGTGTTTTATAAACTGATTATTCATTGTTTATATACTGCTTGTAAGGGCTAAAGTTAAGCGTTACGCAGAAATGAATTCAGGTGTTCATATATGTTTAGTCACAGCGAGGCGGCCACAAATATTCCTGCCATTCATTCAGCCCCACAACTGCCCACAGGCCTCAAGGGTCCTCGCTCAATCATACAGGTTGGAGGGGTCTGTACAACATGTGACAGCCACTCATCTCCTGTGTCCCTGCCTCTCGACCCAAATATGGACGACCCCAGCTGTACTTTTGGGGTTGCCATGGCGGCGGGTGACGTGGGAGCACATGCCACCCCACAAGGTTCTCACCTTACCCACCCGGCGGTGACGCGTGGGGACTGGCCCCTGAATCAGACCGGGGCCGAGGAGAGTACTTTGGTGGGTGTGTGAGGGCAGTAATTGGCTGCGCACTCGTGAAATATATTCCCCCAACACCCCAGGCACTTAGCCTAAATATAAACTGACAGACCAGCTACCCTCTGCCCCGGGCCAACTGTTGGCATGTAAAGATTCCCAGAAACGCATCACAAGACCATGAATGCCCCCCCCTCCTCCCAACACACCCTCTTTGGCTGTGCCAGGTCTTGGGACAGAGCTGACCAGTGATCAGCGTGAGCCGATCTATATGTTTAGAGGAAGGAGAGATTCTTTACGACAGTAAAGGCTAATCAAACTATAAACCCTTTGATGTCTTAGTCATCACTGCCGGTCAGACAAGGGTGTGTTTGTTTAATGCTTCATGCTGCGTAATCAGCTGCAGATAGGAAATACAACCCTCAAGGTTACCATATAATTCACTTGCTTTTTCATATTGAAATATCAATAAAAGAGAAGATTTATTGCTCAATGTTTCCCCTCATTTCTGTGCAGACAGTGTTCGCTCAGGGCAGAGTGACGTGGGTGACTTTTGAAAGGATGTTTAAACTTTTGCAGAGCTGATTACCTGCCAGTGAAAAGTGCAAGCACTTAGGTCTTTAATGAAGCTGGTGCAAGTAACTCAATTAAAATAGATAATAAAGTTGAGTGGTAGTCATTGTTTTGCTCTTTTATTCTGCAAAGAACAATAATAATAAAAGAGAGAAAGGTTATTAAAGGTTTGACTGGAGTTTAGTCTTTAAGCAGACATCCAGGGGTTCAGGGCTCTGACCTTCCTGCATGAATACATTTAAAAAGAGATAGAAATATCATATTTTCATTTGCTGGTGGACATGTCCTCATCAGATTGCTTCATCAGTTCTCCATGACCTTGTTTTTCTTAGCTTATTCATTATAGCACTGAATGAGGTGCTCAGATGCTTGATTTTGGCATTTGTTCAGTCAAAGATGTTGTAGCGCGCATAGAAACTGAACTGAACACCCAGAGCAAGGGAGGACAAGGTCTAGACATCTTACCTATACCTATGTTATACAAGTGCCCTTCATGAAAACAGGCGAGTGTGTTATAAAAACACACAAAGAACAAAAAGTGCAGTTTTTTTTCTTTTCCTTAAAGCCACAGGTTTTTAAATGTTATTTTTACGTTTAGATACAGGCTAATATTTAAAAGTGCCAAAGTGAAATCGTGTCACCTTCATGTGTCCTTCCTTCTTTTTCCCTCCCTGTGAACTGCAGTTGTTCTTCTATTGTCTTTTAGAGGAAACTCTGTGAATCAGTCTGAAAGGTCCTTTTATTGAGGCTCTAAATCTAATCTGGGTGATAAAAGGTCTCATTCAAGAGCCGCAGGATGTTATCAGTCATCCTTCGTGCGCATAAATTTTGTTTGTGTCGTAAAACGTGAGGTTTGTGATTCTGAGCGGGACTTTTATGAGGACGATATGGGCGTGTGTGAAATGAGTTCAGACCAGCGAAGAAAAGACAGGAAACATCAGGTGGATTCAGTTGTTTCATTCAGTTGCGAGACTCTAATCTTTTCTCCCAGTGGGCGTTTTATACTTTCACATTCAACAAGATCTGACCCCGATGTGAAACACTGGGCAGTCCAGAGGTGGCTTATCTTTTAGAAAAAAAAGTTACACAGGATTATACAAAACACAACGCTTCTGCCATTAGTTCTTAATAAGTTACAGGATTAACTATTTACAAAACAGGCTAGAAGAACAGAACTGGTGTTACACATTGACGCAAAATGATATTTACAGGTCTATACACAAATCCGCTGTCGTCCCCGTCCTGCTGTAGAGAGGCAGAGAGAAAGGAGAGACGTTACTCAAACTGAGGGAAACGCTTGTGAATGTGCTGTCAGTGAAAATGTGTTAAAAGCTCTGTATCCACCTATAAGTTGTTCAGCAGGGAGTTCTGGATGCTTTCATACACCTTGTTGTAGATATTCTCCTTTGATGTCATCCCATCAAGGTACTCTGTCCAGAGAAAGACCAATCAGAAGTGAATGGGAGAATTTAGGCCAATAGTTAGCAGTTAAATCTTTATTTTCACAGGAGAGATTGCTTTTGTTTTAAGGATGTCGAGAAGCAGACAGAGCCATGCAAGCACATGAGGGGTCATTGATAATATGCGTCAGAGGTGAGGCGGTGGCTTGACGTACCTATTCTGTCACAGTTGTTCGCCATCTCCTTCCTGTGTTTCAAGTACATGGGCCAGACGTGGCCGTCGAACAGGCCTGGGGGGTCAGGGACGGTGTATGTCCTTGTACTGCACAAACGCAATCAGTCAAGTCACGTTATAGCCTGCAATATCTCGTATAACACTCAAGTGTAATTTGTCAAAGTCACTCCAAGAGCCCCTTACCTTCTCCTCCTTTTGCACTCCTCATAAGGAATGGAAATGTAGAAACATTTGTCATAGACGTCAATAAGAGGCCTGCAGAAGGAAACCGAGGCTCAGGTTAGTGAAAAGCTTGAGGGGTCGAGAGGCCTGTAGGTTAAATTTTAGGGGTCGTGTAGAAAACCGAGATGAGAAGGAGACCCACTTGTAGTTGTAGATGAGGAAGCCCTCGACAATGAGAATATGAATCCCCTTCTCCTCTGAGTCGGCCTCCTCAGCTTCAGGTGACAGGCTGACGCCGTGTGAGCGGGCAAACTTGACTGGGTTCTCCTGCCAGCCCTTCACAGTGTTGACCATCGCCTCCATGTCCAGGGCGCTGATCACTGATGCAGAACAAGGAGAGAGGAGAGAAGAGCGGGTTTCACCACACATGCAACACAGCCTGCTCACCAATGTGCTTTAACACACACTAGTCACGGTTAGTGAATGTCTGAAGCATTCACAGAATAGATGATAGTAAAAATCACAAATTTTAGGATTGATTGGTTACCAAACTAGAAATGTGCAGGAAAGAAAGAGTACATTACTGCATGGTTTTCCTACGTGAAATCCATTCTTACCATCCCACTGTCTAAAGCCGTCCTCCCCGACTTCTATTTGATCGGGTTTCTGAAATAACAGTCACCAATAAAACATTGCTGCAACCTAGTAACCAGCCGGAGCTGATCACACCTGGACAGGACAAGTCAAGGACTCGTCTCCACCAAAAGTAGCGAACGGTGACATTTTTGGTTGCGGGTGAAATGTTTTTCCCAACGATGCGCTCACGAAATATCGGTTGCACTAGTTTAGGATTAAAATGTTTTTAAAACTATGTTGGTAACAGGTTTTTGAAGGTGGAACCTCTATCTTGTTCAGCAAACTGTCTGAGGCACCTTTTCTTTTCATTAAAATCGGCTGGTTTTCACGGTTTGAGGCTCGTGGTTTAAATACTCTGCAGCTGTGCGATCCTAGACGATGCCATTGATTCTTTGCGGTAACAGTAAAACAATACTGAGGTGAAATAAACTGATTTTAAATGCTCTCGGTCAATCCACCCTCACTGGCCCTGACTGCAGCACGAAAAGCAGCACGTGGTGGAGATAAATTCTTCTGGCCTCTGTTTGAGCCAAATGAGGTTGATCCTCAGGCAAAAAGATGGTTGCAGAATTTGCAACGTGATTGGACAAAGTCTGACTTTAAGTGGGGACGATCGGCCCTTTCATTGGCTGTCCAGGAGACAATCAGCCAGATGTATTACTAGGCTACTGAGATGACAGGACATCTGCAGGTCAGACTGGTGGGTTATTTATGAACACAAAATGTCCTCAAGGGCAAATTTAACATAGCAAGTAAAATATATCCAAAAGTCATGCTTACATTAAAACTACTTCATTAAAAGAAGTTACTGTAGCTTTAAGCTAGATATCAAGCACAGTCAAATATGAAAAGCTTAGAAGAAAGGTGACTTTAAATGATTTACCTTGAAAAAGTCATCCTGATGCACAACACAGCAGTTGGGTAATGTCTTTAGCAGTCTATTTGTCAAAGTGGTCTTCCCACCGTTGGTCACTCTGAAATGAAAACACATTTCATGTTACACAGGTGAGTTATGTTCAATGAATTTTGCAGACAAACGGAAATACTCTCAATGAGACTTACCCTCCAATGCCAATGATGAACTTCATTTTCACTTCTGTGTATTGGTCACCTCTGGAATTCAGTAAATAAAAGAAGGGAACCCAGCCAAAGCAAACAGTCTATCAAAGGCTCCTTATAAAAAAACCTTTCCTTCTCCTCTGCCACAGATGTTCCCCCTTTTACTACTTCATTGATAGACAATCTCTTCGCCCAGCATATAAAGGATTTAGCTGCAGCGTCACCGCCTCTCAAACCAATCGGCCCCCTTTTCCTGCAGCCAATGAGGCGCCGCTTTACAGTCGCGCAACACCAATGGGAGGAGGACTTGGGAGCCTCACATTTGCATGAAAGTAGATCCCAAATGTTCCACCTGCTGTCAGGGGTCACTGAACGCTGGCCAAGTAAATGCACGACAAATCCCCACAGCCAGCGGAGTTATTGAGAGATAATAGAGAAATGGTGATGGGGCTAAGCTGCGAAACACAAAATTAATTCTCTCTTTGGAAAGAACCAGGGGCGCATGTGGAGTCTGCATCAGGGAGCTACTGTAGACTGGGTATGCTGAGTTTTAGAAGCTGTAAAATCTTTACTTTTTCTTGATTCAAGATCAATTTGACCTAAAAACATTTAATCTTTCAAAAAATTAGACATTTAATTCAAGTGCTGATGCTATTTCTGTCTCAGAGAGGCTGCAAAATGCAAAATAATTAAAATGCACTGTGAAATATGTCAGAGTTTAAGAGTCACATGCTGTTAGGAAAACATCTGTATCACAGCTCAGAGAAAAAAGTAATTATTTGGGTTTTTCAGAGGGAAAAGTTTCCATGCTTAGACAGCTCCGGGTGGCTGAAAACCAGTAGCACTATATTTAGTTGGCTGTTGTGTGTCTGCCTGCTGCGTCACGCATTTTTCTGATGCAACCAGCTGGAGTGCATGGCCGCCAGCCATGTGACCGCTGTGTCTCGAGTCACGGCTATAGGTGCGCATATCGCAGGTCTACTTCTCTGAACTTTAGCGCTCACTGCTTATCAGCCCTGTTTGTTACACTCCTCCGGATGTGTGCAGTCAAACCCTGTGTTTGTACAGTAGTTCAACAAAGCTCATTCTGTAACTGTAAGTGTGAAAGGGGTGAACTTTGAGTCCCGGCTATCGGAGCACACGGTTTCATGTTTCACTGCAGTGACGATCCCAAAGAAAGAGTGATGCCTGTTGACACCATGGGATGACAATATTTCTCTTAACTCTTGCATCAAAAGAGATTGGCAGCTGTGATGTGTTAAGAATGTGTTTGTGAACAGAAAGTGGTAAAGAGTTTAGGATTACAAAACTGTCCCATATAGACTCTCTGTACACTCTGTAGGGCACTGCCATGACAGTGTCCTACATTTCTTTCAACAGAATATGGTTTTTTTTAACAGAATGTGGGATTAGGAAACCGTCCCATACAGGCTCAAGGTGAAGCATGTGGTGCACATACGTTTTCCCTCTGAGACTCAAAGGCCAGACAAACCAGCAGTTTGTGGGATAATGTCACACTTTACTTTGTGTCACAGTCAAAAATTGACTAAAAATTGGTTTTAATAATCACAACCTTACTAATTTAAACCTTTTGACAATATGTCCCAGGGTAATTAGACTGGGATGATGTCAGAAGTCCTACTTTTACAGGCTTAAAGGATACTCCTACAGAGACTTAGATGATAAGATTCATGCCACTCTTATGTTGTGTGTACTAACTGTGCTGGAGCTCAAGCCAGGAGTTCATTAGCTTAGCATAACAAGTGGAACTGGGGGAGAGAGCCTGGCTCGCGTCAGAGGTTGAAAGTAAGCCAGAATGCCATTAACATCGTCTGTGTTGGCTCTTGAATGTGTACACAAAAGGAAATGTAAAAATGCAAGCTTGTATTCTTAGAAAGATTTACATAAGTGCTTCTGGACAACATGACGCTTGGAAGTCACAAGTGACACGTGACAGGAAATATCAGACAGAGTGACCATCATCAAGAAATATTATTATAAATATTATATTATTACATCCACCCCCTGTAATAACAGCTTAACAATGTGCTTAAGAGTCAGTTTCAGTGGTATCAGTAGGAGAGGAGTGCATTAATTTAATGAGATGCTGTTGCACCAGGATCCATATGCAAGATTCCCAATATGTTTCAAATGTAAATCGCAGTTTTCTAAATCAATTGATTTTTCTAAACCTAAATATTTGTAATATTCCCAATAAAACCGCATCAGCACAATCTGAATCAGTTACACTTTTGTGCTGCTATGGGTTGGAAGCTGCATTTCAACTGAACCTTGTCACAACATGTCAACAGACAACGTGTTACAGGAAACTGTAGAAAATATTACATGAAACCATCGAAAGAAACAATATTGTGGGTGGCAGGGAGCTGGACAGGTGTAAGTTTCCCACCTGGGGTTGTATCCTGAGACCAGTGGTCCCAGCTAGTGTAGCTATTTTCCTACTGCTAGTCTTAATGCTAAGCTAACAGCGTCTTAGCTCTAGCACTATACTTATCACAAAGACATGAGAGTGGTATGGATCATACCTGACTTTCAGCAAGAAATCGTTTACCAAAAGATCAAACTATTAACATTATTATTGTTATTATTGTGACATGCTAATGAAAACTGAAATTACGTAATAGGCTGTAAGAGTTACTGGTCAAACTGTCGAGGGACGTGCAGGAGAAGGAGCAGTTTATGATGGGTTATGTGTTGCGCTAATGCCTTGTGATCACAGTAATGTTAAAAATAAAGAAAGGTCAGTCCAGCGGAGCCTTATGTCTAAATGACCCCTCTGAAGAACAGCATAGGACTGTCAGGTGACACAAAGGACATTAACTGCCTTGGCCAGCACACTCGTAAATCACAATTATGCCCTTTAATAACTTGTCTGGACACGCCTGTCAAACACATTCTGGACCAAAGTGGAACACGTGTAGAGGCAATAAAAAAAGAGGAAAACACAAGCTGTAATGAACATGAGTGACGTCTGTTCTGGATCAGAAGTCAAGTTTGGATGCAAGAGGCTTTAAACATCAAACTCAATGACTTTTCAAGGTCTTTCCAGACCCGGGCGAGTAATCAAGACAAAAGCTTGTTTAGTTCACTCATTTATCTTATTTTATTTCTTTTTTTTACAAACAGTAAATGGCACATTTTCATAAATAACACTTTTTAGCAATTAATTCGACTCTCTTTAAATATATTTCTTTTCATTTGTAACAATGTAAAGTTTCCATCCTGTAAAAGTACTTTTGGAAACATGATGTGGCAGATGACCTAAAAACTGACAAAAACAAATGTAATGGAGACAGAAGGATATAAACAAGCATGCCACCTGCATATCGAACTCTGGAAAAACTGTAACACACGTTTGCATCAGTAACATCTACCGTAAAAGGTCTAAGAAGAACAATATCATTGCACATCATTTTTCAGTTAACGGCCATGAAACTAAACAATACCCATGCCATTCATATCAAAAACCAAGTATCTGTGCAAACACCTTTCTCAAAAATATTTATACAAGTATGTACACTTTGAATCGGAGGATATTCCCAGCTGTTGGAGGAGGCTTGAGTGTCCATCCAAGTCCTTGATTTCTCATTTATGTAGCTGAAGTCATGCTGTAGTTAAAGCTCAACTGAACATGCAGGGAGCAGATGCTTTTATATGTAGCTATATCTTTAAATGCTTTGGTGTAAACTGATTTTTAGTTAGAAGCAAGCATGTCACTGAAGGTAAAGTTTTGGATAAACTGATTGTCTAGCAGTTTAGACATGTAGATCCTGTAGCGACTTAATCCTGTGCAACAAGCGGGCGATGGAGGTCCCGCTCCCATTTCCATGAATGAACGTTCCCCACTTGGTTCTTCAGTTTAAAGCTCTGTAATGCAAAACCAGACAATTACTCTCTTTCACTCTGCACTAGCTTCATCCCATCGGTCTGAATGATATCAAGTGACATTTGTGCATCTCTACAAGTTTAGAACATTTCTAATATAATCTTTATATTTGTCAGCAGGCATGCACAAAATCTAAACTGAATCCATCCTGACACATATCAGGTTTGCCTATTTATTTTTCCCCTGCTCCCTCGTTTGGTATTTGGTTAGGAGATGGTGCCTGTGTCCATTCCTGGGATGTCGGCCAGTCCTCCGGCTGATAGCTCCTTTGATATATGGAGGCTGATAGGAGCGGTCAGCAGCACGAAGAGCAGCACAGAGGGGCGGGAGGGTGGTGGTTTCTAAAATAACCCACCTCACCCGCCCTTACACAACCCGACCTGCTGCGGTGGGTAGTTCCCCCAATCTCAGGACAAGCTGTGCATTACGGATCAATGTGCCAGACTTCGGTCAGACCACCCATTAAAAATAGAATCGATCGGTTGTGTGCGCCCAGGCTTAAAGAGATGAGCAGCTGTGGATTTATGTAACATGGTGTACGTTGGGAATATGATGTTTGAGGATCAGCTAACGTTTCTTACAGCCACACGCAGTCTGAATTTTAAGACCTGAAACATGACTTGGCAAAAGAGAAAATGAGCAGCACTCGATGACTGACAGCAATCATAAGCGCATAGATTCGATGCTCTCAAAAAAGGACGCAAACAAAGAAAACATGATTTTGAGGCTGCTTCCTCTTTCACATCATAAAAAATGATGGTAATTTAAGGAACGGGTGTGTTTCAGTGCCTTTCATTTGTAGTATTTATAAAATTTAATCTGATGATTACTCTCTTTCTTAAATAATCGATTATTTTTATATATCCAATAAAAACATCAATAAACAGCAAAAATATCACATGATATCAGAGAACGCCAACAAACTGTAGCAGCTCTATTTGTAAAAAAAAAAAAAAAAAAAGAGCTGTGCAGACTGAAGATTTCAGTTTTCAGTAACTGAGACTGTCTCGTTCTGCTTGTCCTTTTACTTGACTCAGTCTAATACTGTAAATTGGATCTTGGAGCCCCTGAACCGATAGCTGCCCTTTGGCCCGTGACCCAACACTCCAGACAGGCCCCCATCCAACATTTGGGTGATTTACTCTATTGCATCCCTTCTGCGAACATAACCGTGTGTGTGTGTGTGCGTGTGTGCGTGTGTGCAAATGCAGAAGAGAACATTTCCCTGTATGTCAGAGTTTAGTTTCAGGAGGCTGACATTACAAACCAGCCTGGATGGAAAGAGTTTAAAAGTTTATGTCAATGAGAACCCCTTACCTTAATGTCAGATGTCACGGCCGACCTCTGCTATCACTGACTTTGGCCTGGAAGTGACAGATTAAAGTTAAGCCATAAGTAAATGTTTATATTTTGCTTGGTCATGCAGCCCATGTAAGGCCGCGCAGTCAGTTGCTAAAATATATCCACGTGGCTCAGGTTGATTTGCACCACATTTTAATTGATACTGGTGGAGAGGGCAGCCTGAGTTCAGTACTACAATAAAGAACGATTACAGCAGCAAATAAAAGTGAAATGGTTTCAGATTCCTAGGAGCCACCAGGTTTATATATGAGAATAAAAATCTGGACATTTTTCCGTGTTCAGGTACTGCAGTGCTGCGGTAGAAGAACGAATGATTTATCCAAAAATGGCAGAGGACTGTATGTACTGAAAAATGAGGTCACCTTTCTTTAGGCAGCGTTGAGTTGGTCTGCTGCTGCTCCTGCTCAAGTCTGCAAGTCAGACAGGAGAACATTAATAATCCTACTCAGAAACAGAGCGTGCATTTTTAGTCTTTTTAGCATAAAATCACACAAAAATGCACTGCTCACCTTTCCCTTTGTGCTCTTAGCTTCTCCTCATCATACCTTTAAAGAAGAGAGTAGCAATATTGGACTAATGCATTGTCAACATAAGACCTTTGAATGCCAAAATGAACAAACATTAAAATAGAAAGTGAAAACTATACATTTAAACAATTACCAATGCAAAATACTGATGAATTACACAGCAACACAGTTACTCAGGTTAAGCTCACTGTACAATGAGCATTCCTTCAAGCTCTCATTACTGTAAGCATTCAAAACATGCAAGTAGCTGTGATTGGCTAAAGTGTCTCAACAGTGACCCTTGGTGGCACAGAGTACTTACTGCAACACACACTCAGGAACCTGCACGTGCTCCATGGGGATGATCTGGCTGAGCTCCTCCAGCGTGTGAACGTAACGGATCTTATCCATGAACTTAACACTGCAGAAAACATTACCAGTATGTACAATATGACAGACGAAAACTAAAACCTGAAAAACCTTAATTATATATATCAGTAATATACTGGTGTGTCACATATTAGGAAAAACCTTCAGAGAACCTTTGCATAGTCATATCAATCAATGCACACTCCATAGACATGTCTGTTTTTTCAGAATTAAACTGTGAATCTGGGAATTCTTCCCTCTAAAATCAGTATCAGTTTGAAAAACTCTGTGTCTGTCAGGTGCTAATATCTATTTCATCTTTGTTTTTGTTGATTAGATTAAAGTCGAGTAGTCCTCTGACCCAACATATAAGCCAGAGGACGGGCTGATGCACTATGAACCACTCTGGATGTATCCTCACCTGATGAAAGGTCTTGAGATGGCCAGGACGGTCCGGATGAACCACGTTGGGTGAGCAATGATGAGACACTTCAGATTCTTCTTCAGTCTGAGCAAAACATTCAGATTTTAAGTGTTCTCATAATAATAATGATGAATTTGAATTTTAGCAACACTTATGCACCAACAGCATTACTTTTACATTCTTGATTAGCTTTTCATTTTCATCACATTTGCTGAAACTGTTCTGATATCTTGTTGGTCTTACTTCCTGTCAATCATCTGGTAGCATCTCTTCAGCCAGCTGATGCCGGGCATCTTCCTTCGAGGAGTTGCTCCATTCATGTAAACAATCATATAATCCTCTGCCACCAGCAGCTCCAGGCTGCTCACAACGTATCTAAGGACAGGAGACACAGGCTCAGCTCTGACTGCCCAGTAACATATGAGATGAGACACTTCACTTGAAGGAATTGCTACGTTTAGAAGTGGATCTGATGCAGATCTGAGTCTCACAAAGTAAAACTCTTGAAGCTAAAATGGACGTTTCTCCTTTTACTTCTACCATTTAATGTTAATCAGTTTAAACATAATTTGACGTGCATATTACACAGAAACATCTTTTCCAGTCACGTCCTTTGATCAATTACACAGCAAAAGAATAACATTATGAAAAGGTTCATTATGCAGCAAGCAACTGTGAAAGAGTCCCTTAGGGGACTGAGTGGGACCTTACAGGAAGAGATTCTCCATGATGTAAGTGTAGTCCTCACAGCTGCTGTCTGGGAGGTGGCAGGCTGCAAACACAATGATGGCGTTCAGACCCTCACCGTAATAACCTGAAAGAGGAAGGAGACGTACAGTGTCATGACTGCTGCAGTAACACATATTAATCTGTTTTATTGACTGTATTATCATGGAGGTTTCATTATAATCAATTGCTAACAAATGTTTATTGTTATGTTTTTGCATTGTTGTTATTGAAATGGTTGTTTTTCCTTAATAAGACCTGTTTGTGGTGCTTTAGACTGCTTTATACTGACAAGGGTTTTATATCAATGGGGGTAGGCTAATTAATAGACACACCTGTCAGTATTGTTATTTCATGAAGTTAACATGAACACGGTGTTTTACTCACCTCCGTGTGTGACCACCCTCAGGTACGGTCTGATGACCTGCATGTCAATCCGCTGCTCCTGGTCCCCGATGATCACTGTTCGCCACAGACGACCAGATGAGTCTCTCTCCTCTTCACTTTCACCCGGAAGACGCTTGGCGGTGGCCACGGGAGTGTCGTCTACGCAAAAGGTGACACAAAAACGTTGCTTCCCCGCTCGCCTTAACATTCTTACAATTGCATCAAGTCAACTTGAGGCAGACTGTGGTCAAGATAGTGCCACGACTGTCTGCTATAGAACTGTTTTTACTCTCTTAATTAAGCACAGTCGAGCTTCGCATAAATTAAGGACAGTTACGAAAAACAAAATGTGACCACAGCTCTTGACACATAACCCATTAATTTTTGCACAGCTTCAATAATATTCCCAGATTTTAATAGACACCACAGACTTCTGCCTTGCAGATTGTGGACAAAATAAAGCACCAGACATCCACCATAAATAACAGTGATGCAAAGTCTAAAATACTTTTGATGGCTGTCCAAGATGAGAACTTACTCGCTCTGTTATGAGTGAGTGATGTGGGATAAGAGCATTGAGTGTTTTTGTTTTTTTTTTTTTTTGCTGTATTTAAAAGCTGGCAGCAATTTGTGACTGGAAAGCCAATGGAAGATAGCACATGATGTCTGAGGCAGGACTCAAACCAAAGACACTGCAGGTAACATGCATCCCTCGGCCTTTTCATAATCAAGAATCCCTCCCTAAACACAGAACATACAGATGTTTCTGAAACTGTGTTCATCCTCTGACCTTCCCACTCCAGCTCATTGCCATTGTTGATGAACTCCAGAGAGTCCGTCTCATCTGGAGTCTCAATGTCGTCTACGTTGATGTCCAGGTCGTCCGGTGTTTCCAGGAAGTCGTCAGAGAGCACTGACCCCTCGCTCTGATCCAGAGAGAGGTTCATGTCGGGGGCGACCAGAGTGCGGCGCTTACGCTGGGCCATGGACTCGCCCACATTCAGAGTGGTGGGAGGATCTGGACAGGCAGGCCAGGAAAGTTTACAGTCACGTTACAGTGCACAGAAAAGATATTTATATATTTAATATTGTGTAGTTATTCCACTGACTGGTTCTGTTGTCAGTGAGGCCACATGAGGAATCAATATCTCCATCTTCTGGTAGTGGCCTGCATGAGGACATACATTTACAGGATAAATACAGTCAGAATTAAATAAAATGATATAAATAAGAAATAAAATACTATATTCAAGGTGCTATCACATTATTGTGGAGCTGTGACTGCTGCTCCAAAATGCAGCACGCAGTGTTAAGGGTCTGTGAACCGTGACCTCACTCCCAGGGTCAGACTGTCTAACTAACGCTCCGTTTTGAGGTGTGTGAGGGAGGCAACTCAGCAAATACGACCTGAACTGTGTGTGATGGATGGTTTTTGACACAACTGCCACTCCCAACCTGCCCTACTAGCTGGATTAGGCAACGGCAACTTCTTTCTCTGAAGGGTTTAGGTCACGTTAGGGTACAAGGTTACGCCAACAACTGTTTAACAGCTGATCTAAGCATAGCAGGAAGACCAGGATCAATGTGTAACTGCATAAGACACAAACCTTTGAGAGTCTGGCATCCAAACTTCAATCAAGTACAGTTTGTGCTTTTTAGGGACACAATAATGCGATGCCTCCTACTGTAGGAATTATATTTTTTCTTGGGCCTTTTGTTTTCCTCTCGCTGAACGAATGACTGTTTTGGTCTGTTTTATAATTGCTCATCACGTAAAATAAATTCCTAAATTTAAAATAAACTACAAAGTGTGAGCAGCCATTCCCAGCATTTTTTTTTTTCAGTCATCCTTTTGTTTTTGGAGTCCGTCTTTCAAGAATGAACTACGGTGTGTCCTTGGAAACAATGTGTGTTGTTTGAGAAGAACAACACCAGTAATTACCAACTCCCCTCTGACATTATAATAAGACAGCTGAACCCTCAGTGCTGGGGGACAAGAGTGCTAGATTACAGTAGCTAGCACTCACACAAACACCGCCAGGGAAAGGCATAGACATTAACGCAGACATTCATAGACAAACACGCCCTAAAACAACCACAAGTATGGGCTAGCTGATGGAGCTGCCGGAATAATTGCTGTTATTATGTTGTCAGTGGCTTTGTAGAGGTACGTTATAGGCGGCACCAACAGATATTCGACGGTGGGGAGGAGAAAAACAATTTGCAGCGTAAAAAGCACTGATAAACGCTTCACTATACGGTCACACTTGGGTTGCAGTTCAAATTGTCGTTTGTCTGTTTTGTTCAACCCTGATAGGTCTGATTACTCACTTTGCATTGGATAAGCTTCAGTAAAAGCCAGTGGGATACAGTTATCGTTTTTTATTGTGTAAATACCAGGATGACTTACAGCAGGTAGATATTAAAACATAAGTCATGGAGAATACTGTGTAACACACTGTGTAAAATATGCCACGGATACACTACGGATGAATAATCAGTTTCTTCTAACAAATTTCCTTTTCTGTACAAATGATTCTTGCCAGTAACGGAGTGTGGGCGGCTGACTGTTTTTCCATTGCTGGACTCTGTGAAATGTTCGGCTTCTCTTTTTTCCTCCATGCTGGCTGCTGCTTTTTTGCTCAGTGACATGATACAACCCTGTCACGTAACACATAACGACTACATCAAGGAAAGAACACACCTGCCGCCTTTCAACGTTCACACACACGCACGTGACAAACTTCCCATCATAGCTCGGCCTGTTTGTCAAAGCCTGTACAGACAAACTGCGCGCATGCAAACACACGCACACACAGACACACACACACACACACACACACACACACACAATTACCTGGGGAAGTCCTCATCCTGCCACTCGTCCTTAACCTCCATGCTATCCATGCGTAAAGTGGCTTCTGCTGTTCCCATCCTCTGCCAGGGAGGACAGGCTACAGCTCACTGTGATTGACAAACAGATAAAACAATGTAATTCAGTGGGAAACCAAGTGTTACAACCTCATTAAAACATGCAGGGCTTGCAGTTGTGTTAAAGGAGCACTCCACCCATCTTACAAAACCCTGATGATTTCATCAGGAGTATATGATTTTTTACTTGGGACGTCAAGACAAAAAGCCGGCATTACAAGTCAAGGTGTGGAGTTTTGAAAGTCATGGGTGCACCAGGCAGGAAGGCTTTAATGAAAGACACTATCAAGGTGCATTATGGTAAATGTAGGCGATTCCAGAGCCTGAATGATATTTGTGATAAGGTATTATGATCTTACCCTCTTTTTTCAATTTCAACCTTTCTTTTTTTGACCATTATCTCAATATATAGCATCGGTGTAATGAAGAATCCAACCTACAACCTTGCCAAATCTGTAACTTTTGTCCTAATCTAACTTAGGTTTTTGGTTAACACTGTAAAAAGTCTTTAATTTCTTAAACATTAATGCTATTTTGCATTGGGTAATTAATGCACATTGTACAATTAATGTCATAAAAAATTTTAAAAAGGGTGATACTAAGTTCCACTGGGTCTCTTTTCCCTACATCCCCAGGGAGAGAGACAAAAATAAAACACCACACTGCTCATACAGCCCCTCAGGGCGATACAAACAAATCATAAGTGCGGCCATAAAGCAGATGGTGCTGTGAACTTCCATACTTTACATAACGAAATGAGAAATGACATCCAGTCTTCATCCAGTGCTGCATGTCATTTTCTTAGTATGTGACATAAAGCTTTAAAGCGTCCCGTGTTTGGGGCGGTCATCAGTCATGCACAGACTGAACATCATGTGTGAGTCCCGCGTCAGAAATGTGCGTATGGGGGAGGAGCGTCCTTCCTACATCACTGTCCCAGCTAGAGTTCACTCTATAGCAGACGTTACCACAGTGCAATGGGATGGCTCATCAGAGCCTACACAAAACAACAACAACAACAAACAGCATATGTGGGGTTAAAGCACAGCACATCAAGCTACATGCTGCTGCATTGTGCAGCATGTAGCTCAACTGAGGAGCGTGTGTCTTTGCTTTAATATCTAATGATGTGGGCTTGGTTGAGAACTCATTAAATGCCACTTTAATATAGGCTCCTCTGGTTAGATCACACTTTGAGTCCTGCTCCTCTGTTCCAACATGCTAATCTTTTTAAAAAAAAAAGCTTCCTGAAGCAGATCGATCATTTTCACTGCTAAATCAAGAATGAAAGTGGGGCTGTGACACGTTAAGTCTAAAGTGGAAAATTCACAGCAGATCAGTGCGTGCGCTTTGTTGTTGGTGCACATGTCAAGGCTCAGCTGCTCATCTCATACACTGAACTGCTGATTGACAGACAGAAAGTAATGTTGCAGTAGCACGTGTTTGGTAGGGATTTGAGTCCAGATGGCAGAGCAGCCTTCATTTCCCAAACACTATCTGGTGAGCTGTTTACTATGTTGTGTCTATTAAACCCAACTCCTAATAATCTGT
Source organism: Datnioides undecimradiatus (assembly GCA_008933995.1). Classification (NCBI taxonomy): domain Eukaryota; kingdom Metazoa; phylum Chordata; class Actinopteri; order Lobotiformes; family Datnioididae; genus Datnioides; species Datnioides undecimradiatus. The sequence goes on from WARS01000052.1 coordinate 4,278,081, forward strand.
CACAGAAATGGAAAGCAGCAGGCTGAAAACAAAAATCAAGATAAAGACGATTTACTTGTCCTTCCCACTAAATGTTTTTCTCGATGTGCAGCAGGCAAAATGTGGGTGAAACAGTGGAGCAGCACATTATTCCTTCCTCCTCTGCATTTTGACATCATTTACATGCAGCCTGGTGATAAGCATCGACAGAACCACTGATGATAAAGGGCAAAGCAGGGTGAGGCATCATGACTAAATGACTATAAAAAGCCCTTCACGTTTACTTTATAGATATTAATGACTCAGTAGTGATCGAACAACCTAATGATTGTGATTATGTCAGTTCAAATGTTGCTAAATCCTGATTGACACACAGAAGAAAGTGAGAACAGTTTCTTTAAATGAAAAAAGGCAAAAACATAAAAACCTCACGTAAAACAGCAAAAACTAAATTCATATAAAGAACTTGTGTAAAGAAGGTGATTCTGTTTTTAAATTACATTTTCAGATATAAGAGTGTATGTGAGAGGAGTGAAATGATCCTTTCTTTAACTGACAAATGGAAAAGACATAAAACATCATAACACTTATTGAGAATGTGAATAAAAGCACTATGTCCTGCCCAAAACAGAATAATCATGCCTCGTGTAAAAGCAGGGTACTCACATACTGTAATTAGGAAGATTTCCTCTTTGCTGTTTCGAGAGCTTCCCTGTTTTGTGTCCAGATGCTCCGCTCTCTTTTCTTCCTCCTCCTCTTTACATCACTGTTTACATCTGCAGGCGGGACACTCACCGCTCAGGACCCTGACTGCCGGACGATTCTTGCTGTCTACTGATGCTGGGAATGGAGGCTGAGCGAGGAATCGTGTCCTCCTGTAGAGAGGAGAACGGTCAGGAGCGTCAGCGTCATCACACAGCAAACGCCATCCTGCTCTCATCTTTTCAGTCTCCCCTGCCAGTCAGATCCCGTGCTGCTTTTTGGACAAAAGATAATCCTCGTCCTGCGCTTTTAGCTCGCCTCATGACGATCACTCTCCATCTCTCTTCCTCCCATTTACTTCTGCTTGTGCCCGCCGAGCACCCCCATCCCCCTCCTCCCTCCACATCACTAATGCCCCCACCCCAGGCTCTAATCCTGCTGTGATGATGTCACCCGTATGGGAGCTGTGTTATGGCGGTTATGTAATCACACCTGCCTACCTTCTTTTTTGATTCTCTTTGGCTGCTTGGAGTCCGGATCAGCTGTTTTTCTTCTGCTCACGTTCAGTCCTTTTTGCGTCCATGATATAACGTGTTTTTATCCTCCTGCGAGCTGGAAAAGATGGATGGTCCTACTTCACCGCTGTTCCCTGGCAACAGCATTTTCCTCCCTCACGTACCTCAGTGTCTCTCTCTCATGCTTTTTCTCACCATCTCTTTTAAGCTCTCTCACCCTTCACCAAACCCCTCCTCCGCATGAATTCCCCTCCTTTTCTCTTGCTTGCTGGCTGTGATGCTCACACCCCCTCCCGTTCTCTTCTGCTCTCCTCACAGCTGCACTGAGCTCTGGGCGATGTCAGTGGCATCTCTCAGACATTGTACTCAGCACACACAGGGAGCAGCCACGGTTTCCTATTCTTCTGCTATTGGCTGTTTGGCAAAATAATGCATTTCGGGTGTGTTTACAGTTTTCTATTATTAACGCTTCTTTGAACAGCTCTGAAATACTGCAACATGCCTGGGCTTGTGACTAAAAGAATTTGTTTTCCCACAGATCTGCTGCAGCCGACGAGCTGAATTTAGAGTAAATATCTTAAGGCGTTTTCGAACATACCGCAACAACATACGACATTAAAACAATTAAAACATTGTTTTAATTACTAATTACAAGAAATCAGTAAATAAACTGCTTTATATCATTTCTTGGAAAGACGTGCTTACCTTTAAATTGTGGCTTATCTTGTTTTAAGTACTTGACTTTAGTCCTTTATCATAGTCTGTGGTGAAATGATCTTTTTCTGTGATGTTGCTTTTTTTTTTGAGGAAACAAAAAACACAATCATATTTCACATCCAGGACAGTATTGTATGGTGTTTCCTTACATATATGACGGTATCATAAAATATTAAACAGTACTGTATGCATTTGCATTGCCCATGAACAACTAGGTCACTGATATACACATTTTTTCTTGTTGTTGCCTTTCCTGCCACCAGGTGGTGGTAGTGTGTTCTCCATTAAAGACACATCTGCAAGAGGCAGTTAGCGTCTATCTACTCATCAAATGAATGAACTAAATGAATTGAACTACTCACATGATAATGTCATGTAAAGCATGATAATGCAATACAAGAATTATTACTATAAACAAACCAAAGCAAAACACCAGTTACAGTATAAAGGTGACAAATTGACTATTTTAATTCATTACTACATGTATACTCTGTATTTCCAAATGTCATCTTACACTAATTATAAACAATTTTGCCTCCTAGAGTTTCAAATATCTAATCTATAATTTTATGCTCCAAATTTAACCTGTGATGCTGCTACAAGTGTGCTGTGAATTCCTGCTGCTTCCCAACTTTTATATATCCAAAATCACTCCACGAGTAACAGGAGTTGTCGTTTTTAAAGAACAAAAGCACATTTCTGGAGATATATCATTGTACACAATTATTACCTATAAATATATAATTTTGCAATAACATATCACATGAATCTTTTTGTTTTTGTAAAGCCCCATTAAACTCAGAGTGAACAGCTCTGTAGCTCATGTCGGGAGAGATGCTGCACCACACCCACGCCGATACAGTCACCCAGCACGTTGGTGGTAGTTCTTAGACGATCCCTATCAACAGACATCGACAAGATCTGAGATTATAGTGGAAACATGTGAGTGTGACACAAGTTCAGGGTGATGTTACACTACAAGGTGAAGCTAACCATGTTACAAGAGAAATCAATGAAGAATCTACAGGTCCACTTACAGTATCCAATCAAATATCAAGAGCAGTGATATGTCTTCAGTGGGCAGTCCAACTGTCACCAACACCATCAACATGGTTACCATGCCAGCCTGTGGGATGCCCGCTGCACCGGTGCTTCCAGCTGTAACAATCAAACTGAGGAGAAGAAAACAGTGATGGTTATGTAATGCAAAGTTTGCATGTTTTGTTAAAGCATTGGGAAGAAACTAGAATGAAACACCTTTACCTATACACCTCCTCTGATAAACAGGTCTACAGTAACTCTCTGTAATTAATGGCCTGGCCAGAAAAAGGGTCTTTTGTGCATACCTGAGGATAATGATTTGACCCAGGTTAAACTCAATGTTATTAACCTGGGCAATGAATAAAGCAGCTATAGCTTCATAGAGCGCAGCACCATCCATGTTCATTGTGGCCCCAATGGGCAGCATGAAGTGTGCCACTTTTTTGTCCGTGTTGTGATACTGCTCCATACAGTGGAGGGTAACAGGCAGCGTTGCAGAACTGTAAGGAAAACCACAAAGGAAGCTGACACACAACTAGTGTTTTCTGTGTATGTGTGATGTTTACTGTAAAGACTCTGGCTCACCTTGATGAAGTACCAAAGGCTGTGGTGAGAGCTTGGACTAGACCACCCATAAACCGAAAGGGATTCTTACGTGTGATTATGAAGTAGATAAATGGCAGGGTGAAGAGGCTGTGAATGAGCAGGCCGGTGATCACAGTGAGGGTATACATGGCAACTTCATGCCCAATCTCTCCAGGGTCTGTCATCTTCACAATCTGTCCTGACAGGAGGAAGAGAGTCCCCACTGGAGAGTACCTGTCATACAAAGGTGTGGTAATGAGAACTCAACACAGAGGGACAGTTGGTGAAACACACAGTAAATTGGTAAATCACAAATCAAACTCACCATGTAAAGAATACTGTAAAATGATTTTTGTAATGTGTCAAAACCTTATTGATAAAAGACAAATAAAACAGCATTTAATTTGAGCGATAACTGGATGTGAGCACTAGAGATGACTGATACGTCTGATATCTGGCCAGAGTCTCCCGTGCTTACCAGATGACTACGCTGACTAGTCGCATTATGGTTTTATTCAGGCAGTCAAAGAAATCCCTCAGAGGTTTTCCCTCAGTCCCCAAACTGCCCAAAGTGAGGCCAAAGGCAACAGAGAACATCAACAGACCCAATATATTAATTCCAGGTGCAGTGCCTTGCACCGGTTCTCTGTCGTGTATGGGGGTCCCTGGGGTGTTATTAAGAGAATGTCGTGACAACATAACAATAATGAAGATCAGGCAGGTGATGTATTGCTGCAACAGAGTTTCATTCACATGAATGTAAAGAAAAATATAAATAAAAATGAACTTACGGTTTTTACTGGACTCAGTAATATTGATGACACTGTTTCCAGTAGAAACACTACTTGAATAAACTGTTTGATCCTAGATGAAAACAATGAAGCACGAATTGTAAGAATTAAACATCGACAGTATAAATTTAAAAAAAAAAATCATTTACACAGAGCAATTTGTTGCACAAGCATCAGTAACCACATGAACATCAAACATACATTAAACAATGACATACAATATTAAAATAATAATAATAAAAGTCACATTGAGCTGTGTAGAAGGCTAATAGCAGTGGGACAAAGGTCTTAGGTCTATTGCTTTGGCATGTTGGCAGATGGTATTTGTGACCTAATAGGATAGGGGTTAGCCAGGATCACTAGGACAAAGATTGTCAGAGTCTTAACTTTGTACAGATGAAAGAGGTCATTCAAGGTTGTGCCTGCAAATTTGCTGCACACTATGTTATTTCTTGTAACTACCAATACATATCCTGCATACACACCACCAAAGGAGGCTGTTAGAACCGACTCAGCAAAACAGGAATGAAACGTTTTTATGAAGGTATAGTCGACATCCGGTTTAAGATGATTACAACACAAGTACATGCACTGATGGGCTTTACATCAATTACAGCACAAAGGCATATGTACTGCTGCACAAGCTTAATAGCCTGATCATTGACCGCCACAAGAGAGACTTTGGGACTTTCTAAATCTCTTATCGCTTTAGCTTTGCAGACATTGACCACTTGCATCAGTTTGTGAATTCTGCCACTAGAGGGCCATTATCAGATTAATCAGTGCTAAGAGGAGGAACCATGACGGAAATGTCTGTAAACCTATGGCACACATTGGCTTTGGCACGCGTTAGTGTTTAAGAGATATAAAAGAGGTGAGAGGATGCTCCCATGTAGAGAAAAGAACATTCAATGAAACACCATTAACCTCTGTGTGCTGTTAAAAAGTCCATCAGTCACCGTATCAGGCCCGGGATCAATGTTGTGGATGCTTTCTAACCCCCCCTGCTAAAATGTGAGGCTGGAAACTATTAAAAGCTGAGGAGAAACAATGAAAACTAGTTACACTGAAATCTTTGTACCCTAGTGACGTCCCTGTTGTATTTTCACCCTCCTGCCTGACCTGAATGCAAACTGGTGCAGGTCCAGATTTGTTTTGGAAGGTTTCACAATCTTATATTATTTCATAATTAGAAATGCAAGAGGCTTGTAGTCATTACATAACTTTTGAGCTTCATTTTTTGGCATAATGATAAAATTAGAATGTATCTGGCTATCAGGGCCACATTTCCATTGCCTCACAAAGGACACTATCCTGCTTAGGGACATCATTCTTTAAGATTTGTGAGATCTTACCTTTTTGAAACAAGCTTCTACCAGATTTGAGGGAAACATGTTTCTATAAATCCAAAACACAGATTAGGTGTTTTAATCGCTAAGTGTATTATTACATGTTGACTGTAATGTTTTCTAAAGAAAAAAAAAAGTTTCAGAGGAAGATTTTGATGCATACCTGATAAGATCCAGAAATGAATCCAATGTCTGCAAAGACTCTGCATCACCACTAGAGGACACTGAAGCAGCCCTGGATGAGTTTCCCGGTTGGATGAGAACAGCTAGGGCAATGCCAGTGAACGTGGCAATAACTGTGGTGACCACGTAAAAGGTAAAGGCCCTTAGCCCTACTTTCCCATAAGCCTTCCTGTCCACTGAAGACATACCTGAAATAAAAACATGTAATCTGTGAATTATATTGCAGTGTACTTTGTCTATGCAAACTCAAACACAAAGTTTCAGCGTTTGTTATGTAAAAAGAACCTGCTAATTTACTTAATACTAATTGTTTGACTGAAAAATCACACCTGCAATGCAGTTTAACAAGGATGATGTGCAGATCTAACCTGTAATCAGACTGGAAATGATAAGAGGAAGCAACAGCATCTGCAGGATTCTCATCAGCAGTTCTCCAGGAAAGGTTAAATATTTAATATCCCTGGGTGACATTTTAATGTGTCTCAGAGCAAACCCCAGGCCAATACCTTACAGAAAGATAAACATGAGTCAGCAAGTAAACAGGGTGCTGTTACAGGTTAAGTTGAGAAAAAAAAAAAAAAAAAACGAAGGCAGAGAAGCCAAGAAACAGAGCGACGCGGGTGAAGTTACACATTAATACAATGCAAGCAGCAGGTCGCAATGCCTCTCAAAAACAGTATGATGGATTAATGGTAGATTAAAAAGACAATATTCAGACATAATGGGGAAACTGATCACTGTGTTTGTAAACCACGTACCTAATGCAATACCAACAACTGTAAGGAGAGTAAAAGCATTTCCCTTGAGAAAAGCCAGAACATTAGATATATTCCGGGATGATGATATATGACCTGCAGGTGCATTACAGTTCTGGTATGTTTGAGCTCCCGGAGGCTCTGTAACCTTGACTGAATCCAACCAAGACAGGTCTCTAGGGCTTGTCACCGTCTCCTTCATATTTTGTTCCTAAAACAGGCACTGGCTGCAGAAAAAGACAAGCGTTTGATTTCCAACTGATGTTAATAGGAGGAGAAACACAGACATGAATCACTAATAGTCTATAAACATCATAACAGCTATAATATACAACATGAAAAACATAATGAACATACAATTTTAAAAATGAACATGAAAAAAATACAACTTGTAACATTTTAAAACCTGTTTTTAAACATAATAAGCAAATATTATGAGGAGTAATGTTAAAAGTACTTACATTCTTTGCAGTCTAGTGATCTCTCGACAGCCTTTACTCACCAAGTTCAGCCTCGACAGCAAGGACAACATGTTTAACAGGTGGGAAAGTCCACTTACATTTCTCTTGGCATATTGACAACTTTTTCAACCCAATGAGTTTACAACATTAATCATCAGCTTTGTGCACGTACCTCTCCCTAAACGTTATATGCAAATGGTTAGTGTTAAATGCAGAACAGAAAGCAACATGTAATACCTAGAAGTATGAAGTATGATAAATTTAAAGTTCTAGTGATTTACAAGGTGCTGCCAAAATGTTTTCAGACAGTTTTCTAACAGCCCAGACACCAAACAGCTGCACTCTTTACAGCTCACGGACTTTAACAGATACATTTATGCACAGAACAACACAAAATCCAACAGAGCTGATGCAGCCGTCTGCTTTTGGTGTGCAGCAGTAATCTGAGGTCTTGCACGCTATTGCATTTAAAGAGACTGATGAGCCAACAAGCATCAGCTGTGCCGATGAACTTACCTGGCACTACTCTTGTGAGCCATGTCAGCACCTCTTCCTCTTGCAGCTGAATGCCAGCCATGCTCATCCCTTAAGTAGAATCTCTCATCCCAACCACATACAGACAAAGCTGTAACAGCTGTGAAAAGGTGCCTCTATTAAATATTGTCTGGCAGATGCGTTTTGTCTAATTTGCATCAACATGCTGAGCAAAATCAAATACCTAAATATTCACATAAACCTCTAAAACCACCCTGATGCTTACATGTATGGATTTAAAAAACTATAGCTAAGAGCGCTACTTCTGATGGATCTCTAGATCTTTGAGGAGGGCAGATGGCATGACACAGAGGGAGAAGAAGTTTGACCATTTGGCTTCAGTCCACAAAGCAGGACAATAACCTAAACAGATCCTCTGTAATTAATTCTGATCTTGAATTTACGGGATTAATGTCCAGAGGTGTATTAGTTCTGTTAGGTACAGAGATTTCAGGTCACAGAGGTGTTAAATCCACAGTGTCCTTAAAATACTAAGTCTTAGGCGGACAATATATGGCAAGAGTAGTGGACACAAGAGCAGATCAGGAAGATTTTAAGTGTCTTGTATCTTATTGAGTTCCCTTAAATCACAAATCCATTAGCATGCCAATATTGGTTGAGCTCTAATTTCCACTTCATAATTTCAGTGAAACATTGTTGAGTGTTTTTCAAATCACATAACTTTTGTAACAACTGTTAAATAAAACAATTGTTAAAATGTTAAAATTTACTAAGTGCATTGTCTTTATAGTTGTAATTTCACCTTTTCTCTGTGTGTAGTGAGGTAGATAGCAGTGGCCTATATCCTGAGGGTCTGTCCTACAGCTTCTTGTTGACAAGCTAATAACTCTACATTGTCTGTAGGCTTTCAGTTCTAAGCCAAGCTCTTTAGCGGTTTTACTCCAGCCACAAGTTATTGATACAGTCTCATCATCCCGACACACAATAGCACTGAACTGCCGGCAGCTCTTTTTATTAACTTGTTGTTGTTGTTAATACCTGTCTCACTTCCACTAGCACGCTTTCCATGTTGGACTGAATGACATCTATATTAACTGATCTAGGACCTTTCTCATGAATCAAATGTTGAATAATAAGTTGAGGAGTTGTACAGGAGGTGCTAATGAAGATGACATTAAAGCAGGGAAGGCTGGAAAGGAGAGGCCAGAGTTCAAATGCATGTCCAAGGAGGAGTTTGAGGAGTACCAGAAGCAGCTTGTGCATGAAAAGTGAGTGAGCAGAGACACTTATATCTTCATAGTAACTCCAACTGCAGCGCTAAACACATTTATAACTGTTGAAGCACAGAATCAGCATGGGTTTTGTGTGGATACATGCATACATACCAAGGATCTGAGATCACATCTTCAGTATAATTTCAGTCTGTGCACACTGTTCACTCAGCACACTGGTAACACTGCTCTACATGATTTCACGGACAAACGTGGGCTTATTAATGTGACATTCTTTCAAACTGAATCAGTGAGTGGAGTAGAAAGTGAATGGAAAGAGAAAATATGACCTACATATCCATTAAGCAGGGATTAGCAGGTGTGATTAGTATCAAAGTAGGCTCCCGCTTCACATTTGTCTCAGAGACATAGAGTAAATAAACAGCCTTGCCCCTTCAGATAGCAGTGAAAGAGTGATAAAGTATTTGTATACAGCACCTTTTTTAATCTAAATGTCCACATTTGAACATAGAGGACTGGTAAATTATCACCTGTTTAGCTGGTGCGGCCTACTGAAAAGGAGGAAAGTTTACTTTTGACAGGTTAGATACAATGCACTTACCACGTCCTAAAAAACAGTTGAATCAACACTTATCTGACTCAACGTAATACATTTCACATAGGTAGGCTAATTACTGGGTTAATGATTATTGGATTGAATTAGATTGTATAGATGTGCCTAATAAATGACAGTGTATTAGACTAATGGTTTAGATAGATATTCAAATCCAATAACATGTCCTGAGTAATTCCTGATATTATACTTATAAAATCATTAATACTTATGAAATGTTAATTACAAGATGAAACCTCTCCACTTCAGCAAACTTCTCTAGAAAGGATCTGCCACATATCACAATAAATGAAGTACTCTTTTATCATGTGAACTGTTGTTATCCCCAAATACTATTATTCCCATGTCTGTCCAGATTACCAGGTTGTTCATAGAAGCGTGTGGGTGTGAATTAGACAGTTTGAACTTGCTTGCCTGTGTGACGTGTGGTGCATGTGTGACATCAACGGATGAGGCTTATAAGGTAGCTTTAGGTGGGGGTTTATTTCCTTGGGGCTCAAATTAGCCAGAGAAGGAGATTAGGCTCCATGTGTAACAACTTGTCAGGGCTCCGTTTCAAGAAGGCACCATTAAATTTGTCTCTTATTCAGTCTGCTTCAAAACAATAATTAGCAGCTTCTGATCTTATGTAAAAAAAAAAAAAGCGTCTGTGTTTGGCGATCATGGTGGTAAGCAAATTTGTTAATGCAAAAGCTGAACTTAACTCTGAACTATGAACTTTTTATGCCTGAGATTTTTTTTTTTTTTTACATCCCGCCCCATCAGGCTGTGATTGGTCAGTTCATGAAAACTGACATACACATCAACTTTATGAAAAGTTGAGCATGTTTCAACAGACCTCACCATATATAGCTAAATAGCCAGGTAGCCAAACCAAACCATGCTCATCTTATCCTAACAGCCATCTGTCTTATTGTTCTAGCCCCAAAACTGTCATATGACTTCCACCTTCTCTCTTTCAGCTCTTCAGCACCACCCTTTTTTATTTAGCTTGTCCCTCTTGCTCCAACTCATTTTTCCTCTAATCTTTGATGTTTATCCATCTAACAGAGATCGGAAAGAGGCTGGTCCCAGGTAAAGTTAGAATGGACAGCAACATCAGTAACTGTCTAGGAGAGTGGCTGACAGATGTGAAACCCAACTGCTGTGGGCCAGCAGCCCACTCACCTGGGTCATCCAACCAAACAGCACTTGAATATTTAAATGGGGGCTGAGCTTATCTGAGAATATGTATATTTTACACTGCTTTGGCCGACCAGCCTGGAGAACTCCTGCTGCTCCAGATGACGGCCGTTGTAGCCATGGGCTCATTAATCCCTGATGCTGACTGTGATGGAGTTGAAGTCTCAATGTTTAATTGAAAGTGTGGCATTCTGTATGAGACATAACAATTTTTTTTTTTACTTCAACTGGCATATAATGTTTAGAAAATTAAAAAGCTTAATCTATTTTTCATTGTTATTTAAGCCAAATTCTCCATCTGAACAGAGTATAAAGTAATATTGAGAAAACATCTACTCTGACATTTCTTCTTTAAAATTTTATATATTTCAGATATTTTAATATCAGAAATTAGCATATTTCAGATATTTCTTCTCTAACTAATTAAACAGACATGTAATAATTATGCCTTGGCTATTTAAACAACAGATTACTTGATAAACGTAGTAAAAGTAAAAGCTCCAGTTTTGTCATTTTGTTTTATGTGCACAAGAGACTGTATCTAGGTTTGTGGTGCTCTGATAAAACATCTCAGTAAATGCTACAAATGACACAGCAGTCTAAGGGAATATGGTGAAGGAGTGCAGCCCTAGCCAAGACATGAAGTAAGGGCAAAGCTGGTGGTGAAGCTCATCTTATTTAAAACAGGTCAGGACTTGAGCAGACCACCCTTAAATAGAAATGGGTCATATCTAGTACCAATATGGTGACTGCCCTATGGAATTGTTGACGACATTACTGCAGGTTCACCTACAATGAGCTTTTAACACAAATAACATTAGTTAAGGTCCTGGCCGGACAGGTAAATCTAGATTCAGGAAGTGAATAAGTAACAGTTACGTTTTTGCACAGGTTACTGTGCAACTCAGTGTGGCAGTGCTGTTTGACGACAAGACACTGATCTATCCTTTCTTTAAGGAAAGCTTCAAAACCGTCTGCCTCTTGTTGTCTATCCTTTAACCAATTACATTATTTTTACAAACACTATTAACATATATTATATTAATTACAAACATTATTCTTATGCTCAGGGGCCTTGTTTGGGCTTAGGCTTATTGGTCAAAGAGATAAGGAATATATTCAAATGTGTAATATTCAGCCATTAAATACAATAAATGGAAAAATAACCATTTCATTAGAGAGTATTATGAGATTTGACTGTCTTATATATAGTTTGTGTTTTATGCAGGATTCAACAAGACAATAGCATTGCCACAAAGAGAGGACCAATGTAAGAGATTGAGAATCCCATACCAATCTCCAGAAGTAACAATCTACCTTCCTGGACATTGTATATCTGCTCATTTGTTGACATAAAATGTTCATTTTATCTACAGTTGTATCAAAACTAACTGATCAAACTATAATTGTATAACAATAAGCTTATCGGGTATTATTTGCAAATAATGTAAGCATTATACAAGGTGTGATATTAATAAAATATTTTGGGATGGTGTCTGCTGTTCCTGAATGCAGCATGTCTCGGTAACAGGGAAGCAGCAGCTAGAGCTGGTCGGAGTAAGTATACCAATTACATCATGCAGTCACCAGTGGTACTGGAGTTACAGGCGCTGCGTGTGTGTAAAGAAGAATGTATGTATTTGTATATCTGCATCGTGGGTCTCAGACACCAAACAGCAGTCTAAGCAGTGGAAAAGCCCAGTCAGTGTCAAAGTGAAGTTGAGTGTGAGTGTCAAAGGGAAGCTGATTACTTGATTTAGCTGTTAAAAATTTTTTATAAGTCAGAATTTTAGTTTACATAAAAAAGAGACAGTATCCAGGTCTACTGCCATCACAGGTTTATTAAATCTGTCCAAAAAAGTGTTGAAACTACTTTGACTAAACAAGTTCCACTGTCGCTGGAATTTAAACGTGTTCACATTTTTGACAAAGTATGAAACAGATTTTCTGTAAATGCTGATTTTTGTGTATAGATGACACAGAAATTTAAGGGAACATGGTGAAGGAGCGCAGCCATAATCAAGACATCGGGTCTATCTATCTGAGTCAAGCTCTTGGTGCAGCTTATCTCATTAAAAGAGGGTCAGGGCCTGAGCAGACCACCCTTAAATAGAAACAGGTCAAGTCAAGTACCAATATGGCAAGTGTGATGATGATGACACTTGCAGGTACATTTCGTCAGCCTAATAGCATATCTGCCTAACTCAAATTCAATCCAATATGAGTTAGGCAGATATGCTATTAGGCTGACGATTTGCAAAAGTGAGAATAACATTAGTTCATTTCAGACCTGATAACATGATGAGTATACAGCTTTCTTACCCAAATCAAACAGAGCAGTTGGAGTAGCTGATTAGATTAATAAGATAATGTTTCATAGGATGATCTCACTGACTACGACACTACGACGCCTGGTGTGAATTGTTTTCCCTTGCCAACAACATTACTGTAATATGGTAATGGCGCTGATGACAAGACTGTGACCTATTCTTAAGAAAAGCTTTACTCAAAGCCACATGCTTCTTTATCTGGCCTTTAACCTTTTAATACACTGTCCTTCTGTTAGGACACATTGTTTGAGCTTAGGCTTCTTAGACACAAAGATAAGGGACCCAGTTAAATGTGGACAAATGGGCTGAGGCTGAGGGTGGTGCATATTCACACATATTTTCACTGGGGCCATGTATAATCATACAGCTTAAAGAATAATCCTTATGTCAAGAAACTGCGACAGGGACTTGTCAAAGGACAGGAAAATTGTGGACAAAGATCAGAAAAACAAAGAGACCAATTAATTATTTTTTAAATTATCTTCAAAACGTGGATAAAAGTACGGGAAACAGTGATGGAGACTAAGCAGACTGCAGAGGAGAAGTATAATACTACTGCACCAGCATTTCTCCAAGCACACCTTTTGGTCAGTGGTGCCACAAAGTTATATTTGTATCTTCATTACTCCATGGGACAAACAAGCACCACGCTTGTTTGGATGTTCTTTTGAAAAATTCTGCGATTTGAACATGGGTGCCCATACTTTTGCATGCCACAGTGCCTACAATCAAGATGTGACGGCTTTTCCTTCACATTTCAGCTAAAGCTTATCACATGATCAGACTCTCTCATTTTACCCTCCCTTTCCATCATCTCCCTGTCTTCCCCCATGCTGCTCACCATCCCCCTTTCCCCCTGTAAGCTGACACAGCGCCTTTAAACATTAGCCGCTTTCTTGCTAATAGGATCTCAGAAGCTTAAATTGTCATCTGATAAAACTAAGGAGCTTGATAGCTATGCTGCACCCTCTTAACCAATTTGTTCTCAATTAGGATAATGGGGAAACAAGCAAAGAAGGACAGCTTTAATATATTAATGTGATAAAATGATTATCAATTTCCCTTGCCTACGACAAGTTTAAGGTATAAGTCGTAACTTCCAAGTTTCATATAAATATTAGCCGTTCATGAAGTGGGCTAAATAGTAATTGTCATCAGAAATATTTGAATTGAATGCAACGTAATTTGACAACACTGGAATAACATTTTTAAACTCGACTATCAATTTACAAAGGTAAGAGCAGACTTATCAAATAGCTATCAAACATAATTAATTATAGGCTAGATCTCCTGCACACATTCCAAATGGTGGCACATTAAAACACTTGGCATCGGAAAATGAAATGAGGCATCAATGATGTTATTAATTACAGTAGTGCCTATCTTGCTATTTCTTGCTATGATATGTCAAAATGTTTGCCAGGTATGTTTGCTGCAATTTAAAGGGGCACTGCTGAGATACAGTACTGCATGTTCATTGAGACTGAGGACTCATATAAAACAGTTTTAAGATGGATGGTTCTACCTGAAGCAGCAGAAATATCCAGTCTTTTCCATCCATTAAAAACCTAAATCCTACATTTTCTACATGGTAACCAAACATCTTTTTTTAGACCCCACTTGTCCAGAACTAAACCGCCTCATCTGTCAAATCCCACATCCAATTTCAAACATTTTCAAGCAGACAAAAAAAAGAGAAAAAGACAGCTGTACACTGTTTCATATAATTTTATGAATTATAAATTCTCTTGGCAACTATTCAATTTACTGCATGACACATCCTCTCACTTGCATCACTAATTAATGACACTAATTATCATCCTCTAAGTCCATTGACTGTCTTATGGTATCAAGTTACTAAGGCCATTAATGCTCCTTTCAATGTTCTGCCTTCCTGAAGAATGTTTTGAAATCCTGGTTAAATTCATTTGATGTAAGGGAACCCAAAGGGACCAACCCAAACCCAGGACTACCAGTTGTTTAAAAACTGCAGAAATATGATGTCTTCTAAATCAATAAATAAACTAATAAATAAAATAACCTGCTCTGGCCACTGTTTTTGTACATACATGGATAGATATGGCTCTGCAAAAAGTCCCACAGACTTTCTTTATCGTCACCATATGGCAACAACCTACTTCATGCCAAATCCTTTCCAGAAAGGCATCATCAGTTCTTTATTTCATCCTTCTAGTGGCAGAGCTTGTTGCTCACAGGCAAAAGTAATGGGCTTTCAGGTCTCTGCTTTCTTGGAAAACAACCCTGACAACCAAGAAAAGGTGTTCAGCCAAAGCCACTTAACCCACTGCCATCCTGCTCATAGAAAGCAACGACAATGCAGCCCGTTGTTGCCAGATGGCTTTAAACTTGTTTGAGTTTAAAATCCCCCAGCTGCTTAGGCATGTGCCAATCGTGCAGACAAGTTAAGTTTCTGTGCATCTTCCTGACTTGCAGGAGGTGGTGTATCCATGGAGGAAGCCCCTTGCTAGGGTCTTTGCTAAAAGGTGCTAACACAACGTTGTGGAATTGTGTCTGCTGTTCCTAAAACGTAGCATTGTTCAAAGTGTGCAGGAGCTGCTCGCTTTTCTGGTTGTTAGAGAGCATACTGACTTAAGTTGAAAAAACACCAGCAGACACCAACAAAATTATGGGCCAAAGAGTACTAGAGAGTCCGTGAAGCTGCCCCGTGCACATTTCAGCATCGTAACCACAGAGCCACAACATCAGCAAAAGAGCAAACATCAAAATCTGTGTCAAACCCAGGCCTCAAGTCCAACGGCTGGCTACGGCGCCTTACTGCCCCTTACCAGCAGAAAAGCTCAAAGTATCAAGGAAGGAAATCAGTGTGTCATATAAGGAGGACAAGTATCAGACTGTTACCACATGCTAGTCCACAGACTGCTGCCACTTTGCAGAACTTTCATTGCAACATGCATTATAGTATGCTAAAAATTGCATTAACATAGCATAAATACAATAGAGGTTATACTGTTTTGTCTTGTTGGTCAAAAACAAGGCCCTATTGTAAAAGCAAAAGCAACATGTTCAGTGATAAAACCTTTGAAATTGTTAAAAATCCTATGTTAAGGGACTTTAACATAATATAATGAAAAAGTCACTATGCTCTTGGTTTGGCTTGATTGATACTTGGGACACAAGTCAATGCAAAAACATCTAAATCTGCATAGTAATCATTTTCTCAACAATGTACTGTATTTTCTTCATCTTTTATTGGGTTTTTGTTTGGCAGGCAAAGGAATCCTAATTATAGCTTCACATAGGAGGAGTGAGGTCAGAGGAAATCTCTAGTGAAGTCTTTAGGCTCATTAAAGATTGGATTGATCTCTGCAACACCTACTGTAGCTGCCACAGCTTTGGTTGTGCCAGCTGGCAAAGGAGAAACTTGCAGACTGCAAAATAAAATGCCCCCAATGCCCCCAACCCAATTTTACTGTGAAGTAGCAGCAGCTGACAACAACAATTACTTGCTGTTATTGGTCATGTATTTATTTTACATGTGTGAAGAATATGGTTGTACATCGCCGCTTTAAGAGAAACATTTTGAAGAGTTGAGGAATTGGGTTGAGTCTTGTCCACTAATCGCTCATGTTTAACTTAATTAGGTTAAACAGAGGATTGTGTCTTATTACCTTTCTTTTCTAGACCTGTACTTTAACTCATTGCTCTTTTGGATTCTTGTAGATCCATCAGGTATAAACATGTTAAAATGCTACAGCAACAGACATGAGATAATACTGTCATTAAACAGTGAACTCGTTTTGTTATATTTGTATACTGGTGTTTTATATGTATAATGTGACAATATTGCAAAATTTTGGTTAATAATATGTAGGAAACTATTTTAACATTGTATTTTCTCCCACAAAAGAATGTAATGTAATAAAATTTGCTTTAAACAACTGATTCGCCTCTTTGTTTTATTTTAATTCTTTATTAATGCCAGCCATTCCAAAATCAATGTTGCGCATTAAGAATTAAGTGCCCACTTGAATGAAACTATTTTTTGAATACAAGTCTTTACAGTGTGTAGCCATTCAAGTTAAAAGTCCATCTCTCTGTCTTTTCTCCCTTACATTGTCTGTAATGAAGGGATTAGCGAAAACTCTCAGTACCAGCCATTATCTTTCAGACAATAGATTTTTTGAAAGAAAGTTTTGTCGAGGCTTCATTAGCAATGGCCTCCCTCTGTGGTCTGAATGCAGGACACATTTGGAGCAATTACTTGACCAGAAAACAACTGTCAGTTATTCTTAAAGGGGCAGGATTCCAATTAATAAACCTCTTAAACCCTTTGGTTTTATGACCATTCCCTGCAAGCTTTGGTGTCTTGTGTGGTTAAGGAGAGAAAGACATTACATGTGCTTGTTGCACAGGACTCCAACAGCTCCTTTGCTCACTTGTGAGCAGGGGATTTCAAGGACTTAACTGGGAGTAACAAGTGCCTACAGTAGTGTCATTCGACTACTTGTTGACTACAGGGACTCCATGTGCAAAGCGTAGCCTGTGTTACGGACCTGACGGAAGGTAAGATTACTTTACTTGATTTATTATTATTATATCAATTATTACATCTATTGCTGTATGTATGGGTTTCCTAAATACGCATTTGTATTGAGGTGAGAGATGAATATTTTATCTAAATGCAGCTCATTTTTGCTGGCTCCCAAGATGTTCTCAAATGTCTTGGGGTTAGGTTACTTTTTTTTTATTAAACTCACTGTATAACTATGTAAAGACGGGAGTCAGACATGAGTGCATTATGTGACTTTATAACACTATACACTAAAAACTTAACATATTTGCTAAAATATGTTAAAAGTAGATCAAATGTTTTCATTTATTAACTTTTGAACTTATCATACTTTTATTTTTTTATTCATTCACCTTTTTTGCCTAAACTTGGCCTGTGTGTAGGCACCAACACCTTATTCTGTTGTGATTATCTATTATAACTAAAACTATACTAACATAAGTATAACTTGGCAAAGTTTGTTGTGAGAAAAAAGGAGGAAAGGAAGATATTCTCACTCAATACTTGATGTCATTTATCTTAATGCAAGTGAATACATTTCCTCATACAGATGTATGCGGATGAATGAATAACTTTTACATGTCACTACAGTTTACAAAGAACATTAACAAAAAAATAAACTGTTTATTAAATGTAAAAGCACCTTTTTCTGTATTTGTAATATTTTTTTTTCTTTTCTCTCATTCTTTTACAGACAAAGATGTGAGTTTGCTCTGCTTTTGTGTTAACAATACATTCAACCTCACTGAAGCTGAAGTCCTTGAAGGAGACAGCCCTCACACGTCACATACAGTAAATCTGCTTCATTGCATGTGAAGCAGAACAACAGCTCTGTACAACAACTGCTCTGACTTGTCGCATTTGAGAGCATTTTGTTAAATTTTGCAAAGAAGAGATAAAGTGTCTCCAAAGGCTCGGATGCATTTGTCAATGGATACTCTGGGAATAGTGGACGATAGTTGCCTGGACAACTATGACATGGCAAAAGGTGCTGGGTCAAGCGGTGGAGGCAGGGTCCATAGTATAGATGTCATACTGGGATTCACAAAAGACCAGGACCCTTTACTTCATTCAGTAGGAGATGATGACAGCCAAAAAACAAATCCAGAAAACTCACAGCACTCTGAGAAACAGGTCCAGTCGGACCCTTATGGGCACCTTCCAGAGATGTGTGACAGCTCCCAACAATCTTCCTACAATGGTGAGTCTTTTCAGAGAAGAAACAGTTGTCAGTCTCAAAAACATTTCTTCAGGATCATAATGAGTTCTAAAACCTTTGTCTTTAACTGTGCAGCAAGTAAACCAAGAGCTTTACTGAGTCTGTCAGAGTCGTGTATGGTCAGTTTAAAACGCCATGCTGCCATAGTTTTCTGCTATGTATTGGACCAGTGGCTTTCCATTAAAACATTCAACGTCACATATTAACAGCCAGGCTCACAATAGTTATTTGGTTGTCTGAAATGACAGTTAAAGGAAGTATGTAAATGTAATTTGCACTTAAGCCCAATTTGTAAAATGTGCAATACCAATGGGGGTTTTGGTGTGTGGAAATGTTGCATTTTAGCACATTTATATTTTCATGCTTCCCTCTCAAGATGGAACTCATCACTATTTCTCAGAATTATTTATTAAAGCAGCCGACCTCTCAAGCCTGCAGTACAACAGAAAAGAAAGCCAGCAGGAGAGAACTGAATTAACAACAAATGAGTCATTCTGTGATGCCCAAGATAACATTACCTTTGCTCGTGAGTGCCTTCTTGCCATATTAAATATAGACTCTCAATTTAGTATATGTAAAAGTATATTAAATGTCTTGTACATCCGTTTACGCACATGTCTCAAGAACAGGTCTTTCTTCTTGCTCTCACATTGTTAAACATGTGTGGCTACTAATACGAAACAGTTACGTTACATTTAGGTGTCTGCGTGCCAGGGTCGTGGTATTGTGTATGCTAGATAATGGCATAAATTGAGGAGGCTATTGTAATAATTTACTGTGTCTGAGCTGTTCTTGTTATGTTCATTGTGAGGTCCATACAGCTGGGCATACTCATCTTTTGTAACTAGGAGATGTTGAGGAAATTTTAAAAACTGTTCTGTGTATTAATAATAATAATAACAATACTTTTTCTGCATAGCAGGCCTTTAACATATGGACACACTGGTAGGTCAGGGTTGAAAACAGAGGTTAAAAGGCAAGTGAAATTAGCCTGTTGTCACCCATTACGACCTGCAAATCAGCTCAACTTAGTATGAGGCATTGCTTAATATATACTGTCACTAAGTTATCTAAGGCAATACTGCTACAATTTGTGGCTTGCAAAGAGTTAAAACCAGATCGGTTAGAGTTCTTTTGAATTATGAACAAAGGCATATCCATAGACACTTGCTCATACTGTCTCTCAGTGGCTATGCCAGAATGTGACAGAAGATTTCACATTTGTCTACTGACACATAAAAAAAACATTTTTTTAAATAACCAAGAGACTCACAAAAACTCATATGTGAGCTGTAAGAATGCATGACTATCTCAATATAGTCTGCCATGTAACTAATATTATGCTTAATAGCTAATTATATTCATGGTATATTGACAAAGCGACACATATTTGAAAAGTACAGTACAGCAGTGACAAGAGACAAATGCCAGTGTGTGAGCTTCAACAGAGCAGGTGTGACCAATGGAGGAGTAGATTACTGTATATACTGCCCACTGGACATGCGTTATTTGTGTTTCTCAAGTTGTTTTGGTACTTTTTCTGTCATGAAAGGTTTTCATTTCATTTTCTATAGAGTAAAACAATCCCAGTCTACCACAGCCTCTATTCTCTGTAAAGACACATTCACAGTGACAGTCTACCCTGCACCAAGAGTTTGCAAAACTTTTACGACTTCGGGAAAATTTGTTTTAAAGATCATTCTGCTGCACTGGCCCTCCAGTTTTATCACCTTTTTATCATCAGGATTAAAACTATATCTAAATTTGCTCCTTAGTCATGACGTATATGATAGAACATACACATCTATGAGGACGCTTAATGTCTGTGAATTGTACACGTATTGTTGCACATATAACATACCAAAGCCTCTGAGTGGCTCCTGTGGTGAAAGAGTGGTTCCTGATTACCAAGAAACCTGAAACACACATGGTTCACTTGCTCTACTGTACACCCATTTAATCTGCACTATGACTATTTACTTGTCTTGTGCAGAAGCCAACTAAAGTCCCTTGTTATTAGAGGAGGCGGGGACTCGCAGGTTTAAGTGGTAGCATCTGTTGCTATGGGATTATTGCAAAGGAAGAATTCAGTGAAAGACATGATGTCATTTGGACTTACCGAACTCCTGGGGTTTACAAGCCCTTGACAGTATAAAGGGCATCAGTCATTAAGCTGTTTTATCATGAGAATCAAAGTTAGGATTTCACTTTTTGATGGTGTTTTCTTTTTAATCTATTTTTTGACATGATCAACAATCACACAAACAACAATAATTTTGAAGTTTTTTTTATTACTGTCATTTTTTCACAAGCCAATTTTGGAAATGTTGTGGCATGTGAATTGTGTTAATGCAAGATAATCAAATACTGACAACAGTGGGAAAGGTACCTCTTTATTATTATTATAGATGGACTCCTTGGCTCAGAGCTTTGTTTGAATTAAATACGCAGTGGTCCTTTGTCTCCAATTGCTCTTGGTCTTTAGTCAGCCACAATTTGTAGCAGGTGGGGAGAGTTTCCAAAATTAAAGCACTACTTTTAGTGGCACACAAGTCAGTTGTTTAAAATCTCAAAATAGTTCTGTAAGGAGAAGGAGAAGAGAAAATTTGGTATTTAGAGACAATTTTCAAAATGAGTCTGACATTAATCATAAACAAAGGATCCCTGCAGAGATTGTATTTTTTGTTAAATAGTAACATCCCTTTTTAAAATCAGAAACACCTATTATATGTTTTATCATTGTACAACACAATTTATGAAATGGAAGCGTATTTAGTCGGGGTATATTACCTTTTTGCCTCAGAGCACATTGTGGCTTTTTACACGGCTGTATTGGTCATGTCAGTACCAGACAAGTTTTAACAAAAAAGTCCCCTTTGACGATATACTATACATTTAATTTCACCTTCAACATCTTTCCATGTATCCTGCCTTTCATTTTAGAATCTGACCTTTTCTCTGGTGACAAATGCGATGACGAAATGAGCAACCTGCAGAAGGAACTGGATGTTGCTGAGGGGTCTCCAGAGACCGTGAAAGATGAAGAGCACACTAAAAAGAAACACAGAAGAAACCGTACCACCTTCACCACCTATCAGCTTCATGAGCTGGAGCGAGCCTTCGAGAAGTCCCATTACCCAGATGTCTACAGCCGTGAGGAGTTGGCAATGAAGGTTAACTTGCCAGAGGTTCGAGTTCAGGTAAAGTTTACCATTTGTGGTCTGGGTTATACTAAACTCATTTAGCCTAAACGCCCAACAGTTTTTAATTAAAGATCCACAATTTATTTAATATCTCATAATAATTTTTCCTCATCCTATTTTGTTAACCTAGAGCACCTCTCATAAAACCACTGTTTCAACCTACAAATTATACAGCGACACTACAGCTGGAAGCTCTGAACAGCAAAAAGAACATTTCATTTCATTTTCAAATTAAAGATAAAAGCTTAAATTATTGTGAACACCAAAATAAACAGTAAAGTTTCCAACCTTTGTACCACCTAGTGACAGCATCAGTGATAGTGGCTCACTGCACTCATCCCCTCTGTCTTTGCCAGGTATGGTTCCAGAACCGGAGGGCCAAATGGAGA
Organism: Datnioides undecimradiatus; assembly: GCA_008933995.1. Taxonomy (NCBI): domain Eukaryota; kingdom Metazoa; phylum Chordata; class Actinopteri; order Lobotiformes; family Datnioididae; genus Datnioides; species Datnioides undecimradiatus. The sequence goes on from WARS01000052.1 coordinate 4,300,374, forward strand.
CGTCAAGAAAAGATGGACACAAGCACTATGAAGCTCCATGATTCTCCCATGCTATCCTTCAATCGTCCCCCGATGCCTCCTAGTGTAGGGCCAGTGGCAAACCCAATGCCCCTTGATCCCTGGCTAACCTCGCCCATCGCTAGTGCCACACCCATGCATACTATCCCAGGGTTCATGGGCTCACCGCAGGGCCTGCAGCCTGCCTATCCAAGCCACAGCTTCCTCAACACCACACCTGGCATGGTCCAAGGTATGCAGCCGATGGGCCCTCCTCCCTACCAGTGTACACCCAACTTCAATGATAAATACCCGATGGAGGACGATAGGAGCTCCAGCATCGCAGCACTCAGGATGAAGGCCAAAGAGCACATTCAGTCAATGGATAAAACCTGGCAGCACATGTGATTTAATAAACCTCTGTGGACATATTTTTGGGCTGCTTGAATGTTTACAAACTGCTTTTCCACTGTTCGTTTCATGTACCAGTGAGCGTACATGGCACCAAAGGAGTCATAAGCAACTCTGAAAATGAACTTGTGATGTTTTAAAGTTCTGTATAAAAATGTTATTAATTTTGAATTAACCATTTTTAGCCTCATATTTCTGGGGGTGATTTTGGTTTTGTTTAAAACATTTGGGAATAGACCCTTGTTTGATGAACATGAATGTTTTAACACTTGTGTTAGCATCAATTTTGTATAACTCTGATACATATCAAACAACTACCACATAGTACATGAGAGGCTTAGTAGAGCCATGTGTTCAGTAGTAGCAACGTTTTTGTATTTTGACTCACTCCTTGGGGAAATTTAAACAAACCTATACAAGTTTTCTGTCTTAACTGAGGGGCATCCTTTTGTATAAATAAGATATTTTTTTATTAAAGAATTCTAACACTGACCCCAATTCTGTCTACACGTATCTGGATGTAAGGTTTCCCGACTCCCTTGATGAAAAATATCTTCAAGAGGAAGAACACTTTTTTTGTACTTGGAGGGCATTTGCTAGATCTAGAGAGTTACAGTATACATTTGGTTGTGTCCTTGTTGTCTGTCTGGTTGGTTTTGTTTTGGGGTGGGGGTGAAGTTCTCTATTTTCTAATAATAATTTTAGTTGCACTTAAAGTGGGCACAAATGAGTATTTTAAAACCACTTCTCCCACTCAAACTCAAGTTTGATTAGAGTTAAAAATCATCTGTTTTTTATTTAACTGGTTAAACTGGAGAGCATTGAATCCTGATGGGGGAGGTTATCGGAAGTCACAGAGCGTAATCTGGCTCAGAAGCTAATTTAAACAGACAAGCATACCTCTTAACACCTAATTACTGCTTATAAAGCGATTAACCCCAGATTCTCAGCCATAGACAGCGTGCCCTCAGATGCCCCTGTAAAACCCTTTTCAGGACCTGATTAACTTTGCCCCTCCCCTCAAACTTCACCTTTTATATCATTTTGCAGCAACATATTGATGTTGCCTTTTCTTTATGCACTTATGCATCTTAATCTTCATCCTTACTGATAAAGGATGCACCTCACTGAACTGTTGACAAAATATTCACTTAAGTCAGGGGGATTTAAAGTGAGAAAGTTAATGGGTGCTGGCAGCCTTGCTTACTTCTTGGAAGTAGCACAGTTTGATGTAACTGTTGGACCACAGCTAGAAGGAAATGACGCTGCACTGACGTTTGTCAGAGACACAAGGTCATGGCGATATTCTTGTGTGTATTTGGTGTGAGTGCTGCAAGCAAAGTCAATTTCCTGTCTGTTCTTAAAGTAAAAAAACAAAAAAAGATATATTTGATGGGAATCAAGGGAACAGGAACAGTATTTTTACCCATTATAATCTCTAACTCTCAAAAATAATGCGTCATTACATTTGTGTTGGCAAGACCTAACAAAAGGTGATTGAGTACTGTGGTGATGTTGAAATTATTTGGGAGTGGAGGTACCCTGTGGACACTGTTATGAAGCGCAAGGAAGAGTTATCATTTACATTATCTGTATATCATGGCCTTTAGAAATGGCAGCATCTGCACTGTCAGTTCCATAGGTTTTGTTGTTTATTTTGTTATAATCCCTGTTGACAACAGGGGAACAAGAAGCCAAAGAAACAAGAAAGAACATTTCTTATTACTGGAAGACACATTTATAATGTGTGAGGATGTTTATTATTTTTAAATATTTTTTTCATCGGTGTGATATATTAATTTCTAGTTTTTTAGAATGTGACTTTTCGTTTTCATGTGCAAAACACAGAATAAAGTTACAGTAGCACTACTGCAGACAAACTTTGATTGTGAATCTTGTTTTTCTTTCTACACATGCATTAGTAAGCCACCAACATGACTTAGAACCGTTAATGAGTGCTGGTGTACAATAGGCCATGTAAGCTGTGACAAGCTGGTCTGATGGAGGCCTGTTGTGTTCGCCCAGGCTTGTGGACCTTTGCCAGGCTGTTAGACAGATGAAGCTCCACTCCATCAGGCTCAACCAGGGGTGTCAGGAGGCCCCGCCTGCTAGGCTGCAGAGGCCACAAGGGCTAAAGCTTTAATTGCCCTCCAGTAGCCGGTGTGGCTAAGCTTCTCCAATTTATTTTTGGATGAAAGTTTATATAGAGGCCTACTTTAAGTACTTTGATTTTAATTACTTTGTTATACTGCAGGTACTTTTATTAAGTCTTGGTGAGTATTGGTGCTGAAGGAGTAAAGCCTAGACAGTATTGCATCAGTAATAGACAGATGACATGTTGGGATAAATCCTGCACCTGTGATCTTTTAGAATACAGCATTTAAAATAGGATCAAAATAAATTTGCTCCAACTTGTATCATATGTATTGCAGTATGCAACTTCTCAGAGCCTTAAGGAGACAGCCACTGAATAAGTGAACATACTCCCTGTCTAGCTCTTTTAGTATTGCCAGTGGGATTAAAACAAGTCTTTGTGCCTTGAAAACTGGAAACAAGAGAAGAGAACTCTCAGAAATATCACAACAAAAATTATATCAAGGTTTATTGAAAAATATATTGGCTTTTTAACTCTGCTGCACTACAAAAATAATTGCACAAGACAGAAAATAATGCACCTTAGTAAAGTTATTTCTTTCACTGCCCTGTTATTAGTTGCTTTCTTTTACTTTTGCGGGCATGGCAGTTGCTAAATATTCATACCAGTTACATGCTTCAGCAGTTTGGTATAATAAATCAGTAGAGAGGGTGTAGATGTTTATGCTGTATTTACTGATAAGCCTCTCTCACAACACCTTTTTCAGAGAGACTTAATGTAGAAACACCCAAAATTTGCTCGAGATACACTCTCAGAACTAGTAATTAATTACACACATTATTGTGTTATTTTGCTTGGCCAAGCGTGACCTTCACTGGGGCCCAGGCTCTAGTTAACAGGCTGACTAGCGGGACATGGTCCACGGTGGAAATAATAAGGGAAAGGAGCGGAATTAATTGGGTTTGATTAAGAACACTTTTCAAAGGGACACCATTTTCCCCTCTTGACATAATTGGGGATCACTCAGAGGGTGGGGGGGATTTGATGGCTGGCGCCAGTTGCTCGTCTTCACCCCAGTGTTCACTTTGAGAAAAAGGACATGTCAGTCAAACAGCACTCCCTCCCCGGCCTTGCACACATGTGCATAGCATGCACCAGCACACATATTAATGGCTTGATTTCGCATTTCATTCATTAAAATGCATTCCTTGCAAGTAATCTTAACTCCAAGCAACTAAAAATGCCTATACTTAGCACAAACGTTTAGAAACCATAACAGGGACGGCTGAAGTAACGAAAGGGAAACCAGACTGGCTACGGACTATTTGGTAATATAGGCAAACAAAAGGAAAGCATGTGTCATCTTGTATTCTCAAAAAAGGGCTTCGACAGACTCTCGTGAACTCTATCACTATGAATCTTCTTTTACTAAAATATATATTATTTTAAGCACTTGGTCAAAATTATGTAAAAGACATAGCTTCCTATCTACCTCTTCCATTTCTATAAGAAGTAAGCTGTAAATACAGTTTTCCTGTTTTCTGTTGCTGTTCTAAGTACAAGCATAAGACAAATTAGGTCGTTATCGGTTTACAAAGTGTACAAAGTGTGAGAGTATGAGAAGTTTCAATGAAAACCCTTTTAGAATTATATGTTTATGCAAGTATAGGACATTATTTTGTTTTTCTCCTCTTAGAATCTTAGAGTTATGTTTAAAATCTATTACATTTCATACAAAAAAATGGTTTCTCAATTAAAAGAGAACAGCGTTGATCATCTTAAAGACAGCTGAATAGAATAGAATATGAAGACTTCTCTTTAAGATGGAAAAGAACTCAGCAGTATGGTAGTGATCAGTCATCTGACACAGAAAATTGTTTATTTTTTATCAAAGCAATATTACAACTTGATAAAGACTTGCAGCCCCAGTACTTTTTATTTGATGTCGCAGAGCAGGGCAACCCCTCTCAAGATCCAGTGGTCTGGTGGCTGGATGGTAGGCAACACCACTGCTGTGATGTAATTCAGGTCTGTGCGCCTTGGTTTCTTGTAGATGGGGCAGAAGTACAGCTTAGGATCGACAGGGGCAGTGGAATTGATAGCAAACATATGGATGACAGGCAAGGGTGTGAACAGCACTTTGGGTGAGGACTCGACAAGGCAGGTGTTTTTCCTGTCCCAGCCAGCGCCATCTAGGTACAGACCGTACACATACACTCCCTCCTGTTAAGTAAAGACAGTCAGTGGTGGATGATGAATATCAATTGTTCAATTGATTTCTCAGGATCAAAATGAAGAGAGAATACTGTCAAACCAAGACAATGTCTGCCAATTTTATAATATCAAAAAATAAGCTGAATTTGAGATCTATGTATTAATATTAGTTAGTACATTTCTAGTATTTCTATGTTTTTTGACTCACTGTAGGGAAGGCAGTGATCTCCTCCTTTGCCTGTTTCAGTACTTTGTTGTGCAAGGTGACTGTGTCCAGAGCCCAGCCTTTGTTTGCCCTTGTTACTTCTTGTCTCATAGCTGTTAGGAATCCTGAAAGTGTTTTCCCAGAAAGACATTATTAGCAACAGTCACCTATATACAAATATAATTCCAGCTCAGCTGATGGTGACTTTGATTTAGGTCTTTATTTTACAACCAAGCCATTATTTAATACTATTTACTGGTGTAAGGCAAGGTTAAAAACTCCTTATTCTGCAAAAATTGCTAATCACCCTGTGGGTTGAAGAAGCCTGTCATCCAAAAGGTTTTGGGTCGTCCTTCAAAAACCCAACTGTGGAACTGTTTATTTCTCTCCAGAAGCTCTGTGAACCAAAAGCCTAGCGTCGATGACTCCCAAGAGATTTTCCTCCACAGGTTTGGCACACGGGCATCAAAAATATTGTCCAGGGCATCGCGGAGGTTCTAGGAGTCAAGTAAAGATCAGCAGCTTCACAGCACTTTAAACACAGGCAACACCTGTTTGCTAGATAGTTTACTTGCAGTATTTTTAGAAACTAAAAAAAGATGTTTACTCTACATACACTACTTCTATAATTTACCATTGCAATATTACATTGTGCAAAAATCCAGTCATTATAAATTGTGGCCAGAATAAAACATTGAAAAAAAAGCTAATGAAAAACATGTACTGAAGTTAATATTTTAAGAAAAATTTATTTTAGAGTGAGGATTAGGGTGAATCAGTGATCTGACCTCGCTCATGATGATAGTACCATCGATGGCCAGCTTCAGGTCTGTCAGACTAGTGCGAACCACACTGATGATCCTTTGCATTCGATCGACCTCCTGCCGTAGGAAGATGTTCATCGGGTTCAGAGCTCCCATCTTCAGCAGCCTGGCCTTGACCTTAACCCATAAAGGTTTCAGAGTTAGAATTGTAGTTGGTGCAAGAATTGACAAAATCCTTATTGAACAAACACACTGACCTCATGCGGAACATAATTAGGGGGCAGTTTCTCCAACATGTCTTCCGCCATGTTGTAAACAATGGACTCGCGAGTCACCCCTGATCCGCCCCCACTTTCCTTGGGCTGGATATTTGTGATCGTGTCAAGCACCTCTGCAGATGTGTTTGTCTGGTACCTAGCGAACATGGAACACAAAGTATAGATGCTATTACAGCAATAAGGCTACACATTGTAAAACAATGCATTATAGGCACAGTTTCTCTATCATTAAGTAGCTGTAGGTTAATGTTTCCTTACGTGATGTCAGCATTAGGATGCAGCCCCAGTGCTTGGGGTGAATCCACAATGGGCAGAGCCTCAATATTTTCCATGTACTCTTCCACTGTCTTGCACAGTGGAATTTTGTAACCCGTGTAAAAGCAAAATGATGGGTCAAACATCTTTTTACTAAACCACACCTGCAAAGAAAAGAAATGCATTTACTGTGACAAATGAAATAAATTTACTGATCAAAGACATGTAACATATAAATGAACCCAAAAATGGGATTATTACACGTGCAAAACACTTGAGTAAGAGTTTGTCGTAGTCATCTGTAACTCTTCCTCCATATTGCACCTCAGCTAGCATGTATCGCACAGTTACCCATGACACATCCTGTAGAGGGGTAAAAGCACAAAATGATAAGTAACCAAAAATGCTATCTTAGACCAGAAAAGTTAGACAGCCAAACCCTTACCTTCCTGAGGCCACAATCGTCCAAGTGTTTCTCAACAAACTCAACACTTGCAGTAAAATCAGCAGAGTTGAACTCATAAGGTATGTTCCAACCCAATGGTCCAAATTTACGTCGTTCCTAAAAAGCAAAGCAATAAAACACAAGTTTGCATATATAATATGGTCAGTGACCAGTAATTTAAATTAAAGAAAAAGCCCAATCAAGAGATTTATTGTTGTGAACAGTTAAGTTTACTTTACATTTTAAAACACTGATGACTGAATCACAACAGGCTTTTAGATAAATTTGATTGACTTTGGAATAGACAGTACCTGCACAGCGGTGTGGAGAAAGGCCACGCTGTACAGCATGGGCTTCCACATTGGAAGGTTGCTTACGTCCAACTGGTTCTGTGAAATTCCTGCAAATGTTCGTTTTAAGCCAGCACGTATTCCCTGGGGTGGATCGTTGGTAAACTTGATGGAGGACTACATGTAAAGATGTGAGACACATTTGCTCTAAGCTTGTACATGAACCATATATAAAGTCATGACAGTATTTGTAAAGATTAGGTCAGGGAATTAAAAAATACACAATTTAATTCATACATACATACATGAATACATTACATAAAGATTCATACTCGTGAAGTGTCACCTGTAGGAGTGTGATGGAGAACTGGCTGTGTGGTTCTGTGGTGATCCAAACCCTAAAAGTGTCATGCATGGTTTCTGCAGTTGAAATTGTTTCTAGCAGTTCATTCATAAAGCCCAGGCCCAGGTGGCAATTTTGCAGAAGGACCCAGCCTCCCTGTACATACAGGCCATACAGTTGTTGACATGGTCAGCCATCATTTTAAGAAGTTCGCATTCATTAAAATACTACTTGATTAACTAAGAATACACACCTGTATCATGGATGTCTGTACAAGCTTCCTTGCATGCACCTCTTGCCCTTGCCCCATGGATATAGCTCTGCATTCTAGATGCAATAAGGAAGTGAGATCATGACATAAGTCCCATGTATGACTCTTCAATGTAGAGATATGAGGCTTCTAAATGTTGTAAGTATAATTACATTAACAAACTCACCAAGTTGAAGTTTCTTAGCGAGTGCTTCAATTTGTTCTGTGGGATCTGAGCCCATGGAGAGGAAGCAAATTAGAGGAGTGCGAGGGTCACTCTCCTCCCATGTGCTGTGAAGGTTTAATATAACTGGCTCAGCAAACTTCATGCCCATTGATTCTCCTACATACTTTCTGGCCTGAGACAAGGTACGATCAGGGCACCAAGACCTGTGAAAGATATAGATTGTAAGAATATTGTACTTATAATCATATTGAGTATTTCACCACATACTTTAAGTAATGTTGCTGACAGCAGGAAACCACCTTATTAGCAAAAGTTTATGGAAGACATCGAGGACGTTGTATCCATCTGGGATGACACCTTCCTCCGGAGCATCGAGATTGAGCCATGCTTTCCACGCTTTCCCATTTTGAGACACCTTTCAAATATATTAATAATAAGAACTTGTAACATGACCTCAGTGGGACAGATGTAACATGAACCATACTTAAGCTCACCTGGGTTATGATGTTACTAAACTGTGGCAATTTGCTGAGTTCCACTAAGTTTAGCCACACCATATCCAGGATCCAACTGAATGGCTTAGAAGGGCAGGTCTTCAGGTCAAGAGCTGCACCGCCTGTTTGTATATTCAAAGACGTTTTCATGTCATGAGATGCCATACAGTCATACAATAAATCTTACTGGCAGTGTTCATTACATTACCTTTAATAAGTATCTGAAACATATTATGCTCTATTTTTGTATTCTGCAAGTCAATCTTCAGGGCCAGCAAAAGTGTGAAGATAAACTTGTGGTTCTCATACAGGCCCCTCACTGTGTATCTAAAAACCTCGTAAGTCAAGTATTCAATGATGTTTGCAATTCGCATCTGAGTTTTATAGGACTTCTCAGACCTGCGCAGGCAAATACATCATCAAAAGCAAAGTAAGCAAAAGAGCAATAGAGACAGAGAGAGTGTAAAAAAAACGTTTTGATATGATTATAAGACAGAATGAATGCCATACCTTAACAGTGACAGGTCAAAGATTTTGAGGAACTGACCCAGTGAGGTCTGGTACATGACATTGACCATGCTCATCTCTGTGATGAGGAAGTAAAGGATGCTGCCTCGGGAGGCGACGGGACGGTATTCTGCTTGAGCTATATTGATCTTCAGCTCAGCGTCTGCTGCAATACTGAGTTTTGCACTGACTTCGGCAGCAGTTTGCTTGGTTGTACTCAGAATGCCAATCATGGAGTCATCATCAACCAAGGAACCTTAAACACAAACACTCTTATTTTTAGAAATAAATGATTACATGACAAGGTATTAATCTGGTATTAATCTGCACCAGTACCTTTTGTGCTGCTGAGTTTGTAGAGCAAGTTGTCTTCCAACTCCTGCATCTTTCTCTTATTGGCAGTTACGTCCTCAATTAGCTTCAATCTTTCTGCCTCCAGCTCCTGTTAAAGGAATTGAAAAAACTTTCACAACCTTTTAGCGCAAAAAAAGTTCACATGCAGCTGAGGGCATGAACAAAAGCATGATTACACGCTGATAGCAATAGCAAAAATAACTCATTGATTCAGCTGGCCTAACACAAACGACTTGTTTGGAGACTGCCATGTGATGGTCTTAAAATACTTTGTTGCTGTCTCATGGGCTGAAATTGTTACAGTTATTGTCATCATTTAATGCCATATTGTTTACCAATAATAACACCAACAATTACATGGGGGAAAAAACACTTACATGTTTCTCTCTAAGGATGACACGACCAAGTAACTGGTTCTCCAGACCCTTCATGTTTACAGTGAAATCAATGATAGATGTCTTAGCACTGACTTCTGGGGTGTATGCTGGATTAGGCAGTTTGGTGGTTATATAGAGCTGGAAGCCATCCATCACATTTACCTCCTTGTCTCCAACTTTGACCTACACAAAACAAATCCAATAATTTAAAGACACGTTTCACAGCTCTATAGTTGATTTAAAGTAGGTAATATAGGTTATTACCTTAAAACTTGTCCCAGATTTAATAAAGTTTTTCTCAAGGACATTGTCAAGGGCAGGGTCCAACTCCTCGCAAACATCTTCAATGAGCAATGGGCGTCCCAAGGAAAGACAGTCTTCCAAATGAGAGCGAAAAAACTTATGGTTGAGTGATGTCACCTAAAACAGAGATTAGAGATTGCTTTAATACTAACTGCCACTGAAACAACTTATTACTGTGCAAATTTCACTGCAATTCACTATGTACTTGGAATGCATTAGCCTTTTCTTTTTCCTTAATCCAAGCCTTTCCCTGAGTCTGGGGATCGATGAGGAGGGGATATCTTGTTGCTTTTGTGACAATGATGCCATTCTGCACGGACAAGTCATCTCCTGGGAGTCCTTGAAGGTTCCACTCACTTATCTAAAACATAAATGGGGGTTGGTGAATGACTTCTTGTGCAGCTAATAAGAAGGTAAACTTAAAATTTGTTTGTCGTACAGTGGGAGGATCCACTAGAGCAGATATGAGGTTGAGGTTGTCTGTAAAAGGGATTTTATGGCTCTTTAGTTCTGCCACCCAGATGTCCTTCAATAACATGTCACGGAAACTCTGGTTGAATGGCCCACAGTAAGACAGGAAGCCAGTGAGCTGGAGCACATCACCCACAAGTCTGCCAAAGACAGAAGAGAACAACCTAATTTAAACACTTTAATGATCAAACTGGAAATGTCCCATAAAGAGTCCAGTCCCTATTAAGATGATAATAAAAGTCCCTTAAATGTTATGTGTGCATTAGGAATCACAGGCATTTTCAATATTAAAATGTTCTTTTTAATATACCTGTTGATCTGTGATTTAAATTCTCTGCTTTGCTCTATCCAGCGAACCTTCTCTCCACTAAGTCCATCAATAAGTGCAGATGCAGCCTGCATTTTATTCCTGCACATCTCAGCATCATCCAACAAGTCCTGTAAAATGTAGTATTTTAAGCGATTCACAATCTAAATTTCCAGATAAAAGTAAATTGAATATTTATAAGGGTTAAACCACACCTGTTTCTCTTTCATAGCAGCATCACATTTGGCCTTGACTTTGTCAAACTCTGCTTGCTTATCTGCCAACTGAGCTTCAGCCTTGCTTAGCTCATTATTAGCCACTCTTAGTCTGCTTTCCTGAATGGCAAGGTTAGTCTGGACACAAAAAAATGACAATGCAGTTCACAGATCTGCATGAGGCACAACATGCAGCATAAAAAGAGTCAAACTCAGTGAAGTTCTGTTTTTCATTATCATCATATTTATATGACTCCAATGCAATCTCTGACTCTAAGCTAAGTAGTACAGTTCCTGCATTATTCACCTAAAACAGACTCATAACAGGGCATACTGATTCCAATAATAAAGAAAAGTTGTCAATTAACCAAGATCTCTATTGTAAAAAAGGCAGACTTTACCTTAAGTGGCAGCACTTCTTTGTTGATGCCAAAGAATGTGGCCATAGCTCGGGTCCATGCCAGCAGACCAGCTACATTACCACACACTTTCTTGGCATTTTCCATCGTGTAATCCTCCATGCCAAAGTAAGGCTTCAGCAGCTCTACTGTTTCCTCATTAATTTTGTCCTTTGGGAACTGCTGGAGTGAGGTCATAAAACCAGCACCACTAATAAGCTGAAAAGTTGACAAAGACAATTTGACAAACGGGAGCCGTTAGTTACATCACAATGTTAAGTATATTTATTTTATTCTTGTTGTTGTAATTAACAACACTACAGAACATGCATTCTGGAAATTATATACAAAAGTTATTATATAGCTTTCTGTGGGTTCACAAAAAGCACCGTATGCTGGTTGTGAGTACCTGGAAGAATCTCAAAGGTTAAAATTTAATGAAACATTGTTACCTTCAGTGCTTCTGCCCATGATGGCTTAATACATTGCCGTTCTGGATCAATCGTAACTGTGTCCAACTTCTTTAGGAATAAAAGCAGACAGCAGTCCAAGATCCTCATGATTAGATGAGGAGGCTTGGCTAACTTTCTCACAGTAGCAATGTCAGCAGGCTTGATGGTCTGTACAATTTTTAAAGTATATCATGTGTCATGTCATGCACTATATTTGGTTTGAATACAAATTCAAATATGTTACAGAATGTCAGACAAATCTCACATTTAGTGCAGCTTTAGCCTCTGCTAAAGCTGGCTTGGCAGCTTCCAGTTTTTCCTCAGCAATAGCTTTCTCTTTCTCAATGCCCTCCACAATTTTCTGAGCTTTGTCCTTCACAACCTGGACTTCATTCTTGACAATCGTAGCAGCTTCAGCACTGACTGTCACTTCTGCCACCACCTATGTAAATGCAACAAGAATGTGTCACATATTAAAATGGATAAAGAGAATGAATGAAAAGTGATGAAAAGTTGTTGACCTTTCATTCAATCTGCCAAATATGGGGCAGAATTTAATACTACAATAAAAAGATCTTTCCATAACTCCCTCTTAGCAATGAACGACCCAAAGGTAGCTGCTACGTACCACAATTACCACATCTTTTTATACTTGTTTCTGTCACTATACACTGTACATTCTAATCCATGAAAGGCTAAGGATCCACCCATCCATTATCTATGAATGTTATCTATCTATCTATCTATCTATCTATCTATCTATGTATGTTGTGACAGATTCAAAGGAGGATGGACCCTGTATTATCATTCACCTTGTCAGCTTTGAGAGAGGCTACAGCCAGCTCTTTTTCCTTGACTTCCAGATCTTTGGACAGTTGAGCAACAGACTTACTAGCTTCCATCAGTTTGTTCAACCCTGGAAACCAGTAACATCTTTTAAGATCCTTTTACTGAGCAGACCTTGCAAAGTTGTCTAAACATGTCATCTTTTGAACCATATCAAAGCCTTGCTGCTGAACTTCCTTACCAACATTCATGCGCTCTGCTAGTGTGTTGATATAGTTGTACTTCTCAGTGTAAAGGGTTTTGTAACCATTTATAAAAGAGAGGTAGGATTTAGGGGTGACATGAGTTCTTCTTCGGAACCTTAAAAATGACACAACATACAACTTCAGGTTCATGTAAAAATGTGGATATATGGATATAATTAATTACTATTTAACAAGTAGTATTAGCAAGTTTACCTTTCAAAATAATTTTCACAGGTTTCAGATACTTTGTCATGATAGGTACCCATGGTGGTCACCACAGAAGCCTTCACATCCTCAGAGCAAACCATTGGGAACTCTGACAAGAAATAGTTGGACACAGCCACCAGAGCCTCATTGGGCCAAGGGGTAAACCAGTCCATAGTGCATCCAGAAATTAACCCTGGAAACTTCAGTGATCTGGAGCAAAACTTCTGCCCCACCTGCCAAGGAGAGTAGATACAAAGTAAGTCAAATGAGAAAATTTACTTCTGCAGAAGTGCTGCATAGGTAATGTGTAAAGCTGTGTGATAGTGTGACAGTTCAAAGTGAGCATGCATGAAAAAGAAAAGATACAGGACATAAAAAAGGAAAATAATGTAGGTGAGGAAGTAGATAAAAAACTATATAAAGGGTATCAGAGTACCTTTGGGTTATTGCTTTTGGGTAACAAATATACAAAGATTTAACCTACCGGTGAAAAACAAAGAACTACATGAAGATTCTTTCGAGACCGGGATATAAAGTAGTCATAAAGATTGTCAAAAGTTGGCGGAACACGAGGAAACTCCTTTTTCATAACAGAGATCAGGCTCTGGGTGATCTCTTGGATCTCATCTTTAGCAAAAAGGTTGGATACCTGCACACAGAATTATAGGAAAGTTTTCAACTACATCGTTCAAATGTTCTCACATTCAGCTCTTATGTGTGACCATGAATTGGGGCTTCAAAGACATCAAACTTTTTATTGTTCAGAAGTCCTCACCTCTCCAGAAGAAAGAACATTGTTGAGGTACTCAAGGAAAGCTTCATCTTTTATTTCATTGTCTGTAAAGATGAAGGTGATGCCTTTTCCCTTAGCCCCAGCTGTTTTATACAACAGTTTTAGGTCATCCATGAAATTACTTATGTTGTATGTTCTGATGATAAAACACACAGGGCAGTGTTAGTAACAAACCCTCAGAATATCCTGTATGTCTTGCTGGAAGTGTGAATTCAGTAATACAGTAACTGATTCAAATGTAAGATTTTATACAACAATGATGTCTACTGCTTATTTAAAAAGTTCTCTTTTGAATCAAACTGGCCTTGCCTTGAACAAAGTTTTATCTAGTTCAAAATAACACATACTATAATATTTATGTACTAATTCCTCAACACTTTATCAAACAAAATTAGGTGACAAATTGATTCAGCATTTGGTCAACAACAAGTTGCCTCAAAATTATTTTTATGTTCTTTTTTTTTTGCTAAATATAGACTACATCAGTTTTATTGAGTTTTCCTCTTATTTCCCACCTTATCTACTTAATGCATGACCACTCTCCTCAGAATTGCTAACTAATGCTGATGTCAGTCTTTTTCCATTTGTTTTTACCTTGTCAGTGTGATCTGGAAGATGTTGTATCCAGCTATGTATGAGGCCAGGCGAGTCAGACTCTGTTTCCCTGATCCTCCAACACCCACAAGGAGGGCATTACCATTGTCAGTTCGAATGATTCTGGAGATCTAGACAGAAGGCAAATATCAAAGAAATCATAACAATCTATAGCTTACTCTTCAAACTAAGCGCCTGTTAGAATGGCTTTTAGTCTGACCTTGACAAGGTGAGTCATGGCATCAGTGAAGAAAACCAGATCTAGGGTTGAGCCTCTTACGACCTCATTGTGCTGAGTCTGATACATCATCAGCTTTTCTGATAAGGACTCAAGATTTGGCACCTGCAAGAACATTCACTTAGATCTCCATCACAGCTTTCTACATCTACAGTGTAAATGTCATTCAACTGTCTATATACAAAGTTTATACCAGTTCGTAAATTTTGGGGGCATCAAAACAAGCATTGTCATCTTCTTCTCCAGTGGGCTCAGGAGCATCTCGCAAGAAGTCCACAAAATATGGCTCAGGATGAAGTTCTGAGACAAGGCTGGGGTCAACATGCTTTTCAATGACACGACATATAGCCTTCTCAAACCACTCTCGGTCCTCAGAGCAAATAAACCTATGGCAGAACAATCTTTCAGTTTGCCATTTTGTAATTTTGTTGTGCGCAAAAGTGGATTGACTGTATGTAGGCACTGTACCTGTCAGCAATCACCCTCGTACATTCACATTTAAAAAGAGCCAAGAGAGTTGGGATATCATTACATTCCTCTGCCTTAATGTTTAACATTCCTTGCCAGATCCTGGACAAGTCTCTCAGGTTGAAGATGTAGTGGAACTTGGATGGTGTTGGAAGCATTTTTGCCTTCAGTGTGAAATTTTAAAATCAGATCATGTCTTCATTGTTTACGCTCTCTCTATAATGAATTCATATGATCTTTCAAATTATTACCTTTGTCCACTGCCATAAAATCCTCCCAGCAGACACAAGACACTTTACCATACCTGAAATCTCAGGTTTGAATTTCCTGCATGTGTGGAAATACCCAAGGCCGATTACACCTGCAGAATGAAACAACAGTTAAAAGTGTGTGATACAATCTAAAATAAGCAGAAAAAATACTTGTTTGTGAGACAGCTACCAAAGATCTTATCAATGGAGGTGTTTGATGGCAGAGTGCAGTTAAAGACTGTAAACTGTCTCTTCAGTCGTTGTGGGATGTCGTTTCTCCCACCACCAGGGTGAATCATGGCAGCCAATATCTGTACGTCCACAACAGTGGTAAAGTCTCCTGGCTTATCCAGATTGTACATGCCCCTCATTTCCATCATCTGGCGTACTATCTCATTAGTAATCTGTAGACACAGAGGTTCCTCAGGCTGAACATGAAATAGGAAATACATTAACAAATACTCTTATACTGTATACAGTAAACACCTGGTCTCCCCATTCATTAACAATAGGCATGTTGATATCATCAATGAAGATTGTCATCCTGCGTCCCCCTGGTGGTCCATAGGTGCTGCCAATTCTTTTCTCAATGAAGCTTTCCACTGTTCGCTGTATTGGAAAAAAAGGCATTTATAATCACAATGCAATCTGCAATTGTCCAAAACAAAGGATACAAAACATGATTAAGATTCTACCTGAAACATCATTGGTTCTGTTGCATATGAAAAATTTAAGGACTTGGACAGGTCTGTCTCAGGATCATATTTTTTTGTGTAGCTCTTTATCATGACAGTCTTCGCCGTGCCTTGTTCACCAATAAGCAGTACAGCCTATATAAAGACAATCAATACAAATTTTTCAGACATGTATAGTATAGACACGAGACATATATGTATAACAAAAATGTTATGTTCTAAACAAAAAAATAGTAATGTTATTTAAAACAAAAAAGACAAGGTCACCTTGTGTTGTTTGGCAATAGTCTCCAGCAAGAAAGAGGTTCTTGTGTTATCCACATTTGGCACAAGGATAGAGGCATAATCTGGCACATAGTCAGTTGAATAGACATACTCCCCTACATGGTTATTCCAATGACACCATTCACCTGAAAGAAGTTGGCATATATATACACACACACACACACACACACATGTTCTATGCTCATGATAAAACAGTCTTTCGAATACTAACTTAAAAAACAAACAATAAAATAGCAATAAGATGGCAATTAAAACTTAAAAAACTCTGTACCATTTGGGTTGACCATGTACTCAAAGATAGTCTCTCCTAACTGTGTTTGAGGCACATCAATGCCACTGTCATGGGCTCTGATGTAAGCTTCCAGTTTGTCTCTATCATCCAACTCCAAAAGGGCTCCCAGACTCCACATGAGGCAGAATACAAAGAGGCGTTCAAGGTGTTTGCTACCAGCCAAGCCCCCTGTCTCCCTGGTTGGGATGAGGCCCTCCAGCAGATTCACAGACTGAGAATAAATTGAATTCAGATAGTTCATTAAACAAGTTAAGAGCCATCACTCAGTTCCTGAATTTGGATACATACCTGCATAATGTAGTTGCACTCCAAAAGCTCCATTTTGGGTTTAAGGTTCTGCTTCATATATAAGTAGGCATCTTCAAATATCTTGTCATATAAACTCATAATACTCTCTGCCTCTTTTGCATTGCGCTTGTGAGCCCATCCCTACAACATAAAACCCATGTTACATCTAAGCATTTTATAACAAAATAACAATTATTTCTTTTTTGCAAACACCTTCTCCTTCGATGTTATAACACAACTGTACCTGGAGTATGGGTTGCCAGCTGAGAGCTGAGGAGCTCATAAAGACCATACCCACCCGGGACACTGTAGCAGGAGAGGCATTATCCATGTTGTGCACCTCAAACACCAGCTTACAGGACGGAGACATGGTGATGCGGTCACCATTAGCCAGGGTCAGAGTTTTGTTATCATCCAGCACAGAGTTGAGGTTTTCAATCCATATGGCATCCACAGGGCCATCCAACACAATCCAAATGAACTCCCCTGAAATGTTTACATTACAAAGCTATTACAGTTCAGTACTGCTCTGTTTTAAAAAAATATTTCAATGATGTGTCTTTGATGGTTTAGAGACATATTTATGAAGGAAATGTGTAACATAAATTAAAAAATGCCTTTGAACATGCTCTTAACCCTTAACCATGCTCTAAACCTTTCTTGGCTTTAAGCGTCCTCCTCCACAGAGCGGAAAAGATCCCATCAGTCCAATCATTGGTAGCTGTATCAAGACGACCAAACATCTGTGGTGCAGTGATTGCTTTAGGGTTCATTCTCATCTCCCTGTGTGGGGTCCCACATTCGGTCAAGGCTCGCATGAGAATGTTGATAACTGTGGTTTTCCCAGCTCCACTTGGGCCCAAAGTCATCAAACCATGGCGCACTCTTGAAGCCTCATAAAGCTGAAAGTAACAGTAACACAACAGTGAGGTATGATCCAAAAAAAACTTTCTAAGACACAAATCACAATAAGAGCCGCAGGAGGTTTTGAAGTACCTGAACCAGCTTGAGGTTCCATGGTGGGTGGTTCACAATACCATCTAGCTCAACTTGGTGGGCAACGGCAGCTTGAAGTTCAACATATGTGCTCCCATCTAGCTGGATACCAGGGAATAGGTCATTGATCAGACTAAGGAAGAGTGGCTCATCCTCATCCACCTGAAACAGACAGATTCACATGCACAGTATGTGCTGACACTACACAATTTCTCTGACATGTATTTTATTTTGCCTGATGGTCGATAGTAAATTCTTGTCATACCAGTTTCGAGAGATTCATATCACGCAGGACTCTCATGACAATGCTGGACTCTGTGTCATCGGGTCGTGCTCTTTTACTTGCTCCCAGTGTCCTTAACACAGACAAGATGTTCCTCAGCCCAAAGTCATAGTGGACCTGTGAAATAGCAGAGGCTGTGCATCAGTAGGGCAGTAATGATTCAAAGTAATGATTAAGCAGTGGCAACGGCATCCTTACCTGTTTTGTAAGTTGTTCTTCACATAGTTTATAGAGGACAAAGAATTTCTGGGCTAAGATGACATTCTCATTGAATCCACAGCTGGCTAGTTTGACTCTCATGATGATCTGTCAAAAACAACAGTGAACACGTGGCATGTGTTAAGACTAGAGCAAGAAGAAAGATGTAACTTTCCTGCAAGAGCAGCCTTGACCCACCTGTCGATCTGGTACCATCATAGACACTGTCCTGAACTGCACTTTTAAGTTTTCTGGAAGTTCCTGGCGACCTGCATATCCAGGATTCTAGACATGGAATGACAACATGTTATGTAGCCTTTATTTTGCGTTCTTCCCTAGTTTTAAGGTGTTTGTTAAAATCCTGTGCAATTGTGCATCCTACCATTGTGATAAACAGGCCAAACTCCGGATTCAGATCAACACAGTCTCCGTCAGTAAAGATGAAAGTGCTTTTGTGTTTCTTGCGTGCCATCAAAACAATGTAGATCTGCTGAGCAGCTACAGAAAGCACTGGTAGGTCTATTCTGTTGAACTCATCAAAGCAGCCCCAGGATCCTGATTGTGCAAGGCCTGAAATAAGATGAATACCTCATCAGATAAATGAAACTGTACACCACACTGAATCATTTCATTGCCTGGGATACCTTTATATATTCTGCCAAGTCCTCTGAAGTCCATCTGGTCTGAGCAGTTGAACACGACCACATACTTTCCGAGACAGCGCCCCATATCTTTAGTAGTTTCGGTCTTCCCAGTGCCGGCTGGCCCTGCAGGGGCTCCTCCCATGCTCATTCCCAAAGCCTGGGACAATGTGATGTAACACCTGTAAAAAACAAGTTTAACTTATGAGTTAAATATAAAAGTCATAAAAGGTTACTTCAGTTATCAGGTAATAAAATCAAATAACTCTTCTCTTGCCTGTCAGTCAGTGGAGTGATTACCAGTCGGTCAGTGCAGCCAAGGAATTCATTCTGATAAATGAAGTCAACATTAGTAATAGACACAATGACTTTATCCAGTTCCTCCTTGAAGTAAAATCTGCTCTGCTTCAACCATTCAAAGTCACTGACAGATTTTATGTGCTTTTTAACCTGTGGACAAAGTATTATGTCTACATGAATGTACTGCATGGATTACAATAATTACTTAATATGAAATATGAAAATATGAAAAGATCTTTGACACAAGTAAGATTATTTGAAGAACGTACTAGGTCATTAAATATATCACTCTGGTGCACATGAATTGTGACGAGCGTCTCATATTTGACTCTGTCAAATTTGCTAAGGTCATAGGTGGTTTGTTTAATGAGTGTGCTGAGTAGATTTAGGAACTTCTTTTTGGTTAAAGGCATGATATCCCTGTCATATTCAGCATTTCGCAGTGCCTCTTCTGCATCTCTTGTCCAAAGCATTTGGATTCCAAGCAAGCCCACCTACAATGTACAAGCAAAAGAATGCATGTATGAGCTAATATACATGAACTGCAGTCCCATCCTATAACACAAAAATGAAACTGTTTCTTGTTAATTTTACTGATTGTTGACACAATGTATAAATGTCTGAAAACAACCCCAACTATCATTTCTTAGGCTGGCTCAGTCACTGATGAAGCCAGGAACAGAATGGTGAATTAGCAAATTAACGTCCTGATCAACTTTGTACACATTTAATTAGGCATTAAGTCTTCAGTCAGGACACTAGGCTAGTCGAATAATCACTACATAGTATTTTAATCAGAAAATGGATAAGCCTTTCCTTAATGTGTAATAAGGATTTCTAGGAATACCTTTAACAGTACAGTGTTGACAATAACAAGTGTCAGCTTACTAAATATTCTTATGGACAGCTACACTACTGTCTTCTGACCTGTGCTTGGAACCTATTGAGGAAAGAGAGAAGATCGAAGTCCTCATCGTTGATTTCTAGATCTGAAGCTTTGATAACAGAGTGTAATGAAGCCTGCTGTTGTAACAAAAGTTGCCCAAGCCAGAGCTCCACTGGTCCCTGTGCCATGACAGGAGTGTCCAGCTAAAACAACAAACACACATTTACTATGTTATACTCTATTTGTGATTACTGCAAGAAAGTAACAAAGTACATTCATTAAGTAAAATTTTAAGAATTGTTTTCCACAAACAAAGTATTACTCATGCAGACCAGGTGTAACAAAGTGCTTTACATTAAGAGTAAAATTTACTCTTGCAATTAGCATTACGTACCGGTAGTTTTTCTCCTTCTTGTGAAATAACAGCCAAAATACTGTCATACTCTGTTGCGTGAAACTCCGCTTCATTAACATTGTCAAACACTCCAAGCAGATGTGACTGAAAGAAACAATTGTACCAAAAATAAGTATTAGCTAACATAATGTCAATATGAAATCATTCATTGTGCCTGATGTTTTTCATTGTAAAAGTGCAGTATTTTTCATCTTCTTCTTATTGGCAAATTCTCATATTTTTCTGATCTATCTCTTAAAGGTTGTATGCTAATCTTTTATGATTGGCCATATTTTCCAGCACGTGACTGAAATATTGGTTTTTGACATAATAAGGGGACCAGACACTTAAGCTCCTTGGCAGTGAGACTGTGACTTTAACATTAACACTTTAACATTTTACAGATTAAAGAAAAGATGTTTTATAGTTACAATTAAGGTTCTAACCTGAATTGTGTGAGAATCACTTGCTTGTCCAAGAATTTCCAAAAGGGCTGGATCTGACACAAAGAAGAACCGTGGGAACAGCAGCCTTTTTTTCTCAAGATACCTGGAGGGTTAGATTACATCATCTTCACTCTACAGACTGTCTCCATTAAGTGTAGCCGGAAAGCTAGATCCTATGCAATTCAGAAGAAGCTTTTCTTTTTGAACCAAATAATTTACAAGGCTAAAGGAGTAACAAAATAAATATTTTAAAAAATCATAAATAAAGGGTAACTAGGACTGATAACAAAACTTAAATGGAAAGCACTAAAGTGAAAATGAAATATAAAAACATTTAAAAACTCATTACATTCATTTTTGATTAAAAAAAAACTACATTTGCAGTCACTCAACAATGGGGTTGTTTCAAACTAACTACATATCTGTGCTGCTTAAAACTCCCAATTCTGCTTTGAAGAGTTTTCAGAGAAATGTTTTTCACCCCACAGATCTTTCAAACAAAAATAACTTACAAATTGTTGACAAAGCATTACCCTGCAAGAGATTTTTGACAAAACTCCAGCTGTTTCTGAAGATCTGGTAGAAGTTGTCCCAGAATTGGGTCGTCCACACAGCATTCCACCACATTTGGGACCTTTTGGGCTCGCTGCATGACTGTAATCCAGGACTTGTCAATGTTCTGAAAGCGCTTTGCTTCCTATATTTGGAAAAATGAAGTACTTTCGTACATTACCAAAGAAGAGCTCAACACTGTATTTTTCAATATAAAAATGAGAGGCCCTGATTATACCTGTGGCAAGTCTTTGGCGATGTCACCCCCGACAAACACAGCCTCCAAATAGACCCACAGGTTTTGCACAATGAGCCACTGTTCAATGACATCAGATGATGTTGAAAGCTTGTAAACCCAATCCTGGATCTCCGCTTTGTAGTATGCACTGTACCTGTGAAAGGCAGACAAGACATACATTGTTTATGCACAATGTCTAAAACGATACCTTGAATGAACAGAGCCAAATTGTCTGTCAATATTATATTTTCTCTTGCTTGGTACTGAATACTGATTTAGGTACTTTTTTTTAATCTTTGCTGATTTCTTAACATCACAAGGTAGTGTTTAGTCTGTTGTACCTGTTGCTCAGCAGTGACCCTAAGACCATCAGACTGTCCTCTAGGATGATAAGGATCTCTGCTGTCTCTGCCCCTTTCAGCATCAGTTCTCCTCTGTTCTTGAATGTCATCAAGCTCAGGATCTGGTCTGACCACACTTCTTTCACTTGTGACAGTTTGGCCTCAATATCCTTCTCCTTTACAGCAGATATGCAGATGTCCTACAGTTGGAGAAGAAATAAAATCACTGCTTCATAGTTGTATGCCTCCTCCAACTACCAATACACAAAGTTGTGGGAAATTTAGTCATAGTTAGCGTACAAATTCTTGTACAATTCTTCTTATGGCCAGAAATTTGTTCTGTGAGGTCACAGTGACCCGATGAGTCCAAGTTAATGTTTGTGCCAGATACGATGAAATTCCAACCAAAGGAAAAATACAAGCTTACAAGGGTAAGGGTGCTAAACTATTAAGTCTAGGAAAAAGGGCATCATGTATCCACACTGCCAACCTCAATATCGTCCTTGTACTTCAAAAGGGGTGCTTCCATGATGTTCTGCAGCGTAAAGGTTCTGGACTCCACCTCAAAGTGGTGACGAGTGAGGTCTGTGATCCGGCCCCAGTGTCTCCTCATCATTGATTTGTTGGCCATCATTTCAAGCAGAGGGCAGGACTCACTGAAATCATCAATTGTCCGCTTCAGGTCTAGGAATGCTTGCCAGTCCTTGAGTCCTTTGGGTAGCCTTCTGCACCTATAAATGGACATAATCAATATGTATATTTATGAAAACAAATTGTCAATCATATAAAAACACTTGTTATCAGATATTATCAGAAATAACATGATTACTTGTTCTGAAATTCCAAAAGTTCTGCATTGATCTTCTCAATATTCACATCTGTCCACAGGATGCCGAAGTAGCCGTTTATCTTACTCATCACTGCATCATATAGGCCATATAGCTTTTGTAACAGGTCAAGCTCTTTCCTGAGGTTATCATAGAAAATCATAAATCTATTAGTTAGAATAAATTATGATATACCACAAATGTTAACAGCATAGGTAAGTATTGATAGAATTTTCATTGCTCTGGTTAAGAATAGTAAACTTTTGAGTGATAACACACTTCTTCTTTTGTAGACACTCATACTGTGTGACAGGCAATCCAAGAAGTTGCTCCCCAGAGGTATACGTGTTGAAATTTCTCCACAGTTCTTCAAATCTAGCCTGGGTAAAATAATAAAATAAAACAGTCTGTATTAAATACACAAAAGAAAGTTAAAACACACATTCAAATACCATTTGACATAATATCAAACAAAGTTGGAGTATATAGTTACATGTGCTAATGAAACAAATATATGTGCATTTTGATCCCGTGTTTTATCACCTCCTTTTGCATTAAGCTTGGATGTCTGTCTAATAAGAAGCCATTGTTGGTACAAATTACAATATTTGTTTTCGCCCTTATTGAGTAGCTGTTTTATAAATCTCATTTTGTTAAACAAGCATTATTTTCTATTTATACCAAAGTGACT
The DNA here is from genome assembly GCA_008933995.1 of Datnioides undecimradiatus. NCBI lineage: Eukaryota > Metazoa > Chordata > Actinopteri > Lobotiformes > Datnioididae > Datnioides > Datnioides undecimradiatus. The sequence continues at coordinate 4,323,921 of WARS01000052.1, forward strand.
TGGTCTATGACATTATAGTCTGTGATAAAGCATTAGAATTAGAGAAAAAAATGTTTTAATATTTTTTGCTTTGCTGCTTTTCATCCATTAACATTGTCCATATATATATAGGATACCATTTAATTAATTAATACAGTGTTACCTGACAGATCTGGAGCCTGCGGCTTGCTTCTTTGGGTGGTATCCCATCAACCATGGGGCCTTCCTTCAAAAAAACGACATTTAAAAAATTAAAAGAACTCTTTAATACTTTAATTTAAAGTGCAAATGGAAACTCCACATTACACATTACTTTTTTTGCCAGTTTCTGAGAAGAAATCCTCAATCATTTTGAGAGAAAAAATAAGCATGTTCATTGAAGATATGATGTGAAATGCCAGAATCTACACCGTTTTACATGAAATACATCATATAGCATGATGTAGTTATTTTACTAGTCAGTAATGGAGATGTGAGAGAAGGCGATTTCCCTGGAGATTATCTGCTGGCAGATAGAACTGTGCAGTGCAGGGGAACACTTACAGGGAACCAATCTAAATACCAAAGACAATATTTTACAGGAATTACATTGAGAAATCAACATTTAATTCATGATGTTAAAAAAAGTCTGTAACCTGTTTAAGCTCACTGACTGAAAACTGATAAGAGTTAAAGATTTACAAATTACTTACTGAATCATATTGTTCCATGAAAGTACCAATATCATGTTGGAAGATCGCAACGCACTCTAGAAGGTTTTGTTTAAACTTGGGTTGCATGCGAACAAGCTCATCTTGCACTGATCTCTGGGAAGTCAAGAATCAAAATCAAAATCACAGCTGAGTTTCAGAAGCATATTTAAAATCCCCAAGCAGAAAAAGCATAACTGTAATGATAATACTAACAGCTTTAGACTGAAGCTTTGTGAAGAAATGCCGTAGATTATACACGCCTTCTGCTTCTCTTTTGGTCACATCTGCTTCATATTTAGTTAAAATTTCATAGGCTTCCTGTAGAATAAACCATTATTACATAAGATAAGAGTGTAGGGATAAGAGATAAGAGAGTAGTGAATTCATCAAATACGGAAATTCTTGGTTATTGTTTACTTTCTATTAATCAAAGAGGATAAAATGAAAACAATGAACACTTCCCAGACTTTTCAACCTCTCACCAACGCATGTGGCCATACAACTTCATCAATTCAGCCTTTGTGGTAGTTTTTTGCCATTTTAGTTTGTACATTTTTATATAACCATTGGAGTTTTAGACTAAACTTGCACGCTTAAACTGTGACAGAAAATGATTATACTAATCATACCTCAATGGATATCAATGTCATATCAGTTTCTATTTCAGCATCCCGAAGCTTTGATAGGGCCCCCATGGCACGACGTACATCTTCAAGATTAGCCACAGGATGAGACAGCTGTATGAGGCATTTGTTAGTCTGTATGCTGGTGTCAATCATTTTCTTCTTGTAGTTCTCCTTCAGGTATTTGCACAGCAATTTCTTCCAGGCTTTGGCCTCAACTTTCAAGGACTTTTTTAATGGCTCTGTATGTGAGAGACACAATTTACAATGAGGCTTAAACAGTAAGAGAAGATCTTGTTTGTTCTTTTTCTGAATATCTGCATAAACCTCAACCTCATTATTATAAAATTAACCATGATGCACGAAGAATTAAAATAATATCACCAACTATCATACCACCAACTAAAAAAATTTAAGCAATATATTTTAAAAATTCACAAATGCTTCCAAAGATAAAGCAGGCGTTGCTTCTGAAGCCAGAAGGTGTCTTGTTGGGAGAATATTTTCTAGAGGTGTGGCAAAGATGTTAATCTTGGTCAGATGGCCCATAAATAGTAATTTATCTGGTTGTGCTCCAGAATACATTATGGCTATCTTACCTGTAGACACTTCAGTACACTCCAAAGCAATGATGGGTTTGATATCATCAATTTCTTGTTCAATTGAGTCATAATGCTGAATTTCAGATTTGATCTGGATCAGTGATGGATTGCTGTCCATGAATTCCTTTAAAAGTATTATTATTATTATTAGATTTAGAAGAATTTAATCTCTCTTAAAAATTTAAAACAAGGAAATGAACAAACCTTGACTTTAAGGTTTCTGTCCTCATCCCAAATCCCTCTTAAAGGACTAAACTGCTCCAGAACATCCGTTTCTTGACCTCTTTGAGAGCTGACCGTTGATTTAAGAATGACCACAACCTTTTTAATGTCCTTGTGTTCAACAATGCTATAATGGAAATTCTCTTTTTCGCCACCTAAGAGATCATCACCAACAGGCAAACACAACAAAAACAGTAAAATGACCAAAAAATTGTTCTTAAACATTTAAATCAAACATTTATAAAACAAGTTTTCAATACTTACCATTTTGACTTAATTTAATTTGGTGTAAATTTAAGAAGATGCATTGTTTTTTACTTAAGATCCATCATTCATCATTATATTTTAAGATGTATCGATAAGCATATAGACATTTACATCCAGGTAAGACATTTACATCCATTTACATCCATTATATCCATATGCTTGCTGACACTGACTTACCTATGTTCTTTGAGCCATCATGACTGTAGTTCAGCTGCCATTCAACACCCTTGCTAACTTCCAACACCAAGTCAATTAGTTGATTTATGGCCTGTTGGATCTCATCTACAGTGGGAATCACCACCTGATGACAACACATATCATACAGATAACCTTTCTGCGAAAGTTCATGTTTAACAAGGTTAGCCAGTAGCCACTCTGAAGTGGAATTGGTCACCAATGCATAGAAGAAACTCACCATGTTGGGTTTAACTAGTTGGGCTTCAGATTTTATTAATGCAACCATCTTAAACTCAGACTTTGAGATCCGTATTAATGATGCTGGCCTGTGAAAGATCATATTATTCTTAGATATTGACCTTCTTTTTTTTTTTTTAACATATTTACAACCATAGAAATACTTACTTAATGCCACAAATTCTCCTTTTCAGGATCTCCAGAGATAGCTTGGTTGACTTGACCAGTGCATCCAATACCCTTTCACTGAAGTATTCATAAAGCTTCTTAAATTCCTAAAATTAAGGTTTATATTTGCAATATTAACACATTTGTTTATATAGAATATATATATTATATGTGTATTTTCATCAGCAATGTGTTAGTGCTGGCATCTCACATACCCTTTCAAATTTAATTATGGTTTCTTTATCTGGACCTTCAAAATTCCTTCCCGCTTCATCATTAAGGCGCTTGTGGCTGCCTCCTGAGAATGACGCACTTTGCCGTGCTAAAAGGGATTAAAATAAGTAAGATAAACAAACATACATACATCTATGTTTGGAGGGCTGTCTCACTGTTACTTATCATTTATACTTGTGCCTAACAGGGTTGTGTCTCCATGGTGGGTGTAGAACTGTACCTGTTGATTCATTAATGGCTCTGAACACATTACGCAGCTCCTTCACTGCTTCTTTTACACGACTACATTTGTAGTCTAATGTCTTTGCCGACTCCTTACAATGATTCTTAGAAAAAAAAAAAACAACCAACAAAACAGACACAATGAATGGTCTAGTGACCCAGGAATAATTCCAAATTTCCTTTAAAACAAACTGAAATAAATCTGAAATAAATAATTGTTAGCATACCGTGCCTTGCAAGCCCAGCAGATAAAGAGCATCATTATCATTCATTTGGAGTAGTTTACATTAAAGTAGTTCATGTATTTTTGGTTATCTGATGAAAGGACGCAAGCCCATTCGTATTAACGGTCTATTAATACTATTAAACTCCTGAGGGATATTATCAGTATTTTTAACCTTTAAATACTCCACGCTGCTCACTGGGAAGTCTCTAACTGTGTCAGTATACGGTTTGCTGCTAAGCAGGTTATGCAGCTGACTGTTGGTGAATATTCTTTGAAGACTGATCTCTTTAAGTGACCCATTTCACAATGTTTTTACGTTGTCATTTAATCCATTGTTATTAAAACATTAATTATAGTTCTTTTCTTTTAGGGAAGGAAAATAAAATATAATAAAAGGCCATACCTGATTACGCTGAATCAGGTCCTGCACTGTAGACACGTGATCTTCTGGAAGATCAATCAGCACAGTCTCTGAGATTTCCTTAAGAACATCATCAATTTGTATCTTACAAATATCCTGCACCTGAAAAAAAGAGTTATGCATGTAGGAACATGGCTCCAGTGTTCTCAAAGAGTGACAACGGGTTTTCTGACTGGTAATTACAATGTTAATTAACTCTTTTTTAATTGTTGATAGTAGTAGATAGATAATAATCCCTCTAAACAACAAAGAAATAAAACTCTGCTCTTCTATTGTATGTTTTAATCTGTAAAAGTTTGTTTTTGGTACTACTTTAAACAGTAAATTATTACACTTGATATTAGGGTATTATCTTGACCTATATATTTGAAAGTATATATAGTGTATAGACAGCTATCATTTGGCTTCTTGTTCTTATTCAGTACAATACCTTTTTCACAAGATGTTTGAGTTCAAACAAAGCAGTGTCAGCATTTTGGAAAAACTTGTCCAGGAGAGAGGATGACCAGGTGAGCAGCACTAACCCATGGCGAAGCACAGATTCCACCTTAAAATTTCCAAAAACATCTCAGCTAAATATGAGCAAAACTGGCACTCTAAATGCACTAATGTATAAAGTCAAAAGCAAAATTGGTTCCACATCTATTCTCACTACCAGTAGCAGGCTTTATATTTGCCAGTTTATACCTTTGCCCAATTTTCTGAAATGTATTGTGAGAACTAAATGCTTACATTTTTTATTAGTGAAGCCATCAGGCTGGCAAAGTCCACAGGTATGTTCTCACAAGTTGATTCATAATCTGCCAAAATGGTCTATAAAAGACAAGCCAGGCAAACAAGTTATTTCATAATAAAATAACCAATGCAACTTTGAAAAAACATTAAATGATTTACCTGTAGTTTGAGGTGATTGGCTTTTATTTTGCTTTCCATATTGACCAGACGCAAAGCCTGCTTTGGAACCTCCAGACCCATCTTCAACAAACACTTAGCTTCACGAATTATTTCAGTTACTTTAGGATCAAAGTTGACAACAAACTTTCCAGTCTCTGGGTGACGAGCCAGCAGTGTAACATTCAACACTGTTATGAAGCAGAATAGTGAGTAGGTATTTAAAATTAATATAAACAGAATTCTAAGATTCAACATATCATTATATTAAGTCAGAACCAGAAAACCCACCATAATCTAGTTTTGTCACTTCTGCCATCCACGCTCTGTGGTAAACAATTTCAAACTCTACTAATGCAGCTGCAGTTTGACTGTACATTTTAACCACATCTTTCCCCTCAGGGCTGCACAGGATGTCAGAGTTTTTCTGTTGATGACAAAAGATATGCTCAATATTAAATATATTTCAGTACAATAACTATATAGTCTCACTTGTTTTGGCAGGAGAAATTTAGGCTTACTCTTATGTAAGACATGGGTTCCTCTATTTTTGTGTAGAGATGTCTGACCCATCCAATCCTTCCAGTTATGGGAGGCACGTTCCTAGCTAATGGAGGGTTGTCTTTCTCTTTGTCATAGAGCTGCAAAGGAAAATACACAGCATCTGTTTTTCTAATCACAAAGGTCCACATCTGGTGATGAATCTATATTGGCAGTATCTACTCAAGCCTGAAAATGGAATACCTTTTTCACAAACTGCAGTTCTGAGGCATACTGCTGAAGAATTAGACCCATGACTTTGGAAATTTCTGAGTCAAGACAAGGAATGTTCAGCCTCTGAAAACTATAAATAAGGGAATTTGTGAGTTTTGTGTTACAATGTCCTCATTATAAATCCAAATCAGCCACAGTGCAGTGCACCCATTTGATCACACTACTGTACCATATTATACTGACCGCTTTACTAGGCACAAAGCTTGCTGGGATGAAATGATGTCTGAGAAGCATGAATTCATAAATGCCCGCAGTTGGTTCTGTAGATAGGAAAGCCAAAATTTTAATGAGATTTGCTTTAAAATACTCAATATATATGATGGAGGGAGACAAGAAAATCTATAACCACTTCTTAACAGAATTTCATTGTACATACCTCAATGTGGCTGGTTTGAGACATAAATTTAGCAAAATCTGCCTGAAATTCAGCTGATGTTGGTGCCAACATATCACACTGCTTCCTTTTCAGAGTCATTGACATGGTGTGGAATTGTCGAGCCAGAATCTCAACGCCCTCAATATTTGATTTTCCAAGAGACTCAAACTTCTTGAACACAGCAATTATTTGTGTGATCTACAGAAGAAATGCTCAGTTATTTGGCAAGCTCTTGTGGTAAGACAGCCATTACCATTTTTTTAAGTTAGCTTGAGCTGCACCTTTTCAAGTTGCTTGCAGAATCCTTCAAACTTGCAAAATATCTGCATCTCTGAAACCTCAAAGTGCCTCTTTCCAGGCCTTTCCATTGTTCGACTCTTTGTTTTCTGGAAGCAGGACTGATATTCCTGATAAAGGCAGATACAGTTCTGCCAAAAATGAAACATGCATGAAAACAGTTACATGCAAATGTCAACACACATTATAGTCAAACATCATCGATGATGCCATAGCTGTTAATCTTATATGTAGGTGTCATCATCACCTGCATTTTTCTGACAAGGTCATCAGTATCTTGGTCCCATATGAGACGTGTGCCTTTGTCAGTCATATATGATCTGCATGCTGTAACCATCTGATTGGTTACCTAGTAAATATTTTAGCAACACAACACACAACAAAGTAAATTGAATTGAACATTGAACACTTTGTAAGCACAACTTAATCTGATCTGAGATTGAATACATTATACTTACTTTGACAAACAGTGCAGATATCCTCTCATTTGTATTGTAGTACAGTGACACAGTATAAATCATATGAATGGTGTTGATGACATTCTGCACGTTTTTTGTCATAGTGACCTGAAATCCCATATCAATATCTCTATTATCTGCAATATTCAGTCTCTGTGGAAATTAGTGTGCCTTAACCTTCTAATTAACAAATATCTGGAAAAAAATGCCTCAAAAATGACACACTTAAAAATTTGGATACAATTTTTTATATTACCAGTGAGTGTTATGTGGAAAGGTCAATAATACTAGACTAGCCATTCACCACATTAAATTATTGATACCTACCGGGTCACTGTTGTAAAGGGGACGACAGACTTTCTCTAGTGAGTTAAGGAATTTTACATTGTCTTTTGCCTCATTAGCACGATCTGTTATCCTTGCATCTAGCTCCCGCCACATCTACGTATACATGAAAAAAACATATGTACATGAAAAGTTTCAACTCTAAATCCACAGGTTTTTGGGTGTCTTTGGGGTTTTTTCCACCAAAAATGTTTTGGAATTCCAGAAGATTCATAAACACTTTAAACCCCCCCCCAAAAGTAACTAAGTTGTAAATCAAACTTGGAGCCAATGTGTGATATATTAATGTGATAAAATGTCTTAAAGAATTATGATGAATCAACAATGACATTAATTATTTTCTGCTAGACAAAAAAAGGACAACACACTAGAAAAACCTCAGCAGCAACCTAAGAAAGTGTAACTACATTTCCATAAATCCATACATTTTCTGTAACTGCTTAGCCCGTTCAGGGCTGTAACTACATGTCCTGTTTTATTTTATGCAGAATAAGTTAGTCATGCGGTGCCTATACACACACATTAATCCTTAGGCCTGGCTCAGACTACAAAAGTTTCAAAGCCAACACACATAGGTGCTTGTCCTTTTGTTCACTGCTATGTACACCTGTATCCACAGATAGATCCTGGCTTGTCTCTCACTGATCATGCTTGGAAGGTAAAGATGTAATTTTTACAATTTTAAGTCTTGAATATCAAACATGTCTACAATTATCTGGGTGGTCCCGATTAGTCTGCAAACCATGAAGATTTCATCTGTAAACTGTTTGCATTACATAATCTGAGCTGAATATTGGTAGTGACCACAGGCCCAAAACACATTTCTCATTCAGTTGTCTGAAGAGGTGAACTGTTGTAAAATCATCCAAAACCTCATAGTTTAAGCCACGATTTAGTCAGATTTACCAAACTCCAGGTTTAAATGCTTTCATAACTTCTTTATGTATTACTTTGTTGAAGTCCATACTCAAGTATCTGTACCTTCATAATCTTGGAATGGCTGATATGGAGCACCATCACCACTGCCTTGCACTCTGACCCTTTGATGTGAGTGATGACTGAGTTGAACTTCAAGGACATTTTTTTCCAGTGTTCTAACTCACTTAGCGGCCCCGCAGAATCAACCCCCTTCCTCAATTGATCACTCTCTATCAGGACCTAATGATGACATTTATAAAGAAATCTTACAGTTTCCTTTAAGAGGGCAGCAATTCTATCAATTCATCTACAATGACCAATATTCATTTTGGAAGTTACATGCTTTAACATTAGAAAACACAATATTCAATAACACTGACAAAGTTTAATGTCCATTGGTATTGTATCTCCTGTCTCCATTTTCATTATTATCATATTTCACAAATATCATAAACATGCAGTCTGTTAGTGCAGTGATAAAAAAAAAATCTTAATTTTACAAACCTGCTCAATTTGTTTATACCATTGCATCAGAATTTCTTCCAATCGCTGCACCATGTCAAAGTCGGCAGCTGCAACTTTCATGTCTTCAACGGATGCCAATTTAGAGAAGTCAATATCTGGGAATTTTTTCATATGAACAATACTCTCATTGCTCATCTGCATGTCTGGAGTGCAAAGAAGAAATATATACTACATCATCATTAAAAAGTCACATTTAGGTTACAATAACAGAACAGCTTAAAGATATTATAACAAATAATTGTTTCAAAGCAAAAAAGTATGATATCCTGAACAAAATGGTAAAGACATGTTAGGGTTATAATTTCCTCTAAATATTAAAACATGAAAGCCCCAGAAAATCATGAAAATTAAATCTTTAACAAAAGAAGACTTACCATGTAAGGCGCTAAGACAACGTTCTATGGTGTACTTGAAGTTCTTTTTCAATTTTTCTCCATGTCTCGACTTATCTAAGGCACCCCAGTTTTGTTTTGCATCAAGCACTGCTGGCAGAAAGCTGAAGGCATTCCTTGTTCCTTTCAGGAGACCATCTCTGGCATCAACCATTGAAAAGAAGATCTCCTGCAAGGATCAAGAAAAGTTCCTCTAATGCTCCAAAGATAAAAAGTAAAAAAACAGCTTAGTGCTGGTTATATGGCTATCAGCAGTGAGCATCTTCCTCAGTAATGCAATACTTTTTTTGATGACAACAGTTGATGACTTTTCCCCTAATAAGGTAAAATGAAATGTTTTGTTGCATAAAATAAAAATTTGTATACACCTCTGACCTGAAAGCATCAATTTAGAGCAAAAATATGCATGATTTCTCACAATTTCTCAATCTATAGATTATTATGCAGATCCATATCTACAGAATTTTTTTTACTGTTACATGCTGTAAATGAGTGCTGTTTTAGATAGGGATTATGTTGTGTTAATCTAAATAGGAGAAGGATGTGTCGCTATTTATATGATAATCACAGCACTCAGCTAAAAAAATATAATAATTCTAAGAAAAAAAGCACACAAATCAATAAAAGAATTAGAATTACAGACACATGCCATTTTATACATACAAGACAAGAAGTCTTACTTCATGTATGTTCTCTAAATTCACAGGAATATCCACTCTAGTCCGTGTGAAAGAGCAGCAAATGCCTGTTAGGCATGTCTGAGACAAATTGGCTGGAAATAGCCTTAGTATTTTTTCCCCTTTGGCTGTCCCAGGATATGAGCGCCCACACTCTGAAATGAAATACAAATGATGTATATGAGATTGAAAAAACTGAAAAGATGTATGAAACTAATATAAATACAATACAATAAAAGAAATAAATAAAGGAAATAAAAATGAATACGATATTGCTCATAAACTGTGTTTACTAGAGTTTGAACATGCACCAGTACAAGGGAAAATGCTATATATTAGATTTAGTAGACTTAGGCTTAGAGAGATATTTCATACTTTCCAAATATAAGAGGAGGGAAAATATAAGGGTGGGGGACTGGGCTATCAAATACAGCTGTCCCTCCACAGACAACTTGCCACTATTTTGGTTTTAGTAAAAATGACTCCAAATTGTGTTTTGTTTTGTTTTTTTACCCACCATTAGAATATCAAGAAAAGAAAACAATATTACTACTACTTCTACTACTACTACTACTAATAATAATGATAATAGTAATGATGATGTCTTTCTTAATTGATTTTAAACATTACAACATTTCAATATTACAAAAATTAGAAACTGTAATCTGTAAATGTGAAAGAAAATAATTAAGCATGCTTGCCTGATCTGTGACTATCAACATTTTTTATTCCTACCTGGCCCTGGGACCTCAGACTCTTGATACACAAAGGAGATGGTTTTACGACCTCCTTTGGCAAAGAAATCATCAAAAGCCGACAGCTATTCAGCATAAAAACAGAGAATGGAACAGTTTTAACCATAAAGAGCTTTTAACATAGGCATGACAGACATTCAACCATGACACAATGGTCTTGTCATTTTAAGGACAATTTATGAAAATGAAAACGTCTCCCCAAACTCAGGAATGAAGAGAGCTACAGCCATTCTATAGAACAATATGTCAAGAGTCGACAAAAAACACATGGTGCATATTTTAATGACATCAAAGGAAATAACTTTGGACAGTGTTTTATTACTTGACTGCAACCAAAACTGTATTCTGTTAGAAATTTTTGAAAGCATGTTTGTAATGATGCATACATTTTCAATCTGGATGGTAAAATAAGAAGGCACAACCGCCACATATTCTTTCCAAATGCAAAAAGGATTTTTGGCATTCTCATTTCTTTTGTTTCAGGTGTCTCAACGTAAGAAAATGTGGCCCCATTTAACTACAAACTGTCCAAACCACTTGTGTGATTAATTCCTTCTCTTATAGGATATTGTGTGTTTTGATTGTAAAAATCCATGGAAATCACTCACAGATGGAGAATCTAATATAAATTCTTCTGCTGCTGTTGGCTCCAAAGACAACCTCTCAGCCAGAATGTCAATCATATACTTGTGTGCAGGCGTGAGGAGCGTCTTTCGCTTTTCTCTTGCCTGCTTGTATTTGGCCTGAGGAAGAAAACAATCCCAAGCAGAAGGTTTACTTGATCACATAAACCCTTATGTACTATACCTAAGTCAAACTGAATTTTGTGAGCCTTTTTGTAAAAGGTTTTAAATCAATTTACCTGAGATCCATGCTTGTTTGTCTTTGGATTGAGTGCATCCATTGTGAAAAAGTCAGGCTTATATTACCTCATTTGCTGTTGAAAAAATCAGTTTATTTTCTTTGGATTAAAAACAAACAAACCAGACTCTAATGTTAATGTAGGTGCCTCATACATTTTCCATTAGTTTAGTACGTACTATTCCACACTATTACTTTAGTACTTCAAGCAAACATACACAGTAACTTATATTTAAAAAGCCAAAAGAGGTGGTAAAACCAACAACCAACAAACGTAATAAATTGATAAATGAGCATTTTTAAATAACACGGGCCACTTTAATCCAGTTGGCAATCGTGTTGGACGGTAGGAAAAAATAAGCTATCTTAAAAAATAAGTTATATTTTAAAATTAAAGTTAGTTCTTGTACTTGTGGGGCAGGATGTGATGCAGGCAAGGCCACCGGCACTCACCAGACCAAACTCACTTACGTACTAATGAATGGCTGGCTATAGTCCAGCTAACATAATGTAAATTAACCGTTCTAACAGTTGCGTTTTAGAAATATTGCAAACATGCTCCAAACTAACTTAAAGTCAAGTAAAAGGTAGCTACTTCACAGTAATGGCTGTTAATATGACTCCCCTGACAAGGTTGTTGCCTGAAGCTATTTATCGACATAACTGTGAAAGCCGAGCTAGCGTTATCGTTAGCATACTACCTCTGAGCAATCTGTTAGCTAATATATTTCCCCATTACAGGTGTTTCACCCTAGCATATTCTCATATTCTGCCCTTGCCAAAACTCACCCGATAATTTTACAGACGCCGCTTGGCCACATTTTCTGTTTGTGCTATTTCTGTTCTCCAAATTTCTTTAGAAAGGGTGAAAGTGTTATATGTTTTTGACCACTAACTGTGTAGTTTTCTTCCAAATCCAGCCGTTATGTCCTTTGACCGTTAACGTTGCCTAACGATTGTGCGGAGATTGCACGTGCTCTAGCTGTTAGCGCCAGATATTACGTTATAGATTTTTCTTCAGTTTTGGTCCTGGACTTATCAAATATATAATAACAATGGTCCATGCTTGAGACACATCTTAATCAGACAATGTAAATTACACTAAAACTAATGGTTTTGAGTCTTAATAGTCTTAGTAATACACTTGTAGCAGTTCTCCTCTTGAGACCATTTTCTATACTTGATATCTGGCAGCCCCTGCTGGACTGTTGATGAAATAACAAAGTCCAAATTATTAAAACAACAACTGATCCTGGATCGGGCTCTGAAGACGACATATGTTTCGTGGTCTACTTTTATTGGTCCAGACACACCATCTTGTCGTCCAATGGCAGACAGACATCTGTTCGCTGGAGCGACTCTAAAATATTCTCCTCTCCTCCTTCTCCAGTTTGTAGCTGCTTTTCACCACATAGCAAGAACACTACAAGCAGTGGAAGCTAGAGCTGAAATGGGGAAAATGCTAATTTTTGGTGTAGTTGCGATTATATTAGCAGTATATGGCGCACATGCAAAAGTTTACTTTCGGGAGGAGTTTCTGGACGGTGGTAAGTTTGGCCTCGAAATTTGCATTAGTTGTGCAGTAAGTTAATTCATTGTATGTTAGCTTGACTGTTAGCCACCATTTTTGTCACAGATGTCATTGTGCGTTTGTATTGAAAACACGCCTCGCTCTCAGAACGATGTTTTACAATCGGTGACTCGGAAAAAAATACTTCCTTTCTCAGTTTTTTTTTTAACTTTAAGAGGGTTTTTAGCAAGCTAGCTAACTCTAGCAAGGCCCCAAGGCTGGCAAACGTAATACTCCCACTGACACTTAAGTTGATAGTTGTGGTCGTGATAACACTGTAAGCGTGTAACGTCAGCAAATTAAACGTTGACTCCTTCAAAGACTAGCCTCGATGAATGGGCAGTTGGTCAATATCATTTTCCGGAATTGGCACGGTGTGTTTGAAATACCAAGTATCCCAAGTGTTTAACATCAGCAAACTTGCTTATCCTTTTCTGTTCAAGATGAGTGGAGAAGTCGCTGGACAAATTCCAAACACAAATCTGACTATGGAGAGTGGAAGCTGACAGCTGGCAACTTCTATGGAGATGCTGAGAAAGACAAAGGTAAATGTTTTGCGGTCTTATCCACGCACTGTCTGACAAAGGTCACGTGTGTTGACTAAGCACATCTTAGCGTCACCTGACATGAAAATGTGTCTTTTGTGTGTGTGTGTGTGTGTGTGATGTGTATTTTATTTGTTTTTAATCACTGCTTTCTCTGCCTCTGCATTGTCCCAAGCAGCTCTTGGAAAATTCTTCTATTCGAAACAATTCTTATATCCGGTCTTATATCCGGCTTTCTTTAATTGCTGATTTGGCTTTTAGTTTGTAATACAGTTCCTTACAACTATTTTATATTACTTGCAAATGCCTTGCTAAAGACTCCTTTTTGACTCCTTTGTTTTACAGGTCTGCAGACAAGCCAGGATGCTCGTTTCTATGCTGCATCTGCCCGTTTTGAACCTTTCAGCAATGAGGGCAAGCCTTTGGTTATTCAGTTTACAGTCAAGCATGAGCAAAAGATTGATTGTGGTGGTGGCTATGTGAAGGTCTTCCCTGCTGACTTGGATCAGACTGATATGCATGGAGAATCCTCATACTACATTATGTTTGGTAAGTAATACTGTTAACAGTTATGGTTAATTGTTGTTGTTTGGTTATATTAACGAAAAACTGGAATATGTAGTAACTGAATTCATTTCATCCAGGCCCTGATATCTGTGGCTACAGCACCAAGAAAGTTCATGTCATCTTCAATTACAAGGGCAAGAATCACCTCATCAAGAAAGAGATTAAGTGCAAGGTAATTTTGGCATCTTTTATGTTTAAAAAAAAAAAAAAAAAAGTTTTTATGTTTTAATCTGCAAATATGCTCTACCTCTGCACCAGTCCCTTTACCTAACCACGTCTTTGTGTTTTAGGATGATGAGCTGACACACCTGTACACGCTGATCCTGAACCCAGATCAGACCTATGAGGTGAAGATTGACAACGAGAAGGTAGAATCTGGCAGTCTGGAGGATGACTGGGACTTCCTGCCTCCCAAGAAAATTAAAGACCCTGAAGCCAAGAAGCCAGCAGACTGGGACGATCGTGCCAAGATTGATGATGCTGATGACACCAAGCCTGAGGTGACATAGCTTAAAAAATTATATAATAGTTAATCAACCTTATCCAGAATGAAATGTATCTCTTTTTTCTGCTTTGCATTTACTGTTGGTGCTGCAGTGGCCATGGCTAGTACTGACAAGCGGACAATTGTTTCTTCAATACCGTTTTTCTCAGATTTCCACAGCAGTGCTGGGCTTTAAAGATCTAAAGTTCCATTCAGTTATGTTTACATAACTTCAATGTCTGTGTTTTTTTTGTGTATCTTTAGGACTGGGACAAACCTGAAAACATTCCAGACCCTGATGCCAAAAAGCCTGAAGACTGGGATGAGGATATGGATGGAGAGTGGGAGCCACCTATGATCCCCAACCCAGAGTACAAGGTAGGCTACAGTTCTATAGGCACATTTTCTTATTATTCACTCTTCTTATGCTTTGCAGATTTTTAAATATGTAATGCATTACAGGGAGAATGGAAACCCAAACAGATTGATAACCCCAACTACAAAGGACCCTGGGTGCACCCTGAGATTGACAATCCTGAATACAGCGCTGATTCAAACATCTACAAGTTTGACAACATTGGTGTTTTAGGTCTTGATCTTTGGCAGGTAAACGAGGAGATCATACTTTAATGATAATATTATATATAAGCACTGCTTGAACTACAGTGCAGTATTTGTTATGGTTTGTCTCAGGTGAAATCTGGTACCATCTTCGACAACTTCCTGATCGCAGATGATGTGAAGGAGGCAGAGGTCATTGCAAAGGAGACATGGGGTGTGACAAAGGTATGCTGGTGCTGGTATTCTTTTCAAGTCACATTTTGTCATTCATACAACACATAAATGTTGGCAACGAGAGACTGAATTGATTAATGATCTAAATGTTTATCACAGGAACCAGAAAAGAAAATGAAACAAGAGCAGGATGACCTGAAACGAAAAGAAGAGGAGGAGAAGAACAAAGAGCAAGACACTGAAGCTGCTGACGATGATGAAGATGTTGATGATGAAGATGACGAAGACATGGATGACGAGGAAGAAATTAAGGATGAAATGGAGGAGGCACTATCAGAAATGGATGACGAGGAAGTCAAGGCCAAAGATGAGCTTTGAGGAGGTGTGGCCAGAGATGATGTCCTCCCTCCTTTAGAAACTGTCCTTTATTTCCCAGGGGTATTGTGGCTGCTGTGCATCCTTTCCCTGAGATTTGGACACAACCCAACTTTGGGGGAGCAAATGTAGTGTAGAGTGGCAAGTGGATGTTAATGGACTTAGTTTCTCTTTCATATTGGTCATGATGTCACCCTATTGCCCCTGAACTGCTGGATTTATTCAAAGGTTTTCGAACTAGAAAGGCCATTCCTCATTTTGTAATAACAGAGAATCGGGAGGTACTGACATCTACTGTTCTCATATTTTTTTTTTTCTTGATCCACATATGTACTTTCTTTACAGATTCCCTTGCATGGGTTACAGTTTCACTGAAGCTGTGGTAAAATGTGGTAAATATGACAAAGAGATTGCAGATATTAAGGATTACCCAATCATATTTTAACTTTTTTGTCCCTGAAGGAAAAATTATGTTGCAGTCTTGTGAAACGCACATAACTCAACATATGACGCATAAATTGTAGGCCAGAATACTCGAATCCACAAAAAACAGACAAAAATCAAAACTGTAATGTATGTAATGTAACTTATTTTGGTTATGTCTGTGGCACTGACTTATTTTTCTTTCCAAACTCTTTAAGGCACAGTTGACTGAAGTGTTTACTGAAATTAATCTTCATCAAAGTGCACAATGAAATTGCCTTTCTACATTGAATTGGCATGAGTTATCATGTCTTCATAGTAATGTGATGGGACCTGCATAATATCCTTGATGTCTGGAGAAACAGATTGTGACCCCCTGGTGTGACTCATGACATCACCTAGAGTCACACACTGATTTTTATTGGACAGAATGTTATTGATACCAAAGTTTTTATTAAAAGATTATAACCTTATTGTCTGGTCATATTTTGTATTGAATATGCATGATGGATGCATGTGGATAAATTGTGAATTATCTGGGTTGACACATGTCCTTTTCTGCGTTTTGCAGCAGTGGACAGAAAAGTGAACGAAAACTTAAATTGCTTTATTACAGTTTCTTATCTTGTCTCATTAGCAAAAGGCAGATAAATAGTTAAAGATTTGTATTATATATTTTAAACCACTGACCGAGTTCTCAAAATATCACCGCAAGACAGATGAAATGTCATGACTGGTTCACAAATTGATTTACATTTCATCTAAATATAGGAATATGATTCAGGTTTCTACAGACAATAAAAATAGGTTTGAGGACACCAACACAACATAAATTGTTAAATGACGACTATGATATAGTTGTATTTTTGCATAGGTAATACCTGCATGGAAGAATAATGACGCATCTGTAAACTGTCACTGTTCCTTTGTGGTGGATTAGACATTTTAGTCACCCTGGGGCAAATAGCAGCTTCACTAGATTTCGCCCAGAGCCCCAGAAACAAACCAGTTCTCAGTTTTGACGCACGTGTTAGTTTGGTTGAATGAAACCTTGTTTGACCAGAATTTGATTTTGATACAAGGATTCTTGACAAGGTAAAAAGGAGCTTGTATCATGATACAGGAGTGCATGAAGCCTCATTCCAATTTATCAAGTTCCCGTGTGTGATTTCTTGCAGTTTCAGGGATGAACACCAGCAAATTATATATACAAATATAAACAAACAAATCACAACAAAAACATGCTACTGTAACCTGCCATGTGTCAACACCGAAAATATGCTACCTGCCTCTTTTTATAAAAATTACGTTACATTATCAAACACAGTGGTGAGCTGGGAGTCAGGGCTAACTATCTCCATCTTTGTCTCGGACATGTGGGGCACATGTGCTGTATTAAAGTGTGTAGACTAAACCGCCTTCAAAACAGGTTAAAGCCTGTCACTCTGTCGTAAGGCAATGGCGTGTTTTGTCTGTTAGATAGTGAGTAAACCTGTCACAGCACAGGATGGAAACAATACTTCTTAAACTCCATCCCTCTCTGTGCCAGTCATTGCTTGGTTCACTGTTTCTTGTTGATAAGGTGAACGAGACGGAACACCAACCGGAACCACGGTTCCTCGCGATCAGTCGCCGCTCGTGCCCGCTCGGTTAAGGGGCGTGTGCGCACTCCCGACACACCAGGAAATATGGCGGCGCTCATCACTCTCAGTCAGGTAACAACTCTGAATAGCTCATGAAAAGTCTCAAATCTTGAAACTGATGATTGTCAAATGACAGTGACAGTCGTAGTATGGGATCAGCACACTACTACTTTATGTTTAGTGAATATTACCCGGTTGAACCATGTTAGCAACGTTTCGTTAACGAAGTTGACATGGTTAGCTAGGTTAAGTAAGGATAGCAAAGTTACTCTACATTTATATGGAGCAGGGAAACTATTGTCTGAAGGAGTAAGTAGTGCCATTAGCTGTTTTGATGGCAACTACAAAAGTAATAACATGCTATCAAGCAGCTAAAGCTGAACAAAAACAAACATAGCTAGCTAACGTTAGCGATTACCGCTGTGTCTATCTTCTTTTACCTCGTACGGACTAAATGATGCACATTCTGCTAATGTTAAAACTATTTCTATGTCTCTAATGTTTTCTAACTGGTGTGATATTTCACTCCTGGCTGCAGTTATCAAGCGGAATCCCAGCCTATGAGAGCTATTACAGACAGGTACAGTCGGGTTCACTGATGCAATTTCTACTCCAGATCCTCCATTGTTTATTCAGCTGAATATTTCAGTCCCATAAAATCATTGAACTAACACACGTGCGTTGTGCTCACTTCGTCTTTCTCCATGTTTTGTTTTTGATTCGTTGTAGCTGGATCCAGGAAACACCGGCAAAATATCAGCTGGAGATGCAGCTCAGTTCCTTAAGAAGTCAGGACTGTCAGACAGTACTCTGGGAAAGGTAGGTCACACACTCACACATATGTACACACTGACACACTCAGTACCAGCTAAACTCTCTATTTTCATGTCATTTTTCAGATTTGGGATTTGGCAGATTCAGAAAGAAAAGGCTATTTGGATAAGCGGGTAACTCTCAGTTTCTCTATAGATTTGCGACAGTTGGTGGTGATGATGTTTGCATAAAACACTGGATTTGTCTGTTTTTTTCCTTCCTCTTTCGTAGGGTTTCTTCATAGCTTTGAGACTTGTGGCTTCAGCACAGAGTGGAAATGATGTCAGCCTTAACAACCTTAACCAAAACTTAGCTGCACCCAAATTTGTAAGTGAAGTACTGACCTGACAATGGCGTTATCATGTTATAGGGCACACACTGTGCAAGGAAAAACTACTTCTGTAGCTCAAAGGAAAAGAATATATTGTGTTATCGTCACCTCGTTTTTTGCAGAAGGACACTAACAGCCCATTATTAAGTGCTTCCACAGCAGGACCAGACTCACAGTGGGCAATAAGGGTGAGTATATGCTATTTGTCAACAACATTCATACGGGTTTAAGAAAATCAAGTTTGTCTCCTGATCTGCAGTTATTTTCTTCTTTTCTAGCCTGATGAAAAAGGGAAGTTTGAAGGCATTTTTGAGAGTCTGTGCCCTGTAAATGGTCTCCTCTCTGGTGATAAAGTCAGGCCAATCTTGATCAACTCCAAGCTACCTCTGGATGTGTTAGGAAAGGTGATATCACAAACTGAGACACAGTCTTCCCTGACATCGTTTACGTTCAAAAGCAATCAAAGCATCAATGTTCATTTTGGAATCTGCTTCATGTTTCTGTAGATTTGGGATCTAAGTGATGTTGACAAGGATGGACACTTGGACAAAGATGAATTCACAGTGGTAAATCAGTGTCTTTTATTTACTGGAAGTTACTCCAGAGTTATTCTAGGAAGTCATACAGTACATATATATTTTTGATGTTAATGAATAATGTGACTTCCAAATTTTTTAGGCCATGCATCTTGTGTATCGGGCCATGGAGACGGAGCCAGTGCCAGCTGCATTACCCACTTCCCTCATTCCCCCTTCTAAAAGGAAGAAATTTGCAGGTACTCTGCCTGGTGCTGTGGCTGTGCTGCCTGCACTGTCTGGACTTATGGCAGGTCCTGCTCCTCTCAAGGAGACCCTGCGAAGCACCCCTCCGCCTAATCTTCTCAACGCCAATACTGTCAACCTCTCCCCAAAACACTCCTTTAAAGCCAGCTCACAGGTATGTCACCTCATTTTGGTTTTTCTAGAGATGTTGATGTAAGTGTAGGGACAACATCACTGCACTTATCAGTCTGTAAAAGATGAAGTGCTTGTTCCCATTGCTGGGCAATATGGTTAAATTTGAATTATCAATATTATGAGGAATACATGTCCTATATAAAATAAAGAGTGATATATTAAACATAAAATAATGTAATGATCAGTGTAGTGACAGCACTCTGTACTGTAACTATCATACATGTGGCTCCATTCAAAACAAAAAATAGAACTTCTTTGGCTTTGAACTTGCACTGTGCTCAAAATAATTCATTTATACAACAAAACTGTGAAATCATATTATGATATGAAAATATTTTCTTATATAATTTGACTAAAAGTTTATAATATTGATGTAACATTGCCTTGGGATGCATTTGGATGAAACTTTCTGGATACAGCTAATTGTTGTCAGGTTGTATCTAGTGAAATCTATTCAGTCCTCCTGGAAAAAATCAATACATTAAGTTTTCTGCTCCTCCCCAGGTAAGCATCACCAGGGCAGAGCCTGGTGTATTAAATAAACCAGCATTTCACGTATTGATCTTTTCTGTTGCTAATGGGTGGACTTGTTTTGCCACATTGTTCTGAGCCTTGTGCACAGCCCCGGTGTGTTTCACTCTGCCGTGTTGTAGCTGCAGGCATTTTTCACCCGTGACTTTTGGAGAAACAGGTTTCATTGAAAGCGGAGAGAAGCAAGACAAGGATCACTCTTGTGCCGTGTCTCTCTTTTGTTTTTCCATCTCGCCTTGCAGTTTCATTGCCAGGTTAATTGCAATTTCACCAGATTTATATTTTCTGTGTAACTCAGCCAAGGCAAAATAGGTAGACTGTCCCTACAGTCAACTTGAATTTTAACTTATAAGTATATAGTACATGTATTCCTCTTTGGCTGTTTGCAGTGCAGTGTATTTTTGTTTTTAACCAGCATTCCTATTAAGGTTATAGCAGATGTTGTCTGCCCCATTTAAAGTCACATAAATGATGTCTTGTGTTTATTTCAGCCAGCAGTTAACTGGGTGGTACCACTGGCTGACAGGGAGAGGTATGATGACCTCTTTAAGAAAACAGACACCGACAATGACGGCCTCGTTAATGGAACCGAGGTTATTGAGATTTTCATGCAGTCCAGTCTCTCCCAGACCATGCTGGCACAGATATGGTGAGATCACAAACTGGTTCAGAGTCATAATGTATTCATTTGCAGCTGTTTTCCTCATTAGTTTCGCAACATACTTTGATTCTATGCCTCCATCTAGTGGACAGTTTAAATTATTACAGTTGCTCTATGGGCGCAATATAAAATGCAGATGTTACATTTTTGATCCTACGTGAAGGCTCTCCTCCTCTCTGCAGGGGTCTGGCTGACACTAAACAGACAGGCAAGCTGACCCGGGAGCAGTTCTCTCTGGCCATGTATCTGATCGAGCAGAAGGCAACTAAAGGCATCGACCCACCTTCCACTCTAACCCCAGACATGATTCCTCCATCAGAAAGGACTGCAGCCTCAGCGATGGGCTCCGTGAGTCCTGACTTTAGCCCACTGCTTCATCTTTCAGTGTCTCTATTTACTGCAATTCTTTGTGTCTTCCAAACCTATGTTTTTCACTTGCATCTGAACCTGAGGACTCCCTTGTTTTCCTGCTACTGTATTCATTTTAAATGATGAGTTCTGCTCTGGGACTTTTCAGGCTTGCTTTGCCTTTTTTTGAGCCCTCCTCTATCCTGTCAAACAGAGCTATGCGGGGCTTATGGCAGCTGTGAGACCTGAACTTGCTGCACTTGCTCACATGCACAGAGTGAGTAACTGAGCTTTGGGTCACAAGGTGGCGCTTTTGTTCTGTCAAATTCTGTCTCAGTCTGAGGAACCAGGTGCGAACAGGACTGCGTTTCTTGCATTATGTATTAGCTTCCTATTTTAAGAAGAACACAGAATTTCTTTGATGTTGTTTCGTCATTGTTCATTTTTCATTTTCTGGATTTTCCCCAAATTAAATGTCCGTTAACCTGAGAGCCGCTAGAGGCGAACACTGCCATCTGCTGCTGTTTCATCATCAATGATGTGTCACGGCAACTAATGTCAACTAAAGTTCAGCTGTGGAAGAGTTAATTCATTTAAGTCAAAGATGTCTTTGTCAAGGCAGGCTTCAGTTTTTATGAGATGTTTGAATTAAATTCTTCAATTGTCGAGTCAGGCCATCGAAACAGACAAAGCTTTTCATTCTGTATTTAAAAAAAAACCCCTCTTTGAACAAAAACACTGGATAGCCTAAAGTGCCTGAGCCTTCCACATCAAACACATTTCGGACCTTTTGCGTTTATTCAAAACAGATTGATGTCATTAATAAAGTGAAAACAATTAAGCAACAGCTTTGTGAGAAATACAGTACAAATACACACTCTTTTGCAATTCTTGCACAAGTACTATCATTACAAGCAAATACTGTTACACAGTTCCCTTTTTGAGGTTGAACATGAAAGTAAAAAAAAAAAAAAGGGGGGGGGGTGGAAACAGCTGTAAGTGTAGCACACGTCTGATCAGCGCTTTGATGGGTGAACATCGACATGCACACCCGATTTGACTGTGGTGTTGAATTCTTTTGTAATCTCTCTTCTGTGTGCATTTCTCCTCATCCATGTATTGTCTGGAAATCTTGCTCCCTCCCTGGCTGTGCGAGGTGTTTGTGTTTCCTTCCTGTCTCTTTTGTTTTGTTAGACGCATCAGCAGGGAGCTCCTCTCTCCCCCTGTGCACCGTTCATGTCCCCTCTGCTCTCACCCTCCTCGCCCTCCTTTTTCAACCCCCATTTCCCATTTGAACGTTTTTTTTTCTTCTTCTTCTCCATTTCCCCACATTCATTTATTCGCCGCCGTACCTGCCGAAGTCACTCTTGTCAACTCTGCTCTCACCTTCTGTCACCGTTACTTTCACATTCCGTCGTACTTTCTCACCTCAACGTTCCTCTCACCTTTCTCACTCGACTGTCTCTGTCTCTCGCCCCAGGACAGCACCAGCTCCGCGGGGTCGGCTGAGCTGACAGGCATCAAAGAGCTGGATGACCTAAGCCAGGAAATAGCTCAGCTGCAGAGGTGAGCCCCTGCACTCTGACTAGCAGGAGCATAGCTTTGTTTCTCTTCCTCTGAGAAAGAAAATGAGACGAGGGCACGTTGAAGTGATGTTCAGGATCAAAGCTCTTTTATACTATCTGATATATTTTCATCATATACTGTTAACCTTCATTTAAGCAGATGCTCTTTTCAGCCTTTTCCTTTTCTGAAAGAGACTTAGGGAAGAAGTCTGAGCCATCATTAACAATGTGGACACGAGTTATCATGGTAATACCTTAATTAGGTTAGTTTGAAAGATCAAATTGGAGTAATTGTAAAACACTTTCCGCAAGTGGAGTACTTAGATACCATTTTTCAAATTATTACTTTATGCATACATTGCTACACTAAACATTTTGATAGGCTATGTTGTCACAAAGGTCGAGGACACAGTACTGATGAAATGATTGCAAAAGGTGCCCGATCCCCGCTGTTTCCTCAAAGTTTATTCCTCTGGAAATCCCCCTCCAAGTCGTGTCCAAAGCACTAACGCGAAAGACAGTTTTGAATCATTCTTCTGTCACAAGTTAATCGCATCGGGATAATTTGTATTCTTTCAAATAAAATTAGCACCAAGTGGAGTGTAACTTTAATGAGCTTTCAGTCTGGTTTTTTCCCCAAGCGTGTTTAAAAAAAAAACAAAACACACACACAAAAATTTTCATTTCAGTTTCAATTCAATTTTCAATTCTGTTTTTTCAATTTCAGTCATTTGACACCGCCTTGTCTTTATAAGCTCTATGTTTTGCCTCACTTACCTTGCTCTTCTCCTGTGTTGTTCATCTATAGAGAGAAATTCATTCTGGAGCAAGAGATCAGGGAAAAGGAGGAAACCATTAGACATCAAAACAGTGAAGTTCAGGTAAGCCTGAGCCAAAGTAAGTACATCTATTAAATGTAGATAGTAAGAGTTTGGGGATGAATGCACCAAAGCAATGTACTGCTGTGGACGGAGTCAGTGTCAGTGTCAGTGTTAAAGCCACCCAGGAGACGGCCTACCTTACGCGCATGCCGTATTCGCTGTCAGACAACCGATTCTGGCCATTACGTTGCCCCCTTCACAGCCACCAGAATCCTTAAATAATCTTAAAAATGAAAAGATGAATATAATGGCCCCAGCTGCTGACAGTGCTGTGTGTTGGTGGAAATATTTCTGGTACAGCATGCACTAACTAATGTTGGATTGTTTTTACATTTGCTGTCTGGTGTCCTGGTCCACAGCAGTGCATACACTCATTATGCATAAGTACATCACGTAACCCCACATCTATAAAGCTGAATGCTCCCTTTATTAACTATAACATGTACTCACCAGTTCCTCTGTAATTGTCATCTAAGTTATTAAATTTGGTGGTAAACTGCTTTGAGAGTAAATCGCTGAACGAAGATGACACTCAGTAGTTATATTGTCTGCTCGCTGTTGTGTGTTTCGCGGCTCCTCAGGACATGCAGAGCGGCTTGGACAGGGAGAGCAGCAGCTTGCAGGACCTGGAGTCCCAGAAGCAGGTTGCCCAGGAACGTCTGGAGGAGATGGACCAGCAGCGCTCCAAGCTGGAAGGAATGCTCAACGACGTCAAACAGAAGTGCCAGGAAGAGTCCCGGCTGGTTAGAGACGTGATTTATGAAAACAACATGCATACATTGAAACAAGACAAGCTGTTGTATTTTACACTGGGCTCCTGGTGATGTGGTTACACCCAGGATCTTGTTGTGGTGTAGTCTTTTTGTGCAAAGCAGACAATGGTTCAGGATTTGGGGATTTTGGGATCAGTCACATGATGAAACAGTGAGTTCAGTTGAGGTTAAGGTTTGTTTCAAAGCAAATGCAGCACGATATTACTGAGAGTTTTAAGAGTCTTAATGTAGCTGTTTATGACTTACACATGCGGAGGTCAAGCATTGAAATGATCATTCTTTTGAGGCCAATGAAGTAAAATGCATTAAATTTTGAATTAAGTATAATGAACACCACCATCTCAATGTAATGCCAACCTTTGTGTTTTTCTTGCACTCTCCTGAGAACATGCCATATTAAGAAATATGGCTTCTTTGATCTGTCCTAATAAGGAAACTGCATCTGATGGGAAAACATGAAGCCAAAGCTATTAAATTATTACTCAACTGACGCGGCTACAAGTGCAAAACATTTTTTCTGCTTTCGCCCTCCAGATCTCGTCCCTGCAGAGCCAGATCCGCTCTCAGGAGACTGACCTCCAAAGCCAGGAGGACGAACTGAGCCGCACCAAGGCAGACTTGAGTCGGCTGCAGGAGGAGGAGGCCCAGCTGGAGCAGAGCCTGCTCTCTGGTCGTGTCCAGCTGGACAGCATCGTCAAGTCGCTCAAAACCACTCAGGAAGAGCTCAGTCAGGTAAGTGCAGTGTCACAGTGGTTACTTTTTGTTTTTTTGATCATTATCCACTAACCACCACTTACATAGTTAGAGAAGGTAAACCCCTGATGACTGAAATTCTGCAAAATAAATCACTATTTTTGTATTAATGTACAAATTCTACGTCTTATTTGAAAATGTGGCTAGAAATCATAGCGGCCAGGTGGGAAATTCTGCAGTTTAGATCTATTTGAATAGTCTGCACTATGTTAATTTTAAACAGGAGGGAGGAATACCTGTAGTGCATGTAATTTGAATGGTTGATAAGGAAAATGTGAGATGTGCTGTTGGTCTGTGAGTTACCTGAACGTTCCAAGACACCTGTCAGAGTCCTCCATCTGCCTAATGCTGATCTCAGGACTGACGGCGGTGACAGCGATGAGCAGGGGGCGGGGTTTATTGTGATCTGTTTATTAATAAGGGGGATGTTGCCCGCCGCACCCTCCCTTTAAATGCCACTGAAGGAAATCCAATCATTATATTCGGTTGAAACCGAAATGGATTGAACGATCTACGATCTCTTTTTAGGCTCGCAGTAAGCTGTCGCTGATCCAGGACGGCCAAAAGGAGGTGACCAAGACCATTGAGCAGTACAACAGCGCCCTGAGCGACATCAACGGAGGAAACTTGAGCAACCTGCCAGACTTAAGTGAAGGGTTTGCTAAGAAGGAGAACGGAGGTTTCAGGAGTGCGGTGAGGAGATCGTGAATATACACAATTTAGCCAGGGCCCACAAACTTCCTTTGCATTTCCTCCTGATGAATCCTGGTTTACAGTTTATATCCCATCCTGTTAAAAATATTAATAATTAATCTCAAGATAATCTGTCTCTTACTCCTAATTTGCATGTCTGTCCGGATGCCTGAGAGACAGACCTATATATGCTCATGAAACCTTTTTGTTGTTTCCCATTTTGTACTTATGAGTTTCTGTTTTTCCTTGAATATTTTGGTGGCGAGGGCCTTTATGTCGTACGTCACCATGTTTATTGAGTCTACTAAATTGGACATGCATTTTTTTTTTATTTTTATTTTTTTAACATCAGCCTACGCTGTGTTCTGCTGTAACGTGGTTAGTAACGACCTAAAGATCGTCTATTTCTGGCTTAATTCATCAGGATGACGCTTTCAAGTCAAAGATAGCCATGTTCAACAACAGCAGTGCTAAGGAGCCTCCAGCAGACCCTTTCCAGAGAGAGGACCCCTTCAAATCCGACCTCTTCAGTGGTCTGTTTCCCTTCTTATATGTTTTTTGTTTTACTCCTGCATTTCACTTCATCTTTCTCTGCTCTGCGTGCCGTTGTTGCACTAATTGGAACTCCCCGTGAAATTCACACTGAAGCAAAAGAAAGCTCTGGTCATTTCTCTGCAGAGGCTGAACATCCTTGAAGGCCATACCCAGCCACGCCACTCACTCGCTTCTCACCTCAATGTCCTTTTTCTAGATCCATTTGGAGGGGATCCTTTCAAAGAAAGCGACCCCTTCAAAGGCACCTCATCCGAGGATTTCTTCAAGAGAACAGACCAGGCCGAATTGTTCCGATCCTCGGACCCCTTCGGTAGAAAACCCACGCCGCCAGCCAAGGTATTAAACAGCTCTTCCCTTCACCACCTAAGCGCCGTTGGCTTGAAGCGATGATCGTGCTTCTCTTGTATGAAGCATGGCTGTGAGAAACCCAAAGCTCTTTTCAGAGCTCAAAATGATATTTCCCTTTCTCTGTTTAATGACTCGCCAGTTCTGATAGAAACAGGCTCTGACCTGTCTTCACTATTGTTGATAACGCAAAGCAAACAAGTAACACAAAGAGATATCTCTGGTGGTTATACCGACATGGCCATTGTGTGTGTGTGTCTATTTTAAACTAGATCTTTTGAATAGCTTACTTATTGTACTTGTTCTTTGGCTCCTTTGTTTTTCTCAGCCAAGTGCCTTCAGCAGCGGTGACCCCTTCACATCAAACAGCCCCAAACCGAAGGATTCAGGTACGCTGCTGGTCACAGGCATCATGTCGCTGCACAGAGAGAGAGTTGGCCCTTTTTTATACCATCCTGTAAATAGTCCTGCACACTCTCTGTTGTTGTTTTCCCAATTTTTTTTATTTTCTTAAAAGTAGGTTGGCGAAGATGTTGTTACTTGTACATGGAGGTTGTTTCTTAGTTTCTTCTGTCTCGTGGCTGCGGCCAGGAAGGTAAGACGTGACTGTACTCCGGTAGGGCGCTTTGTACATTGACTGTGTGTGACTTTGTGATACAAAAGCGCAAGTGCATAGTCATCCCTGGGCTAAATATGCACAGATTTTCCATGCAGATTTCCCAGAATATGACTCCTAATAACTGAGCGTTCTGGTTGTGAAACGTGTCTCAAAGAGTCATTCTTTGCCATTCCGGGTGACGTGTTAGATTTAGATTTTATTTTTGGGGGCATCGGGGGCAAACAATTTTTACTCGCTGTGGCTTCAATTTTTCCTGTGGTTTAGGGCTATTTTTAGCCGAGTACCTACGCATTTAACTACTGGCCAACTAAAAATACTCCCCCTACCCTGGAAAAACAGGAGGCCTGCAGGAGCCAAACATAACAGAAACTCTGTGACTGCAGGTCCTGCTCTACTAGAATACACTGCCACTCCTTTAACCAGTTCTCTGCTGCCTCTGTCCCGTCTTTATATCTGCTGCCATTCAACTGTTCTGCCTCATTCGGTACGGAAGTTGTTTTAAGTTAGTGGCTACCTCTGGTCGATGCTCTGCCAATGCTACACACCTCCAGAGGAACACAGAGGCAACTGTGGGCCTGAGCCGAGTTACTGTGCGTAAAAAGAAAACAGCGCGTACTTCACATGAATGGGGTCTCTTGTGGTTGCAGTCACACAACAAACATATTCTATTACAATGTTTTGTTTCTTCACTGTAACCATCTGCAGTTTGCTGTTTTTTTCATTAAGCGGCCATACCACGGAGCTTCAAAACAACCCGGGCACAGTTCTGGTCAACAGTACGCCAACTGACGCCTTTAATTAGCTGATCAGATGCATACGTCAGGTTAAACAAAACCTCCGCTTTCCAGGTTTTTGCAAAAAGTCATGGAAAATTAAACGGTCATGCCACATTCCCCTCTCTGAAAATAGCACGCAGGCCCTTTTCAGAATAAGCAAGATGCCGAGATGATTTTGAATGTGTGGTTTTGGGGCTGAATTTCGTTATAGTTTCTGGCTCTTTCCATAAACGTATTCAAATGTTCCAAATACATTTCAATGTCCTCTTGTCGCAGATGTGTTTGGGACAGCGGACCCCTTTGGAAGCAACTCTTTTGGAAGCAAGGGAGGTGGATTTGCCGACTTTAGTCAGATGTCAAAGGTACGCTCCGGAGACTGTCGAAGTTATGAATCAGTTGCACCATAAAGCATCATTTTCCGCTTAAGCTGTAGAAAGCCGCGTTGTTGTTTTTACTCTCATCATGAGCGATTTCTTCGTTTTCTGCCAATTTATCACATTTATGAAAACAGTCTTTCTGGTTTGAGGCCAGCAGGCCTTTAGATTTTGGTTGACTTTTCTGTTGGAGTCATCAGTTTGTGTCATAGTTGAAAGGTTTTTAGTTTTTTTTAAATTTTTTTATTTTTTAACCGTTTCTCTCGTGTGTGTGTGTGTGTGTACAGAAGTCGGACAACCCCGTGCTCCCTTCAAAGAAAAACGTACCTAACCGGCCTGCACCTCCCTATGGTAAGCCCTTACTTTGTGTGTGTGCGCGCATACACGTGTGTGTGTGCGCTCAAACATGACTATACTCAGAGCTTAATTTAATATTAATGCTTCAGTGATTTTCATAAATAGCATGCCATGTTGGTGTAAACCATTTGAAATGAATGCTGTTTTTGATGCCAGTGCTGTAGGTGTGCGACGTTATACGAACTCGTCCTTTGCTCGTCCTCTTGTAATGGTTAGCGCTCGTGACGGCAGCTGCATTTTGTAGCCGCTGCCATTGACAGTTTGTGCCCCGATGGTATATGGAAAAATTACAACTTCCCTGTTGAGCTGTGAGGTTGCAGAAAAAGTCATTTCTTCTTTTGTAAATGTAAGCAGGAAAGCTGGTGGAGCTATAACAGCAATATACGTTTAGTGTGCAGAACCCTTGTTGTTGAGACATTGGTGTTATTTTTGTCCAAACAGTTGAAATAGCCCAGTGCTGGGTTTAAATTAAACTTGTGAGTAGGTTGATAAGATTGAGAGCTGTTTTTGGATGCATAAGCTCATGTTCATCTTGTTTTGTTTGTTTGTGTGTGCACACACGTTCACACAGTCACCCACAGGCCATGCCCAGCACGTGCCCTTCCGATGTGAACTTGCAGTTATTCTTTTAGCAGAAGCCACAGCGTGAGAAAGTTGGTGTTCCCTTTTGCTTTGCCACACAGAGAAGGGTTAGAGATGTGTAGCCACAGTTAGCCGGCCTGTGAAATAGCTTCAGTGATGGGGAAGTGAGAAGCCCACTCTTAAATGCTGCTGTGAGTTCGCACATCACAGATACAGCTGTATTATTTTTAGTGCAGCTATCTGTTATTTAGCTTTTTATATACAGGGGTGTTTTACCAACTTCTCTCAAACATAGTTTCTTGTTCTTTTAAAGCAAAATGTTGACTTACAGATGCAGCCAATGTGGCATTGCTGCACAACGTTCGAGAGATAAATGAGTATGGTGAAAATATAATACAAGCAAAATAGGAAATACAAATACAAGGCTAACTTTACACAAGGGTGGGTCCATCTCTTACAACTTCGTGCCTCAAAAAAAAAAAAAGAAGCCACACTTTGCTTGTTCAGCTTCAATGCATCACTGAGCCTTACCCAAAAAATGTGGTTAACACCTTTTTTGAACCAATATTGCTTTCCCCTGAGTGACTTCTCTGCAAGCCATCAGCTTTAAGCTGTTGGCTTCCTGTGAAAATATAGCAGCACAATATTACACAGTAGTGTTTAAAGTGTGAGCACATTTTCCCAAGGGACTACCAGTTGACAACATGTCAGGTGAAGGCACTAAAGTGTGTTGTCTTACATGGATTTGTATTTAAATGTCTTCCCTCTCCGGTAGGTATGCTCAGTTTGACTGCATCAGAGTCGATCCAGAGCGGTGGCTGCACAGCAGACAGTAAAGACTCTTTTCTTACAACACAGTCGAGTAAAACATCCAAAGACTGCCCTGTGGGTTTTGCAGATTTTGGCTCTGTAAGTGTAGCTTGCTTACAGTTTTCTATCGGGTCAGATATCTTTGTCTGCATGAGCTGCCGATTTTCAGATCTCACGCTTAAGATCGTAGAGCCCAAGGCTCGTAGGTGTCACCTCTCTGTCACTGAGCTCCATTCTGTTAACTTTCCCACACACAGAGATCACATGGCTGCCGTGCTTCTTGGCCGTTGACTAACAACTGACAACACCTGAGAACATCTCAGTGTGAAAGGAAATGAACTGTTCACTTGTCTAACTTGGACAGTCCCCGTGTTCGTCTCTGTCTAGCTGTTTGCTGTCTCTGTCCACGTGGTAAATGGGGCTTTTGCATGCCTGCTGTTGTCTCAGGATCCATTCGGCCACTGGAAGTCAGGATTTATACACTTTAAGTCAGTGAGTTAGTGAACTTGCCTGGTCAGGTAGCACTCGGGGAGCATTTTTCAAGTCTCAAAGTACAAGTTAAAGGCTTATTTGCTGTCAAAGCATGATGTGCCTCGAAGCACAGCACAAGAGATTAAATCTGCCTCTTTGTCCTCCGTCTTCCGCTTCTTTGCCATCGTGTTGAGCCCGAACGTCTGAGCGTGATGCATGGCGGCTTTTTTTTTTGTGTGTCTGGTTTGTATCATTTGACATGACGTGAATTTATATTGTCCTTAATGCCAGCATGACAGTTGTGAAAGGGATTTGTGGGAGTCTTTTTTTTATTATATCGAGCTCTGTATTGTAATTTTTGTTTTTCTGCCAGGATCCGAATATATCAAGGTAAGACTGTACAAGGGTGTGGTGGTCAATCCTTTGCATGTGAAAATCCTGTCCGCACTGCCTAATCTAAGTACGGTGATTCATGAGCACGATGATTTTCAATAAATATCCCCAGTCACATTGATCCAAGCACTGGATGTTTACGGGAAATATGTGACCAGTAATTTATGGCAGTAGTATATCACTGTGTATTGTGTAGAAGCTTTTTATTTTAGGCTTTTAGTTTTGCTTTCTCTGCTTTTTTGCGTAATCTAATTGGCTATTTGCATTTCCCGCTATGTATTGAATCATTTTATTTGTGTCTGACGTAGTTTTTTTTTTTTTTTTTAATATCCTGCCTAATTAGAAATGTGTGATTTTTAGTTTTTTAGTTTCCCATTTACCGTTAAATTTACATCTTGCTTTCCCCCGGCGACTGCTCTCCGTTTCTTTTGACATTCCAGCCTGCATCTCCGCATCCTCTGTCCACATCTAATGTTCGCTTCTCTGCTCTAGTTTGGAAGTGAGAACCAGCAGCTGGAGTGGGCCAAGCGGGAAAGCGAGCGTGAGGAGCAGGAGAGGCTGAGGAGGCTGCGGCTCCAGGAGCAGCAGGACCTGGAGCTCGCCATCGCTCTCAGCAGGGCCGACATGCCCAGCTCTTGACCAGGCATGACCCACCACCGCTTTTAGCCCTCATCCTTTTTGCCATACCGTCCTCCGTCCGCAGGCTCATGACAACAGCACCAGCACTGGCCCGACATGACTAGCAGCCCCTGTTACCAATTTGTGTGAGAGACCAGTGATTCTCCAGCCATGACTGGACTCATGTCAAATGACTCCACATTTAGCAACCAGTTAAGGTTCATTGCTCCCAAACTACATGGCAACTATAATCAGGGACAATACGGAGCCACTTGATTTAAACGTGGCTTCATCCTGCAAGAACATAGCGATTTAACGCAACCCGAACCAGCAGGGTACTCGAATACAACCTATATCTAGCTCCGTATCTTGTTATGTCTGATCACCCTGACTTATCCGAAAGCCTCTCTGTTGCAAGAAAAAAACCCAAAACAAAACATTTTAAGACTGTTTTACTGTTTTATTTATATTCAAAAGCAATGAATCTGCGGTATATGAAGTACTTGTGAAAAGCACTGTATAAACCTATTTTATATGACCTTTAATTACTCCCAAAAATTCAAGTCAAATGATATTTAGTAACTACTCCGTTGGACTATGATTGAGTTTGTCCAATATTCATTTTTTTTTAAGAAACTCCTTCATGTACTGTAAGTATTCTTAGATGGTGGTTGTCAAGTACAAGCCATCTTTAAAAAAGAACTTGTCTTTAAAGACCAGAGGGAAACGATTAGATCATCGGTGGCCTGATATAGATTTTTACTTCATATCAAGTGTTTTTTCCTGCCAGCTATGCCTTCATGGGGACTATTTACGGCCTTAAAGTACATTGAATTGAACCGATTTTTAATATAATCAAACCCTTCACGGGGCTATTCAGGCCAAAGTAAAAATGTGACGTTTTGTGAATCCCCGATTAGCACAAGTTTAACGCCCGAATCATCGGACGCCTCTTGTATTTACCGTTATTAAGATGCTAGCGATAATCATTGAGGTCTTCCTTCTTTATGAGCAAAGATCAGTCCATCTGGAGCACTGTTGCACCATCCCTCTGATGTCAGCGGCCCGTGTCCGTCAGATGGGTTATCATTGGTTGCCTTGTTGTCACACCCAAGAAAAACTTGCACTCCCATACAACTGAAAGCCTCTATAACATTGAAAAAGTGTAAACCTACTTTGTTTATGCTGATGCTGTTACACATAGCTTTGTCCTTTTTACTTGTTGACACTACCACTGATGCACCACCTGCTTCCAACTTTTTGCTTTTCTCTCAACGCTCAAATCAACTATTGGATTTTTTGTGTGGATTTGTTTGGGTTTTGTTTTTTTTTTTTCCCCTTTTCATTCATGTCTTATGATCCAGTCGGAGGACATTTGTTAAGATGCCTTAAAATATTGCATCCTTATAATTATCTAACACTAATCAGGTTTATTTGGCACATAATGTATTCACTGTATATTCCAGAGCGTTACTGGACCATGTACAGAGTGACAGCGCCTTATTTATCAACATATCAGCATCATAACATGTAATATTGCACAGTATGTATGTGATTATAAAAAAAAAAAAGTTACTCAAAACTTTTCATTGAATAAAAGTGATTTTTAACATTCCTGGAACAAGGTAGGTCTTGTCTTTTAAATGAAATATTCTGATAACAACCAGGGCAATGCGAGCCAGTTACTTGTCACAGCAGGTCGTGAATAGTTTAATTGTAAAATAAATGTGCGTAAATCAGAGATAAAGATATAGGATTTACAAATTGTAATGGCCTCAAGGAACAGTAGCTCAGCATTGCACAAACACGATAACGGAGGGGCATACAGCGACTCTGTTCTTAGGTCCTGATCTGATACTTGAGAAAATGTAGCACGCAGAGTCAAACTGATGTGAATTTAAGATGGATTGTTTACATCTTGTAGTTCTGCATTGATATTGGAACAAAAAAAGTGAAATGAGAGTGATCCATTTGCATCTACCACTGGAGATATTTTTACCTAGCATTTACTTCCCCTTTTTCAAATATGATAAATTCTAGTAATGTGTTGATCAACACATGTAAGTCACGTTCTGTGCGTATGTTTTATTATTACAACTGCACTTGAGCGCTGAGACAACTGTAGAACTGTGACACCACTTTGGATGAGAGCTGTGGTTTTATCGCGTTATTTTTAAGTTTAAAAAAATTGTCCTAGTAAAACAGGAAAATAGAATACCGTGCCAATCACCAACCGCACGTTTAAAGAGAAATGTTTAATATTTATCTGCTTTTTGAAACGCCATCTGGCCTTTATACATCAGCTCCCTGCAGCCTTTGATGCGGCAGAAACAAATGCTCACTGACACCATGCAGACATGATACGCACGGACTGAGATACTTTGAAAACTACAGTGCAGAGTGACTGTGTGTAATTGTAGTATTAAGGCCCTTTGATGTCCTACTATAATTTCTACCCATCAGAAAGGGAGTCTAAGGGCTCCCTGATGAGGGTTTGCTGTGCCCCTCTGTCCAGACGGCTCCCGGCTCACTCTGTAATTATGGAAATGGAGTGTTTGTATTTATAGGCTAAGCCCACAAGCGGCTGCCCTTCTGTCTTGCAGCTGCAAAACATCACAGTGGAAATAAAGTGCCCATGTTTTAAATTAAGGTGGGTATACAATGGCATCATGTTTAACTTATTTAGCGTAACTGAGCTGATGGTATGCAGGTCTGCTGCACCTTCTTGGAAGGGTTGTAAGCAGCCTGGTAGGAAACCTGTTGTGTGGGTGGAT
This sequence comes from Datnioides undecimradiatus, assembly GCA_008933995.1. Classification (NCBI taxonomy): domain Eukaryota; kingdom Metazoa; phylum Chordata; class Actinopteri; order Lobotiformes; family Datnioididae; genus Datnioides; species Datnioides undecimradiatus. Next base: position 4,358,581 of record WARS01000052.1, read on the forward strand.
GTGGTTTATTGAACTCAGTGTGTGAACAAGGTGTAGGTAAAACGTATACTCAAAGTAAGCTCACCAGTAGAATGTCCAGTTTCATTGTTTTTAATATTTACAATAAATACATTTTACAGTATAAAATCCATGTACATATTTATATAAATTTAACTGAAAAATAATGCACAGGACGTCAAGCCCTGAGGGTGAACAGATGGGCTGGATCCAAGAGTTTCACACAAGAGGAGACAACAACTCCAAATAGTAGGAAGCAATAAAATAAAACAGTTCAGGCCATCCAGACATTGAGGCAGTTTAAATAAAACATTGTCTTTGCACATGTTAGGTTAATGTATGTGCATCTTACCCCTGTCAACAAGAACATGTACTATGTTGTGGCCATGTCGTTCTGTCATGAAGAGTTTTACAGTAGCACAGTCATAGAAAGGCACTTTTGTGTCAAACACAGCATTCCAGTTCTGTCAGAGAGGAGTAGTATATACAGGGCCAGCCCCTTCTTGGTCTGCCTGCTCTAAAGCAAACAAAGCTTTTCCAAAGCTTTTATAGAACCAAAGTAGTACCAGCTACGTTATTAGAAAATAATAACACTAATTTTTTAATTCAATATTATATATAAAAAAGACTTTGGTCATGTGGAGAGCAGTTTAAATAAAAAATACATCAGTTCAATCACAATAAAAATAACACACACACACACACACACCCCCATGAACCCTAAGTCCTTGTGTGGGCTCCTTCACATGTGTCTCTTCATATGAAGTGCCAGGTGGTCAGACCTGGAGAAGGCGCGTTCACACAGGTGGCACTGGAATGGTCTGTGTCCTGTGTGTTTGCGGAAATGACGGGTCAGCTCATCGGAGCGGGCGAATTTCCATCCACAGCCTTCCCAGCTGCAGTGGTACGGCTTCTCACCTGCGAGGAAAGAGAAACAGGAGATTATTAGTCTGTGCTCAAGGGTGGGGGTGGGGGGTGGGGGGTTGTGCGTAATTGCGCACACAAATAACCTTAAATGTCACTGATGGATTTGGGCTCAAACTTACCAGTGTGAGTTCGGAGATGTGCCTTCAGGTGGGAGCTCTTGGTGTAGGTCTTCCCGCAGCCAGTGAAGGTGCAGGTGTGCGTGGCCGTGCGCTTCCGCGGCCATGTGCGCCGTCCTCTCTTGGGTTTGGTCTCCAGCAGCTCGAGGGGAGATGAGGGCGGTGTGAGCATCACTCTCTGCGCGCCTGGCTGCATGCTGAGACCTTCGTCGTACATGCCAAAGGCAGTGTGTGGAGCGTGGTAAGACATCTGCATCTGGGGAGCCTGCGGGTGGTGGGGGAAAGCCGCCGGTGTATGATACTTCTGTGAAAAGTTCATGGGCTGGCACAGTTGTGCCTGGCAGTCCGTGGCTCCCTGGTCATCGGGGCTGAGAGGGGGGGTCATGTTGCAAGCTGCCCGCGGGGAGATGGCGACCCGGGGCTGCTCGAAGGACATCATGCAGGACACGTTCCCCTCCTGCTTGATTTTGCTGCAGCTTTGAGGCACCATGCCCATTACGGGACCGTAACCGTCCATGGGTGGCTCCACTTTGATGTTGTCCTGACGAGGGAAATGCACAGTGTTGACATAAAATCTCCCCTGAACGCCGGGGTTGCGCGTAATGCCATAGTTGTTGGTTCCGTCAGCGCGGAGCAGCTCTGTCATGAGGCTGGCGCCGTACGGGGGCGGCGGGGAGCGGTGGTCGTCTGCTGGGTAGGATGGCACCGAGTTTCCCGTTGTATACATGCTGTGGTCTACTGTGCCCACAAATTCCGCCGTGCTGTCTGAGCCAGTTGTGTTGGCGAGAATAAAATCCAGATCCAAATAATTACTCAGATCCTCGTCGTCCTTTTTGCTGTGATTGTCCACGTTTTGTACCATTTCAAGCATGGAGCAGCTGCTGGAGACTAGTTTGTCCACATCTCCTTTCCACCTCTGAAAGAAAGAAATATATATAATTAGATATGATAAGTATAAACCAGATTGTTGTTGCAAAATAAAATATTAAAAAAACATGTCCAACTATACTTCTGAGTTTTAATCTCGTTTTTTAAAGTTTTTATAGTTTACTTGAAGCAAACAAATGATTTCCAGCAGTTGAACAAAACATTAATATCGTATTACTATCCCGGTGAAAACAGGTGAAACTAATTGACACACATTAATTCATTTATCCAGCATATAAAAAGCTTTTAAAACAAAACTAGAGATCACGTTTTAACTTACGTTTTCCCAGGTTTTCTCTCTTTGGTTTGAGAATGTCGAAAATGACGGTAGCATCACTCCGGATAAGGCCATCGTTTGGTGATATTACAAATCTTTTTTCTTTTTTTTTTTGTCAAAGTCGCGTCGTGTTGAGCGGCAGCCGCGCCAGGGTCTGTGCACCTATTTCACAGTCGCCTCTCCACAGCTGCGCTCCAAAGACATGAACAAGTTTAAAAGTGGTAGGAGGTACTCCGAACCTTATAACTCTCTAAGCCGAGCGCCTCTGGCCAATTGTGAGAGCTCAGGAAACAACGTAAAGTTTGGTAAATTTAGCTCTTTATAAAGCGGCTCCTGCAGGCAGCGGGGCTCAGTGCGCTGTATGACAGACTAGGCAGCGCAGAGCAGCCTATAAAGCGGTGGACCGCCCCTTCTCAATGACGCAAACGCTACAGACCAACCCACCTGAGTTTGAGTTGGAAAAAAGTTGCTGGCAAATTACAAACACACGGGCAATATAGCAACCATAGATACTTACGTAATATGCTGAAAAAGAACAAGACTAATGACAGAAAGTGCTGGAGGCCAAGCCGCACCAGCAACTTAATATGGAGCCTGTCACTACTTCAGTTAATCATCCAAACACAAAAGGAGATATGGCTTTTTTGATGAACAGTAACAAAAAATGCAATTTAGATTCAAAATAGTGGGATAAAACTCTGAAAGTAAAGACGCGCAGTTATGAAATATTGTTCAATAAAAGACACGCATTTGAGATTATGGCGCAGAAATCGAAAAAGCACCGAACACAAAAATGAACATTTAGACGCTGGATATGTATTTTTGTGACTGCACCATTCAATTTAAGACCTCACAATAAATATCTTTTTGCTTTTCGCCCATTGTAATATCAACAAGTTCCCCCAGACTTTTTAAACTGCGGCCCTTGTTTTGCATTAAAAATATGTAAATTAAAAAAATAATGTCTACGCAGATGGAGGTACTCTCTGCTGTGGATGAGCCGCTGCCTCCACCTGTTTGGCGCGCCTCGCTCTCGGCTCATTATCGCTAATAGAGGATGGTTTTTGTTCTCGCGCAGCAGGCTTGTCCAAACAGGCGCCAGGGTCGTCTGAAACGGGTTTCCACGGCTTTTCAACGCTCTAACCTCTCGTGATGTAAACATAATTTAAGGTAACGTCCCATTCAGGTGTAAATGACGGTGTCGACGGTGTCGATTGGAGTCAAATTTGCATCACAAGTCGTGCCTGCTTGTTGCTGTTTCTGCTCAGGGATCTGGTTTCTGACGCGAGGACGCTCAGATTCCGGAATCCGCTGGATCCAGAGGTCACCAGGCCAGCTTCTGCACTTTGAGTCCGTTTAAAGTTCCTATATGAACTTAAACGTTAATAAACGATACTAGCAACAGTCTTGGACCCCTTAGTATTGCACGAAGAAATAAAACCAAAAAAAGAAGTATTCTGCGCTTTAATTAATTAATTTTGATTTGAAAATTTCACTTGAATTGGTTAAAATAATGGGAGTGTTAATTATGCGGGCAAAATGCATAATACTTTAGAATGGCCTTAGGGAATGGCTCATAAGGAGCTAATTATCTTATTGGGGAGTTCATTTATACTAGGTTATATACCTTTGGGACATTTTAATTAGCTTCATATATTTTATAAAATCTGAACCAGTAACAGTTATTTGCCTAAAATAACAATTCCCTCCTGAATGTTGTGTGGTCAAGGAATAAAGGGGTATAAAACTGATGTAATCAAGTAAAATACAAGTAACTCAGAAGTATAGATGAGTACGGTGTTTGAGAAAATGTACTTTGACAGCAAGAGCACCACACTCTTTGCTGAATGTAGCATCATCATTTAATCCAAAACCCCCAGAGAGGAAAACACTCCCCTTCTGCAACAGGTACGGTTAAACCAAAAGTACTCAGTGTGACGATGATTGAGCGAACACAGAACAACTGAGCTCAGATCCGCACAACAGATATCGCCTCTCATCAAACCGCCATGTCCACCAGCAGTACACTGTGTCGGTGTAGCCGTGAGGTTTCCACATCCTGGTCCCTGATCTGTGCTGTGCGTTAAGTGGAAAGTGCGTCACGCGGCAGGAGTCCAGTAAGGCCAGAGAGGAAGTGTGTTTTTAATGGCAGCAGAGCAGCCGGCCTGGTGTCTGAACCCCTGACCGCTGACTCTGACCCCAGGTCTGTGCAGCAGTCCTCCTCTGTTCTGCTACCAGTGAGAGTGCTCTCACTTCCTCTGTTACTCAGCTACCTTTAATGCTTTGTAATGCAAAGTTTAAATTTAAGGAACTTCATCCAGCGCTGACCTCTTGGTATATATGATCATATCTCATAATTTGCTTGTAAAAAACACTGTTTTGTCTTGACTTCCACAGCCTTTTGCAACATTTTTCCAAGTCAGAGGTTCACACCTGATTGTGTTTTTAACAGAATATTACATGTTTGTGCTATGTGAGAGCATAGCAAACATTTCATTCGCTCCCTGATTAGAGGTTGTTTTTATGCTCTTTTCTAAAGCATACAAAGAATGCATCTGCGTCTAGTTCAACATTTTTGGGAAATACCGGTGTTTGCTGTCTTGCTGAGGGTTAGATGAGAGGATCGCTGTCGCTCTCATAAGCGTGCCTTTAACTTGAAGCTACAGCCGGGAGATGGTTTGCTTAGCTTAGCATAAATACTCAAAAGAGGGAGAATCAGCTAGCCTGTATCTGCCCAAAGGTAACAAAAAGACTCCCAGAGCCTCTAAAGCTCACTGATTAAGTTCCATTTGTCCCTTTTGCCTCTGGAAATCACCTAAATAAATCCACCTTACCAGACTTAAATGATTACAGACCAAACACTACCGGTCTTGACCAAAACTCAGACCACAATTGTGACTTGTCATATTTTCAGCCTAGCTGGTTTATCCATTATCTGCACACACTCAGTTACACATCATGATGCTGGTTAACAAGGAGGTTTGTGAAAGAGCTGTGTTAAGACTTCACTAGATAACTCTGCACCTGGTGGATTCAAATGACTGTCAGACGCAGCAGAAGAGGGAAAGAGAAATGCACTTGAGTAGCCTGAAATCATGTGAGACAGCACACAGCATGGTCTGCTCTGTGACGTGCAGCAAAGGGATGAGAAAAGAGAGAAAGAAAGCTACAGCTGGCAAGTCCGCTGTTTCCCTGGAGGGAGTGCTTACTAATTCTCATGACGTTTAAGGTTTGTGTTTCAGTCTGAGCCGTCACTTCCTGTGGAGAAGTGTACGTACCCGACGATAGAATTTCATTCGGGCACACTGGGGCAAGCATACGTTGGGTGGGACCCGCTTTCGCAGCCCTCATGAAAACATTCCTCGGTGGAGGTTTCAGTTGAAGCGATTTGTAAGTTCATAAAGAAGTGGCACTCAAATCATTCCTGCAATTACATTCTCCTTTTGCTTGCACCCTCCACAGAGAGGTCAGAGGTCGAAACTAGGACACACCTTGTAGGAGCTTGCAGGGATTCAAACCTCCTCAGGCTCTTGACCCCATGCTCTTTTTGTCAAAACATCCCCCCCCCCCAACCTGAAGCCTGAGTGCAGCACAAGCTACACATATGACTTTCCCTGCAGAAGAGGAACCTCTGAAATCAAGCAGTGAATGTGGATGAGCAACATTTCTACAGAAGCCTCTGAAGATCTCTTTCCCTGAATTGAGATTTACACAATAGTTTTATCATTGGGCAACCTGTCTGTTGTTTCACAATTGTAAAGCTTTTTCTATTGCCGCTGACTTATCTGTGCAGTTAAGTTACCAAGTTATCAACAGGCTGTCAAGTTGTTAACGACTCATGAAGTCGTTGACATGCTCTCGCAGCAGTGACAGGCACTCTAAGTCTTCAAAATATTCTGTTTTCTTAGTGCACTTGTTCTTACAGACTTTCTCATGAATAACTCTAACCGTAAGAATTTGAGGCACCCTCTCTTCTGTTTTTATCCATGATCATTTTGAGATTTTCTGATGTTTTTTTGTGCTTTGTGATTTGTGATTTTTATGGTGATACACGGCATCTGTAAATCAGAAAAAAAGACGGTTTATTTACAAACAGAACTTCCCAATTCCACCCCACCCAAACACAGAAACCAAAGGGCTCAACCAAAAAACAAAGTGGCTTTCTTGGAAATAAAACAAAAAAGAAAAAAAGTCAATATAATTCTGAGAAAAGACTCAAAAGCATCACTAATCCATCGAAATCAATACGGTACCACCACATACTTTCACTTAAGCGTTTGAAAATAAAACTTTCTTACATAATTTAATCTTTGTGTCCAAAAAAACAGCACAGAGGGTGTGTTAGGTGGCTCATCTTATACATGTACAGTATTTCTCATATTCTCCATGATGAAACCTTGTGTTGTCACCCATAAGCTGTTATTGGGCTGTTCGACTCAATGTCATGAATACAGGAACGCATTATGTCTCGGTCAGGTCTGTAAGTGTTCCGTCACTGTGGTGAGGATTTGGACACATCACCTCTGCCTCATGTGGCATACTCTGTGCTAACTTCCATGGAAAAACGGTGTGTAAGTGTGAGAGGTAGTGTCGGGCCTGCACGGGACGTCCTGACTGAGCGAGAGTCAGTGAGAGTTTGAGCGCGAGTGGGATCCTGCTCCAGGCTTATATAGCCCAGTTATTTTTAACCACCCACCCCTTGCTTATTACTGAGTTTCCCCCCGGACCACTCAGGAAGCACGTTTGGCTCCTTTTCCTGCTCACACGCGGCCAGATTCAAACAGAATCAAAGAATGATAGCATTGAGGCTCGCCAACCCCCCTGTTGGAAAAAGAAGGGGGGGTGGAGGACAAGGATCGGGGGGGAATGTTTAACAGAAAAGGTTGGCACGCGCCAACGGCATGACATTCAAAGAGCTGGCTCTAGTCCTGCTCCAATTTCAGAAAACCTCAAACATTTGTTAGAAAAACAGCGCGGGGACAGGGCAGATAGTCCTGAACACACATCGGTACCTGCTGGGGGGCATTCAACAGGGTTTCTGTAGTAAATTAGCATGACTGAAGAACACATGAGTTTCACTGTCACAGATAACTGTCACCAAACAGAGCTGCTGGTAAGCTACAGCATATACAGGAGTTAACTGCACTACACTCATTTGAATAATGTTTTGCATGACACTGCCTGGCTGTTTACATTGTTAAGACATTAAAGCAAACTAGTTAATACCTGAGACCAAGTCCTTCAAGTCCTAGTATTAGAAACACTTTTCATAGTATTTCAGTACAGTTCCAAGTCACCGCAAACTACGTGACTTTAACCGTTTCTAACTGACAGGAAGACAAGAATTAGCAAGGAGCAACTAACTGTATGTCAGCGATGTTGCAGAAGACTCATGAACACAAAAATCTTCTCCCCTGCATCAACGGAGAAATGTTTTGGAGACAAAAGAACACATTCTGTGTGTGTGTGTGTGTGTGTGTCTATCTGGGTTATAAACCTGCTAATTGTCTCCACACACATTACTGAGGTGAGACTTTTGAAAACAAAGGACACATACCAGCCCCTGCTGTGTCCCACAGCACCTCTGCATTAAAACAGCCAACGTCTGGCTTCCAGTGAACCCAAACATGTGTCTTGACAACCATCGCAGCTTTCAGCAAGTGTTATGGAAACCCACCTTTTAAAAATATGCAGCCCACTCCGGCTAACATGGCAGGAATAATGGCTACATGTGGATATAATTGAGCCAGTAGAGCACCGGGGGGATGGGCCCCAATTTATTAGCTGTTAACACCAGGAATCATACCGGTCCCGCTCGTCATACCACACACACAAGGCTTCACTGCCTGTAAAAATGTTGTTTTTTTCTCTCCAAAGTGCTAAGAAAGGTGCTTTTGATTTGATAAATGAGAATGGGCAGCCTCTCAGGAGCTCAAAGTGGTTCACTCTGAAAAGACTGGAGCATTTACAGACGGCATTTGGACACATGACAATCCAAAGTGCTGGCGGGGTTTACTGCAACATAGCAAGTTATTTTACTCTCGCTTCTTCTTCACATTACAGGAATAATTTGACATTTTTGGATACTTCCGTTTGCTTTTTTTTTTTTTTTTTTTAACAATCCTTACCTACCCCTCTGATGTTTGTAAGCTAAATAGGAAGTTATAGCCTAGAAACTATTAGCTTAGCTTAGCACAAATACTGGAAACAGAGGAAAGAGCTTTTCTAGTTCTGTTCAAACCTCACAAATTAATGTAATGTTTTAATAAAGTAAAAGATCAAACTTTGCATGAAACGCTAGCTTGGCTGGTTGTTTTCCCTCATTTTTAGTCTTTGTGCTATGCTATGCTAGCCTGCTACCCGCTGTAGCTAAATATTTTGTGTAGAAACACTTGATTTGTACAGATCTTCTGACCTAACTCTCCTCAATAATGGAAAAGCTTAAAAATGTGAAACCGCTTCATTCAAACTCATTTATTGACTGTGATTGACTTTAATTAGATGCGTTAAATGGCATTTTGCCTTTTCTGTTCTGCCTGCGCTCATATCTGACCCATCCCGTGACAGCGGATTAACTGAACTGTTTCACTTTTAGGATGATGACACTGTATAAAGTGAAGTCTATCCCGCTGAAAGCTCGGGGAGGCCTGTGTTTTTTTTCTCTGTGTCTCAGCCTCAGACCCGTGTGCATTTGAACATGCCGAACTAAACTGTGCCAGCTGTTCAAATAGCATAACCCCCGGCCTCGACACAGGTTCCCCATTGAAGCCACACTCCGCTTGATGGAGTGATCCAGCCTGCAGTGCACTTTATAGTGTACACACCTCGAAATGGCGACATTTGTAAAAAGGCTAATAAAAACATTCCTCCAGCAAGGAATGCTCCAGGTATTTCCTCCCCTACACCTGGTTACGATTCCTTGAGTGCACTCGTCTGTTTTCACAGAACCGCACTCTTTCAGAGAGGTGATATTGATCCTGTACTCGTGAATGGCGTTGTGTTTTTCTAAACGGATGACATTGAAAACACGTGTCCCTTAAAGGCCTGTTGCTTGACGCCGCTTCAGCCCAAACTGTCGAAAGCTTATTGGCATGTTGTTTGGGAAATTGTTAAGTGTGAGTTGCAGCGTGATGGTGAAATGCGCAGTGAGTAGAAGTCATCAAGTAGGAAATCAAGTGGGAGTCAGCTGCAGTGTCAAGTGTCAAGAGGTCGAGATGTGTCAGTGAGAAGAAGTCTATCGTTAGATGTGACGAGGCCGCAGCACGACAGTGTGACCCAACGTGTGTGAGGGGGAGTTGTTAATCTCAGGGTCAGGGCCTCAGATGGCTCATGAGACGTGTCAAACACTCATTTGGTGAGTTTTAATATTATCTCAATGTTCAGTTTACATGTCTTGATGAGTGCTTCTCATACTGCAGTTCCACTTTACACAATCAATTCATTTAAGTTCAGATTCTCCCTGTCCTGGCAATCATTTGTGGGTTGTCCATACTACAGCTCCCCCCGTGGTCTAACCATAGCTGTGAAAAAGGTGCAGCAGCTTGATTTACTGTCTCAACGTGGGCACCTTTTGAAACAGAATTTGAATGCAGTGCTTTCACGCAACCCCATCTCCAGGTGTCCCAGCATGCTTTGTGCAGGGAATAAGTCACTAACCAAAAACAATATAAGAGATAAACTTTGGAAGATTGGATTCTGAAAGGCGGGTGACTTAAGAGGGCAGAGGGTTTGGTAAAAGGAACAATAAAAGTCTGGATATCTCTGCCTCTGGTGCTTCATTTGACCATTTAAAACTTTTAGGAGGTGCAATAGCAGAGTGCTCCTTTAATCAAACATAACTACAGCATCAGTTTAATTACTGGAATCATGAGTTTATAAAGTAAAAACCAGGAAACACCTGTAATAGAATTATATTGAAGTTTAAAGTTAGTAATAAACGTGTACAGCCTCTGTTTGAGGTGAGAGCATAATATTTACCTACATTTTAAAAGTCGTTCCCAAATATGTAAAGTGTCATGGTTGGAGTAATTACTGAAACACAGATCCACACAGGTGTCTGTTCTCCTCCATGTCTCAAGTCCAGGAGGGATCACGAGTTCGACTGCAAGCTGTCCAGCACTCGCCCATTCACTCACCAGGCTGTAGCGCTGAAAAGAAGGGGGGGGGGTTAGGTCAGACAGGATCCCCTGCACATTACAGATGTTATCTCAAAGGAGCACAGGGACATTAACCCAGAGTCAAACTGTCATAAAACACCCCTGTTTTTCAAGCTGGTGAGGGGTGAGAAAGATGCTGACGAATGGTATCAGGTATCAAGTGTAGTATGCATAGCGTCACATATTGACGGCTCACACCGTGGAAACTGTATTGCTTCTTACTTAATCGCGACCACAATGTGAGTTTCACATTGAGAAAAATAGATGTCTTTCAGTGATTTCTGGGTGTAGCAAGTTCTAAATCAATGTCTTTTCTTCTTCGGACAGTTAGAACAGTTAAAGGGAGTGTTCAGGTGCTGAGGGTGTATCTGCAACTGAGTAATTTAGATTTTTGGGTTTGGTTGCAAAAAGGCAGAGAAGATAACAAGCTGTGGTTGACAAACAAAACGAGATCCGGTGTGTACCGACCATTTGGCACGCGCAGCACTCAGATTCTGATGTGTCCTTCTTTCACTCTTAGCCTACTGACAGGAATTGGTGTTTGTAGTGTGGTTTTGTCAGCTAACCAGGTGGGTCCACGATGCAAAGAGTGAATCCACACCAATGCAAAATATTCAGTTCAACATGTGTGAAGTGTGCTACCTCAACGGAGAGAGTGGTTTGCTGAGCCACATGTCGGTTTCCTCTCCAACTTTCAGCAGTTTCTTTTGCGGCTGTGTGCAGTTCATTGATGTAAACTGATTTAAAATCTGTATAAAGTCATTTACAGTTGCAGGATTTTCACGTTTTTTTAAATATTTGACTGTTTTACAATGCCTGCAGAACTGAAAATGCCCACGCAGTGCCTGACTTCAAGTCAAAGATACCTTCAAAAACTCCCTCAAGAAGCAGAACTGAGTCAAATTACTTCTGAGCCCGTGTCCCTAATTGATTTATTTACTACACCTGGCTTCAATAAAGCGCTCCAAAGTGCAGGTTACTGGTCTATTTAACACTTCGACTAAGGTATAATTAACCCACCGTAATGGCTCAGGGGCCTCACCCGACTGGTTAACTTCAAACTCCCCCTTCTCCCCGCTGCTCTTTAATAACCTGTATCTCTTGTATCATCTGTGCCTCTTCACTCACTTCCTGAAAGGGGCCCACCATTGATGCAGCTGTAATTTATGGGCTTTTTGTGGCTTGAAAATAGAGGAGGGCTGGTTCTTATCAAATGCTGACAACTGAAGACTAAACTAATAGCATATTTAAAACCTGAGAGGGTGACACTGTCTGACAGACGAATGATAATGATTATAGAACAATATAATTATAGTGCATGTGTCCTATTCAATGCATATTCTTGCAATGCTATGTCAAGGCACAGTGCGGTTTATTTGTGAATGGCAGAGTTTATTACTACAAGGACAGACTGCTGACGTAACTGCACCCACAGTGTTGTATGACTGAGCCTCTTATTCATCAACCGACTGTTCCCAAAATATGTGATCATCTTGTACTGTCACAGTCAATAGTGACTGTATCACACTGCGCACACACACACACACACACACACACACAGTGCTTAGCAACAGCATGAGATGTGACAAAGCGGGGAAGGCCAGTACAGAGCAACTCCTCAACGTCGGAGACTGTGGCCACGTCTCACAGGCTTCACCGAGGGTTAAAAGGTCAAAGTGGGCGCTCCTCTTCAGTGTCCCTGAGTCCATGACCTATGGAGGGCTCGAGGTCCCCACCCTCAACCTTGACTGACCACTTAAAATTCACCTGAGCTCTCCCTCAAGCACTTATCAGGCCCATCTTGTTTGCAGCTCAGCTCAACTGTCGGAACCTGTTCTCACACTGGCTCGTCACAGGACCTGTTGTCTGTTTTGTCTTTTGAGCCGCTGACATTAACCGCTCAGATAATGACTCTTGGTCCGATTAATCCCCCTCTTGTTTTTGTTTCTACCTAAGCCGTCACAATCGCCAGCATGCCTGGGCACTTATCTGCAGCAGGACAGGTCATGTACTTCAACCTGCGGCAGGCCAGGGGGATAAACACACTTGATCCATAAATGCACGTGTGCTCATTTGGAAGGGGAGCCCCGCAGCTGTGGGTGACATTCGAAAATGCAGCTGCTCTGTTTAACCTGGGGCACAGACACGGTGCAGGAGAATAAGCCTTTGCTAATCTACCTGCTTGGCACATTATGCAATTCAGACATTCCTCTGTTAAAGGGGTAGAGATGTTTTCTGACAAAGACCTACACGCATGTGAGTTAGTAGAACTTTCTAATGACCGGGGGCTGCATCTTTGAGGATCCCCATACAAATAAATAATGTGCCAGTTTAAACAGGCATGTTTTATGCAAATAAGTCAAATAAAAGTTTAATTTGTGGAGGTGGTGGAACAGTTCTCTCAGTTCTGCTTTAGCGTTTTAAAGTAGTTAGATATTGCAGGTTGTTATTTTGAGTGTCAGAATTGCAGAGGTGTACTCTGGTTTAATGCAGCTGGTAACCACTTCCTGTTTTTTTGAACAGTGAATCTTCTCACAGTTTGGCCATAATTTCCTGAAGTGTGTTTCGTGTGTGCGAGAGAAAGCATTTGTAAGTTGTGGGTTAAGCAAACTGAAGTGACATGCACGCTTGCAATGAACAATCACAGTTTTTCTCTACTTAGTGTGGTACACCTTTATGAGTGGCAGACACAGTGTTTCTAAAGGTTTTGACCAGAGTGCGCAAGTAACGTATAGAATAATGTATTTTTGTGTGTGCAAAAATACATTACTCATGTGTGAGTGCGGTGGCTGTGTTTATGGAGGGAGGCGCAATGGAACAAAACGAGCGTCCCTTTGTTTCTGAGTGGCATGTGTTGAAGCTTTTTTTTTTTTTTTTTTTTAATCTTTCACGCTACCAGGAAACTGATGCTTCATCCACTATTCTGGCATCGTGCTGCAACCTTCCTGCTCAGCAACACGTGAGAGTTGTGTTCACATTGTCTATCGATCTCTGCATCTTTCTTTTGTGCTTTGTGCATTGTGTCTACGATCGGCTTAGCAGCGAGGACCTCACACAGGCTCGCGACAGAGATAGGACATTCTTGTCTGCGCCCAGGCCCATGTCGAGTGTTGTCTTTCAAATCAGCGATTAACAGGAACACATGTACACCACTTGTGTATATAATGTGTGTGTCTTTGAGTGAGCCAAGGGGACTCCCGGGCCCTAATTTGTTTTTGCAGGCTCTGAGGCCAAGCGTGCTAAGATTTATACTCATCTGGCATTTTTCGCCCTCGCCCCATTGCGTTGCACAAGCCTGACTGATACGCTGCTGGCCTGGAAATACAGACAGAAGACTCACAGCTTGTTCTCTTCTTCTCTGCATCTGATACTCACATGAGGGATTTGCAAGATATCGTGTTTTAAATCTCATGGAAATTCTCAGGAGATACTAAAACTCTCCATCAGGGTCTACCGTTTGGATTTAACTCTGTATTAACTTGTTATTCCTCATCAGTTTGGCAGTTATTTATATCGCACATAGAAAGGACCTAACAAAGGAGAAAGAGAAAACAGATAATCTTGCAACCACATCACGTAGGGAGCCACATACACCACAAGTTAGAGAAGTGGGCCTGACTTGTGGGGGAAGAGGTTCCCCTCTGGTTTTACACACAGAGATAAACAGCACATTTTGCTGAAAATAGATCCCCTTCATCTCCAGTTGACCTAGAATTTGTACACCCACATTGAGGGTTTTCCACCCAACCCTGTTGTTACCTGCTACTGAACAATTGAGGAGAAATCTGAGACATAAAGCGGCTAGAAGATCATCCATGTAGGCCCTAACCCAGAGCAACCCCCCAAAACCAGAGGGTCCTTCACCAAAAAAAAAAAAGATGTCCTCCTTCATCCTGAAATATCCTCATCAGAGAACAAAATGGGGTTATAATGGAAATGTATGGCAGGGTGTGGCATGTTATGAGAATCCCACAAATTATGGGCTGGTGGGGAATTGTTCTAATCCAGAAAACCAATGCTGCGGAAACAGAGCTGCCATTTTGGAGAAGGGGAAGGAGCCAGTTATTTCCTGAGTCCAGGCCGAGATCTAATGGATCACAGGGAAGACGTATAGGCCTGGTGGTATTTTTCTGTGGGGGGGCAGTGGACCTCACAGATTTGAGGGTTTGGGGGTTCAACATCTGCAAGTATATGAAAATACCTGTCAGTGAGATTGTAGGACTGATTCAGACCGTGTGGAAGTTATAATTAGGGTCACCTCTAATCTAAATACGGCTGAGACTCATGCACTTCTTTTGATTTTCCTTCCTCTCAGCAGGAAAATGTGACGAACCGCAATCAAAGATAGCCATCTGATGTATACTTTTCAGTAATTGAAGATTTCAGCAATTGGCTGTGTCCTTGGCGTCATTCTTTACTAATAATTCATTGCACTTGCTCGACTGAGGCTTTCATCAGATGTTCAGACGCAGCAACGTCCTGGATCATGTTGTGTTTCTGCGGCGCGCTGCTTTTCTTGGAATGTGCTCCGACTCTTTGATTGTTCAGTTTCCTGTGATTTCAGAGGCCCTTTGTCTCTGCGTGGTAACTCACTAATCAGGGAACTCCGTCATAGCTCCCCTAATGTCACCCTCTGTGTAATGATATTTTTGGCTCTGCTCTCATGCCTCTCGCAGTCCAGTAAAGCACAGAAAAAAATGTCAGAGTTGGCGAGAACAATTACCGTTAGGAATGTGCAGACTAAAAATGTGATTGCGGCATCGGTGCCAGTCGAGGGGGTAACTGCTCTGTCATGAGGCAGAGCTCCAAAAGTCAAAAGAACAACAGTAAATTTCTCTCAACGGGACCTTCCTCTCACCTTCATGTGCCTGTTAGCTCCTGTATGATTTATGATTTGATATATTACAGGCTACCGGATACACGGATCATTTTTCCCTGTTCATAAAATGTGCGAGGAGGAACGCTTTTGCCAAGACTGGAGAATCATAACGAGTCAGGTTTTTTTTTTTTTCTCGCACTCTGGGTTTCCCCCATCTTCTTTTGCTTAAACTGTGGTTTCATGATGTGTTATGGGATCCATGAAACAACAATGAAACCAGATGTGCTTAGTAATGCGTCTATATACAGTCTTAACTTTGCAGAAGTTGAGCCGCGAGCACACCATGTAGCCAGTGTGAGAACTTTGTGCCGTCTAAGCTTTCTGGAAAGGCCACTGTTCCCTTTTATACCGCCTCTTAAAATAAGCCCCCTCCCATTGGCTGGGAGCGGTTCAGTCATTGAATCACATCAGGCCAATTAGAGAGTAACACTTCCTTTTCTGTGAAAGATGTTTCCTGTTGATAGTAAACGTGTGACCTGCTGAGGAACAGAGAAGGGGAGGGTATATTGAAACACTGCCAGTGTTTCCCTGACCTTTGTGGCCTTCATGGTGGAAAAACTGATGCTGTCGTTGTGTGTTTTGACTGTGTGTATGCTTTCACGGTTGGACATTTATGCAAGAGTAGCTGTATTCACACTCTGTTGTTCTTCATCTCCGTTGTTCATGTGAAAAGCGAGAGAGATCCTTGTGACAACAATGAAAAAAGAGACCGTTGCGTCTTCTCCGCACAACACGGCAAGGTGGAATGGATGTAAAAGTTGAATTGTTGTTTTCTGAAAGTTACAGAGATTGTCAGGCACTACATGTCGCCAAATCCGACGTTGGAAAGATTTCCAGAGTTATTCGACGGTCCGATGGAGCCTTTGGCTGTTAAAGGGAAAATGATCTGATGTATCACAAAACAGCAAAGAGATAGATAAAACCACTAGATCCTCCGTCACGCAGGCCTGGCAAACAGGGATGCTCAAGACGGAGTACGCGTCCACAACATACTGTAAATGTCACTAACGTCTGCTATGTCATGTCTCTTGAGTGTCACTGGCCGGGGCCGACAGCAGATCCTGCTGTTTTCACGTGCCAACCTAAAGATGTGAAGCGGTTTGCTGCCTGTGGGAGTGACAGCTTCACCCTGATCGACTCACGATCCAAGGCTGTACTTAGGGCAGCAGACAGATCTGATGTTTAACTCTTTGTGGCGCAGATGTTGTGCTTTCACAGCCATCTAAACAAACACAAACCACAAGGAGCCTTTTTTGATGTCTGTGAGAAAATCCGACATAGAAAAGGTTAAAAATCCTAAAAGTCTTGTCTAAAGTTTTGGCCAAGGTCTGTTGACCTCTCGCAGGGTTTCAGTGACCAGCCTCAACCCTCACGCCCACCTGTTTCTGTGGCCTGCATAGACTCTGGCTTGTTTACCTCTAATGGGACTCTGCTGCAGAGTGAAAACCGAGGGGCCCGATGGTTGTGGCCACAGGTTGGAGGAATGTCTACCGTCTGGACGGGAAAATGTAATCAGCTGAGATCAGCGAATTAGAGGCCGGTTTCTCTTTCTCCCTTCGCGCTCTTACTTTCCCTCCATGTGCTTCTCACGCATGCCGCCGCTCTCGCTTTTTCTCACTCACCCTCATCTGAGTCGTACATGCACACACACACACACACACACACACACACACACACACACACGCGCACTCTTTCAGATGAAGAAAAATGACACCTTTTCTTTCAGCTATTTCCTCTGTTTTTACATACTTGGGCCCGGGGTACAAGAGGCAACCTTGTGTTTTCATGTGACAAAACACACAGAGGCCTGTGTGGATTTAGGAGAGGTGAATAGCCTAATTCATCATTCGGGGTTAGGCCTGTCTCAGCCTCATCTGGGAATATCTCTATCTACACTAAAAAAAGTGGGACTGTTGGCGCTGTCTCTTGAGCTTAGAGAAACTACAACTCAGTCCTGTCCTCCGTTTGACTGATGACTTCTCCTGAGAATCAAAATTCCACAGTTAAAATGTGGTTTTACCTAAAAAGCTGGAAGCCTGTGTTTCTCCTCACAGGTCCTCCCGTTTGAGAGAGGAAACAGCATTTTGCCTAATCCTACACTTTTTTTTGGCTGCATGAAAGCAAATATCAGTGTTGGAAGAAGTATCCAAAACCTTATTATAGTAGAACTACAACTAGTATGTAAAAATAGTCCAGGACTACTAAAACTCCTGTGTTTCAGTTTGAAACACACACTTATTTGCCACCTTGTTGCATTAGGATGTTAGGGTCAGGCTGTTAAGTTACATGTTTTTTAGTTTGAATTCAATAAGATTTACTAGGCTGCAGTAAAAAAATGTACTGATAAACAGTCCAAAACTCATTTTTACTAAAGTTTACCAAGCAGAACAAACTGAGGCAAACTCTGTGTGTGTGTGTGTGTGTGTGTGTGTGCCGTTATGGGCAGTTCATTAGGTGTTGTCATCAAGCAAAGCACCCGATTCACTTCCAGGAAGCGCACCTGTCTCGCTGCAAAGGCACAGTGTCATTGTCGAAATGTGTGTAATGGATTGTCTAACATGTCAAAGCCAATCTTTGGTTCGATGTGCTCTCCGTTTGTGCCACTGTCTGTAGTAGCATCCATTGTTGCTGGGGAAATCACTGACGAGGGGTTCACAGGAAGTGGCGCATGCATGTAGTGGACCTGAGGACAACAGCTGATGCAAGCGTGCGTTGAAAGTTCTCAGGAGGACAGTACTTGATCATCAGTTCAGTTTTACTGGGACTGACAACACGGCTGAATCGCTTCCTAAGTATCGTTTCTTATAGAGCATTTGAGGCACGTCTGCTGCCTCCAGTGGTTGATGCTGGTTCTGTCGTTTTGAGCAAAACTCTGGGAGCCAGGACTTTACCGTATAATGAACTGTATTAACCGTCAGCCAATAAATTCCAACTTATAAGTGTGAAACCCATGTGTTCCCACAATGCAATGCTGCTGAATTTACCGCTGTGAGTGAACGAGGGAGGGCACAGTGTTATTAAAACACACCTGCTGTTGCCGCCGCTAAACACAAGTGTCACCAAATCCATCGCGACTGACATCTTACGGATTAAGATTAAGTAGAAGTAGAAATAGCACAATGATACATGATTACATGTAAATGTTCTGCATTCAAAATCTGAAAACAGTATGTAAATATTGTCAATAAAATATAATTAATGATCAACAGTATACTCACAGATACTCATTATGCAGATTGAGTGTTATAAGACATCATATTACTGGAATATATGTATTACATCATGTATATGCAGAGTAATTATTGTATTTGATTTCTTTCTTTCTTTCATGCATCGAACACTAGTAACTGATCATATGTGCAAAATGTGCTGCGAACTGCAAACTAACAAGTAACGCTCGCTGTCACATAACGTCACACAGACGATACAATAAAACCCCCCAAAAACAACAAGTACTCCTAAACTGAATTTGAAACAGACCTTGAGTTAATGTATTTAGGAATTTTCCAACCCTGACAACACACACACGCCTGTCATCAACACACTCATTCATCACAATGTGTATATTAAGCCTAACCAGAGGCATTATTTCTGATAATCAAGTCTCCACAGTGGACGTTCAGGGTAGCAGGTCAACCACAGGCACGCTCAGGCGGTGCTGCGCGTCGTCCGCTGCCCATCACGTACACTCACTCTCACACATTCTCACTCACTCTCACACACATGTTGATAACCACACTTGTAATGTGAACCTTACTGCTGAGGAGAGCAGGCCTATAATTACAGAGCAATGGTGGGAAAGCCATAATCACAAAGACTCAAATAGAAATCTGAATCAACAGATGATTCCAGATTGACTCGCTCCCTCTGTTTACACAAGGCCGTTTTGATTTACATTCGGAACTGGAAAACCTATTGTCCCTTGCACAAATGTTAACATTTCTCTGATTGAGCCTTTAAGAAGCCCGTAAGTGGTGAAATGTAATTGTGCTTTTGTGTTTTTGCTTTCACTCAGAAGCCACATCAAAGGTGTTTTTCTGTATTTCACCAGCCGATAGAGAAGGGAGTTTGATTCAGAGCATAAAAACACACCGACTTCAATCAGGGCCCAACGGTGAATTGCACTCTTGTGCTCACCTGCACACAACAGACGCCCCAGTGTGTTTCTGTTACACACTCAAACACGACGTTTCCACTATTTCAGCCCAGCTGGCGGAAACCGTTAAATGAGCAGAAACTATGACACCTTCTTGGTATGATAATTAGATGTAATGCACATTTTCTTTCCATATAGGTGTATGTTATTTTAACTGGAGCTTTGGTCACATGTTTATAGATCACGCATGAGCTGAGCTGACCTGTGTGATGAATAGCTGGCGGGTTATTCTCTATATTCTGACCTTTCTGCTTTTTCGATGACGCACTCTCAAATAAAACTCTTAATTTCCTTTTTGCAGCACAGCTGGGTTAGACGTAATGTCACATTAATATCTGAGAAAAGAAACCAGCATAAATGGTGTCCTCATATTAACAGTGTTTTGGAGGCATGTGAGAGAGAGCGCCAGTCATCCACTGATTTCACTTTTAACACAGCATCCAAATCAAGCTTCAGAGATCTATCTATCACAACACGAACAACTCTTTCTCTGTTTTCTCTGCATCAAAACTCAGCTGTTTGTGACTGTAGCTTTAAAAAAAACTACTGTTTAAAACACTGTCGTTGCTCAATGGCAATTGCCTAAGACACCCCATTCCTGGGAAATGAATGCGTGCCCTTGTTCCAAATTTAGTTTTTGCCCGCCACCATGGGCTGCTATTTGGTCTGCCATTTCTCAGGGTTGTGGGCTTCTTTAATGAGCACTTTGATCCCACTCAGGTCTGGCGCTGGTGTTTACGTGACCCTGGAGAAAAAAAAAAAAGTAAAAAGAAAAGAAAAAAAAAAACAACAAAAAACGTATCCCATTCTCGACTAGAGACCTCTGAGCTGCGGTGCCCAGTGCAGCAGCCACATCAGGACCCTCGAGACCTCGCCCACATCCTCATCCTCATATCCTGAGTGACAGAGGGAGTTCGTGCCTTCACTTTTAAGTCACAGCAGGGGGGTGGGTTTGGAGACTGCAGCAGCAGATGACAAACACACACTGGACAAAGGTTACACGAGACGATAGACCTGTCCGATTTAATTTGGTCACGCGTTCTCATTGCAGATGTCAGAGGCAGCTGGTTTTTTTAGGTTCATTTGCAGTATAACATGTGTTCTTGATTAAGATTTCTCTTTATCAGTCTCATAAATTTCATAACTGGGCTACAACAGCTTCTTGGCTCTACACACCAGATACTTTATTTCCAAAATGTCTTTGACATGAAGCAGCTGCGTAGTGAGCGTCAAGAATCGAGTATTTTTTATCTTAACTGCATCTGTATGGCGTCACTGCATCCTGCATAAACTTCACACTTCAAAACGCCTCCGATTTTCTCAAATGTGTAGTAGTCTGGGGTGGAACTCGAATTAAAGATAAATACGGAAAGCCGGTTTAACTAAGACATTTCCTGTTTAATTTAGATTAAGCAATGTGTAAGGTGAAGTGTGAAATAGTTTTGATATTATAAATAACAAATCTCCCATTTAATTAACCCATTAAACCCCACTGACTCGCTGTAGCTCATTCACTACAAGCTCTTGCTGTGTGGTCTAGCATTAAACATCCTAAAGATCTCAAATAAGTCACTGTTTTGGATATATGTGTTTAAAATACTGCACAAGACAATCCAGAATATTTTCCTAACACACATTATATCTCTTTTGCTCAATTTGCATGAAAACTGAAGTGTGTATGGAGGGTAATGTACGACGTGCATTATTTTTTTGGCATGTGGTAATACTCAAGTCTGTGGTCAACCTCACACTGAAGACAAGATTGTGAGACGTGCAGCGCTGTTTCCATCAAGGTACTATTCACATTTTAAAGAGAAGCTGAAAAGGCAATATCTGAATTGTGTGCAAATGTAACTGTTTCCTGTTCAGAGCGAAGAAGAAACAGTTTCTGCAGAGTAAAGCGGTTTTGGTCTGATCTGATGTAACCGTCCACACATTAACACATGAAACAAACAGAAACATCACATTACCATGATGTTGTTATTGTTTTTCATTAGCTGCTTGAAGTTGAGGGGTTCTTTACACTGTTTGCATCATCTTGTTGCTGTAATGTTCTCATGGTTTTCCGATACTCACCTTGATGAACACATTCTTTCATTCATTAATTTGCAGATCCAGTTATTTTTGCATTTCTGTGTTAATTGGTGAGCTTTAGAGATGTTCTCAGACATATTTTTAAACTTGGGACATAGCCAGACCAGCATCTTCCGGTCTTCATGCAATAGCTAATGCTAGGCTCGCTGGATTTGGCGTCAGCAGCTTCTTCTTCTCTAAAATGAATTCCAAGCTGAAGGGTCACCACTTTGATGCACGGGAGGAGGACAAGAGGTAAGTAAGTACTTTACAAGGTTACCTAACGGTTCTTCCAGGGACCGAATGAAGCGTGCCAGGAGCGCCTGAAGCGACGTGTCACTGCACAAGGTCACGACTATGATGGCGATGGTGGCCAAGTACATTTTTTTGCTTTTTATAGAGACAGTCACAGAACGCTATGATTGCACCTTGTATGTGTCCATGTGCCAAACAAAAACCCTGCCTTTGATTGTTCTGTGATCTAGTCTCACCTTTAATTTGTGGTTGGCCTGGGGTTGGAGTCAGAGTGGAGATGTTCTTCCTTCTCTCTCATAACCTGCTGCTACCACATACAGACACTGAGAACATGATTAGGTATCTATCTGAAAACATTAAACAAGATTTGTAAAATGGATTATAAGCAACAGATTTATTAGTTTAGCAGCATTAGCAAGCTGAGGGTATTGTTTATACATTAACCAGAGCTCGTTACATTTAGAAACAGCAAACATGAATTGAAGAGTATGATAAATTAGTTTCACATGGAGCAAGTCCAGGGAAACATCAGGTGCTTTTTAAAATGAAAAAGATCATGGAAAAGAAAACGTTTAAAGTACTCTAGATAGAGTGCTTGTCTTCTTTGATTTCTTGTCTTTACACACTCATAAATAACATATAATAACGTGAGTGACATGCCACATTACTCATCATGATTTGCATAATGTGGTTCAGGGGTGGAGTTGAGAATTTACACTGAAGGCCAATAAAACAACCTCACACCACGCACAGGTATTTGTACTCGTTGTACATTTGTTTTTGTTTTTTTTAGACTCATTATCATGTACGATGTTGACATAAAAGACTTGGACAGTTGATCAGCTCTTTTATATGTACTGTTTCCCTGAAGGCATCAGCAGGAACGGCCACATTCCACCAAATGAATTACCAGCTGTACGGGCACATATAAATACAACAAAGAGCGTCAACCAGCAGTACTGAATGTTCCAGAGTCATTCATTGGTTGGCACGGACTCCCATCTAATGTCAGGCTGAAGGAAGCTTGCCCTGTTTCACACTGTGGGAGCACCTTGTGCCAAACAGCCAACCAACCCAGTCTTATGCTGTTTTACAAATACCTCTACTCATAAGAGCCACATGCCACCGCTGAATGTAGGTCTACAATATAAAACATGGTGCATTGTATCAACTTGAGCAAGATGCTGGCCGCCTTGTTCACTGTGAAATATTAATCTTTAAATCCTGTTTGAAAAGGAAGACAGGATATGCAAAGCCTGCATAACTGCCAGGGTGACAGGTGTGTGCGTGCGTGTGTATGTGTATTTGCTTGCTTTTTAAAACTCAACCTGAAACTATGAGTCAAAAACAAAACAAACAACCAAAAAGCATATACATTTCATGTCAACATGACATGTACATATTTTGCATACATTCGTCACACGTACATGTGCACAAATAACTGTTCCACTCTTTCGAAGGTGGTGATACACACTCGGACGATGTGAACTGTTTAGGGGCCAAAGACAAGAAGACAACTTGCATGTTGACTCAGTGACTCACTCCAGGTTTTCTGCTGTTTGCACTGGGCTGTTAATCACAAGAGTACATGGCCATGTGAGCGGGTGGAGGAGCAGGATCCTGCTCAAGATGGATTGAGATGGACCAATCCGGACACATAGCAAGAGCAACACAGCAGGGAAAAGAAAAGGGGCAATGAAACCAAACCTGATGCATTCACGTGCGTGCACACTCTCACAGTTGGGTGTAGAGGATGGTTTAATGTGCAATAGATCAGAGGATTTATCCAGGTGTAAATGGCTGTCAGGCTGGATGCGGCCTTTTGCCTGAACTTGCCCGTTGTGTGCCCATCCACGTGTTCTGGATGCCCATGTGTCAGTGGTTATGAGTCACGCCAGACAACTTTGTTTGCCCAAGCTGCCGTGACTCATTGCATACTTGCTGGATGGGACCTGGACTGTCGATCTTTTCTCATGCCTTAAGTACAATATCTGTTTGACTTGAGCCTTTGTAAGGTATTCCTATCTGCGTTTTTTGCACGCTAACGTGGTCACCTCCAGCGCTAACACAACAAAGCACCTCTCGCTGTCTTTTTTCCTCTCTTTAAACTCCCATGTCACTCAAGCCTGCTTTGGTTTTCTATGATGGAATCCGCAGTATTGCCAAAGCGCATGCATGAGAGTGATGGCCTTTCTTTTACCTTCGAAAAAAGCCAGATCAGGGTTTGTTTTTTTTTCAAAATAAGACACATCTACATAAGTGCACACACAGTTCTTGGCCTTCGAAGCATGCGTGGGCGATTGCCGGAGCCGTGTGTTGGTGCCCGACCAAGGGTTACAGCCCAGATGGAGACAGTGTTAACCCTCAGTGCTGATACGGAGACATTATGGGTGTCTTATCTCTGCCCCAGGCTCCTTAAGTCAGCTATACACCACTTCAGTAACTGATTTTTATAGGAAGAGAAAAAAAATGGCCATAAACATAAAATGACTGACTGATAGCTGCACTCGGCTGAAGGATGCCCTCTAATTAGTGTGTTTTATGAACCCTGGATCCACAGTGAAAACATGTTCGTGCTGTGCCGGAGAGCAAACACTGCCTGGGAGGTCACAGTGCCTGCAGGAAGCTCTGGAGTGTCCTCAGACCAAGTTCAGGGCATTTCACAGGAAGTCTCCTGGTAGACGTTTGGCACCCACATCATATGAATTATACAGTCGATTACAGTGTGACTGATGGAGCAATTTCAACGTGTGACAGCAAAGCAATGATAAGACGTTGTGTATACCACTGTTGTTAGTACCGCTTAGTGGCTGATATGTCGTTTGTCGTTTGCTGGAATTCTGTTCATTATGTTCAGCGCCAGTACATTGTTTGATTTGGAAAAGACATGGAAAAGATTCACAGATAGTGTTCCTTTCATGACTAAATACGACTGCATAAAAAAATAAACAAAATCTGATTTAAAAAACTAAACTTTAATATTTTTAATAAATAATAAATGCTAAAATGATGTGAAAGACGAACAACAGATATGAATTCATGAAGGATTATTCGCCCGCGTGTATCTGCAGAAAGACAGCGTTTGTTTCTGTCCTGATTGGTTTAAAACAGACGTTAATAAATAGGTAAGTCAGTTATCATTCATGCTGGTAGGAATCAGTGTATGTAATTTATGTAAACTGTCATCCATCTGAGATATTTGCGGAGGAATAATCCTCGTTAATGTTATCAGACATTTTAGCAGCCTGTCTCCAGATAAATCCAAACGAGTGGGTCGGTAATTAACTGACTGGCAGCTCAGCGAACATGTAATCTATATCAGTTGAGCATGACACTGAACCCAAAGTTGATCTCGATGGAAAAACAAAAATGAATTTTCTGACAAATTAATTCAGCAAATACATTATTTAGAAAATGCTTATGTGTAGATTTGAGGTTATCGATGTCACTGGCACAGAGAGAGTAAATTGGTCATTTCTAAATTGTTTTTTTCCCCCAAAGTGACAAAACTAACATTTGAGAAAGTGAAAACTGCTTGTTGACATGAAATGAAAACAAATTATTATCATGTAAGACCAAACTCTTGATGAAATGAGGCACTTTTTCAAACTTGTGTTTTGAAGCTTCCCAAAATATAAAAGACATTCGTCCCTCTGACGTCTCAGGAATGAGTCCATGAAGAATCCCCCCCCCCCAACATCTCCTGTTTCACCTGCTCCTGCACATGTGGATCGAGGTCTGTGACTGCATGACCCGACCTCTCAGCGAAGAAAAGCTCTTTAAAAGATTGAAATATTTCAGATGCTCTCCCAGACAAAGGAAGCAGAAACAAGGGAGTTGAGTGAGAAGCAGAGCGTTCCCCCTGACCCTCTGGTCAACCAGAAAGTGGGAAGGGTTGATCCCGATTTACGCTGACCTCACTCAACAGCTCCTCAGCGCTGGAGTGATAAACACGAGTACGAGGAGGATCCTCCTCTCACCTGTTGACAATGCAGCACGCTGGGCCTTAACCCACAGGTGACGACAGACTCAACATGACAGAGAGATGTAAAGATGTAAAGAGAAGCAGAAAAAGCCACAAAGATAAGCAGCTTTTAGACACTGAATCCATAAAATTACTGGCTCTATTTATCTGTAACAGTTAGGATCATCAGGCTTGTCGTGCTGGTTAAAGGCTCCATTCTCATCTTACACTCAAAAATATTAAATGGAGGTTTACAGAGGTTTAAAATAGGTCTTACAGTAAGTAAATGGATGCATCACGAAGTCAATCCATCTGTTTCACACATAGACTAATATAAATTCTGCGATAACCAATTTGGGATGTCAACATTTTATTTTTATTTTACACAAAATAACTTCAAACGCGTTGTCGTCTCTTCAAACATTAGTTCGACTCGACTGCTTTGCTTTCTTTCCGTTGCGTCTCATGTTGCTTCATGCTAACGTTGGCTCAGGCGAGCAAAATGATGCCTTTGTCACAGAAATGCTGACAAATTCCAGATGGCATGTTTAGTGCAAGTTTGGATCTGAATTGGTGTCACGCGTCCTAATGATCCAAACTGGAATGGCAACAAACTCAGCTGAAATGTGAAGAGAAAATGAGGGTGGGAAAAAAGGAAGATGGATAGTAACAAGGAGAGATAAGCTTCAGGAGTGGAATAAGATAAAAACGGAGATTAAGAGCAAGAGTTGGAGAGAAACTCAGACAGAAATTCAACCTGTTATTTATCAACCCCCCTTTTTTCTTCTCTTGTGAATTTCATGGAAACCAGCAGGCTTTTCTTCGCTCTTCTCTTGCAACTGATAATATCCCTGCTATCGTTCAAGGTAAATACAGAGTTCAAAGGATGTCAAAACTGTTTGCAAAGCATTGGGCGTTGACATTAGCTTTGCAGCAATTTGTTTTTTCATTTTGGACTTATCTTTATTTCTATTGATAAGGTGAAGCTGATTCATCAGTGTCAAGGGGCTGAACTTGATCCCTTCAGTTTTAGCTTTTCACAGTGAGTAATGTTCGAACTATATATTATGTACATAGCTGTAGGACGATAGTGACGCTTCTATTTCAGGCTTCGGGGTTTGGGTAATACCTATAAATCAACATTGGACATGTTTTTGTAGCCAGAGTGTAGGTGTGTTTTGTGTTGAACAGGCTTATAAAACTATTACTACATTCCGTGTGTGTTTACCTGTCTGCTCAGGTCTCATCCTCGACCACACCTTCAATCTGTTTTTATAGCAACAGCTATAGGTTCAATGTAACTGAATGTCTCATTTGAAGCATGGGAGCCTCTAGGATCTCCATGTGGCTGCATACTTTAACTCTAATTTGGTTGTTAAGAAACGCTCATTAGACTTTTTTTCTGTTTATATCGAATGCTGTGAGAACAGATTGGCGCTTTTGACAGTTTGCAGTTTTAGATATCACTGCGTTTACATCTGCAAGCCTGAATCCATTTAAAAGATGGACTTAAAATAAAAAAAAAAAAAAAAAAAAAAAAATACAGTTTGATGTGGTAACTTTTGAAGTGTCATGTAAAATCAGCAGCAGAATTACAGCGTTGCCTCCTGGAGATCCACACAACGCTGAAACATGTCCAACAAAGTGAGAAAACTCCTGCAAGGCATTTGAGAGAGTGCTTTTTTTTCCTGCTTTGTTTACATCTTAGAGCAATAAAACTGCAATAAAATGATCTACAGAGGGGCTCCTTGAGTGTGACCTCCCTGTAAAATGCTACCTAAGACTCTGCAAATATTTTAATGAGAAGATCATAAACTAAACATGCGCTGCTGTTCACAGAGAGAGAACAAGAAAAGCCCTGGTTTTGTCTGTCCCTTCACAAAGTACTTTCTGTGCTGCATCGGTCTATTACTTTGTAATTATTTACCATTTATGAGGAGCATCAAGTCGTGCAGGTAAGGCCAGTTCTGGGTTTGATTTTCTCACAGTCAACCACATAAAATTCCTTACAGTCCACTAACTCCACAGAGTGCATGTGATTTTTATGTTCTTCTTCATGCGACTCCTGACTCAACCTGTTTGTGGGATAAAACTTAGGACCGTTTGTTATCTTGTTGGCATAGCGTGTTCAACATGCAAGTCCTTTTATTTCCAAAACAAGAACTCTCAAAGTGAAATGTGCAGCTAAGAAAATACATTGCAGAGAAACTAAAGTGTTCTGCTTCAGCGTGATTCAGTGATTTTCAGTTGCAAGGGTAGTGTAAGATGAGGTCGATGGAGGTTACATCAAGCCAAACCCTGATTATCAGCATGCAAAACTGCTTCAGCGGGGCGTGCTTCCACACACATGCGCTTAAACAAGTCACACACGCACACACACACCATGCACCTGTGCAGGACTGCGCTGAAAAGAGCTGATAGCAGAGTGAAAGAACTTGACATTTGTTTTCCTAATCACCTCCGACACCTCCTTTCTGTTTGTGCAGAGCGAGAAGTATCACAGTGCTCAACAAAGGCCCCATTTACTCACCATCCTTATTTGTCCAAGCGTGTTTCCCTCCAGCTCCCTGAAACCACAAGCTCATTATTTCATCCTCTGTAATGTTAGCTTTTAAATCCACATCAGCACACTCATTTGGTTAGAGATTGTAAATATTTATGCGCCGTGTCACTAAAACACACACACACACACAACTGGCAAACAGACACACACTTGCGAGCGCACTTCGACTCTCCCATTTGTTCAGTTTTCCTTTTTTTTCATTTTCAATTTGAGCTGGAACTGTTTCATTGTTACTTTTGGCTTGATTCATGAGATACTTACTGGATTATTGAATGCCAGAGTGCGTTGTTGTACCCGATTGTTTCCTTTTGTTGCTTTGTTTTTACATGCAAAGTCATTCTGAACTGACTAATGAATGTGTGTACGGGCTGAACGATTGTGCTCTTGCTTTTAGATTTTAAAATAAAAGTCACAGACACCTGAATATTGTTTACAAACTACATTTTGACGCAGGAAATGACTTAAAGAGATGAATAATGAAAGTGAAATCTGATATTTCCTGGATATTAATGCACTCTCACTGCGAATAACATTAAAATGTATGTGTGCACTATACTGCATACAAAAACATATATCTGAAAGGAGGCAGTATTGATACATGATCAGTATTAAAGGACTGGGTCAGAATCACGGGTTGCTTAGTTTTAAGTAGAGAAATGTTAATAACAGTCATTTCAAACTGAGGCCCCGTCTTAGGTGGGGCCCCCTGATTCCTCAGGCCCCTTGGTCTGTGCCCAGTAATCAATCCATGCCTGCCGTTGTGTTACAGGCTCTTAGCCCAGTACGCCTGTGGTATGGAGTATTGTCTTGATGTGGGAGTGAATGCTGGTGCTCTGAGAAGTTGCATTGTGGCTCAGGTAAAAATCACACCACTCCACTTCCCCCCTCAGCTAGACAGGAGCTGCAGGAACTGATGTTAAACTGCTGGAAGACACCTGGATGTGATGAGACCATTTATGCGTTGACCAGAAACATGAAAAACGAGGCCAAGCAACAACTTGTGCCCGGAAATGCAAATAAAATCAGTAATACTTCTTTTAAACTCTTTATTTGGGTTGTTTTGTTTTTTTCAATTCATTCGTCTCTACACCCCTCCCCCTCCTACCACGCTGTGTCTCAGGTTGCCTGCAGTCAGGTATGATGGCCCGAGGCTTTCGGTTAAATCCCCAGCCCAGACGTCTGCGCAGCTCTAGTCTGCCTCATCGGGAGTCCTGCATTGATTGCTGCTTTAGTCCCCCCCCCTCATTGTTAATGGGAACCCTGCATTGTGAGGGGCCACTTGCATTGTGAGGGGCCTCTTGTAATATTGTCTTGCTGAGTGCTGGAGAATTGGCTGTGTGGGCACCGGGCTGCCAGCGGCTCCTGTGAGGTCTTGTTGACCTGCTGAATGGAGCCACCTGAGAGTCAATAAGGGCATCAAAAAATACCCCAGCAGGGCAAAAGAATGTGGAGGGACTGCTGGTGTTTGGATGAACAACAGACTCGGGTCAAATGCAGTGAGGAAATTTCATTTAAAACACAACGATACATATGAAACTACTTTAAAAAGATGAATAAAACTCTTCTATTTATAGGCCTGCTACACTGTATAGGTGGTTACTTTAACTGTTGAAAAAAGAGGTAAACTCCCTGAAAAATGCATGTTTTTTATTTTTTAGCTGCTGCGTCTCCGCTGTTTTAAGGTAATCACTGAATCAAAGTGTGTTACTGAGTCTTAAGAGTGTCTGAGAATAAGGCAGGCGTGCCGCTGCGTTTGACTCAAGATTAAACTCGCTTTTGAAAAACACTGGAAACAAGCAAGGTTTTTTTTTTTTTTCTTCTGTCAAGCCAGTCGGGACTGTATGACAGACAGAAAAAAAAAAAGATTTTGCAGTGTTTCCACCTCCAGTGCTGCAGTTACCTCTTTGCTTCAACATCTGAGGCTGCTGTCAGTATCATCAGTGTCTTAAATAGTGTATATCGAATGTATTAACTCTCCTTTGTAAATGTTAAGAAAAAAAAACCCCATAGCCTTTAATGTTTAAAATCCTAAAGTGTGTTTTCTGTCTGTACATATAATTTTAATATGACAAAATGTGCAAAATCTGGCACACAAACATGCTCCATGGCCTAGATTCTTAGAATAGATGCAGTTGACATTAGATGCCCTTATTTAGCTTTGTAAACATGATATAAGTGTTTCATATATGATTTTAAAAACACTATTTTTACTTTTATATATTTTAAGCAGATATTACAACCTTCTTAAATGTTAATTGAGGCGTTAACTTCAAAATAACATATCCTACAAAGACACGCAGTGCTCTGTTTTATCACTTTTGTGCAGGTTTGAAGTGTTAATAATATTCAAAACAACACACACTAAAACCCATAAAAGGATGTGAACACACGGCAGTGAAACATACAGAAACAGTGCCTCCACGTTGCCTTTGCATGCTGCACATGCATGATCAAGGAATTCACCGTGTTTGTGTTTGGACTCCACGGTGTCTCTGCAGGATGCCGCAATTAAACCATCATATCAGTATCTAACTGTCTTTCTCTCCGTGGCTCAGTGTTATGATTTCTCTCCTCGCAGAGCCATTGTTTGGGCTCAGCTAATCAAAGACTCAGCTGCTATCAGATGGGGCAACGTTTTAACGTCTGTCAGCAGACTGAAACAGCCGAGCGCCTGCTAACTGCCTCTGCCTCAGCATGCAAGATGATGCAGAAAAGAACAACCTTGAGGAGGACAAGAAAAGACTTTGGCACTAATTTTGGAAAAGCGTTTGTTGCTCTGAACTGAAAAATCTGAGAGTGACATTTACACTTCACACTGTTGGAACTACTGATCTCAGCGCTAAGACTGTGTTAATATATGAAAATCACTCAGCTCCACTGTTTATTTAGTCAAAGAGAGATCCACTGTCTCAACGGCTGCCTGAGAAATATTAGTAATTTGGTTTTTTTCCACAGCTGTCGTCATATCTTGCGTTTGACGCGGAGAATTTTATTTCCCAATGTACAAAATAACATACATACAGCAGCTTTTGGAAACTCAACTCCCCATATGCAACCCTATACTGACGGTCATGCAGATAAACCCGAGGTTACCTCTTCAGCAGAGTCACTGAAGGGATGTGTGCCGGACTCATGTAACAGAAGCTCGCAGTGAATCTCAGCGGATAATGACGGTGACTGAGCCCGCTTCTATTGTTCACCTGCATTGTGTTACATGGGAATGAGGACAGCAGGAAACCTACCTTTTGTTGATCTCTTATATTTTGTACTATCACGCTAGACCTGGTGCACAACACCAGAGCGCACACATGCATGCGCAAACACCCACTAAAGCACACGTTTACATTATATGCAAGAGAGCTGCACCACTTCAAAGGCTTCAATCTGTGCACAAAGCAAATGGCAGGAGGACGCAAATTAGAAGGGGAACACGGGTGCTTCTTCAGAGGGAGAGGAAGCACATCGGAAGGACCTTTAATCTCCCACAACCCTGCCAAATTGAACAACCGGAGGAAATGACATCACATGGCCCGCTGTAGCAATATCACATTGCAAAAGACAAAATTCATTGCTGTCCCAGATATTATTGTCCCGAGCCTGATGGAGGTCATGTTTCTTGATATTACAAGAGTCTCAGTGACCAGCTTCTTCTAGGTATTATGTTGCTAATCCAAGATGACAATGGGAAAAAGTAGTCCAGTAATGATACTAAATGATATTTTAATGCAATCTTCCAACAGCTTCATAATAACTTTTGTTTAATGGGTTGTTCGTTTTGAAAAGCAATTTGAAAATTAGTGAACCTGAATTTCCATACTTATTACCTCACTGGAAAAACACCTGTTAAGACTGTGTTTTTCTGTTTATAATAATGTGAACTTATGGCTTTGTGACTAACTATCTGTGTTCTAACATTTGCAGACTTTGTTTTGTTGTGTGTACTGGGTGAGTCATGTTAAATTTCCCTTGCCTTGCAATGGAATATCACAACATAATAAGAAAAATAACTTAATCTGAAAGCCCTATTGCTCTGCACAATTAAAATACAGTTTCATGTCAGTCAGACCTCACAGAGAAAAATCAAAATCGAAACATGACTCTTAAGTTAAAGAATGAAAGAGATGAATCACTTTTTAAAATAAGCCCGTGCTGCTCCAGCAGCCCAGCTTAACTCATCATCTCTCTCTCTGTGACAACCTATAATTGAAGACTTTTTAAGCAGCCCTGGAGATGTGTTGTAGATAAGCTGTCCAGCTTAACACAGTCAAGGCTTCTCAGTGGTTTCCTTTAGGCATGGCGTTCCCGTAGGCAGATTTTATGTTGAGGTGTCATATTTCAAAGATGCAATGTTATTCAAAGCACATTAGAGTAAGACGACATCTTGTAATTAGCGGTACAGAAATGATCTGAGAGGAAAGTTTGATATTTGAGTGACTGTGTCAGAGTTACTGTGTATTTCATGCATATTTTCTAGGCTACAGGAGATCCACGAGACCATGAAAGGCCACCGGAGGCCAACAGTTAGAGTGATTAGTGGTCACAGCATTTAGTAAAGGCAAACTCTTTAATTACAGAAAACACCAATGGAGGTGAATACTTTGTCATCTGATAGCATCTGAGGTAAAGTAACCCCCCCCCCGCTCCCCCTTCTTCTCCCATCAACACCAAACACTGAGTGCAGGTAATGAAGCTGCAGCCCCAGGGTCCCTCTGTCTCCAAACTAATCAGGAATAACAAAAGCAGTCAATCTCATTGGTATTGTTAGAAAAACACTGAGTCAATATGAAACAGTTGTGTTTCAGGCGGGAATTTCGATTCAACAAATGCGACTGAACAGAGTAGATCTGTGCTAACCAGCAAATGTTGGATAACGTATTCAGCTAAACTACTGCTTCTTTTGATTACTTAAGATTAAATTTTCAAGTTCATTGAAGTTTTCACGACTGAACTCAACCTGCAACATTTAACATGATGTAAACAACTCATACAAACGGTAAAACAAATAAGATAGTTAAGTTTATTTGAAGATGGTTGTGATTCTTTATGGATAAGATTAGTATTCTCCAGCTGGAGCTCCTCAGGCAGGTCTTTCCAAATCCAAAAGGCAGGTCACCTTTGAACGCCGGTTGTATTTAGGAACCAACAGTCCGGACAAAAAACTGGTGTCAAATGAAGCGTCAAGGACACAATAGTAACCAACAAAACCCCTCCTCGCTGAATATGGACGGGTATGTGCCAGAGTGGAGATGTTAAAGGATCTTCCTGAACAATTTTTTAAATGGTCCTTTTTGGATTTACGTGCCAAACCTGTAAATTATATATTAATCACACATTACTTATTAATGTTGCTGAA
This sequence comes from Datnioides undecimradiatus, assembly GCA_008933995.1. Taxonomy (NCBI): domain Eukaryota; kingdom Metazoa; phylum Chordata; class Actinopteri; order Lobotiformes; family Datnioididae; genus Datnioides; species Datnioides undecimradiatus. Next base: position 4,392,224 of record WARS01000052.1, read on the forward strand.
TTATGACAGTGATGTCACATGCTCCTACATTCCCAGCATCCTGTGTTTCAGGAACATATTCCCTGATTCCTAAGTACTCGTGGTCCTACATTGAAGAGCTCTATGTTCCTAGAGTCCTACCTTTCCATAGCCCTATGTTGCCTGAGTCCTAAACTCCCAAGGGCCTACGTTCTGTAACTGCACATTCCTGCTATGTTTGGGTCCAATCCAATCCTAACTCCTATCCTTACCATGAGAACCTTTGGACCTTTGGAAGAGCGTATATGTAGAGCTGGGGGACAGATGACCCTGGTAACACAGGAATGACCCCCGAAAGCACTTTGTATGGTCAGCATTTTGGTTTTGGTTAAATACCAATGAACGATGAACTACACATTGTGCCTCATGCTTTATATCCAACCAAGACCACAGTCTTTCCCAAATGTCTTTCTAAAACCGGATAAAACTGGAAGGACACGCTGGAGGTTTTCTGCCATGATCTGGAAAAAAACAAACAAGGGAACTGTTAGAGACAGATAATCGGTGCAAATCATTGTGAAACTCCTTTGTATAACTTGAATAAGCCAGATGCTTGTGCATAATTAAACGTGTGAGACGGTATGAGTGTGAATATGTTGTACTCTGGTGCTGGCAGCTTGATTTTTGAGTATGAGTCACCTTAACCGCAACCAGAGGTGTGCTGTTTATTGTCCCCCGATCAAACTCCACTCACACGAGATAACAGAATTTGGCCAGATCTTTTGGATCTCGTGAAATTTCTCCAAAATATCCTGATTGTTTCTTTCTCCTTTCCATTTTGTATTTTTTAATAGGTTGCTCATGCGACCTGGCTGACAGAATAATATTACGTTTGACTCTGTTTCTCGTTGCCTCGGCTCTTTTAAAAACACAAGCAATAGACCCCTGGATTTCTCCTTTCGACAGAACAAAAATAAATCATTTTAGAACAAAACCTTGTCCCATCAGTCAGCAGTACATACTGAAGTTTAATTTGTTGGAGATAAAACTTGGAAAACATAACTTGAATGTGTTCTAGTGAATTTCTCTGACTATTGGATACCTATAAGCGCTGTCAGATAAGATAAACCACACAAGGCGACCTGCAGATCATTTCTCTGCAGCTCTCCTTGGCATGGATTTAATCTCCTCCTGCTGTAGATTAGATTAAAAACTGGCAAATCACCAGATTCAATAACTCCTATAGCAAATGTTTTATTTATTCTAAAACCGAGATAAGGCCTCGACTTTTGCAAACAGTTCGCTCTGGGTGATCGTACGACTTGGAAACAAAAGCGAGGTGTAGGCTGAGTGCGGCCCTGAAAGTCACATGAACCTCGCGGATGAAACATGTGCTAATTACCTAACACTCTTACTGTGGTCATCGTGCCTGATCCGCGCTCAAACAATGAGCTGTCGCGTGAGCTGAGCGGCGTATACATGTCTGCCCTCAGAAGATGTGATGGACAGCAAGACGTTAGACAGACAAGTCACAGCATATAGCAGCAGCAGTAATTATCCCTTATTCTTTGTCCTGTTTCACATTAAAATACCTCTCTGATTAACTTATGATGAGTAATAAATAATGGCACGAACCATGTGCAGTCTTGTTCTTTTTGCTACCAGCGATACTGATGAGCAAAATGATTCTCGCTTTCTCTCAGTTACTGATGATGCACAGTTCAAATACTTTGTAAGTACAGTGCAAAAACACTGGCTGCAAACTTTGCAGTGTATTTGACATTTGTTGAATTCTCTGCACCGCAGTCAGATTCACCAAGCAGACGGGGAAACTGTGCTATATCTGTTATATATTAACAAGTACACATCATTTTACACGTATCCAGAAAAATGACTGAATTTGCCACTTTTGATAAAAGTGATGATTTAGATCTCTTCCGTATGGTAACTCCTCAAAGTTCAGTCTAAAAAAGCTAAAATTATCTCCAAGTGATCGTGAACCAAAATAGTAAAGAGCACACGTTTAAATGTTCTCCAGTTTCCACACACATGTATTTTTATTTTGCTGTTCTGTTTTGTTTGCAAAATAGAAAACAGCTGTTGAGATGTTTTTGGTATAAACTGTACTGTATCACCTTTGAGTTACAATACAAACTGATGCTACTTGTTAAAGGATACAGATGGGTGTGGTTGGTGTTATTCTATATATATATATAAAAGCCAACAAATCCTATGAAAAGACCAAAAGTAAAAATATTTTAGTCCATCTTTCATGTCTCGTTTTTTTAAAAGTCAAACTAATTTCCTGACGCAGCGGGCACTGTTGTTTTAAGCAAAAAGCTCCTCAAATATGAGTAAATGGTGCATTTGTTGGGGAGACTATTTTAAGTTGCGGATTAATACACGTTTGGTGGTCAAAATGAGAAATTCCATTTGCAGGGCGGTGTGTGCAGGGGTGACTCAAAATAAATTACAGCGGCCATTCTCAGTGTAGGAAGATGCCACCCAGTGCACCATGGGTGTGTTAACAGTTTTAGCCCAACAATAGAGCACAATGGTACAGAAGAATAAGATATATCAGGCTTTGGCTACGCAGACAACACTTGTTAGCAGGATGAATCTATTGCTGGTTTCAGCCTTTTCACATGACTTGTTAACAGTAAGAACAATATAGAATATCACCAGGCGTTAAGCGTTTTTACTTTGTCACTGAAAAAAAGGGAGAAAGTAACTTGCGCATGTTTTGTTGTCATTAGTTTTTAAAATAACATTGACTTCCTTACTTGTTCTAGCACTAATCAGACCACATACAGTATCTGTTGTAGGAGGGGACAACCCAAAATAATCTTATTATACTCGCCACACTCACGTGTAAAACGTTTGAGAATTACTCATACCCATACCGAGGCTGAAGATCCTATGACTAATATTTTACTTTCCCCAAAGCGCAAAATGGCCATAATACATTGTATATCTAAGGATTTGATAGAGTTGTTGACCAATCCCAATGACTCACAGATTAATTTGCCAGCCTCACGGAGTGCTGGCTTTCAAAACTCACTTTCTGGCCAGTGCTCCATTAAAATGGACCAAAAAAAAGCTCCCTGGCGATAAACATTTGTTAAAAAAAAAAAAAAAAAAAAAAAAAAGCAATTTAAAAGTCAAATTAAATAAAAATAATAGTTCTGGGTCATTATTTATTACTTCATGATACAATCAAATGCTTAACTGTTAGCATTTACTTCCAGCTGGAGGAAGGCAGCTGGGCAGCAGGCAACCAATATTGCAACACATTTCTGACTAAAAAAACTAAAAGCTGAATAACTCTGACTTGGCAAATTATTGCTTCACCTGTCTGTTTGGTTAAAACAGAGACTTCCGTGTTCATGTGTACTACAAGCCACGATAATGCGACGCGCATTGTACTGTAAGTAGTTGACATGCCTCTGCAGACCAGAAAAACTTAATAGCATAACAAATCATTAGGCTATGTCCCTTTGATCCTTAATTAATGCAATGAATTTCAGCAGTGTTAGCCAGTTTAAAATCCACCCACTGTACAGTTACTAAAGTGCCTTTAACAAGTTACACCTGTTATACTGAGAACACTGTGTGCTCCGAGTCTTTTCTTGGAGGATGCTGGAACTGGAAACGCTTTCAACTCAAAGTAAACGCCTACAGATCATAAAATCCCCAAACTGGACAATGAAGTTTGAGCTGTTAAAGATTTTACAGTGAAATACCCCTCGCCTGTCCTCTCAGCCTCGTACACACGAAGCAGAAGTCAAACATTTACTGACCCTAAAAATAAATGTTTTCTGCCGATTGTATAATTACACAGCGCGGGTAGCGGGGATGTTAGCGTGTAATGTGATGCCGCTTTGTGTGTGTTTGTGAAGGGAAGGGGTTGCGGAAAGAGGAGGGAGAAATGGGGCGGGGGAGCTTTGGTACAATATAATTAAAATAGGATGGCCTTCGCAGGGCTCAACTTGTTATTGTCTTTTCAACCTCAGAAAGACGGCAAGTAAAAATAGACATGTGGCAGAGGTTTTTTCTTCTTCTTCCTCTTTATTATTTTACAAAGAGTCAATGAATGATTCCTGCTTTTGAGGTGGTGACACTGATCAATGTCTTGATATGGACTCAAATGACTGCCTCAGAGTTCCCTCAATTGAGTCTTTGTACCTGCACATACCAGTTGCATGTACGTCCGCTGTAAACCTGTCAACACAATAAATCCCCTCTCTTGAAATAGTCCTTAAAAACTTCAGGTAAACCTTCAACCGTTGGTGTTCCTGCATTTCACCCCGATCTGGCCAGCGCTGAGTTTTCTGACTTATGCAATTCCATCCAAGAGGTATTTTATTGAAGTGGTTGCCTATTTGCCCTCACATTAAACGCCCGAGGAATGCGTCCCTGGGTTTGCTGAGGTTGTTTTGATGTGCATTCAAAAAGCCTGTGTGTGCAGAAGGAGCTCATTCACAGCTCGCAGGGACTCAATGGCTTCATTTGTCCTTGAAGGTAAACACTCACAGAGGAGGCCCTCAAATATGGCCTTTTCAAATGCCAAGGCCCCCTCGGCTCTCCATCTTATTTGACAATGAACAAATTCCTATTCAAAAGCACTTACTGTGCGATAGCGTAGCATTGTGGTGCCTTCAACACACCTGGGTAAATGAATGAACACATCACTGTCAAACAAAGCACGTTTACAGTTTACCTGAGTGCTAAACGTGACATCTGTGTATGATGCACTCATGCTGGACGAATGCCTGGTTTCATTACTCCAAAACCTGTTTGACACATTGAAGTCAGTCCAAAATAAAGACGATTCACTGGGGATTAAAATGATTCTGCAGTGAAGCATTGTCTGGGTTGGTGGTTTTTTTGTCTGATGTTAATCTAGGCTAAGTACCGCTCCATCAACATCACACCCACCATGTTCCAAATGTGTTCTTATGGTTGGATTATGAAGTGGATGTTTCTGATGCTATTAGTTATAAAAAAAGAAGAAGAGGAGAGGATACTCTTGAAACAGTGTTTGCTTACATTTGCATTGGCATAGTTTGTGTTGTTTTGCTTAATTTTACATTTGTACTACTACTTTAAACTGTTTATCTGTTGCATTAACACAGCTATTTCAGCCGTAGCAGCACCCGAAACAGGCCAGAGGGCCAAAGCTGGCCCACCTTAAAGCTCAATCCAACAGAAAAAACATCTCTCTATATATAAAAATTAAATTGCTTTTGTGTTGTTTTATTTGTTTTTTGAGGTTAAAATGTTTTTTTTATCTGCTGCATTTTAGGATTACAATACAATACAATAGGCTGTTTTGACTGTAATGTCACCCTTGGTGGTTTGGTTTATTTTCCTTCCTGAGAGACATGTATGGATATATTGCTTTAATCAAATCACAGTTTGTACATCATATTCACGTTGCTTACATTTTCATTTGATCCTTTCGCTTCAGTACAGGCAAGCCGGGAGCCACTGGTCTGAGTTTTTATCTAATATATCTTTGTCTCCATGGTGACCAGAAGTTAGGTACACCTCTGCATCGGACACCTGCCAACTGCTTGTCTACAACTGCTGATGTCTTTGACAACGAAACCAGAAAAGCAAAAACATTATGATGAATATACTTGTGGAATCTGCTTTTGAGAATTAAAACTAAACAACAAATGAGAAGCACAACAGACAAGGCTTCTAAAAATAAAGTCAAATCCTGGTGACAGTGTCTGGATCTGATAGCCGGAATACCAAGACACCACAGCACACTTCACCCTGCAGCGCACCACAATGACTCATCGCTGCCACCGTCTATCCCAGGATGCACCACGCAGTGCATCAGTGTGTTTTTCATGGCATTCTCAGGTGAGGTGTGTGTATTAAATTGCTGTCACGTCTTTCATTCCGTCTATTACCCACAGACAGATCCTGACGGTGCTCTCTGTCAACGCCTCAGACGGAGATATGCCGAATAACCTTGGGTCCAACAACAACTATGAAAGTTTAAGACTGTGTAGGTGTGAAGATGGGTTTATTTTTCTGCAGAGAGGAGCCTCACGTTCCCACAACACCTGTAAAATTCCACTCGAGATTGTCGTGTTGATGCAGCCAAGGGACGTCCCACACAAGCCAACACAGTCATACTTTAGATAAAAGAGGTGTACTCTTGTGTGACCAGAATCCACAGTGAGTGACATTTATCCTTCTGATTGTTTGTTCCAAAACCAGGTATTCGAACATGTTGCCAGGGTGTGTTGTGTGTTTTTGTTTTACACATTTTGCTTAAGTTTAACACAGTGTCCCCCATTAATGAAACAACACTTTCATAGGGTCTGACTTGAATCCGGCAATGTGTGAACAGTCAAGACATCTTGTCTTACTCAAAAACTGAACAAAAAAAAAAAGTCAATTTTGCAAAATTAAGCAAACTTTAGTTCACTTTTTGCATGTTGTTTGTTGTTGTAATTCTGGATAGTTCGTTAGTTATTAGTAATAGCCACTTTCTTTTACACTCTGGTTTGGTATCCGGTAACTCCTGAGATGAATACTTTTTTTTTTTTTTAGCGCCAAAATGCTCCACTGCTAACTTTGCAAAACCACAACCATAGGCTCGGTGTAACTGGTGAGAAGTGAGCAGTGCGTGATAAGTTGCTCTATCACTCTTCACATCACACAGAGTCATTTAATCCACTGTTAATATAAAAATACTGCTAAGTACAGCTTTAAAAGACAGACCATATGAAAAACTACAATAAAGAATTACAGGTTACAACATTTTGCAACATGTAGTTTGTAAAAGACTAAAAAAAGAAGCCCCTTCAAAATGCCTATTTCTAATACAACATAAAGATTCATGTTACTGTTTAGCCTCTGTTATTATGTTTCACATCCATCAAACCCATAGAGCAGGACCTGTTCAGGATGAATCTTAATGCTGATGTTACGAGATTAAAATGTTCTAAAACTCAAACCGTCAGTGACACAAACTGAGACACAAAGAAAGTGTCTTCTGCATTAAATGTCAAACTTGTTACTTTTGTTTTCCCTGCCTTTTGTAGCACAGATGTTTTGACACCTCTCGTTCTGGTTGCTCATTCAGAAAGCTGTGTGGCAGCCAATCTCATGTGCCATCTGATAAGGGCAAATGAATTCACTGAATGTGCGACTTTTGCTGTTCAGTGATCCATCACTGTGCAATAGCGCTGCCATCTTATCGCTGAATGGATCAAAAGGTAATTCCTGATAAAACTTGCTCAGATGTGCACAGGGTTCGTCATTTTGTTTTCCTGCAGACTTGATTATCTCGTCCGTGAGCCTTCGATTGCTCTGCTGACACGAACAAAACAAAGAAAAAGAAACATCCTGTGTATCCACTGCATCAGCATTGTCTAGGTTCACCCCATCAGCGTGCAAATCATGTAAATTGCAGGGAAGGGTGGGTATGTATGCTGTAATTTCAATGGAATATGTGTGCTTAAATTAGAGCGCGGCGTGGTTAGGGGGGGCAAATGTACCGAGGCTCTGGGGCCTCTGGCTGGTGATTGGCTGCGTGTTGTGCTAACAGACAGGGCCTTTCCACTGGTCGTGACGGGCGGTTCTGATGTGGCCGACCACGCGGCTCTGATGACGGGGTTGCATGTGTTCCTTGACCCTGACCATAATGGACAACTTTTACCCGCCGGAAGAAAATTACAGCCCCTCAGGAATGTTGCTGTTATTATTTTTCCTTCTTCCTATAAAATAGAAGAGGACATTTCAACGTGTAAGCCATTATAAAACCATCGCAGCTAACCATCCACAGAGGGAAATGGGCTTTTTTGTTGTTGTTGTCCATGTAGGAGGGTAATAGATGATTAAGAGGGAGCGCAGATGAGTTTGTGGGGATGTTCTGCTAAATTACACAAGGACAATCGACACATTTGACTAATTTCTTCCTCTGTAGCCCGCCTACTTCTCCGCTAATTCCTGACTATAGCTGAAATGTATCTGTCACTCAATTTCTGTCAGATGCAGAGGGAGTGGATGTCAGACACTGTATCCCAGTGTGAGTCAACAAACGGCGTACACAGTTTTCATACCGAGGGAACACATGTTTGAAGACTTTCCCACACGAGCTTCTAACAATATAACTCAAACACTTTAACACATCTCCAGTGGGAGTAGAGCAAGTTAAACTCCCCTGAGTTTTAAATCATCCTCAAATATATCTCCTGGAGGATTCCTTCAAACCAACCTGTGCACGCTGGTAAAACTAAAAGTGACTCACTAAAGTCGACTCCACATAAACTGAAATTGCTTGATATATTTGGCTCGAGTCATCCGGGTAAATTTAATGGGGTCTGTAAGAAGCTAAATAGAATTACCACATGGGTCAACACTAAAAGTGAGGCTGGTTTGGCTTCAGCGGATCCAGCATCTGTTTAAATGCTATGAGTTTGACACAAATGGGGGAACTCTGGCTCACCCTCAGCCTCCTGTGGAAAGCAAAGCCCAAACAGCACACAAACAGGTGGCAGAGCTGAGCTGTTTCATCCCCCTGGTAGTGAAACTCCTCATTAGGATTTAGGTGAAGAGACTCTGTTGAACTTTGAGACACAAACAGGTATTTTTGGTCCTTTGGTGGGTTGTTTTTTTTTTTTTTTTTGAAGTGTGGAGATAAAGATCACTGAGATTAGCACGGCTTGAATTCAGAGAGATGACTCTGAAGGTCTTTCTGAGGGGAGGGGTGGTGGTGTTGAGGTACCGTCAATGATCATATCTGCTGTTGAAGATCAAAGGAGAGGAGCCTCAGCCCTGAGGGATGCTGTTGCCTCTTGTTGCTCCTCACCTCGCTTCACCTGTCCTGTCAGGTGTGTAAGCGGAGGGCAGGAGAAGGAAAAGGAAAAGAAAGAGAGAGAAAGAGGTGGGGATGTTCAGGCTACTATCTGACAGATGACGGGAGAGAGGAAGAAGGAGGCAGGCGAGGAATTCCTGTCCATTTACAAACATTTTACACAGAGTTAGGGTAATGAAAGCTGTCCCACGGGCAGATCTGGATCCATCACCTCAATTAAGCGGCCGTTGCTCAAACAACTCCAATCCCTGTTTGGTATCTCTGAGGAATGCATTCAATTGTAAAAGGATCCGATTCCCCACTTCCACCAACAAACACACACCTAAAAAGACATACCTGCGGTTTAGGTTAAGTGAGGTTACCGTATGTGGTTCGCTGATGGATATTTTCCAAATAACAGCACATAGTTTATTTCTCACCTAGCAGGGTCCAAAGGTTCATTATCATTTTATAGTAATGCAGCTGTAAGCGGGGATTGTTTTCCAGATTCTTGTTGCCAAGGAAATTCCAATATTTAAGGCTACTTGGAAACCAAACAACAGACATTTAACGTAAAACGGGATTAAATCCAACTTGTGCTGTTCAAAACATCTACGTTTGCATGTGGTTCTCTCTCTTGAATGCACCAGCAAACACAGCTTACAGTTTGTTCCTAGCTCACATTCCCCTGTGACATCTCCTCTCTCGCTCCCCTTATTTCCTGCCACATCTCTCACCAGCTACAATACAGTAAAGGCAAAAACTGATCATGGGGCCAAAATACATTAAAAAACAAATGAATAAAGTTTCATTATCATCGCATGTTTGCCAATTGTTCTTGCAGCTTTTTCTGCAGAGACGAGAAAAAGTTTTAAAAATGGTCTCTCGGCTGTTAGACCACACAACTATGAAATCATCTGACAAAATACTAGAAGCCAAAGATTTGCTCATAGACGTTTTTAGTTCCCTTAGTGTAAAAAGCAAAGAACCAGTGGCTGGATGTTAGAGAATCCATCTTAACACGTCTGGCATTTTTAGGATATTAACTGCCAATAATGCAAAGTAGGTGTGAAATGTTGTTAGACCACAGACATGAGACTTTGTTTCACTCACACCTAACCTCCCTGACACAGTGAACAGCTGCACACATATTTAAAGTCGGATCTCATGCAGTCTGAAACAAGAATAGGATTTCCTGTGAAGTTGACATAAGACATGAAGGTATGATGTCCCATGCTGTGACTCAATTGTTTGTCCTGTTAGATCGAAGAGTAGCAGCCAGGTGATTTGCATAGCTTTTTTACAATTATTTCCTGTACATTCAGTTAAGACAATGCTGATGTCAGTGCCAATACGACAGAATGATAAGCAAAAAAAAAATCCCTTCAGCGCTCTTGTTTGAGCAATAAATTGAGCATGCGATTAGGAGGAAGCAGGTCCTATTGTGACAGCGACACATAAAACAGGAATAGCTGTGAAAATTTCCACACGGCTGAAATGAAACTTTATTTTGCAAATATTTCCTGTTCACACTCCGGGCGCCGCGTGCCTTTGATTGAGACTTGTAATTTATCGCTTGGGTGCCTTATGATCTCCTGTGGGCATGAGAGTAAATTGCCCCTCTGTGTAGATGCTGAGATAGGGATCACAGCACTACGACCTCAGCTTTGGTGTGCTGACAGGTGACTTTTCAGCCGCGAGTGCCGAGAGTGGGGAGGTAAATTAACCTGGGGTGAAAAGGTCGTATTGAGGGGATCTCTCTCTGACTATCTCGGAAATATAACGCAACAACATTTCACTTTCTTTGACGCCTTTTTAAAAAAGAGAATAATTCCTTTGCCAAGTGGCAAAAAACAATGCGCGTCCAGTGTTGGTGATTGTCTTGCTTTTGAAATTTTGGATTACAGATGTCCTCGTGGTGATGAAACAAGAGCTCTGCAGGCTGAGCTTATGCCAACATGCTCTCAATCACAATGCTGGCAGACAAAGTACAGCTGAGGCTCATGGGGATGTCAGTAGTTTTGGCACAAGTATTGGACAAATTGAAATTAAAATAAACCTGATCCTGCTGAATGAAAAGTTATGGGGTGAGTTGAGTTCTGTGGCAATGTATTCAATAGTTGTAAGATATGTCACTGCAAACCACAAATGTGAATCAGTCAGGGGATCACCAGAATCACAGGGATTCGTCATCTAGGCACCAAAGTGGTGGACCGACCAGCTTTTGAAACCTACATTAGGATTTTTTTAATTTCAATGAAAATCCACTGCGACGTTTCGGAAAAAAAAAATAAAAAATTTGTGACGTCGTCCTATCAGAGTTTAAAGAGCTTAAGGAAATAAACTCTCTGCCTGTGCGTCTCAGGTTGTCTGCACAAAAGCATTTGAGCTGTTAATGAACATATGTACCAATCGTGTTTTTCCATTGTGAAATAGTTCGTGTTACAATGCCGACTCTGCCATAAATCAGGCACAATAATTACAGACACAGTAATCTCTTTAATTGCTCTGAGGTGGGCGAAGGTTGTGTCTCCCTGTTTGCACACCTCATACCTTATTTACAGGTTAATCAACATGGGAGGCAGTAGGCGGCGGCCACACCTCCTAATATACAGTAGTTACTACATCAGACTGATATGAGGACACGCTGTGTTTGCTGAAAGACTGACGAAAGAGCATCAGTTAATCTCATTAATCTTGTCTGAGATTAACAATAAGTGGCGCTCTCGACGTGCGTGTTTACTTTGGGAGAGCAGATGTGTGTAATTTACATTTAACGACGCTATTTTTGGTAATCCAAATACTGCAGGATGTTTGAATTTTCAAACTTTCTGAGTCCGACGCAGACGCACACAGTAAGCTAACCACGTGTGCAACCGCCATACCCCAAATCATAAATTGGGGGGGGAGGCTTTTAAAGCCCTCTAGAGAGACCCCATCATTGCACCGCCGAAATATATACCCATCAAACAAGCTATTTCTGGTCTGAACCTCTTCATGTGGTTGAATTTCTATTTTTGCCTCACCCTTGAATTTGAACTGAATGATATTGTATACCCTGACCGTACTCCAATTGCAAATTATATGAGGGGAATCATCTGCAGATAGGATGAATCACAGTAGGTTATCGTAACCAGCACAAAGTCAAGCGCAAGTGGTACCGAGTGTGTCTTCAAACCCCTGTCCCAAGGATGCGTCCCAAAGGTTTATTTTTACTCAGCTGTGAATGGTTATGGCAGCAAACCGCCGTATGGCTGTAAGATTGAGTGGTCTTTGTGGAAAATGGGGACGGAAATTATAGAGGGAGAGAGCTGGTGTCACACAGGCCTCTCATTCCTCCTCTTCTCCACGAGCTGATTGGGTAAATACACAAGGTTTCTCTGGGACTGGGAAACACTAACCGGTGGAGTTCGTGAGGATACTGGTCACAACCCTCACCTGCCTTTAACAACAGTTTCACCCAGAGGCCTGCTCTTTTTCGGGAGTATCCTACTTCATCTTGACCTCCGGCTGAGAGTCACAAAACAGTATGAAGCTCCAAAAGGGAGAGCTCATGTTGTGGACATGAAGAACATGGAGATTCAGACTGGGTGACAAGCAGCAGCACAAATGCTCTCATAAAGGTTGTTCAGTCAAATGAGTCTAAATAACGGTGGACACAGTTTTATAAAGGGGAGGAAATGTTAACAGGGTTTGGTTGAAGTGAAGTTTAGGGTTATAGTTACATAAGACAAACTGAAAATGAAAACTTCACAGTTAAAGTCTGAAATCTGACAGATTGGAAGGCAAATCCCCCCGAACTCTGCTGTTTTTGATTTCCCTCTTCATGTCTCCTTCGTGTAATCCTTCTACGTTGAGAAAAAGCATCTGTCAGACTTTTTCTTCGCCGACTGAATCTTAATGTCCTTTTCATTTCAAACCATTTCATAAGACAAAGTTTTGTGTGACCTAATATTATTTATTAGCTGAAACACACGGTACACATCCGCACCTGGGAGCCACCAAGCACTTTTTTCCACTGCATCATCAGGAGCACAGCTGGAGCAATTTGCCTGTGGAGTGTTTTGATTATGAGCTCCTCAACAGTAGTCGTTATGACAGGATGGAGCTGCTCCTTCACTTTCGCCTGCCCAAAGTGTCAGTGCTCATCAGGTTTCTGAGCAATTCAGTGATTTAAAGTTGCTTATGACTGCGTCCTTTGATGTCGGGCATGTTGTACATGGCCTGATAGTCTTGGAGAGTTTGTTGTGGCGCGGGACACGCTGTACTTTGTGCACCGTGTTTACTTTGCTGCTGTCTCTCCAGAGCCCTTTTCAAAGAGCTAGTATAAACAGCAGCTCAAAATGAGACACAATGAAGGTTCCAAAAACCATTTAACCTCAGCGAGCAGGGCCGTCCTCAAACATGAGCTCATTGATTGGACTGTAATTACCGGTACTCTTTGAAATCAGCCATTGTCACCCGTTAATTTAAGTGGAGTTGCAGTAAGGGGACAATGAAGCCCCGCTGCAAAATGTCTTGCGAGTGACACTGATGTCAAACACATGTTTCCCCCCGCAGCCCAACAGAAATAGACAAGCCTATTTAGAGGGCTGGTTTGCATGCAGGCTCCAAGGACTGATGTTTGCAATCTGGGAGCCACAGCGGGTTTTTACATGATCAGTAATTCAAAAAGTGGTCGGCCAAAGAATTCATCTTGTGCCTCTTTGTTTTGCTGTTGCCATGCACTTGTGCTAAAATATCATTTGGTGCAACAGGCCGGCATTAAGACAGCAGAAAGTATGTCGAGCGCCGTCCAAGGACTATCAAATGTCCAGAGGAGCGAGAGAGGGGAAAACGCAAATATTTTCAGTAGCAGAGAGCAAAACCAAAAAGGCGCTCTGGTGGACAATCAAAGCGAATTAGGGGGTTTCTCATGAACGCGTCAATGTTTATTACAGCTGTTACTATCCAGATAATATCCAGATGTAGATTTAGCTGAATTGTTGCTGGTTAAAAAAAGCAGTTGGAAGGCAGTAGAGGTTTGTCCTCTGTGGTGCGGCCGAAGATCTGCAATTGTCATTATCCGGCGTGCAAGGTGTCTCGCTGCTCGTCGTGCACTTGTCTGTCTTTATCCAAATATAAAACAAGAACAGAAGATTACTGAAAGCTCCCACCAGCCTTTGAACTGACATCTAACAGCCAGGTGTCCTGTGCCTTCTCAAAGAGGACAGAGAAGGACTTTACCCTCTATTGTGCCAAAAGAAAAGAGCTCTCACTTAGCCCCGCCGCCTGGAGCAACATTCATTTTGACGATTTTTGTTTAGTGGCAGAGAAAAGTAAGGACTTCCTTCTTTGTAATTCACACATTAATTATTCCCAGTGCTATTCAAACACACATTCTTCCCTTATTATGTGTTTTGTAAAGGAAGATGTATTTTTATACAAGACAACTTCCTTCTCAAACACGCAGGACACATCTATGTTTGTTCAGTTTGGAGGGAGGTTGTTTGCTTTTCAAGAGCAGTGGCATCGCAGACAGTTGTTAGAGGAAAACATTATTCAAACTGCCCTGTAGGTTTTGCCTCAGGTTGCACAGAACCGTCATTATAGATATGTCATTTTCACATAATCCTCCAGCGGTGCAGGGGCATGTCGTGGCACTGTAACTCCACAGTGCAGAGGAAAGACAAACATGTAAATATAGAGAGCTAAAGCACCACCGGGGGGTGTGTTTGGAAAGCTATACCCCTTGTATTGTCTTTCAGTTTGGATAAGTGCAAAAAGAGGACACATTTACGAACTGACAAAACAAACAAGCGGGTTTTTTGTTATTGTTGTTGTTGTTTTGGATGCTGTTACAGTATCCAGGGTAGTTTTCCAGGAATATGAGCAGAAAAAAGCCCAGTTATTGTCAGTAATACATACTGTATGTTAGTAATGTCTGAGGTTACAGCCCGTGTGGTTTAAAAGCACATCAACAAGTGATTCATGGAATAGTTAAGAGCTGCTGTATTTGATAAAACATGTTCCCACCAAGCCGTGAAGGATGAAATACTGCGTAATAATGTGTGTGGAGCTTAGTAGTTTCCAACATTTCAAGTATATGACCACTTGCGAGAAAGCGGAGGTGAAACAATTATTCATAGATTGATTATTCTGTTAACATTAAATGTGCTGCATCTATTTGGATAATTAATTCATCTTTTAAGTCATTCATCAGCTGCAGCTTCTCAAGTGGAGGGATTTTCTGTATTTTTCTGTCCGATGTAATGAATAACTCAACATCGTTGGGCTTCAAGCTGTTTGGTTTGGATAAAAAAGCAGCCTGTGGCTCTTCACACTGAATGTTTATGTTTATTTTCTGGCCTTTTACTAACCAGACAATTTATCAAGACTGATCAAAATGGAAAACAGTCAAAAGGTGGACGCCGGCTTAAAATGTCTACTTGTGATACCTCATCACAGCTGATTAAAACAGGGTTGGGCAGTGAACTGTGAACTTCCTAGTTTTTTATTGTCTCATTTGAAGGACTTGTAGAGTCCGGCGGCACTGGTACTTTTCAGTATGTTTAGTAGATAATATCAATATCTGTAGCTCGTGACCTTTCTGGAAACATTCCTATCTTAGACTCAGATCATCTCATCTGAGTGGATGCCTCTCTTCATGCCTGCGTGTAAATGTGCAGCTGGAGCCACTAAAGACTTGAACAGTGAGGAACTACTGCGGCCTTATTCAAGAAATAGTCCTGCACCTAACTTACTGTAACACATCGAGCTTCTTTTACATTTCAGCTTTTGTATGGGTTAATCATTGAGCTTTGGAGGTGCCAGTGAATGGAGTTTATTATCTTCAGACACGGCCCGGCTAGCTGTTTCATCCAGTTTCCAGACTTTATGCTACAGTAAGCTACGCTAACTGGATTCAATACCACAAAACATAAGAGCAATGGCTCATCTTCTGGTATTTCTTAAAATATAACACTACTCCTCTAAGGATCTAAACCCTTATCTCTGAACCATTTATGTGTATCTTAACAAAGAAAGGACATTTCATTCTCTCCCTTTTCTGAGGAGCTCTTCCAGTCACTACCACACACAGTCAGATGTTCTAAGGAAAAAGTAACCATCCACTGTTCGTCACCGAATGCTCTGACTGGTCACATCATACACCTACAGCTACATTCAGAGTTACACTACTCACCCAGCTCAGCACATCTCTAATAACCTTACAGAGGTCCGTGCAGCTTGTTTATAGGCACAGTTTCTGAATACAGGCTGTGTGTATTTAGTGTTTTTTTCATTTTTGTCACACCTGGACCTGCTTTACAATCACATAACCACACCGAAATCTCATTTTTTTTCAATATGGGACCATAAATCATCTGCTGACCCCTCTAATTCATCTTGGGACCTCTTGTGGGGTCCGACCCACAGGTTGGGATCCACTGCTCCAGCACTCTATAATAATATGGTCTGCGTATTATGAAATGGGCTTGATAATATGGTTGTGCGTGCTCTTCTGCACTTGCTGATTTTTCAGACTTTGGACTCCAGTGCTGATGAGTCAGTTTCAAGGCAAGGCGTAACAAAAACAACTGTTACAAGAGATCTCTTAATGGGAAGTAAATATAGCAACGGTGCCAAATGTTTAGCCCAACATGCACTTTGACCCCATGACACTGCAAGTACAGTTACTGACCCAATGTGAAGGCTCTGATGATGACGAGGCTGTATGACCTACTGTCACGTACCGCTCTGGGCTATCTCAGCATACTATCTGTCAGCTATGTGTGGGCCAGAGACACCAAGAGGTTGCAATAGTGTTTCAAGGCCAGCGAGGTTGAACACTCAGCTATATGCTCTTTAAACCAATATTGTTCTAGAGTCTACGCTGGGGGATGGAAATTTCCCTACACTTGAGGAATACCCTGCTGTAAAGCCGGCCCAGGACCACACACCGAGCTCCTGGTTGTTTTTCAACCGGTGAGAAAACTATTTCAGGTTTTCGTGGGAGGAAGTCCCTCGCATTCCGCGGCTTCACCTATAGCGAACTACCTTTTCTCCAGTTACTGTCTGAAAGTGACTCAACAACTGTTTGGATTTCACAATGAAAGCTTAAGCGACTTCACACGGACAATTATAGGGGCTCTTTGAATGCCTGAGAGGGGAACGACCTGTCTTGACGTCACGCAAGGTTCAGAGTCCTTATGTGACACAAGAGGATTTCCCTCGTTGCTAGGTGCCGGGGTTCCGTGTGTGGATAAACACGAGCTTCCTCGTGGCACACCTGTGTTTGAAGTCGACACTGCCACGCTGTCAGGCCTCTCTACCTGTTGCTTCATCACAATATTGAGTAACCATAGTTATTTTCCATTGACTGTAGTGAGGCATCTGCTATAAAATCAGTGACAACAGTGTAACGTTGGCATGACGACCAAATAACTGCCCGAGGTGAAAGGTGACGCTTTTATTCAAGTCACCTGTTAGCCCAGTTATGCTGTGGCCTTGTGACAAAGTTCTTTTATTTTGTTCAGCTACAGATGAAAACCAAAAATAGAAAAAGTTATTTAATTCTGCGGTTACTGCAAAATACCAGTGGGTGACATACAGAGTATTTCCTTAAAGATACAGCGATTATTTTAAAGATACAGCTAATAAAAATGTCACTTTTATTATCATAAAATGAAAAAAACAACAACAGTGTTTTATATATTTATTTATGGATGACATGTCCTTATTTTAGGATAATATCAACTGGATAACAATCATAAAACGTAAATTTAAACAAAAATGTTATATAAATATAAGACGATGTTAATGCTAAGTTACACTTAGCCTACATCTACATCTAGCCTAAGTGTAACTAAGCCTTACATTGAGTGTAAATCCACCTAGTTACACTAGGTGTCAAATTTGAGTTCTCCCATTTTCTGTCCACTACATTCATTTTTATCAAGTCACTTGTTACCAAACAGATTACATTTTAAACACAAAGCATGCAATAAGTTAACCAAAACCACTGTAATGCTTTGTTTTAAGCTAAACTACAGTACATAAAATAAAAACAAAACAAGTGCTGACTGGTTAAGGCATCAGTACTTAATAATTAAATAATTTAAAATGTAACACTGACACGAGTAAAACCAAACGTGCTCATTTAACATTTTCAGTACATTTTTCTCTTAAACCTCCTGCACTTTTAGTAAGTTCAAGTTGTAGTGGTGTATGAAATTATGACTGTGTATTGCTATTTTTACCTGAATCGCAATACTTCTGCTTCAAACAATAGTCAGCTTTTTCACAATTCTTTAAATTTGACACATTTTTGTGGGAAATGAGGAACCTCTGACTTCGACAAACATGTTATGATAACCCTGCGGTTAATGGCAGATAAGAAAGTATATACTTATGTTAAATATTTGCAAACATAAGGGAGGATACTCGTGTTTTGCTGTACCCAAGCCCTCTGTAAGCAATCTTGCAACATGAGGTATATGTCAGGTCTCCCCTTGGACTCCACGGAGGCTGAATTTGCTTCATGAATGCGACCTTCTCATCGTGTGCCAAATGCTATACTCACATGCTCTGCCAAATATCACAGAGACTGATCCCCAGCGAGGGAGAGCACACGTCCACCAGTAAGTGTGTTTCCACCAACGGCTGTGCTGTGGGGATTTCATGACTTTTGAGTCAGAGATGCTTAAATCATCATGTTAGTTACTGCTGTAAAAGTGCCTGTGTGAGGAGACAATCGAGGTAAACTTAATCTGGTCTGAGTAGGTGTTATTATCAGTCTCATACCTGACAGTCAGATCACTGCTGGATAGGACAAGTATTCACATGCTGAGCTACACTCTAATACGGGCACTCACTCCGAGATTATGTCTGCAAACCAGACAAAGAAGCTGGTCGTCATGACAAGAATATTCTGCTGGAAATCACATATCATTGGAAAACTTTGAATGTCATCGCCGGGCTCAAAACAAAACATGTTGTGGAGATACAAAAACGAGATACGGCAGAAGATAAGGACATAAGTTTAGCAGCTTGCATGTTTTGGTTACAGTCTGGTGATGGTCATGAACAGTGAAAGGTGAATGACAAGTGTTCTGTAGAAAGTGAATCATGTTTTGTTCCCTGACTTGGAACAACTGTTGTGTGGGTGCTACAACAAAAACAGGTGTTTGCATAAGGAATTCGCAGATAAAAAAAAAAGAAAAAGAAAAGCCTCACTGTGTCATGTGACACGTAATAAGAACAACGCTGGCATTTCAGGTCACTGTGACAAAGGCTCAAACTTCAGCACCTGCCCCTGAGTGACTCACACGAATTCAGAGTATCACAATCCCGTTACATGACAAACTTAAGGAATGACCTCACGCAGGACCACTGCAGCCTGGCTTGGCGTAAACAATAGTTAGTCTATGCTCGTCCATCCTACGTTTCTCTCTAGCATGTCTGTGAACGGTGACCACAGCTTGAGTCACATCCTTCCCAGCTCTCCTGCATGTTTACGGAGTGCTGGCACTCAACTGCCTATGATATCACGGGCCCGGGGTATTAAGAGCCGCACTGTTTGAGAAGACCTCCAGGGTGAGGTGGAAAGAACCAACCTGGGTTCTTGCTAAAACCACAGGCCTGATACAGGAAACCCCACCTCCTCTGTGTGTCTCTGCACAGTTTTTCCCTGCGATCAGCATTCCTCATTGGTCTGAGGGACAGGTGCCCGCGGATGACACTGTGACAGCTCACTGTGATGTCTGCAGTGACATCACACATGAAATGACGCAAGGAGACGATGGAAAAGTGTTCTCTAAATAGACATTTAATGATTTAAAATAATGTGGTTACAGACGGGGGAGGGGAAGGGGAAACAGGTGCCGGGCTGGAAAACAGGGATTTTCTATTTACCGTGCAGCTTAAACTGACCGCGTTTCATTCTTTTCTGCAAAGCTGTAGGTCGAAGGAGTCGAACTCACGGACAAAAAAAAAAAAAAGAAAAAAAAAAGCACAACAGCCATGCGGGGAGGCATCGCTCTGGCACGTATCAATGGCATCGCACAGAGGTGGTAATACAAAGAAAAGAGAGAACTTTGCTTTTTTAACATTTACAGTCATGAAACAAATAACACTGACTTGAAGTTCACTGACATGTAACAAATATATACAGATAATCAACAAATAGGAAATGTGGCAGAACAAAGCAGCTTCATATAAAATACATACTGAGACTGACCGGAGAGTGTGTTCTTAGCCTGTGTGGAGGTGATTACAGTGACGTCTAAGTGAGAATTGTAACATACTCTTTTAAACCGCTTGAACCACTGCTGTAGATTGTGTACACCTCTGAACTGTATGGGTTGGATGTAAACATTACTCCTGCTTTCCTTGGCGTTCACTCACGTTTGGAGCCACACAGTAGTAAAAACATGATTATTTTATCTTTTTTTTTTAAACCTCCTCTAACTGAAGGCTCCATCTAATACTTGCATTGATCAGAAATCAATATAACTTCAACAAATACAAAAAAACCCCCCCTCTGGTATCATGACTGACACCTGCCATTGATAGCACATTAGCGGCTCCGCCCCCTCTGACTTCCACCTGCCTGCTGCCGGCTGCGACGCTGCCTACTGGGTCCGGAGCTGGTAATCTGAGGAGGAAATGGACAAGACTTAATCAAATGCACAGAGAAAAGAGCGAATCGGAGAGAAATCAAGTGGAGGCAGCTGATGCTTTCCACCCAGAATGAATGGAATATAAAGGAAATGAGATGAGGATGTTTGGCAATTAGTGGCAACATTAGCGAAAAGACCAACATGTGCAACCTTGGTAATCTCTGGATGTTGATCAGGGAAGCTCAAAAACCCAAAAAAGTTCACTTTCTCACATTTCGCAGGACGTTGCCACATTGCCTCATGTTCTACAGTGTATCCCCTTTTCATAGAACTGCATCAGTACAAGGCTGGTTCCCACCATATTGCACTGCATTGCCCAACTGTTGCCTAATAACTGCACATATGGGCACTGTGCACAAGTAGTACTGAACTCTTAACCTACCTCCATTTTGGGTGATGTAGCGCACCCACGGCAGGGCCTGGTATCCACTCTTCTCAATGATCTTCAGATAACGCACCTGTCGAGATAAAACAAAGCTGCATAACTGATGTGAACGTAGCAGATCAGAGAAAAATTAGTTTGGTATCAATTATTCAAAACACTGAACCCTCTGTTTTTGACATTTTAAGGTGTGCACATCTGCAGCGTCCATCCCTGCAGGCAGCATGCACTGCTACAGAGCCATGATAGATCCTGCACAGGCTGCCAGTCTGTCAAGAGCTACAGACGAAACTAAAAAATAAAATTAGACCGTGCATATTCATTTAGAGCCAACAATTCACCTGAGTGTGTTTGGACTGTGCAAAGTACTGACTTGAGTACTGGAGCATGCAAAGACACGGAGAAAGTGCAAACTGCAGCTATTGAAGGGCCCAAGATGACAGATATGAATCCAGGAGTTACAAACAGGCACTCCAGAGCAGAGTCTCAGTCTAATATCACATATGAATTATGAGCGGGTCTCGAGTATGTAGTGGGCTAACAACCGTCAGCTTTATTTCTGAGCGTACTGTTGCTGCATACTACTCTCCCACAAAGCCATGCGCAGAGGACATGGAGGTGGCACTCACAGCTGCAAAAAATTAAAATAAATTGCGGCGAGTGGCGCAGCCGCTCGGAAAAGATCAAAGCGACCAAAAAAATAACAATATTTCCAAAAACATTTTGCTTTTGTTTGTGAAGTTTGTCAGTCACGCTGCAAAGTCGCCGTTTTAGTGTCGAACACATATTGTGCCTATTCTGTCATTCCCAGAGAGTATACGATGGAAAAGTACGTTGACTTCTTAGAATAAATAAACTCATAAATAACTGCAGAACTGCTGTGTCCATTATCACCAATGCATATCTCCATAGTTTTGCTGGAAGTAGTGTTTTGGTGATTTATTATTTGTATCATATTGAACGTGCAGGGAAACGGCGGTGGTGTGCACTACGCTGTTGGAGTGATTTAAGAAGGAACAGGCCACAAGTCAGTTGCAGCCACCTGTCAACTAACAGGCAGCGTAGGTATAAAGTGCAATGCACCTTTAAGCTTTTAGCGAGCTGCCAGTTGTAGTAAGAGAAGTGTTGTTGATGAGGAAGCAGTAGTATGAGTCACATCGAGAAGGGGGAAGCAGATACAGATACAGCTTTCAAGGGACTCTCAAAGTGAATTTACATAACTGTAACATACTGTTTTTCGACGCCTAGGAGGAAAAAAAATGCACATCAGCACAATCAAGATATAACTTTCACAAGCCAATAACTGATATTTCACCAGAGCAGTGTTACCCCAGAGCTGAATTTCGAGAACAGACTCTAAAAATACCCTGCCACCCCGACCACGACTGAACATGATTTCCCATCATCTTTCCCAGTCAGGTGGAGAAATAACACAGTGAAACCTTATGTCACTGCAGCAATCGGTCCACGTTAGTTAGATTTAAAGTGGCTTGTTTATAAAAGACGAAATATTGCTTCATTTAAATGGCAAATATTTCAAACCGCACCGAAATCGGACTTTTTTGTGGTGTGTCGTTTCATCTTGTGGTGGCGATAAGTACCTGCTCACTGTGCCTGACAAAGGTAATTACAGACGTGTCTTTCATGCTGCAGTGGGCTTTTGCAGTAACAACTCACACAAACCTCTCTGTTTGAAAACAAAAAGGAAAAATCAGATCTGTGCGCTCGCAATTAGCAGGGAGTGAGAGCGCGGGCATTTCACGGCTGGCACGACCCCTCTTCTGGAAGATGCTGCCGTGCCGTGTCTCCATCACGCTGGTTCCCAGCTGAAAGCGGGACAGACAGGGCAGGAATTTGTGCGGCGAGCCTCTGGTAAGGTCTCGGCAGTGGCCGCCTTGTTATTACCTTCCACTACACAGTGAGGTCAGAAAGAGAGAGAGGGAGCGCGCCGTGGCCAGCAGACACATGACGACAAACACATAGACGCGGGATCACCAAGTTTGCCGGCGCAGCACTTCTCCCTGAACCCAGCAGCCAAACATGCAGTCGGCCTGACCGTGGCTACGCAGTCAGCAAAACGGCATCAAAAGCCGTCCTCCGCAAAATATCATTATGGCTTGTAAGATGAGAAGGGAAGAGGAGGATGTTTGTTGTATCTCGTTTGGTAAGTACAGACTACATGTGTGGTCTGGATTTATCAGGCTTTTGGTAGAAGCTATGACCCAAAATGCATCTGCCAACTTGTTTGGGTTCCCTCAACATCACCTAAAGACGGCAGATTTGAAAACGTAACTACAGCTCTGCTCGCACTGCCACTCGGCCAAAGTGTGGGGTTACGCCATTCCTAGTTAAATTTATAAGGTGCAGTTACGTGCATCATGCACACTTCACATGTGCTCTCCCCTACACTTAGTGGTAGAGTTAAGACGAACTTTCTCATGCTTTGATATTTACATGTATCTAATTAAACTTCACAGCCTCTTCTCACACGTACAGAGTGGTGTTACTGGCTGCATTAGAGTCTGGGACCCAGTCTGCTATTGCCCTGTAATAAGGGGAAGGTTACTGGCCTGACACGAGAGTTCGATGGGAATATGGCTCTTAATAGGTCGCCTCTGAGATGGTGGCTGCACCACAGTGTGGTTTCAAAAGACTGAGCAAGGAGTTTTTATGCTTTTGGTTTGAATGACAGTGGACTTGGGAACGAATGTGACAACTTAAGCACTAATTCTTATATTTCAGGTCCATATTTGTAGACTCTAAAGCCAGTGAGGAACATTATTTCCAATGACTGCTCTCTTTGAACTAGACTATAATTCATTCATTAAGGGTCAAACCTGCAAATGAAGTCTTGGGATTATCCACTAAATGGTCATATCAACTACTGCTACATTATGTTTGCTGTGCTTAATTCAACCTGTCTTGCCTCAGTTGAAATATGTCGGGCTGAAAACATCAACAACCAAAAAAAAAAAAAAAAAAGTCCCCAGGGTGCACTGAGGTTTTCAGAACCAGACCTTTTCAGGTGGCTTCCTTCCAGGAAGTAACAGTTTTAACGGAAGAAAAATCATTTGTGATATTCGGCCTGTTCATGGTTTCACAGGTTTCAGCGTACACGTTTTGTTTTGTTTCATTAAGAAAGTTAGTTTTTCAACAGCAAACCATGCATAATAATGTAAATGCATTGCTCAACAGGTCTTTTCAAATGGTGAAGTGGAACTGCAAACAATCTTGAATATTGCTTTAAAATGCAAAGTTTTCTGATCATAAATGAGACTAAATTTAAAATTATTCCATTTTGCACTTATTGAAATTATTTTTTATTTGTATTATTAGATTAGATTGAAGTTTTTCAATGAATCAATCCTGCTAATTACGCTAATTACTTACCACCGCGCTTTGATCACTGGGGGACGATAACACTTCAGCCCAGGAGGGTGTGTTCAGATTGAAATGAACAGGAAATACTTCGCTTCTTGTGTTAGATACAATTCAATGGCTTGTGGAAAACCACAAAAAGAGGATCCATCCACCAAACATATGAAAAAAGTCCGATCTACTTCTACATCGATTGCCCTCCGCATCACGTGACGCTTTAAAAATAACGATTCTCATCTTTTTTCATGTTTATATTGTCTGCTAAAGTTTAATTATTCACACTTTAGATGCATGATATGTCTATAAAAGACATGTGAAATAGGTGTTTTCACTTTACTGAATTATTAAAAGTGCACAGAAAAATGACTTTTTTCCTGATTTAACCAGAAAAGACGTTCATATTTAATATTAAAATATTAATATTAAAGGTTGAAGCCATTTTTAACCTAAATGTTGAACACAACATGCAACAATGATGGACGTGCGAGGCGACTGCACACCTGCCTTTGCCACTGTACTATGACATAATGCACTTGCTTTTATTTGAGCATCTGTTCATTTATGAATTGGCAAGCCTTTGAAAGGAAGGAAGGGAAAAGGAGATTAATTCTTTCAGCTGCCAAATTACCTTCGAAAATGACAAGCATTCTTATACTGCCAAAACCGCCCCAATTAAAAGTATTATATATTTCAATTAACTCGGGTTTGAGCGTCTCGTTTCCGAGTGGGCTGCATAATGTCCGTGCAAAACTTAATAACGTTTTACTGACTGTCATCGGAAATGTGGAGAAGATGGAAAATATGACCTTTCAGCTCTTTTACAGAGTTGTGCAATAAGCAGTATTATAAAAAGTGTGTTGGAATAAGAGATTCAGGCCCTTCTCAGCTGAGAGGAGCAAAGCTGATCAAAGAGCCTTTTAAATATATGGTTGTTATTAAAGTGAACTTGAAAATAGGAAGTGTATTCAAATTAAATACTAAGAATTCATTTATGCTCAGCTTGGTTGCTCTAAGGACCTGCTGCCTGCACTTCCTTTGTTTTTCTTTGAAACGCACACTTACAATATTATTGAGTAATAATATTTCATTATCCATCTTGAACGTTTGGTTTTAGGAATTAATGATTATTTACAGAAGTCTGTGACAAAGATGTCCGTAGCTGCTTCTTAAGCACGTGTTGTAATTACAGTGTGATCACGGTTAACCACATGCTCATAGGAACTGACTATATGCAATAACAATATTGAAAATCTGGGGGAATGGCTGCGGTTGACTGTGACTAAGGATGCTGGAAATCGAATCGAATGCCTTAAAAGTCAAATACACGCTGTGTTTATACATAAAATCTACAGAGGGGGAATAAGAAACATACAGAGATCTTCTGTTTCCTGTGGTTTTCTGTGATCCATCACTTCAAAAGAAGCTGTCTTCTTGTTATTTAAGGCAGTGGCATTGATAACACGTCATATGTTTGTAGAAAATCAATGCATCAACAACTCTGAGCATTAGCTTATCAACACCGTTTGAGAGTATTTCCATTTAAGAGCTCCTGTTTCTGGAGATCTGGGTAAAATATGTAAATGCACCTGTGGAGTTTGTCAAGTTGCCACTGTTTCCTCACATCGGGACATGGGAAAACTTAATTTTGTGTTACTGTGGTGCTACACGTATAATCACAGGACAACTGTGATTATACAGTAAGTGCAGCACGTCTATGTAAGTCTGTGGTCAGCAGCAGTTTTCATTCAAACAGGAGGGAAAAACATTAGCTTCTCCTCCCGGTTTCGTGGGAATCCCGATCAAAATCCAATGGATCTACTTAGCCGTAAGCTAAGGGAGACGTTTCCTATCGCTGTGATTAACACAAAAGGCAGAGGGCACAATAATAGCAGCTGCTTTCTGGTTTGCTCAACAGGAGGAATTTTCTCTGCCACAAGAGGAGTCTCCCGGTTCAAAGGCTGCTCCCTTACTGCCCCCTCTGGCCAAAGACAGGACAAAATATGAATTGTTGAAATTCCTGCACTGGAGAGGGAGTGCGTTTGAGAAACACTGCTACGTGCCATAAATTCTAAATCCAGGATGACAGAGAAACAACAGAAAACCACAAGATATTTGGACTATGCATGCAGGTGCAAATAAACTGCAGCGTTTGTATGTATGTGCTCCCAGATGGTTTACTAAACAGGAACGATAAACACAGCTCGGCCAACTGTAAACAGATTCAGTCAGTGTTCCTGGGGTAACAGTTTGTCCTGATTGCTTCTATCGCTACACGAGGAGTCGAGCGTCAGCTCCTTTCAGCCGTGCGTTGCTGCAAGGAGGTTAAACAAATGACTCGTTTGCAAACAAGCTTGACAGAGGTCAGGTGTGCGTGTGTGTGCGCCGGATGTACCTGGATGCCTGAGGTGGTGAAGTACGGGATCTCAAACTTGACACTGATTGGCGGCTTCCCCTCCTTGTCTTCAGCCTCTACGCTCGGCAGACCGAAGTGGGCTCGCATTAAGTACTCCTTTCCACCCTGTGACAAGTCACGACAGAAAGTTTTAGTGAACATTGACTGCGGGACAGGTGTACACACTGACATTTTCCCCAGTGACAGGGGACGAGTTGCTTAAAAATCACGACAGAGGTCATTAATTAACCATCCATTTGATACTCATGAGTCACAGTTTCTGCTCACAGGGAACGACTTGATTGACCAGACGATCTCGCTGTTCTCAGGCACCCACTTCACGCTGCCTACTGTGGTCTTGAATTTGGGTGAGTCAGCGTCCGTTGGCACAGGAATGTGGATTTCCACGTTGTTGGCTGTGGAGCGCCTCTTGAACTGACTTTTTGCCTGAGAGGAGAAACAAGCAGGTCAAGTTTAACACGATGTGTCGCCTTAGCAGGGCTAAACCGGGGCTTAACGATACTTTTATATGGAGTATTAAACAGGGCTTGCCTCTTGTGAAAACAACACAAAGCACAAAGTTGATGAAAATCATTACAATACTCTGTATTAAACTCTGCTTCTTTGCTTTCTTCTTTTGTGATTAACGCCGGGACAAGGTTTGACAGCTACAATGTTACTGCAAACGTCATGGTAACCGATAAAACTGCTGAAAATGGGACTGACCTTGATCATGTACTCGATCCGACTGTGGGAGTGCTTCTCAATAACAGATTCGATCCAGATCAAGGGCTTCACCTGGCATATAAACAACAACCACGCAGACAGTTAGATTCATTTCTTCATGCGCATCAGGTTGTATGATATGTGACGCAGTCGCCACCCAGTGGAGAGCAGCTGTTGCTGCACTAAGTCTGCATCACGTGGAATCGGTGTCGTGTCTTCTCAATGCTGCAGAGGAAATCTGGGGGGAAAACACAAACTGCGCAAACCTTGGGAGGGCTCCTAGGGTTGACATGTTGCAACTGTAATTGTGCAACATTTTTTACTGCATCCACATTAGATACATAAACGGTTTACAGCCAGACAAATGCTAGATGATGGAGGCTGATAATGAAATCAATAGTGGGAGTACAAATCCAATAACAAAAGCTGATAACGAGCCATTAAAAGATCTAGTTTACATTAACAGCCATCTTGACCCCTGACAGGATGTGTACAAAGCTAGACGTTTTATGAAAGTACGCGAAGGAGCCACTGTTTCTAATTTGGATCAAAACTTTTGTTTGGCTTTCCTGTAAAGCAATTCTTTGTTATTTAGATTGTGGTTTTTGGCAACACGTACAAAACATACCAATTCATCTGCTATCAGCTAATATTGACCAATACGTTCCTGGCTCTAATACAAAAACAGAGCGCTCGGGCACTGCAATTAAAAAGCACTTTGGGGATTTATCAGCGTCAGTTTAGTTTATCAGTCAGAAATTTGGCTCCCTAGCAATGTTGTTGAGGCGTGAATGAAATGACCTGCCAAACAGATGTTATGTTGGCTGAAAAATACTTTCACTGCAGAAATGTTATTTTCTTGTCGTCACTGCACCGGATGCTGCTATATTTGGTTGCATTCATTGTGCTACGCAGCTTTCGGTGGTTGCTTATAGCTACAACTCGAAAGACCTCTGTTCTACTGTACCACTTCCCTCTAGACAATCTTACGGGAAGTCCTATTGTGTAACATTTATGGAGAATTTGATGCCAGATTTATCTTTCTGAACCCACAGTGGCAGGCAATAACCTCAGGCATTAGTCATTATATCTGACTTTCCAAGTTCTTTCATGACGAGGCTCCTGGGATTTGAAATGTCTGTTGATGATAAAGCAACCTGAGCAACGGCTGGCTTTAGGAACTTTGTGTGCAAATGTTTACCAAACAGATCGACTGTGCCGTCCAAGACAGTAACTGAAGAGGCTAACAGCACTTGACATTGGTGTCTGGGTGATAGTTTCAAAAGGCCTCAGTTTCCACCCATCCAGACTACAACACAGTACTAGAGTAGCCCATTTACTCCATTATATGTGCAAAGGAAAAGTGTGGACACTGGGTTTAAATATAGCAAAAGTCACAGGTTTTAAAACAGAAAACGTCCTTAGTGTGGACGTAGCCTCAGAAAATTAGCACCTAGAGTGGGGTCTGGTGCTCTGTATGTGTTATCGTTAGTTTCCTCTCACTAGGGGCCAGTTTTCCACCTTGGTAAGAGAATATACATGGGTCTGAAAAGTGTCTAATGC
Organism: Datnioides undecimradiatus; assembly: GCA_008933995.1. Taxonomy (NCBI): domain Eukaryota; kingdom Metazoa; phylum Chordata; class Actinopteri; order Lobotiformes; family Datnioididae; genus Datnioides; species Datnioides undecimradiatus. The sequence continues at coordinate 4,421,104 of WARS01000052.1, forward strand.
ACATGACTCACGTGAGTGTTGAGGCGGTAGGACATGAGCTCAAACTCTCCATCAGGAGGAATGAAGGAGATGGTGCGGTCATTTTCAAAGCGAGACAGACGAACACACTGGTGAAACTTGACGTCCTCCAGCTCGACTGATTTACTCTTCCCGCCTACATGAAAGGAGAAATGGACAAACTGCACTGAAGGCAAATGGCTGAGGTCAAACCGCATTTGCAAATTCAGGGTTTTTCTGATCACCATGAGATAACGAATCGATATGACAGGGACAGGGGACAGAGGGCTAAACGACGAGCGTCACGATGCATTCTCTGAGTGTCAGTCTTGTACATGCTGTGTCTCTGTTTGCAGAGAGAACTCACGTCCAGTGTTTTCAAACAGAACCTTGTCGTTCAGGCCCAAACGCAACTCAGGCATCCCAGACAGGAACACACGCATCTTAATGGAGCCGACAATCTCACTGCGTAGAACATTCCCGTTGGCACTAACCTGAAAAAGACATGGAGAAACAAAGAGAGTGTTAGCTACTCATCAAAAGCCCTCACAGCGGCCCACAGAAAATACAGCGAGATCAGCTAGCCAATGTTGTGACGCACACAGAGAGGAAGTTTACAATCACTGTGACTGGAATTCCTTAAGCAACACAGCACTTCTAAAACAAGGAGTTCCTACCAGGAGGTTGACTGACTCAATGACGTCCAGGAAGACCTCGTTCTTCCTGTACTTGATGCCCTCTGACCTCCAGGAGACGGCATTAGTGACTGTGGCAGGGGGTCGTGGGGCACCAGTGTCTAGCTTGTGCCCCTCTTGGGTTATGTATCTGAGAGGCAAAAACATGTAAACACTGAAGCAAAACACATAAAAGGGGAAATCAACTGTCTGCAGTGGCGAGTTCCCAGAAAGCATCAAAGAAGGAGGGCTTGCATGGTTTCTGAGGGAGGATCGTCTGACTTATTGCTGTACTCAGAGCACTGGGGGGAAATCCAGAATGAGCGTACTACATGTCTGCATCAACCACAGTTCTGTAAGTTTAAACGGTTCATACTATACAGTATCACAAAACTGAACAAAAACAAGAACACGCCAAACCCGATTTAACGGATTCGCGACAATCAACGTATAAAACTTCACACAGGTCAAACAGCTGGTGTGACACAGTGTGATACACTGGTTAGTAAAAGCACGAGGAACAGTCATCAGTAATATAACAGTTGATCAACAGACAATTAACTTACGGACGTACAGTTTTGATAATTGAAAAGGTTAAGTATCGGGTAAAAAGACCAAAGACCATTTTGTTAAAACCTTCAACTGTCACGCTTTTAAGCTTCTTTTCTGTTTCATAAACCTGTTAAAATGTAGCGCCTGAAGCAATTTAGCATGTTTGATAAAGTCTGATGTACTTGATTTATGACATTTGCAGTTTTTGGGGATGCCGAATGCACTTATTCCAGGTCACTTTGGATAAAAGCATCAGCAAAGTGAATGCCATGACTGAATTTGGCTTTTTGACTGCTCGTCTGGGATCACTTTGGACTCCGGGAAAGAGTACTGAACATCTGACGTGTTGTTTGGACGCGTTTAAACTGTGAAGAGGTTGTGTCAGTCAAGTTCCAGCTATCTGGTGACACCTGAAGCTGCTCACATCCACAAACATCCAACAACATGTGTATGCTGTACAGATTGAAAAGCCCCTTGTGGCTAATTGCGATTCGTCAGTCTGGGCTTTCTAAATGAAATTAAAACAATAAATTAGTAGCATCGTTGATTTATTTGCAGTGACACTGAGGCTAAGTGGATACTCACTCTTGTAGGATCTTGCTGTCTGTGGTCTGAGGGTAACCAAAGTCCATCAGCTCATCCATCAGCTCGTATATGATGACAAAGTTATCTCTAATGCTCTCTTCCTCCAATTCTTTGAAATACTCTGAAAAAACCTGAGAAACACAAAGTGATGTTTGCCCGTCGCTGTAAATACACAGTGCATGGCTTTGCTCATCTTGTTTATTATCTAAATCCGAATAAGAAGCATGCAACCCTACCTGGACGATTTTGTACAAGAAGGAGAAGACCAGCGAGACACTGGCATTTTTCTTGGATGTTGCAACCACTGATGTGATGTGTGTTAAGGATTTTAGCTACAAGAGTAGAAAATGCAGGGAGCAGACAAAAGAACAATGTTTGGCGTGAGTGGAAGTGTTAACAGGCCGCACCGGTGCAAATATGATCCAGTCAAAAGTAAGGATACAGTAGAGATTGTTGTGTTTGATCCACATGAAACGGACTCCTCCATGGGCCAGAATGGGAGACAGCGTCCCCTCCTCCTCCTTGTCCATCAGAAGCGTCATGAAGTGCTCAATCTCCGACATGTCCACATCTCCCCGGTAATTTCGGCACACCAGTACCTGAATGGAAAAGTCAGTATTTGTTCAACTAGCAATCACCATGTTTCTGTATATGAGCAACAGCAGGTTGGTTATATAGTAACGAAAGAGTTGTTCAAATGTAACCAAGTGGTAACACATTAAGATAAGTTAGCAATATAACCAAAATCCAACTGTACTGTATTTCCAAATGTCTATATCAGCGTATGCTTTATTAGATCTTTAGACATCTGTAATGATAATAACGTTTTGCCCTTTTATGACTGTATATAAAAACAGACATGCACGTTTGCATCATCTTATCAGCATACAAGCAGCCTCCTTATCTCTACAGGAAGTGTTGTATTTTAACTATCTCACTCCACTGAGACAGGTGTGAGTAGTGACACCAAACAACTGTTAAAACCGATGGCTGCTGAATTAAATCCATCTCCACTAATACCTTTATCACCGAATAAACCAGAAGGCATACACAGTTGGAAACAGGATGTGGGTATGCAATATCATACATGTACAACCTTGTCTGGAGTCAATGAGAAGTGAAACTGAGTAACTTTGAGGGGAGTTTCGGAAACCCTCTTTGCATCCCCTGCTGCTAACAGCTGGTCAGCTGATTATTAGTCAGCGTATCTGTCGTTATTCTCTCTCCATCGCGACGTGGCCTTGTACTTTTCACTTTCACTCATCATATGAAACCGACCAACGTGGCATTGGTGCGACATACTGCCTTAAATGACGGGACACGGTCTAACCACAGCATATGAACCCATGCTAATGCGTCAGCGACAGTGTTACAGATTGAGCCACATCTTAATCTGTCAATGAGGAATGCGCGAGCTAGGCTAACATTAGCTTAGCAATGCAGCAGCAGTCCGGTTATCTCACCTTTCCTTTCAAATCCAAGACATACACCGCACTGGCAGACATCTTGAACTAATTAATGCGAGCTTATTTCAGCTCCTTATCGGTACTTTAGTGATAACGCTGGATAATAACTAGTTCGGCGATAACATCAAAGAATAGGCATCCATTCATAATACCGAAAAGAGGAGAGCAACCCTTCCCTATTTGTCATACCGTCAGTGCAACTAACGAGCGCCCCCTAGAGGGCCGGAGGATGAAGTACTCCAGGAAAAGTGCAATGGACAAGCGTGTTTTCACATAGAAATGGATTGAATAGATATTTCTTTGTACATGGATGTGAAGTATGATATTTTTCTGTACAGGCACAGCATCAGACAAAGTTTGGGAGCCTTGTATATAAACGGTATCTATGCCAGTGAGCTGGATGGTACTTTCACTGTTCCTGGTTGGCTGTCTGCAAATCTGTGCAACATGTACACTGACAGACGGATGCAGCATCTCACCTCTTGACATTGCATTGTTTTCATGACAATATTATTGCCTTTAAATTTGGAATTGTTCAATCTTTCGTAAAAACGCTTGAGTATTTTAGTTGATGCATTTAGAGGTGTGGATGAACTGTATGGCAAAATGCATACATGTTCTGTAAGAATACAATGCGCAGATTACAAGTGGATTTAAATAGACAGAAGTAACTAAATCAACGAGTTTGGGTTTCGTCTATGCCAACAAGCTCTGCAAAATGTCCATTACTAAAATAGTACTGAACAGTACCAAAAGCCTACTGTGTCTGACCTATAGAGTAACCTGCCTTATCAAACTTGTTTTCAATCGTGTAGCTCCCTCTAGTGGATCCATGGTTATCTGCAACCCCTACAGTTAACAGTTTTTAGGTAAATCTGCACCTGCAGTGACACCTTGTAACGTCCTAGTCTTTGGAATGTGTGGAAGACAAAACTTATATATGGCTCTGCCCATTTCAGAGCAACAAACTATTAAATAACTGAAGTTATTATTGAGAAATGCTATGTCGGATCTCAGATTTGAACTCATTCAGCTCCAGTAAATGTGTGCAAATCTTCACTGCCATTAGCGCTAATGTGATCCTCCTCCTTGTTTTACACTGAAACTTAACTTGATCATCTCGCGGACCATAACTGCTGATGTGCAAATCTTAAATGGTACACAAGAAACAAATACCAGCTTCGTCATAAGGTGAAAAGACCCCTGAAACATAAGTAGAAGCTTCTTTGCTTAATATATCTAAAAATAAAGTACTTATAAATATGTCAGTGTTGTATAATACACAAAGCTGTTTGAGTAATTATTGAGGTAATAAAGGCTCACCATTAAAATAACTTGCTCGGGTAGACTGTCTCAAACAGCTGGCACATTTTACCTCTGTGTATTGTGAACAGACACTGGGATTTGAAGTGATGAAGGATGACAGAGAGTTACAAGGGAGGATAAACTGAAACAGCTGCAGTGACATTTGATAAAGTTCAATATAAATAATTGAAGCAGGAACAGAGAAAAAATTGTTTTATGATTGAAAACTGATGACTGTGTCAGTTTGGGTTTTTTTTCATAGGAACACCACCCACCCTCTGGCGTGAAAAGCCTTTCAGCACCGGCCTCGTGCAAGACAACTGTGTCTCGTCAAAGTGACAGATCTCTGATCCCTTGGCTGGTAAGATGGAGTCTAGACATTGTCAGAAGTCATAGATGCAACTGGACTGAGTTACAGAGCCAAATATAACAGAATGCCAAGTCCCTCGGCCACTGCCATACACTGCGCACAGTGTTTGCGTGTGGGGCTGTAGCCGGGGATCACTGGATGTTGTTGCATAGTTAATGGACATGTTTGTACAGAAGCCTCGGAGCTGACGTGTGTTTGATTTTGCTGCCGAATGGGCTTGTTTGAGGGCACTATGAGTCAGTACATCACTTAGGTGTCACGTAGTCGAGCTGTGCAGGTGTTTTCTGTGTTGCCAAAGAAAAAACCTTTGGAGTATTAGATGTTTATTACTGTCTCCTTGCGATGATTACTATTATAAAAATAGCTTTTTTGTGCGTTTTTGATCATACAGTGGCAACACTGAAGACCGACCTTTAACATCAGCGTTTGCATTTCGTTTGCATGACATCAAGCACTTAAGACCTCTAAAACTGTGCTAGTTTGTATTCTTCTTTGTAGCGTTCATACACACTCTAATCTGTTCCACCATTCCCATGGCTTTGTGATTTATACTTAGCAGGACTTTGACTCTACTCCCAAGGCGATCCTGTGGCTTTTGGGGGAGTTTTTACCATACAAGGAGAAGAGGAGTTTAGCTCGGTTTCCTGTGGGAGGGTTCTGATTTCTCTCACTCTGCATCTGATTCACTCTCTCTCCCGTACCTCCTCTCTCTCTTTCTCCCTCTCCTTTTCTCCGTTGCTGGTTCTGTGCCAAATCTCCTTTCTGTTCACCATACAACCCGAGCAAGTCAAAGAATTTTATTAAAAGCAAACATCACTAAAACGTTGTCCAAAATCAATATTTGTATCTGGGCAATCTGATGTCAAAACATTGTGTGGAGCCAGCATCATGTCACACCAAATAAGGTACACAGTCACCAGTCTTTATCATTGCAGGTCATGATGTAAGTTTGTGTTAACCCCAGGATTTTAAAGCTATCAAACTGCCACCACATTCATAAACTTATGCCAAAAAAGGCTGCAGTAATCCTCCCCTACTAAGACGTTTTATTGGCTGCTCTATTGGTCTCTAACTCTCAGAGAGAACAGTGAAGATTTGTGGATTTATGTATCTGCTGCCTTTTAATGTGGCATATTTCCTCAGGGTAATTTGACTTCTGAGAAGCGCCACACAGTTTATCACATACCTTTGTGTATGATATGAGGCAGAAGTGACTATAACTTCATACCACATGCTGCCGGTCAATCTGACGCGTAATGATTATCCTAAACTTTTCCTAAACTTACATGCCTACACTAAAGTAGACAATTTTTCGGCAGATGAAGGAACATTTAATCTTTCAGTTTACTTGGAAAATTCAAATCTCTGTACATATACACATGGGTCAGTATGCAATTATAAAAATGTTTTCCTGCAGAAAACACAGATTCTCAGGTTTGGTTTCAGCTCAGTCTTCCTGCATGGTGTCTCCTGTGCCACAGCACAGCAAGGAAAAGGTCTGTACAAGGAACAACAACAAACAAGGGTGTACACACTGCAATAGTATGATTACAACATGAAAACCAAGAGATGCATGAAGAGATAAGGTTTATCTTCAGATGCCACTTGAAGGGCCTCTGTACGTCTCGCTGTTCTTTGAGTTTCCTTGTAATCTTTATTTTTAGCCGGGGCAGCTGGCACAGAAGAGTTGAAAGCAAGCAGACAGGTCCATTAGTGCTGATGTCATCAGCACACACACACGCACACACACACACACACACGCACACATACACGCGCACACACACACAGACATATGGACCTCCAACCAACCACAACACTATAAAGTTTACCACAGTTTTTACCAAGATTATCCTATTCCTACTATTTCAAATAGAAACACTAATCTGCAAACAAAGAGCACGACATGAACATGCATGACATATTTCTCAAATGTCTCATAGGTGCATATAATCATATTCTTGGAAAACATCTAACAGACACAAGTTGTATCCCACAATCAACAATGCTTTTTAAATTGAGTGCCTTACAAATTACAGAAAGCAGATCTAAATAAAGGTCTGTCAGACCAATAGTAATTAAGAGGATCTTAATTGCAGCAGACCTGTGGTTTATGTCTGTGCAGCTCGACTGTAAAGCTCCAGCTGTCTGGTGTAGATCACATGCAGACAGCTCTTTCCCCAAATTTTCTTTGGCTGGATCATTTTCCATACAGCCCTTTTTCATTCAGCGGTAGAATGAAAACTATGTCCTTTTCTAACCAACTCTGGTATTAACATCAATTTGAACATTCCTAAGTAAGAACACAGGCATATAGATATGCAGCCCAAAGCGGGGGAAGATATGAAGCTTCAGTAACTCATATTACTAATGTGAACAATATCCTTTTGATGTCTGAGCTCCGGATCGTTCTGCTTCTTCTTATCTGCTACTCCTCTCCTGTTCTGTCCAAAACAAAAAGGCCATGATCCAAATAAGGACATAGGCTGGAAATTGCCAACACATCTACACCACTTTGTTCCTCCAAGAAGCCTTCAAGAGGTAAAGTTTAGATTAGGGAGGGGGGCACAGTGAGTTCTAGAGAAGCCAAAGCAGGGAGTGGCGCAAGGGGTAAACGGTGGGAAAGGGCTGTCACTAGAGACTGGGGCTGTCTCCAAACCTCCAGTCAATTTTAAATCACACAGAGCTCCACTGACTCTCATTTTGCATCCTCCTCTCCTCTGCTCACTCGCTCTGAGCTCCCTCAGTCTCTCTCCTCCTCTCTGCATCTGCTGGTTGCTCTCCTCGTCAACCTTGCGAGGGCTTTTGTGAAGTGCCGTCCTCTGAACATCTGCAACAACCTTTCACCGAAAGAAATAAAAACTTTTTCTATCTTCGGAAGCCTGTGAGACACTGAGACGCGACTATCACCATGGAGGCCATCAAGAAGAAGATGCAGATGCTGAAGTTGGATAAGGAGAATGCCATCGACAGGGCAGAGCAGGCTGAGTCCGACCAGAAAGCGGCAGAGGATAAATGCAAGCAGGTGAGACAAAGATGTTTTCAGTGGGATCACAGGTTGGATGGAGACAGTCGGAGCAACAGGTGCTCTTGTATTACGCAAATTTTACTGAATTCAGGATTAGCTTGGTAAAAATTTAATACACATACAGTATAGATGAAACCTTATTGATGTGTCATCTAAACACTTTATACATTGATAGCAACTACCATATACAAAATAAAGCTCTGAAAAACAATGCTGCTAAAATGCTAATATAGGCAGGTTATACACCATAAAACAACAAGCGCTACAGAAATAATATAGTTATTGTTTTCTATTCATCTAAGCAAATTATAATTAAAAAGTTATCTATTGTGTGATGTACTGCATATTTTACAAATTTTATATGTGATTATTCTATTTTAAGCAGGAAAACGCAGGTTTATCATGACATCTAGTTGCCTCCTCTGAACAAAGAAATTGTTTCCATTCATGTATGTTCAAGGTGTCAGCCACTGATACAGCAGATTTAATATATGTACATTATTTTGTGAAAATCATCTAATGTGATTAATTGTGTTTATAAGATTAGCTTCTTTCAAATTACTCTGATACTTTGGCCCTAAAAGAAAGAAAGAAAGAAAGAAACAAATAAATAAATAAATACCAAACCACTTGTGCAGTCTGCAGATAGGCTCAACATAAAATGTCAAGTATTTCCCAAAGCACCAAATGTGAAATAACAGAGAGCAGCTGATACTGAGCCCCTGGGCCTTGTCGTTTGGTGGGCGGAAGAAGGTGGAGGATGTCCACAGGGATGTGCAAACAGAATGGCAGAGGGACGGCTGCTGGACATGTTATCCGCAGTGATCTAGAGGGATTCCTTGAAGCTACCAGAGGTGGTGCTGCAGGAGTTAAAACAACCCAACCAATCTAACAGCAGTTGCTCTGACTGCTAAGTGGCAGAGTCCTGCATTACCCAGCATCCATATTTCCATTTTAAGTCTCTACTATATCAAAGAAAAACCTGATGAACTCCAAATATCTTCACATCCACTTTTGGTGCTGACTTGCAAGAGCCTGAGACAGCTTGATATTTCGAGGGCTAACTTAATGAAAGCATACTCGTACCACTTGATACAAGCAAAGTAGAATCTGGAGATGTAATAGGATACTTGAGGTTTCTAAATAGAGGTAATTATTGCATGCTGGGAGGTGGCTTCGTCATCATGGCGGTACGAGAGGAATGCTAGAGAGCAGGGGGTTGGAGAGGCACGGACAAAGCCAGGAGCTACAGTAAAGCAAGTGGAAAGAATCCTCTCTCTCTTTGGCTAATGCCCTAATCATACCCTCAGAGAGCACAAGGAGTGACAGTTGTCACTGGCACTGCACATATGGAGCCCCAGCATGTCTTCCACATCAAGGAGCAGTCAGCATGAAATCCTAGAAGATTATGCACTGCTCTTAAGTTTGTTTGGAAGGCAGTGATACAAGCAGCGCTAAGAGATGCTTTCTTTGCTATTCTTGGCACGATGGGACGAACATCAGCATGCAGTTGGGCTGACGGAAGGCAGTGAAAATACACAAAACTAATACTCAGCATCAACATACATTACAGGCTCCAGCAGTTATTAAAGGTTCATCCCAATTGCACAGGAATTTCTGAATTTCAGCAGTGATGTGACCTCTCAGAAACAATGTCCTGCACGCTCTTGATAATCAACAGATCCCACCATGAAGGGTTTACACTGGAAACTACTTTCTACTGCTGAAAAGGCTCATATGACAGAATATGACAGCATATTTTGTAGATTATCAAGAGCAATCGGGACCAACATTCACAGTCCCTAGAGGATGAATCTCAATGACATTGGTGGTCGCTTGACGTTTCCTCTAGGGCCACAATGAGGCTGATATGTCTGGGTATTAAGTGGGATGTCTCAATAACTATGAGACATTAGCTGCAATATCTGGAACCATGAGGTCAAAATATTAATTTGACAGTACTCTGGGTTTTGATCACATGCCTCAGCTGTACTTGGTGTTAAGCAATAATTAGCAACTGTTAGCAGGCTAACACACTAAATCTAAGTTAATATATGGGCTGAATGGTAAACCTGCTAGATGTTAGTTAATGCTTTCTTCATGCCCCTGCATGTGAGTGCTTCTGGGCAGTCTACGGAATGGTTTTAATCATACCCAAAATACACTGATCAGAGTGGTTTTGGGTCTTGGCCCATGAGCCCAGAGAGAGGACTCAGTTAAAGTCTGTCAGGTTTACAAAATTATAAATGTTGTAGCCACAAATGACTTATTTAATGACTTCCCACAGTTCAGGGAGTCTTACTTGCACAACACTAAGTGCAGGGTAGCGAATCTCACATCGATAAGAATCAGAAGGGAAGAACAGGTAAACCTTCTTTTAGAAACTTGTGTGCCCAAGAGAGGGGTATAGTTTATAATAGCATTAAACTGACTTCAAACAAAGGCATGTTTAAGATGAAACTGAAATATTGGCTTTTAGACTTTTCTGCATTCATTGTATGTATGTACAATGTGAATAATGGACCTCTTTTAAAGTGCATAAATAACAGTGGTTGTTCAGTGCAAACATGTAACCACACTTTTAAAGGGAATTGTCAAAATAGCAAACAAATAAAAAGTTATTTCACAGTACTCTCTAATATACCCAGAATACTTACAAAAATCTAACCATTTCTAAACTATAGATATCATATCAATGTAATGAAGTAAAACACAGTTTTTCCGACTAGTGTTTCATTCATAGTTACTTGCAAAAATAAAAAACTGTCTCTGACTCCGTCATATTTGGCTCCTTTCAGCTGGAGGATGAGCTGCTCGCTCTGCAGAAGAAACTGAAAGGAACAGAGGATGAGCTTGACAAGTACTCGGAGGCCCTGAAGGATGCTCAGGAGAAACTGGAACTGTCGGAGAAGAAGGCCACAGATGTGAGTAACCACAAAGACGCCATCTGAAACGCATTATCCACATTATAGTGGAACACCACAAGTTTCAGGCTTGTAAAGTATTGATAACAACTCATCAGATGGACTGAGATAAATATCGCTGATTGGAAAAAGACCAGTGAGAGGTTTTGCAGCCAGAATTGCTTTTCTTTTGGAATTTGTTTTTGAAAAATCACTGAAGTTTACTTAAATGCTTATCACACTCACTCAGAGTGTCGCTTACCCAAAAAAGGCCATGTCTGGACTCACTTTAAGAGTTTACTGCAGAGTTTGGTTGTTTCTAGGGTGATGAAACATATCAGTCGACTGATTAAAACACTGACATACAGCTAATATAATCATTAAAAACTTTTTTTTTAGTTATTTTTCTAGTTTGAATCGTGGAAAATAACAGAGCAATCCTTGCAAGTCTCTGGGTTTCTATGATTTCCACAAAACAAAGAAGCAAAAGACAGGAGTGTGTGCCATAAAGGTCTGCCATGGGAATGAATTTGAAACCTCGCTGTTGTGTATTGCACACTAGTTCTGTACAGTATTTAGGTCAGAAGCTATTTACACTTAACTTCCACTTTGAGTCTACAGCCCAGAACCACAAATGTAGAGCTAAAAACCCTGATATGAATCCTGAAATGACCAGCTTGTGTCTTCCAATCCAGCGAGTATTGAGAATCACAGACTTATTGGTGTCTGCTGAGGTCTGTAACAGAGCTATTTCTCAAGCACAGACAAAACTTGGCCAGCCTGTAGCCGACCAGGAATCCCAGGAATGCAGCTTAAGCAAACAGAGAACCCCGTACTGCAGTGTCTAATGAAATCAATGCTCTGGCCTTTTTTGGGGTGGAGATATAGCACTCTGCTTTGTCACAGTGCATTACAGTACATACCTTATCAGCAACAAATGTGGATGATTAGAGATTAGAGAACATCTCTGTCATTTATTACCTTTTTTTTAAAAAAAAAAAACAAAACCAAAAAACCCTGTAATATCTGTTATCTGAAAAAGACTAGCTTGGATTAAATGTTATCTTTCACCCACAGGAAAAGGTTAGGCAAAAAAAAAAAAAAAAAAAAAAATATGGAGACAGACTCTGGAGACAGTTTGTTTTTTGATACCAGAAATACTTTCTCTCATTTCATCACATATGGTCACTAAAATATATATTTTTTACACTTAAGATTAGAAATGAGGAAGGCACTGGGATAGTGGTAATGGTACAGGGAAAAGGAAGTACAGCAGAAAATGGAAGCCATACGCTGGCATTGCATTAGACAAAATAAACCGAAAACACAGACAAAGAGGACAATTTTGGGTACAGTTGTTTTCATTATTGATCAATCTGCTGATAGTTCCTTGATTGGTTATTATTTTGATTAACTGTTTGGTCTATAAAATGCCAAAAACAACTCCCACAAGAAGCTCAAAGCCGTGACATCTTTGTGCTGACCAACGGTCCAAAATCCAAATACATTCAGGTTAATATAACATAAGATAAACTCAGAATAGCTGCTGACTTATTTTCTAATGATTTATTAATGCTTCAGCTATAATAATTACACTTTTCAGATGAGAGTAACCCCTGAAACGTATGTCTTAAACTACCAGTGAAGGCAGGTGAGCTAAGACCCCCCAAAGGTTAAAGGTCACGACAAACGATTTTTGTCTCCAATGACCTATCGGGTGCCCACAGATGTGCTTTTTGCAGGTCTGCCCTCCATTACTTCCACTTCTAATGTGTTTCACGCTGCGTATGATGGCTGCTGATACGTATAAATGTGATACAAGGACAGAAAGAGAAAATAAATGCACTGAAAAGCGAGAAGGAAGAGGAGGAGGAGGAGGAGGACGAGGGGGCTGAAAGGGGCGCTGAAGGAATGTGTCGCCACCCGATGGCTGCGGGTCATGTCTGCAACCAAATCAATTTACATTCCAGGCCGCTGCAGGTCAACAACCCCTGTTGAAGAGGATTATTACCGCCCCGCCCCACCCTTTTCCCCCTCCTCCTCCCACACGTAGATCTTTGGACCTTCACATCTATGCAGTTTTCCCTTTGTTTTCTTCACACGCGTTCACACTTTTACCGTCCTTCTCTTTCAGTCAGATGAGACTTTATGATTCACACTGAGTATGATTCATATTTGGGAATCAGACTGATGAATCAGATGAGACAACTGTACTGGCCTCTTCCCTCCTCCCCTCTAATCAGAGCAGAAAAATGCAGCCTAAGCAACACCTTACATTTGCCTTATAAGTCCACAATAGAAAAGCCAGGAACTCACTCCCCACACACACATACACACACACACACACTGGCTTTACACACCTCTTTTGTGGAGGAAAAGAGCAATGCCTTCCCCTCCTAAATCCTGTGATGTCATCTGAGACCAGGCTTCTTCACGGGATTGGAGGATCTCACCATAAATTTCCTGAAAACTCCCAGCCCCTTTTTCCCCCATCCCAGCACCGCACGTCTCTGACTTCCTGCCCGAGGAAAAAAGTTTTCTTCCTCGCTGCCTGCAACTTTGACGCAAATCAATAACGTCTCTCAAAAGGACTTAACCGGTCAGTCCAGACTGCCAAATCTCCTTTTGGTGGGATCTTTTTGCGCTTTTTTGGGGGGGAAAACCAAAGCAATCGGAATCATGGAGATGGTGAAGAAGAAAATCCAAAGCCTCCAGCAACAAGTTGATGAGGCAGAGGAGCGTGAACTGGCAGTACAAAGGGAGTTGGACACTGAACGAGAGCTGCGCGAAAAAGTGAGATAACCTATGATTTCTCCCACTCCAGTCGCATTTTGTTTATTTATCTTTATTTATCTACCATGTTTACTGAGGATTGCAAAGAAATCGTATGCAAATTGCCAGCGTTGGACGGCAGGTAGCGATTATGATGATCACGTTAGGCTCCTCGCAGACTTTAGAGCCTTTCCTGCGTATCCCATAAGTGAATTTGTTGTTTTTTATCTCGTAGTGTCTCAGTGTAATCGATTTAGCCGGCTTATGGGAAGCTGGTGCGTCAATGTAGCGACGCTCCTTGTCAGACTTTTGTTCGGCTGCATTACCTAACTGAAACCCGCCCTATTTCTCTGTCAAACACCTACAAATGCAACTACGTTTACTTGTACAGTTGCTGTTTTAGTATTGATGATGGCAGGCTTGTAACGCCTTAAAAGCTTTTGGTTTCTGATGTCAAACTGATGTCAATGACACCTGGAAAATGGCTTCTTCCTGTTTAGTCAAGCATCCAAAGGTCTTTGTCTCTGCTTGTCCTTTGAGCTTTTTTGACTGAATAACATTTGGCACATATCTGAAATGGAGCTGTAGTGGTCGTCCTCCTCCTCTCTGGCCTCCACACAGGAAGAGGAGAGCACGCTGGCTATCTGTGATATCAGTCCCACAGGAAACGGGACAAGGAGAAGCAATCTGTTGTCCCCCAAACATGGGGTAAACACGGGTTTACATTACAAAAGTCAAGCCCAGGCTGTACAACCTTAAATATGTCAGGCGTTAACCTGTCACTCTGTTGTTTAACGTCAGCAGTTTTCAAAGTATCTGTTCAAGCTTCAAAGTCCACCATGGTTGTTGAGAGTGAAACTGATTACATGTAAGGATAATGACGTAATGGACATGCTGGGGGAAAAAAAGGATTACGAGAATGTGTGCAAGCTCAAACAGCGCTGCACTGGGTTCCAGAGAATGAATAAGCATGTGGTTTATAGAATAAATCGAAACTGCTTATAATATTCAGACCATTTGACTCCAAGAAACTGATAACACTTAACCAGAAATGTATTACTGAGGCCTTACTTTTTAAAAATATATAGAGGGTTTCCAAAGAGCTGCTTCCAGGTACCCTTCCCCTGTGGCAGCAGCATGTTTCCTGGCTGACCTCTGACCTCTCCCTTCTCTCTCTTCCTCTGTGTGTTGCTGTTGCAGGCAGAGGGCGAGGTGGCATCTTTGAACCGCAGGATCCAGCTGGTGGAGGAGGAGCTGGACCGCGCTCAGGAGAGGCTGGCCACAGCTCTGCAGAAACTGGAGGAGGCTGAGAAGGCTGCAGATGAGAGTGAGAGGTGAGAATCAACAGACCCCAACCTTAATCTATTAAACACAAAGTGAAGACACCCCATTTGCTACGAGTCTGGAAACAATTGTGTATGTACGTGACGCAGTCAGAGACATTGCTGTGAACGAGTGTGGATGCTGATCCCACTGAAATTGCAGTGAGAACAGTTGAAATTTTATTTTAAACAACTTTCGCTTTCATCATTGAATTCGGAGAGTTCCACTTTGATCACAATTGCCTATTTTCCCAACCCATTTAAGTTGTATAATATGGAGTTGCTGGCAGAGATGAGGAAAGGAAAAGGTAAATTGGGTGATTATCAGGTGAAATTAGGTATTAACTGCACAAGATTTAGACCAGGTGAACATATGAAAACGATTGAATTCCAGAAGAGAAAAGAAGGATGGTAAACTATAAATTAAAATTAAACTTTAAACTATATACAGATACAAGTGTTTTTCCATATTCATAAGATTAAGTGTAACCTCAAACATCAACAGAATCGTCTGGATAATTAAACTATATTGTAACATGAGTAATAAATGTTTTAACTTTCTTTTCTAAAGGTTTTATCAGTTTCTTTGTCCCGTGACACATTAAGCTCATTTGTAGTTCTCATGTAGTGCATGCCAGCAACAATAGACTCTTGTCATCTGCATAATGTTTAGTCTAAAACTACAGAATATACAAATAGTCCAGTGCAATCATAATTGAATCATCAGCCAAACCTGTTTTGAATTGAAGGTTGTCTGTCTTTCTTTCAGAGGCATGAAGGTGATTGAGAACAGAGCCATGAAAGATGAGGAGAAGATGGAGATCCAGGAGATGCAACTCAAAGAAGCCAAACACATTGCGGAGGAGGCGGACCGCAAATATGAGGAGGTGAGGGCACGGAGGTCACACTCCAGCTGGGTTTGGGTCTTGGATCTTAAGTCTTGTGTAATTTCCTCACCTGCGTTCTTCTGGGTTTGTGATGTCAGGTTGCCCGTAAACTGGTGATCCTTGAGGGCGAGCTGGAGAGAGCAGAAGAGAGGGCAGAGATTGCGGAGCTGTAAGCATGAATACACTGAAGAAGCTGAATCCATGTTCGCAGAATCCTTTAGTTAAAAACACATTCGGTAAACCCGAATCCATTCTGTCATTTATACAGTAAATGTGGTGATCTGGAAGAGGAGTTGAAGAATGTCACCAACAACCTCAAGTCGCTAGAGGCTCAGTCTGATAAGGTAAGATGTTGTTAATACATCCTGGAGATTTGATAAAATAGAAGAAGTCTTATTCCTGCAGTTCACCTGCCTTTATGTCCCTATTCTGCCCTGAATGAGCCTCACAACTGTAAAAACCCTCATTTAACTTTCTTAAACTGACACAAATGTCATGTAAAGTGTCAGTTGAGTCAATCAGTTGAGTTGAGAGCGTAAATACCAAGCATAAAAGGGCAGAATAAAAACACTGCAATGTTTCGTGTTTTGTCATTTAAATGATTTCCTCTCTGTTTCTCTGTAGTACTCTGAGAAGGAGGACAAATATGAGGAGGAGATTAAAGTCCTGAATGACAGACTTAAGGAGGTAAGTCATTGTCTGATCAAGCCATAGTCTCTGCGGGGCAGCTGCTTCTGGAGGATTAATGTTTTATCGTCTTTTCAAAGGCGGAAACCCGCGCAGAATTTGCAGAAAGGACAGTGGCTAAGCTGGAGAAGACCATAGATGACTTAGAAGGTACAGTTCATTTTAATCCTTCCCTTCAATCCCGCAGTGATCTGCACTGTTTCTGCACTCTTTTCAGATCTCACTTATTCTTATTCTTCATCTTTGATCTGATTTCTCTCTTTTTTTCCCCCTCCTGATTTCCCTCCATGGTCTGCACAATTCTGCATTTTCCTCCACCTGCTCTCTGTCTGCCTTTTGACCTCCAGACGAACTGTACACTCAGAAGCTGAAATACAAGGCTATCAGCGAGGAGCTGGATCATGCCCTCAATGATATGAACACCTTGTAAACGGCACAATCAGCTCATGATGTTCCTACTTTTGCTTTGTCTCAGCTGACTGTAGGCACTCTGTCTGCACTTTTCTCCCTTTGCTCTCACTGCTCCTTGCTCCTTTTGCATTAAACTAAAGCTCAATAAAGATATTTTTCTCTTTTACCTGGACTTCTGTGTTTCTTATTTCACTTCCTCTTCAACTTCAGTCTTTAATAGTTTGCAAATCATTGGTAACTGAAAAGTTTTAGGTTAAAGTATTTCACTTTATCTCTTCACTGGTATAGCCGTTGCATTTTTTTATATCTGCTGCTGCTCTGTATTTCAGAGAACCTATCGTCTGCTAAGGAGGAAAACCTAGGAATGCACCAAGTCCTGGACCAAACACTGCAGGAGCTCAGTAGCTTGTAAAATGCCAAGAAGAACATCAAACAAAAAAACAAACCTTTGTTTTGTAAGAGATTTTCTACATGCCATCCATTTTCTGTAACTTCCCTCTTATCCTTGGTCGTTTAAACAAATTTACCACTTTTATATATTTATGGTTCTTTTGTTTCTTTTCCTTTTTTTAAAAAAAAAAAATGGTTTTGGGTCCATATGATATTCAGTTTCGGTGCTTGAAAACTGTGTTGTAGACCAAGCTCTGAGCACAAATAAAACTGACAATGATGCTGAGGATGATGATGAAGCGAGTGTTGTGTCATGTTGTGTTCTGTGTGTGTGCTGTGTTTGTCAACCCTCATTTTACATGCGCCAACATGCACAGTGTTTACTGACACTGAATTCCTGAAACACAAAACTAGAGATGTTGCCCAGCTACTGGCCATTTAATCCCACAACAGTGATGGGGGTTTTTTTTAGTTAAGATATATGTATTTCACATCAACACATATGGTTAGTGTTTAAGGCTATATTGTCCTCAAAAAGTAGTAAGTTGGCCATCAGTTAAGACTTTGACTATTAGTGTAAGTTAAGAGACGTTATTATGATAACATTCATCAAGACCAAAGAAAATGAGTTAAAAGTACCAAACTGTGGCGTTGCCATGGCCTGGGTTGCTATCTCAATTTTCTGTCTGCCTTCATAGTCTGGTAGATGGAGTTTGTGTCAGTGCAGCTGGGTACATTTGGCAAGTCAACGGAGAATGCGCTGACAATCAGTCGTCCCATTCTTTCTGTCTCTCACTCCCTCGCTGGCTCTCTCCCTCTCACCACATTTTTTTTTTGTTCGGTTGGCTCTAGGTGAATTTTTATTCCGTCACTCAGTAACACTGCTGATTTAGTAACTGACAATTTCAGTTATTCATTTAATGTATTCTGTTTCTTTTAAGACATGTTTGTTCTGCTCGGTACAGCTGTGTACATTTCCCTCCCTTACATCATTGCCTAAAGGACCAGGTTGTGTCAATAGTAACTTAACTATCGCTATGACAACTGAGCAACTCTGTCCTCTGAAGAGGCTTGTGTGATAATGTTGAAAGATTATAAATCAACAAAGTTTGTATACAGATTTCCTTTTGTCAAAAGGAGCCATTAGCACATTCTTAAATTGATCACATTTAAAAAAAATGCTGCATTTAGATTTTTATTCAGTAGTTAGTGTCGAGTGTGCATTATCATGTAAACAGCATTTAATGATACGATGCATTATATTTTAAAAATTAATCATATGCTGTGCAAATACAATGCTTGTCTGCCTAGTAACAACTGACTGTGGCTATTTGAGTAAATGTAGAGGAGTAAAAAATGCTAAAATTGTAAAGTGGAAAAAAGGGAAAATGCAAAAACACATAAACTGTGCTTAAGCGGACAGGGGACGCTTGAGTAAATGTACTCTGTTACTTTCAACCATGCAGACTATAGTCGGTAAAGCGGGTAAACGCCCACTGGTCCCGGTCAGATATAGACGGCAGGTGGATTCCGAGCCGGCAGGGGGCGTCATTTCCGCACATTCACATCACTGCTTCGCCGGGCGGGATTTCCGCAATAATATCAAGTATGGCGAAGACATACGACTATTTGTTTAAATTACTGTTAATCGGCGACTCTGGTGTCGGGAAGACCTGTGTTCTGTTCAGGTTTTCAGAAGACGCCTTTAACTCAACGTTTATCTCAACTATAGGTACGGATGTGGTGATGTAAACTGTGTCTTTCTGTCTGTTTACAATACGCCTATGGGCTGTACTCGTGGCTCAGGCTATTTTCTGGAGTGCTAGCTATGCTACGCTGGCGGCTGGAAGTCATTTGTCATTTGTCATTGTTAAACAGTCTTAATATTACGTACGGCATTAATATTATTAGCTCGTTTATACGAGACGGCAGGGGGGCGCTGTTACCAGTCTGTTTCGCTAGGGGCTGAAGTATAAGTACAAATGTCTGCAATATATTACGAAGTCATGCCGGGTGACTCTCGTGCTAGCTAAAGGCAGCGGTTAGCAGAATAGCGCTAACGTTAGCTCGGTCTCGTCTACATCCCGGTGAGACACCGGAAAGCCTGATATCTAGTATACTATAGCTTGTTAATATCACCCTTATAACAGCACCGTTGATCGGTGATGCACACATTAATTACGCCTGTCGTGACAAGAAGCCCGGGCGCCTCTTATTTACAGTTCATAAGTGTAATTTCTTGTGTCGCAGCGGTGTGAGCCGATATTTGACAGGTGTAGTACAAGCTAGCAAGCTAACGTTATGATTGACATGCATGATCCTTCTTTATCCCTCCAGGCATTGATTTCAAGATTAGGACAATAGAGCTCGACGGCAAGAAGATAAAGTTACAGATATGGTAAGCATGACTTGCTAGTTCCTTTTATGTAAGACATGCGACATGATGCTGGTTTTTAATGCTGTTGGCTAATAGTTAATGAATGGCGCACACTCTCCTCAAGGTAAAGTAACTTGTATAACGTAAGAATGCACGTAGGTCGTCCTGGTAGTTCTTGCCCTTTAAACATCTTTACTTGTTGAATTGAATACATTGAATTTACAAGTTATCAGTTATAATTTTTTAAATAATATCCTGTTCATTTATAGTTCACGTCTTAAGCATCAGAATCATGGTTTTAAAGTGAATACGTTTAATCAATATATTGTCGAACCTCTTATATTAATCCCTCATTCCTCCTGGCTGCAGCAGTGTGAACAAACCTTCCCCACCTCCTTAACACATACCTGTCATACTTAACTGAAACTAATAGAAACTTTCTGATAGTATCGATCTCAAAGGCAATTAATGTTCACTCTTAAATTAAGTTTCTGATGTACATCGTTGTAAGTTGTGACAATTCTGGTGTTTTTTCAGGGATACGGCCGGCCAGGAGCGCTTCAGAACGATCACGACAGCCTATTACAGAGGAGCAATGGTTGGTGTCTTCTCCTGTGACAATCAGCTAAAACATAAATCAGTGTTCTAGGAAGCCAGAGCCTTTTAGTTGAATTAATACTGTTGGCGCATTGGATTTGCTTTTCTTTACAGGGCATCATGCTTGTCTACGACATCACCAACGAGAAGTCTTTTGAGAATATCAAGAACTGGATCAGGAACATCGAGGAGGTATTCTTTTCCATGGATATCCTTTCCATGCTTGTTACCTCTTAAAATATCTAAAAAGCGCCAAGAGACACATTTTGACTTTATCCTCTCTTGATCCAGCATGCATCAGCTGATGTTGAGAAGATGGTCCTTGGCAACAAGTGTGATATCAATGACAAGCGTCAGGTGTCCAAAGACAGGGGGGAGAAGGTAAGTACTAAGATTATGATGGAATTGTATTTGGTCATTTAAACAAAAACATTGTCACTATTTTACTTGTTTAACATGGAAAACGATGTGTCAACAATAGTCTTGGTAAGACATTAACTGATGTAATTTTCTACCTTTTTGTTTCAGCTTGCATTAGAGTATGGGATAAAGTTCATGGAGACCAGTGCAAAGGCCAACATCAATGTGGAAAACGTATGTTGATGTACTACCCTGAATTCTAATGTGCTTCACATGGTCGTATGTCATCAGTATGATGTGCAATTGTTCTGGTTTCACAGGCATTTTTGACACTTGCCAGAGACATCAAATCAAAAATGGACACAAAATTGGTGAGAATTCTTTGATAATACAACTTAATATTTTGGATTGAGAGACGTTATTTGAAACTTTTCACAGTCAATAGCGGCGTTCATTAATACCCGAGCATTTCTGTAGCCACTGAGCCAGCAGTTCTGCATGACGGAGCGGTGACGTGTTTATCTGTTACAACTGCAGGAGGGCAACACGCCACAGGGGAGCAGTCATGGAGTCAAGATCTCAGAGCCTCAGAAAAAGACCAGCTTCTTCCGCTGTAGCCTACTCTGAGGACCGAGGCCTTCGATCGTGGCTGCCAGCTGGCTGGACATAAATGGACTGTGCTTGCTCTTAGCACTTCCTCCCACCTTCCTTGTTTCTACCCACCCATGGCCTGTCCTCCCAGTCCACACAAACCATTATATTCCCAGTAAGCGGAGGACTTCCCCTCCTCTCTTCCTCTTCTCAAAGCTTCCAGTGGTGCATCTCTTCCATTTTTAAGGCGATCTGTTACTTTCATAGGTCAGAGTGCTTGACTGGTCGAGGACTCAACCAGGAACATTTTCCAGATGTTCCTTATCACACAGAAAACAGGCTCTTGCTTCCAACGTCAGTCTCTTTGTACTACGCACTTCTATTCCACACAGCCAGTAGCACAACTGAGAATGAGAAATTATTAAATTAATGTCAAGATTTTGGGATTGCAAATACAAATGTGATATTTAGATCTATTTTATTAGTGCTCTTTCCCTTTTTTAAGTTATAAATGTCCGAGACCGAAAGGCTTGAACTCTTGTGAAACAGAGTTGCACATGCTTTTATTTTAATCTCAGCAGTTGAAGATCATATCACGCATGCAGTCACGGGTCAGTGAGGAGTTAGACTAAAAGGTTCTTGGTTTGAGTGTAGTCAATCATCTGATGCGTTATCTTTCTCAGATCATTACACACTGACTTTTTTTTTTTTTTTTTTTTAACCTTTCAGGTGCTTGAAGGCAGTTTGGTAACACAAACCCTAAAAATACAATCCAGATCTCTTCCTCTGAAAGTCAAGTTCTGCTCTCAGATTATCAGCAGAGCATTTGTGAGCTGACATTGTTTCTTCCTGCTTTTGCTTTCTGCGGCGTAGCGACCTGCCTAAATGAAAACGTGCTAATACTGCTTTGTTACCCACTTGTAGGTACACCATTCAGGAAAATATCAATTCATTTATCAATAATGTACAGTGTAATAAGATAACAGCTGAAATTATCAGTTTATTCTGCTTATTGTCTTAATTCATTTTGAAAAATGCCTGCGAAAGTCTGAGGTGATGTCTTTATACCTCTTGTTTGTCTGATCAGCTGAATAGCAGAAAAGACTCACATTAGAAGTGACTTGAAACAATTAATTTACCATTTAAATAACTGACTGAATAACTCATTTATTTTCTCTCTGACTTATTGTTTCAGCTCTGATTAAGATGACCTCTAAGTGTTGTCTTGTCTGACATGAAGGTTTTGTAGCGGCTCTGGTTCACAGTCAAGCTAAATGACGTCTCCAGTTATTCGACCATATAAAATCCCTATCGGAGTGCGTTTCACACTGTAAGCCCCTTCTCCTCTTGCTATCCACGCAGCTCTCCTTGCACTTTACCAGTAACTCGTGTTTTGTGTGTAGTCTGTGCCAAGTGATAGTTTTGCAATACAAATACTTAGTTACAAACGTTTTGATCTATTGATACTTGGTAGTATTATGGGCATAATTCCTAAATTTTACTGCACCTACTTATTAATGACATGATCTCCTTTTGCTATTTCACTGCTGGTGACCCACTGTCCTGGTATCAGTTCACAGAAAGACATTGCCCTGACTTACTTAAGTAGCTACATATATTTATAAAAAAAGAAAGGAAAAAGAACTTGCAAGCCTGTTTCTATGCTAATTCCCTGCCAAATACATGAATGCTGGCTTGATGTAAGCTGAAACGTTAGTATTGTACATTTCCTGTTTGTGTTTGATTGTGGGCCTTTAGTTTGACAGCCAGGTGGAGCCAGAGACCCAGTATGCTGTGTAGGTGACCACCCGATCTCGAGTTTTAATCAGTATTTTGTCAAGAAGATGAGCCACTTTGAGCTAGATTTGTGTGATCCAAACGTACCCACGATTTAACATTGATGTTGAGTCTCTATTTCCACCATTCCTCATGTTTCCCTCCTGCATTTGTTACGAGTCTGAAAATCAAACTCCTGTATGCACAATATGGAGGGAGGGTCTGCTTTTGCTTGCCTGCACTTTTTTTTTTGTGTATTTTTTTTAAGTATCAAATAATTTGGGACCTCATTACTACCATGGCCATTTGTCTTAACCGCAAAAACTCAGTTCTGTCATAGGTGAGCTATGCATTGTGAATCTTGGACCTGTGCATATGTGTGTAATGTACTTTTCAGTTGTACTTGTAGACCTGTACAGTTGAATGTATGGGCTTTGTGTTATTTTTGTTTTGTGTCATTCACTGAGCCAGAAAACAGGGCGCGCTCTGTTCATAGGAATGGCGTGGCTACATCGATGCGAGTGAAACTCTGCATGATAGCAGGTTAAGTAGGAAGAGTCCAGACATGCGGAGGTCGCGCCGTTGTGTCTCACTTGAGTGATACTGTAGCTTTAAGTCATAAACAGAAGCATAGGGAGCACAAGCCTGTGGGACTAGAGCTGTATCTTTTTCAGCTGAAATGATACTCCCTCTTTGATTTTGTTTTTAAATCATATCCTTTTTCTTAAAAATTCCCTATCACATGTCATAATATACTGTACATCCCTTTTTACAGCCATATTTTCATTCCATGGATCGTGAAGTACACAGAGTAATACATTTTGAAGAAAAACAAGTGAAAAAAAAACATGTAAATATCACATTTAAAAAAAAAAAAAGAGATCTACTTAAATTGTACTGTACTTTCTAAAACCCATATGAAAATGTATCTACAATTTGTAGATATGTGTACTTTTGATTTAATAAAATAAGATTATAAAACTTCACATTTACTGTTTTTATTGGCCGGCTGTCAGAGGAAACTACACTGTCAGATGACCCCGTACTCCCACAATGGAGCTTGACTGCTTTCATGACAAATGGGCTCTTCTTTTATTGGCCTGCAATGACCCACTGGAATATTCTGGCATGCGTTTCTTTTATAGTCTGGTGTAACTGAACCCCTTTAGATACAAAACACAAATCTACTGTTGATGGTCATAACTAATGAGCCTTGTCATGATGGATTGGGTGATGTCACCGCCCTGATGATGGGCTTGCAGTCACACCGTGACCGGTATTATTTCTGCATTTTGAAGAATAAAAGAAAGCTCGGATGTGGGCTCGGTGTGTTGGTACAGGTCAAACAAAGCCGAGCCGTTGCAGTAATGCTCCCATGAAAGACATGACAGTTCAGAGTTAGTCATAGTATTTACTCTGGGTGTTAAATGTCAAAGTCTGATGATCTCTGTTGAAGTTCACAATGTTTTTGGTTACAATATCTGCTTTTTTTTTATAAAAAACATTCACAATAAAAGTATAATCTAGACATTTATGTGATGATTCGCATGTTTTTTGGTTGAGAAGTCAGGATTCCCCAGCTTTCCCTCCATTATTTGTGTCCGTCCTTTGGTGCTATTCAAATTAAAAGTGCGCATGATTGCTTCTTTCTTTATATCCGTATGTGGAAGGTGCTGTGAACAGAAATCAGAATAGTCCTGGTTTGATTTTCTCATCAGAAATCATTGTAAAAACACATTTTAGGTAAAGCAGAGTAGGAAAAGGCACATTATTGGTAAATACTAAAAATATATGTCCCTATGTTTTGTATGTAGGTATGTTAATCTAATGGTATATGGTTACCACTCGCCTACCTGAGGAAGTCCGGAGCTCTAACAATCATGTGCTGGAAGTCCTCCAGTGACAGACGGCCATCGTTGTCCAGGTCAGCCTCGTCTATCACCTTCTCGCACACCATCCTCACCTCGTCCTCTGTCAGCTCATTACGGGTCAGTTTGTTCAGGGTCTTCTCCAGGTCGGACTTGCAGATGAAGTCGTCATTGTTGAAATCTTGCAAAAAAAAAAAAACAAAACCAAAAAATCAAAAAGCAGGAGAAATGATGATTTGATTAGTTGAACATCTCTTCTGGTAATGAAATGACTTTTTAGAAATATAGAAAATTCATTGCTTCCTGCTTCTCAAATGTAAGCGTTTGTGTTTTTTTTAATTTCAATTAATGACATGGAACCAGTTTTGAATTAATGTGGTTGGAGTTTTCATTATATTGTTATATTTTTGAATTAAACAAGAAAACAGATTAATCAACAATGAAGATAACTATTAGCTGCAGCTGTAGAGATATCCCTCACATGTTCTGAATGTACTGGTGTCTATTCTTGTAGCTTATATTTTGCCAGAATAGTCAGTGTATTCAAACTGGACTTTTGCCCAAGTAAATATTCACTTGTTTTACTTATAATGTTACTGTTAAGGTGAAAATGTCACTGTTAATTTGAAAACTCTTGCTAAGACATCGGTGAAACACATTTGTTAAGCCTTACATGTTCAACCAGCACAGCCAGTCTTTCATTGGAGGAATCTGAGCCCATCCTCGTCAGTCTTGCTCATCATAACAAAACTTTACCTTTACAGTATGTCGCCCTCCCTGTTTTTCCTCCACTATCGGTCTGAATAATGAATGAAAAGTTTCCTTGACCCATGACCACGGCGGATGTGTACGTAACTTCTTCATCTGTCAGCGTTTGTTAATTAGGGGGGACCCTGGCGCAGAGCACAAACTGGGCTTTCACAAGCTCTTCGCCTCTATAATGGGCTGGTTAATCATTTATAATGTCCCATGCACCACCCGCCATGCTTACAGCTCCAAACCCCTTCACTGTGCTCCCTTTTTATATACTTCTGACATATCACATTTTGAATGTCTCAAATTTAAGTGGGAAAATATTAGTTTGTCATCAAATTTTAAGGCCTGAATGGAGGATTTGTTGGAAAAAAGATGATCCTGTAGACCAGAAAACCTCTTTAACAGTTCAAAACAAACATTGATCTATCATGTTGACACTGTCTGACTGTCCATATTACTATTAAATTTACTCATAAGTATATTTTTAAATTGATTCCTTATTTCTATTTAACACCACATAGGAATTTACAATAAGGGTTAATATACTCTGATGACAGTGTGACTGGTGTTGACAGTCATTTTACCAATGGCCTATTTCTAAATCCATTTATTCCAGTTGTTGGTAGTATAACCATTTCTTATATATATATTTGTTCATGTTGATACTGTAGTAATGTCAAATATATTTCTTTATTTTTTTGCAAATTCAACAATACATGTTTATTTCTGTGCACCTCTTTGCCCCCTCCATCAGATATCCAAGCTAACACTTCATCTACTTTTCTACATGCTGGGTTTTAATCGGGTCAACGGTAAAGGAGGAGAGTAAAGGAAAAAATGTGTTTCATATAAAACATTATGGTGCAGTCAATAATGAAAAAAAGCTCAACAAAACCTCCTCTTTGAATATTTTACCGTAAATTTTGAAAGCGTAGTAGGCCTTGAGGTCTCGCGGAGCCATCTCACTTAGGACTGAAAACATGTCCAAGAAGTCGTCCAGTGTCATGTTTCCCTCTCCGTCCTCGGAGAAAACCTCAGCGATCCTCTGACGAAATGGGTTGTCCTGGACAGAGGAGACACCAGGACGTCCATAAACTGTGAGTGAGCAGTTCAGGTGATCATGCAGAACCATGATCTGGTGTTGGTTTGGTGCAGTGGCTCTCCTGTATGCTACACCAGTGTGTATTTTTCCTTATTTTATATCTCACGTCTGACAAATCAGAATTCAAGTAAGCTGCAAAATCAACACAATTAAAAATAATAATAAATGACAATAAGGGAAAGTGTAATCTTCACAGTCTTACTTTCCCTTTCTCAGGACATGTCAGTGACCAGCGTGTTCACACACCTGTTTACCTTGCTGTCATTGTGTAAAGAGCCATATAATTGACCCATTTCCAACAAGTGTGTCCTGAGGGGACTCACCACCATTCTTCAAGTTTAAAGGAGTCGGGTAACGTATAACCTTTCAAAGAATTCTGTCGATTAGTTGGCCATTAATTATGGATTGGGAACACAGGGGGAGAGAGCGGGTCTGCAGGGTGTGTGTGGACCAGTGGGTCTACCTTCAGCTCTGGCATGCTGCCAATCAGCTCATATGGTAGCTTCACATCTGGTCGGTTGGTGTAGTCAAGTGGAACGAGCTGCGGTGCCAAATCCCGATAGCGGTAGAAGAGTCTGGGAAAGGTTTAAAAAATTTACTTTCAATATTAAATTACAAGATATCATCTACGTTATGTCGTTGTGTGTTTTACACAGTTAAGTAGTGATAGTGAACTCCCGCTGTTGAGCTGGCAACTGCTGTTTTCTCCGTTGTGGTGAGGACTGGAAATTAAATTTCAGTGTATTAAAGGTCTGAAATCAAGATTTTAAATCCAGTGTGATCTCAGTGGTTGCCTGCACTTCTGCAGGACACGTTGCCTGATGCTGCAGTTTAGAGTTACAGTGTAGTATTGTGCACAACAGCTCCAGCAATGACACAAATAAGTTAAGATTAACCCTTTTTTGATACCAATTGAAGCAATTTGCTCACCTGAGTATTTCTTTCCTTGTAAAATATGTGCAGTCCTGCAAATAAAAAAAAAAAAATCAGATCATGGCAAACAAGTTATAACATAAATCATTAGGATGCCACAGTCTGGTGCAAAACTACTTATTTTATTATATTTATACATACTCACATAATTAACATAATAGAAGAGATTTTCCAGCAAAGTAATTAAAAGTCATGCATTTATGCATTTATATATATTATATGTATATTTTATACACACACACACACACACACACACACACACACACACACGCACACACACACACTACCTCTGAAGTAACTGTAAACTTTCCAAAGACAGATTCTACAGAGCGGTGAGGAAGAAAAGTATTAAAACTATTAAATCAACGCCATCAGGAGAGCTTTGACCAGTTCAACACACAAAAAAGAAGTGTGACAGGTGTGTTAGTCTTGTTTACAGATGCCGGAAGCTAGTATTGATAAGACGAGCAGCGTCAGAGTGACTGAGACTAATCGTTTCATTCAGAAAGAAACAGGACTGACACCAACCTGATAGGCATCTAGCTGCTGTGCTGTAAAGATGGTCTGCTTATTCCCCATGTCTGAGCCTCAGGTCCATCGCTGCTCCGTCGACATCGAGTGCTTTTTTGGGGGGTGTGTTTGTGGATATGTCAGATATGAAATACTGGGACAAAAGGAAGCCAGAGCCAAAGAGGAGATCAGGTGTCGGGCTGCCACAGGGCCCTTTGGTCCCCATTATAATGGCAGCATTTCATCGTTTTCTCCATTGTGAATAGCAGCCCCTTTGAGAATGAATAAGGGCTGTCGTCCAGCATCATGCCAAGTGGTATCAACCCCCTTTAGTGCCACTCTATGGCCAACGCCTCGGCTGCTGCTCAGGTTACACTCTTCAGAGACAGGGTTTTGTAGTGGGCAAATAGACTTTTTGATGTGAGACAAGTTTTGTTTCGGCTGAAAACTGAAATTATTCGATATTTATCCAATAATTAAGTGCATTTTTGCAGTTTTTGGTCAGCTGACGTAAAACTAAGCTCGAAATTAAGCATCGCCTGCCTTTATAGCCTGCCATTATAATTTAGATTAACGGATGCACACCATGACTAATACATGCATTCCACCTCAGTCACTCTTTTGTACTTTGCATGAGGAATAAAGAAGATAAGTCCTAGAACAATGAGCGGCTGAATTGACATAAAGAAAGGTGTACTATAAATCTTATTAGGTTTCCTTTAGTTAATCATACATGGATATATCAGTGGGTCGCGACCTCTCAAAGGGACCAGAGGTCATGTCATCTGTATCATACTATGCAACATCAGCTCACAGCTACTCTATCAAACTCATCACACCTCACTGATGTGATGATAACTTTAACAGGGCTTTATAATAACAGTATATGTCGCCTGGCGTTGATGTATGCACTGGTGTCTCTCTTCCAACAGCTTTCACCTTCTCTAAAGCAGCTCTGCTCATTCACTCCCTGCCTGGAAGGTTCATTTTCTCACAAGGATATGACTTCAAGCACGTCCTGAATTGCCGCTGCTTTGTTCAAGCTTTGAACCACACTGACAAGTTATACAGGACTGCCATTTCCAAGAGCATGTTTTCTTTAACACCCGGTATTCACTGCTTCGTGTTGTCTGGAAATGCGAACTATGAGATGACCTACGATGGCTCGAGGAAATGGGGGGAATAGAAAACCAGTTAAAAGAAGAAAATGAGCTTTGAACTCAGTATATGTAATTCAAGGCTGAGTGGCAAAAGAGGGATATCTGGCAGTTTACAGCCTAAAAAGGTTTGACTTGTTGGTTTTGTTACTGATAGAAAATTAAGAAAATTATATCTTAAAACTGATTTTCATAAACTTGCTCTCCTTCCTAACCATCCTGTGTTTTGATTAGTGTTCAAAATTGAAAGAACCTTAAGATTAAATTTCACTTGCTGTCTTTTCTCTGGCAGGTATTGGTGCAGAGCATGACAGAGTTGCCGCCCAGCTCTAATGGTCCGTCGAAGCTGAGCTCAGTGGAATTTACAGATGTCCAACACACCCAAACATGCCGGGAGACTTCTGCGCCCCCGAGTCTGATTGATTCTTCACCTCAGAATAAATGTAGTATTGAACGTTTTCTCAAAGGAAATGCATTTGTCCTTCTCCCTGCAGCTGCTGTTCTCATAGGTAAGTGTTTTTGACTGAAACACAGTGAGTTGTTTGAAGTGATTACGTCTTTTCCAAGAAATTTCAAAATCCATTTTTTCTGAATTTCATACATTGTGCCCATGTAAATTTGGAATAAAATATTTCAGGTGGTGCTGCTCACATTTGTCCATCAGAACCAACGTTGCAACAGTTTTTATTTGCATAGTGCTCTGTGTTATGACTTCAGTTTCTATGGCATTTTCTCTGGGTAGAAAACCCTCACAGCAACACTGCCATGTTGACCTTTGTTCATATATTCTCTGAGGGATCGGCCTCGGCTTCTCTCTGCAGTCCTTTAACTTGACAGCCAGAGACATAAAATACTTCACCTTTCCCGGAGAGCTGTTGATGCGAATGCTCCAGATGTTAGTGCTTCATCTGCAGCGTGATTACAGGTTAGATCCCTGGATGCTGCATTCACATGGACCCACAAATGATACTGGTGGCTATTTACTGAGTTCTACTATCTGTTTGCTGTGTTGGAAAAATGGCCACACACAGCTTATAACCTTATTTTAAGTATTTATCTTACTACGCATACACAATAAACTAAAAAAGTGACCCTCCATTTAACACAGCTGTGGGCATGTTCTTATTTTAAGCAGAATGATTGCCTTTTCTCGCTGGATTTGCTGAGCAGCATAATATTTGAAACAATCTAAATATAATTCAGTGCAAAATGGCAAAACCAGCACCAACTACAACCTAGAATTTATTGTTATAAGCTTCATAGAGAACTTATCAGCAGGTTATGGTGCAGGATTGCATGAAGTTGTATTGATAAAAGTGTATTGGCATAAGTTTACTATTTTAAATTAAACTAGGTATGATCAACAGCACAATTACTTATGTCACATGAAACGCGGAGTTACATTCAGATGCCGCAGCCTCTGTTTGTCTCAGGCATGTCATCGGTAGACAAGAGGGCTTATGGGAAAATGGGGCTGTGGACCCTCTGCTATTACACATTGACCACCTTCATGGCTGTATTCACTGGCACCATCCTCGTTGTTCGCATCCAGCCAGGGACATCAGCCTCCAACACATCACCGCCCCCTGGGGGTGAAGTGGAGAACGTGCAGACTGTAGATGCCTTTCGGGATCTGATCAGGTGTCTATCAAAAATAAAGGATCAATCCACTGAACGTGTTAACAAAATAATCATTTTATTTTCTTTTCTTCAGCATAACACAGTTTATGCCAGAAGTCCTGGTGTTGTCAATCACACTCCAACAGGTGAGTTCAGTTGAGGCTATTGTTTTCTTTATATAACTGTGACGTGTTTATTTTATTCAGTATAAATGGTTAATATCATGACTTCTTACTTAACTACCTGAATAGATGACACAGTGCTGACGTCAGGCACCTCAGATGGGGAGAATATTGTGCAAATATGTGGTGCAGATGCATTTACACATTCATTTGTTCATGCATCAGACTTCCTGAATATGTGTGAGGTTGTTTTCAAGTCCCACTGAGTAGTCCCCAACCTCGGAACCTACCTTATGTTTGTTGACAGAGACCGTTTAAGGACGACCACCAGCGGGCTGGGTGACTGTATCGGCGCTGGTGTAGTGCAAATGCAAAGTTTTGACCATTGTTGAACGCTGCTAGCTAAATATTTTGTGGTTTTGTCATGATCAATAGCTCTTCAGTTTAGTTCTGCTTGAAATAAGCCGAGTGTTTTCTTCAAATAAATACACTGTATAATCTTTTTTTACACAGTTTATTCTGATTGTGTAATAATTCACAACAGAAAACATAGAATATACACATTTACATCTTTCGCAGGATATCACTTCCATCACTGCCATATATTATAATTTATGGATATTTACATATATTACAATGCCACATACGGGGCTCTACACATTATTCACTATTTGCAGTTGCGATTTGAAGGGCAGCTGGCTTCATATGTACCACAACCCTGATATAAACTACATTTTTT
Organism: Datnioides undecimradiatus; assembly: GCA_008933995.1. NCBI lineage: Eukaryota > Metazoa > Chordata > Actinopteri > Lobotiformes > Datnioididae > Datnioides > Datnioides undecimradiatus. The sequence goes on from WARS01000052.1 coordinate 4,452,958, forward strand.
ATGAATATCTGTGCAGCCCAGCACCAGTGACTTGATATCAGTGGCAGCCACAGCTTCCAGCCACCATGTCATTATACTGTTTCAGCACCACGTTCTCATCATCGTCGAAGTAGAGCAAGTTGATGGAGAAGAGCTTGTCGGGCACGCAGCACGGCGTCTCAATGCCTTTAATCAACTTCAGGGCATTGATGATGGACTGGACGGTGGCATGGTTGGTCGGCCTCATGTTCTGACCCAGAGGGAAGGGGCAGGAGCCTTTGCAGTGATAAGCGTTGTAGCCCCGGGGAGACACAATCCAGCCCGACCAGCCGATCTCCTCGAAGTCGACGTAGAGGGGCAGACGCTGGCAGGGCATAGACACGCCTTCTTCCTCGCTGTAGTCGGGTAGGGAGCGGGCACTGCGGGAGGATGGACCTGACATGGGGGCCTGAGGCAGGCTGGAAGTTGTTGTGGTGTCATTTGGGTCTGATGAAGGAAAGGAAAGGGTTTTGTTAGAAAACACAGTATTTTTGCAGTATGCAGTCCAAATGCAAACATAGATTCATGTGTGAGTGAACTGAGGTACAACTACTGTGATTTAGGAGGGTTTGATTTAAACCTTCAAAACTGAATTCAGGGAAAGCAAACCAAAACAATTAGAATTACAGTTTAGCCAGATGACTTTTAACACATTAACCCCAATCAGATTTCTGGACATAGGGGGCCTGGGTCTTCCCTCGAGTCCTATAACTCCTATTTATAGCCAGCTATGTATTTCTAACCTGGTAAACCCAAATCTCACCTGTGCTCTCAAGAGTTGTCGAGCGGCGGCCGTCGTCAGTGAACAGAATCAACATGGGCTGTTTGCTCTGGTGGTGGTTGCGTCCTGAAGCGAAGCGGATCATTTTCATATCCGCCTGGCTTCCCCCCAGGGTCCGGACCACCACATGGAGGCCCAGATTACTGCCTTCATCTGCCATCCAGGAGCGGACCTTCATGGGGAGGTTCAAATCAGTCGATTAAAAAACTGAATTCAGGTAGATTGATTGCTCAGATTCCACCTACAGACGTTCATGCAGGCCTTAAAGAGAAGCAGGAACTTACTGCTTGTGTAATGGTGAAGACCTCCCAGCCAGTGGAGTGAACTGAGATGAGTCGGGAAGACAGCAGCTTCCTCTCTTGTGTGTTGTTGTTTCTGGTGGTGTCAAGCAGCTGATAGACGCTGACCTAAATGAGACAGAGGAGATGAAGGATTACAGTGATGCCCTAGGGAGAGATGGTGTCTCTTTGAAAAGCAGTTCAGGCAGTTTCACTCAGAGGCACATACCTGGCAGAAATGATGTCTGTGAAAAGTCAGGGTTGCCTGAGGTCGCAGCTTGAAGAGATGGAGCTCTGCAGTGAGAATCTTTTCAGTTCTGGCAACCGTGGACAAATTGAACCTGTACTCCACCTGTTCACTGCGCACTGCAATTGAAAGTTTCATTAGAGGGTTGTACGACATGTATATTTTATCTATAATGCACTATCTACGGTACTGTGTAGTAAACATGCGCAGGCATTAATATAATCTTACATTTGTCAAAGAAGCTGCGCACTGTATTCCCCTCCAGCAGATACGGGTCCTTGGTCACACCGTCCACATCAGCCACCGTGTTGTACAGATCAAGCATGTACTGAGGCGGCTGCTTGTGCCTGTGGATTGCAGGAGGGTCCTCCATACCAAAAACTTCCAAAAGTCTCTTGATGGCAGCTGAACGGACTTCCTCTGACTCGTTCTCGGCGGTGAAATGATTCTCCGGGTAGTTGAGAGAAGGCCTTGCAGCGGCCGTGCACACCAAAGCAGCGAAGCTGATTACAAACACCAACATCTCGGACGTTTGGGTAGATTCCTGGTACGTAAGTGTCCTTGATCCACGCAACCGGTCAGCAGATTGGAGTTGGAGTGACTGCAGGGTCGTGGAAGCTCGACTCTTTATATCTAATGCTCCCGTTCACTCTCCAGTGCCCCCAAAGCCTCGGTAAACAGCAGTAAAGATGCTATTTGGTCGCAAATGTAAATCACCAATCAGCGAATGTAAAGGGAGACTAATGGCGGTGTTAACAAGGTGTGAACCCGTTCGGAGATTTTAGCCAGGACCATTGTCTCCACGTCTGGCAATAAAGGCTCAAATAAACTAAATCCAGCCTTTGAAAAAGCATGGCACGTATCGACGAGTGATTATGATGTTGTGGAATATACTTTTTATCCTGTGATGTTCGGTTTTGGGGTAGAGTAATGCGAAGAATATGAGCAGAATAAACTTGGAGCTGATCTCTCGAGGAAGTGCACTCACCACGGGAGGTTAACTGCGTCTAAATGAATCCATTAATTTAGAATAATGGGCACAGTGTCTTAGGTGGAAACCAATTACTTCGATAAAGGGACGGGTGTCGCTGGCTACACGTCGCGAGATTTACATAACTGCTTATCCAGTTACAGCTGGATAATCATCAAATTTGCAGTTTTATTTTATTTTTTTTAAAAGAACTCGCGACAGGACTGGCCTCCTGATGGCATCGGCTGAGGGGGTGAAACGATTAGGTTACCTCCAGACAACGATCTTTAATTCTTTTCCACATTAAATGACAATTTACTTTATATACTTTGCTGCAGTTTGCCAAAGTTTACACTGATAATAGCTGAAGATCTCTTTAGTTTTGGCTCGCTGATGCAGATACAGAAGTATCCATATATTAGATATGACCATTAAAAATATAAACCCAAGTTGTCGGTTATTATTTTCATTTGTTCCTCAAAAAAACAACTCAGTTAATTTCTAGGAAACTTTAGAAACGTCTCACTGTGCCATTTGGGTACTTTGATCTTTACGCACAATTACGCACGAGCTCAAGGTAGATTGACAGTGAAAAAAGTTTGTTTCCCCCCTGTAATAAACATTTAAGACATCAAAGTTTTTTTTCGACATGACACCTCGAAAGCAAGCCATAAAACCTCTTCTCTTAGGATGACAGAAAAGGGAACACAAAAGCGTTGTTTCACACGTTGATACCAAAATAAGGCGCTATCAACTGCACGTGTGTTGTTTCAAAGGGACAATTCCTAAAATTGGTGGGCTGTTCAGGTGCTGCTTCTGCGCCGCTTTAAAGCGTCAGCTTGGCTCTTTGAAACGTTTGACCCAGTTTATTTCAGATTTCATTGATCCGTAGTTTTAAAATCAGGTCACGACTGAACCGATTTACTTGCTGAATATTACATTTGAATAGCTGAATATATATATTTGAATATTACAGTTATATAATAATTTAAAAAGAGGACTACACATCATCTGCTCTGTGGTAGAATGGCCATTTAAAGGCTTTTTCCTTGGTTATGTACCAGGGATACGATTCTTCACTTGCGGTTTGAGAATCCTGTGTTGTGCATTGGTTTAGTGACGACTTCTCACAGATTGTTGTATTAAATTTATTTACAAAATTAGCATTTTTACATATATTACATATAATACAATAGTACTTTAGGGTAGCAGGTTCTTAAAGAAACGATTCAGTATTTGGTGGAGTCACCAGTGGGCTGCAGCTCCTTTGAGTTAAAAACTCCTGAGAAGGAATTGGGGGTTGTTTTCCAGTAGAGGGCGCTTTGTTCAGTTCTGGCAGAGGCAGGAAGTGATGGAGAGGACGGTGCGCATCTGCCCGTGTTGGTTGAGGAAGCTGTGGCTCTCGTAGCTCTGGGGAACGCACGAGCTGGACTGTCTTTCAGCCCATAAGTGGCAGACTTGTGGGTCAGACGGACTCCTGCAGCAGAAAATAGGAAGAACATTAAAATTGATTTTCGGCACCACATTTTCATATTGCTGTCGGTGTCTATTGTATTTAATTATGGCCTACTGGTGTTACAGTTAACTTTCGTATGTGCCCTTTTATAGGGGTTTTATGATTCTGATCAAGAATCCGCTGATGTAAGTGTTTTTTTTACAACTTTATATTATCATATAAAGGCAAGTTAAATAAATCACACATAAATTGTGGGGTGACCGACTCTATTTGTGCTTCAGCTGTGGCACTGCCCTGAGGTAAAAAGGATTTGGTAGGTGAAAAAAAATGTATACAAACTATTAGACATACATTTTTCAATAACGTCAAACAAGCAGTCTAATGGGACATAAGATAGAAGAAGGAACCTTGAAAGAACTGGGCACTTGATTAGATTTGACATTCTCTTGGTGAAACAGAAAATACATTATACTAAATACTAGTCACTGTGTCTGATCATATCAGCTCTGAAGAAAAGGCCATGATGGCTGTGTAACGTGCTACACTGTGTTATACCCAGCCCTGTCAGAGTTTCTGTATATTATCTTTATTATACCATAAATCTGGGGGGAAACAGCTCTTAACCTTCCGCTGACAACTAACAAACACATATGGTGCAGACAAAAAAAACCACAAACACCACAAAACATATTTTTACATCGTAGTTAAAAGTTTCCAAAGACACCAAATCTGAAGTTTGGAGAAATTTGTCTGAAATGAGGCACAATACGCACAGAATATTTACATATGACAGAATAATGCAACCATACAGCTTCATAGAAGAGCTGGATTAGAGGTTGATACAGGATAGTCATGCGATGCTGAACTTCTTAATCTTTTCAAATAATTTGGATAAACTGAAACTGCACTGTGAGAAATCTGCCTCAATGTCAGAATGAAGCAGGCGGTATAAAAGGGACATTTGGTGAGGGAATTAAACTAAAAACACCAACGTGCAGACTGCAGAAAGTGTCAGAGCTAACAGGCAGTTGTTATTGGAAGGGAAGAGGAGGTGTGTGTCTGTGTGTGTGTGTGTAGCAGCTGTGTTCATACTTACCTGAGAAGGCATCGGTTTCCTGTTGTGCAGCCTCCCAAACATCTGCCCACATCTATTTCCTGTGGAAAATTAGCAACACAGAGAGAGGGCAATCAGCTCACAGCTGCTCGCAAATATTGACCCAGTTGAGCCGGGGGCCAGCTGCTGTTTAGCATGTTAACTGCTTTGATTCGACACCTGCACGGGCCATTTGTGTTTGCACAGCGCTCGCACCTTTGGTGCTGAGGCAGAGAAGAATGCAGAATACAACAATTCAGCTTATAATGATTCATAAAAACTTTAATCTGATTAGTTATTTTGCACATAGTGTGATGTTTATACCACAAATAATTATTTTGATGTTTGTAATATAGAGAAGGTTGTGGACTGTGTTTGTAGTAAGAACTGCAATATGGGACATTTGTGAATGACAGAAAGGAGAATAATGAGTCTAAATCCTCATTTTCTACATCACCGCCAAAACAGTTTAAATCCAATTTTAACTGTATTTTCGTGAATAAAGATGAGCCGAGATTCCCCTTAAATCTGCCAGTCTATCATGTGTATTGTTGCAGGTTGTGCATGAATAAACATGCAACACATCCTGGAGCCCTTCACACCAGGATGTGTGGTGCCAGCCACTGGCCAGTGGATGAGCTTGATTAAGTGCTGTCTTCCACACATGTGTCTGATGAATAAAGGTACTTCATTACTGTCTGGCACCCAACTAGACCCCACTCCCCTCGTTTCCTCTCAACTTGATTACAAAAGAAAGTGTGAAACCGGCATCACAAACGATTCACTCTTTAAGTCTTTAGTATGCCATGCTCAGAGGAAAACATAAATTTGGATTCACATTTTTGGTGTGGATGATCAAGATGATCTATGAGTGCTAGACTTTGGAAAAAGGCCCATGTTTTTGTGATTGTGTGGAGTTTACACCTACTTTTAGCTTCTCCTCTTTGACTCCATCTGCATGGTGGACTACTTCATAGTAATACTCCACATATGGGACCCGGTAGCAGCTCTCCTTCAGCTCGCACGCCGCCACCGTCTGGATGAGGTCCGCTTTGTTGGGGGTTTCCACCAGGGCCGAGTCAAACTTAGTGGGGACACAGGAGAATCCCTCTGTGAATGATTGATAAAGGAAAAACTTCAGAGACATGTGGACAAGAGGTGCATCTCTGTTATAATCTATGATCCCAATGTAAACAAGCAGAGCTCTGAAACACAGGATCAGCTATGGGATCACTCCCAAACAGATTGATGAGTATTTTAATACTCCTGACAGCAACTTTAGAAACTTTTAAGAAAAGAAAATGCTCATTTTTCACCACTGAAATAAATTCTTTTCAACTCAGTTTTCTATGTGCTTTAAACTAAATTCTTGAAGTGCTTCCAGAGTGAGGACAAGGGCTTTGTAAATATAGTGAATGGTGGTGGATTCGGTGTTGGCAGGCGAGGGCTGCTTTGAGAATAGGCCTCCAGGGAAGGATGTATTACATTGTTTTATCAAAACCACAAAGTGTAATAAAACCATAAAGGTGCAAAACTTAATTTCCACATATTTTCAGTGACACTCTGTATGAAATCAACTTACATCGTTGAAACCAAATGCCACTGAAAGTCGACTAATCTAGTTAACTCACTTAGCTCACCCCTCCCTCTGTTGTAATTGGGTATTAATAATTAGAATAACTGACCAACATAATGAATATATTTTTTAGTTTAATTGTCAATGTTCACTACATCTATCTTTGGGGGGGGGGTGAACACAAACACACACGCACACACACACACACACGCGCACCTGGTGAGCCCTTGGACCGGGAGCATCCTCCCACGTCTATGACCGTCTCATAGGGCGTCTCGGAGTAGTAGGTCCTCAGTGCGGGGACGCGGATGCACTGACTCAGCTTGATCTCGCAGTGGCACTCCTCGATGACCTGCACCTCCCGGGGGCCCTCGAACAGAAGCACCCGGTCCACACGCATCCCGGTCGGCTCACACACCTGGTTCACCCCGCACGAGGGCAGCTGATTCCGCGGCTCCGAGCCCTCTGGAGCAGCAGGTCCGCGCGCTCTCATCTTTTGTAAGGAGAAATAATTATCAGACACGTCAAAACATGTTTCTGCGTGCTTTACTGTACGTGCTGTTAATTAAGTGATTCTACACCTTTAGTTTATAAGTTTTACAGCTTGGTTTATTAATATTTAGTAGCATCGCAGAGAATCATTAACATAACACCAATAATAACTACTGATAATTCCATTGTCAATTATAGGGCCAGTAATCTTACATACAACAACAATAATGACAGATAAATTCATTATTAAGTGTATTCCTGTTGGAGTTTCTGCTTAACAACCTTGACAGACAATCACAAACCAACAGCGCCCTCTTGTGGCGCCCCACGGTGACACTTCACTTACCTTTTTGCTCCTGAGAAATTCCAGCATAGAGGAATGTTTGGAGTATTCCTGCTGTCCTGCTTCATGTGTTGGCCTGGATGATCCCCCACAGTGCGACCTGCACATCCCCACATCAACACTGACAGGACTCCCAGAGATGTCTGTGGCGGGAGAGACATAAACACAAACTGTGATGTCAGACCGCAAGGGAATAATTATTCTAGTGTTCATGATAATTAATGAAAAGGTTTGTAATTAAACTTTCTGACGGTGTTTGACAAGCAACTGTACATTTAAAAGAAAGTAAAACTGATGGAAGAATGGTTAAACTGAACATGCTGGTGTAGAGATGTGCTTTACCTTGTCCAATGTAGACAAAGTGGCTCTGTCTTTTGCAGCACACTCTCTGCGTGAACAGGTTTCTGTGATCTATGTGTTTGCTCAACACTCCAGCCACTAGAAAACACAACAACACACACCAGTTAAAGTCAGTACATTGTTTGCATTTCAGTTGATCTAGAGAAAATGTAGCTTTTCTGAGTGAATTAAAGCATATTTTCCCAGATGAGCAGATTCAGATCGACGAGATTGCAACGTTTTTAATTTAAACTGGTCTCTGGTTCAAGATCATTTGTTAATGAGGAGCATATTTAGCAGGGACTATAGGAATGTCTAGAAATCATTCACAATTACAGTATTTCATATTTTTTACATTTCTATTTATTTTATTTTAGACTGTGCTGTTCATCTGGATGTATTAATATTGAATTTGCATGGAAAACCTTTATTATTTAGCTAAATGGAAACTGAATTCACCACACCTTGCAAACATCTCACGCACACACAGTTCCCAGCAACACACCCTCTTCTCAGACTCTTGTTTCTAGTCATATCACAAGCGATAAGCAAGTATATCCGAGCAGACTGGTATTAGTCCACTTAGTGGATGGCTGCCTCTGGGCACAGTGCAGCAGCAGTAGAATAGAAGAGAGTAAACAGTACTTACAGGTCAGGTGGAGGGCACACAGGAGGAGAAGGAATGGTCGGGGTACATCCATGGCTTTAGTCACAATCCGCTCCTCAGCTGCCAGATCCTGAGTGTCCCTCTGCTCACTGACTCCTCTGATATTTATATGGGATCAAGCTTCAGCCCCAAATGTCACCTGAAAACAAGGTCTCAAAGTGGTGCGGAGTCAAAAAAAAAAAGTGAGAGCTAATCAAATTTCCATGCCGAATGCTTTGTGGGATGGAGTTCTTACAAGCTGGGGCCACTTCAAAGGAAACCTCTCCAGCTTTTCTGTTTCTGCTGAGAGGGACCCAGTGGCTCGAGTGTGTCGACAGGCCCGAGCTCACCCCAATGAAGTGCTTAAGTAGGCTTGAGCCATTAAAGTGTCGCTCATTCAAAGGCATTAATCATCTTTTATCTCAGGGGGAAGGTGTTTAGCACCTCCGACTTAAAACAAAACCCGGCCCAAACACATAAACAGGATCAGCGTGGGGGCCTGAGCGTCCCCTTTAGAAAACCCCAGCACCTTTGTGTTTATTCAACGTGACACCAAATGGCCAGACCGCTGACCCCTCTGAGCTGCCCTTCAAACCTCAGCCTCGGCTCAGAAGAGAATTAAGAGAAACACGCTCATGTGTAACATGTTTTCAGAAATGCCAGACTTGTTTGTTTATAACATTTATGAGATGAAATGGAAACTTTATATTAGAACACAATATACTGGCTAACCCCACCACACACACACTCCTTCTAATCATCTTTTGTTCTTTTCTCAGACTCATTTTAATCAACAGAAAAGAAGTTTATCTCTGTTACTAGGCTGGCGTTTTTACTGAACTGCCATTCATATCTTAATGAGGTGTTAGTCCTTCTTTGAAGTGCTGATGTGATCCCCTCATTTTCACCGGGATCAACGGATCATCGTTCGGAGAGCCATCAGCACTCAGACACCTTGATTAAGGTGACGCCTACAACAGTTTCAATTGTTGAGTCCTTTCATTAAGTCACAACAAATCTTATTGAAATTCTATCATAATCCTGGTAAAACCCAGCTTACTTGTTAATTACTTGATTTAATTATGTAGATACATGGTCAAAAACAACTCCATTAAAAGGTGGATTGGGACCAAAACTATAGTGTTTTTTATATAATTTGTCACTGTGTCCTGTTTTGTTTTGTTGACTCAGTTTTTAATGACACTTTACTGATATTATCAGGGGTCAGAGGTCGAGTTTGAGACTCACAGTGAGTTTCATAATAAGACTCACAACTGAAATGAAATGAAATGCTGCTGTTGTTAACAAAACAATCTCCCCACAAGGAAGCAAGGTTTGCAGCAGTTCTGGAGCTTTTGGTTTTGTGCCATGATCACCATCCTCCTGGTGATAAAGTGTCATAGTGTCATTTTCTGAATTTCATTCTATATGAGCTATGACATCTTTTAATCAAACTCACAAAGATTTTTTTTTTTTTTGCTGCATAGAAAAGCTCCACTTCAGTTTCTAATGGACATCGTGGGGAGATTGTTAATTGATTAAAAAAGTGATTTCCAAGGTCAAGAGCTAACTTTAAGTCTGGAAATGCTGTGTTTTACTGCTGTATGTTACCCATGTCTTTTAATACACAGCCTGTCTATTGAAAAATATATTTTTTTTCTTCACATTATGTCCATCAAACAGTTTAACTTATACTTCTCCAAAGTGTTCAACTGTAGTAGCAGCCTGAATGTTATATTTTACCTTTAGAAAGCTTAAATCAAAGCACACCTGTTCTCATCTCTTACTCATCTTTATCAATAGGCAAATCATGTGATCCAATGCACATGATTTTCTGTCTCCAAACACACATTTTGGCACTCAGTGACTGGCCTCTTTCTTCTCTTCTACATTGGGTCAAGTTTTTTCTAACCTTGTTGTCAATACTGTACCTTGTTTGTTCTGAAAATTATGAAAATATCTACATTTTACAACAAACACACCTGTATGAATGCAGCCTCCTTTGCCTCTGCAGGAAACCTTCCCCAATGGATTCCCAACATTAATTCACCGTTGCACGTGCTAAGCTGATCACTGAGGCGATGATTGGATTATATTGAGTCACTCCCGACCGAACCGTGCAGCTAATGCATGATGATTGTCAGACAATCCCTGTGTCCAGTCTGAGCAGCAGAGGTTGACGGGAGAGACGGGTAGCAGACAGTCCATCAGTGTGTCTGTGCAGACGGTCTGGCCTTGTGTCTGTCTGGTGTCATGTTCAGTGTCTGGGTCACTGTTTAACTGTGTGGCCCAGTCAGCAGGCCACACTTACAGACTTTGTGTGCTCATTTACTTTTAAGTTTTGAGGGTGCATGAGTGAATTTCCATTTCTTTAGCCTTTTTGTTTCTTTGTTTTGATTTGGTGGAAATTAAAGGATTTTCAGTGATCATTCGTTACTAGTGCAACCTTCAACAGCACAGCAGGTCTGACTTAGTGGAAAAACAATTAAATAATTATTGACTTTGATCTATATAGTAATTGACAGTTAGTTCTCATTAAACATTTCAACCACAGGAAACTGAACAACTTTGATTGCAGCTGCAACCTTCCCTCAGTCCCTCGACCTCTAACAGTAATGATGGTTACATGCAGAACATTAGAGTTAATCCCATTAATGTCATGTTCAAGCACCTGCATCAGGCGGTGTGTTCATGTCTGGGGGTTAAAGAAGCCTCTGTAAAGCCCGGCTATTGTCTGTCTGTGTGGGAGGAGTCCAGTGCTCTGAGATTACAGGGTGTTCATGCAGCAGTGCTGGATTATACATCAGCAGACAATTCTGCAGCACAGGGAAGACAGGAGGAGGAAAAGAGCAGTGATATCATAACAGCATCTGGACCAGACCATCAGCACCAGCACCATCTTAAAGCATTTTTCCTGATGCATGCAGCTGATTTTAAACTCACACCATGCTGCTCACATCATTCACAATCACCATTTTGCCTCAGTTTTTGGTTTGTGGTAGGTTGTTTTCTTTTTAATTTACCACCCGGCTGTTTTGTAAAAAGGAGTGAGAATACAGAGAAAAGCGGAGGACCTCCTGGTGTCTGGGACAGAAAACATGTATTTGAACCACAGAAATAATGCCATCAACACAGAGAAGAGTAAGAGAAACATAAAAGGGAAGACATGTGAGTATAGACCACACAAACTCAATTTAAATGGTTGAATATTTGACAGCTGCCATCCTTTCAACAAACTTTGCCGTTGCATCCCAAATGACAACATAAACCTGATTCTTCTCTCTTCTCTTCTTCTTTCAGGGGCTCACTTGAAGTCAACGCCACGTCAGGAGAACATCCTCGCCCTGAAATCCCCAAACATGGGGAAAAAGGTGGAAACAAAGGAGAACACGATGGAGGAGCAGGAGGTGTTGCAGCGCACTGCGTTTGGGAAGGCCTTTTACGATCTGACCCATTCAGAGAGGGTGATGAATGACCTGACGTTTGGACGGCGGGTGGGGCTGTACGAGCTGAGAGGAGAGATCGGCTGCGGAAACTTCTCCCAGGTTAGATTGGGGATACATGACCTGACCAAAGGTGAGGCGCTGAGTACTTTGCCTTTATTTTACACCCACATTTTCACCATGATCAGACAGGCCGTCAAGTCTGTAATCAGTCTGTAATCATGATCCTCTTAGGCCACGAGCTTCTCGTATTTTCTGTTGATTTTTCAAAATGAGAAAATATATGATCCACGTTAAATGACCTGGCTATATGAGTTCAGTGGAATTAAAGGCGTCTGTCTGTTACAAATGCTGTCGTGTGTACCAGGGTCATTGCAATAAATCTGTCAAGGTAATGATATATGGGTCAGAAAAGGCCACACCTCTCACATCTCCTCTGGTAAAACATCTGAAGCACAATAAACCAAAAACAGTGCATCGTGTTAACTTGTCTGCACAGAATGCACAAATCATTTAATGATTTCAGATTGGTGCACCTCTAGCATTTTCCATTAGGTATTATGAAAATGAATTAAAATGTGAAACACTTCAATTGAGCTCCGTATGCACAAAAGAATGTGAAGGATGTTACACCAATTTATATGCAAGATTTCCACTAGCTGTTCCTCTAAATTTACAGTCTGCACAGACATGCAGCTTGATTTCGTGGAAGACACTTAAGTCTGCTCAGTGCAACACACTAGAACAATGTTAAATCCAGTCTGGGTCAGTCCAGATGTCAGAAGACATAGCTAATCTCATCAACTGGCCATCTACTAATCTGTACTGTCTCCAATCTTCACACCCCGCACCCAGCGACTTGTGTGCAACATGGTGATGATGCTTATTAACACACATTCTGTACATAAGAAATAGGAAGGGAAGGAAGGAAGTGAAAGCAATGCTTCAGAAAATAAGGAAGATTAAAGGATAAAGAGGTAGACAAAAAACTGTGTTTATTCCAGCGTTGGAGGAAGTATTCAGATATTCTGCTTTAACATTTTAACATAGTATAAGTAGTAGCAATACTATGCTGTAAAAATACTCCAGTACTAGTAGACATTGTGCATTAAAATGGTATTTTAGTAAAAGTATTTGAGTATAATCAGCAAAATGCGCTCAAAGTATTATATAAGTAAGTAAAAGCATTCAATGCAGAAAAATGTCTCTAGTGACTGTTATTATATATTTTATGATCTGATCATTAGGACTCATGCTTTAATGTCAAAGCTGAATTTTACTGTTGTAATTTGTTGAGGTGGAGCTCACATTTAACTGTTTGGCATTGGACATCATCTGATGATTATTGTCATTATGGATTCATCTACTGATTAATTTCTCCAACAGTCGATTAATTGTTTGGTTTGTAAAAGTTCCTTAAATTGTGAGATATGTCTCCACAGAATCATTAAAAAGGAATTTAAATTACTGAAATGATTAAAAGAAAAAAGAGCAAATCCTTACATTTGTGAAGTTGAAAATAGGTTGAAATATTTTGCAAGATAAATGTCAAATAGTTTAATTATTAATTTTTGTTAAATCAATTAATTGACTGATCTTTTCGCCTTACTTGTTACTTGCTTTTTGGTTTACAATCTTAATTTGAGATAATTTGGATATTAACAATAGCAGGACGATTATACTACTACTACTACTACTAATAATAATAATAATACAGAAGACAGAAGACTGTTGATACATATGTGCATATGAATTGTAGTGCAGTTGAAGAAGAAAGTTGCAGGAGAACAAAACAAAACACTACAAGTACTCTAGACAGAGAGTAATGTAAGTATAGAGTAGTATATATACTAATGTAAATTTACTTACACTCCACCACTGGTATAAGGCCTCACCACCTTTGCTCATATGTCCCTCATCTGATAGAAAGAGTTGCAGTAAAGATCCTGGATAAGGTGCGTCTGGACAAGCGATCGCAAGCGCTTTTTGTCTCAGAAATCTCTTGCATGGAGAAGCTGGCTCACCCCAACATAGTGCGCCTGTATGAGGTGGTGGAGACGTTCAAGCGGCTCTACCTGGTGATGGAGTACGCCAGTGGAGGTGAGCTCTTCTCACGTATCAGCACCAGGGGGCGCCTTTCAGACCTGGAGAGCAAGCTTGTGTTTTCCCAGATCCTGTCTGCAGTCAAACATATGGTGAGTCAACAACTGTCACATGAAACATTGTGAGCAGAGCAATTTGTTATAAAATGACAGAAGACATCCAAAGTGCAGAATATTAAAACAACAATGTGTTTTTGAAAGACAGCACATCACTTTAAAACATTTAGAGCTGTTGAGTTATGTATCCAAGCAATGATAACACAGCTTTCTATTAGATCTTAATGCAACAATCTCAAACATTTCTCTTCTCCCAGCATGATAATAACATCGTGCACAGGGATCTGAAGGCTGAGAACATCTTCTACACCAACACTTACTGCATTAAAGTGGGTGACTTTGGTTTCAGCACATCCTGCTGCCCCATGGGTGTCCTTCACACGTTCTGTGGCTCTCCACCTTATGCAGCCCCTGAGCTGTTCATGGAGAAAGGTTACATTGGTCAATATGCAGATATGTGGGCTTTGGGTATCTTGCTTTACTTCATGGCGACTGCCACCATGCCATTCAAAGCAACTAACACGGACAGACTTAAGTGTTGTATCCTGCAGGGTTCTTATGCCATTCCCCTTTATGTACCTGGATCATGCCAGGAAATCATTAAGGGCCTCTTGAGACAGGTTCCTTTGGATCGCCTCACTATGCAACAGATCATGGATAGTGATTGGATGAGAGGTATTGAATACCCCAAGGCCTACTCTACTTGTAGCCCTACACCACACCACCTGGTTGAGCCCCCCCACACCCTAAGCTCAGACGAACTGAATGTGAAGGCAGCACTGGAGGATCTTGGCATCACAGAGGCTCACCTCCTCAACAACAAGCTAGACCTGAGGAGTCCCATCACCGGGGCTTACCGGATTTTGTTGCACCGCCTCCAAAGGAGGAGGTCTGTGGAGGCTGTGGGCTACAGTCAGACATGCACCAAAGAGTCCCACAACAGACCCACATGGAGAGCAGGATCAGATGGCCTGCTTAACAAACGCCACTCTGTGGTCTGCATCATCATGTAAAGTAGTTTCTTTCGAAAAAGTTTGTCGTTTTGAGTATGAAGTAATATTCATTTATGCTATTTAACTGGTGGTTAATGAACAGTTTCATTGACATTTTAATTTCTTGTGTGCGTTTACCATTTTTTTTATTGTTCACAATTGTTACTGTCCTACCATGATTGTTTAATGCATATACAAACAGTAGTATTGAAACATAATTGGTGGTTTTATGGGGACGTTACATTCTGTAATCATTTCATGGCAGACAACAGCTCAGTGCAATGTCTTCCCACAGTATTTTTGTCACATGAGCCAAACGACCAGCAGAGACGCTACTTGGAAGCACATCAATGATTGCCCATCAAAACTAAAATATAACTTATAACAATTTTCAACTTTGAAAAAGCAGGCTAGCTGTTTCTGCCTTGTCCCTGTCTTTATTGTATGCTAGGCTAACTGCCTGCTGGCTCCAGGTTCATATTTAACACAGACAACCTAAGATGAAATTCTTCTTTTTATTATTATTATAACTTTCAGAGACAGAGTTAGACAAGCAAATAAACATATATCATAAAGTGTTTAACTAATACTTTAATAACTTTACTCTGATTTTAGTCAAATTGTTAGGACGTGGTTTCATGTGAGTCCCACCCTGAAACTTTAATGACAATGAAACCTCCGTATCGTGCTGCTGCAAGTCACTGTGAATGAAAGTGTTAGAGATGATTGCATACTCTGTGACCATACTTGGAGCTCTTTTGTTCATTAAGATAACAGTCAAAGTTTGTACAGTATGAGCAGCAGCATGACCAACTGATATTTCACATGAGGGCTGACAGTGACCCAGAGATCCCTCTCTCAGTCAGGCAACAGGAATGTGGAAATATAAAAACCATATAAAGGTGATTTTTATACATGAGAGAAATGTTAGTCAGGGAAATGTAGGCAGTGACATTTCAGTGTATTTAGATGGAGCAGCAAATAAAACTGTGGAAAATTTGACTTATTAGAACAGTGACCTTTCAGTAAAGCAGGGGTCACCAACGCGGTGCCCGCGGGCACAAGGTCGCCCGCAGCGATCACGCGAGTCGCCCGCCGGCCTGTTCTAAAAATAGCACTAGCCCAGGGGTCGCCAACACATAGCCCAGTATCTCGCCAAGGGGTCAATAATATAATTAGATAAATTTGATTTGTCACTTGGTAAAACCGGTCTAAATTTCCATCCAATCAAAATTATAGGTGCCCCGCCCCCTGCCCGAGATGACACGATTGTTTGTCAACTAGCCGTCAATCAAACATCTGCGCTGTGCCGCTGTCAGTCACTGGAGCGGGTAGGGGGCAGGCTGCCACCGTGCCAAGCAGTTAGCGGGCTAGCCTAGCAACAATGACAGCAGCAGAGTTCAGAAACAGCCCTTAACTGATGGCAGGATCATTAAAGAGGCTCTGACCGCTGTGGCGGAATCATTATTCCGGGACCATAAACTTAAGACGGAGAGTCTGTCCGCTATTGGTGTCCAGCTTGGTGCGAACACTGTGCCGCGGAGGGTGTGTGCGCTGTCTGCGGATGCGGTCAGACAGCTGGAGTCGGCCCTGAACAGGTGCTCCTGGTTTTCACTCCAGTGTGATGAGTCTGTGGCCTCCAGTGATACAGCACTGTTTTCATAAGGATGCTGTTTGCACAAATGAACATGCAGGTGTATGTTATTTGGTTTTTTGATACAGTATTCCATTTCATAATTTTTGAAATAGAACATAGAAATAGAATACAACATGCACGTGCTTATGAGTTTAAGTTATTATACACAATATGCGTTCTGTATTTTCATTTTTGAATGTGTTACATGCATAACAAGCATATTCACTTGTTCTATATGGAAATTAGCTATGTGAATAAATGTTACTAAACATGAGTAGCTCTCCGGCACTTTCATTGTGTAAAAGTAGCTCACAGAATATAAAAGGTTGGAGACCCCTGCAGTAAAGTTATTTATTTTTCATGTCTCAAAGTTTTTATTAAACTAATTTCACTACATTTTCATGTTTTGAAATTTATTATGGACATAATTCCAAAAACTGTTCATTTTGATATTTTATTTGAAGTAGGATGTTGATTTATTAGAGTTATTTATTTATATTTATATCTGAAT
Organism: Datnioides undecimradiatus; assembly: GCA_008933995.1. NCBI lineage: Eukaryota > Metazoa > Chordata > Actinopteri > Lobotiformes > Datnioididae > Datnioides > Datnioides undecimradiatus. The sequence goes on from WARS01000052.1 coordinate 4,469,938, forward strand.
GTTATTGAATTAGGTTCAGTTTTTATTCCTGCAAAAATGTGAATTTTCCACTCTTGTATCACATTACATTTCACAAGTATTGTAATATCGTTTTATTAAAATTGTTAAAAAATATGTGTATATGAGTAATTCTGAATAATTTTAATAAATGTTATACATTGACCTTTAATGATCTTTAAAAATGACAAACAACAACACACGGCGCTGCAAAATGTTTCTGTGGCGTACAGAAAGCCGTAGGATTTATGAACCTGCAAATGAAGTACGCTACTCGTGGTTGTGTCATGACATTTTTTTGGGCTATATCAAACAGTGCAAAATATTACAGTAATAAATATCATGTCAGTTCCAAATAACTTTGCGGTGTGAAATGTTTTATGACCACTTTCATCTTTTTATTGTTGCCCTTTCAACCTTTCCCTCACAGGAGTCGTGATTTATTCTTCCAGCACGTGTGTCAATCCTTCGCACCAAACTTGCCCAGACTTCTGTTAACACGTATTTCAGTCATTAAGTTATGAAAGCAGCAGATATACAACAACTGGGGACATCTTGTCTTTGCTGCAACTTTCATTGCTTTCATTTCTGTCCCTTCAAAATTCCCTACAACACTGTAGAGGCCTGTTTTCTCTCCTTTCCTCATCCATGCATGCTTAATCATCCCATTTCCTGTAATTCATCACATTTGTTTCAGTGCAAAGCATTTTTTCCACATCTAGTTTCCACATACTTTCCTTTCATGGTTTTTCTCCCCTGATAAAAGAAGGCTAACATTTCTGCTCACGATGCCAAAGAGATATTTCTTTCTGCCCCAGCATGCAAAAGTAAAGAGCATTTGTCAGGACTGTTATGGTATAAACAAGAAGAAACTACACCTCGGCACCAAAATCCTTTTCAAGCTGCAACACAATTCTCTGACCTCTGAAGGTGGTGTGTCAGACTCACTCAGAGCAATTTTGGATGGCCATCAATATGGTATATGCCATTAATGTTCGGTAATTATCATGTATTTGTCAAGCTGTCCATCACCTTTGCCTCTGAGCAAAGTTGGCTGTCTTTTCAAACAAAATCTTCACCTGCGTGCATGGAGGTTCCCCTGCTTTTTAATGTTGCCTGCCCTACTTTAACGTCTCTTTTTATCACTCACACTGCTCAGTCACGTGCATTAGCTGAGAAGATGCTTCCGTACCTTTCTTTTAAACAACAAAATGTTAATACACTGTATTGCACGGCCCTGCGCTGCACACTGCAACACACAGTTTGCAGGACGAAATCTCTGCAAGGCACCGACGTGTGGAAGTCATCAATCTCCACAGACAGCAAAGTTGAAATAGCACTGCATTACTCATAGTAACAGCGTGTCCCAGCAGTTCGAGAGGCTGCACATGGAGATGAGAATACGGCACGTCTCAATGAGTATGTCACATCATACGCTGCTGGTTGTAAATCAGCACCACACATTCACAGATACTCTCACTGAAGCTTTGTGTGCCTTATTTCATTCTGCAGATATTTTGCACTGCAGTGGCAATCATAATATTTAAATCTCGGGATTGCGCTGCCTTGATTTGTTGACACTTGGTTTGATGTGAAAGTTAGAGCTTCACGGCAAGTGACGAAAAGAAAAACAGGAGTATAGCAATAAGACAAATATTTACCCATCATTTTTTCTTTATTTGCGTACTCTGCTAAGGGTCTTTTCCCAACATGCACTAGTTGAGAAGTGAGAAAACACAAAAAGTTAGACCAGTACTGCAGAACAATAGCATGATAATTAGTGATTGTGTGCATCTTGAAGAAAAACACTGTGTGAAGTTATATATAGCATGTTAAAAACCACCCACATTTATGTGATTTGCTTTGTTGAGCCATTTCCATGTAGCAAGTGGAATGAGTGTGGTTTGTAAAGTGCCCTGAGATGACCTTGGTTGTGATTTGGTGCTATATAAATAAATTGAATTGAACTGAATTGAAACATGACACCATGTAAAAATTGGTGAATGTGTCACTTCAGCACTGTTAATGATTGCTCTTTGTATTGGCCACTTTTACTGCTTGGTCTGTAATAGAAACTGGTTATGTAAGGAGAGAGCAGTTAAAGAGCTACTTGGTACACAGAACTATCTTGTATTTGAATTTTGTTTAAACTAAAGGCTTTTACCTAGTAAAATACTGCCACTATGAGCCATGTTTAATGTTGATAACATCGGGTAATGAAGGAGAATTATACTGTATATCAGCCTCACGAATACACATGGAGATGAAAATGAAAAAACGGCATATTAATGAATTTTTACAAGCACAGATAGGAGTTTGATGTTCCTTTTTCCTTCTAATGTCTCTCATTTTATGAGAATACATTGTAAAAATGTGTTTAAATTCAAAGTAGCAGAGAAGCTTCAACTCAGGCATGAACAGAGGAAAATGCTGCATAAAAACATGTAGGTGAACAGTGGGTGGTGATAGTTAAGTTTATTGTAATGATGCCCTAATTACATGAAGTGTAAAAAAATATATATACACAAAAAGAATGAAAAGGACAGACGATAAAACCGTTTAGAACAAAATTACAACAAGAGTTTCTCACTTTCTATGACACACATTCAGGAAAACATTTACATTTACCAAATAATGTTGCGCACATGAACAAGTTTTTATTGAAAGTCTGGACGCATGCAGGAAATGCTCTATATATTATTGAGTTACATTATCATCTACACTCCGTCACCATGAATTAAACAGCTTATTGAATATCTGACACTTAAGAGAGCAAGAAAACATTCACAAATATGGTCAGTGAAGTCACCATACTTGTTTATGTGTAGTGTGTGGCCAGTCCAAGACTGAACAAGAAAATGTTGCTACACTTCCACCCAAGCTTTTGACCTTTATCAATGCAAAGAGTGAAAGCAAAAGTGATGCTATGAGCTTTTCTAGGCCTGCCCCCTCGCTTGCCTTCCAGTAAAACACCATAAAATATCTTGTTGCTTAATGATAAGTTGGCAGAGGGAAGAAAGATGAATGGGGGCCACTGTAGGAGGCTGTCACCCTCTTGCTCTGTGTGGCTGTGAAGCGAAAAGACATCCATTTAAATATGGGTTCACACAAATTGTACATGAACCATCCGTCATTTTCCTTGACTCTCGTGCAGCAACGTGCTCACTTTTCTCACGTCAACAAAACACATATTTCTGAAAAATATATTAAACATGCTGCTGGAAACTCAATTATCCTTACTGTCCACACACTATTCCTCGTGTAAGAAAACTCAAATATAGGCAGACATGACTTGATAAGATGGACAGTTTCACTCACCCTCCTGGGGGGTTTCTTGATGCCCATTTTCCTCATGTCAATCCTTTTCATCAGTTCTCTGACCCATTCTTTTCCGGGTTCTGCGCAAAACACACGCCCCCTCTTCATGGTGAAGCTGGAGGATAATTGAGACGAGCAGATGTTAATTTTACGTCACAATGATAGAAAATCTCTGTTGAAAGAAGAGACAGTGGAAATCTTATGTCCTTTTTGTTTGTACTCACATTACAGCGGGGATGTTGCAGCCCCCATCTGTCACCTGAAATTTGTAGCTCACTGCGTGATTTTTGATGCCGGGCTTCATTGAGGTCACATATTTCAAACAGCAATCGTCATAAGTCACTGAAAAATTAGAAAACCAGAACAGTAAAGTCAAAAATTCAGTACACGTCCAAATGTACAGTACAATATTGTTTATACAAAGTTATTTGTACAATCTAGATTGCTGTCAAAGTCCATGAATTCAAGTTAAGCAATCAGAGAGTAAGACACTAATTGACACAATTATGGATTGCTCAGTATAAAAGTACGCAGAGAGGCCATATCAGCTTAGGCTGTGCTCAGGCAATAAACTTCCCTCAGTGACCCTCAGTTTATCTGTGTTGCCTGTTCACAGATCTGCATGACATACCACGCGTGTGCCACCTGGAGCCAGCTGTTTTTAAAATTTACCTTGTGCCAGTGCAAGGCAGAGGCAGGATGCGATCAACATGAAAAACTGTGTGCTGAACCTCATGTTGCAGTCAACAGTCGCAGCTCTAGAAAAACAACAACAACAAAATAAACGGATAACAGGCACATGCGAAAGAATTACAATGTTTACCTGCCATAAGCCTTATCACTCTGTGGTAATTGTACCTCATTTCCTCCCACGCCTTCCACACTCACATTTGAAACTTTCAACATTGGACAAATATTGTCTATCAGCTGTGTGTGTGTATGTACTCATGTACTCATGTGCAATTTAACACTACATCTTTTGGTTGTTACAGATCTCAGCCTCTTTGATTCGCTTCACATCACACCGGTTGGAGGAAGCAATGATTCAAAAACATTAAGCATTTTAATTATAGTGTCCACATTGTTGTTGGGGTTTTTTTTTTTTTTTTTTTGCTCATTTTGATATTTTTAAATGAAATGGTTTTGCTTTTTGGTGTACCTGTAAAAAAGTCACGCCTGTTCGCTGAATCTGTGCTCTGTGCTCAGTTTGACTTCAGGCATAAAACTCTGCACATAGATCCACCCAAATGAATTTCTGCCTTTTGGCTAAAACTGGCACACATTTTTATTAAGTCAAGTCATCAAGTCAAGTAAGGAATAACCCTACAGAAGTAAAACATCTTAACCCCACAATAAAAATACTGCAACTCCACATTTTATGTATATCAGGATTACAGGTAACTCACCTCTAATGGTCCAGAACAAGGTACTTGCGGCTCTCTTCTCTCTGCAGGTGAGGTGAGGCAACCTTTATAAAGCGCTCAGAGGCACTTTGCCAGGCAATATCACATTACAACACAATGCACATTTGCACTTTGGTCTTCACACTTTTTTCACTTTTTTTTTTTAATATTTCAACACACCTCAGCCTCGTTCACCAACACACCTAATGTAGGGGTGTCTTAGGAGAAGAACTGGACATGCTTGTGATTGATATAAAAGAGAAATTTGAGCTTTTAAGGAGGTTGTAAAGGCATGCATGTGATGTTGCAAGGTTGCTGTTCCTACAAATGACATTTGTCTTTCTAAGCCTACATTTACTCTTAGACATAATTCCACATTACCCTAGGTTGTTGTAATTGGAGTCTGGCCTGTTAAACACTTAGAAGTTTTCACATTCCCTCAGACTGACAGATACAATACATATTGAGAAATACTTAGGCTTTTATCATGGCTGTTGAATAAAGGTGTTTACTGCCATTATTCTCAAGTCACTTCTTCTCAATGCACATCCAAATAGTTCTGAGGAGGTAATCCACGTGCTTAAGAGCAGCATTAATCAAAAGGGTTGAAATAACAGACTTAGGCTAAGATGCAGTCGCAGAGGGTTAGCAATAAAAGTGTATTAACATAAGCACTTAGATTACGAAATCTTCAGTTTTACTCAAATTAGTTGATGCAAAAATGAATACAATCCCAAAACAAAAACTACTACATCTAGTATTTTGTATGACCACCATGATTTTTAAGGACAACACCAAGTCTTCCAGGCATGGAATGCACAATGTGGCGACGGACTGCAGCATTTACCTTTTTCCACCGTTCAAGAACGATCTCTTTTAGAGACTGGATGCTGGATGGAGAGTGATGCTCAACTTGTCTCTTCAGAATTCCCCATAGGTGTTCGATTGGGTTCAGATCAGGAGACATACTTGGCCACTGAATCACTTTCACCCTGTTCTTCTTCAGAAATGCAACAGTGGCCTAAGTTGTGTGTTTTGGATCATTGTTATGTTGGAAAAGTGCACGACGACCAAGGGCACGGAGTAATGGTGGCATCTTCTCTTTCAACACTGAGCAGTACATCTGTGAATTCATCATACCATTAATGAAATGCAGCTCCCTGATGCCAGCAGCACTCATGCAGCCCCACATAAGGACACTGCCACCACCATGTTTCACTGCAGGCACCATGCATTTTTCTTTGTACTCCTCACCTTTGCGACGCCATAAAGTTTTGAAACCATCAGTTCCAAAAACATTTATCTTGGTCTCATCACTCCAGACTATAGAGCCCCAGTAGTCTTCATCTTTTTCAGCGTGGGCTTTTTTGTGCACGGGCTTTAGGAGCTGCTTTCTTCGTGGACGACAGCCATGCATGCATTCCTCTGCAGTGTATGCCGTATTGTGCCACGGGAAACGGTCACCCCAGTTTGGCTTTCTACTTCTTCGGCCAACTGCAGTGAACTTGCACGGCAATTTCCTTTCACCCTTCTCATCAGGAGACGCTCCTAATAAGGTGTTAACTTCCGGCCAGGCTGGTCTCTGTGAGATGGCTGGCGACCCATTGTTGTGACATTTCTCTTCCATGTGGTGTCATTGCTGACAGCATGAAATAGGAAGGGGTTTTCTTTGTTAGGTAATACCCTTTCATGGTCAACTGTCTGCTGGACACCTGCAACATGGTCTTGAATGAATTTGTTAGGAAAATTACTTTTTTGCGTGTGCAAATTAACAAATCTTGTTTGCAATCACATATTTATACATTTTCGGTGAATACATAGGTTACATATCCATTTTACACATTACTGCATATATAGGCAAAACAGCAAAACTGATGTTAAGTACCTCAATTAAATAAATTAAGTAAAAATCTTTTAAGTATTTTGCAATTTGTATTTCTACAAATAAGATGTAATTTGTGACAAAATACTGTAAGGCTTGTGTTTGTGTATTTGAAAAACTTGAAATGAGTGACCTGGTCATTTTATACCCAAGGGTAGACTTTTTTAGCTTCAGGTTAATGAGCCTAATCACAGCATTTAAAAAGCAAATCATGTGACAGGTCCTGCCGGCTCCGGCAACACGCTCACAAGGAACGGTTTCAATTATGACACTCGTGACCAAGGGTTTGAGGAGACACTGCTTTGATGTTAAGGTGTGGAAAGAATCTGAAATACCTAGTGCCTCACTGTGGCTTAAATGCACCGTTTTGCATTTCAGTCTGGTGTTCAAATTGCAGCCACAACCGTGACAAAAACAAGATAATTTCACCGGATGCCACCGATTCTTTACTGGTTACCAGGGCAAGCTAGAACTGATTTTAAGGCTTTGCACAGACTGGCACCACTTTACCTATCTGAGCTATTAAATCCACGTAAACCTGGTCTCCTGGTTAATCCTGGTTAAACAAAATAAAGTTGACTTCAGAGCTTTTTCGTACCGTGACCCTGATCTCAAGAGTGTCACAATTTTAGTTGAAATCTTTAAATCCAAACCGAAAACTATGTTTTATTCATTATCTTAGATGGTCCTACCTTTGTTACATCCTTTTGGCACTGTTGTTTAAAACTTATTTTATTGGCTTAGTCTAGGCCAAACCTAGAATCTTGTATAAGCCATCACCCTTTGTTAATGTCTCTTTAACACTAATGTACTTTGAGCATTTTGTAATTCAGTACATTTGATTGAAGTATTTGCAATTTGTAATAAGATTACCTACTACTATTTTATGAGTTTATTGTGTTGGTTATACATTTGAATATTTATTCTAAAAACATGGTATATTGATTTTAAAAAAACAAAATGTTGTTGTTGTTCACTTTGAGAAGATTACTGTACACTGCATAGAGTATAAAGGTGAAAGTGCATTCATTTACTTTCAAGTGTGTCTGGAAGTCCCCAACAGATGGCACACATTAAATTTTATGAGGCCACAAAAGTTATATCCCTGAATCAATACAGCTCACCTAAACTGATGATTGAAAATTGACGTGTTTTGAACCTTAGAGTTTACAGGAAGGAGGAAATGGCCACTGGACTTTATCAGTGTCATTAATGTACACATATCAGAAGTTAATAACCTATATGTGTCCGCAGTATAAGTCCGATGTCGCTTATATCAGCTCGCGTAAAGTGTGTTGAATGAAGCTCTTGGGAACTTTAACTGAAAAAAAAACAACCCCGTTTAAGAAATGTATTGGTGTGGAAATGTTTTTGTTAAAACTTGTTTGATGTATGAAACATCGGTTGCACAGAATCAGATAAGAAGCATCCTTCCTTCAGTCATCCTGCGATCTGACAGTTGAGAAGATTTGCATTGAAAACACTTGTCAGTGTTGCCATATCGCGTGTCCACTCAACGCTTTTCCTTTTAATTCCTGAAAACGCGCTGCAGTGTACTTTTTGTCCGCCGTTTAGTGACAGATATTAATGGGACTTGAGTGGACATCCAATAGCACTGTTTATACTCTCACCACCACTCACTTCCAAACACCCTGAGAAAGCTCAGTGAAGCGTTTCACAGGCCTGCCCTTCTTAGTTTTCTTGCCTGCAGGATACTGGTGCTCACTTCAGTTGTTTACTCCACATCCACACCAGAACACTGTGCATCGTAGCTGCACGTAGAGAATCAGTAAATTTATTGTTTTGATCCCAGTTGCCACCCAGGCATTAAAGCAGTTAATATAAATTTGGTTTGTAATTGAGTCTTTATGTGATTCTGATCTTGCTCCCTGCTAGCCATGTGATCACAGTGCAACATGAAAGAGATCTGAATGCTCGTTTGGCAAAACAACCTGTAATTTCAATAAGAAAAAAAAACACAGAGTTGGCTGTGATCATCTCTATTCCTGGTTGTGATTGCATATTCTAAATATCCTGATGGATTAATGGCATTGAATATTTGTCAGGAGATGATGGTTCACTGCCAAGGGTACTTGGACTCAGGCTGTGTGATGATACAGCGTGTTGTCTCCAGCATTCCTTTCAGACAGTATGATGTGTTGCTTTATACCTTCATTGCTTCTGTCATTTAACTTGCATATGAAAGAAGACATCTCCAAGAAGGCATTTATCAGTGTGTGAGAAACTTTACTTTGGCACACAGTGCAAAACAATTGCAGTAGAGATGAAGACAAAGGTGTCTCACATGCTGTAGACTGAATAATGATACTCATTTAACTCTGACTTCTGTTGCAACCATCCGTTTGTAAACTGCATGTCCCTGGAAAAGAAAAATGGACGCAAAAGCAGAAGAAAACAATCAAAAAAGAATTACAGGTTGCCATATTTCATTCTTTGTTACTGATTTTGATGGTCTTCTGGGCGTGGTGACGACAAACACAGAGGTCAAAGACTTGCAAAATCAGTAGCTTTTCTCTTGCTGGGAACATGAATGTGGAAAAAGAAAAGAAAAAACAGGGGCAAAGTCAATATGATGTGTGTAACTTCACCCTGATTGTTTAAGGTGAGGAAATGTCAGAGGGAGGTCCGCATCAAAAGGTTTCTCACATGTAAACAGCAAATTTCCCAGCCACATCACAGAAACGTCTTCTCAGTTATTACCAAAAAAACCAACATAAACATAAATTATACACTGAGCTGATCTCATTATCTACACAGGTAACAACAACAAAATCAACAAAGAGACAGAATATATTCACTGTAATATTAAAATGGCCCATGTAAAGGGATATACTTGCTCTTGTGCAGGACATATCACCTGAGTGATCAATCGTAATTTAAAAATGAACCAATGTCTATGAGTGACGGCGAAAAATGCCATTTCATTCCACTACACCACATTTTCTAGATATTTCATTCTTCTAAAAAGCACTTTAGCGCAGAGGTCTAAACTTAGTTAAACTGTATGACTTTTCAAGGAGGATCAAAGCGTAGTGCTAGTTATTGCACAATAAAAACACAGCTCAATGTCCAATGTCCAACTGCATTGAGATCAGCTGAATCAATTCATGTCCAGTACCAGCACAGGAAGCGATGGCCTTTTATGTAGCAGTGTGGCAGGTGAGAGTGTAGGGGTATCACATCTGACTTCTGACACTGGAGTTCCTGTCCCCTCACACACCTGCAATTGGTGTTTGCGTTCTTTCTTTCTTCTTCTGCACCAAACGTGCCCAAAATGACCCGCACCATTGTGGATGTGATTTTCAAACCAGCATTTCTATTTTATTGTTATGAATTCATCACTCAGCTTTAATTATTGCTGCCCAGAAGCCGCGTACTTTGGCTGACACACGCTCAGAAGGTACAATCGAATATTGTACCGCTCAATAAATGACATGGTTCGGGGTTTTGGGAAAGAATGTTTGCATTATTGTGCCTTTCTTATTTCAGTGAAATCCCCTTGGGTTTTATCTCGAGGTGTCAGTTACAATCAGTTGGGAAAAAAGGAGCCTCTTATTTAACAGAGTGTGTCTGAGGTGGTCTTATAGCACTGCAAAACACACATACACACATTACACTTCTGAAGGATGTCAGGAGTCAGCTTTTCCATTCTCAGATGGATGTCATCTTTTTTTTCCTTTATTATATGCCCAGTGCTGTTTCTATTTGGACCATCTCTTCTGATTTTTTTTTACCTGTTTTTTTTTCTATGAAGTATTTCGCAACATTGCTGAGAGAACTGCTGTATAAATTTGGGGATCTACAAGAGTTATTGTGACATTAGGTAGCCATTTTTGCTATTTGAACAGTGTTTCAGAGCCTCATAATGTTCATAAGCCCAGAAGAGATGAACCAAACGCTGCCTGTAGAGTGAACTTTTCCCTCTATTTCACATTTTTGTGACCATCAAAGGTTCTGTTTCATTCTCGGGAGGGAGAAATTGAGTGGAGGGGGTATTCATTTGATTGCAATCTGCACCCTTACCGCTAGATGCTGCTAAATCCTACACGCTGGTCCTGCAACCAATAAAACTGTTGACTCTGCGATTTACAGCGGACATTGGCTACACTGACAGATTAGAGGAGAAGTGAAACTGCTATGGCTCGAAGCACAAGCCAAGCTCCTCTGACAGATGAGGACTTTCTGTGGCAAACAGCATAAACACATGCAGTGGCTTGTTTGAGATGTGCCTGAAGGGAAATTTGAACCATGATTCTTTCTGAAAACTTTGGTTGGTATTGTGCAATGCAGACTCTTATGAAATGTGCTCTACTCAGTGTTCCTTAGCCATAATTGAACTAACAAGGTAAACAACTGGTTTGTGTTTATATCTGTGCTGCTGTTGCTTGGTGTTTTCTGGCTAACTCTTGTTTCTTTAAGTGGTGCAAGGTCACTTTCTAACTAAAACACTTCATAGATGGTTATGCAGAAGCTGTTTCTTTAATCCTTAAAGGAGCTGATATTGGAAGACAGCACTTGAAAAGTGTGCTCAACAGAGCATAGCTGGTATTTATTGTCTTTATCTCATTATCTCCTGATATAAGATAATTATCTTATTTTGTCCAGAGAACAAGGTCATGGGCGAATGTGGGGAATTTTAATCCATTACCAATTGAGAAACTGACTGATGCGTTCCTATAAAAGCTTTGTAAAACCAAATTTAGACGACTGCGGGGAAATTAAATTTTAAATCCTCTAGGACCCAATGAATTTAGCCGACAAGTATTTGTACAATTAAGAATAAGAATTCCTTTATTTGTCCCACACAGGGAAATTTGCATTGTTATGTTATGTTATGTTATGTTAGTTACATACAGTTTGTAGTAACTGTGTATATATTATAATTAACTGTGTACAAAGGAGATTTGCCTCCAGTTCTGAATGCTGGTTTGCCCTCTGGCGGCAGGTCAAGGGAACTGCATTGGTTTTAAATCTAAAAATCATTTCGGATGATCAATAGACTGCACGAATCTGTAAAATCATTAGGGTTGGACAAAAACGCATGAATGAAAGGACTCAAAGTTCATATTCTTATGCTTGTTTTCGTCTAGGCTCTCTAAATGTCTCAGCATGTGTGTCTCCTGGGTTTGATCAGGGCAGAGTGGCTTCTCTGTGTTTACAGTTCTTGGAACCAATCAGCAGTGCTGCACAGCCCATTGATGCTTTCATGTGTGATTCACAGCATAGCAAATGTGGCCTCCATAAAAGGTACCAGTGCACCAGTAAAAGAAGAGGAAGGAGAGCGCGAGCTGGTGTAAACAATGCTCGTTTGAAAACATTCAAAAAAGGCTTTGCAAATGTTTTATGAGGTCGGAAATGTATTCCACATGTGTGTCAGACCTCGAGGATAGTGTAAGTGTTTTGGTGGGAACTCTGACTGTCAATAAAATACAACAGGCTTTCTCTAATGGAGTGTTTTTAGTAAAATTGCTCATTCTTGGCATTACTGTGAAACATTTGCCAAAAACTACCGAAACCCTCTCAGCTCTACAGTAGATTCAAAGCCCCAAATCTCTGCACTGTGTGGCAGCACTGCGCCACCGTGTGTATACATGCAGATAAGAAAAGACACAGTCTGAAGCCGTGAAATGTGAAATATGCAGCCTTGTTTGTTTACCGTCACATCATTGGCTGTCATACTAAATACCACCACCTGTACGGTTACATTTCTGAGGAGGGCTGTAGAGCAACAGCTGCAACTTGAAAGGTAAATAAACAAGTAATGTGCCAATTTAAAAAAAAAAAAAAATATCTGACCTTTAATATCTAATGTTAAAATAATAAGCCTTAAATGGGACAACTGCAAGGAAAAAGCATTTTGAGAACCAATTTTACCCATTATTTTTTTTTACACAGTGTACAACTATACAGTACATTTATGAATTATTTGACTCATGTTTATCGACTCACCCTCCTCCCTGTCACATATGATTGGAGTATTTATCTTTGCTACCGAGGCTTAAGTCTGTGTTTTTTCCTTTCTCAGCTTCTCTTTTTGTCCCAGAGCAAGGTCATCGTGTTCCCCCTCCGTCAGGAACTTTTCTCAGAGGTCCGTTGTTGCTACACATTGATCATCTTTTTATTTATTATTACGCACTGCAAGCGGTGTCAGATCTCTGCAGCATCTACCCCCTCCAGGCAATTGGCCTCATCTGTCAAGGCCTTGTGGGGCTCAGTTGACATCAATCATCATGTCAGCAATGATGCCAATTAAGTCATCTCTATGACAACTCTACTCCCCGAGGAGGGCAATGAGATTTGGTTGAAAGCTTTGGAATAAAGCAAGCAAGTGGACATTTAGTTGTTTCTGGTTTTTTTTTTTTTTTGTTTGTTTTAATCATAATATTACTTAGGGTTTCTGTGCCACTCACATCGAGCTTGTCATAGCTAATGGCACTTGTATTATAACATGGTATATTTCTGGGAGGGCCTGTAGAGTTGCTGCCAGCCTGTTAGTTTGTTAGGCTGCTCAACCGAACTTAAACCTGCTCCTCGGGAGTTAAAGTTGTTTTAAATAAATAAATAATCATAAACGTACTGACAGCCGTGGACAGACGGTGTATTTGTGGATTACTGAAGGGCACAGGAGATGGCAGAGGAGTCGCACACTGCATCAGTACACGGCGGCAATGTGCTCGGCGCTACTGAAAACATCTCTGCCTCGACTTGTCTTATCTGCGCGGTGGGTTGTGGGTGTGTGAGCGTCGAAGTAAAATGGCGGACTTGGCAAACGAAGGTGAGTAAGTGGCAGTAAGAGAAAAACAATACAGCTGCTGTGCCACTATAATCTGCGCCCGTACATCGTCTGCATATTTGCTAACTGAAATTGAGCAGCTTGGCCGCATGTTTACAGTGAGTTTAGGCGAATTGTGGTTTCGCGGCGTCCACAAGACTACAACGTTAGCAAGCAGGCTAACAATGCTAACAGTTGGGCTGTGTGTAATACCTGGAGTGCCACGGAACGCCCTCGAATGCTGCCTGCCACTAGCTGGCTTACCTCCTAATGCTAGCACTCGGCTATTTATAGGCGGTGTGTTTTGCCATTTGTGGTGAGCTAAAATACCAAATGTGTGTCTTAACCAAAGCTTGCTAGGTCAAAGAGGAAATATACTGCTTGCATTCAATCTACTGTATACGCGAGATGCTAGTTAGGTGATGTTTCTGTTGATGTGAAACGTTTACAGTACGACATCCTTGTTATTTAATGTAGTTAGCGCTCAGTTGCACGATTGCTTGACGTTCATTTAGGCGCGTAGAAAGGAAAACGTCAGTCAAGACACAATGCTTTGGTTGTGATCGCTGCCCCCGTTGTATTTGCCATTCTCCCTGCTAAGATCTTATTGTCGTTATGATCATATGTTAACTAGTAGATTTCACTGAGGATCTTGGTGTCATTGCTTGTCAGGCGAGATGACTCATGTGGGATGGAGCGCATTAGCAAGCTAACTATAGCCTGTAAGCTAAGCTACAGTCGGAGCTTTAGGGGGAAACAACCGGCGGCGCCGACTATTTGCTGGAACAGGTCAGATAGTGTAAATGCTAGCTGGTTAACAGAAGCCGGGAATATCTCCGGTTGCTTCCCTTCCTTCAGTGAATATTCGTCGTTTATGCCGGATTTCTTACATTCATTAGCCAAGATAGCTAACTGCAAGCCACAGAGCGATTCAAAGCTGGATGTTAAATATAGGTCACAGAGAATTTTCACGTTTCCTGCCTTAAAACGTGTTTCATACTCTAACAGCTAATATTAGCAATGAGGGCTCGTGTAAAACAGTGTGAATGACGATCTTGTACACATTCCTGGCTATGTCCTGTCGGTTATTTGGCTACATCACCGCATGCATTAATGCCCCGGCAAGGCTCATAACGATGCTACACCTGCTCAGTGTAATAGGCCCAACCCAGACAGAGGAAAACCTTTGTCTGCTTACATTATAGGATTACACATCTTACAGGGGTTACAGTGTGGAGGTAGACGCACTGAGTGGTGAGGTGATATCAAATCATCAACCTGTCCTGGGGATTGCTATTGTTGGTTGATTATGACCACTGCTTACTGCAGCAGCAACACATTTGGTGGTGAACTGAATAAAACCCCCCTTTTTGATTACAAAAGCAGCAACAGTTGCTGTTTGATCAAATGGAGTGACTGACTAAAAGTGTGATGGTTTGCATTTGCCAATATTGTTTATTATTTGGGAATTGTTTAGTTTAGGTCAGCATAATGTGATCTCACTTTTCCTGGTACTCCTAATAGGATTGAATGATTAACTGTTGCATAGTCGATTAAGAGTTGATTTCTCTTGACTTGCTGACATTGACTAAACAGACATTGACATTGTTCAGCATTATAGAAATGTATTTACTCATCATGTATTTACTCAATAGACTGCTTTTACACTGACCCAGCTAAATATGACAATGAAATAAAATGTAAGCAGTTCTCTTTTAGCTCCACTGGAAGCTTCAGCAAAAGTATTTTATAAAAGTACACACTGTACGTTTGTGAAGCAAAATGTCATCTGATATATAGTCTGTGACACATAGGAGATCTAAGTGCAGCTTCTTACATTTTGGATGACTCGTAGCACCATACGTTTACGCCTGTGGCCTGTATGACTGCGTGCTGGAATTTTGTGTCGGTGCTTGATGATTATGCTGATTAGTGTTAAAGCACATAACCTAGTAGACACTGCTGAACAAGGAAAATAAAGGCTCGGTTATGATATTTTCTATTGTAAACCATGAAAAAGAACAGTATTGCTAAACAATCAAAGTTAGTGCTTTGATGACTAGCCTACATCTTCTCTTAACAGACAAGCCTGCCATAGCGCCTCCTGTGTTTGTTTTCCAAAAAGATAAAGCACAGAAGGTAAGTTTCTCTTTGATATTCAAGTATTTATTAGTGGATACTGTTTATTTTATGTTTTTTGATTGTTGTTGTTGACTTTATTTATAGTGATATTCAGTCCTGACTGTATTCTTGCACCATCGCATAGCTGAACAAGTCTTGATGAAATGTCAAAACTGTGGACATAAGCACACCAGTTGTTACAGCTCAAGACTGAGTGTCACTGAGTTCATGCAAAATGTAACCTAATGTTATTTTTAGGTTTTTTTTGTGTATTACCTTTACACTAATTTGACTGCTCAGGATTATTGTTTTGGGATAAATAAGAAGTGAAAACTTTTTGTGTTGTCTTGCAGAGATCTGCAGAGGGCTCAAGTGCAGAGGATGGAGAAGGTACATATGTTAGCCAAACTAGCCACTCTCTGAATTTTCTATCTGAATATTACATTTCTCATAAATTTATTTTAACTGAAATATTATAAATGTTTTATTGCAATTTTCAGATTCAGATAAAGACGAGGGAAGCTATTGCCCCCCTGTGAAAAGGGAAAGGACCTCATCGTTCCCACCCCCACATTCTGGTAAGGGCAAGTGGTGACTAAGCAGGGCTTTTGTTTTTACTTGGTTGTTGCTTGTGGTGTACACATCGATTTGTATGCTAAGTGCAATGCCTGTTTGCTACTTTGCAGTTTCCAAGAACAATGTATTCATGCCCTCAAGTTTCTGCCAGTCTCCGACTGGGAACTCTGACTCTGAGCCAGGTGAGGCATCGAGACCACCATTAGTTTGTCTTCACAGCTTAAAGGCCCCCTGCCATAAACATCTTAGTGTCAGTTGTAACACATAAACAATTTTCAAGTATAAGGCAAAGGTAGTGATAAGTATAACAGTAACTTTTGCATGGGTTATTTGACATAAATAATTTTTGAAAATGCTGCAAGTAAGATGTCAGTGAAGTCACATTCTGCCTTTAAGCGCACCCCTTCGCTCTGACCAGATCTGGTTAACTTGTATGTAGTAGTTTTACTTTTGAATGAGCATTTGAAGCATCTCCTGTGGAGGCCTAATGATGCTCAAGGATTAAATGTGCAGTTAGAGAGTGCAAAGCTCAACTTCCACAAAGAACCAAATTACTCAGGCATAAATGGATTTTTTTAGCATGATTTTGAGCAAGTGGATTTTCTGTGTAGTGTAAGGCTGAAATGTACTACTAAACTAAATTGTTTATGGTATTAATCTTATAAAACGACTGTCCGAACAGACTTACTCTGTCAGATCAGCACACTGCCAGTCAAATTGGACGTCTCTGTATTGGTCCAGGCTGTTTTGTTGCGATAAGCTTCTTGTGAGGTTTGGTTATTTCGAAAGTATTTGATCCTCTCGTCTTTCTGACTATGGCTGCACTAAAGGGTGCAGGTTGTGTCGTATAACAATTGAACAAGCAATATACTCAGCAGAGAGAGGTGAAGCCTTTTGGTAACTTTTGCTTGGCAAGTTAATTGTCAGTATGAAATAAAACAGAACTCATTGAAGTGGAGCGTCACAAAATCCCTAGTAATTCAGAAAAGACTTCTTCATTGTGGGAACATAATGACCTTGTATGACCTGTGAGTATGCCTAACTGCATAATGCAGTTCTGTTCTGGATTATGACTATTTGAACTGCCAAGTCCAGCTGGGAAACAAATTCTGACTTCACCCGCCAAATTTATGATGGTCTTATTGGAAAAGAAGTTGAGCTTGGTATTGGTAACTGCAGAAGGTTTTTTATTTATTACAAATTGCCAGTGTCATGTGCTTGTAGTTTGCTGCAGTTTGTGTAGTGCTTCTGAAGAGGAGTTGTTCATTAGGATTGAGGCAGCTCTGTTTTGTGTTAGTGAACCCCTGAGCCTTTTTCTGTATAGACCTTACAAATATAATGGATCTTCCCGGATAAGTTATGTTGTATTTGTCAGAAAGCCTTTATGTCTATTGTCGTTGGTAGCATGCTGTTCACCGCTCAGGCAGAGTGATTGTTTTGGTTCACCTTGTGCATTTCATTGGAGGAAGAAATGCAAAACTGATTTAAATTATTTGTCAGTGAGGCATTTCAGGGATTGATCTGAATATAATCAAATATTATATTTACCCAAATTTAGACATAGTGACTAAAATTGGCTGAAATTATGGCTGCAGTGGGTCTTTAACACTAACAAAGATGTATGTGTGTTTTTGTGAATGGTTTGAAGTGTAAATATTCAGATTTTCATAATGGGTCTTATTCAGTTTTTGCTTTGGACTTGGTTGGTTGTCACCAGCTCAACTGTGTAGAGTCGGCAGGGTTGAATCTCACTCTCACTCTTTTAGCGTACCACACAAGCTCTTATGTGGAAGTGAAAACAGCAACGATAACATCAAAATTATCACGATTTCCCCATGCAGGTTTACAGTAAGTACGACAGGTCAGCCATAAAGCACCATACTGGAGATTTAGTTAATTTGGTTAACTCAGACTTTTTAAAGGGGTTGCCTTTTTCCTTTTTCTTCATTGCAAGTGCTTTCAGCCTTTTGCTTCAACACTGATTAGGGTCGGGTCACGTCGGGCTAATAAAGCCACTGAGAAGTAGAGTCAGCGGTAGAAATAGATCGGAGGCCCTAGAGCCCTCAGTGTTACTGCACAGGAGTTGGATTGCAACTCTTTGAGACTCTACAAGGGTTGCTACAGTAACGGGCCTTGTGGTTAGAAAGGTGCAAAGGCTGAAGGAATGTACCCGTAGCAGCTTCACCAAGTAGCTGTGTGTCTCTTAGATCTTTTTTTAATGTCGTCCTTCTCTCGTGCTCTGTCTCACCAGAGGAGAAGCCTATGGGATTCCGTTTAAAGCCACCAACTCTCATCCATGGACAGGCACCAAGTTCAGGTTGGTGTTTGAGGTCGTTGTCGGCCTTCGTGTCACGTTTTCTCACACAGATTTGATTGAAATGGAGAAGGACTTTATTAATTCAGGTGTGCCTGCTTTCGTATGACCTCTCAGAAATGGAAATGGTAGATCTAGACTAGAACATGTAGCCCAAAAACATCTCGTGTTCAGAAAGTATAACACAAGACGACTTTGTTGCAGGTGTTCCAAGTCAGAAACCCAAGGAACAGCAACGCAGTGTCCTTCGCCCTGCAGTTCTTCAGGCGCCGCCCTTGAAAACACATCTAGAGTCCAGTGAGTACAGCTCGGTGGCTTAGGACCCTTTTTTTTTTTTTATTGATACTTTATTAAAACATTCTTAGTCATCCTTAAAAACCCTTTTGTCTCATTATTCTAACTTTGAATATTGATTATGTGAATCCCACCGTTTCTACATGTGAATGATCTTTCTCATCTTTGTCCATTCATTCAGATTCCAGTTGTGGAACCAACGGTGTGAAAAAGTCATCAGACGGGGCACCTGGAGCCCAGTCCCTATTCCTGAACAACACAGAGCACTCAGCCACACTGGCCAAGTCACTGGTGAGGAGTGGCTGCGTTTCTGTGTGTTATAATCAAGGGCTTGGTATTGACAAACAATCCCGGTCAGTTCAGAACTGACTGTGCTTTGTTTAAGGCTGCAGGAATTGTGGGAAAGCATTAAACTGCAGTTTTTGTACGGAAGAGCTAAAGATTTGTGGTTATTCTCTTGCTCTGTTTGTAATGAGCAAGTAGGTACAGTATGGTGTTGATTAAAAGTTGTGCAAATGGTTGCTATCAAAACTATTAGAAATATTACATTTGTTAAAGAATGCATTTGTGCTGCTCTCCAGTGTTAACATACAGTTGTAAAACTGAAGTTTCCCCGGTACATTTATTCTTCCCATTTCAGAAACATGAAAAGGAGGAAGATGGAGCAAGTGGTAACAAAGATGGAGGCGGAAGAGAGAAGAAGGAGACAGATGTAGCATTATCTTTTGTGTTTGGTCAGAATATCAAAGACAGAGCAAAGGTAGGTTGTTTTCACTTGTCTTGCACCTTTTCCTGACACAGTGAATGTGCAAACCTCAGGCGATAAAGCATGACAGACAAAAACAGACGCGCAGTTAAACGTGGCAAGTGGCTTTGTTTTAGTTTTCATTTTGTGTTTAGTTTGTGATTTACTGTGTTTTTTTTGTTTTATTTGAACTAAAGTTATGCTTAGAGTCTTGGTTTCCTCGCTGAGAGAATTTCCTGTTGTGTTCTGTGACTCCAGTTCCTGATTAAGAGAGACATTTCCTCTGATGTTTATATATCATGTTTAGTGTTGCATCGTATGATTCTGTAGTCAGTCTGAATATGTTGTGGCAGGAAAGCTTAGACAAGATTGTGACAATTTAGAAATGGTGTCCTGCTGCTCACTCACTTGCATTAATCACTTTTCTACTCACTTTTCCTTATGAGGATTTTTAAAAGTTTAAATTTCAGTTATTAAGCATAACTTCAAAATTAACATTTTTCCCCCATAGTTGGAAGAGAACAGTACAGAAGACAAGTCAAAGGATAGTGTGCCGCTGGACTCTCAATCAGAGGGCACTAATTATTTCTTACAGTACATCTCTACCCCAAGGTAATGAAATTGTGTCCTCCTTCGAGTATTTTTAGTAACTCATCTTCATTCATGATTAACTTTCGTCAGCTCACTAATGTGTTTCCTTTTCTTTTAGTTCAAAAAATGCCACAAACAGTACAGACAGTGGGGCAAAATTTGTTTTTGGGCAGAACATGTCTGAACGAGTTCTGGTGAGTTGTTCAGCCTGTTGAATAGTGAGCCTACTGTCTGCCACTGTAGGAAAACCCTTAATGATGAACAGGTTCCAGTGATCAGCTTTGTTGTGCTTTCAGAGTCCCCCGAAGGGCGAGTCCTCAAATGAGGAAAATAAAGACGTTTCAGCTGCCCCTTCTTCAGAGCCCTCATCACAGGAAACCACCCCAGAGAAGGGTAAAGATACAACTTCACTGATTACTGAAAACATGTTTGCTGTGAGTGACTTGGCCACAATCCAGCGTTAACAATAAATAAAAAAGGAAAAACAAGATCTGGGACGGTAAATAAGCAGGTCAACAGATATTGTCACTGATACACGTCTTGTGTTTTTGACAAGTATGTAAAGTCTTATAATATAGGTCTCAAATGTGCTGTGGGTGTAAGCTGTTTGATTAGCACTCCATAAAGAGCTGTGGGCGTAATAAACCCTTGCCAACCCGCCCGCCTCTGCACATTTTGACATCAAAGTACGCTGATGTTACTTTAGAGCAACAATGACCGACATGATGCTGCAAATAAAAGTATCCAAACATGGCGACTCCTTGTCTGACCAGTTGTGCAGCACTCAAAACCTGCACCAATGCCCAAATCAGCTTCTAGCCTGCTGACAAACCATAAAAGCCGTTGACCAATCATAGCACCAGATCTGGTTTCGTTCCCCGTCGCGCACCTGCAAAAAGTGGTAGGTGTATAAAAGTGTGAAAATGATTGACAGATGCCTAATGTTTATCTAAAGAGACACTGTATTAGCCAGGATCCTCAAATATACACTAACAAAACCGACCTTGATTCAGTCCTTGTTCCCCCTCCTCACTCGGGTGGGCTGGTTCCCCAAGTGAGGACTATTTTTCGAACACCTTTGCAAAAGTAAACAAACGGGCATGTAGAAAATTGAGATTGAGACTAGTTAATGTTAACTGAGCGATACATGTGTATTTACAAGTCAGCCTGCTTGTTCTCCGATCATTTGTTGCAGCCAAGCCCTGTAAATCATAATGAGAGGAGCGGATAGTGACAGTCCTTTGCTAGAGGATGATACAGCATGTACATTTTTGTGTATTGGCAGCGTGTTTCAGTGACTTTTGTCTTTGTCCGGTGACTGTCAAATGAAATTTAGCATGCCTGTGCTGCTGCATGCACAGGCATTTATTAACGCTGGCTTAGAGCTCAAGTGGCTCTTCTCTGCAAATGATCTTCGGCAGCCCGTACAGCTCCTGTGTTAAGTGATGGAGTGCCAGTCTCGGTGCCTCATGATCCCCCTTCACTGCTGCCTACTCTAAAATGTTGCAGAGAATGTTGTTTTCCTGTTTTATGCCTCTGCTGCAGCCAAGAGGCATTATGTTTTCTGGCTGTCTGTACATACTTCCCATTCTTGTGAAGGAAGTATTTCAGGAATGCCTATAGGGAAGCATCCACTTGAACTTGAGGATGAACTGATTACATTTTAATGGTCAAAGGCTAAAGGTTAAGGTCTCGGTTGACCTCATGTTTTTGTGAGTGCAACGTATAAGGAATGGTCAGCGGCACTTTGGACTCAAGGATGACCTGGTTAGAATTGGTGGTCAAAGGTCACTGTGATCTCACAGCTCAAGAATTCATGTACTAGTTCACGCAAATGTCTAATAGGTTAAATGGTGAAGAATGGTCTCCTTCAGTCTCCTTCACTATGATGCAAAACACTTTTGTGGACAGTGCTGTAACTCAAGAACAGAAGAAACCATTAAATAAGCAAAATGACTTAAAAACACACGCTGATAGCTTACATACACATTCGTCTCATCGCCCATCCCTATCGCAACTCTCAGAAATCAAATTAACTGCTGCTAAGTGCAGATTTCTCACCACTGTGTTTTATCTCAGCAGTGAACAGCGTGTCAGAGTCTTTGGAGGAGTCTGCAGCAGCTTACACCAAAGCCACAGCCAAGAAGTGCATCTTAGAGAAAGTCGACGTCAAAACTGGAGAGGAATCAGAAAGCAACGTTTTACAGGTGCGTGGAGGAGACGTCTTGACTCGTCACATGCTGTAAATACACGCAGCAGACAGCAGTTAAGTTTTTGTTCTCTGTCACTTTGTTACTTCAGATGCAGTGCAAGTTATACGTTTTTGAGAAGACGGCCCAGTCATGGATAGAGAGAGGTCGAGGCTTGCTGAGGCTCAACGACATGGCATCAACAGACGACGGCACGCTACAGTCCCGTCTAGGTAAATACACCTGCACAAACTTGTTGTGCGGATGAAAACGGGAATGAACTTCTTACTGTTAAGAATGTGCGCAGCTTCAGTTTATGTTTCAGTTCATCGATTGAAAAATGTATGTACATGTGTGTTGGTGAGTTAAATGTTGGTGCCAGATGAAGAGATAACATTATCATCATTATTATTATTATTATTACAATACCTGACTTTGAACACAAGGCGGAGCCCAAACCTCTCCTACACATATGCCCTTAAATACACTGTATGTGTAAATGCGAATCATATAGTGTATGAAGTAGTTGGTCATCAAAGAAGAAGAAAACTTATTCTTTGACTTTGATTTTAAGATTTTTGCCCTTTTTTCCCTAAAAAGGATATTTTAGATTACACTGTTGATTTCAGACTGTAGGTATCATCCTCAGTCACACTGGAAGCTCAAAAAGTGGTCTCTAGTTACTGTTACTATTACTTTACCATTTTTATCTTCATTACTAGATCTTACAGCAACAAGATCATAGTCGGAAACAATACCATGAAGTAAAAGAACACCAAATTAGCGTCTGTTTTGTTCTGTAGTTCACTGCTGCGGTTTGTTTTTAAATCCTTCCAGTGATGAGGACCCAGGGCAGCCTCCGGTTGATCCTCAACACTAAACTTTGGCCCCAGATGCAGGTGGACAAGGCCAGCGAGAAGAGCGTACGAATCACTGCCATGGACACAGAGGACCAGGGGGTCAAGGTCTTCCTAATATCGGTACGCATCACCAAATCTTATACTTTGGGGTGTTCAATTTCCCCCAAACCCCCAAATCAGTCAGCGCTTCAGTTACTTCATGTTACCAGTTGTTGTTCTTATTACCTGGTTCCACTGTTAGTACCTGACATGTCTGCATGGGAAGTGACCAGCGACAGCTTACCATCATAAGTCACAAGGGCTTAAACTTAAGCGGGTGCTCATGTACAACTACTGACCACTCACAGTATGAGACTGTTGTGAGTCATTACAGCTAATGTAGCCAGTAATCATGACTTTTAGGTGAAAGTAAGCTTTCCGTGCACATTTTAATAACTCAGTTTTGATGACTGACAATTTACACATTGTAAAATTGCAAAGTATCAGGAGCTACTTAAGATGGGCTCATCTTAAAGGCATACCCATGGTGAAAATGTTCCCGTTTCAGATTTTGTGCAGGCGCATGAATGTTTTCTGACCCATTCCTGTTTTGCGTGATTCTATTTTGGTTAATGCAAACTTGTGAAAGCTCTACATGGAGCACTGGTCACATGTAAATGCCAGCAGTGTAGAGTCAAAGAGTATAAATGTTCTCTTTTTTCATTCAGTGAGGCTGAGTGGTCTCTCCCTTTTTGCGTCCCTTCTCTTCAGGGTAGCTCAAAGGACATAGGTCAGCTGGCTGCAGCGTTACATCATCGCATCTTGGCTCTGAAGAGCAGGGCAGAGCAAGAGCCCGAGACCCCGGCAACGACCATCCCTGAGGCCGAGGTACCACAGTCCAACGAGGACGACAGCGATGAGGAAGACAATGCCTCTGCCTCAGCTTCAGCCTCCACTCCTGCCACAAGTGAGTGAGCATGAAAGTAGTGCTGTGAAGCATTTGCGGGGGTGTTGCTGCTAAAGCCTCTTGTTGTGATTAGATGCATTCAGATGCCTACAAACCTTTGTCAACCTGCTGTCACTTTGACCCTGCAGGTAATTCAGAGGGAGGAGAGAGCCAGGCAGCAGGAAGCACATAGCGTCACTCTTGGGACAGCCTGCTAAGATGCTGCTGTTGAGGCATTTTGCTGTAGGCATCTCCATGGACACCCCTTGACCAACATGGGTCCTCCAGACCAGTACTTTTGGATATTAGAAGTCTAGCTCCAGGAAATAACCCCTTGTGCCGGAGTGTCTCACCCAACTCGTGCAGTTCATCTTCTCTGCATTCAGCGTAATATCTGGAGTCGTTTCTTCCCTCCCTCTCCTGTTTTGTGTTTTATTTTTGTTTTCGAGTATTTTTTCCTCTCCCCGATAGCAAAAATAAAGACTTCAAAGCTTTGGTTTGGGACTTTTCTGCTCATCATATTGATGAGTGTAAGGGTGTTTTCCTCTACATTTTAAAGTATGGCACATGTTAAGACTGCAGTTTCTACTTTGGGACCTTTTTACTCACTTTACAGTTGTACCTCTGGACACCACACATCCAGAGGAGCTTCATTCACAGTGTATTTGACTAGTCATCAGTCCGTTGTTCCTACATTGAGTCCAACATCCCCCCCTGTCCATCCCGACCAGTCCGTGCGTTAGGTTTTGGCAAATGTAATTTATTTTGGCTCATCATTTTCATGAGGCATCTCAACATACATATGTGCTGTTTGTAATGGCTAGCCAAGACCACTCAACTTGTCATTAATAGCAGTTTCTTATATTTCCTATTGACCTATATTATACTGAATAAAAGACTGAAACAGTGCAGTTTCTGCAAACGTGAGTTGATTATGAGGACAGACGAGCAGAAGGATTCACCTCAAATATTTCTCTAAATTAATAAGATGTGTTAGTCACTCACCTTGTGTTGGTTTAAAATCCAAATCAAGAAAAATTAACTCATCAGTCTACAGTCTGCATGTAACTGTTATTTCTTTTATTTTCTTCTTTTCAGCATCCCGAGGGTTTACTGTGTTGATACATATTTTTTTATTTTGAAAATATACAAACTTTTTATCCATTTACATTTGGAAAACGTATTGGAATGAAGACTTATCTTCATGTGTGGAAAATTTGAGTGATAACTGTAATACCTTTTTGAATGTCATGTACATTTGAATATATCATCATTTAGTAGCGCACCATGTTTTTCTCATCTCCTCCAACTGCCCCCTTTACAAAATAAACCATTTTGGACTGACATCTGGGATTTTTTTCTCTTCTGAAAGATTTTTTTTTTCTTCTGTGTGCAAGATCAAATTTTGAATCCGAGTTTCGGAGCGAGACGACAGTAGAGTGTGTTATACGTTGACATCGATTCTCTCGTGTAGCTGTATTAAATCAAAACAGCCAAAGAAAGGGAGAGTGGTTCATCTGTTTTGTATTCATGTGCAGGATCTGGCCCGCAGGTTGATGTATGCAGCACTCTGACTCCACCGAGCAGCAGTCGCAGCAAAACTTGCCTATGTACAGTATGCATCAGGCACAAGGTCATGAATTTTTGATGCATGTACCTATCGAAACAGGCCGACACAATCATACACATCCAAATCTAGGGACACAACAGCTGCTCTGAAAACTCACAACCTTATCTGCCCTACTGTGTCGACTTCGTAGGAATCTTGTTTTTCTACAGTGTCTCGCATAAATGACTGCAGCTGTGCGGTGAAAGTCACACAAAAACAAAATAGGCAGTACAAAAAAATATAGATTAATTCATACTTTACAACCATTTACAATGGTTTTCACTGAAAACAGATTTTCAGTCTTTTCAACGTATTCAGTCCTGAAACCTTGTGAGCAACTGTGACAAACGCAAGCGAACTTTGTTTATACGGGACTTTTATAAAACAGTGTTGCACGGGAAAAAGAAAAGATTAAAGAGGGAGATAAAAAAAATGAAGGTAATGAAGTGTGCAACCTACAAAATATGTGGTGTGGGGGAAAAAAAAAAAGTCAAGAGAAAATAAACAGCAGGAGCATGATCTCATTTCATTTGCTGCTCAGATCCTGAGCGGGCAGAAGTTCATCCAGAAAATGTGAGCTCTGTCACAGAGATCAGAGGAGTGTGAACATGCAATAATTTGTATGTCAAAACTAAAATTTTGAATTCAATTCAGCAGGAGGCTGGTGGGGAGAATCTTAAACAGGAGTCATGTTTATATTCAAGAGGCAACAAGATGAAGGAGTCATTACAGCAGTCAGGGCCTGATGTGATGTTCCTTCATTTGAGAAGGATGCGCTAGTGCGAGCTTTGTTATGAGATCTTGTGTGATTTGTGACTTTATCGCTTTGTCACTCACATTTTGGGGGCAGTTTAAAGTCTTTGTAAGCCAGCAGAACATACAACCTCAATAAACTGGTGTGAATGTAAAGCAGAGAGCACAGAAATTGATTTTTAGCATTAATAGATCATATGATACAAAATAAGATAACCACATTTGCTCCAGTCAATACTTGGCACACGTGGCTAAAGAGTAGGACCTGATACTGAGTCAAGGCTTTCCCAAAAAAACAAAAAAGACACAAAAACCCAAATGTCTCTCCAAGTGCAGCCAATCAGCTTTCTGCTCCTTCCAGTTACTTCTTCTTCTTCTTCTTCCTGCTTTTTACCAGATCTTGTTGAGCTTGTGACGCATCAATGCAAAGCAATTAAAACATGTGACCCCCTCATCAAAGCATACAGGTCTATTAGTTGCCAACAGGTCAACTAAGGACTGTTTACAACAAGTAAAAGCAAACATTATTTAACTAAACTAAACTTTTTTCCACCACAGTAATCATCTTGTGATCTCTCGGATCCATCTCATGGCCTTTTGTGGTGATCCTGACCCCAAGGCTGAGAGTGAGGCGCAGTTTCACAGTTTCTGGATCTTTGAGTCTTTTACAGTATACGTTGGCTCTGTTATGTATGCAGGGCATTTTAGGGTATTTTACATTTTCCTCACATCAACCATCACTTAAAATAAAGCTCAGACACTATATTGAGTTGTTTTTATTTTCAAGAATAATTTGTCTGTTAAATGCTAAAAATTGTGAAAAAGGCCCATCTGAAAAATAAAGGAGATGTTCTCAAACGTCTTATTTTGTTAGATCAAACAGCCAAAACAAAAGTCAAGGCGTTCAATAGAGAATCATAGAAATCAGAGCAAAGTAGAAAACAGCCACATGCAAGAAGCTGGTAGCAGCAAAGTTCAGCCTGAAAAAGTCAAACTATTGACCGGTCATCAAAACAGTTGGAGGAATTAAAGGTCAAGCCCTGACAGCATTTAAGCACGCCGCCTCCAGCGTTTTGTTTTTTTCCCTGTAAGCTTGTTTGTGTAAATTTTAGTTTTTAAGTCACAAAATATGTTGACTATGTTCTTCCAACAGAGCTGCGACCTTGTAACCTTGTATTGATCGTCTTAGTCAGCCTTATCAATTTGTTTTTCGTATCTTTCCCTATTATGTCCAAGCCCATTTTTTTGTTTTTAAGGTTGCTAAGCAGATGAGGGCTTATATGAGGAGCGAATTGAGATTTTTATCGCTTCTTTAGATAGAGTTTAAAGAAAAACTTTCCTCTTTGTTGATTTATGAGGCTTAGTGTCATTCTCTCCTGAAACAGTTGTTACGCAAGATACTCAGCACCAAAATAAATAAACTGAACCTCTGAAAAACAAGAGATACAGTAGCTGAATATTCAAAGGTGGCTGCTCCTGCGAATGTGTGTTGCTTGGTAACGTAACGTGTTTTCCTGAATCATGCCTTTTCATTGCTTTAGGCATCGGGGTCACATCGGGGTAGTAATCATCACAGTAACAACATAATCACTGTGTGTCAGAAGTACTAAGCTGCTCTTGACGGTAAATATTAATGGTGTAGCAGCAGTAACCAGCATTTTATTGAGAGGAAAAAACAGTAAATAAAAAGGGAAATGAGAAAATCCTTTTTGTTGGATCGGATGGATTGCCATGAAACGCTGCACCGACATTCATGGTTCCCAGCTGATGGATCCTGAAAAACTTTGTTGATCGCCTGACCTCTCCTCTAGTGCCACCATGAGGTTCACGTTTGTGGTTTTCAGTGAAATAGCTCAGCAAGCGCTGGAAGGATTGCCATGAAATTAGGCGCAGGCATTCAAGTCATACTCAGGATATTGTGTTAAAACTCTGACGTTCACAAAACGTTTAATTAAGGCCAGCATCAGGTCAAACGTGTAGCTTATTCACTCCTCTGGTTTATCACCAAACCCCTGCAAAACAAATGACAGTCAGAGAAACCTCAGCTCATCTGTGTTAATGCTAATTAGTTAGCATGCTAACATGATGAATATTGTTAACCTTATACCTCCTATATATTTGTATGTTGCAATGTTGTGACATGCATGTTAGCATGCTGGCATTAGCATGTCATTCAAAGCACCAAACCAGGTCGGTGGTTTCCAGCATTTTAAGTTTGTGATCTCCTAACACAAAGCAGTTGCACCATGTGACCTTTCATCACAGCATGCATGTCTGTGATTATCACAAGTAAACGAAAACATGCTGGCATATGCATTTCATTCAAAGCACCGCTGGGCTGAAGTACAACATCTCAAACCTTTTCAGATTGTTTCCGGATTGTCTCAGGGATTTTTGGAAAGCCTGAGGAGGGGCAAAAGGGCAAAAGCAGACAATATAAACAATTTTGCTAAACATAAATGTTTTCTTTTTTTAGTCTGTTTCATCATCTCGTGACCTCTCAGACTTTTATTGGGACAAATGTTCTTTGCTGTACCTCCACAAATAAAATATTCTCTGTATTTACCGAAAAACAATCAGCTGTTTTTGGATAAAATGCATATTCACATTGTGTTTTTCTGCCCATGAAATGCAAATGACACACAGCAGAAAAGCATTAATTCAGACCAGGTGGAAGCTGTTGTAAAGTGATAGCCCTCAGTTACAGCAGCTCCTGAATTTCAGCAGACTTGGACAACCTTCAAGCCTATACATGTCATGATGTCAGAATGAGAAGCGCCCATTAGCATGGATTGTTAAAAAACGTAAAAGTCCAGGAATGAACCTCTTATGTCATTACTCAAACAGCTCCTTTTAAGAATTCCCAGAGGAGGACAAATTACACCTGCTAACACTAAACTCATTCCTCTTCTTCGCACAGTCGACTCTGGTGTTATAACTCAAAGAGAGTTAAAGGGGGAGTGTAAATTTCAAATTACCGGCTCAGACGCCACATTTTTAAGACCTGTTATCACCTGTGAGTTGAAGCTTGTTTACAAAAAGGCCGATCTGTAAATGAGTCATGCAGCTCTAGTCTGCTTGGGAAGATCTGGCGTTTTTTGTTTTTTTTTAAGTACAATCATGTCAGGGCGGATTAAGTTTAGAGAAGGAGGTTGATAAAAGACTGTGATGAAAATACTTAAAAGGAGAATTTGTGGTATGCTCCGGTGAAGAAGAGGGAGTGATGCTTTTATATCGGTTAACAAAGGTAAATATCTATCAAAGTCAACCTATACTATTCCTTTTAAGTAACTTGGGTAAACAGCAGGTGCCTCATAAAAAGCAATCGTCAAAACCAAAAAAACGTTTATGTGACCTCCCATAGAGATACTGAGATGATTCTTTATTCGTGTCATTTATTTCCTTACAAGGAATCACGTCATTCCTAAGAAGGCCGGGAAAGTAAGAATCACTGCAACGTGAACATTTGTTTTCGGAGGCACTTACAAGAAGCATCCTCCTCCAGCAGGGAAATGTTGTATAAATAAAGTGAGATTGCTAACAGGAATGAATGACGAGCATGGATCTTAGTTAAAAGTCCAGTCCTCACTCAGTATATAAATAAATGAATTACTCAATCATCAGAAAATTCCACGGTATTATTGAAGTCTTGGGGCAATCCCAGTGTTCAAAGACGCTCTTTTTCTCTTTTTATCCTTATAAATATTTATGCTGGGTGCTTGTAAAGTGTAAATTGCTGCTGCAACATTGGAATTTCCCAAGTTGGGATGAATAAAGTTTATCTATCTATCTATCTATCTATCTATCTACAAAAATGTATTTCATTGAAATATGGGATGAGTGTCAAATAACATTGCATTGTGTGTCCTTATTATAACTGTTTTCACTGTTAAATAGTTGTTGGGTCTTTATATAAAGCACATACTTATACTTCATAATATTATTATGGGAAATTGCAAAGTATCAATGGAAACAGTCACGGTCTTAAAGGGCAGCCCGACACTGTTTTTTACTCGATAGCATATATTCACAGAGTGCATCCAGACGACTTATCCTGTATCAGGACTGATAGGGTTGATATACGAATACATTTCTGTTTAACCGCGTTGCCACAAATGGACACAGCTGAACCTACAGTGGGTTAATCCAGCTGTGCTTCTGGTAATCTATAGCAACAGGTGGTAAAAGGTATTCAGTAAATGCAGGTCATCTCCTGTATTATCCTTCTGTCAAATGCTGTGCTTATATACAGTTTAGAAGTATTTGTACTTTACTTCACTATTTCCCCTTTTTATCCTTTTTCCTATGCTTGCACATGAATGCATCATCGAGACATAACACTTTATGATATATAACATTGATGCAACCATTTCCAAGTACTTCTGAATAACCAGAGTATAACTTGCTCCTTCACTTTCACTCAACATTTCAAGTACAGGACTTTTACTTTGTAGGAATGTGTTTTACATTGTGGTATAACTACTTTCATAGAAGAAAGAAATCTGCAGCAGCTTCCTGTCAATTTAAAAAAGTAACTGAAATGTGATGAGGAAATCAAAAAACTAATGAAACAACTGGTTTCATTCTTCTTTTACCATTATTTCTCATTTAGTGAGTGTTATGTAATTTTCAGTAAAGTGTGCAGCGAGCTCTATGCTCTCTCATCATATTAGAATATGTCCTACAGTAACCTCAGTCAGGGTGAGATGGGTTTTTTACTCAGTCATTCTTCTGTTATTCCACAGGGGGGCGCTGTCACGTGAATCTCTTAATACCAAATAAACATTTCCTAAGACTACAGGATTCATTTATGGATTTCTGAATAATTAAAGGTGTAAATCAAAGATGTCCAACCCCCTCCAAGACCACACTGAACAGGAATGTGTCAGCTGAATGTAGATTCATGCAGTTAAAGGGAGCTGCAGTGATTATGTTAATTATGTCACTGTGAAACTGTTTGTGATTTTCTTTGTTCTCTATATGTTTGAGTGTATGAGTTCAGGAAAAATCAAAATTCAAACCACACTGATTTCAGCCTCACCTGTCCTTTAAACCTCTCTCTGTCTCTGAATGTATTCAGACATTTCACGTCAGCAGCCACTACTAAAACAACTGCATGTTCTGTTTTATTTTGCTCTGAAACAACTTACAATTAATCAAAATCTTAATCTCCCTGGGATTTGTTGTAGCCAATTAGTGTTGTTTCTGACGCGGCATGTGTTGCAACTGGGAGAGATTAAACGCCGGGTGCACGCAAAATTAACTGGTTTAGCAAATCCTGGAAAACTCTTGAAATGTTTGAAATGATCGCCAGTGTTTAATACAGCAACAGAAAGAGTCTGTACAGCCAGGTCAAGTGCAGGTGTTTGTTAATATTGAAAAGCTTTCAGTCACTAGATTGAATAAAGAAATGTATTTGAGACAAAAATGTAGACCTGGGACTTTAAATGGCCTTGAATTTCGTTGAATATCATCATTTACATTTTGACATCATGCGAGTGGTAAAAGGCATCAACTGAAATTTTATTTATTTTTCTTTCATTTGGCATTTAATTCTGTTGTTACTGGCATTAAAAAGCTCTAATCTTCAGGTGATGAAATGCCTGTGTACGCTGAATAATAGTTTGTTCCATAAGCCTGTTGTCGCTGGATGCTTATTGCGGGTTTTATGTCTGTTATCTAAACACACATGTCCAGAAATGGTCCTAATTTATAAAATCATTCCTAGATAAACAGAGAGAGAGCACAGAGAGAGTGTGCCTCAGTTTGGTATGTGTATGTTTGTGCAAATAAAGTAATCTGATTCTGACGCTTAATAAAATCCATATTCACCAGAATATGTTTGTGTGGTGACTGAATTCATCTGTGGGATCACTGCCTTCGGCCCTCCAGCTCTACACCTTGCCCAACTTCCTCTTCTAATCGCACCGTTCCATCATCGCCACACCCCAAAGGCCCTACAAACACTCACACACTCACCAACACTGAAATATAAACATGGTGGCATGCATCGCTTTTTTTTTTTGTATCTGACTCAAATCAAAGGCATCTTAATCTGAATCACCCCTTCTCTGCCTGTACTGAGCCCTGATATAAAGAAAGATAATGAGAAGGAAGTAGTAGAAAGGTTTGAAGGTGTGCAGCGCTAATCTCTAATCCACATGGGAACTGATGACCCAATAGCTAAAAACACTGACCAACAGCTCAACAGCAAGCAGCACAGAAAGGAATATCCCAAGGCAAAGCTAACTGTTTCAGCTTTTCTCCAAAGCCCTGACATATCTCTGTGCACCATCAATAACATCGACGCTGATTGTAAAACAGTGTACCCATCTGCAAAATGTCCAGACAGCTCTGCACAGAGACAGCTATCAGCAGCATCTCTGCAACCACATTCACCTCAAGAAGAGCAGAGTCCGACTGTCAGACTGGAGGACATCAGAGGCGGCAAACAGAAGATTCTTTGTTCAACCAAACTCATGCCAGCCTGCTCACAGAAAGGCCGTCATTCTTTTTCACCGCGAGAGATGTTGCAGTCCAAGGTCTATTTAGAGACAACTCTGCCAAATTAAGCAGCCTTTGCACCTCCAGTGCCAAACCCTCAAACTCTGACCAGCCAATCAGAAAGCTACGCCACTGTAGCTGCAACACCAACACATAAGAGAGCTGGTTACGTTGCTCCAGACTGAGTGTTAACACCCATTAGAAGTCACAGACAACACTCGCTTATTATGAGCTGAATCATCCACTGAATGGTCCTTTTCTGAAACATAATATACACAATAGTATATTGTATACACACAATGTCATCCTCTTCCAATTAGCAGCTTATATAAATTCAGTGAATTATTAATGTTTATTTAGGTTTAAAGGTTTTAAATATTTATGGATGTGAAAAATGCACATGAATTATGAATGCGAGTACATTTCTTTGACTTCTACATCTATCTCTATAATAAAACATCGCATCCCACGACCTCACTCCCCTCCTCCCCTAAAATATCCTGTATAAATCTTATAATGAAATTAAAAAAAAGTAACGCCCAGAGTCTTAATGTAATCATTTCATCATAAAAAGAGGGATGAAATACAGCCAACGTGGAGTGTGTTAATTCATCTTTGGAGAGTTCAGAGTTGCTCAGGAAGAGGAGAAACACCTGCTCGCTGCAGTTGTTCAGGCTGTTCTCGTCCTCCAGAGTCACCGCTGCATCCTCCGTCCTGCTATCTTCCTCTAAAGATGTCTGAACTCACCAACATGCTGCAGCTGGACATGGGAGGGGGTTGTAAAACTTTGGCATGTTTATTGTAGATCTTGTCATTGCTGTTACCAACAACAGATGTCTTGTATACACTAACACCATTATCCTCCACAATGCTGCAATGTTTTTTTTCCTTTCTTAAAATCTGCAAATACAAATAATCACTGATTTTAGCTCAAATATGCTTTTCAGCAACACCAACATGAAGAAGCGACACAAGATCGCGGTCGATCATACAAGGAAACCTGCAGGAATAACAGCATGATGAGGAGGATAACGGGTGAAAGGCAATCTTTCGGTCTTGCTGAGCATCTTCTCTGTTTAGTTTCAAATCCCTGGTTGGCAAAGAGTTTCACTTCTTTCAATTTGGAGTTCATTAATTCCCGCTGGCCCAAGGTCTAACCTGCCATTATCACCCCATGAAAAGTACATCAGGAAAAACAAATAGCTGTAATGATTATTTCTTTGAAAATGTCAAACCAGAGTCTGAATTCCTGAAGATTAATCATACTTTGTGATCAAATGGATGCCATATGTTATTATGCAGTTTGATTTTCTCACCAATGTTGCTTTCATTAACCATCTTTCCCCCCCCCCTCCCTACACATCCTGGAGTTCTCTGCTGCTGGCGCGTAGACGTTTTGGTTGAAGGCAATCCGCTGAAGTGGCAAGTAACGGAAATATCTGTTTATAGCTGAGGTAAAGTGGCTCCATTTTCACTGCTGCTGTAAACATTTGAAGCATGTTTGGGGTGCTTCAAGTACGAAAAAATATCAGGAAATTACATAAAGTTACTGTGTAAATAGAACGTGCTGTGAAATGCTCTCCCCTTTTTGCTGCAGAAACTGGAGCAAAAGTTGTCACTTTTGGGGAAATTCTTCATATATTGGACTTCATTGCATCCAAATGTTTGAGGGTGTTTGAGGCCTTTGATGTGGTGGGGAGTCATGTATTTCTCTATTATTCCTGTAGCTGGTTTTAAAATATGAAATTGCTCAAAATACAAACTGTTGAAGTCATTTCTCCCCCACAGCTGTAGTAAATACAGTAAGTCACAGTCAAACTGAAACATGTGCTCTGCTCAGCCAAATCAAGCCCAAGGGGGAAAAAAGGTTTTGTTTTTTTTCCACTCACAAAAATACAACTGTTACCCCAAGACCATCCATCAGCCACATCATTCTGTGTGACCTGCCTCTGATCGACTTTTAACTCAGGTAACTCAAATAGACTTCTGTGTTACCTCCAAGTGCCTGCAGTCATGGCATAAACTCCAAGGGGTGGTGTTGACTGGTTGAAACTGTGCAGGAAGTTGTCTGGCCTTTTCTGCGATTTATGTCTCCCGGGGATAACAAGCACTAAGTCTTCATGCATGTATAGCTCAGGAGGAGCTTTTCCCGCTTGATATAACTCATCCTCCGAGGATGAAATATGGTGATAACAAATTTAATTTAAGATATCTTCCATCCAAAGTGTAGCCTTCACCCGGAGTTCAGCCCTGTAGAACCATTCACTAGACTTCCAGTATATACCGTACGTTACATTGGCGTCGGAGCTGCCATCTGAGGGATAGGCATGTACCTCAAGCAAATATTGTTCTTGAATCGCTTCCACATGAAAAGTTTATTTCCAAGACAAGACTGTATGTATTGTATATATTGCTGCCATCATGTGAAAACCCTGACTCCATTTTTGGTGTGTTTCATGTTCTGACGTCTGCTCAGATGCTCACACACACACACACACACACACACACACACACACACACACACACACACTGTTGTACATCATCCAACTGTGATTTTCAGTGTATTGAAGGAGTTGCCATGGACTGTTGTTGTTAGCTTTTCTGATTAGACCACATTTCCAGCGCCTGCTCCCAGTTAGTGATATCTGAGAGGACATTACAGTAACAACAGGCCTAAATTAACGAGTGCTCTGGTTCATTTGGGTATCCCAGTGAGCCATGTAAGTAAGTCAACATGAACTATACCAGGGCCCTGGATCAGGCACGTGCAAAAGGAATGCGGCACCAATTAATAATATCAGTTACACCTGTGCTTTACCTGCTATGACATGTCAACATGTCTGCACGAGACCTACGGGGAATTAAAGGCAAAAATGATTATCTTTATATCAAGATTCATGATGTGTTAGTTCTGTGTGATAATTGGATGTCAGCACTTGGCTAAACAATGATTTATTTTTGGTGCTGATTTATAATTTCTGCTCTCTGTATCTCTCCTTGTTCTCTACCTTTTTTTCTGTCATTCAGAATAGTCTGGTGTGCTCACCAATGATTCAGCAAGTCAATCACAG
Organism: Datnioides undecimradiatus; assembly: GCA_008933995.1. Classification (NCBI taxonomy): domain Eukaryota; kingdom Metazoa; phylum Chordata; class Actinopteri; order Lobotiformes; family Datnioididae; genus Datnioides; species Datnioides undecimradiatus. The sequence continues at coordinate 4,505,883 of WARS01000052.1, forward strand.
CTTTGCAGGCGGGAATAAGAACAGAGACCTTCCCCTTCCTTTGCCAGAGCCTGAACAATGGCCACAGGAATCCATGTGAATACTGACAGATGACGCAGACTGACGCAGCTGTAGATGGCTATACGTCAGTTTGCAAAAGACAAACCAAGACAATAAACTCTTAAATCTGCATGTTTCTTTGCTTGTCATGAACTGTAAGGGGTTGCCGCCACAGTTTCTGTGACAAGTGCAAATAACACTTCTTTCCACAGAGAAAATTGCTCATGTGAGAACAGGTTCGCCACAGGTTTTATGAGTCACCACCACCACTGTTTCTGAAACTTTTCTGGAATTGCTGCTGATTTTTTCTGTGTTGTTTTTCAATTTAATTCTGTGACAAGCACAAACTCAATTCACCTTCATTGAAAATCCAATGAAGGTCACAGAAATCCAACCAAAACATTCTCCAAGCTTGGATACACTGAGGTTAGTGAGAGTTTAGTGTTGTTATTATTATTAAGGGCAGAACCAGTATTAGGATGAAACTACCTGTTAAGATGGAGTTTTAATGTAGAAGTCACAATCAATGTCCATTTGAATAACTCATGAAGCATCATAGCTGAGCCCCAAACCGCATGCTGGTAAACGTAAAAACAAGCTTGTTTATGTTCATCAGAAAGTTTTTTGAGAAACATTATTCTAAAAAAATCCCATAGGATCATCTTTTATTGAAGCATCTCTGCAAAAATTATGTAATTTCACAGAAATAACAAGTTGGCTGTTACTTGATATTTTTCTTATTCTCAGCAAATCCCAAACTACACTCTGTAATTACCTTCTGACTTACCTGTTAGTGGCACTAAGTAAACTGGTTCCTTATAAAAACTTAACTCTTTAAAAAAGCATCACAAATATGTATTTTCATTACTTTTCCCCAAACAACAGGGCCCTGCTCTTTGCAGATAAAGTGTCTTGAATAGCAGTAAAAGGTGATTTTACAGTTTCCAATTGCTCATTTGCAGTTTCCAGAGGTCCAGGAGCTCTGTGGGACACAGGAATAAGTTGTATCACTACACAGGCACAGTACCTGCAGTATCATTAATTAAATGCTGGTTTTGGTGTTTCCTAGGGATTAGTTGACAACCTTACTTTGTCTAATTTCTTTTTCGTCAGAAGTTTGAATCCTTTAACGGGCAGGGAAAAATCAACAGGGATGTGAATGTGACAGCACTGCATTTCAAACCATCTGCCTAAAAGTCATGTAAGCTTATGTCACCAGCTTATGATGTTCAGTGGCTGAGCTGCTATATAATAGATGATTTCAGAGAACCTCGCTGAATGAGCCTGCGTCCAGAAACGTTTATGTATTAGCACGACAAAGTTGTTCTTCAGCTGCCATATGGTGTATTTAGTGTTATCTGATCACCAACTTTCCCCCAGGGACCCCGTCTTTTAGTAAGATATTTCATTATTAATATAAAGCATCTTGCATGATGAGCTTTATTCTTTTATTTATGTATTTTAAATACAATCAGAGTACAGAGTATTTGACACCCAATGATTGATAGTTTGGGAGAAATGATGAATATCCATACCTCTGAAATTATGTTTATTCAGCAGTCAATATAGAATGTTAGATAAAACATTTTTTGGCACAGTTGCTTAATGATAATAAGCTGTCCCGTTTTGTGTGGTAAACTAAATAAATATGCAAAACCATAATTTACTTCCCAAATAAATACAATATAAACTACAATAAAAGATGCACCGCATCCGCGCCCCACACTGCACCTCCTCAGGAAACAAACAAAAAAAAAAACAACAAAAAACATAATTTATTGTACTTCAGGCAAACAGTTGCAATGGGTTCAAACCAAATAAAGATTGTCGAAGGTGAAAAACATGCTTCATAACTCATTTTAACAGCTTATTTTCTGCTAAAACTCTACCAGGCAATGCAACGAGGAGGCATTTGATGGGCCAATAAAAGGCTGATACTGTGGGCTTTGGATCATAGGACGCTACAGAGTTTTATGGATGGGTGCAAACACATTTCCAGATCCTGACTCTACTTCAAAGTTAGTCTTCTGTCAGCAAGGAACATAAAAAAACACGCCGTTACTGATCACTAGGAGCATTCTTCTGTTTCACACTTAGATTAGCTCAAACCTCTCAGTGTAAACGCTCACAAATTACATCCAGAGACCATATTAGAGAGGTTATATCACCTGGAACTTGAGACGGGAGGTGTTTATGAATCTAAGTTAATGGATTCATCATGTGTGTTAAATTGACTTGGTGTGTTTTGGCAATTCTTTGAGGAAAACAATCCCAGAGGATTATGGGTAATTGCAATACTGGGTTATTTTGGGTAGTATATAAGTATATAAAAAAGATCTCTTTGAGCGTGATCAGTTATTCAGTGAAGAGCAGGTCAGTTATATTTTCATGTTCTTCTGTTACTAAAGTGAGACTGTATGTGTTTTGAATCGGGTCCTCATCGTTAATCTACACAACATCAATATACAAAACACAATAATTAAAGGTGGGTATCAAACCGGGAGCTATATAAAAGGATTTTCTTTCATTTTCAAATTCTTCCCAATAACACATGTTCTTTAACCTGTGTAATAACACTGCAATCAGTAACAGTAATGCATACAAAACAGGCCGAGACAGGTCACAAAGTCACATTACTTGTGTTAACAGCAACTCAACACACCTTTGAGTCAACAGACTTTAAGGGAACAGCTCATTACCAGATATCGTTTTCGGTCAGTGATCCATAAACCTTATGTAAACTTTGGTGCATTACATTTATTTGTATTTTTGTTTTATTTATGACTTTGTAATTGATTTTTGAGCACTTTAATTGCCTGCAATGTGATTTATTGATTTGGATTTTTCGAAGGTCGTCGCCCAATGGATATGAAGTGCAGCAACAGCAATAATCAAGCCCATCATGGATCATCTATCGCATGTACCACTACTCAAATGTAATATCACAAACATAATGCCGCTACATTGTTGTTACACCACAGTTTACAGTGTTACTACACAGATAGAAAAGAGGATAGAAACGTTTTGGTATGAACAGTCGTTTTTCTGTATCTCTTTACATGGAATCCAAGCGCAGCACTCGCTGTCCGTCTGATTCAGGTTCTGATTTGTGTTGACAGACACCAAAAAGAAGTTTGCCTGTCAGAAAAAGGCTGCTGTGCAGCAGCCTGAATTATTCCCATCCTTCCCCCCATTCCTTGAGTTTATATTCCACAGTTTGTCTTTTAACAGCATCCATATTTAAATGTTGCAACAGAGTCTGAGAGCAGCAAGAAGAGGTGATAAGTTTCTTTCCTCTGGGTCATACACACCCGCAGTTTTTCGCCGACACATTCTGTACTGTGTGATAGCGACTCTTGTTGTCCAGGAAGGAAAAGTCTTTTTCGAAGGCGGTCGGCCGGCAGCAAGGCCCGTTGCTGACCTTGTCTCTGCGGCCCTTCTTCTTGAGGCTTGTCCGCATTATGTGCTCCATGGTGATGTCATAGTTGTGCCGGTGAGCCGTGCATTTGCCAATGCAGTAGCGAAGCCGCACTGTCTCGTCGCTGTCGTAGCCGAGACCCAGTTCACTCACGGTGAGCTCCAGCTCCCTCAAAGAGCAGGGCATATTCCTCCGGGCTCTTTTAGTCCTTCGGGCCTGCTTCTCACCAAGATGCTGGCTCTTCCTCCGCTTCCTGTCGAGCAAGGTCCCGACCACATGCTGAAGCTCGCCCTCTGTGAAGCTCTGGAACATCGTGGAAACTGACAGAAAAGACATTTATCAACGTCTGTAGACAGCTGGTAAAAGGATTGTCAGATGTTTGTGTAATCTTGTGAACTGTTTGCATATCTGATTTCCTCAATAATCAGATATGGAAACAGGACAGATGGTTCAGAGAGATAGCATTCTTTAGCTAGTGGGATGATGAACCTCATGTGTAAACAAAGTTAACTTTATCTGACATCACAACTACAAACTACAAACTCGTCTTATCACCATCACATCACAGACCACAATAGACTTCCCTGTAGCCCGCAAAGTCTGGCGAATGCCTCTAAGGGAGGTCATGTGGAACCAGAGGAAATAGGGTATATCATCCTCTACTGAAATTACAACTGCTTCTTTGGAGAGCCAGTGAGCTATGAGGCGCTAATTGACTGCAGATTATTGTGAGACATCAAAACCTGCTCTATAAACAGTCAGAGTCAGGTACTAAGTGTTTCTGTCTGAACCCCAGCAGTCTTTTCACATGACACCTTATCTCAAAACCAGACAAGGAAGGAGGGCAATAATAGTTTATCTTACACTCTGAGAGAAGAGAGCTCATCTCGTTGGTTGAGCGGGTTCTCCGACTGTGAAGACCACTCATCTGCTGGGTCGATTCTGCTTCTCCTGCTGCTGAAGATGGTGGTGGAGATGTGGGTGAGGGCGGCAAGGCCTTGGAGGTTAATTCTGAGGATGAAGATCGTCTTGACGAGGATGAAGATGTGTGCTGAGATTTTGTTTTAGTTTTGAGCTGTCCCAGAGTGGCCATGTTTCTAACAAGGAGGATGGACAGGGCTGCACCACAGAGCATGAAGGCAAAAGTAGCACCTTTCCATAACTTCATCTTAGAACGTGGAGGAGCATTGAAACTCTGTTGGCAGAGGCGAAAACAGACAAACGTCAGACATGTTACAACAGTCACACTTTCAAACCTGGAAGCCGAACTCTAAACATGTCACATTAAAGCACAGAGAACAATGCAAAAACTGTTATCTCCCGCACCATCACACGTCTTTGACCTTCCCTTGAGTCTGCTTCTCTCAACAGGGCTTTTATTTTACTGTCAGTTTACTTTTTCTGATTCCCCTGTCAGATCATTTTCGCTCTAAGTGGGTTCATGATCTGCGAGCTTGACATCACTTGCTGACACCTGAGAATGCAGTGTGTGTTTAATCGCTGCTGGCTGCAGAGGAAAAAAAAAAACCCTGCAATTTCTTATTTAAACTGAAGGCAGGTTGGAAGAGCTTTGTAACCCCTTGCTCCTTTAAGCCTCTTTAAAGTTTGTGTATTGTATCAAAAATACCCGATGTGCATGAAGAAGCCTCTTCTTCATTTCTGAGGGAGAAAACAGCTTCTTGTTAATGTTCCTGAAACATCATTTTGTAAAAGGGGAGAATCCATTTCTTCCTTTTCAGGAATCTCTTAACCACACCTATTTGCAATGCTATGTATGATGAGGCCTCAGTGAATATGTGTTTGGACATCCCTTCATCGTATACTGCCCCACCCTTTCTATAGACACTGCGCCACAGCAGCCAAAAAGCTCAGTTTGGGGGAATTATATCTTATTTTTCTCTCTCCTCATTGTCATGCCACAGGTATTTGAGAAGTTTTACAAGCTCCCCTCTTTGTATTTTTCAGATCATGTCACCAGTGAGCAAAACATTTCCCCAGAGCCGGAAATGGTATACTGGCAGTCACTAACAGCAAATCCAGACCAGCCTTACAAAGTGTTTTGCCAGACTGGATTCTGTAGCGTATGTACACAGGCTGCATGAGTGTTTACAATGGGACAAAATGTCACATAGCTTTGTCTAGTTTTGTAGGGAAACAAAAATCTGACATGAATGACCCCAGGAAGTTTGCACCTTCAGCATGTGCGTTACTCCTGATGACGTTAAAACACAAAAGTTCATGAAAAATAGCAAAAAAAACCCCCAAAAAAACCAAACACCAAACAAACTAGGAGCTTGTTGTAGTTTTCTGGTGGAATTTTACTTTTTGCGGTGAAGTAAGTAAGAAGAATGAAAAAATAGGAGAACTATAGGCAAATTCAGACAGCGCTCCACGGCTTCTGAGTGTTTTGGGTACCGCAAAGGGAAAAATACAAAGAAAGTGCATGCATGAGTTGGAGTGGAATAAACAGTGTATAAACAGGTATAACCAGTCCTATCAGTCAGAGCTTGACTCATCACTCATAATTCCATATGGGCTTGACGTGGTAAGCAGCCTCTGCGCAATGGAGGGGCAGACTGGTATTTATTTAAAAGTCAAACATTTCAGCTAACAACCTCATTTGACACAGTCTGTGTAAGTTAAACGTGGCGCTGTGGCTGCTGCAAACTGCTTCTCAGTCTCCGTCTATACGTTTGACCTCCACTGGTTTTCGTTGCTTTATATCCTCCATGGAAAGACTTATTTTGTTTCTGTTGGTTCAACACCAACTCCTAACACCAGAAATCTCACTACTCCTGTTCTAAATATGATTCATTTGCAATTTAAAATGATCCGGTTTGTAATGATTTAAGGCAAAGGATGAGATCATTGTTTTTTTATGCCATTAACAGGTCAGTTTTGGATAATCACTCAGCCTTGGCGTTAGCTGTTTCACACGGCCGGGATACATCAGCACCCGTGGCCTGTTCTCTTTGCAGCTCATCTTGATAAAACAATTAGCTCGTATAAAACAGATGAGTCCTTCGACGTCTTAGTCGCTGACACTGGGTGAAGCGTGGTCGTCAAACACTGATCTCATGTCCCTGAAGACACTTTGATTGTCATAATTGCTCCACTCAGAAACACATTAGTCCCATCTGCAGTCGATTGGCGCCAATAAAAGTGCCAAGGAGCATTCTGCAGCTTGTTCAGATGGTCACGGGTGATTAATCAGAACAGACATTTAATATCTACCACTGGCCCCTGCTGTCGTGGACATAAATATACAGATATTGATAGCGGGAAGAGGCGCCAGTGTTTTCCTAGGCGTGCAACGGACAGACATGGATGAGTGGTCCACTTCCTGTAAGGACCAATGCTGCTGTTTTTCAGCAAACAGAGAAGAGCAACAACGCAGAGGATATAGCGGAACCCCAGAGGACTCTCCAGCAGAAGGAAAAGTCATCCACAAACTGAGGCATAAAAGTGCAGATGAGTCACAGAGACAACTAAAACAGCTCCCGCACAGGAGTGTGTCTGGTCCTCACCAGGCAACAGTGCTGATGTGCCCCTGCACGCTCCGGGATAAGGCCGGTTGAAAGCGTGAGGCCTAAAAGCAAATGCAGAAAATCATCCATTCACAGAGAAAAGACAAAGTCTGCATGTGTGAAAGGATTTTGTGTTTCTAGTGAGAGCCGGCGTGAATATGAGGTATGCAAAGAAATCATAGCCTTCCCCTAATGTTTGCTGTCGGCCATGTGCCACCTGAAGAGCAAACAACAGAGTGAAAACAGTCCGGCGGGATGACTTACATGACTGAGGCAAACCATGAAAGTGAACTGCTTAGGGAAGAATTCCTCAGTGTGTCAAAGCCATTCCTGAGACATTATGTATTCTCCAACGCGTGCATCGTACATCGGAGCTCCATCGTCAACCCTCAACCGAGCTCTTGTTGCAACTCAAAGATCGCATTATTTCAAACGGCACAATAAAATTGATGTTTTCAAGGAATAATTGGGTCAGCGGCCATGGCGCTGCTAAGCTGGCGGTAATGTAATTACAGCAGCATGGCACTCGCGTCCTCCCCTCCCTCCCATGCCAGAAGGAGACACTCAACAGAATGCCGCAGCCTATGGAAGATGAACTGGAGATCTGTCAAAATGGGGATAAGGGGCGTCTGTGGTTAACACTTTTGAATGAAGCCGGCAGACAGGGGGTGCCTTCTTTGTCAGCTTGCTTGGATCTTGACCAGTGTGACAGAAGATCACAGAAAGGAATGAATGAAGAGCGTCTTTGTGCTGGAAAAAAGCAGATACGGACTTTTATGTCTCGCCACTCTCCCCAGAATTTATTCCTATACATTCCCTAAATACAGCCTGTTTCTGTCTCACTCACTCACGCTCCCTCCCTGTGACTCACATACCATAAACACACACACGCAGCAATTTGCGCGGTTTCACTTTTCCCAAATCATATGACATGGCCTTGTGTAGAAATCGAGACAAAGTCTAACCTTCCATTGTCGTCCAGACACCCACTTCACTTCCAGGGCGCACACACACTCCCAGCAGTACCATCACATAACACTAGATAATCCAGCTTACATAATACTGCTGCTTCTTGATATCTAGACATGTCCACGGGTCTAACCATTGTGTATTTGCCACTGCACAACCTGAGGCCTCTACCTACAGAGCATTTATTACCACGCTGTGTGTTCCAGCTCAGCTCCACCCATGTGACCGGCTGTCTCTGCGCTACTCTGAACACACCCCATAAATACCTGCGCTGTTAAAGATAACACAGGAGCATAACAAACACCTGGAAAGGCACCTACTGTGTTGTTGCAAGGAAACAACGTGCTTTAGGGAGTCCTAGAGAGGCATTGTCTCGTCTTTTCCCTCTTAAGTGAGCATCAGGAGGCCTGGGGACAGCTAGAGAGTGCTTGGGGAGGTAATAGGGACATATTCCAAAGATCAGGGCGGGATTAGCACTAATGCCTGCCGGCTTTATCAGTCACGTGGGTTAACACCTGGCTGCAGTGTTGGTGGCGGAGCCCGGGCCTTTCTGCGTGTGTGTGTGTGTGTGTGTGCGTCTGTGTTAATCCATCAGACACCTCTAACTCAGGGGTTAGGCCAGCATGCAGGGCCAACAGAGAGAGCACCAGCAGGCGCCTCTTCTTCCTCCTCTTCTTCCTCTTCTTCTGACGCCGCTTCCTCTCCTAAAACCTGTCCTGCTCTGCGTCAGAATAATGAAGAAGAAAAGTGACAAGCTCAGTTAGTTAGATCTGGCGTGTTGGCACCAGGGTGGGCCAAAAGGCTGTAAAATAAAGTGGATGTTCTGAGCCAGGATTGGCTGTTCTAAATCCAGCCTTGGTTCTAATGCAACTGAAAAAGGCTTAGGTTAGACTGTGCTGTAATTTTGCTGGGCAACGGCTTCGTTTGGCTCGCGCTCTGTCACTCAGTAACCATAGGATAATTAAAACAAGCCTGTTCCTTGTTAGTGGCAAAGCTGCCGTTCATTATTGAGAAGAAAAAAAGGGGGAAAACATCTGTGGGTAATATAGCAATCATTTTTTTACACACATTCTATAAATACTAAACATAATTCCTGCTTCCTTTTAATCCACTAGATGTAGGTGAGTAGTTAAAAAGATTTGATTTTGGAAGCCCTGCTATCACATCCCACAGACTTATGCAGATTAATCCAGTGACCCAACAGCCTAGCACGAAATCTCACAACTCAAACCTGTTGCGCTCGGGGTGGCGTTAATGAGGTGCGAGGGGAAGACACGCTTTTAGATGCACATTTGACACCTGTCCCAATTTGTCTGACCCTTTCTATTACGAGTGGAGTTAAGTCAATGTATACTTCTGACACGCATTTAAATAGCCCTTTCTCGCAGACAAAGGGGTGACATGAGGCTTCGCAGGAAAGCGTCACCTTGCCTCGCCACTCTTTGCGCGAGCTGTGGCGTAAGATTGATGCTGTCCCTGCTACTTTCGAAAGAAGAGTCCGTGAGCTGCTATTCTGGCTGCTAATCTGTCTATGCCAGATCCTCTTTTAACACAGCAGCATCGCCTCTAAACCCATGTTAAACATGTTGATGTTGCTGTTACAAAAGGTTTGACGGCCATCTGGCACATGCTGAATACCACTTTCAAATATGACCCACGCGAGCAAGCGCCAGCAAGTACAAACATCTGAAATATGATGACATTATAAATCTTTATAAGCCCGTGCTCACTGACATTAATTATTAGCATGCACGATGTATATTTTAGCGTGTATCTGACATAAAATTGCTGATGAGCAATGAGGAGCAGTGCATCAGTTCAGCTTCCTGTTCAGTTTCCTCCAGTTATGGCCAGCTTTGGCAGGTTATGAAAGTTGAACGGCTCAATTGACTTCAGGCTTAACCTCTATCCGGCCTCTTGGGACTCTGCTAGATACAGTATAATCTCTACGTATGATATGGGCTTAGTGAGAAGGGATCATCACTTCTGTAAAATGCCCATAGTGAGTATCATTAAATTTGCCTCCCTCAGAGTTCCTCAATTATAATTTCAAATTACGAGTTTTGCAATTTGTAATTTTATCCAGCTCCTCTTAATTATTTAAACTATTGAAGGCGCAGCTCTGCAAAAAAAATAAATAAAAAAGGCTGATCTCTGAAAGGACGGACACAGAGGAAATATAATCGTCTGAAATAACTATGTTGTACAATAAGCAGTGCTCCAACTTTTGGGAAAGGAAAGCCAGAGAGTATTTAGAGAGCAATTATGCATGATAATGAGGCAAACCACCATGTTGGATAAGTGGCAGCAAAAGAAAATATTCCTCCCTGACAAAACAAACTCGTCCTTGTGGTGAGAGGTTGTTCACATTCTGCAAGAATAGAATAATAATTCTTTTTCTCGTTGCATATCCAACAGAGCAGCGTGGCCTTTATAATCAGTGGTAACTGCTCTGCAAACATTTCGTGACAGGCCGCTGTGCAGTACTGACATGCGGTACCAGCAAGGGCTGCTTGTTGATACAGATAATCCAACGTGTGTTTTCTGCCACTCAAGCACTTGGTGAGGCATCCCTGTCAGCGGCACCTAACGCCTTCCCCATAAGCTGCCGGCTTAAACTAACAAAAGAAGATGTGGTGTCCTTACCGTTCGGCCGGCTAATCCAGACTTAGCTGCGTGGCGTCGTCTTCAGCTGACCTCCACAGGCAAGTGCTGGCTGGGTAAGTCCATCATCATCACAGGCGAGGAGTGAGGGCAGGACTCCTACTTGTTCCCCTGAAAATCATCACAATTCCCTGTGCCTGCAAGTAGGGGAGGTGTCCTGACTTGAATCAGGTCCAGAGTGTTTTATTCTTTTATCATGTTTGCACTTCCATTGAACTCGTTTACGTTGCGAAGATCAAAATCAACATTCCTCTGAATATCAAAGTGTACTTCATGGCAGTCAGAGCGATCCATTCAAAAAGAAGATAGCTGCAAGTTTAGAGGAGTTCCTGACTTGGCATGTGGTTCACTTCAGAAAACTTCTGTCATCATGCTTCTCCATACAGAGTGAATGGTCCCATTTTTTTGCACAAAGCTGAACCTGAAACAGAGCAACAGAGCAAAACAGAGTGTCATGTCAGAAACAGACCTTACAGATGCCTTAACTTTTGTTTCATCTGTTGAGAATCTCCTTCCACTTCAGGTCATTTTATCCCAGCGCAGCAGCCCTGATGGGAAGATAATCCACAGCTCCTTACCTCCTCTCCTGCAGCAGGTATCTCTTTGGCTCCAAGGAGGGCAACTCTGTGGGTTGAGAAGAAGATGAGTTAGGGTGAAGAGGGAGAGCGTGGTTACCGTAAGCGGAGCAGAGTGCTTCTCTGATGCTTCTGCCTGCCTCCCCCCTCAATTGTTGCTCCTCCTCCTCCATAGTTGTGCTTGTGGGCCGAGTCAGATTACTCTTGACATGATAATCTCCCTGGCTCTAGCTCCAGGAGCACTAAAGGATGCTTTGGCCTGAGCAACGGCTTACATTTACCTTCTGCCACAAGAGAGTCTGCCATCTTAAGTGGGCGATTGGTAATAGCCTCCATTGGGCAGATCAGTGCAGTCTGAGGGGGGTATGTCGAAGCAAGTGTCTTTCAATCTTTTAGGGGGAATTAAGAAAGTCCACAATTGGTTTAAATGGTGCTAAGACAACACTAACCCCAGTTAAATGGAATTATCACAGCGGAGGTATTTCACGATGATTCAATCTACAGTTGGCCGGAGATAAAACCAGGGGTGTTGTTGTTGAGAATCTCACGTTCACGTCTCCTCCAATACAAACCGGTATTTTAGCCCTTGAGCCTTGAGCAGCAAATGAGGAGCAGATGGTTGTGCTTTTGGAAGGTATCAGGCGCTCCAGACTGCAATCTAAATAAATACCCCATCCACGAAGGGAAATGCGTCAGGTGTGTGGGGTCAGTCATATATAAACAAAGGCCGAGCAGTTTGGAGACGAGTGAAGCGATGCATGAGGGAGAGAGACGGAGGCGGGGGGATACACAAAGTCTTACAGGTGCTGTATGAGAGTATAAATCTACAGGTACGGTGTTGATCTAAACAGAATTATTTCTGCAGCCGGTGATGTTAATATAAAGCAGCTTGAGTAATAAAGGCAGAGTAACAACAGGAAGCAAATTATTTGCTAACAAATATCTCATTCTGACGCCATGAGTCATTCTCATATCCTCGGGCCAAATGATACACAAATCACGCTTTGCAAAGTTCCACTAGAGAGGCGGAGATGTGGATAACTTTCTAGGACTTAAAATTCCTTCGGTGTTGACTGGGAGGAAAAAGGGAAAAACCAAAGGAATCTTTACCCGAGTTTCGTCTCATACCAAAAGTGTGTATTGATGGATCTCCTGAGGTTGTTATGTCTGCGACCTAAAATGTAGTTTTCATGTGAAGTCCGAAGTAAGGCCAGCGCAAACCCTGCTGTTCACCTCAGCTTCAACTTTTCAGCGCTGACCTGAAGGAAAACGCCGTGCCACAAACCAAGACACAGTTCGTGCTCTTCTTCACACTGACAATACTTTGCAGGTGCCAAATCATCAAGATACCCCCCCCCCCCCCCAAAAGAGGGATAAAACATGCGAATTATTACAGCTAACTTGTTTGACATACACCTCAATTATAGGCCAGAGGAGCCTATGTAAACACATAATGACTCCCAGTTAGCGGGGGATATCGTGCTTTTCTACCCTTGAAAAGACCTATCAGCGCAGAAACATTTCCTGACATGAGGCAGGAACATTTGAGCTCTATACATATTGTCCACAGATGTGTTAAGTTTTCACAGACCAGCCTACACTGCAATAAAAAGCCCAACAGCTGTTAATTGCCAAATCAAGTCAGAGACAATAAGAGCGAAACACTTGATCCACGTACACTGCAGAGTCTCACTCAACAGCTAAGATTACATTAGTCATGAAGACAGTCTGACATTCAGCGTATACAATAGAGAAAAAAAACATCAACAAAGTATGTTTCCAAATTAAATATGATAGAATCCCATGCACATCAAAATGGATCTTTTCCACTGGGTGTGGATGAGTGAAGAAACACATTTTGTTTAGGTTTGGGCAAGAATTTAAGGAAGCCCTCAATCAGTAAAACTATAAACACGCCATTCCAGTTGAGGTGTCATTAGAAAGGCTGGAAATAAGGCACAAATGTTGCTACTACGCTCGTCTTGCACAAGATGCGGTTTGATGATTGGACGAGTAGCCCTCAGCCAAATGTCATCTCGGCGAGTGGAAAACTACTTTTTAGAGAACCAAAATCTAAACAGGCATTTGTGAGAAAGATGCAGCGAGACAATGAGGGCTTTTTCTGAACGTTTCATGATGAAAGACAACACCTCTTTCTTGAGAGAAAAGTGGTAACAAGGTAAATCCACCCTGGCCCAAGAACAAATATACACTGCAATTTGCAGTTGTGACCAAAAGAGATGAGGCCCCATACGTGCAGAGGCCACTGGTGTTTCATGAAGGGCACGCACTTCAACTTCAGCACTTTAACGCCTCAGTTTGTGTTACAATTTGTACCTTCAGCTAATATATGATGTAGTCTATTTACCAGCGTCGCGGTGTGTTTACTTCCTACAATAACTACAGCGTGACAAGTAGGATGAAGTCAGTGTTTAAAATAACAGTCGTGAACACAGCTAAATGCTGCCCCCATCTGTCAGTGGTTTACAACTACATGGTGTCCAGAATAAACAATCCCTCGCCGTTAGTAAATACCACAAGTTTCGTTATTTATTGGAAAAATGATTAAATTTTTGTAGTGTGTTGTTGCTCCACATATCTGCCAGTGTTAACCATCACAGGTGTTGTTACTCCATCTGCCGCAAAAGCTTCACTCTGCCCTGAAAGCCCTTGGTGTCGTCTGGGCCGAAGGGCTGACGCAGCACTCTTTGCATCAGGCAGGGTGCGTTCAGACGCCCGGCAACCATTGGGTTTAATGCACTAGCTGCAAATTTGCGCCTTAGCACCCAGGGGACCTGAGAATTCTCTTTATCACAGTCTCCAGAGCACCAGCTCATTCTGCCGTACCTCTGACTCAAACCACAGAAGTATGTGCCACAATGGCCGGTGGATATCTGCTCTGAGGTCCTTTGCATGGAGCTTTCAGAGGACTCCTGGGGATCTGGCGTGTCTGGAGTATCATCAGAAACTTTATCCGGCGAAGAGGGTTCTTCCTGGACTGAGTCCTCAGAGGTTTCAGGTGGATTTTCCTGGGTTCTTCCAGGTTGGTCCCTGTTGTTTTCCTCCAGTGGCACCTCTGTGGTGATGCTGTGCATTGACCTGAATCCCAAAGGTGTAACACACATGCCCTCACCGTTTGACTTCTCCTCCTCTGCTTTCAGGACAGCATAGGCCTCACGAACGGCCTCCAGATGATCAAACTTCACCACTGCGCACAAATGTTGTCCAAGCTCTTTGTGACGTTTGGCGTAGCACTGCAGCTCCTTGGGAAGCTCTTTGCCAGGACGAAGGATCCAGACTGAGGTAACGCTGCCGAAAGCACCAAACTTTTGAAGGATCTTCTCTGAGAGTGAGGAGCACTCTGGGGCTTCGTCTTCTTCGGTTTTGTCCACAGAAATGTTCCAGATGAGGAGGAGCCTGCTGGTGGGGGAGCACAGCAGCCATTTGGGAAGCGGCTCTACCCGCCTCACTTTGGTGCATTCATCATTCACCTCCAGAAGGTCTGAGTACTCTGCTCCCGCCAGGGTCAGGTACCAGTTTGTGGTCAGGACCTTTATCTGTGACAAACAATGGCAACATCAGCTGTGTTTGCACTTTATTGTATTGTTACTCAAGGAATGCAAACACCACAGAAAGCACACAAAATCGTGCTTTTTATGTATATATACCTTTTTCAAACAGGTGAGGAGCTTGAGACTGACGTAACCCTGCCCGTTCTTCTGCACGTGTTTCAGCAGGAAGCCGTCCTCTGCCAGGTGGCTGTCAGAGAACAAATCCTCCAACTGGGCTTTAATCTTCAAGCAGAGCAACTCACCCTCACGGTCTTCTTCATCTTGGGCAGTCTGTGCATTCTCTCTACAAGAACACATGACTCAACATCACGATATACTGCAAATGGAGATTAGTCAACCATATGTTTTCTTACCCAGTCGTGTTACTCATGGTATCTCCTGGGGATAGTGATAACAGGTCACCGAGATGTGCTGTTTCTTAGCAGAGTAAAAGCAGCAGGCTCGATAGAGTTGATGCAACTGAATAAAGAAAAACATGCACCTGGATACAGCTCATACAAGCACAATAATGCCAGTTGGTTCTGTGGGATCCAAAACAACATTTTGTAAAATGCCACAAGCAAAATTCCACATTACACACCACCAACTCCACCACCAGTATTAACTCCAAACAAAACATTCATGTAAACAAACTATTAGTCTGTTGTTAACTGAATATTGTCGCTGCTAAAATTAAGGCCCACCCTGCGCAACAGGAATAAGAGCATCGGTATCAGTGTTATTATTTTCACAGAAAAAGAGCAGTAACATAATTAAAGTTGTGAATTTCTGCAGCAGGGTTCAGAGCTCAGTGCACAGTCAAAATTGTGATATTGCCGCACTCCCAAACACAAAACACAGCACTGAAGTATGAAACAGTAACAGGAATTAATGTTTAAGTGCAACTTTATATCCTGTTTGTGGACTTTTGTCTTTAAATAACACAGCATGTTTGTGCTACTGCATGAGTCACTCCCACATGTTGAGAGTGTCATTGAATCCGTTACCTGAGAATACATACCGTTTGGTTCCTTCCTCACGTTGCGATCATTACACGTAGGATAAATAGACAAATCCAAATCTTTGAAGGCTTTTCCACAGATAGTCATTGCTGATATGTGACATCATCACAGCAGTGAATTAACAGGCTGTGTGGGCTGCTGGTGAGAGGTCGAATGAGCTACCTTTTGGTTCTCTGAGAGATTCAACGTGGCCAAATAAGCAACAAGCAAATTAAAATTGGCAAAGGCATCTAAAAAAAATATTATAAGAATGATGTCTCCATGGCAACATAAGCAAACAACTGTATGACTGTCATTTGTTTCTGTGTCCCACTTGATCACAGTATAATGAAGACAGAGTAGCTCAATCCACAGTGAAAAATAAAATGAAATTTACAGACAGGACTTTTGCATCCACCTGATAAGATGCACTGCATTGTGGGATTGCGTGCAGAAATGTAACTTACACGCCACCGATGCAGTTTTTTCTTTTCACTGTGTATTATTCAGTGGATAAATTTTACACTGAGAAAGCAGACATTCAAATAAAATGTCAGACATTAAAGGTTGTTTAGTAAACACAGCCTGATTTTGGACAGTCTCAGCTGATCTGCTTCGTCGTAGGTGTGATTTGATTGACAGTGGTGTCTCTATGGCAACGTAAGTGAACAACACAACCATGAGAGTCACTGGATTCTAATTCTTGCACTCTTCAACTCTGATTGGTCCACAGAAATATGTGACCTCATCTTTATCCAGCAGAGCCCAGCCCACAGTCAGAGGGGCACATACAAAAAAACAGAAATACAGGAAACATCTCAGGTGAAAAAACCTGAAAGAAATAATTAGTGACGACATTAAAGCCATCGCCATGGCAACAGAGAAGACCACCACCATCCGTTGTTGTGCCCTAATGCAGTCACTTATATCAAGAAGCTGATTAAGACAATTAAAAAATATATGACAAAATATACGAGACCCCTGCAAACGCACACACACTTCACACATTCATTAAATTTTGCAACCAACAGGATCATTAAACGAACCAGAAACCAGGATTTGTACAAAAACCCAATTATTTAACTTTATTAACATCAATGTTTTTTCTTTTTCATCAACAGTTTCTTCTTAAATTCCAGTTCTTTATCAACAAATAGAAAACAGACTGTGTGTACAACAGATCGAACCCCTACAGCACTAAGCATTCACAAGGTAAAAATGAACATTTTAGTTTTTCGCCAGCGTTTTCAAGTCCCCCCTCCCTCCCACCGCCGCTGCCGCCACCTCCACCACCAATGTCGCCACCACGTTTAGGCCTCTCGGATCAGACGCTCCCCTCCTGCGGCTCAAGTGGGAGAAGATGTGTGCTTGAGTTGGTGTGATGGCTCACGCTGAGTGAGGAGTCGTCCATTTCGATGGGTGGAGTGGGATGGGGGGGTTTGTGCTGTTTTTCCTCATTCAGACGGACAACCAGCTGTCAAAGTTACTATGGTAGTACAGTAGATACAATGGTGTTTCCATTAATACACACTCTAGGACAGCAGGCACTCTGCAGTCTCTAGGGTTGGGAGATCAGCAGAATTAATCCTTTTTAACAATATACCTTTGAAGCTGTGTATATATCTATGTGTAATTGTACATATATATAATCAATCATAATTATATATATATTTATAGTTCTATTTCTGTATAAAATAATATCAGGTTTCAGTCCAAAGGGCTGAGTCTCTTTCCCTCTGGTAGGAATGGTTGATTCTGTACAGGTGCCAGCGTTCACGGCTCTGCTCCTCGGCCCATATGAACCACGTCCGCTCCTTTCTGTCTTGTGCGGTTCAACCCCGGCGAACCGACCAGGTTAATGGGCAGTGAGGAGATGGGAGGGACTTGAAGAGCAACAATATTCAGAGATCAGGGAGTTTCTTTTCTGTCAACTACCCTTTGGGTATAAAAGTCTGTTTTCCTCAGGTAAGTTCTCCGCCGTGGAGTATGAAGGCCTCAATGCCATAGGCTTCTGATGAAAGACAAAAACAAAACAAAAAAAAAAGACGTAGAAATCATGTGCTTTCCGTTTCTGTACACCTCTGATTTAGTCTCTTGTTAGCTAATTCACTTTTTGTTTCATAACTAGCTACCATGTTTACAGGACAAACTTTAGCAAGTGTGTGCTCTCAAACTTGATTTTTCATCGAAAACAGCAAGTGAAAAGGCAATTTTTTTTTTTTTGACTTGTTGAACTGAGTAAGACCAAAAACAATGAATATGACACATAATATGAGTAAAACAATAATGTCATGTGACAAAAGAAATCTGACAGCAGCTCAGAGAACAGTGGTCCTCCTGTATTAGTATCTAGGAACGTGTTAAAAATACATGTCCCTTGTGCTAAAGTACCCTAAAATAAAAATAAAAACAACCAAAAAAAGTACCGATTATGAAAATAATGCGTGCCCCAGGACGGGCAGTTTAAGACAGAAGAAATGTCTGGTGTTAAAATGATTATTAAAAACAACAAATACACTAAACAATAACATTTGACATAATGAATCATAGTATTGACAATATAATCAACATAAAAACAGAGTAAACACTCTCTTAGTGCTACCAGTAGCCTTTGACAATCAGGGAGGTTTGGCCTCGACAGAGCAGAGAGGCGAGCTGCCGGTCTGCGCTGTCGCATCTGTACAAGAGTTGTCATATTTGTCATAGTCATCGTAATGTTTCTGTTAATATTTTTAAAGCAAAATCTCATGTGGTTGGTTAGGTCGGCGTGGATCTCTGTGATTGGTTGAACCCGTTGCCGGGTTTGCAAGCGCGTCCCTTTCTCCCCCCCCCCCCGGTAGCGGCGAGGGGTTGGGTTTTAGGGGGTCAAGTGAGTGGATGGTGGCTGAGATGGGACACTTGGCACACTCCTGAGAGGTTTGACCAGGGAGGCTGCTCAGTGGGAGTGGTTATGTTGCATAGTGGTCAAAGCTCCCCAGGTACTCCAGTGCTG
This sequence comes from Datnioides undecimradiatus, assembly GCA_008933995.1. Taxonomy (NCBI): domain Eukaryota; kingdom Metazoa; phylum Chordata; class Actinopteri; order Lobotiformes; family Datnioididae; genus Datnioides; species Datnioides undecimradiatus. The sequence goes on from WARS01000052.1 coordinate 4,524,619, forward strand.
CCCTGTAGCACAACTGGTACTGGTCCTGGAGACAAGACAGAGATAAATCTCAATAAGAAAGTCTGCATCCATGTCTGGAATATCACATGGTCTGTGGTCTTTTCAGTTCAAGGAAGATCTCTCATTCATTTCTCATTTTAAAGGTTTAGAAATAGGATTTTTTCCAAATCTGAGTTGTGTTTGCTGTCCTAACTATTCATATGAACCAAATAGGAGTGTATAGGAGTGAGAGCTGATTTAAATTCACAACATGTCTGTCTTCTTTAAAAAGCATTTCACGATGTTTTGTCTGTTTGCTGTGTAATGAACTCATCAATTCTTAATTTGAGGAACGTCTGACAGCAGTGGTAGCAGCAGATGAGTTGAAAACGTGACTGAACAACATCCTCGCCGCTGCTCAGCTCTTACCTCGGTCTGCACCATGGCAGGCCGCTGGGTGCGAAGTGTCTTCACTGTCTGGAAGAGGTCGACCACTCCCTCGTACCTCATCCTCTCCAGCACGATGCTCAGAGTGATGAAGACTCCGGTCCTGCCCACCCCGGCACTGAGGATCACACACACACAAGAGCGGTTTTTACATCTCCAGCTTATTGTATGTTGGCAAATAAAGCCCAACTAGAATATAGTCTTATTAAAAATGCTTTCTGACCTGAATGTGACATGAGTTTTAATACCCATTCTGTTTCTTTTGTTGTAATAATGCTCTGTATACACAGTAACGTTCAACAGCACCACAAACGACAGCCTCTTTAATTACCAAGTTGAATTAACTCTCGTCTATCGGTAAAACCTTCCTGATAGTACCGCCTACTGCAGATACAATACAACAGACTGCGTTACCTTCAGCCAGGTGTACCTAATAAAGTGGCTTCTGAGAATAATTTGTGGAAATGTTTTTAAACGCTGAAATGCCATTTAAATGCAATTTTCCACACAAAAAGCGTTAAAGGATCAAAGTGCAGAAAATCACAGGTAAAGTGAAATATAATATACACCTCCACATTACACGCCTCCATCATTATCTTGTGCTTTGTGGAGGTTGAACGCAGATTATATGCCATTTGAAAGTGCAGGGAGAATCACAAGGACTCTGCTGATACATATTCAAAATTCACACATTTCATCACATTTGCAAGCGTGTGCACAGCTCCAGAGTAGCAGCCATCCTCTATGCCTGCAGATTTGTCTTAATTTTATGATTTTTCTGGGCCAAGTTTCCTCCTTACCTGCAGTGTACAGTGATTGGTCCATCCTGTCCAAACTGTTCCTTGGTTTTGTGCACTTGTCCAATGAAATCAATGAAGCCCTCTCCAGTTTTTGGCACTCCTTGCTCTGGCCAGTCAGTGAACTGGAACTGGCGGATTGTTCTGGACTGGCCATCCTGAGGGGCAGCAAAATAAGGAGTTTAAGTACATTTAAGAGGCACGCTGCATTGATCAGTAGCAAAGACTGACATGGAGCTGATGTATATCGTGTGCATAATTCTGCTGAGCCTTCTTTGATGCTGTAATTTATCTCTATGAGCAAACAACACTCTGCTGCACTTTGTGCTTCACACATCTCTCCCTGCGGCCTTCGCTTTAATATGCACTCAACAAATAAACACCACAGCACAGCTTCTCAGCTGAGGTCCACGGGTGCCGTAACCCTGCTGCCTTTCACTGCTGCCATGTAATCATCTAATTTACACCTGGGATGTAATATGAATGAAGTTGATGACCTGGTAGGAGAGAAAACCTGCAGAATGGAGGCATTCACAGAGCAGGACTGATAAATCCTTACATGCAACATGGAGTCACACATTTAACGGCTGGACCGGTGTGTCAGCCTGTGTGAACGTAAAGGGGAATTTTGTTTTATACCTGGACCTTCTTTTCTAACGTTTTGCTGTCTGAATGACCACTAGGGACGACAATTTTTAAAATTGGTCCAGTACTGAGCGAGCTGTTACCTGGGAAATGGGCTAGAAAGTGAAACATTGTGCTCTGTCAATGTACCTCCACTAAAAGTGTTTGTTTTTGATGAAATCTTAGTGTTACCTAAAAGATCAAAAACAATCATGTGTAACTACGTATTTCTCAACTGTGGCAACATCAGGCAGGTGCTTCAGCTTTCTTGCACTCATAGGTTTGTTGGATAAGGACATGTCCACATGTAACTGTGGCTTCATGTGGACGCTCAGACTCCCCTCCACACCTTGTCTGCAGTGACCATTTTAACCAGGATGCCAAACAAGAGAAGAAATCTTAAACCAAAGTGCAACTACCTAAGGAAACATGCTGTCCAAGACTGGAGGGACTGGCTGCAGACAGGGTGGAGGTATTGTTATTAGCTAAAGTTATTAAGCTGACCTGACATCAGTGCACAGAAAGGCAGGTTTCATTATGCTGACAGACAATTTTAACAACAGTTTGAGTCTGTCAGTGGCAGGAACGAGCACTATTAGCAGTTGTACATCGATGGCGCGCAATTGTCCTGTATTGTACATTGTAGTCAGTTTGGTGGCTAGGAGCTCACTCAATACTGGACCAACTTCAATAATTATTGTCTCCAGTGGTCACAGCCCAGAAAAATACCCCTTCAGTGTTTTTTGTGCATGTTTTGAGTCCATTTCCAATCTGTGTGTCTTTCAGTGAACATCCGGTATAGTATATATTATGCATATATTAGAAAGAAGGAGTGGATGTGGGATTAGAGTGTGGCTGTGCTGTGGGCCTTCTGATGACAGTAAAGTATATTTATAGCCCATTGAAACTACTGCATCACAGGGAGTTGCAGTACTGGCCCACGGGGATTGGAGGCTATGCTTTTCATATATTTTCACAGTGATCTCGAAACACACATGAGTCGTGCACTCACACTCTCACACACACACACACACACACACACACAATCCATAGAGCAGGCATACTGCTACTAAATCCGGGTAAACATGTTTGATGGTGCATTCACTTGATGTCAACCTGTCAGGAGAAATAACACGGGATACGTTCTGATCATCTCTACCTTGAAATCACAGTCGGTGTAATTCTTAACACTTAGCGCGACTGTCAGCGTTTGTATGAAAACCTAAAATTAAGATGGATTTGGGTCGGGCGGCTGTATTTGTGTAAAATGCCAATCAATCCTTACACACCCCCCCCCCTACATAGACACGTATGAGAAAAAACCAACATGCACGCGAGGGCAAACCCACAGATATTCACACACAGAGGGAGTTCAACGTACCCTGGCATCTGTGACTTTGAACTCTCTGAGGATGTACTGGGGCATGTTGTATTCAGCCATTGGATCCACCACAAAGTACTGGTACCTGGCTGAACGCTCTGCTGGCCAGTACTGATGGCACTTCTCCTGCAAAAGAAACGGGAGGCGACATTTGAAGTGCTAATATTTCAAGAACCTTCTTTTCACCCCCCAAACACATTCAGGAAAAAGAAACAAAAAACAAAAACGTTTACATAATGACTGCCTCGTGTACAAGAGCGGGATATTATTAGTGCAGGTTTCTGTATGTTATTAGTCATTTTGAATCATGAGAAGGTCTCTGCGTACAAAAGAAAATTGAGGAGAGACTAATCTGTGGTTTTTGATTCATCTTGGGTGGAAAAATATTTACATAATTTGTTTGTGTGCTTAACTACAGCAACGATGTGGATGAGGGCTTTTTTCATAAACTGTGATTATGGATGAGAGGGTGATAAAAGCTATAAAATGCAGCTGAGTGCTGTCAGAATCACCTGCATAATCACAAAAAACAGCTCAGGCAACGATATTATGGATTTAATCACAAGGGTATCAAGATGAGTGCACTGATTGTTTTTTGTCCTCAAAGGAACAGTTTGAAGTTTTGTGTGGTATGCCCACTGTCTTTGATGCTCAGAGTTTAATCACTTGATTGATACAACTCTAATATCTGACTCTTAAACATGAAGGTGGAGCCTGGAGCAGCGTAAACAGGGAGAAACATCTAGCCTGGTCCTGTCTAAAGGTAAAAATGTGGTATGAACCAAGGTCCTCAGTTGGAATCGATGGAAAACAGTAGGAGAATCCAGAAGGACCTTTCTGATACAGTCAAGCCAGCTGTTTCCCATTTTTTAAAGTGTTTGTACTATACTAAGCTGAGCTGTAGCCCTAACAGCTGTGAAAGCGGAGGCGCATTTCCCCAAATGTCGAACCACTATATTTAAGATTCATTCTCTGTCTTATTTGAAGCGTCTCATGACCCCAAAAGTCAAAGTTTTGTTCACCGTTACTGAAATCTTGTAAATTGTAAAAACTCTGGCTGTTATTAAAAAGCAGAACTGTACGGCGTATGCTCCCTTGCTACTAAAACATATCCTGTTTTTCTACAAAATGCTTTGCGGTAATGCAGTATGGGAATCATCAGTATGCTTGGAATGCATGGAACAGTTATTGACAAATCTGACACAGTAGCATGCAAGTTTCAACCCAGACGCATTCCAGTCACGGTGATAAGAAGAGCTAACTTTCAACCAAGCTGTTCAGGGTTGGAATGAATTAATATTTGAGCAGTGTGACGCAGCAGCTTAGCTGCACCGACCTGAGATTATTATCATTCCCTGAAATGGTCCAATGACCTTTCAGGTGCCGGATGTGTTCATATATGGCATGTGTTTATGTATTACCCGTCCCATCTCTCGTAGCTTGGTGAGCATGACGACAATGGTGGAGTTGTGCTCCCACAGCATCCTCCAGAAGTCCTCAGTGGTCTCTGCGAGCGGGCCCTGCGTAGCCAGGTAGGCCTTTTGCTGTCTGAAGACACAACACCACATAGAGGAAACAGTATTAAACACAGTATTTTTAAGTTTTATAAAAACATCACAAAGGATTAAGTTCAGGAGTGTTTAGACTGAGGAGAAGAAAAAGGCTCTAACTACAACCCAGACAAGCAGACAAGATATCAGACGTGCAACAAAACTGACATTTACAAAGTGCTCAAACACATTTAGACACTTTTTTTTTTCAAGAAAATCCAAACGCTGTGGAAGAGCTCCCTTTTACTCTATAAAAGCAAAACACGTGCTGTTTGGTGAACAACATGAGGTGCCAACAGAAGAAGGGCGTGTAGGAAAGGCAGTCAAACCACGAAACACCACGTTGAGTTAAAGCATTTAGCTGCCAGTTGTGAGTGTGTACGGTCCTGTTGTCCTTGTACCGTTTGTCACAACGGCTCTGCCCTAATGCCTACAAGACAAATCCCTACATGTTTAATGAACATAGCAAATAATCCATGGCAACTATCATCATCACTGAGCTATTCAAGCTTGAAAAGATCCTCTTCTCCTTCCTCCTTATTCTCTGTAACACACAGCGAAAGAGAGAGAGAGAGAGAGAGAGAGAGAGAGAGAGAGGAACAGAGAGGGAGGGAGAGAGAGCACTTGATATGCTCACTAAACTAGAGATGAGCTCATCCACTGAGGTGCCAGAGCTGTGCTGGTGTCCTACGTGACTTTGGTCCAGCTAAGCAGTCTTTTTGTCAAACAGCAGGTGGCAGCAGTGCACCGATCAGCAGAGAGAGAGGGGGAGCAGAGGAATCCAACACAAAACCCACGGATCGCTGTGCATGCACACGCTCACATGTTCGCAGCACATGTAAGCATCCAGGTGTACCACTGTATGCGTGCAGCAGTTTCACATGTACATTCAGACATGCCACTGCACACACGCATACACTCAGTCACACACTGAGCCACGGCTGAACAACTAATGAAGGTGCTGCAGGCAAGGCACTAATGTGGAACCGGGAGATTAGAATATGCTCAGGGCCTCGCTCGCACAAATAAAGAAACAACAGATTGGTGGAGAGAGGAGAGGAGATGGTATACGAGTAGGGGAAGGCAACAGAGTGAGGAATCAAATTAAAAAGATGAAAACGGGGGAAAGAGAAATGCAAAGTAAAAAAAGGGAGATGTACAAAGTAGAGGGAGAAGACGTGGAGAGGAAAATGCGAGGAGATGAAAAGAGTGAGCACTGCTCTCTCCAGCTGGTCATCAGAGTGCAAAGTAGGACTGACTGCTGAGTAGGAGAGGAGAGAGGAGGGAGAGGAAGATGAGAATGTAGGAAAAGGGAACATGAGAGCAGAAGAGGAAGAAAGGGAAGGGGAGCTAAGCAGGGGATGAATGCTAAATTTTCAAATTGATAGGGTGGACCCCTCTAACCTCCCCATAAAACAGCCCCTAGCCAAAACAAAAACAATTCTAACCGTATCACACAATACTGACTTCTCTGCACACAGTGTCCTGATGAGCACGCTGCCAAACAGCACAAAGCACTCTCCGCATCATCCCACATGACTGCAGTGCTTGAGGACATAGTGTTTCATTTCAACCTCATTACAATGCTAAAACTCCAGCCTGCATCAGAGCATATCCAGGGCTCGCGCCCCTGATAGCATTGCTGGAATCAATGGCTCGCCTCTCATTAGCTTAGCATATTATTGGCTTTTCTTGAAGGAGCTGGGGTGAAGGGCACTGGAGGCCCCTGTTTAGTTTTTATTTATGCCCAGGCTTTAAAAGCGGCTTAATCACACAGAGCCACTGGTGCACACAACAGGTCCCCACCCGGATATGTCTGTCTCTGCCATGATGTCTGGATGGAAAATTAAGATGGCGAGGGAGAGAAGAGGGTGGGAGGAGAGAGAGTGAGGAAAGAAGTGGAAAGCAGACAGATTAAGAGGTAGAACGGAGAGAGGCAGAGATAGAAAGGGGTAAAAATAAAGAAGGAGAAGGAAAGAAAAGGCGAAGGCTGAGAACATCGAGGAGGGGGAAAAGAGAGAGAGAGCGGTTGGGAAAGCACACTTCATTAAAATACTCTCTTGCTGCAATTATGCTATTTACACAGCAACAATGGAGGGTTGGCCTCTGCAGAGCAACTTCTCATTAACAACAGGACTGGAGAAAGAGGAGGGAGTTGGGGGGGTGGGGGTGGAGGTGTTGTCTCTGTCACGGCCCGGTACGTAGCAGAACCCCAGATGGACTGAATGGTATTTCAGGCTGGCTAAATCCATCCCCTCACTGTGCACTTCAACCACAGAAGACTCAGCGCCGTCTGTCTCTGCCCGTACTTATATAGATATAAAACACAGGGCTGCCTTTTCATCTTCCTCCCTCTCGGAAGCAATTTGGACTCACAGAGCACATGAGGACATGCAGTGGCTTCAATGTGGAAGCGGTAGTGGCTCAGCGAAACATTGACAGGAGTAATTCTTGCAACTGGATACTGCCCACTGCGGACTCATCCTCAGTCCCCTCCCATACATTTTTATCTAGTGAAGGTGAATTCCTACTGTGTTTTCTCACACCTACAACAAGCCCTGATGCTGGAAAACAGCTGCAGACCTGCAGACACTCAGGTGCAGTCAGGGAGGTATTAGGGCAGTGAGTAGTGTGTAGACTGAGTTGATTGAAGAATGTTTACATCCACATATAGAATAGAATAGAAACCATGAGGAATATTTTAGGAGAAATGGAAAAAGTTGATTTAAACTTAAAATAAAGTCTTTGTTTTCTTATATTTGGTTGCAAATCCTATCCAATCAACTTTTTGCCCAAAGCCTACAACTCATTAACATCAGCAGACACTTGGTGTCTTTCCTGGATGCTCTGCCAGCCCTGAACCGCAGCCACCATCACTTTTTGCCATCAGTCTGTTCCAACCTGTCTGGTCTGTGACTTACTATTTCACCATGCAGCCATAAAAAGATGGTTAATTAATTCTAACAATAAGTATTGTGTTTGGATCCAAAGTGGATCCCTATGTGCCACTGCCCCACTGTTGTTGAGAAAACTATTGAAAATGCACCAATGAGCCACGCTGCTGCACTGGGTAACATGCTCCTTCATTATCATGAACACACACTGTGTCTTAATTTTGAGTCAATACCACATACACCTTCTTGCTGCACTAATTAATCTTAATACTCGAAGCATGAAATGTATATTAATAAGTCACTGAAGAAAGTAAAGTTTGCTAAAAAACTAAAATACTGAGCTGTATTAGGCAATTACTGGGCCTTTATAGAATAAAACTGCATCTGTGTGACCTGTTTTGAGAGATGAACTAAAGCATTGTTTATATTGGTCTTTTCTCAGGATTTGTTGACAGTAAGATAAATACAGAACAATAGAGTTTTGTCCTTTTAAGCTCAAAGTCATCCGTTTAACCTCAAAGACGTTGTATTGAGCCCAAAAAGTCCTTGGCTGACCTGTAGCCGTCAATGCAGCTGGCATTGATGTAGTCGGAGCCCTCGACACCCCGGATGGGCTGCAGGCAGACGCGTGTGGACTCAAAAGGCATGATGTTGACCAGGCGGTTCTTGAACTTGTTGCAGGGCAAGTTGGCGCTGATGAAGCGTGACGTGTGGGCTTTGGAGTTAGCCAGTCTCTGTTTAATGAAAGGTGGAAAGAAATCAGACAGGGAAAGAGATGGAGAGAAAAAAAATTAGTGACCTGTGACCTGAAGTAAACAAACAAAGCAGTCTGAAACCCTTCCTTGTCAAAAGTCTTTATTTAGATGCAAGGTTTCAAGATAAATAAGAAGTTCTGTCTGTAGGTTTATCTAAATGCTTGTTTTCCATAGAGTCCCAGGGCTTGGAGGACTGTAGGCGTGACAAGCTCAGCACTGGCAGAGGACGGAGCACAGATGGACAGCACAGGAGTGTGTATGGACAGTCATGGTACTCCGGGATAATTTGTGTGTGTGTGTGTGTGTGTGTTGTGGCCAGACTGCGTGGGCACGCAGGTTGTGGCCCCCACATACGCCGCAATCATTCTCTCACTCTTTCATTCTCTGTCGTTGGCAGGAGTGTAGATGCTATTATCACTTCAAACAGAATGGATCATGGTCATAAGAGGGCTAATGGCAGAGCCGCGCTGGGAGGAAAGTGTGTAATAACATCACAGTCGATGGCTATTGACAGAAGGTGTGCGTGTGATTGCGAGTCACCTTGAACACCAGCTGCGTGTATGTGCGAGTGTCACTCACTTTGTATCTCTCTGTGTGTTGGTGTGGCTGTGTTTGTTTGTGTATATGTACGGGTGCGTGTGTGTGTTCTGGTCCATTTGTCCCTGAAACATGTGATGCTACTGTAGCTGCTGGGATGTCTCTGCACCAGTGTCATTGAGACAAATTCCTGTGCATTGGTTTATTTGCTGAATTCATTATTTTAAACGTGGCCTAACCTCTATCTGATTACCCGGCAAAATAGCGACACCCTGAACAGAAGCTGAGAGTCCGTGAGTGCAGTCTGACACCTTTTTGATGACCGAGTACTTGCAGGTCAGGTCGGATTTAGAAACTCAGAATTTCAGAATAGTAACATTATTTTACTAATTTTTGTTAATTATTAACAAAAACTCACTTTACTTCCTGAATAGTGTTACAGTGTCACCCCTGTGAGCTATTCAGAGCAGTATAAATCAGAAGAGGTCTTTTAAGTTAAATCTCTCATTATGTCCTGCAGGAGTCATCTACGGCACTGGTAAAAATTAAAAGTTCATTTATCACTCTGTAAAAGTCATACTCGTCTGAGGTGTGTGCTTATCAGTCACCTTGAACTCCAACTCCATGGCAGTAACCGTCTCGCCGGGCGGTGGCTGGGTGAGCTTCTGGATGTGAGCGTACAGGTTGCGTGCCGGCACCTCGGTGTTTCCGCAGGTGGCGGCCTCCAGCAGGGCTTCATGGATAAAGATGTACTGATCCTCGGTCTGGACCATGTAGTTCCTCTGGGCACGCATGCACGTCACATGGCCGTAGATGTCTACAGACTTCTCGTGCTTCATGCGCTCCAGCATGGCATCAATCACAATGAAGCAGCCAGTCCTGCCTACGCCGGCACTAATGACGGGAAGAAAAGAGCAAGGAGGGGGGAAATAACTCAATGTTTCACTATACAGATAATTCTTATGTTTACACTCACTGAAAAGATCCTGATGTTTACCAGTGTATTTGTACTGAATACACTGGTAAACATCTATAGAGACAACACCAGCTCTAAAGTACGAGGTTATGTGTTTAACTAGAAATAAAAAGCCCTTTCAAATAACTGTACAGTTACAAATGAGTTCTGTATTTTCAAGGTGCCTGCACATGAGAACATGAACCTTCAGCCTCTTTTATTGTGTACATGCTCATTGCATTACGCAGTATTTGTGTGTATATGTGTGTGTATATATGTGTGTGTGTGTGTGTGTGTGTGTGTGTGTGTGTGTGTGTGAGCGTGTTGAATGTGTTCAAAAATAAAAAAATCAAAAACTGAGGTGCGTTGTGGTGCCCTAAGAGAAAAATTGTAATGTAAACTAACATTACGAGTTCTATTATGTTCTCCTGCTTACTTGATTCTCCTACTTCCTCTAGCACAAGTTTTGACCATAATGAAATTGAAACTGTCCTCAGAGGCTTTTCAGCTTTATAGAAAACATATAACACAGGATCGTTGAGCCAATTCCATGGGAAGACAAAAGCTGACTGCAATCACAGGATCTCTGTTTCATGTGGTTTCCTCTACGCAGCCATTCTGTTTCATGCAAAGATGAAACAAGCTATGAGAAAATAAAATACGTATGATGGTATAAATCAGGATTTCACACCTACCTGCAGTGAACCACCATGGGACCTGCATCTGGAGGATTGCAGGCCTTTACCCGCCGTAGGAAGGCCAGGATGGGGGTTGGGTACTCCGGCACCCCATGGTCCGGCCAGGCCATGAACTGGAACTGTCTCACCTCTCTTTTCTCACTGGATCCATTCTGCAGGAGCATCAGTAAAGAAGATGGATAGAGGTTTGAGCTTGGTGGGATTGGAAATATTCCTTTTTTAAGGACAAAATGTTACTTTTAAGGACACTACTGCAGTCACTTTGATGACACATGCAGTGTGCTCTACTTCATGGATGTAATCATTCTCCAAGTGTAGGTACAGATAATTGTGTATAACTTTGGACTTGGGTTTCTCTGACGGTCTCTGTGCATTTCCTGATTGAAACCAAGCAACCTCTCCGGCTGGAGACTTGCATTTAATTAGGAATTATAATAATGTTAGAAATTATAAGTAAGTAATGGAAAAAGACCGGGCAGAGGAGAAATAAAGGACGAAACATCAGTCACATCATCACGGCTCTGAAGTATATGAATCAAAGTGAAAAACTGAAATCTTTTATTGCCTTTTGGAAAAAAAAGACAAATCTTGGATGTTAAAAACCAATTACAGCAGTGAAAAAAGGAGTCTGGTGGTAATAGCCTTTATCTGTCTTCAGAAAAATAAGAAATTACATTTTAAAATGTGACCCCAGTAATGATGAACTGCAATTATCTGCTGGGAACATGTCCTTCGTGGGCATGTCTTGCTATATAGCTAACTGCAAATGAAAAAGGCAGTGGCGTACCTTATAGAGGGCGAAAGTACGAACGCTGTAAGTGGCTAACTCCACAGTGTCCAGCATGGTGACCTGGATCATCCCGTAGGTCTCTGTTCCGCGCGATGGCCAGTACTGGTCACACTTCACCTGGCAGAGCAAGAGAGAGGGCACGCTGTCAGGAGTGAACTGCTGCTAACATCCACCACGAGGCTAGCGAGAGGCTTGTAGGATCACACTGATTAACAAGGAGAGAACATTAGAGAGGTCAGATCAAAGGCTTTGTCCACTGTCTAATTAAAAGCTGAAGACTCAGAGTCAGCTCCTGTACCTCCTAAAAAATGAACTGAAACTGAACTGAGCATGCGCAGCCATGTGTGTCTGCATTTGAAGCAGGCTTCAAAAGGGCATTAAAAAGGCCACTTTGTCTTTTACCAGCCTGTGATCATTTTCAATTAGCTAATTGTCAGGTGGTTCACAACCCTTTGTAATATATGCTTTTGGCGCATTTGTAATGATTGGGTGCTGCATTGTGGAGGGAGATGTGTCTAAAAGCCTGTTCTCCCCTGTCATGAAGGGACAGCAGGCTCGGCCACCTGGCTCCATATGTGCACTGAACAAACTTCACGGTGGATGAGGCTAAAGATCCTCCAAACACTGGCACCGAGGAGTTTCACTTCACTCTGTGCATTTATGAAAATGACAGACTGGCCTTTGTCACAATTTCTACCTTAACTTTCTCTGTTTGCCAAGACTCAGTTGGCATTAGATCTTTAAAAGTATTAAACTGTTGACATTACTCTTCTTCACTCAAACGTTTACACGAACCCTTAATCATGAAATTGATAAAAGTCACTACAGCGTGTCACTGGGGTTTGGCTTCTGTTTTCAAACAGCAATAATGAGGCGCTTATTCGGGAAACGTTGGGCTAATATGTCCTAAACTACTTGCGAATAATTTGGAGAGAAAAAATAGGCCACGCAGTTGCACAATCATGCCTCATTTGATTTTCATAACACCTAATTTAATAGCTGTTCACAAGGTCTGAGAGTTTCTAGGGGCGATGAGTCACATCATTATCTAAACACTGGGCAAAGCCCGCTGATTGGTCTCGCTTCGAGCTTCTCGGCTCAGTCGATTCTCAGTGGATGTTTTTGAGAATAAAATCTTGTTTGGAAAAGCTTGAAAAGCTTGTGAGATGTGGTGGGAACATGTGGGGCAGGCTGGATACTGATTTCCTCTACCCACCGAGTGCCTTTAACTAGAAGCTGAGCCCATTTTAAGCCAAAAGGCAACCAAAACTCTAAAATATGTGAAGCTGGTCGTTTCAGAGATTTGCCATACAACTCAACTCAACTCCCTTTTTATTTATAAACCAAACTTGGTTTTCTTGTCTTGCTGCTGGGACTAAGACCTGCAGCTATCGATCTGGATAAAATCAGAGGAAGAGAAGTGGCGCGGGTGAGCTAATCATATTGATACCGCAGTGCGGGGCTGACATTTCGAAGCACCTCGGCTGTCTGAGCGAGCTCGTACAAATCGACAAACAAAATGCGCTAAAATTCACCCACTCACATTTCACCTCCTCTGGTGACAGTTCTTGTTCACAGGCAGAGGTAGACCACGCAGGAGAAACTCAAATGAGTGATGGGGAACCACTTGCAGTACAAACATATGGATTAGCAGTCACCACTGTAATGAATATCTTGTGGCTTGCAGAGCTTGGGTGGCATATTCTCCCTCACATATAAACAGATACTCTCTCTCTCTCACTCTCTCTCTCTCTCACACACACACACACACACACACACACACACACACACACACACACAGCAGGTTTTACTATCATCTGCTTTGAACCCTGCTTCTCACATGTCGTCACCTGGCCTTTCGCAGAGGACACAGACCTCTTATCTAGACACACACACACACACACACACACACACACACACACACACACACTGCAAGAGTAATAACTCTAGCCTCATTTCGTTTCCTGACCTTTTAGGGTTTTGCTAACTAGTAATGATAGTGCTAGAGGAAACTGAAATTTGCCTGCTGCTGGATCTCATCATATTTGTCAAGCTCCTGCTCTGTTGGCATAAGACATCAGTCTGGCTGGGTGGTGGGAGGTTGACTCACACACCATATGTGTATGTCTGCATGTGAGAGGGAGAGAAGTGGACTAAAAGAGGATGTATATTTATGCAAACAGAGTGGACAAAATAACAGAAATCCCCCCAAAATGTGCCAATGCCATGTGTCTGATCAGGACAACAGCCAGCTTTTTGTGATTTCTGTTTTATTAAACATCATTTTAAACATACGGTTTGAGTTAGGGTTGATTTTTCCCCCCCGATGCAGGCATTAAAGGTGTGACTGACTAATTAAACAAGAAAATGTATTTTGACCTGTTAGCACATTAATAGCAACGCAGATAAAACCTCTACATGCTCTTTCTGCTAGATAAGCGCGGAGTTAATCATGCTCTGCTGGTTTGGAGAGAACACAGAGCTGACTCCACCCTGTCTGATGATGTTATACTGAAGATTTCAAGGCCCCCTCACACAAGTGGGCAAAACATGTTTCCATTCCCACTGGTGGAAGGTGGGTTTGATTCTCTACATCTCTCTTCATGGTTTTGACGAGCCAATTGATTCTCAAACGCGTGTAGGAGGTGGAGACGGGCTGAAAGAGTTTCCTTTCTCTTTGAGTTTCTCGTGTTGTCGTGTTTCCATTATTTAAGTCCTGTGTATGTGTGCGTGTGAGCGGCTGTGATTCTGAGATCAAAGCATGAGAGCGTGGTCAGCTGTCACAAAGCCGCTCAGACACTAGCTATAGAATCTATAGAAATGTCTAAAACAAAGGCTGACCTTGACTGAAAGCATAATAAAAATCATCTCCTCAAACACATCTCTAGATTTGTTCGGCCACAATCTGCCTTAATGGTTAACTGCATCAAGAGATGATGCTACAATTTGAAGGAGGATAAGTAAATATTTACAAACAAAGCAGCTGCTTTCTTAACGGACTCACTATTGATACTAAATGATTAACTGAGTTTCAGGTACTGATTCACCCCAAACGACCCACCTCAAAAAAATCAGTGTCTTGGATTTGGGAAATGAACTCTTTCATTTACAATCTCTTTTACTTCCAGGCCGTAGTCTGGGGACTCTCTTTCATTAGGGCACCGTATGCACACACTAATAAAGCACCACATACTGGCAGGGCTCCACGCTGATTTGTTTCCTCCAAGGAATCCACGAGCATGATTCTGTGATGGTAATTAAATAAACCCATCCCAATTTTCAATCTCAACTTTCCCATGTGCTCCTCTTTTGCTTTTATTAGCTTGAATGTATTTTTAGGAGCACACGGGTGTTGCCGGGTGACAATCCTCTTAACTCCAACTTCAGACTTTTCATTATAGTGCTGTGGCTTTCGAGAGCCAAATTCAGAAAGAGCAAACACAAATGAGGCACTCTATGTCTATGAAACCTTGGCATGGTGTTGCAAAAATAAATATGTAGCAATCAAGTCTCGAGCTCTCTGAGCAGTTTCTAAATAATGAATGAAACTGAATTTGCATTATTGCGGAAAATTTAAATGTAAGTACACTTTGCATGTTCATAAGTTAGCTGAAAATATTTCTTATTTTATGCATGTGTTGTCATCGTATGCAAAACTGGCACAGCAACTCTGCCACGCCAAGTGGCAAACAAACAACAGGAGGGAAAATGGGGAACGGTACAAAGCTGCTGTGCAATTCTTTTCTTCACAAAAAGATTTAGAGGGAATTCATGCAGAAGTTTTTAGAGACTCCGGAGAAGAGAAGCAACATGAAGCGATACTGTCCACAGACAACCAAAATATCCTTTGAAGTCCTTGTGACTTTGATCAGGCTGACAAATCCTCCTTTAAAGTAGGACTGGGCGTCTATATGCCTCCAGGCTTTGTTTGGTGTAATGTTACTTCCCCGATGTAGAGCTACATAAATATATACATATATAGTCAAGAAACTCTATTCAGGGATACATTTTCAGTCCATTTGATATGTTTTGCTATTACTGACTTTGGTGACATGAAATTGTGACAGTCATCTGCTTTTCTCCTGGTATCTACTCGTGAGCCGTCGGTTCACGGGTTTAGGTAGTGCTAAAGGGTGTGATATGTATGATATGTATTTGGTATAAAAAGAAAAGTAATATCAATTAAAAGTGTTCTGTTGTCCTGCAATCTGCTGCATACAAATATGTTTCAATGACATTTTACAACAGAAAAATATGTATCTGGCCTCCTAATGTATTAGTTATTAGTCACTAGTATATAATTATCATTATTACCATTATGTACTGTTTATTTACAGTTCAATGATTAATAGCAAGTGAGCTGAAATGTTGTGTAATACTAATAATATAATAAAGTGCACAATAAATGTTTGAGGATACACAAATTAATGAATCAATACATCATTAAGGCTTAACTTAAGACGTGAGGTCTGTGATTGATTGTCTTGTTTCTTACAGTAAATGACACTGCGTCGCTCCTTACCCGTGACTTCTCCTCCAGTCTTGTCATCATGACAATGGTGCTGGATCTTTGCTCCCACACCATCCTCCAAAAGTCACTCAGTGTCTCCGGCAGTGGCCCCTGCGTGGCGATGTAGGCATTCTGCTTCCTGTAGCCGTCAATGTAGTTGGCATTGATGTAGTCACTGCCTGGAACGGCTGCAAAGGAAGCAAATTACAGAGTATAGTTCATACGATCTAATAAGTGTGCTCAGATCAAGCTATGAATCATTTCAGTCTAAATGAAAGATGCATTTACTGTTTTTGGGGCACATTAACACACACGGCAAAAAGACAATGTGCCTCTGTGTCAGTCACGCATGATGCATGTTACTTCTCATGTTCTGTTCTCTCTATATCAATGATAACAGGGTATATTTTGGATAAAACTTGTGAAAAGCAGCAGCTGCAGGCACCCAAAATGTCCCTGGTGCTTGTGAAGGAGGTCTCAGTCGATGGTAGTCTCAGTCAGTGTGTATCTGAGGGGTTAAGTGGTTACATGAGCTCTTACCATCAACAGAGGTGAGCACCACTCTGGAGTGGTCATAGGCAATGACGTTTGCATAGCGATTCTTTGGCTTGTTGACTTCCATGTTGGAGTTCTCCCAGGTAAACTGCTGGCCTGGATCGATGGACTGTGAGAGAAAGGGCCAGAGACAAAAGAGACAGAAAAAAGAAGAGAGAGCGATTATGAGAGAGAGAGGACAGAGATGCAGACAGAAGGAAGGGGAAGAGAAGAAAACACAAGCACAAAAGGAGTGAGTGTTACATGGATGAAATGGAACAAGACAGGACGGTAGGGGAATAGGGCAAAATGACTCCGCCGTCTGCTGTCATCCATTAAACTGCAGTATACTATCAACAACAAAACCTTTAAATGGAACATATACCAACATCATGTCTCTTGAAAAGTCACAATGGAGAGCTACAGGTGAGTGGTTATACACTGCGGAGGAGACTGTGCAGACTCCTGCTATTACAGTACTGCAATTACTGCTGGTGCATGAACAGGTTTGTTATTTGTATGATATCTGAAGCGCAGAAAGCTTCTGAAGAGGAAATGCAAAGGCGCTGGCGTTGGTGGTTTAAACCAGCCAACATATTCCTCCAATTTCTAAAGCCAACACTCTGGGAACGCTCATTTTAGCTGGGAAATGAGTAAAGATTTTTGCTGAATCTTGCAGGCGACCACAAACACTCTCCCCACAGACGCTCCCTTCAGAAAGGTCCTATTGAATTACCTAATTCTGAGAAGTCACATGCATGACTTCTTGCGGTAACCATGATTCCTTTTGTCCTCCTGTCATCTTTCTTTTCTCATCTTCTATTTCTGTTGCCTTTTCCCATCTTGTATTTTTGTTTCACCCTCTTCCTTTCAGCCCCCCTCTCTGTTTCTAACCCCCCCCTTACGTCATTTGTCTCTTGGGCTAAGACGACAGTAGACTGCATACATATTGATCTGGGGAGATATGTGATGGCCTCCCATCTCTTGGCTCGATAATGTCACAGAGTCTCTTGTTATTCCGTATCGATCCCCCTCAGTTCACACCGGAACCATGTCTACTAATTCCCCAGACCTTTCGCCTCCCAAATCCAGCAGGAGTCAGAACGACACCTTCTAAATTCCTTCACTTACTTAATGTTGCCATAGCAGTAATTTAATTATTAGAGGGTATTTCATGTCAGAACAGACAGCTGAAACACAATAATAATTATTGGATAATGGATAAAATAAAGGATGCAAGGTGATTCCCTGAGAGAGTGGAGATAAGGATCCTGGGCCATACAGCGATGAGCGAAATAGCACTTTTAAAAAGTGTTGCCTGGGTGTTAAGCGGCACACAAGTCAGCAGCGACAGGCCTTAATTTGCCAATTAAGATGTCGTTGGTTAATTTGGGATTCGCAGGTAGAGCTAATTGGCTTTGATGTCGTTAAAGGAAAGTGACATCTACACAGGTAAAAATATGATCTAAAAGCTCTGAACAAGCTAAGTTACGCAGAAGTTTATTTCCAGTGAAAGACATGTCGGCTATTTGTTTCTGAACAAGATATGAAAATATGAAGTGCTTATACGCAAAAAAGTCTTTCACTACATTTCCAAATTGCTCAGCAGCAAGAGTCATGTGAGTGTGGGTCTATTGCTGCTGATGAGCTCAGCACTGCCAATTTCTCTGTCCGTGCCCGCCAGTACGAAGAGAAAGAGTTCATTTGCAGTCAAAACATGTCACATCCATTTGAGAGCTCAGTGAACACAGCGGGCACACTAGACTGATGACAACCAGCAAACAAGTTAGTTAGAGATGCTAGAAAGAGGTGAGAAGCAAACGCCCAAGATATTCTCGCTGACACGCTGGAAATGCTTTCAAATGAACATAATGATGCTATGACGACTGCATCGTGATATTGCTTCCTGCGATAAAAAGACTTGTCAGGGGGGAGCTGCGGCACGCCTGATTGACAAATTCTGCTCATTACTGCGCGTGCTCATTGCTCAGTGTGATGTGGACTGGCGTTGGTGGTAAAGGAAGTGTCAGGGCGCCTAAAACGTCAGGGAGAGGAAGTGGTGAAGCCTCTACAAAGTCTGTGCCTCGGGGTAAGGCGCGACGGGAGCAGCCGGCGAACGTGACTGTGACAAAGCGCCGTGAGCTCTGCCACAGTGTCCTGGTTGGCACAGAGATGGGCGACCATCTGCCGGGCCGCGGAGGGGGTCTTCCCTGGCTTGGAATGGTGCAGGGAGAGAACGGGGCCGGGCTGGTTGCCTGCAGTCGTACAAGGCACTTCTCTGGCTTGATTCGTTTACACTAACTCAACAGGCCGGGAGGGCGATGTGCTGGAGAGGCTCTGAGCAACACAAGAAAGCACCTAATTGAGTGCAGATTTTTACCAAAGCCTAATTATCTCCCCAGTTAGCTGTTAATTTCACAGTGAAACAGATAAAAAACTCAATTGAAATTACGTACTGTGTCATAAAATGTGCAACTTTGCATGGAAACATATAACAAATGTAAATTCAGCCTCCGTCTCATAGATTTAACCATACTACTCACTTATTTATACAAAGGGACGCGACATAAGAAACACCACTCGGTATAACGCAGCACAATTCAGCTGCACCACAAACTACATCCCCCAAAATTACCATAAAGTTGAATCGACACCTCTCTAAAACAAAAATTTAACAGTCTAACCTTCTTCCAGGAAGGATTTATTGCGTAGCTGTTGTATCAGAATGCATTAGTTTCAGCTGGGAATGCTGCAATAATGAAAATGCATGGATAAAACCGGAGTCAATGAGGCCTATTCACATAAAACAAAATACAAAAACACTGTATTTTAACTTAAGTACCATACACGGTTTAAATGACTTTTTTCACATGGGCTACACCACTGTATGGATGACAGACCGGTTATATAAAGCCATGAAATAGATGATATTGTCACATTAAACACTGGGCAGGCTGGAGCAGATCACGAAATGCTGGCTGAAGTTTGGCTCCTGGTGATGCTCGGGGAAAAGGTCACGAGGTGACCAAAATAAATTTGTTGTTTCTTTTGGTGTGAAATTGCACTGAAAATTTCATGCTGTAGCAACATGTGCTGGTCGCAGGAAAACAGACAGGGACAATCACATAACCTTTTAGTGGGAGGGTAAAAAAAATAAAATAAAGAAAACAAAGACCTACAATCATTCGAACAGCCTCAGCGGATTCATCAGTGTGAGGAATAGAGCTGATTAGACAAAAGAGATCGAAAAATCGGAACAAATAAATAAAAGACGGCTCTTGTTTTTCTGTATGCAAGGATGCCTCTCCTTTTCATCTGGCCTTGCTTCATCCCCAAACCAACTATGTGCCACTTTAAATGCAAATTCGCTCGATTTTTTTTTTTTTTTTTTTTGAGGAAGAACACTGACAAGAGATAATCCCTCACCGAGTTGCATCGGAGAGACCTCCTGCAAAATAACATTCTTAGGGGAAACATCAAGACGCACGCAGATTGCTTAAGCAACTTGCCACCTGCTAGTTTTGTGAAAAAGCACCTCGCAGTATTTAATGTAAGTGTTGGTTTCCTGGCGGGATTGGTAATGGAGTTGTAAAAATGACTGAAGAATGCCTGAGAAAGAAGTCTTCCATAATCCATTAGAATACATGCATATGGGATCAAAGAGGCATAAACATGAAACTTCCTCCAAGACACCATAACAAAGAAACACATTTATGCCGTTCAAAGAGAAGGAGACACTGATACAGCATTAGTGCATAACTCTCTTACCTCGTACTCCTGTGAGAAGCGGAGGCCATCGTTGGCCTTCAGTCGCTCTATGTGGTCGGCCAGGTCAACAACGGGAATGGGCGGGTGCTCCCTCATTCCTGGGAGAGGAAGAGGATGGGAGAGGAAGAGGGGAGAAGAGAAACAAAAGAGTGAGATCTAGCTGCTCTTGCATCAGACGTTCACATCGACTTACACAGACACTGGTTGGACCACAGGGTGAGTGAAGCTGCCGGTGGGACCATGAGGTGGCTGTGTAACAGTGAGGAGAGTGCACTTTGTTCAACAATGCATGAAGAGAGGGAAAGACGTGAGACGAGAGAGGCAGAGAAATAGAGAGAGAGAGAGAAGGAGGGAGAGAGAGAGAAGGAGGGAGAGAGGGAGAGAGAGAGAGAGAGAGAGGGCGCACAAGTTGAAACAGGCTGGTGACATTTGGTGACACTTGGTGATATTGTCATGCTAAGTGAGGAGGACAGAGGTGGGGCTGGCACGGCAATGCACATGAGTGACTGGGTGAGCATGCTCCTGGAAGGAAGCAGGAGGCAGACATCTCTCTGACTCCACAACGCTCAATTGGTGGCAGAGGTGGGATCAGAGCAAGAACCCACAAGTCTCTACAAATCAGTCACACTGTCACTTCCCAGAGAGGAAAAAAATCTGACTGGTCACCAGCCAAAACTCATTTCTTTGAAAATCTCTTTCCCAACAATAGACTATCTTTCGGCCCAGCCTGGAGCGCTTGGGCTGGATTAATTTCAAACAACCCCCCTGCCGCTCTCTAGATTTCTCATCGCCGGGTTATTGGATGATTTATTGCTAATCTACCGACACAAATTCCCCCTGTGCCTGTGAACTTGGCAAGGCTCTGTGCTTAAACGGATTGCTGGGAACTTGCCTTATGTGTTAAAAGTTAACTGTATGCGCCGCATGAAGAAGCTCTAAAGTTATACAGGGAGCATCATTACCCTTACATACAGCCCTGAAGTCATGCAGAGATCAGAAAGACACTTTAAAGGTATACATATTAACATTAATGCCTTTGGCTCCGCGCATCTGTAAGGTCATGGGTCATGCTTTCAGATGAGCAACTGCTGCAAGCTCATTATTGCTGTAATGCTAATGGCTACTGGCTGGTAACTATGACCACAAGATGAGACCTGACCAATTACACTAATTTAATACTACCACATAGAGGGACCTCAGCATGTGTGTGTGTGTGGGTGTGTGTGGGTGCGTGTGGGTGCGTGTGGGTGCGTGTGCGTGTGTGTGCGCACACTTGTGTGTTTGCTTGTTCAGCCAGGTCTTTTACTGCCATGTTGTTTGGTAAATGGAGAGTGAAGCCGTAGATAACAAGATAATGTACAGCAAGCGTAACTGTCCGCACTGCTCAACTGTCCATGAAACCATCTAGTCCCCGTGCTTCCACACCAAAAAAGGTGTTGTGGGAAGTTCACTGCCAGGAGAGGACATTGCTGCATCCTTGGAGCGCCAGAGGCTACAAGCTTGAGGGCTTGTGATGTCTGTCAGGATTGCAACGAGGGGAATGGGATCAGGAGTGAGAGAGAGAGAGGAAGAGAGGCTGCATGTGTGGGAAATACACAATAGGTGAGAGAGCAGACTAACTTGGAGTGTTGGGGCAGCGATGAGAGCTGGGACCTGTGGAGAGAGGAAAGTGAAGGAGGGAGGAAGAAGAACACTCAATCAATGGAGATGGCTCAGGATCACACCAGGGCCAAACAGTATCTGCAAATAACCTTTCAGGCTAGTCGGAGTGCGCAGCGGGTGGTGTTTGCCCTCTCAGGACAATTCAAGTAGTGTAGTTTACGCTGTTAAACAGAAGTGCATACAAAGCTTGACTTTAAAATACTCCCCTCTGACTGCTCTGCAGAATAAAGGACCCCTGATGTTTTATCAAAAGTGTATCAGAAGAAACTTTTCATTTTATAACTTGTGTTATCGTCATACTTGTGGCCATCATTTTAACTGTAGTCAGCAAATTAACTACTGACATCTGGGAACAGGTTTGGGCAAGTGATCAGTTTGTAAACAAGTCAACATTTCAGCATCTAAACCACTTAATGTGGGTTTACTATTCCCTCACTGCACAGGAAAAGGGTGTATGGCTAACATTTTGGGTAATAGCTTGACTTGAATTTTACAACTTAAAAGTTTTCATGAATTAAATAAGGACTTAAATAATAAAAGCCTTTTATAACTGTCTGACTGCTCATATTCTTTGGTCCACTGGAGCCATTATTTTTTTTTTTGCCAGATATCAGCAATTAATTGTGAGTTTAATCTTGTTAACACAGAAAAATGCCCAAAACTACAACTTTGGTTTTATGAAACCATGATTTCCCTTTAAAATGCTCCTCTATGACTACTTATCTTAAGTTGCACTACTGTGTAAATGGCACTACATGCTTTATCTGAAGTGTCAAAAACAAGTGATTGCAGTTAAGTATTTGCAAATACTATCTGAGCCAGGTCTTCAAACGATAAACTAGGTCAGTTACTCATAAAATCACAAGCCTGCTGGAGCGCTAAGAGGTACAGCTGAGGTCTGTTTAACAAACCAACATGCTGGAGACATGAGCTGCAATCGGCTGGACCACTTAACAACAATCAGAATCAGAGAAGGAATGTTCACCTGCTGTGGGCGAATCAAAGAGAGACAGAGCAAGAGGACAGAGCAACGGGCTGTTCAATATTCACTCAGTTCAGCCCTGGAATCTCACACGTTTTCACAAGCTAGACGCAGCCTTGGTGATTTTTGATAATCACCGCTCTTGAAGAAAACAGCGAGGTGGAAAGGGAGAGAAAGGGAGATAAATGTTGACGTACAGAGAGAGAGGGAGAGGATGACAGAGAGTGAGAGAAAGAAAGGGAGGGATAACCCTACAGGGGGAAATGGAAGACAAAAGAGGAAAGAGGTGGAGTGGGAGGATGGGAGAACAGGGCTCTTTTAGAGCGGCAGCACTGCTTAATTCCTCTGCAGGGGTTCAAAGGGGCTGTGTGTGTGTGAGTGTGCGTGTGCGAGAGTGTGTGTGTACGGCGAATGGGATCTTTAATAACCCGTGAGAAGGGATACACACATACACACACACGGAAAATACACAGAAGCACGCACAACTGCGCGTGCACCAGGGTTGACATTTTCTCTCAGCTCCATTGTTCCCTCCGCCTAGCTCACCTTCACATCAGAGGCAGCAGGACTCATTACCAGCTAGGGGGAATGAAAGGAGCTCATGGAGGGAGGAGGAGTGAGGACCGGGGGAGGAGGGAGGAGATCAGGAGGAAAAAGGAAGAAGGCTGATGCTGAGGCGGGCACCCTGACACCCCCCACATCACCGATGCAGCGCGTGGATGGAATCTGAATTCACTCCACTGATACTGTCCAGAGCTGCATATGACGGCCAACATGATCTGGGGTTTCTTTTCTCTTATTGATCAATTTTTCTTTTTTTTTGAGAACTGGTCAGTTGTACACTCTGAGGATGAATAATAACATAACATGTATTTCATACAGAAACACCTGCTCCAAAGCACTAATAAACAACAGATCCATCAACAGGAAAGAAGGCAGGCATTCAGTGCAGAAGGAGATTGCTTCTTGAAATGCTGTTTAGTTTAGCTGGGGAAAAAAAAAATCTTTCCAAAATGCAATATCCACCATTTGAGGAAAAAGAGCGTGCAAATACAAGATATTAAGGAACATTATTAAAGGTATGAGTCAGCTTTAGATATTTCCCTTCAGTGTTGAAGATAAGATCATCAAATGAGTTTCAGGGAGGATTTTCATTTTGGAAAGAAGCTCCTCATGAAGCGAAATATACTTTTTACTCATTTTTTATGAAAGAAATATTGACTCAACTCCTGATTAAAATTCACACACTTGGTGCTGTAAAGATGTCCACACAACACTTAACAAACTCGCCAAATACAACAAACTTTTTCAGTTTCCCACTGAGCAGGCCCACGGCTTCAAGTTGTGGAAGCAAATATGGACGTCTTACATTATTCAAGGTCTGTTCAGTGTTATCGGAACCCAAACATGAGTGGATTTGGTGTTATATAGTCAGTACAAAGCATTTTAATCTTTACACACGTGACTTTGTAATCATAAAACTATCAAGTCAAGTCATCAACATGGAGATCTTTCCTATCTCTACCACCCGTCCTATGTAAAACGAATGCATCACAAGTTCACTTCCCACAGGCTGAGGGAGAGCTGAGCAAAGTTAGCTACATGCCGCAAGTAGCTTCATGCATGATTGTTATCCTGTGGTTAATTACCTGGGGTCTGGTAGTTGAGTCGTCTCATCTCTACAGGGTCAGAGGAGTTCGCCAGCAGGGAGTCTTTCACCCCACCTGAGTGCTCATCTTTGGGTAGGGGTGATGCCCGCTTCCTGAGGTGTCAGAAACAGACAGTGAAGCGTTAACATCTTCATGCAAGGGAGCCACTAGAGCACTAATGTGACCATAGGTTTCTGGAAATGACAGGATGACTGGTACTGATGTTATGTCTATAAGGTTAGACTGAAGGAGATGCACACATTTTCACTGGGTTTCACACTCGGTAGGGCTAATGGTACTGTTGATGGTTCTCAAAACTAGTTCTGAGGACCAGCAAGTCAAGAGACAGTAGGTACCAGGGCATTACCCCCATTAGTTTGCCAACTGGAGTTTAATGTGTTTGAAGAAACGCCATCATTTTCCTGGAGTGGGCTAGGCTGGGTTTGTTTGCCGCTGGATAGGTGACAGCTGCTGTGTGGGTATGTGTACATGACTGTGTGTGTTTGTGCGTAGCAAAGATTTAAATGTGTGATTTTCGCTGCTGTGTGTGTGTGTGCTAACAACACATTGTGTTTACTGGCTTTCCAGATTGAGAGGAAAACAGGCGGATGCTGTAATTAGCTCATCAGCTGGGTGGCACAACACTGGGTAATTAGACCAGTTCGGCAGCACCTGCGCTGCCAGGCCCTGTCTAGCTGAGGCTAGCATAGCACAGAACAGCACAGCTCGGACTGGCTCAGCTCAGTCGACCGTAGCTTTGTCCATCAGGCGGAGAGGGGAACAGAAAAAGCAGCCTGCCTGTATTCTAATGTTCAGACAGCCAGCATCTGTTGACATCCACACACAAACAGGCACACAGATGTACGCTTTCCCACCTCTCTCACTTTCACAACTACACACACTTGCACAGATACAGCTGCAGACACACAAGCCTTCTGAGTGCAAATGGAAATGGGCGGAAGGAAGCATCAGGGCGCCCTGTGGAAATTTCACATCTCATTGCACTCCATTTGCAAGTGGCGAGCGTGGATTTTAGGCAGGAGCAGGGCCTTCTGTTGAAGCCTGGCGTGGTGAGAATACATAAAGCTGGTGGTGCATACACGGCTTTAACCCGGTCCACCTCAGCCGCTGAGACTTGGGCCTCACCGCCACCTGTTATCTTATGCTGCAGGGGCTTAAGCTAATGCTAGCAGCGTGACGGCTAATCTATGACAAGCATCTTTTCCTCTCCAGCAGAGATCTGAGCCAGAGTGTATCCGGTTTTCCCAGAGATCACTGCTGGTGCTGGTCCTGGGCAAGGCTGGGCTGGGGGAGGGGTTGAAAGAGTTGGGCATCTGTGATCTGTTCTCCGCAACACACACCCCCAACCCCCATCTCTCCCTCTGACCCAATCAGATACCAATCTACATGACACTTTAGTGCTGGGCTAAAGTAAACATGGCAGCAATCTCAATGGAGTTATTCATCTCGGGCTCAAAGTGAGGGTTAAGACGTGTGAGAATGTAAGCACACACACACACACACGCACACAGTCTGAGTGTGTGTGCAGTACAGGCTACGCTTAATGAGGGTAGAACAGGGCCCTTTGTTGAGACTCCTGCCACGAGGAAGCAGGGAGAGGGGGGAAAAGTGGAGGAATGGGTCTCGGTGGAAAATGTCAGCTTAAAAGATGGGAACATTTCTTTTTCGGCAGTTTCCCTGTCTGGCATTTACTTCACAATGGCCCATTCAACTGCAGGTGATGCCTTGGCATATTCAGATGGGGCCAATCCTGAAGGGGCGCGCTGACACAGGCTGGATAATGAAACACAGCACGGAGACAAACCATGGCAGACAGGACGATCTGAGGAGGAACAGTGGCACTAGATGTGGAACATGCACTGGTACACAGAACTGACCTGGGGGTGCGTTTGACCCCAGTTATCAAGGGCTTCAGAGTCTGCTGCTTCTCATGTCTCGTAACTTGTGTGAAACTGAACAAATTCGATTAGACATGACAATTTTAAGACGGTGTTTATATTTCTTTTTTATGTGATTCCAATTGGAACGATTTGAGAGGAAGCCGACCCTGAGATCCTACAGAGCTGACGTCTACCACCGATTACACAATACAAATGAAAGGGACGTGGGTGGAGGGAGATGAAGTAGTGACTGATGTAACGGTGAAAGTACCCACCTTTCCTGTTTGCTGCATTCACAGAGGGCAAAAAGAAGGGGGGGGGGTTGTTAATTGGTATAAATATGGGCCTATAACTTCGTTCTAACCCTATTTTCAGAAAGCTGAATCCAGTTCCTCCAAAAATGTAAGCCACATCTTGAAAGCAGTGCAGACAAAGTTATCTTAACACTCCTGGGAGACATTTGAGAATAACCTCATCATTGTTCGCTGCTAGTGTTGGTCTTGGCGAATATGCAGGTAGCAATAACAACCTGAGTCCGAGCGTGATTATTCCTTTGCACATTCACTGCCAGTCCACAGTGAAAAGGGCACACAGCCACCTCCCCACAGTCCCTCCTGTCGATCTGTGCCTACATGGACAAAGGGCTTCCAGACACAGGATGCGCTACTCAACAGTGAGCTGTCTCAAGGTCTATTATTAACCAGTCCTTTTCTAAGTCTGCTGGAGATGGCAGCCACACAGCAGTCTGCAAGGCTGTGGATGGCAGGTTGGAAAATAGGTATGATCCGAAATGGAGAATCTCTAATGGAGCCATCAGGGGAAGATAGGGAGGAGGGACTTAATCGGGAAGAAGCCAAGTGTGGTAAATAAGAGCTAATAGATTCACATCTAAATGGAGGTTTTATAGCGTCCAAACCATATTATCATTATTATTATTATTGTCTCCTCTGTTCGCATACAAATAATTGATCAGAACTAAAGGGCATCAGGGCAGACAGGTTGCATCCATGGCTGCAACTGATTATTACCTTACAGAGCTGCCATAATTAGCAGATTAATTAGATTGATCCGTCGACTGACAGCTAATCTAACTGTCCAATTATCACTTAATCTTTGAGTCATTTTCATTGGAAAAATGCACAAAATATGATTGTTACAGGTTATAAAATGTTAGTGTGCTGCTTGTCTTGGTCTTCCATGATTTTTGGGCAGCCTTATAATTCCTGTTATTGATTGATCAGGCAATTATTAGTCTCCCTCCAGTCTGCCTCTCCACTATCCAATTGTTCATTAAAGGAAAAAAATATAAAATATTCATTTTAGGAACATTTAAAAAGTCTAAATGCGGCAATGTTTATAGTTTCACAGTAGTAGAACCAAGCAGTTTTTGCCATTTCCCAAAATGATGATTCAATTTTCCAAATAGTTGCCGACCAACTATTACACTAATCGTTTAAACAGTACTTGTGTCATTATCCATTTATGTGTACCTCCCCAGCACCTTGTTGGCCTGTGTGTATCCATGGTGAGCTGCACAGGGGCAGCTGAAGCACTTTTAAGAGATATTGACTGAGCTTTTAGTTAAGCCCTCTGTTGCAGCCTTCTGTTTCTTATTTGAAATGACCAACAGTGTTTGCCAAAACACTTTTCTCACTCCTAACTAAGGGTTTTTGACAGCCAAGCTGTGCTTTTCATTAGGGAGGCAATGTCAGCTGCCATTTCAACTGACACTTCACATAGTACTGTTAAAAACGACCAACTGGGCAGAGATCGTTTGGGGAGAAATGAGGATTTTCTGAAAGACAAATCAATCCTTCTTGGTTCCCTTCCCGTTGCACTGTATATTACGGTAAGGAAATTGGATGTTACAGTTTGGTCTGTAAGCAGCCGGGTGCAAATGGCAGGAGGGAGCATGTCTCATTAGCATTCCTGATGCAACCAAAAGAAACCTACAATCACAAGTGTCAGCGCAGTTCAGCCTCACACAAACAGAGGAAAATGACAGAGCACAGCCTCTTACTTCTTGAAGAGCAGGATGGCGATGACGATGATGATGATGAGGACAACAGCCAACACTGGGCCCATAACCCATAACATTTCAGGTTGCTCCATTCCCTGAGCCATTCTTGTTGTGACCTGGATTGGGTCTGAGTATGGACTGGCTGAAAACGTCATCTGTAAGGGTAAAGAAAAGAGAGGAAGCACAGGTACATGAGAGCAAAGTCTCCTGAGAGCTGTAGGTGATATGCAAGGATTTCCCTTCTTATCCAAATGCACAGTGGCCTCCTAAGGCGTTTTTATACTTCCTAAAATGAAGTTACAAATGGCCCACAAGTGACAGGGAAAAAGAAGTTCATGTGGGTATGCCTTTAAGGTAAATTCAACACGAGGAACCACAGGAAACCTCAGATGATACGTACAAAGTTCACCACGAATATGTACGGATGGATATTTAGACGGATACATACAAAGAAACATATTTATTTGAATATTTTTCTAAACTTTGTTGTTGGTTTTCACAAAGTATACTGGGAGGGTGAGGATGCTCATCACGACGTCAAAATATCCAACACAGACACAAGGGGAGGCTAATATTTGAGTATGCTAAGATGACATAATTCAGGTTGTGAATTTGAGAAAAAGTAAACAACAGAAGACAATTACAGTGCACTCAAGAGAAAAACCTAAATGCACATTAACTGTGTTTACCATGCAGCATTTCTGGAAGTTAATGTAACAATGTTGGAAATAAAAACCCCAAATTTCTTGAAAAAGAAAACGAATCAAACTATCTGACTGCTGAGTTCTTGCTACTAATGGGCCACAGTTCAAGGATGCTGTAGAACAAGCCATGAAGCTATTGACCAAAATCAAAAGACACTTTACCAAAAACAATAACCATCTTGGTTAATGAAGTTATTATTATGTTTCCATTGAAGCACTGCATCATGTTAGAGATGATGACAGAGCAAGTGTGAGACAGGAGAAAGGCAGAGACAGAGAGGCAGGGATGAGTGTGCATGTCCCTTGGCCACTGAGATAAATGGGGGCACAGGAGAGGACTCATCTCTTCTTCATTAGTGTTCACACCGTGACGGAAGAGGAGGAGGAGGAGGAGGAGGTGACGGTAAGGGTGCGTTTCCACCTTGGTTGTAAATGAGACATCTCTCCGCTCCTCCGTCTTGAAATGATGGTGGGGAGGGAGGGACGGAGGTGCGTGTGAGTGTGTGTGTCTCAGGAGTGTGTGCATGAGGCGACACAGTGTGGTGTTTAAAAAGTGTCTGAAAGAAGACGGAGTCCAACTGCAGGAGAGCAAGGTGACAGATGAGAAAGAGAAAGAGGGAGGTGCCAGGCATCTGTCATTAGAGCGCAGCGTGTCTCCTATTGAATGACGATGGGAGTTGCAGGTTGGGGAGGGAAGGAGGGTGTGCGGAGGGGCATGGGTGACAGATCGCAGCCCTCGAAGGGAATTGGGCTCCCAGCATGCAGCGGGAGTGGCGGGGCGGCAGGCAGCGGTAATCCGGATCATTAGCTGCACAGCAGCCTGCTCTTCGGCACACAGGCAGATATTAATTGGAAAGATAAGCTGAGATGAGCTCAAAGGGTCCTGCGCTCTGTCAAATAGTTCTGTTATCTCTCGCACTCTTGGGCAACTGCCGGAAAAATGTACAGTACGGGTGTGAGAGTGTTCCTGCATGTCTCACTCGTGTACGTGCTAACTGGCGTGGTCTGAGACATGGGCACAGACACAAGGTTGATTCAAGTTACGAAGTGAAAAGATTCACATTTACACATTACGGCTGTAGTTTACAGCAGCAGTGTTTTCCATTTGTCTTTGCGAACACAGAGATGCAAACATTAGGCACATGAGACCACTTCTCTCCTGTTCTGTGCGCCTTTGGGAGGAACCTATTGTCTAAGAATAAAGAAAAACTACTCGGCGGTGGGACACAACTGATGTGATGACACCACAGGGCTTCCTGTTCCTATGGGACGGCCCCAAAAAGGCTGTAGGATGTGGCCCTGCAGGGAATCCTGGGAAAAAACTTTTTTTTTTTCGTGGTGTAACAAATGACTGCAGCTGTGCTTTCAGAGAAGGATAAGGGAGGAAGAGTGAGAGGAGAGGAGAGGAGAGGAGAGGGCTGGACAAAAAGAGAGGTCTTTTTGTCTGTTGGTCACGCCAACGTACTGGGATCATCCATTTGAACAGCCCTAATATCTGATAAAAGCTCAGTCACGCAGCTCCTAATACTTCTGCGCTCACACAGGGGTTTCACAATGGAGCAGTGGTGCTGCGGAGGAATGTGTGAGCCTGAGAGTGAGTGAGTCAGAGACAGTGAGACTTATTAAAGTAAATATATGTGTACCTCGTACCTCTCTGAATCAGTGGGAATGTGTGTGTATGTCAGAGGTAGAGCCCTTCACCTACAGTGTTCATACAGTACAAACCAACGTATCAGGTAATAGGCTTCACTAATTTAACCTCTTGAGCTGATTGAAACGTCTCAACTGTTGTTAAATCACCTTAATTACACAAGAAATTTGCACTAGTTTTTGGCTTTTGTGTGTTTAGGCTGGTGTCTGTACTCAGCTGAAGATCTTACAGCCCTTCTCTAACAAAATCAGTCGCGGACTCTATATTTACACGTACATTAGCATGTCGGTATTTTAAGCTTATCGAGTATTTGGGACACGTTTCAGTATTTGTGGCTTGTGAAAAATAATGTGTACAAAGTTAGAAGGCTACGCTTGTTATTTCAATGTGTCAGATACAAGCTGTGAGCGGTAATTAAGCTGCCACTCAAAACTGAAGTGCCTGCTCAGTCAACAAAAAGTGATTACACATCTCAATTGACTCCTTGGTTATTAGGTATTTATAACCCAAGTTGCTTAAAATATTGAGTGCCAAACCTAAATAGATTTCATAAGAGAATCAAATGTGTAAAGTGGATTAGATATCGGATTCACGTTTGATATAATTCGATTAGCCTGCATCACTACTGAGAGGAGACAGAGGGAAGCATATGACCGTGGATCGCTGCAGATGACTCCAGTAACTGTACAGTAAGTACTGTATATTCTTCAGTAAGCATTTTGAGTGAATGGATGTATTTGTTTGTGTTGATACACGTGTGTATGTGTCAGCGAGAGAAAGAGAAAGCGTGTGGTTGCGTGTAAAGAAAGTAAACAAATGTGTGTAAGCGCTTGTGTGAGCATACGTCAGTTTTTCTGAGCCCTTTTCTCAAGCTGCTCTGAGCCTCCACAAGTATGTGTGTTTGTCTGCGTCGCAGCCGCTGAGATTGTGTGTGTGTGTGTATGACTGTAAGTGTTTGTCTGAGACAGAGTAAGAGAACAACAGAGAGCGAGAGAGAGTGGGTGATGAGAGATTGCAAAGAGTGAGGAGACGGAGAGAGAGACTGAAGCAGAGGTGTTGTGGTAGTAGCAGCACATCCAGTCTGCTATCTGGCCCGTGGGCTACGCAGCTTCCCCAGGCAGCCTCTGCTCCATCGTCCCCTGAGCGCAGAATCAGCTCCGCGCAGCACAGGCACGTTTTGTTTCAACTTGCCGTTGACCCCGCTAGCTTCTGCGTCTCTCCAGAAGTGGCTTAAATGAAGCCGCAGGGGTGTGCGCCAGACAAGCAAACAAACATGCAAAGACGCCCATTATGTATCTGCCGCTCTTCTCTGCCTCCCTGGGGAGGCACAGGAGCCCACACGCTCTTCATCGTTGCATGACACAGGCAAAGACAGTGAGAAGGAGGGAGAAGACAGGCCAGAGAAAGATGTAAAAACAAAAACAGAGGTACAGAAAGTGTGAGTTTTCTTTATCTACGAGGAACAGACATGTAGCTGCGGGGTCTAGCCTACCCTGCAAGATGACCCTCTCCTTAGTACTGTAGTTCCCCCCTCACTCTTTTGTCCATCCTCCCTCACATGCCCTCTTTCCCCATTCAGCAGTACAACTCCACTTTCCCCTTCCAGCTGTCTGAATATTGAGCATCCAGATATCTGGAGGCACTACTAGAGGGAGAAGCCACCAGGAGCGGATGTGACACAACACAGCTGAACAGAGAATCACATCGACAACGCCCGTATCCCTGCCACCCTCGGTGAGAAGTGGGGCCTGCATATGCTTTCACTCTGCTAGGAAAAAAAACCACATAATTCTCTCTTGATATTGTTTGTCAGAGCCTTTTGAATTTCGAAAGAAGCCAGTCTTCCATGTTAAGGGTGTTTTGAGCCCAGAGCACCAACAGAATTAGTGCTACAAAGCCAATTCTTGTTGAGAGTGAGTGGAATATAAATGTCTGGATAGCGCTGCAAACAGAAAACTGTGGTAAATACATTTGAACACCCTGTGTTTTGGTTTCTCTCTGCGGCACAAGCTCACCTCTCCCTTATCAAAAAAGAAAAAGCACACATTAGTGCAATCTCCTCCTCTCCCACCAGTTCACTCTCTCTCATGCGAGCTTCACAGGCTGGACGGGACACAATACAAAAATTTCGCTTTCCTCTTTTCCTCTCTCCAACACCCAACCCTCCTCTCTGTCTCACATCACACAGTGTTTCATGCTACCTCCCTCCCTCACTCTCTTCTCGCATTAAATGATACTGTTTATACACACCCAGCATCTATCATCCCATTTCACACTTCCCCCGGCTTGTTTATCTGCCTTGGGTGCTGGGGAGACATGAAGGAACAGTCTCTTCTTCTTACTCTCTCTCATCCCCCTTTGCCTTCCTTCCTTCTCTTCTTCCCTCCAACCACTGCTGGCTGCTTGTGGCCATTGATATACGAGGGCTTATTAAACCCTGGCGGTCCTGTGTGATCTACGCTGGGGGAGTTTGGGTGGAGGCGAGGAAGTGTAGTAAAGACACAAGTCATTTACTCCAGTACTTGTTGTCTTATTCTCCTGGGTCTGGTGAAGATCCTGCTCGAGGCAGCTTCTGCCAACTGCTCAATCTCGCCGCGCTTTACCTTCCGCGCCCGTTTGTGTTTGGTAATAAATGTTTGCAAGTGCCGCGCTGGGTGTGACAAAAACAAACACCGCTGTGGTATCCGAGTTTCCCAAAGAGTGCGGTTAGGGGATTTGTGCGGCGATCAATGACAGCCTACCTGTAGCCACCACCTCAGAATTCAGCACGTTTTCATCCGCACGAGAAACAAGGTTACTGGGAGAAATGAGGAAATCAAGGTGTTTACATGCGCTGCAGTAATCTTGTTACTGTAAATCCCCAGTTTATTACAGCAGCAGGTCAGTTATAGGATTTCTCTCCTATCCCCCACTGTATTTTGAACCAGGCACGGCATATTTTGAGTGAATTTGTGACACAGTATCACGCTTCAGCCCGAGGAGGATTTTTTTTGTGCGGGACATTGCACTGACGGTTCAGGGAGAGGACAGGCTCTGTAGTAGGAGACTGACAATTTCTCCTTTCGATGTGTACACGTGTCTGCTTTGTCACAAAAAGTCTGCCAGCTCAGCCGACCGCGTCACCCTACCGAGACCTCTTTTTTTTCAGTTTCAGTGTTGGTCTGATTTTGGATGATTATTTTAGGCACATGGATGAACTGTGATGAGTAATGATCTGTCTTTCGATCCCTTCAACGTCAAAAGTGCGCATGCATAAACGCTTTTGTACGGCCGTTTGAGTCCTTACATGGTCAAATAACAGTTTTTCCAGCACTGCAGCTCTGGCTGACTGAGTTTCTGCAAACCTTAAGCCAAGTTAAGGAAATCAGGTGTCTTGCTTACATGAAGTTTAAGAAATGGGCTTGCTGCAGAAAACTGTCAATAACTGCAGTGAAGGTAAACACACTGATTGACTCACCCTGTGAGTGAAGCCTGATTAATCCAGGCGATTAAGTTTAAAGGTGGGAGGGTGCAACACAGTTTAAGGAGGGGGAGTACACAGAAAAAGACAAATCTTGAGCGCCACTGATCCAACCTGGTTCTTCTGGCAGGTGCAGTGAAAGTGTTGTGAAGCGATGGGGTTTAAGCATCTCCTTTGAAGTCAAGTGTATCATGGCTGCCCACTATAGCCTCCTTCGCACCTCCCTCCCCTTGTCAGAGCGAAGGAGTGGAGGATTACTGGGAGGAGGGGGGGGGCTTTAGGGACGTTTAAAGCAGCATTTCAAGAGAATCAGGCCTGCTTTACAGACTCCCTAGGCCCTGTGACCAGGCCCTCGTCTCCCTCTTAACTCCAGCCGCACTAATCAATCTCCTCTGCTCTCTTCACGGTCGAGACAGATGGGGAGAGGGAGAGAGACACAGAGGCTCAGAGAGTGGGTGAGAGAAAATGAGCTGAGAGGAGAGAGAGAAGAGAAAGAAATAGGTAAAAAGTCTGGGATTTGGTTTCGGACATGGAGCACTCGCTCTCTCTCCCTCTGTGCTCGCCCAGGGCCCAGCTAGTGAATATGCATGTCCCGGGTAGTGGAAGAGCCCAGAGCAATCGCAGAGTCTCATTCTTCCTGCAGTGAAGTTTACTCCAGACCATCCCGTAGAGGGCTGAGCCTCTGCGTTAGTGCCGTTTGACGAGTGCATGGGGCTTCCACTTAGAAAGCCAAGAGTCTTGTATAAGCATTGTAAAGAGATCTGCGCAGGGCCCCGCTGGCTGCTGAAATGGCGAAGCTGGATCTCTGATGTCATTGTCGACTGATAAGGGAGTTATCAGGACAGGCTGCAGTGAATTTTAGAGGCGGCTGTAGTAAAGGCTAAGTGGCAGTAAAAACAACAACAATTTGGCTTGCCACTGTCATTTTGCAAACGCTTCATTGGAAGCGTGATTAAGGCCTTGGTGATAAACGTAAATAGTTTGTCCCAAAAAAGACAACGTGACACATACAAATATTCACAACAGCTAAATTCAGTTTCAGCCTGACAAATCCTGGAGGAGCCTTCGCTTTCACAGTTTTGGCATTGTTGCATTACCAGTATTTTACATTTGCCCACTTTCCTACTTGATACAATTTCCCTTAAAAAAATGTTTAAAATCAAAAAACACAATACAGTTATGCTGCTGGGAATGATTACATGTCTTTAATTAGTTAATACGAGTGGTTGTGCGTGTGGCTCTTACGTAATTAGCAGCGCTGTCTGTCCCATCGTGTCGGAGTACGGCCAGGACGAAGCAGATATACTCCTGTGGACTGTTCAGGGGCTTGTTGTAGAAGCCGTTGTACCTCTTCTCATCACCCAGGGTGAAGGTGGTCGGCAGTGACGCCAGCTTGGCAGCAATGTAAGGCTTGGAGGAATCCAAGTGGCGCCTGCGCCTCAGGACAGGGCCCTCACTTGACTTGAGCAGCTGTGGGAAACACAGGGAGCAAAGGTTAAGGTCAAGTTTAGAGTCAAAGTGAGTCAAGATCTCCTTCCAGATGGGAAGTAAGAAAAAACTGAATTTTCATTAATAGAGACTGCATCATATTGTAACATGGAGTAAAAGTGATTAACCTCCACTATTTCCTAAAATCTCAAAAAAATAATAAAACAAATTTAAAAAAAATACCCTCGCAATACGTCCAGGTCTGGTTCTAACCACACTTCCAAATAAGAGATAATGATTCCACACAGCTAAAATGCCCTTTGCTCAGTGATATAACTTTGCAAACAATGCAGCCAAGCTACGAAGTGAGCAATTAGCGCTTGCTCCAGCACACAATCTCAGCATGACTGCCAGCCTGGTTAATAAATGAGCAGGAGCACACAGCACTGCGGCATTGTGTTTTCAGCAGCATTTTGTTTTCTGTCAGTGATGTCTCATGCACTGCTCCAGATGTAGCTTTATTAAATCATTATGTCGGAGGGAGGAGACAATGGCCTGCTCAGTGTTTAATGACTCAGGGAGTCCCATCTCTCTCCCTCTCTTGGTCTCTTCTGTTATTTCTTCAGGGAACTTGAACAATAGCGATCCAAACCAACGAGCCTCGCAGTTTACTTAAAAATGATGCTATTAATATTTAGGCATGTCATTTAGTTTAAATCCTCTTGTGGCCAAGGAAGACCTTTATTCAATAGAATAATAAAGCAGTCATAAATCTTTATCCTCATCTGAATACCTTATGTAAAACTTTGTGTGGAGTTGCCAAACCCTGAATACAAAGAGTATAAAGAAAAACATAGGGCAATAATGTGTAACTAATGTTTCGAGAAAATGCCACAAGAGTTTATTTACTTTCCATTTACACCCATAGTTATATAAGATTATTCCCTCTGCACTCAAACTGTTGGATTTAGCAGATGGGTACTGTCTGCCGACCTGGCATCCAATCATGACATTTCCCACCTGCCCGAGTGAGTCATTGTTTAAAATCCCTTTGCCCTGCCACCCACCCCCGCCTCCTGTGCCCAGGAGGGTAGAGCTAATTAGCTACAACCAGTGACTTCCTTCCCAGTTGGAACGGAAGATGCTATTGGTGACCTCTGACCCTGCAGATTAGCCAATCAGCCACCGGCTGGCACTCACCTCTTCCAGGTCCATCTCGTCTGGATTCTTCCACTGCTGTGTCGTCTGGGACACCGGCACCACCACGATGTAGTACCACCTGGCAAGAAAAATAAAGCCTGTGTTAAGACAGGCTGACTGAAGTACATACACGCTGAGATCAAAGTGGGCCAAGCGCATTAATAACACAGTCTAAACACTTAGAAAGACATACTTTCACTGTGAGGCCTTGCTGGGCTGAATGCGAAACTTGAGTGGCACACAAACGGGTCCGACCAAGGTCGAACACCAGCAGATTGGCACTGCATTCTCCAATTAATGGCTAATCACTAAGAACATCTGCCATGTAGACTGGAACAAACACTATCCCAGTGAGAGAAGCCTTCAGCTAATAGAGTTCCCCATAGGAATCCTTAGGTTAATAAGACCAGCTATGTGACTACTCGTGTGTGTTCTTTTACTGCTATCGTTAAAAAGACCAAAAATAGAGGGAAAAGAAAGACATCAGAAAGACATTCAGGAGTTTAGGGTCAAATTAAGGAGTAAGGTAATGAATGGAGGGACATGCTTGTGAGTACACAGCGTACAAACATCTGTGTTTATTTATGTGCTCCCTCTCTCTCTGTCTCTCTCGTGCTCTCCCCCAGTCTGTCTTCTCTCAGCTCAAAGTTTTTCCCCCAGTGCGGCATTCAACCGCTTGTAAAATCAGCTGCTGCTGACAGTGAAAGCAGCTGCTTCTCTCCCCTACTCTCCAGGCCTCGACTCTGTGATTCAACAGTCAGTCAAGTCTGGGACTGGGAGAAGACATGTATAACAAGACTCCCCACACCCCCCAGTCTCACACACACACACACACACACACACACACACACCTCCACTCTTCCATCCCCACTCACGTGGGCTCTTTTCCTGTCAATCTGTGCTGGAACTTTTGCCAGCCCTGACAGCCCTGTAATCTTTTTACAATCAACCCTGTGCACTCCCCCTACTCAGATGTGTCTGTATGTGTGTGTGTGTGTGTGTGTGTGTATAAAGGAAAAGCTTTACTCGTCAGGGTCAGACGCAATTCTCCTCTTAACAATTTGAGTCAAAAGACAATGCAGCTGATGTTAAAAGTCTCGATTATCATCAGAGTAAAGTTGGCTGAGACTGAAAGTTGCAGTTTAAGTTTCAAAATAAGTTCAGTATTGATCAGATATAAATGTGCCACTTGTGCAGCTGCTAGAGAAGTTGTTCAGTTTGCAGAGTTGAAGTTTAATTATCTTCCAAATGACAGCATTATTTGAGAATAAGTGGCCCCAAAATCTCAAACAGACATCTTGGTTGATTTGTCGACTAAAATGAAATTGTAAATGTAGTTTTTATTAACTGTCAACAAGTAAATCATTTGGGAATTTAACTGATGAATTACTGTGCTTCAATGCATTTGGAGTGCGTTGCCAAACCTAGGATGTCACTGTATTCTGTCACTGTGGTTTTTTGAGAAATAACCCTCTCAATACCCAGTTCGGGTAAAATAAACAGTGGGTCCCTTTTAGCATTCTGTTCACACAGCCCTTGAGAGGCTGCACAAAACACACCGATCACAGATGTAAAGCTGGGTCAGTGCAGCAGCGAAGAATCAAATACAAATGAAGGTATATTACCACTGATTCTAATTCATCGTCTCAAAGCCAGCCTGTGCTCTTGGCCCCACGGGTCTAAGTACTGACCTCACACGTGTGTTGGTCTGGACTTTAGGCAGGTTGATAGTCATCTTGCCACCCTGCGCCTGATGAGTTCTAGGCTTGGTCTTGATCAGGTCAGGGGCAGTGCGGATGGACACCTGCTGCTGCAGACCCCCAGCAATGTTGCCCCTGCTTGTCAGCACAAAAGAGTAGTCTGTGTCCGGCTGCAGCTGCGTGATCAGCCTCCTCTTCAGGTCTCC
Organism: Datnioides undecimradiatus; assembly: GCA_008933995.1. NCBI lineage: Eukaryota > Metazoa > Chordata > Actinopteri > Lobotiformes > Datnioididae > Datnioides > Datnioides undecimradiatus. Next base: position 4,563,401 of record WARS01000052.1, read on the forward strand.
CAGCACTTCCACGCTTTGCTGGTTGTACAAGATCTGGGAGCACACGGGGGAAAACTTCGAGTTGTGATTTTATGTTAACATACATACACAAAACGTAAATCTGCCAGACAGATGCAATGCTTTCCTGTCTCAATCCATCCAACACACACAATAGCAGACTCACACATACAAAGGCAGTACGATCCTTAGAGAGGCTCATCTGACACCTCATCTCATGTGCTTCAGTGTCTTGCCCATTGCTGCATATCCAATAGTTTTTTTTTTACACTTCAAATTGTCTTTGCTCCATTACCATGGGGTGGGAATTGATATAATATCATTTTGACAGATTATTACACCTCATAAATGAGTATGAATCTGGCTTTTTCTATTTTTCAGTGCAAATGGGAAAGTCACTGCATCACACCCTGCTAAGAGTGTTAACAGCTATTAGTGTAGCACTGCAATACATTTGTGTTATAAATATATGTACAGCTTATGCTGTACCTACCGTATATGCCTTGTACATCGTATGTATCACGTGCTGAAATGACTTTCCAACAAAACAATTCTCTAACTGTGCTCCTGTTGTACTGTATTTATTTTAGTGGGTAAAAAAATTAGATATGACTATTTTAAAAATAGCATTACACAATATTATATAGTAGTGTATAAAACAGTGAAATGTATTGTACCTGTCCTTGAACAAATGGATAGAGATTTTATTCTTAAAATCCTGGAACCAACCTTGAAAGGCACTTGGGATTTGTAGTTTGGCGGCAAATCCCAGGTGAGGAGGACAGCTGTTTTCATGACAGCTTTGACACCAAAGTTTAAGGTTGGAAAATCTGCAGAGGGAAAAAATCTTTCGATGAATATCTCGAGCATGACATCTTGTACACCACAATGTGCATAATTCAATTTCACACTTCTGTACGGCAAGTAACCCCGACAGTAAACAATGCGAACATATTCTGTAGTGATACCTTGCGACCAAACTACGGGACGGGGGGATGGTTTTCAAGAACATCAACAATCTCATTCACGCTTGGTTACAGGGGACATAAAAATAGCCTTCATCTCCCTAAGCCTGTTCCATTCATTACACAACGTTCGCAACAAGACATACGCAACAGGCGGAGATCTCTGCGATAACCAGGAGGGACTACAGCATATAGCAGTGGGGCTGACAACATGTGTCTTAAAATAGGCATCACTCACAACTGGCTATAAATAAGAAATCTTGCATTTATAAGATTATAAAATGCATGAGGAGATACATGCCGGGGACACTTTAGATTCGTGTCTAATGGGAGGGGGGATGAGGCGGCATGGTAATGTGACTGCAGCGTGTAATTAGATTAGTACTCTATAAATCAATAAACACAGAGCTGTACTGTACGGCGTGGCAGACGAGAAAGATGTGGCACCGATAAAGCCAGAAAAAGAGGCAGCTACAGAGAGATCAGAATATCAGCAGGTGATACTGGATTCATGTATATGCTCATGTATGTTCTGGGCAGGGCAGCGTGTGTAGCAACCCCGTTTTATCACATGTGGCATGTTTATGTGTAAACGTTGGCTGTGTGTCTGATCGACCGTCTTACCATTCGACATGGTTCTGCTCTGAATGCTGGGGCTGAGGGGTCCCCCGCCTTTACTGGTGAACGCCTGCACCCGAATGTCGTAGGTGGTGTCAGGATTAAGGCCCTGAATGGTCATGTGCGTGTCGGCCGTGCGGTTGGTGCTGTTCTGCTGACTGTTGATGTCCCTGTACACAACCACGTAGTATATGATCTTGCCGTTCCTCTCGGCCAGCAGTGGGGGTTCCCAGGTCAGCTGGGTGCTGGACTGTGTCAGCCCCGTGACTTGGAGGTTGAACGGGAAGCCAGAGGGCACGTCTTCAGGGGTGCTGATCTCCTTTACATAGGCCTCACCGATGCCGGCACGGTTGCGTGCGCTGAGCCGGAAGACATATGTGGCCCCTTTGTGCAGTCCAGTGACAGTGTAATGGTCGTCTGTCTTCTTCAGCTCACGCGAGGTGTAGGCTTCCTCATCAGTGCGCTTATACTGCAGCTGGTAGCCCATCAGTTCACCCACCATTTCCTTAGGCGGCTGCCACTGAATTAGCGCTGTGTTGCCCATTGTGGTGCTGATCATCATAGTGGGCTTGCCTGGCACTGAAAATAAAATTGAGGAATCGATAAAAACAAAGTTGTGCTGCCATATCTCTAATATACAGACCCGTCAGAAAGTTACAGTTCAACATTTTGGGATTTTTAATTTTTTTTTTTTTTCTGGTGAAGTTAGATGAGAAAAATGCTTTAAGAAGATGAAAAGATTCATAAATTTGCCCTGCAACAAACATCCACCAACAGGCAGCTTAAATACAGAATATGAAGATTACATGTCTTGCTCGTGGCACAGCAGCCAGCTATGGTAACTAGTCTGGGTGCTGAAGATAACATACATGTACCATCCCACTAAAACTAACAGGATATTCCAGTCATGCGGACGGTCCTATAATCATAGTACCCCCCTGAACGAGGGAGACAGAGGTCATCAGTTTTAAGCCTTAAAGATAATACCATAGTATTCACTGTAAACAGATAGCATATATCCTATGTTTTACATGATAACCCTGATAAAACCGGCTCTGACCTGCTCCGGTCGTGGTGATGACTTTAGCTTTGCTACGGGCTCCGTCTCCCTTGGTGGTGTAAGCTGCCACAGTGACAGAGTAGGTGGTTTCAGACTGCAGTCCGACAATGATGGCCTCCTGCAAAATGGAAAAACATCACGCCGTCAGAGGTTAAAAGGAATCAGTGAGCCTTTACGGCAAAAACAAAACACAAACCCCTCTCACACAAGCTCCTATCCCCTCAAAAAACACACAGCACCAAAAGAAACCATAATTAAACGAAACACCCTTCTCTATCCAGTTGTAGTTTCTTGATCAGTTTACCTATAAAAGGAAACAAAACGTTTGAAGCTTTTAACAAAGAGAAGTTTTAAAGGCAAACACAGGACCAGGAACTTTTCTTAGGTCAAGAAAAACTCCTGTGTCCAGTCGTAAGGCACACGCTAAAACCCATTAACCAACAAACCAACCAAATGAACCAGAACATCACCAGTGTGTCAGTGTTCACGTCTGCCGCATGGCTAAGCATGAGACTGTACCCAGAGGAGCTTGGGATCGTCACTACACTGAAAAGCCCACAAATAGTACACTTTACTGTGGGTCACATCATTAAAACTCTTATTAATAATAATAATAATAATAATAATAATAATAAAAGCATCAGACAGATGCTACACATTTATTTCTTTTAATAACGAGATAAGATTCTTGGTATTTTCCATCCTCTGGATTGCCATGTGAGTCAGGTTGAATGTTGAACTCTACACAGAAACACAGACACACTAAGGTGGTAAAACACATCAGTTACTCAAACAAACACTGAGGTAACACACTGTTATTGGTAACCTGCTGCAGTACTGGCACTCACTTTACCAGACTGCATCAGTCTGAACAAAAACACACACACACACACACACACACACTGGAATTAAACAGTCTCTGAGCTTGAACAAAGCCCATATGTAAACAGACATTCACACACGTACATGAATGCACATACTCACCAATGCATATATACTGTATATAGTAAACACACACTGCAGTACGCATGCACGTACGGGCACACCATAAATGTGCACCCACACGATGGTACCGGTAGACATGAGCACACACTCGATACAGAGAACAAATTAATGCCTGCGGCTTGAGCACACATGCTGGAGTTGTCTGTTTCTGACTGGGGCCACTGAGAGGACGAATACGCCAATGCCTACAAGCCTTCCTGCCGGAACTCCTCGCAAACTTCACAACTCTTGGAATATTATACGGCTTTGCCCTAATGCTGTTTCTCTAACTAATGAAGTTTTAATTTCCTAACCATAGTAGAACATTTAACAGTCTATATAAGCCAGCTCTGTTTGACAATGCTTTTTACTGCCCCTCTTTTTAAGGGACATTTGGTGCTCCCATACTAGCCTTTAAGAGAGAGGGGGGAGAAAAAGCTAAATTACTGTATCATAAAACCATTTTAACTTTATGGAGGAAGTCTCATTACTTTAATCATACAAAAAAGCTTTAACATTCTCAGTAGTGGCAGCCGCAGAGATCCCCCCCCCCTTATTCTGGCAAGGTCAAATCGGGTCTAGTAACACTTTTGAAACTCAGCAGAAAATAGAAAAAGCGAGGCTTCAAAGTTTCCTTCAGAGCAAATGCTTAGAGCAGCACCAAAGGGCATTACGGAGATTATCAAGTCGACTAGTTATAGAAATGGATTCTTCTCTACAAGCCTCCCTACACCATTATCCTCGCTAGGGTAGAAAATGCCAGAAGAAAAATGGGCAGCATTGTTAAACAAATATATACGCTCCAGATGTTTTTTTGGAGAAAGGCAATGATTAATTTGTTCTATTTACGCTGATTTTCATTAAAAATGGCTAAATCATTTTTAAAAGAACACACTGCTTCAATATCTACTCCCTCTGAGCAGGCCATGGGTCAACAAGGCTTGCTAATGTTTTTGCTGTTGACATCTGTCCGTGGCTAGCGATACTACATTTGTTACCTGGCGCACAGACTGCTATCGCCTAAATATGGCTGCTAAGAAAATAATAAAGATGTGTGAACAGATGTCTTCCTCTAACAGTGTCTAGCTCTGTGTCTGTCAGGTGTTAATCAACACATTAAGAGGAGAGGGAGAGGAGGCAAGCCTGACTCATGCCATGTGGGTAGTAGCTGAAAGAATCTGGCCATGTGTGATGTGCAAACAGATTTCTGTTTAACTAGCTGTTATCAAATAAATAAAATGAAGTGAGCACATCCCGCTGGCTAATCTAGAAAGCACCGAAAACAGCCATCCAGTGTCGATGTATAAACAGATAAAAAGAAAAACCACTTGGCATTCTTCCACCTTTGCGGCCAGTCACTAGATTGATTAACCAGTTTTTACCAGTCTATGTTTTCTGTCAGCGAGCAAAGAAGTACCCCAATTTGCTAAATGAATTCTTTGATGTGGCTTCTTAAAAGCTATGAACCTTCAAAAAAAAAAAAAAGCCCCCAACATATTTGCCCTTGTTTGAATGCTGAAAACAATGTCTGTTATTCTGGCAGGTTTCTATTGAATTTCTGAGTAGGAACAGTGAGTGGCTCTGCATTTATGCCAGCGCAATATGATGTCTAGGAGGTAATAAGCCATAACAAAGGGCTGCGTGACAGCTATGGAACAGTGAGCTGCCATCCAGGCAAATGAAAAGAACATGAAAGGCTGGTGGCAATCTTGGAGATGTGTGGAGCTGATAAAACACACAGCTCCTCCCCTCAGATAGACATGTCATCTGGAACAGTAGGTGAGACAGCAGGTTAGGTGAGCCTGATTAATGTCAGCATCACACTGGGACAGTGACACACAGCCTTTGACTGCACTGTGCGCTCAATGATGGAAGAGAGCGCTGCATGCTCGCTGCAGTCAGTGCCTCAGATCTGACTGAATGTCCAGCTGTTACTACCAGTTTGTTGTATGGTAAAATGTTGAAATATTACACTTGGACGCAATCATCAGTGGAAATAATCCTCATGCTTTATGGTTGTACACACACACACACACACACACACACAAATCAGGAATCATTAAGACACACATCTCCTGCTGTGGTTATGATGGGGTTATGATCTTTCATGAGGATTCACACCGCGTGGATTACAGGCACGGCACGCACAGAAACAAACACACGCGCACACACGCACATCATAATCCACAAGCACACACAGCACCCCCAAATTGCAGAGGGGAGAAGAGCCTGCCCTGCAAGACAACCCAGCAGCACACATGAGGGCTACTCACATGCTCGGTGGACTCCTCAATATTCCACTGATGGGAGAGAAGACACAGGACACAGGGCGGGGAGAGAAATGAGTCAACACAACAGGCAGGGGAAAAAAAGCACTGGTCTTTTTTTCGCTCTACGACAGATGAATGTAGGTGTCAACAGAGTCATGCAGTAGACAAAAAACAGAGGGAGAGAGTGTGACGGAAGAGAGTGCGTAAAAAAAAAAAAGAAAAGAAAAGAAATGAAGACAAGTTGAGTGGCATGAAACAAATTGTGGAGCCAAGGTGAGCAATGGTTGTGAAATTCATTGGTGTTTATGATGCACTGCCTTGTTTCTCATTTGCGTATGAATCCAATAAAAAACGCTCTGCTTCTTAATCACAGAACACCTCTATTCAGTATGATAACTATCTCACTGTGGATATGAATTTATAAACTATGCAGAATTTCTGAAGCATTTCCTCTTTCCTTTCAGAAATGGAGGGAGGGCCTTTTATTCATTATATTTCAATATGTTTTCAAAATGTTCTCCTTGCTCGCTGTGCTTGGCCAAGTGATTCCCGGGGGAAGTGAAAGCCCATTTCGTGCCGCGGGGCTCCGTCGGTGCCGAGCGTGAAATCCTATTACCAGCGCTGCTATGCTAGCCCTGTGACATCAAACCCCATCGATGCAGAACGCAACCGCTGGTGTTTACCAGCAACTCGCTCCACAGTTCAGTTGCTACTGAGGAGTTCACTGATGGGTGACCTGGCTGACAAGGGGCAGGAGACAAGACAACTGGTGACACTGATGTGGGACAATCTGGGGAACACGGAAGGAGGAAAGGTGGGTGAGGGTGGCGGCGGCAAGTGATTGCATTTGAACATTATGGGAAACACTGGGAAGGATGGTAGAGGTTGGCAAGCAATGATACTGTGACACGACGGAATCAGGGAGGCAGACAAAGGAACCACAGAAGGTTCGGTTTGCCCCAAAACACTATTTCTATGTCTCCATTAGCTTTAATGGTAACCAATTAGATTTCACTTCTTTGTTCCAATAATAATAATAATAATCATACAGTAGAGCTACATTGTTTTTCTGAGTACTGAAAAACTGAACAGCAGTCAACCCGTTCAATCCGCGAAGTTAATGTTAGCTCAGTAGCAGAAGTGCAGAGCAGACAGCATTAAGGGTCGTCAGCCTAATATCAAAACATTATCAGATGAGATTTGCCAGCTGTTTGTCATTATAACCGTAAGTGCACAATTATGCATCTCTTATCATAAAGTAGAATGCTACTTTTGAATGTTGGGATTATGTCTGAAATATTATGGAGTAATGTTGTTAATACTACCAAAGAAATATCTGCCCAAATGCTAAATGAGTGTTTTTACTTGCTGACCATTCTGCAGCTGAAAGGTTTAAAAAGGACCCTGGGAGGCTCTAAACAAAAAGCTACGCCGAGCAACTGCAGCCATTTTTCTGGTTTTTGTCTCCAGAAGAACTGGCCATGCCTGTGCTTTGTTTAATGTCATATAGAGAACCACTATCTATCTGTCTGTCTGTCCTTCGCATAACTGGAGAACACTTCATCTGCTTCATCTTCTTTCCACTTGGCAGGTGTATTGCTAGGGACCCAAGGACATGTGGTGCTGAATTTGGTGTAATTTGGACACATTCATTAGTAATGAAGTTTGAATTAAGAATCGAACAGCTCACTTTGCAGCTCTCTCTGTGGGCTTCAGGGCCAGGAGACCCTTGTCTTTCTCTGGCACTTAAATATGTCACGCCAGGGAGCAGATGCATAAAACTTTGTGGAGATTCACAACCAAAACTGTGTGTATGCACAAATGTGGAAATATGCCAATATGCTGTACTTTCTCAATTATTGTTCAATCCAGCATATACACATCATTTCCACTCCCACGGTCTTAAATGGCTGTAGAAATCACCTAAAACCAACAAAAAAAACAGCAAAACGTGTTGCAGTTTTTATAAATGTGCCTCTGAGTGACGTGTGGACTACAAACAAAAACACAATCAATGAAATTCACAAAAAAACTCTTACTTACTTTAAGGTTATGTCGTGCATTTCATGTCCAGCTCATCATCTCAACTGCAGCTACGTTAAAGAAGCATGTATATGCTGGTCTGAAGTATGTGTGAGGTGCACGGATCCAGACCTCATACTATTTTTAAGAAAATGGAAATTTGTGCGTGGGGTATTGTGCACATCGTTCATACATCTGGCACAGGTGTATTTGTCAAGGAAGACTGTGACTGTGATGTTGTTCGGATGGAAGGTTGTTGAGAAAGCTGCGAGCAGACGTATTGGAGGCTGAGCACTCAGACAGTTCACAACAGGCATGGTTTTAACAGGCGCTGCACAAATAAATTTAAATCTCACTGCCGGTAAGAGTTCAGCCTTTGAGGCAGATATGGATCTCAAAACTCAAATTAAATCTATGTTTTAGACACCATCCAGATAATATAAAAGGAAATGGTGGAAATATGTATTTTTTTTAAATTTAGGTGTACTAGTAAGAAGCTGAAGCCTACAAAGCAGAAACATGTCTTAAAGACAAGATTCATTCGAGATTCACTTTCGCCAACAAAGAAAGCGAGTCTCACGCTCCGCTGATTCATTGTGCACCGGAGAGAAGGTGTTCATCATCCTCCATTGACTGCTGGCATATGAAAAGACAAAAGACCCAACTTCTCCGCCCTCCTCCCAGCGGATATGTCTTTATCACCAACCAGCTGACTGAAGCATGAGCAAGGCCTCTGCGCTGTCCCAGTCGCGACTGGTCGACACACATGGCGCATGAAGGGCTGCTGCCTCGTGCTCCCCTGACATGGCGGGGCACTAAATAGTACCACTTAAGAACAGCTGCTACTTAACTCCATGAATAACAGTTTGTGACGTGCCTAATTGCTTAATTTGTTTACCGTCGACTCCACTCAGTATGTCAACAGAGCAAGCGCGCACATTAAGGTTTGCGAGAGTTCCTATCTCATCTTGGGCTTAATCCCTTTCTATCGCAACTGCTTTTGCTTTCTGCTTAAATCCATGGGAGAATTATAAATTATCCCCCATTTATATTTCGAATGCCAACGCAAGCTGAAAACACATCATTGCTGATAAGCGTCGTTTGTGGAAACGGAGCGGTATAATTTGCAGGCGGGTGAATGCAAATGTGATGACATGGGCTGAGATGTGTGGCTATAAAAACGGGAACGAGGGGGGAACGAGTGATGTGGAAGAGAAGGAGCTGTCATGATTGATGGAGTGAAACGGGCTGAGGTGCTTCTTTTCTGTTTTTTTTTTTTTTCCCGGTTCACATTCAACTCCAATCTGAGCCAGTGAAGGCCGCAGAGGCAGTGAAGCATCGCCTCGCTCGCTCCCACACACAAACGCGCACACACCGCAAAAAACGCATGAGTGGTCAAACAAAATGGAGCTGGAAAAGTAGTGCTGAATAAAGGCAAACTTGTGCAGGGAGGCAAACTTGTGCAGAGAATGTATGGAGGCACAGACAATGGCTAATGACTTCAAACTTAATCAAGCCATTTTCTGCCAACTTTTAGTGATGGTATATGAAAACCACAAGCCTAGAGGTTGCTGTCAGTGCATAGTGATGGAGCAGGCTTTGTGGTGTGGACTTGCCCACTCAAGTTCAGGCCACTTTCCCAACAGAAATATGGTTAGAAAGGGGTCGATAACATCACAGTTAACATGGCCTCTGGTTTAAATTTAGCAGGGAAATGAGGGCGCTGTGTGGGCTCCTGCTTGAAAAGAAAAAGAGGCGCTTAACCCGCCCACGCACATGCAAGCTTTCCTAGCTCTCCTCCCAGCGTTTCAGCTAACCCTGAGAGAGGGTGAAGAGGAGAGAAGGAGCCAGAAACGGAGAGACAAAGACGAGGGGAGAGGTGATAGCGATTTGACAGAATCTGCAATCCAATCAGCTGGCTAAGATTTGTGATTGAAGTCTAAGGTGAGGTTGTGCTATGTTGCGTGAGCCCTGGAAAATCTGGATTTTTCTTTTCCCTCCTGGCAGGCTTACTGTGCATCCAATTCAGGTGAAAGGGTGGATATGGAAGTGATTTCACAACGCATTAGGCAAATTCTTGAGAGAAACACTATGGGATGTGCCAAGATAGAAGAAAATTGTTTTTTTCCTTTTATTTATCATCAATTACAGGTGTGCGTTTGAGGGATTTGCATGAGTCTAGGATGAGTCATGAACTTTTCTCAGCCAGCTGGAACGCCTACTACAAGGTTGATCTTAGTAGTGAGCATGTTCGCTCATGTTATCTGCCTTGTTTTTTCCACTTGTTGTTGGGGTACAGGAATGGAAAAATGAGTTAGAAAAGAGGGGTTGTTCTAAAACCAGTTGAGCGAACGTGGACAAGGGAGCGGCGGCTGACTGTGTGGTCTTTAGTGACGTCTGGGCAGGTCCTTGCAGGTTGGCTACTCAGCGCTGTCTCACGGAAAACAATCTGTTGAGATGACTCAATCAAGGGTAACCAACCTGCACGCAAGCCTCTGGTAATTACTCAACAGGCCTCTCAGGCAGGAAGGGTACAAAAGGAGGACACGAGAGCAAAGGAAGGGAGCTGCAGGGAGTGAGAAAACAAAAAAACATAAGTGGAGGGAGGAGAATTTCAGGTTTCTGCCAGGGAGGGAACGGTTTAAGAGGTGTCCTGGACACCAAACTGGAACATGAGAGCTATGCTGAGCACCAAATTGCTGTGTGTCTTTGTGTTTATTGTGTGAACCTGGCACAAATGAGACATGGCGGGGAGTATTGTTTGCACAACAAGTAGGGTCAGGTTCGGTTCAGGTTTCATAGCGTAAAACAAAGTCACGCTAAACACGTCGACATAAGGAAAACACTTCGAGGAAGACAAGCAGCCACCGTGTTTTTTTCTCTTCTTCCAGGCCAACCGATGCTGTCCTGGCTGTCAAGCTCTCTGGTATACAGTCAGATAACAATGAACTGTCAGCCGCGGCTGCCAGAAAACGACTGCTGTAAAACAAAGGTGCTGGACTGTGTTTGGGAGTTGAGGGCAGACCATTTGGCCAGGTGGTATCAGCCAGAGGTTCTTTTATACAGCTATCCTCATTTCTCTTTGCCCATACTTAAGTAAATATTAATTTTACTTTCGGTTCCATGTGAGAAGCGCTACTTGACTCACTATGTATTTATTAATGAAGGCGTGTTACACAACTGGGATCTATCAGCTTCTATTTGGCGTCACATGGGATGTAGCACATCTGACACATCCTTTCAAGGTGACTTTGATAGCGCTTCCACGTCTGAAATGATAAGACTTAAGACAGCGGGGTGTTTGCCAAAGTAAATGAGGGTTAACAGCTGCACTCAAGGGCATAGCAGTGCGTACCGCTCAGGACCTAAACCAGCAACCTGTTGGCCTCGCTAAAATGCTGCTGCGAAGCATTTATCAGCAAACGCCGCTCAGAGACACACACGAGGCTGCTCAGATTATTTTGCGGCGTTCCTGCGGCCACAGAGCGCTTACTTGTTTAAGTGAGATGTTTCTGTGTGAGGCCATCGAGGGTGCGAGTGAACGCGTGTTTGCGTAAATGTTTCTCCCGGCCAACAATCAGAAAGAGGCTCTTAAGCCGGTCTCTCCTTTCCCAAAGAGAGGGAAAAAGTGAGAGTGGGGTTTTTGGTTTTAAGATATTCATGAATCTCTGAATCCCTCTTAAGGATTACAATCTCACATCCATCTTACAGTGTCACACAGCTTTGGGCGATTTGGAGCAGCCTGCATTAATGTGTAAAGGGGCGGCGTCGGGGAAAAAAACTCTAATTTATAAACATGGTAACAAGGCAGTGCATATGTATTACCGCTAAAACTGCAAAGAGAGGTGCATTGATTCCGCTAAGCCCCATCCTGATGTAACACATATAAAATATTTAATAGCTATTACTGTAGAATTAGAATGGATCTTGTTACGACAGCTAATCCAAAGCTGTGGGAGCAGGGTACCAATTTAGAGTCAAATGTCACATGTGGAGAATGATGAAAAAGAGGGAGAGGTGGGGATCGACAGAAAGAAAATTCCATGTGTGTCACCCGGTATGGGGGAAATGAAGCGTGAACTCAGAATGGAAGGCAATAGGGGAGCGGTGGAGAATGAAAATAATAGGAAATGAACATAAGACAGCTACAGACAGTGAAAGACAGCCAGGGGAAGACTGGACAAGAGTAAGGCATCATCCAGTACCTGTGCCTCTGGCAAAGCAACGTCCATGATGTTAGGCTGGCCCCGCGGTTCGCCGTTTTCAAGCCGAGAGAAGATGACTTGGTAGCCTCGGATTTGGCCGTGCTGCTTCCCCTGCAGGGGCGGCTTCCAGGTGACCCGGATGGCTGTGGAGTTTATGGCCTCAACCTCCAGCTTCCTAGGGGGTGCTCCTGGCACTGGAAACCAGGGGGAAAAAAAAAGTGGGGAGAGAAGGAGGGAGAGCACAATGAACCAGAGTTAGGCAGAAGGATAAAGACAGACCATGGAAGAGAGGGAAGGAGGAAAGAGTCAAAAGATGCTGAGTTAGACATTTCCTCAGTTCTCTGTGTTTTGTGATGAGGAACCAAACTAATGACTCCTGGGTTCTTTATTAGGTGCTCTGTAGAAAGAAGTGATACCAGATTTGGCCACGAATCAAAATCATCTCTACTCAGTTTACACTGTCTCTGTCTTCTGTGTCCCCAAAAAACCCAATGCGGGACAGCATGTGGTCTAGCGATGTCTGTAATGCCCTTAATTCCGGTATGAAATTAGCTGTGTTGCAGCAAACTTCAAACACATTAATTATAGACGACTCTCTCTTAGGGGCAGCCGCTCTCTATCAGACTGCAAACAAAACGAGGAACCAGTGAGAAAAAAGAGGCAAGAGTGAGAGAACGGAGAGGGGAGCTCTGCTCCACTTCTATTCCTACGAACAGAAGAGGGAAAACAAGAAGGCATTCAGTGAAAGCAGAGGAAAGTGGTGCAGAGCTGAGGCCCTGGGGGTGATGAGCCTTAACCTGCCATAGATGTAAGACGTTAAAGCTATAGAGCAAGAGGAAACAAGAGAAGGTGACCCCCTCTGCTACAGCTATCGCCTCATTAACTCAAAATTGATCAAGAGGACACAGAGAAACGCAGTGGAAGTTGAAGAGAGTGAAGGGAAATAGTGACAGGCAACTCCAAGCAACACAGTCAGAGAGAGGTCTGCTGTAGGGGAGGTGTTAACCTACCATCCTCTTTGGTTCTCATCCTCACTGGGGCACTCTCAGGGCCTGGGCCCACGTCAGTGTGTGCCCTCACCCACACCTGATACTCAGTCCACTTCTCCAGGCCCTCCAGCACATAGCTGGTAGCGTCTGCGCCGATGCCCGCTACCTCATGCCGCTCCGTGTCCTCCCCAGCCAGGGCCTGGTAGCTGACTGTGTAGCGCACAATGGCACCGTGGCGGCTGGCAGCGGGCGGTGCCACCCAACTCACCTTGAGGCTGGTGGAGCTCAGGCTGACCAGATGTACCTCCTGAGGGGGGGCGGATGGGGCTGTAGGAGGAGGGGAGCACAACCACACGGAGGGGGGCACGGATCAAGCAAACAAAAAATAAACAAAAACACAAGCAAACTTAAGGCAGAACTGGAAGCTGTTTGTACACTTTTTCAGTATGAGTATTAAAATGTCAAAACGCACCCACAAAATTTGGCTACATATGACCTGAAACTAAATAATTTCACCACTCACATTTCCCTATTGAGCAGGGTTTTTTTGTATTTTCTACTGCCTACATAATTTTTCTAAATAAAAGCTCAAATATGGACAGGCGTTATAAATTCAGCTTGGAAAATACAAAGCTGTAGAAAGTGGCATTTTCATTTCAGTGACAATATAAAGTTTATAAATGACCTGTGCATGTCTAGGCTTCTGTATTACACCTATAAATAAATGAAGCTGGGTTTATTATAACACAGGACACAGATATGGAGGATGAAGACTGGATTTTTTATATCTGAAATACATGACGTTGAGATCCAGTAAACCTATTCCATTTCTCTTCCTTGTATTAAAGGTCTACATCTAAGTCACTTTCTGAGCTCAGATTCAGAAATTACTCACTCATACTGTAGGTGACAGGTTTAGAAATATTCCATTGCAAGTTTGAAAATAACATTTTAATTTTGCATACTGAATTCAAAAAGCTTCCACACTAAACAGGATGCTACCTCCGGACTGAGAGATTGGCTGCAAAAACACATTACCAGGCTACTGTTGAAGCTGTGTTTGGCACTACACAGGCCATGAAACTACAGGGTGGGCTGAATGGAATATAAAATGTGCCAAAATATTACAAGGCGATGCTTTTATAAAGACGTAATTTGTCCCTAACTGCCCTCTCTGCTGCCTTTTGCAGAATGCGGCGGGAGCAATAAAGTGGCCATAGATGTGCGAGAGTGTGAACAAGTGCTTGACAGTGTTGACTGGTGTTCACACATTGATGCAAAAGCTCTGGGCTTCATAACTGTTTTTGACAGACTCTGTTTGGTACTGCAGCTGAGATGAACTACACTGTCTCTGAAGTCAGACATTAAGCTTTAATCATTTCATAATCACAAACAGTTATGAAAACTCCAGCTATTGTTAACATCTGGTTTGTAGCTCGTGAAATGAAGCAATCGATTATCAGAGGGGACAGATTCCTGAATGACTAAGATCTACCACATGCTGCTATCATTAACCTTTTGGATTTGAAAGACTAGAATTGAACCAACGTGGTTTAAAACTACTGTTCCACCCTGACATCAACTTGATGTTTTAATCTAATGTATAGCCAAAATACTAACACGCCGGATTCAGTTATGGTCTGTCCGTCTGTGTTTTCCACACTGTGTTGAAAAACAAATAACATATAGAGTATGACGTATCCGTACAGAGCTGGTAGTCTCTAGGTACACCTGCGATCTCGGCCAATAAGATTACTGCAGTGAATAATTTTATATGATTTCCAACAGCTGCCGTATAATATATTTAAACTCTCGAGTCCAGAGAAAAACTAAAATAAACCAATAAAGAATTTTAAAATAAGGAACAAGAACAACACTGAAAACAAATAAAATAGCATTCATACATTACATGCATCTAACTCGATCACAAACTTATTTACAAAACAAAAGTGACTAAGAAAAAGAAAATTCAAGGTGAGGTTTCAACGTGTTCTTACAAAGCATGCCCATGAAATTTCTTTTTTAGTAAGCAGAGCAATGAACAGTTAGCTTAAATATGAATCCAAAAAACTAATGCCAGAACACCGCCTTTCCAAAACACAAGGGTTTAACAGACGAGAATTGAGTCTCATCGGGTGGTCCCCGGTCCGCAGCAGAGCGGACAGAAAATCACAAAGAGCTGACGACACCACATGTATTAGAAAAAATGTGACAGACTGAATCAAAACGATGCCGGCGATTTGCAGGATGGATTGTGGTATTGAGGTCCTGATGAATAATCGGCTAGATCAAAGTCAAATTGGATGAGGGGAGGACAACACCACAGGAAACACATGCGCCTTAGGGGCAAACATGAGCAAGACAAAGAGTGGGTTTAAAAAGCAGTCTTCTTCCTTTTGTTCAAACCCAATACATGATTATTTAACCAAAGGGATGTAAGGTGTATTCTCATCATTGAGGAGTTCGAGTTATAGATGGAGAAAAAATGGACTTTGTGTGTTTTCTGACCAATCGTAATTCAAATATAGATCTGTTTTACTTCTATCAGTGCTTCCTTATGTACTGCTGTAAAATATTTGGTTTCCATTCTGTGTTATGGTTTCTGGCGTTGGATATAACCTTTTCTTATTACTAACTGATTATTTTGAAATTATCTTGTGCATTGTAACTTAGATATAATTTCCTATTCTGAGACATTTAAAGACCGTCAAGTCCTTAGCCACGTAGTAGAGTTTTTATCTTTAAACACTTATAAACAGCAAACGAATATGAATGCAGCTCAGTAATGTTCATTGCTCTGTATCTTTAAAAAAAAAAACCCTATACTACACATTTAAATGCCGCACTAGAAAATGTCACACATTACCACTGCCTGTTTGCCTCAGAACCTCCCCAAGGATGTCGCTTATTTCATGCACACCATCCTCCTTATGCATGAAATCCAAATTCCGTTCTCCAAAGTCTGTGTCTTTGTGTCTCCTGCCGACAGGAGGCACAAGACTCATCGCTGCTCGTGATTACATAACTCGGTGGTTGTCAGAGGTGTTGGCTCTTCAATGATTTTGTCTCATCTAATGGGGAAAGGTCTCAAAAAGAGATATCTGCACCTTCTGTCCATGGTGCTGCAGTAATACAGTCACTGACAGAAGGTGGAACAATGCTGTCCATCTGTTCAATACTGACACATTTGAAAAGTTGTCTAAAATATATACTACTAAGCGACCACTGATAAGTATCTTCGGAAGTGCACTGGTGATCTCCTGAACCAATCCTTAGGCTTCTGGTATCTGAGCAGATTTGGGCTTATTCTAGAGAATCCGTATCCTCAAAAACAAAGCTGATCAACATCTGATCCTCCATTTACTCCACCGTGCTTTCTCCACCATGGCCTGCTAGTGTTGCAGTGCTGCTCGACAGCCAGTGCAGTATTTTGCAGCATATGCGACTGCGCACAAATCAGCTGTTACTAATTAATGTTAATTCCATGAGAAACTTGAAGGCAAGCCAAAATTAAACTCGCCTGTTGTTGTGTATGTGTGCCCTCTGCAAGCTGGTGTCTATACTCATCTTTTGTAGGGGAAGGAGCTCTACTCTGTAACGCCCCTGTGCAACCAAGAGTGTTTCTGTAGTTCCAGCAGCTCCAACAAAGTGATACGATTTCTCTCTAGGGGTTTGACTCACATCTGTTTCAGGATTTACATTCTCCCAGTGTAAACTTTTACTTGTATCATAAATGCAATTGTGGTACAAATTAGGAAGGCGCAATTATTCATGTGAACCTTTTGTTTTTGATAGAAAGTGTTTCGAGTGCTGCTCATAAGGCTCCTGGGTGAGGTGGTGCAAGCATGGTGCCACCACAGCAAAAGAATCAGCAGTCAGCAGGGTGACATTTTGAATGCTGGCACTGTAAAAGCACATAATGATATGAGAAAAAAAATAACACAGCACAGCTCACAAAATGTGGGAAAAGGACACATTAAACGTACCTTTGACACTGAACACAGGGCCTGCCCTCAGATAGATGGACAGGAGGGTTAGTGTTGGTGACAGGGGAGGTGGTGGAAGCGTGAGGCTGGCCGAGATGGCTGCACTGTCAGCATTTTATGTTGTGCTGAAATTGACTTGACATTCAAGTTGCCAACGCTGTCTGATTTAAGCTCTACGAAACACAACTCTGTCCTGCCTAAACCTGCTCCAGCCGGCTGTGGGCGACTGTTACTCCACAACATCAGTGGTCAGTGGACGAAGAGGAGATAAGACAGATGAGAGACAAAGAAAGGAGAAAAATCACGGACTTACTGGACTGGGCGGTGCGAGCCTCAATGGGCTGTGTGTAGACGCCTAAACCCATCTCAGAGCGGGCTGCCAGTGAGAAACGGTACAAGGTGTCAGGCTTTAGACCCTCCACAGCGTAGGAGCCGGCGGGGTTGAAGGTTACATGTATCTGAATGGTTAAAATGAAAGATGCCACTGAATTAAAATCAAAGACAGTAAACAATTACTTTTCGTGCGAGTGAGCTACAGGGTTAGTATATTTTGTATTCCTTTTACTCGGAGGATTTAATCCTCAACTGAGATCCTAAAGCCTAGTCCGCTCTCTGCTTCCTTCATGCATACAAAGTGGAAAATAAAGCCAAATTTGAGGGCAAGTTGTTCCGAAAACAAATCGTCCTCCGGTTTACAACTAGTGCAGCAGTCCAGCAGAGTTGAACGAAGGGCCACGATGCTCGGAGACTGAACAGAACAATTTTGCTGTCTACTGTAAATCTTTCTCATCAGCTGGGGAGTTGACTGCATTACTACAATAACATTGCTTCAGCCACGGCTTCCCATTCAGAGAAATTGCATCATAAAGAGCAAGATTCATTCGTCTGCAGTCTCACAGCAGAATGAGAGATGTGTAAGTGAGATGAATAGGTAGGTAGGCAGGTAGGTAGATAGATAGACAGATAGACAGATAGATAGATAGACAGATAGATAGATAGACAGATAGATAGATAGATAGATAGATATAATGGGGATGAAAACACAATTCATAAGACGGTTATAACTTTATGTTGTTATTCTAACCTTGCTGTCTGAGCCGGCCTCCCAGTACTCCAGCTCATACTTAGTGATGGGGTCCTGTACAGGCCACAGCCACGTTAGGAGGATGCGGCTGTCCAGCTCAGCTTCAGCCTCGAAGCTGGACGGCTGGGCAGGGACTGGGTACAGAGGGGTGAGAGGTCAGAGGTTAAAGAATAAAAGGAATAAAAAGAGCACACTTCTGAAACTAAATGTCCTGAACAGTGTTAGCTGTAATAACCACCCCCTCAATACTGACTGTGTGGGAAGGCATTTGTATGGCAAGTTAATGCATAAATAGCCTTGTGTAAGCATATGTATACAACTGAGACAGGCTTAATTTTACATTTGCAAATGAACATACACAGTTTAATTAACACACAAAGCCACATGCAGTGTTTGGCTGCTCACCTCCCTGCTGGGTTTTGACTTGCAGGATGTCAGAAGGTGGCCCGTCACCTACAGAGGTGAAGCCCAGCACCCGGAGGCTGTAGGTGATATCAGGAGTCAGGCCTGAGATGGTAGTCAGACTGCTGTCATCTGTGTTGTGTTTCTGCCAGGCACTGAGCGGAGCAGTCAGGTCCGAGCTGTAATAGACCCGGTAGCCCCTGATTTGCCCGTTAGGTTCCTCGGGCGGTTCCCACTGGACCAGCATTGTGCTGGCACTCAGCATGCGTGCTTGGACGTGCAGCGGTGGCGAGGAGGGGGCCTGTTCACCGGTGCGTGTCTCCACGGGGTCGCTGGGCGGCCCGCGGCCAATGTTGTTGACAGCCATGACACGAAACTCGTACTCAGAGTAGGGGCTAAGTCCGCCAATGCTGTAACGGGTGGTTGCCACGCCTTCAACTTCCTGGAAGCCGTTTTCGGAGGACTTGGCTCTGTACTGGATCATGTAGAAGGAGACGGGTTCTGGGTTTCCAGAGTCCCAGGTGAGAGTCACACTGGTAGCTGTGGTCTCAGTCACAATAAGGGAGGTGGGGGGCTTTGGCAAGGCTGAGGAGGGAGAAACATGGTATTAGTTTTGATATCAAGAAAAGTTAAAGTAACAATTTTAAAGGTCTCCGTTTAACTGTCTTTGATGACACTAATGGTGATGAGCTGTATTTGAGGGTGTGTTTTACAGCCTAATTTCCCACAGACCAGAAAAAGCAGAATGCTGCTTCTTCTCATCCTGAGAGTCACATTAGCTCCACCTGCCCTCTCCGGCCGGCCAACCACCGCTGGCTGATGTAAAACATGTCACTTCTTGTGATTTTTTTTATCGGGATTGTCGCCACTTTTTGTAAAACAGCAAATACAAGGGCTCTCGCCAGAGTAGAATGGGCTTAATCACCATTGTGTTACCTCATTCGGCAATAGATAGTGACTTAACGGGCACTTATTCAAATGAAAATCTACAGGATTGCTACTTTAAGGACCTGTGGGTAATTTGAGAAAAATTGGATGTCTGACACATTTGTTACACTCATCCTAAAAAGTAGGCATGACACAGCTAAAATCAGCTCTTGTAAAGTAAAGACAGGACTGGTCATGTCTCCGTTCTGTAACTCATAGCACTGAAATGATTGTTTCATAGGCTAATCCTTATAGTGCTGTCAGCAGCCAATATCCCCAAATGAATAGAGGAGCTGGACTGAAATCCCAATTTTGAGATTTCATACCAGCCTGGTCATTACTGACAATAGAAGAAAATTGCAAGAGAGGCTCCCGTTGTGAGTGTACGACAAATACAAACAAAACAGAGGGTCTTCATTATGGTGTCTTTGAAGAAGGGGGTCTGTTTTGCTGTGGTCCCTCTAAATGACTGTGACATTCTGTGTATCGATCAGCTGAGTGGAAAGAGGGATCGATACAGACGACAACTGATAAGAGAGGCTGCAGTGGGTAGACAACACACCCTCATAGTCACGGACACACCAATGGGCAGAGCTGCGTCCACACAAACACACTCTGTTGCAGAAAAAAAAAAGGATTCAACAAACATGCAGAGAGAAACACACACACACACACAAACCCTGACATGGACGCTCATCGACAAAGAGACTGAAAACAGCAACAACCTTTAATTTTAACTCTCAGTATCAAAAGAAATCACAGGCCACAGCACAAGGGCAGGGATGATTATGTGCAAGAAGTTTCAGAAGCCATTTGAAAGTGGTTTACTCTGTTGTATAACAACCCATCATCAGAAAAACAGAAATTTGTGAATTACTCAAATCACCAGCAGAGTTCACATCATAACCATGATAACCTCACGCACAGATAGATAGAAAGTGTAGTCTTTTACCTTTGACAGTGACCTGAGCGGTGGCTTCTATCATGCCCAGAGAGGAGATTGCCACGCAGGTGTAGTTCGCCGACTCACGGATGTTGGTGACCTCCAGCACGTTGCGTCCCAGTGGCATCTCTTCCTCCTTGGTCAGCTCCACCAGGCCCATCGTCCACTTGACGTAGGGCATCGGCGAGCCCACCGCAACACATGTCAGGTTGACGCTGCCGCCGGGCATCACCTCTTGGTTGGTAGGTGGAATAGAGAATCTGGGTGGGACTCTCCGCACTGAGGGGACGGAGATGAGCAGGACAAAATTGTGAATAAATAGGATGTGTAATGTGAATATGACAATTTTATTGTGGTTGCATGAACGGCCTTGCCACCATATAACACCACAAGGCTAAAAGCTAACTCTGGAAAGCTAATAGAATAGAGGGCTGATCGCTTTTGTCCGAATGTGCAGGCGAGCACAATGGGAATAATAGAACTGTCACGAAATGGCTCTGGAAATTCACAAGGAAACTTTGAGGGGGTGTTTTATCCTCTTGCCTACAAAAGGGAATATAATCAAAAAAATAGCCCAGTTTTGCTGGAGACTATGTCTGGCCCTCTTTTGTCAAAGTGTCAAATGGTAGCGAGAGTTGCATCATTGAGAGACCCTGTGGTGATGGCATTGTTTGATTTCTCCTCCCGCTCCCTCTCTCTGGCTCCTTCTGCTCAGCCTGTCTTTCTAAGTCCCTCTCTCGCTCCCTCTCCCTCTCTTTGTGCAGTTCTGATATGCAGATAGGCTGACATTAAAAAGGGGTTCCCATGGAGACAAGAAAGGCCCGTTGACGTCGCCAGGGACAAGGCAAACACCGATGCAGAGGCTCCATGCAATACTGAAAAGCTGGCCCAGAATAAACAGGCAGCCAGCATTTACATATGACTTGTTTTCTATCTAAATAAAGATGCACAAGAAATGGCTGCCATATTTACACACTTTAGATCTTTTTCTGGTAACTTTTGGCAACCACAACAAACTTATCCGCGTGACACGCAAAAGAAAACCTGACTTGACAGTGCTATGAGAGCACCCATCAGTGTCAGAAGGGTTACATTTATGATATGCTGAATATTACCGTGGCATGAGCTGGATGAATGTGTGACGAAGTCGCTCTGACTTCTTTAACCTTGTTCGGGAAGTAAAGAAAGCCTAGCCAAACATTTAGCTCTCTAGTGAGGACCCACTATTGCTATCCCACTACTGCTGGTTGTATGTATTTAAAACACTGTGGTATGAAACTATCCCTGTGGAATTTATAGTGCTTGTTTCCCCTAATGCACAACAGCATCTCTGTCTCTCTCTGGGAAAAAAAAAACAAAAACCCTTGACTGTAATTGCTCTTTTGCACCGGTCTCCATGAAAATGGATTTTCAAATGTGAGTCTCCCTCCACCTTCCCTTTCCCCAACCCTTCACCCCCCACCCTCCCGGATCTAATTTGAACCAGAACGCTGTTACTATATAGCCATGCTTGTTATTCCCCTCATTATGTGGTGAAATGGAAAAAAAGAAAAACACAAAAGCACCTTTTGAGATTCCAGTCAGGAAAAGGCTGGTTCTCTGGACCACACTATAATAAGGGGGGACCTGGTTCACACTCATCTGAATTTTCCCAAAATAATTGAGGTGCTGTACATTGGCCCGGCGTTGTTTTGTTTATTGGCACAATCATGTGGGCTTAAACTACTTTGCTCGATATCTCATAAAAACATTAATATTGCAGTTCTGAGACACAAAAACTAACTGAATCCTGCATGTTTTGGAATCTGGACTTTTGATTTTGTTCCCCACAATATCTGAGATCAATCGTAACTTTGCAGTTCTAACCTTTTCAGGAGGCGTGTGGAAAAATCAATGCAACAGTGGGAACTTAAAAATCAGGCTTAAAAATGAGTATTGATGACGACGACGATGATGAAGTTTACAAAACGACTCAGTGAACAAGAGGGCACAACACAGTTACTATATTAGGACAGTTTCATGCAGGAAAAACGTTACACACATCAGCTGCCTAGAAAAAGATGGACATCAGCCATGGCATCTGCTTTCTGTGGTTCACAGGCATATGGCTGACTTTCTAATGGAAAGACTGGACAGGACGAGTCGCGTTGCTAGCCTGGGAACAGGACAGGGACGACATTCTCAAGCAAAGCATGCATAGGAGCTAAGGAGAGATATGGGATGGGATCACAAGCCTGAGTACGCAGAGAGAAGAAGATAAAGGAAGGACTTGGTCCAATTTTCTCATGTAAATGACTGAACATCTGATTTCCAGTACGACTAACGCACGACAGACTTTCCTTTGAGAAAGAAAATCGTTAGTATTCCACTTACGCTGGTGGCCACCTGTGTCTTCTCACACAACTGTAATATTTTCAAAGTGTAGCTGTTTTTCACAACGTAGTATGCTTGTGAAAAAGAGAAACCTGAGAGAAGCGGCCCTAATGTAAAACCATTAAGCTCAAAGTATCTGTTATTCTTTCATGATTCCATAGACTAAACAGTGCTAAGAGCAGTCAGTCAATGGGGCCTGTGTATATTGAACACTTAATGTTGTGAATAATTCATGTCGTGCGGTTAAGTTTGGAGAGGTGCTGTGGAACAAAATGACTAGAGGGCAGGTAATTGTTATCGATTCCCCCGAAGCCTCTCTCCTGTTGAGAGCGGCTTGGAGAGACGGGCTCCGGGACTCTATCAAAACCACAAAATAAGCCCCGTCTCCACTCTGCCTGCCTGCTTGCTGGATACCTATAAATTTAACTGCCTTGACAAAGTGCCCAAGGATAGCAGAACCTGTTCAGTCAATCAATATCCAAGCAAACTGGCACAGAGTCAGCGGGCTCCCAGGCTTCCTGGCAGCACTGCTGGGCTACCATGATGGCTGATCATCCCCCTGTCAGCACGCTGCCAGCTCATTCTTAAATATTCTATAGGTCAGCTCTTTGCACAGCAGTGTTTTACAGATGGAACGAGTAGGGAGATAATTTCCAAAACATTAGTTCTGTTGGACAGTGTCAATGTCATCATTCATTAACTCTAAAAAAGAAGTTCAGTCTATAAATGTGTGTATCGAGGACCAAATTTCCTGATATTAACCACTTGCTTCCAATATTTATTGAAATATACTCAGCTTTGACACAGAGCTTTTCGGAAAAGTAGTTGAGACATGTAGTGAATGCTTCGAAACTCTTGCAACACAGCATAATAAACTTTTCCTGCTGGGCCTCATGCTGCATCAAATGGGGACGGGGGGGTGTCTGTCTTCTCATTAGGCTAACATGTGTCTATCACATCCTTCGGTCCCTGGGTAGTGGATGCCCATGGCGGTAAAACAGTCATAATCCTCTGAGAACGGCTTTGTCAGTTCTGATACCCATGTCCCTCAGTGGGAGAGCCGGGGTGTTGCTGCCTAAATACCTGACAAATCCGGTTGCCACCTGAATACCGGAGTAATCCATCACACACCTCTGATGGGCCTACAGAGGCAGATAGAAAGCCTGAGGGTGAACGGAGCTATAGTTTTTGGTGGATGTGGTTGACAGCAACAATATGGGTGTGGTTGTGAAGACTCGACAGCTACATGAAACAACAAGAGATCTAATAATGACTTAAGCAAACTGCACGGGGACTCCTTGTGTATTTTGGCAAGGCTAATCGAAACATGGTTCGGGGGAGTGGTGTTGGAAGACATGCAAGAACTATTTAGGGATTCATGCACACAAGTAGACAAAACGTGTTTACACTGTGATGGATTAGGGAGAACTACTATTCATATTTTTGTTGTTCAGGGAGGGACTACAGGTGTCTTCATTGGAGGGGTTGGAAAGGATGGTTGACCTCACTTAAAATCTGTATCAAACTGGAGGGAGGGGGATTAAAAGTGAAACCGACAAACCTTCGCGCTGATCTGTTTGAGGATGAGGTGATTTGATGGAGGTGAGCGATGGAATGAAAAGATACAAAGTGGAGAGGAAAACAAGACAGTGAAAGACAACAGTGTTTCCATAGACACAGTGGAGGTTAGTGACGTGGTACAGGTCGGCACAAGTGATGTGAACGTACACAGTATCAGGGAAGGAAACTCACTTTTACAAATGATTTGTGGTTGTTTATATGTTTCATTTTCAATTGGCATTTATATTGCTTGGTATTCATAAATTAATCAAAATGTCTAATATCCAACAAAACTCATATTAGGTGTGAGACGTCACACTTACTTACTTACTTTGATTATTTATCATCAGAGGACAGACAGTGCATTTTTGTATCAAAACCCAACTGGATAATTAAAAAAGAGATCAATTAACAAGTTAAATACACCATCCACCAAAGTACTGGAGTTTCTACGGCTCACCCTGTACGCATGAAAACATTTTTATCTCCTTAAAAATACTTTTTTTCCCTTTTCAAGAGCACTTGTTGACGTAAAGGACACTAGATGTGCTCCTGAACCCAATCTTGTCCCTCATAAAATCAACCTGAATTGATAATTTTGTGAGTTTCCCTCCGTGACACATGCTCACACACACACACACACACACCAGCGCGCGCGCACACACACACACACACCGAACAGCATGAAGACATTTTGGTAAAAGAAAAGCCCGGCTGCAGCACTTTATCCTCTATGACATATTGACATGTCACATGGATATATGAAGGAGTGCCAGCAGACAGAAGCTGACATCCCTCCTCCGTTGTGGGATAAGCACTTGACAAATGAGCGCTCATGCACAATCACAAGACGCTTGTGATTCTGCCCACGTTGATGGAGTCCTCCTTTAGAGGAGGGTCACCAAAAGCGACCCACAGCAAACAAGGCGCGTACGCACGTGCACACCTGCACACCTACGAAGAGGCACGCGCTCTTAATGGATGAGCAGTGGAAGGACATAAATAGACACGCAGACAGGAAGGGGAAAAACAGTCCATGAGCAGACCCCCCTCCACCCGCCTTCAGTCTCACTTTCCCCCCTCCCACAAAGAAATATGAGGACATCATTCTCTGGTGGCTCTAAAATGTCAAGACAAAGGGTGGTGAAGGTGGTGCTTGCAGCATGTGTGTGTACCTGCAGACAGAAATTAGATCAGGTAGCGACGGTGAGTGGAAAAAAACAGAGACACATTCGCAGACACAAAACACCATCCCACAACAAGCACATTTAATGCAGGTCTGACAGAGGTGTGTGGGTGTTTGTATCTGGGTGGGTGTTGATAGAGGATAATACCATAATTCTTTCTGCCATGGTAATCTTTCTCATATGTCACCTTCAAGCGATGGTCATTTTATTGACATTTCAAGCCTAAAAATGGCTCTCAGACATTTTTCTCTCAGACTCTCAGAAGACACCAAAGTTAATCCAGTGGTAGATTCTTATAAAGCACTCAAGAGACATAGTTAAATGTTACAATTAAAAGCAGTTAATCGGAGTGTATAATTGCAAGACTTTGTGCATCACACGACATTAAGAATTGTGACATTACTGTATTTATTTATTCATAGCCCAAGCATCATTTTAATTTTGTGCTGCGGTTTTAAAAATCAACTCATCTTTTTACAGCCTGCTGGTAAACATCGACACTGTAAGTTTTAACAGTTGTCAAATGACCTGTTTGCCTCCGCAGCTTGTTATGTTTACAGGTTTGAGAGCAGACGTTGTAAGCCCCTAAATCCCCCCTCTGGTGTCTCAGAATAAAAAAAAAAACCATATAACAACAGGAAGGGAAGAGAGGCATGTCAAAGGCCACTTGTCTTGAGTCCCTCATGTTTTAAACCCAATCAAGCAGCCCGGTGATAGCACAACCCCAGGTCTCGTCTCCTCATTCTTGCAGCAGCAACAAAGACAGCAGAGAGAAAACATGGCCAGAGCCTTTGTTCTCCATTCCAGACTAGTACACTTTTAAAAGGTTACGGTTGGTTTGATTTCTATCTTTCCACTGGTGTGGCGAGGCTGGCGGAAAAGTTGGTGTTGGGGCCAATGGGTTGACAGCTACCTGGGTGGTGTTAGAGACTAGCTGGGCCTGGGGGCCCCGCTGGCGCCAAGCCACAGAACTACTGTAATTACCTCTGAGGGAAAGAAAAGGCTGCGCTTGCACCTGTGACAGACATGCCCTGATTAATAGACGAGACTTACATCCCTTTCTCGCCTTTGCTGTTTGGCTGACTACCTCCCCCTGTCAAGATTTAAGATCTAAACCTTCTGGAGCCCACAGTGTTTAATCTGTAAATTTGATGCCTCTGTGGTCCTTGAGGATGATATTTACCTCCGGATCCTCTGATGCAGGAGGAGATTCTGTCTTTTTTGGATTCTTTTCTTTAAAAATACAGATGCTAACCATTAGTTGCCCATATTTTGTTGGAAGGAAAAATCTGTTGAAAAAACAGTAGTCTCGTTTCAGTTTGACATTTCCTAAGCGTAGGTTTGTAATTTTCTGTCTGTGTTTGAAACGAAACATCGGACACTAATTTACTTGTTTTATCTTGATGGATGGAAAAAGAGACAACGGAATCATTCGTCCATAAAACAGCCTGTAAAATACACCGCCGTATATGCTTTTTAACAAAATTATGAAGTGATAGCTGAGTGTGTCTCTTTCTTACTCTGACACTTTTCCTACCTCCCTCCCTCTCTTCCTCCCTCCCCTCTCCACCCACACTAACAACTGGAGAAGCTATTCTGTTTCATGTACATCAGACATGGTGGTGTTATCCGCAGGGGCTGACCTAGACTACTCTCTCCCCTATACCAGCTTTTTCCAGGATGGGTACGATGCTGCCCTTGCCCTGCATTAGTCTGCTCACGAAGACACCACAACAAAAACAAACCCTGAAACTCCAGACCCCACCATGCCTGTAGGAGCTTTGGGTTGTGCGGGGGGGGATAATGGAGCCTTTCGATACAGTCTAAATAAAAAAGAAAGAAGGCCTGGCACGGTTTTCAGCGCCAGCAGAGGAAACGGTTTCAACGCAGCTGTTTTCACAGAGGCCGCACCTGGTCGAGTTCACAGCCAAACAGGAGGTTGAGGTTAGTTCAGCTCATTGGTATGGGAGGGGTGGCAAGGCAAGAATAATGGTGGAAGCAGTGGTTGAGGGAGAGCGGAGAGAGAGAAATAGTGGTGAAAATGTGGTCATCAAATGTGGAAATTAACCAACAAGCAAAGGCCCTAAAAGTGTTTTCCACAGGTGTTTTCACTTATTCTGGATAATTAGAACTCTGTTTTCTCCGTTAATGTTGGGCAGGGGCATGCTGGGAATTACTTCATGCACCAATAAGGATATTAAAGGTGTAATCTGCTTGACCCTGGTAGGACCAACAAAGCTAACGGGAGAATAAGGAAAATGTCAATTAAACATGAGCTCTAACCATTCAAAATAACTGAAACAGCCTCTGTGGACGTATAATGAAGAAAGACACAAGATGAGTGAACAACATTTCAAATGGAACAGACAAAAAGATCGCGTGGTTGTTAGTGGTTCGCAAATGCTCGAGACAAGAGAAATGACAGAATAATTCAGGAACTGAGGGAATCACTTGACTTTACCTCGTACGTAGAGATTGGCAGGAGCGGAGTAACGAGTCCCAGCGCTGTTCATGGCAACACATTCATATTTCCCTTGGTCGGACTCCTCGCTGTTCTCAATTTGCAGAGCTCCTGCGAAGAGGATTAACAAATTTAGCTGTCTTGACAGTTGTGGAATATGAGATGTAACTTGGCATGAAACCACAGCAGATAACACTGTACAGTGACTTACTAGAGGAGCCTGTAGTCAACTAGTCTAACCCAGTTCTTGTGTAATTAAGTGTCTCAGACACGGACACAGTTTTGTCAAGAAAATGCTTACGGCAACATAAGCATTTAGCTGATTTGGCAAGTTTAATGAAAGCACTAACAGAATATTTGCCAAGTTGCATTAAGAATAAGAAAGACCATGACTGCCAAAGGTCAATTTATCATCTGAATAACATGTCACAGCAATCACAGTATGATTAGACGTCTGCTTTTGAAAATAATAAATAAACCACAGAGTTTGTATTATGAAAAGTTATCTATCTCAACCAGGTGACAGGACAAAGCTAAGCTATACCACCTAATAACTACAACAAAAGAGAAAAGTGGATGTTAAAGGTCAAGAAATGATCAAAACACTGTTTAATTGTACCTGCGCAAGATAGTCATAATGTAAGATAGTCACAATGTAAGTCATAATCATCGTCATTTATTTATAACTTTTTAAACCATGTCTCAATGAAGCACTCAAGAGAGACACTCCCTTGCTGGTGTAGCCTCCAGAGGGGAGGCTAACAAGCTGATTCTAAGAAAGCATGAAAGCCCCCGAGACCTGTCCTGATGTGGTCATTTTGGCACACCATATCTAAAGCCATCATAAAATCACTGCTGCTGAGTTGCAAATGGCTGACGGATGAGGCGAGTTGTTATTTTGACGAATGAAAAAAAAGAGAGACCGAAAAACAGCAATCTTACCTGCGTCCCACAAGTTTTAAAAATATATGTTCAAAAACCAAACTAGTTCTTTCAGCATATGTATGTCACAAGTGAGTGATAACAGTTATCACGTCTCCAAAACAGTATGGCACGAGCATGAAAGGCAGCCAGCCACCATGCAGTTTGAAAATGACAAAAATACTCAGCATAAGATGATGTCAGGATACATTTTTTATCACATCATGCGGTATGAGATGAATGTAACAAACAGGCTCACCACCAACCAAAGGGGACTCGAATCAAGGCGAGACCAAAAACGAGAAGCAAATCAGGGCGGGGCAGTGACATGTGGTAATACCACCTCAGATCTCATGACAACACATCTCTCCAAGGTGTATACTCTGCACGTTGAGCTCATCGCTGTCTGATTCAGCACTGACATGCACCTGCATACTAATGCCGTTGTCACCAATCTGTCAATCTGCCCAGTCTCCCATGGGAGAAAACAGCGTGACTACTACAGGAATGTAGAAGGTTATTGCTATGGCAGTTGTCAGAGCTTCTACACTAAATCCCTTCAATTACTTCCAACTACCCAAACACTTGCAGATCTTCTACAAGGTCATTTCACTGTCTCCAACTGCAGAAATTACATGAGGGGCACAGAGGCTGCCATGAGGCTGAGTTTACTCCTAAAGAGTTAAACATCTAATTGAATATGGACTTCATTAGGCGCCATGGACGACAGACAGGGAGACAGACAGCCGGTACCCCCTAATGTATTCAGTTTGCCCCAGACGTCCACTATTTACCTCACTGTTGTAGAACGGAAATCATGCTTTGACTCGAGGGGAAAGGCAGATGATTACCATAAAAAGGGGTTGAAGCTTCCACCTCAACAATCTCGACCAGGCATCCTGTTCCCATGCTGGGGGGGCAATGCCGCATAGGCTGTATGCAAATGCAGCCATTTGGGTTTACATTGAGGCTGCATAGAGGAGGCAGGTAGATCCTCTTGTGGCAACGGTGGCCTTTAGTTTAAAATGCAAGTCCTTGCCTCTTTTCGATGAAAAGCCAGAAGAGACGGTGAAGCAGAAAAGATGTTTGTTTCTGTGTGAGTGAGTGTGTGTGTGTGTGTGTGTTGGCTCACAAACATGGTTCATTTCTAACAGGAGGAGCCTTGAAAAAGCTCATTTACAAGATAACACCTTGGACTTGGTTTTGCATTTCCATTCTCCTGACATCAGGGTTGGTGATCATTTGTTTGTTAGGGAGCAGACAGCAGACAGAACATGTCAGAAGGAGACGAACTGGGAAGTGGTGGAGGGTGGCTTGGCGCCAACAGTGTGGATGGACCTGGAGATGAGGCGATTGGGGGAGAATGCAGGGGTCTGATATGGATGTGAAGGTATGGTGTGGACATGATATTTTTCCAACACACTTTATCATCCTTACCTCTAATTGGTGTACCACCTAGGTGGGAGTAATTTCAATGCAAACAGGGTTGAGAGATTAGTTAGTAATCCACTTACAACGGTGGGAGAGAAAAACATGGCTTCTGACAGGCTACAGATAAAAAAATTTAAAAAAAAAGATACAGAGTAGAAGCCACTTAAATGCAATGTGACAAAGTTCAGTGTAATTAATCAATTCCATGATGCAATTATAAATTCTGGACTGCACGTTGTCTGTAAATGACAAAAAAAACCAACACAGCCTCCGTCAGGCAGACATCTTGCTGCTACTTTTGTATTTGCAGACAACAGACACAACCACATTTATCCTTGCTTCATAGCAGCATTAAAATAGTATGCAATTTAAGCAGTTTTTATATTAAATGTTCTAATTTTAGATGACCCCCACTCTTTGTACAGACTGCATTTTGCAGAAAGCAGTTAGTAAAATGGGCAAGAGAAATGAATGAAAGTCATACGCAGTATAACGAGTGAAGCGCAGGAAAAATTATTCAGGTCAGAGGTATTAAATTGAAAAGAAGTTAGTATCTCTACAGAGTGGATGAACTGGATGGTGTGAAAAGATAGACCAGCTGTGTCTGTGTGCTCACTCAAAATTGAGCAAGTGTGATGTAATAAGAGGAACTAGGTCCGCCTTGTCTGCTAAACTGTGGCAGCAAATTAATGCGCTTTTTTTTTTTTTCCTGCGGTCGCAAAATTGGCCTCATTTCAGGTCATATGCAGTAATGTAAATCCTGATACTGCAGCAGATGTCAAGTAAAGGGTTGTGGATAAAAAGAATTGTTAGTCTGAGGGCATTACATATCAGCACATTTTCAGACACTCACTATATGCAAGAAAGAAAACTAATTAAAAGTTTGTTGCTAGAAGTAAAAAAAAAAAACCCAAAACAGTCTTCGGCTGAGTTTTATCCTTGTTATAAAAACATTATCGAACAATTAAGTAGTTGTGTTAGTATCTAATTTGCGAGAAATCTGTATCTAATTTGGGGTTGTGCTTGTAGCGAGGCCACATTTTTAATATTGCAAGAACATGGACAGTCCAAGTGAACATGCTCCAGTGACCTGTTTCCCCGCTACCGCTGGGCAGCTCTAGCGCCAGGCTTTTTCTGGCTGGCTCTCATCTTTAATCTTTGGGGCCTCAGTCCTGCAGCCTGGCCTGACACTCTCTGAGTGAGGTAGATTTAGCAAGGAGCGATGAGCCTGAACCTGGTCAAAAGCCACTAATCTTTCCACCTTGCACCGTTGCCATGTAATCCAGGTCAGGCAAGCACCGTTTATTTATCAAGTGGACTGTTACTGTGAACAAAGAGCAGCTCATTGATTTTTTATTTTTTTGCAAGGTTGAATCCTAGCTAATGTATCATCGGCCAGCCTCATTGTCACCCAGCCGCGTGTTTAAGAGGGGATTAAGGATTATTTAATATGGTGAAAAATTCTCTTTCTGTACTTTGGAAGGTTACAAGCTCATGCATCACTGTCAAAGACTGCATGAATGCAGGAACAACTTCATTCCAACTTCTGTGTGACTTTTTAAGTGGCTGCTGCTGTTACGAGGAATAAAATTCGGTAAGAACTCAGCTAACTTATCAAGGTGACAAACTTTGAATAAAACTTTCATGTCTTTTGTGATAAAAGGGAATCCATGAAGTCATACATAACAATACAGGGCTTTTGTGCTTTCACATCATCCTCATGTCTAACATGACTCACGTCTGTTGGTATTTGATGACATCTTGTACCCTGCAATTTGCCATTGTTGTATTTACATTATCAGTAAGTCATATTGAGTGACATCTAAATCATTAAATCTGATGAAATCAAATTGTATCTGAAATTAAATCAGATTAAATCTAATTGTACCTGAACGAAGCTGTTTAATGCGCCCGTTGCTGCTGCTGATGTCCACAGGAAGCATGTCCTTGAACCAGGAGATCTCTGGGTCTGGGTTTCCGCTGGCGGCACACAGCATGGTGGCCGTTCTGGTCCTTTCAACCACCTTCAGCTGAGGGCCCATATCAATGGTGGGGAAGCCATGGGGGATCTGGTTCTCTGAAAACGTACAAAGGCATATTTTTAAGTATATCCAAAGAGACACACAGAGCAAGGCATTTCAAAGTAAACAAAATAAGAAAAGGAAAAAAGTGTTTAGAAAAAGATTCTGACAGAATAGGCTCTCAATTGCCGTGAGAGGCGTCGAGAGCATCAGAGCTATTCAGCTGGCAAGGACAAAGAGGAGTATGAAAGAGAGCAAATACATTTCAGGTGCTACGGGCCAAACAGTAATCGGAACACATCAACAAAAAACACAATGTAAGAGCAGAATAAAAAAGGGGGGGATGGTAGACGTGGAATGAGTTGGATTTCAAATTTGGGGAAAAAAAACAACAACAAAAAAAACAAAAAACAAAACCTGCTTCTGATTGATTATCATAGCAAGCTTATTACCCGGCACGGGGAGTCGTGGGTTTAGACAGAGGAAGGATAGTTGCAATCTGCCTCTGGGTACCCATGCATAAATGAGCCGCCTTAGGCTTAGCAAGCTAAACAAACCTATTTGAATAATCCAACTCATCATAATGAATGTAACAGCATATCCATGACAACACATAAAGTATAATCCTTGAATCCGAATTTGGGATTTGAAGGTGAGAGGTTCTCATTCTTTCAAAGGTATACTGACAGCACATCGTAAGATTATCAAAATGTGAGCACTATAGGCCATCTCAAAGTCAGCTTTGCCATATGGGAGTCCAGATGTCTTCAGAAAGAGGTACATTGTGCACCATCAGTCAGATGTTTCCGGTCTGAAAGGTAAGCAACCTAGGGATGCTTAATTTTCTCTGATACTGAGGTTAAACAAGGTTTCACTGTGTTGAGTTAGGAGAACATTTGTTGGTGGTAAAACAGTGACAGTGCTCTTCTAAATACCCAAGTTATTTATGCGTTTTGTAATAGTTTGCAATTCATGTTCGGTGTCTTTAATGAAAAGTTGCACTTGTCACAGAAACTCTGCTGCAAGTCCTAAATCAGAGCTCCACCTGCGCTCATAATAAATCCCACTTTAACCTCTGGACGGCATTAATCAAGGGGAAACATGATGGCCCTTGAGAGGCCTTATTAACAGCTTGCTCTCAAACTTGTAATCTCTTTTATCTCTTTTCTCGTACGCAGATGTGTCCCTGGGGGCAAAATGCTAAGATGAAATCCTTAGAACAGTGCTAATGATTGTAGCTCCTGCCTTTGGTTCACCATCAGAAGATACCTAACTGCAGGTTAAAATAACCAAATGCTAGTCCGTCTAGAGAAAGAGTCGGCTGTTTTGGAAGGTTGAGGAAATATTGTTCAGAACGGGATTACAATGTTACAAAGTTAAAACTGAACAGATAACAACATGAATGAGTGATTAATTAAAAGTTAAAATGCATTCAGGAAACTTGTGTTAAGACAGGTGAGTAGAACAAAAAGAAAACTTTCACCAAACTTCTTGCCGCAAGGTGTTTAATCTCCAGCTGGAGAGGTCAACCATGTAAGACTGTCATTGCAAATGTGTGCAGGTGTGACTGGGAGGGAGAACAGAGCCAAAAAAAATAACATAAAATAAAATCCAGCACTCTTTGCAAACCCTCCTGATTTATTAAGATATGAAAGTTGTTGCTCACTCTAGACACGTCAGACGCTAAACAAATATCTCCTGTCACAAGAAGCTCTTCTCCAAAACCCAATAAATGCGCTTTTAAATAGCTACTTCTGACTCATCTGTTGTCTGACTACATTTACTTGACTCAAAGTATTTTGGTGTAGTTTTTCTACTTTGTTGAGCGGATATTTATGATGTAGACCTGTGTTTTGATTTTATTCTGATTGCCTCTAAGATTACATCAGCAAGAAGGCTGTCTGACCTACAGTGGAGTTTAAGGGATGTTCTGAATGTGATTTTCTCTTTTTCCCCCTCACTTTACTTGTCTGAGTCAAAAATCCATATGTAAACTTATACGGCTGGGGCATGAATACGTGCATGGATGTTGTACTTTGTTCTGATCCCAAGCAGAGCAGTTGTTCCTCCTTTCACCCCTGTGTTTGGCCCGTAGCCCGGACCGTCTCATATTCAGATGTAGTTGACAGATCTCTGCATGGCTTCTTATCTTTGTGGTGAGGCTTACTTCCCGTCTAACGATATAGGGTTTGTTTTCAGACATCCCAACTGAAATCAGGATACCTCTACAAAACAGACAACTACAGCATAATGGAATAATACCGTACACTTTGTCATTGTATGAATAATGGTAACAGTAGCACCCCATGATCCTCTGTGGTTTGCTCTCTCTAACCTTCAAAGGGAAGGGAAAAGGTAGAGGAAAAAAAGATTGCCAGAGATGAGTAAAATGATAGATGTCCCTGCCTTTCTCCTTTTAACTTGCAATGTGGTGGTACCATTAAATAATACTAAACCTAGAGGGACCTGAACTTCTGTCTCGCCTAGTTTCAATTCACTTAGAACATGTTCATAATGGTTGCAGATCACCTGAGAGAAGTCCCTTTGTGGCTTGCTGACATGGACCCAATTTTCTCATGTACGCATTCACTGGAGTGAGAGGCACAGTTGGTGTGGGTTCAGGTGGTGGTGTTCAGGGACAGTAGGCTGTGTTTGGGGACCTTGCAGTAGAACTAAATTAGATGGAGTGAAGGTGTGTGCAGTAATGCAGCAACACTACTTTGTCCAATGTTGCTACAAAAATCAAACAGTTAATTTAACAGCCAGTTATCTTTGCACACAGTGAAGAGCAGGTGGCTGATCTTTAATTGAATATAAGGAGGTGTACACAAAGAAAATACCAGGCATTCAAATCAAGCTATGAGTCTTCTGCTGATCCCTGCTCTTTGTACACGTAATACAGGGTTTCCCCTTCAGATCACTCCATCTATCAACCAGAAAGTGGTGTTGCTTCCCTCTAGCTCTTGTATAAAGTAACTGTATGGTGGAAAGCAATCGTTTCAATGAGGCATGACACTGTCCTGTCAATCACATCTAGCCAGTTACCCTAGGGATTGTACAGAGAAGGGCTGGGAAGTCTTGTCATACCATATTTTGAGGTGAATGTCCACAGATTTGTTCCATCTCCTCCAAAATGCTCCTACAGCAATTTCAAGGTTTGCAACGAACGGTTGCCCACAGATCAGAAGGGCAACTCATTTGCAGCTTACTTAGTACATACATACAACTCCAAATCTCACAGTATCTAGTTTTTCTGTAGTGTTTTGTGGAATTTTTCCTTATACTGGAAAAAAGCTGGTATATGAGAATAGGACATTTTCCACCAACAGCTCTTGCATTGCTGCCTATGGAATATTTATGATTAAGATTATTGGCAAATGTTCCTGGGCTGTGAAAAATGCAAACTATTGGTAAAACAGGGTGAAAGACCCCAAAGGAGTTATTACACGAGTCAGCGGCTCTGTCATATCAGGAAGCATGCACAAGTACTAGTTTAAAAAGGCACATAAGCATGCTTCAAAGTTTATATGTGAATCTTTCCCCCAATGTTTGCATTGCAGGCAAACAGTTATTACAACTGGCAGACACTTATGTCACAATGTCTCTGATTCGTGCACCGTGGCTTCACTTCACTAAATTGCTGAAGACTGGCCAGGCTGCATGTACAGCTGATGTAATACATATGTAGGAGACAGAGCGGTGATTGTCTTCAATGTTATTTTGGTAGTGTGTACTGTGTTGGGAGCAGGAAATATCCAAGGTTAGTTACTCTTTGATTAGGGTAACCAAGAAGAATACAGAATGGGAACTCAATTTCCCGAACAAACAAAAGGGATTTATTTGGTATAGATAATAATAATAATAAAAATAAAATTCGACAAACATGATTAAAATTGCACTCATAGAAGCACTACAGCTAGATTTAAGCTGGCCCTAAAATGTTTTTACAACGGTGTGTACCGATGTGCCACTGTCCTGTCCAGGGCCAGCCCACACACTGAAGATCATGAAGCGTTCATCATGCAGATCATAGAATGTCAAACTGTAAAACATCTATGAATTGTGTATATTTTAAAAGAGCCTTGTTAAAACGTTAAACAGTGAATTGTTTCATTTTGGTTACAATGCTAACATGGTATTCCGCATCTAGAAGTGAAATTTTTCTTTCATTTGCAATAGTTGCAAAAGAAGAAGAAGAAGAATAATTGAGAGTTCTCTATACACATACTTATCAAAGATCTTGTCGAGCTCATGGGTAAGATTTGAGCCCTGTCTGTCTGTTCCTACTACAGCAACTCTTGCGGCTGGCCTTGTCTGCCAACTTGTCATCCTGGGAAGACAAAGACATGCCTTTGTTCAGTCCTCTTTAATTTGAAGGGAAAAGAAAAAGGACGGGGGAAATTTGGAGAGAATCCAATGAAATATTGCAGGCGATGCAGGTTGATGTTTGTCAAGATAGAGGGCGTTTTTAATAAAAAGGCCCTCTTGTGCTGGAGTGTAATTCATCAAAAAAAAAAAACCTCCACTTCTGTCTAGTCCGGGCGGGAAAATCCAAGTAAGGCGAGAATCCTGCGATAACGTCACATCTAGTGCTCCATTACCAAGATGAACAGCGCAGCAATAGAAAAACTTCACAAAAAGTAGTAATGCAGCGCGCGACACGTGGGCATTTATTCTGAATGTATGTAGACTAGGTAGGTGCATGCAAACTGTTTTGCTGCCACTGATATAATATAGTGTGGTAGAAGTTTAATGAGCTTGGTCTGTCTTAAAGCTGTGGTGTTTAATGGGACTCTGTTTTTTTCTTTAAGTGTTTCTGTGAAGCAGTTGTGACAACAAGTACTAGAAACGCCCCGGATTTGCAAATGAGTAAGGCCAGAGGCAAAGCCAGAAAGGCGTCAGATGCAAAACAAGGTATGCATGAACTGGTTCCTCCATCATGTGAAAAACAAGGACCATTGTTCTCTCACCAGCTGTTTATCACGCACAGTCATACTGCAGAATGAGCAGCTCAGCAGATGAACTTGTTTACACTGGTTACAGCAGTACATTAGAAAAGAAAGGGTAAACGGTGACGGTTTAATGTGGTTTTGTTGTTATGCTACTCAATTAGGATAGCAGTGGGGACCTTAGCTATACAAAAACATCGACAAACATTGGCAACTTCATTTGTAAAGAAGAAGGCACTGGCAATGTGTTAATTCCTGAAATTAAGAAAACATGATACAGTATTCATAAAATATTGTGCCAAGGAGGTGTGCCTCAGCTGTAACAGCCACAGGCAGGTGAGGTAAGATTTAGATGAGAGCAGAGAGAGCAAAAAAAAGTAAAAAGGCGAGGGGAAGGGAGGAGAAGAGGAGGGGGCAGGGGAGGGGTGCATGCCAACCTCCTGCCAGCTCCAATTACCAGTGTGAGTGGAGCGTGGCAGCTAGGGCGATGGGTCTAATCAGAGCCCTGCTGAAAGAGACCCGTCCCTGTCCTCCTGTCCCACTGGGAGGCAGCTGGAGCTCAATCCCACACCAACGTCAGCCAGCGTTTTCCCTCAACCCAAACACACTCATCTCAATGGGGGAAAACACTCCAGACACCCCAGTTCCTTCATAACAGGGGAGCCCTGACACAGTGGTACAAGATACAACAGTTCTGCATAAAAAATGCCTGCCTCATTTCCATTTCAGTGTGCCCTAGTATCTTCTTCCCCCTTGTACTCAAGTGCAAGAAGTGGTAAATGACATGTGCTGGAATGAATGTTTTAAGTTGGGTTACACCAGAAAAAGGTGGCTTCAGAGAGAACACGTGGCCATGAGACATATGTCTTGGAATAAATATGAAAGAAACACTGCTAATACATGAATAGGAGTTGTGCTCATGCTTATAAGCTGCCCACAGCATCAACACGTGCCATCAGAAATGAAGGCGCTAGAGTGAGCCGTTCTTAACGCCTTTAGCTCGTACCTCTGAGCTGATCTCATTTCGAGCAAGAAATAAAAGGCCTTATGATCTCCATGTGTGCCTGTTGTCAAGTGATGGATGACAACAATTAAAGGTGATGTCTCTTTTGATAGAGCCAACCAAAGGACCACAGTGACAGCAACACAGCCACTTGCCTCATGAAATATTACTGCTCTAAAATTCACCCTTTTAAACACACATCGGTGCATCACTGTCTTTATACTGTAGGTAAGAAGAGGTTGTGCAGTTTTACAGAATGTAGGTCATTTTGGCCTTTATTTGTCTGTGTGTGAGAATGTGCACCATCCTGCTCTTAACTGAAAATGTGTTGAAATCTCTGAAAATGTGTTGAAATCTCTGAAAAGATTACAGCCTCAGTGTTTCCTGCCTCCAACCAATACACCCATTTAATTATTCACCTCTCCACTAGTCCAACCTGTGAGGGAAACTAAATATAGAGCAATAACGTGTTGTCTACGTCTCAACTGGTCTTGAGTCAATCTGGCACTGAAAAGTAGACAGGCCGTCTGCAGAAACAAAGCGCGTGGCCTGCGGCTGTTTCCAGCCAAGAACATCGTCGAGACAGACATTTGCATTTGCCTGAGACACGGAAGTGCGTGAGACGTGTCAGCTACAGCAGGAGGTGCAAACAGAAAGCCAAAGCTAACATGAGATCAACTGAAAGAGCTCTATGAATAGTTGGATCGCTGATGGTGCGTAAAACATTCAGCAACTTCACTTGGAAAATGTTTAACCTTAATCCTTAAAAAAGGATTTATGTGCAGGGGTGCAGCAGTGGGGTGGTTAGTGCTGTTCCCTCAAAGCAAGAAAGGTTCTGGGTTCAAACCTGCCAGCTGGCTTGGGGAGGGGGGGTCATTCTGCCTAGACTTTGCATGTTCTCTCTGTGACTATTTGAATTTCCTCTACCTACTCCTGCACGCAGGTTAGGTCAATTAGTCGCTCTAAATTGCCCACAGGAGTAAATGTGAGTCTCTGTGTGTCATCCCAGTGATTGACTATCCAGGGTCAGCTGGGATCATTTCGAGACTCCTGCAGCCCAGGAGGATAAGCTGGTGTAGCTAATGGATGGATGGATTTATAAGGAGCACAAAGGTGACAGTGGTAATACATGCTGTTGGACAGCAATGATGGATAAAAGAAAACTGTGGATAAAAGCATTTCTGTCATTACAGCTGTTGCTTATTACCATTTCCAGTAATTCAGTCAACTTTCACCTTGTATGTGCGTGATAGGTACGGTAGTCTTTGCGGATGTTTCTTTGTTAAATCCAGTGACATTCAGGCAGGGATAATAGGCCCCACAGAAATGTAGACAGACCTGACTGGTATTCATGTAACTGCCTCTGTGCTTTTGACTTGCAAAACATCGGAGGGCAAGGAGTTTTCTCACATGTTCTGCCATGGGGGGCATGTGAGCAAGACCCTCCTGCTCTTCAGAGAAATAGGAGCTGGCAGAGCTCCCACTGCAGAGGTCTCCTCAGCAGGGATGACACGGCACACCCCAACATCAAAGACTAGGCAAGGAGGCCATTGATGTAATACTGTTGTAATGACAAGAAAATGGTAAAAATCTCCACGGAAATGAGAGCAAATCTACAGCGTGCAACGAAATACGCTCTGAAACACATCCGAACACCTTGTCAAGCCGGTTGCCTCTGACACACTATCTCTTAGACCAGGTGGTACGGCAGTTGCTGTGGAGATAGTAGTAATTTAAACAAATATACGAACTGCACGCACAGAGACACCTGCATGCAACGGACCATTGCAAAAATGCAGTCATAACAAAAACACTGCTAATGTGGCTGTTAATACATGCTTGATGCTAGCGGCCATATCACTGCGTTGTTATTCTGTTGTTTATCCAAGTGTACTTGGAGTAAAAAGACTGTAATGCATGCCATGACCTTTGAAATAATACACTTTTTTGTCTGGCTGAGCAGAACATTTGGCTTTACTTCCTCGCCTACAGGCAGATAATCAATAACAGTCATCTAATTCCCCCCCTGAACTCCTTCCTTTCCTTCCTTCCCTCCCCCTCTTTTTTATCATCTTCCTCTCTCCACTTTCCTATTCATCTCTACTTCTCCCTTTTTCTCCTATCTGATATCATACTTCCACTGTCGTCAGTATGATCTACGGCCCTGCCAGATGCCCGATGCCTGTTATTTATGCCGCGGCGCACTGGTTAGTACATAACCGTGGCCTACGACCATTACTGCAACCCAAGGGTGGTCCTGTGAATTCACATGGTTATGCTGACCGAGTCACCTTGTGGGACAAGCACTGCTGCACAGAATCACATCCTCCATTAACTATGCTATATGAGTAGCACAGCTGTAGGCTTTCATTTTGAGATTACAGCTCTACTTCTTGCCTTGTGGTCCTACCAACAGGAGTTTGATTGAAGACCCTTGAGATTATAGTATTACAGACTACACGGTTTGTGGTTTACTACTCATTTTAATGTAACTGCCTCTAAGATGGAAAAACCTAAGGGCTCATGGTAAATTTCTGTGGTAATATGATATGGCTAATAAGACAGGATATTCCTCCAGGTGCCTCAGAAAAAAAAAAGAACAAGGACAGGGCCAAAAATCAGGAAGCGTGACGGTTAATGAAATCGGTCTACGAAAGGAAGCAGAGCGGCGGTTTGCAAATAAATGAATTAATTGATCCTCTCCACAACTCAAATTAATCATCGGCAGAGCTTTATTGTGACATGTTTAGTGTAATTACGGCAGATAGGGATGGCTTTTATGAGTTCTGAGAAAGGCAGTGGATGTAGTGGAATGTGGCAGGTTCTGTTAATTAAATCCTCACAGACTGGGCTCCTGTGACAGCCTTTACTTATTCTCTCAGTCAGAGATAATGAATAATACACAGAGTCTGTAAGTCAATGTCGACAGCCTCAACTTTGTAGTGGTTTGCACAAGTGATGGGTGTTCAAAAATTTCACATTTTGGCATAACCTATTAACTGCTAACCTCAAAGGGGGAAAACGCAATAATTTCACCAATGCTGGTCAACAGCAGAAAAGAGGCAAGAGAGACATGATTATGATGGAAAGGTCAAAACGCGACCTTCAACTACAAATTGCTTGATGGCTGGTACCGCTCTGTGGTTGTAGTGAATTAGTTTCCAGCACATAATGTTTTAGGTGTGATTAGCTCAGCGTGCCATCGCACTTACTGTAAAATTAGATTTGATTCCACTACCTATTAGTTAGCCTTACTGCTGACCATTTTATTGTTTCATTTTCCGTATGTATGATTCATGGCTTTCTCCAACGTAACAGTCAACAGTCCCTTTCACACTGCCTGCTGAAGGTGGGAATATTGCTCCATTGCCCAACCACTCTATTCTGCATAAAAAATAGGAATACAGAATGGGGTGGCATTGTTTCTACACAATTAACCCAGCAGTGGAGGAAGTAGCAGAACAGAATCATGCAAAAAGGGTGCAAGCGTGTGTTTGACAAGTGTAAAAAAGCAAAGCCAGCGTAATGACGCGTCTTTTTACCGCTGTATATTGCGAGATCTCTGATCTCTGTGTAAAAAAGGCTAATAATTGGTGTAAGTGTGTCTAACTACTTGGGGTGAACATGCCCTGACACTGTGAGTGTTAAGCAGAGCAGACCTGGATCTGAGCCTGCTTGCTCAGTCAACCTTCGCTTGTGAAACAGGTTAAAAATATTGATGCAGATGTAATGCATGTGAAATGAATGCTGCCTTTGACAGCTGTAAGCAGACTGATCAACTACAACCTTGAAAAACACAGCTTAGCAGCTTAGAGAAAATGGGACTGTGCCTCTTAAACATGAGAAAAATGTCAAGCTTAAGGCCAAGCTATAAGGCTGATAGTGAGTCAAGCCGTTCTCCCCTGCCTTGTATGGCCCAGTGGGTAAGCCAAGAGGGCTTGGTGTGTAAATGTGTGAGGAAAGGGGGTCAGGGTGAAAGGACTCCCATTAGCCAGCTCATTGAGTGTAGGTATTAGAACTCCCCTGACATGCAGCAGACCCATCCATCCATAGCCAGTCAGGGCCTGGGGAGCCGTTGACTCACCGGCCTGCAGAGCTTTAAGGTGGACCCTGCTCGTTACCTGCAGGGGTACATGCCCACGGTGTCATTTTTCACTGTTGTTTTTACTTTATTATTCTCCTACAGAAAATAAAATAGAAACATCTGCACAATGGTGCAGCAAATGCGAAATGAATAGTTAGAAAATAGAAAATGAATAGTTAGAATATCACTTGTTGTATTAGTGATGTGTGAGTGTGTGTGAGTGTGTGTGTGTGTTTGTGTCTTGGTCACATTTGCGATGTGTTGTACTAAATAAATAAATAAGGGTGGGCAAAACATTAGGAATACCATCAAAAATGAATGTGCTTCAGTACAACAACAACAGCAACAACTGTGGCCTAAAAATGACCAGAGGGGTGAATCAATTTGCGGGCTTCCATCCTAAATTCTTAATTGTCTTCCACTGAACAGGGATTTCTGTTTTTCTGGTGTGTTGTCTGCGTTGTTGTCTAATCATTGGTTTTGCATGACGCAGAGACGGACAGAGAGAGAGAGACGCAGGCAGTTTTCATTGTTATCAACATCAAAGCGTTTGGCTTAAATCCTCTATACTAAACCAAGAACACAATGTGCAATTATGAGCAAGGGCTGATAATATAAAACTGAAATCTATGAAATCAAAAGTAATTTCACTCCTTGGTCTAATGCCAATGCAAATAAGCCATGTGTGGCTTAAAGTCAAAGTGCTTCTACTTCTACCGGCTTTAATACGTTTTGTATCAGCTGAACAAAGTCGGATTGTGTTCTGTGCCTTTTTAAATATGACTCCTTTTATCAACTGCTTAGCAAATTCTATTAGCCATCTCATCCTTCTTCTTATTTAGTTTATATTGTTAGGGCTTTCCTATTCTTAGGGCTTTCCACCTCAAAGACTACAACAACTGTAAGAAAAATACAGTATGGCACCAAGTTTGGGGCGCAGGTCCAACCTTGGCTGAGAATTAA
Source organism: Datnioides undecimradiatus (assembly GCA_008933995.1). Classification (NCBI taxonomy): domain Eukaryota; kingdom Metazoa; phylum Chordata; class Actinopteri; order Lobotiformes; family Datnioididae; genus Datnioides; species Datnioides undecimradiatus. The sequence continues at coordinate 4,606,806 of WARS01000052.1, forward strand.
ACACTTTTACCTAAAAAAAGAAAAAAAAACAGCATGAAGCAATGAACAAATTGATTTGCTGCAAAATTACACTGCGGCTGTCTGCGGGGCTCAGACTGCTCAGGTGCAAGTAAGCGTTTGACTTGTATTTGACCCTTCAAATATCAATTTGATTCGGGTGCACATTTGTGAGTGACACGTTCCATCGCCTTGTGTGTTCGCAGTCAATGTGATGGCGCATATTTCTGGAAAAGTAATATTGGATGCTCACATTTAGATGTCTTACCCTTTCTCCCTGCTGTCCCTTTTTCCTGGTTGAGAAACACAGCACTCCAATAAAATCTTCTGTAGCAAGTGTATTCAAATGTAGGGAGTACAAAACATGAACCAATCCAAAGATTAGCTGTTACCTCACTTACACTCTCGTAGAGAAAGCACTATGTCACTCCGAATGCACGCATGGTGAAACACGATTGATAATCACACTGGTCATGCTCTCACAAGCAGGTCTTCAGTAAAATCTGTAATTGAATAATGAAGGCCTGTTGCATCTGTCTGTGGCAGATATTTAATAGCAGATGTCAATTCACGGATATCCCTGTCTGTTCCTGACAATGCGCAGATATTAACGGATGCGCATGTCTTGTCACATCTCCAATATCTTCTGAAGCCCAGAGACAACATCCAGACGAGGAGTTCGATATGTCCTGACATACAACAGCGGGCCATAAATTCAAGTTTAAACCAGTGACAGGCTACAGTCCCGCTCTTAACAAATGTGCGACGAGCTAGAAGCAACAATATTTTACAAGTACAAGCCATGTTGTAGTACAGAGTGTGTAGACCTTAACATCTTCATGCATGTACACAACACTTTTGTATTTTGTGGTGACATATAATCAGATGTTGCTGTTTCCCCCATCTTCAAACAAAAGCAGTATTTCTTTATTGCTGACGCTTACTGTGCAGGTATTACTATTACTGTGTCGCTCTTGTGTTGCTAACTTCACACAAGAGACAACAAAGATGACTTTAACTAGGCATAATTAGTTTATGTTGGCAAGAGCAATGGTTTTGATGCCTCCCCCCAAAAGACTGCAGCTGACATCAGCATCATTAATGCATCAGATGTTACTAAAGGGAAGAATTTCTTTTTCCTGCTTCTTGTGCCTAGTTTGAGTTTGAGCAAATGGGAAAAAGTAGAAAGCCCTGATGCGTTAAAGCACTCTTTGAAAACCACTGGCCCACTTAAAATAGGATAAACATGTCCCAGCATTAGCTTTTTCTTTACACCTCTCAGGATGTTGAATTCTTCCCAAAGTGGCTGAAGTTATGGGATAAATTAGAGAAATGTAAATCCGCGCTTGAGTCATTAGGACAGGCTGCAGATGTGTTTTGAGAGTTTTTTTTAATACCAAATTACATGCTTTCAACAATTTAGAAAGTGGTGGGAAGCAGCAAAAGCAGTAATGCTCAAGTTAAAGAACTGGTCTAATTCACCACCTGTGCTAAGAAAACCAAAAATACTTTCCCACTTAATGTTATTTTTACTCACTGACCTCTCTCTCTGTCTTTCTCTCTTGTCTCTCTCTCTCTGTGTCTGTCTGTCTCTCTTTCTCTACCTCTCTCCCTCCCTCCATCCTTCCCCTGAGGCCATAGAAATTATCAGCAGTGACGGCGCAGACATACCAGACATCGTGGCAGTCTTTACAGATACAGCTTGCCAAAAGCATGAAGCCACTGATGGACAAGTACAGATGATAAAATGCTGCCTCAGAGCGAGAATGACTCCATCCAGATGTCTACATATAACATGGAAATTAACCATGGTAATTTTGTTTGGCAATCTGCTTCCAGGTTGATTTTAATATTTTATGATAATTTATTGATCACACACAGACAGACAAGAGTAAAAGGTCAGATATACAACAAGCTGGCACGGACTCAGAGTGTGGTGTCCCGCTTAAGGACACTCCAGCATGGTGGCTGCTGTTTGTCAAAGCCTAAATCAAAACAAATCACTCATCTGCACTCATGTACAAACAAGAACTGTCGGTTGGTAAACAGTGTACTTGCTACAGCCCTTAAACTTGAATGTCTATCTGTCCCCTTTACCAATGTCCAAGTCCTTGGAAGTAAGGATGCGAGGATGCAGACTGGGTGGCCAGGAGGGTGATTCCACCCTGCCATATTGTGTGAGTCCTTGGGAGAAGCATGCATAGACAGATGCAGTTTGTATCTGTCAGGCTGGATATGATCTACGACGCTGGGCCTCCAGCCAGCAGATGGTGGGAGAAATTAAATCTGTGACACAGACCGTCACAATGGAGCTCAGAAATACGGGGGGGGGGGGTTGGTACACCTGTAGATCGGTGTGTGCGTGAGGATGTGTGTCCCTGAATACTTCTCTGTGCGTGCAAGTTTGTGCTTCTGTTTTCCTGCAGCATGTTGTGACAAATAACAGCCCTGCCTAGAACGGAAGCTAAACCTGTTCTGCTTAAAGTGAACCCAAACGTTCGCGGCCTGCATCATTTTCATAAACGGCCCACGGCATGTTGTGTTAAACGTAAACCTGACCACTCACTTCCTTCAGCAACATGAGGGAAGAGCCATTAATATGGCAGCATTCAAAAAGAGAATCAGAGAGAGGGAAAAAGTAATGTGGGGGAATAGCAGTTACACAACAGACCCTATTTTGGTCATTGTGGATGATTTGAATAGCGCAAAGGAAAGGAGAGGATTAAGTTGTCGGAGGAGCAGGGCCCGGTATTAAATCATTTCGATATAGCTTCTGTATGTATTTATCTTGCCTGGGAAGAGGCGCAATGTGATTTCTATGCTGTTTATCCAGTCAGGTTTGTTGTCCGCACTTGCCTGGCTCCTGAGATATTTATTACTGGCATTGTGTCGCAGTCATTTTTTTTGCCTCTACACCGGGGACTGTAATGCATGCAAAGCAAATAAAGGCCTTTTCTAACTGGTGAGGCCATAATTTGTTTACTTCCACCAGACACAGGACCACTGAACGTAGTCAAAGCAGTAAAGCTGGGACAGTGCACGAGTTCAATTTTGAGATTTTTCAAATTGTGTGGAAAAACTGATGAGTTTTTAACACTGCTGTACAATTATGACCTCTTTTCCCATCAAAAAATTGGAGTAGCATGAAATGAACCCACAGAGCAGAACTCTATTAATATTACAAGGAGCTGTATCACTCCAAAGTTTGATGTTTGACATGTTCTCACCATGCAAGGGGCTATTTTCTCTCCACTGCAGAAGCTTTGCATATTTCTCGCTTGACCTTTCCGAAAAAAAAAAAAATTTCCCTCAACATTACATGTTCAGCAACGAGTTGCCAGGGAACTTCAAAAAGGTGTGCAGCTGGTCTGAAGGAGAACCTTTCTAATTCACGCTCTGACAGCGGAGGATTCCGGTAATGATAGGGCTTTTGATCTGGTATCATTAGATAACATTCCTCCTTTCTAGAGACAGCGCTCCTGTCTCCCAAAGGACAAGAGAAATGTTCTCCAGCACAGCAAAAAAAGTCACAGACTATACCGGAGTTTCTGCTCATACTTAATGAATCTTCTCGAGTTACAGGGAGCTCTGCAGCTATCAGCTTGACATTTTTATGTTTGTGTTAAGCTTTTTATTGTAGAGAAATTTTGCTTAAAATGCTAAAACATTAAGCTCACAAGGTTAAGTTTTTCACTTTTCCAGGTTTGAGAGGATATTTAATAAATACAAATGACTAGAGTCATTTTGGCTGAAGATTTGGGGCTTTTAACTTGTTTTGGAGACACAGGACCGTTGCACAGCAAACAGTAGAGCGAGGCATTTCATTCCCACGGGATAAAGAAAGAAATAAAATCAGCATTGTTTGTGCAGTGTTTTTTCTCTGTGATATGTGACCTCCAATCAGATGTTGAGTCTCCTTGCAAAGTGTCTTGCCTGATTTGTTTTGACTTTGAAAATATGCATTATTATTTCTAAGTTGAAAGAACATAGTTGAAGTAGGCCTTTCCCAGGACTTGTCAATGTTGCAATTCCCCGGTTGCTGATTTAAGCCTATTAAACCCATGTACATTTCAGGATTTTGCTCAAGCAAATTTAATCAGGATTTGGCACTGGTTTTGGAAAAAAACTGTCAGTTTTCAATTGTGGAAACAGTCTCCATCCGCCGCACCATTTGTTTTATCATCACCATTAATGTCGTGACATGGTTGTGACACCACTTTAGTCATTTCTTGATCTGAGTCACTGCATTTTACATTTTACATGCTCATCAAATGTTAACGGCGAGGAAAATATGAAATATTGCCTTGACATGCAGAAGTGGCAGCACACTGCATTTAAGACTGATGTCGTGAGCTGAGATGTCTTTTTCTGGCCAGCAGTAGTTTATTTCATACATCACAGAGACAAGCACCATTTACCTGAACATTTACTGAGGCAGTTCAATTCAAGAGGGGCGCTCAAGGTCAAAACATTGGCATCGTTACCCAAGTAATGAGTCATTGTCCCCTCTGGTCATCTCTCTATACTACCCTGAAACGTCACCGCCGCACAGAAAGACAGATACAGAGATAGGGCAGAGGGAGGAGTAGATAAAAAAATAAAAGTTATGGAGACATGAAAGCAGAAACGGAAAAGAAAGAGAGGGGAAGAAAAAAAGGAAATCAAAGACTGACGGCAACAATATTTCTCAATCACACCTCACCCTCTGGTCTCAGCAACGTCTGCATCATTATTTATCCATACAGGTCAGACCTGCACTGCGCACACAGCTCTCTCTCTCTCTCTCTCTCTCTCTCTCTCTCTCTCTCTCTCACACACACACACGCGCGCACACACACACAACACACACACACAATCTAGGCAAGATTGTACATCTGAAACATAATTGAGCATGTAGACCATTATTCAAAACAACACAACGATAAAAGATGATAATTGCCAAGGATCCTCCCATTTTGACTCATGACAAATAAACAATAAGCACAACTTTATTCGAAATATTCTGTCACTGTGTGTGTGCGTGTGTGTGTGTGTGTGTGTGTGTGTGTGTGTGTGTGTGTGTGTCTCTTTCCCAACCAAACGCACACGCAAACACACAATGAGAAATGGCTCAGCTGACTTTGGGCCTGTATGTAAGTCTCAGTGGTGTGACCTCTCGCGGCGGGGGCGTGAGAACCGCCACGAACAAAGAGCGGGGCTGTTACAGCGTGACAGAATTACAGAGTGACTCGAGACTCATGACTGCAAAAGTGGTAAAGCCAGACTCCGCTTTGGTGTAAGACCATGCGTGTGCAACTTGGTCACAGGTGAACAACTGAACAGCTAAACTGTAACCGTTCAACAACAACAGACACAACATCCAATGACAGAACTACTACTAACATGTCCACTATGACAATTTTAAAACAAGACATTTGTGAGCTTTTAACCCAGGCATACTGACCCAGAGAGTGAAGTAACTGCCGGAGAGAAGTCACCTTAAAATGTGTGAAAAACAATCATATAAATCACTATTTTGACAATAACGTCTCTTTGATTCAGCCCCGTGAAGGGATTTCTTCAGGGCCCCGGCTGTTACGTAAAAAGATCGCAGTACTGGCACGAAATTAACGCAGACTCGTTGAATTGGGCTAAAAATCAAAAGCAAGTGATCCAGACACTATAATACACTCCTGAACCTTGGTATTTGAGCACGCTGAAAGCACGTGTAAAGCTGCACCGATACGACTGCCGTAATCCATATTTTGCAGGATTGGCATAACAAAATAAAGAGCCACTATATGAAATAATCATAATTAATGCTCGACCTTCCTTTGCTCTGCTAAAACCTATAATCCAGATCGACTTAGTGGTATAATGACTTCACCGTTCTCACTGCCTCTCTGGATGGCGGGGCTCAATGTATTATGACAACTTTATGCGGATGCAAAGTCACATGTACTTTAAGACGTGTGGAGAGTTCGAGGCTTTTTCTTTTGGAACAAAAAACAGGAAGTTTTTGTTCGTAAACGTATTTTCTCAACCTTTATTTATTCAGAGAGGGTTGACTGAGACATGGCATGTTTTAAGCACTGCTCGGCTGAAATATTCTTTGCGCGTTCACATCTGGAGAGCCGCCCAGGCCAGCTGCAGTCGCTATTGATGAACTTTAATGTTTCTGTGCCTTGCTCAAGGGCACTTTAGTGAATTAAGTTTATATAAGCTCTGCAGGTTTCTTATTCGGTTTTCTCCAGATTTTATCATTTGATTCGAAAAAGCAACATTGTGACGTGACACCAACTTCTCTAGCCTTCAGGCTACCGGTGCCCCATTAAGAAGGAGGATCATTAGTCTCCGTCTGTTTGGTGCTGCCCCAGTGTTTTCCTGTGTAGTGCTGCTGATATGAACTTGATGTATCGCTAGGCTACAAACAATAGACTAAAAATAGAGCCGAGCTGACAACATGGCACAGCGAGGGCGCGTGTGTGTTCGTACGTGTTTGTGTCAGTGAATATGCATGAATGTGTGTATGTAATAACATGCTCTAAGTTGTCCGGCACATCTTCGGGGTTCTGAATGAGCAGACTGAAGGCGTTGTTTTGATTTGATACGATGTGTGCCTCTGTTCCCTACCAGCCTCTATCACTGTAAAACAGAATATACGTATAACGCTCGCAAGTATTTCCCTGATATAAAAGAAAAACGCTGTTGGACTGATTGGAAGGTTATTACAAACGCTGCAAACTCGAACACTTGTTTATGGAGAATATACATCATTTCTTTTCCTCATTTGCTACTGAATGAACGACACTGCATCAAATATACTGTAAACTATTTGTGTAACTGATGAAAACCAATATTTGTTTAAATTTACAGTTTGATCTGTATGGAGACATTTTTGAAAAGTAACAACAAGAAAGACTCAAAAACAATATCACAGCAACAAGCCTTGATAGTACATCTGCTTGTCAGGTTATCATTGTCGGTTTTGGCAGAGATTGTCTGATTCCAGCAGATAAAAACAACTTGGCAAAATCCTACAAAAGTCCTAGTTTGGAATATTTGTCTCTATTGGTCTTGCTAATCGTTCAACAAAGACTTTGGCTTCAGCAGCCACTTCGTTTACCTTGGCTGCCTGCCATTTCACTCTGGACAGGTAGCGTAGGACTGCCTTGCCTGAGCTTGTAGGCTGAGAGCAGCTGTCTGTATTTATCCGGTTATTTTTTGAACGAACCAAAACAATGAGCTTAAAGTGGCTGGGCTTTGTATAGAGGTGCAGACTCAGACGTAGAATCATCAATACTAGAAACCCTTTTCTATTACCATCACTTGGATTTAACACTTTGAAGAATTTAAAGTATATAATTTAAAACTAAATAGTAAACAGCGTGACTTTGTGGATTTTATGATTGCTGCTCTTTCACATGTGTTTCAAACCAAAACACAGACGGTGTCAATACCACAGCTATGGTTAAAGGCCGTGCTGAAAATGTACTGGTAAAGCCCTACAGATAAAAGCATCCATCACATGGCATGTGTCTGTATGGCACTTGACTCTGGGGTTAGCAGCTGAGCACAGGATCACAGAAAGAAGACGACCTCATGCAAAGCACGTCTGCCGGTGAGAACAGTTGCTCACTGTTGAGTAAGACTGTCGTCCGTCTTTCTGTTCCACTAACTTGGGGGAATCCAAACTCAGTGTCCCATTTTGCCCCCCAACGCTAACACTGTTATTAATCGCGACTCATTCATGACGCGTTAGAGCTGTTTGTCGGTGCAACAGTGTTCCTCACGATTCTGTGAAAACCAGGGGTAGAAAGAAAACCTCTCTTTACGCAGGAGAAAAGTCCCTTCGGGAAGATTACACAAGCCCGGCTGATGATATCATCAAATCAGCGTGAGTGTAGAAAAGAAGGAAGGGTGGGTGTAAGAAAGATGGGGACGGAGGGGCTGTATTTGAATGAGAGGGGATCTGCTTTAATGCCGGTGTAATGGCTATAGACGGCCTTAATCCTCCTGCTGGCTCTGGCTCTGGAGCTTTTTTCCTTGAAAGTTTCTAATGAAATCAACTCTTTGCAATGACAAGCACCCGGATGACAAAATTACAATCAGCTAAGGGAGAAATTCATGCTCACAGTCCAGTGATATGGAAGGTTCAGCATGGGACGTGCAGAACCCGTGTCCACATAAATCACATACATTAACTCTTAACGGGCGAGAAAGGGAAAGCAGGTCCGCGGAGGTCGTGCTAGCCTGCAGGGATGCAGGGTAGCTCTACACGAGGAGAAATTATTTATATGTTCATGTGGAGCAATAAGCACTGGCTTGTAAATGTTTATTTAAGTCATATAATTTAGCCATAAGTCATTGTTTATTCTGAAGCTTTTGAAGGGGCAGTTTATTATGTTTCTAATTGATGATAGGATTGATCTGCTGTGGTAGAGGATTTGGAGCTACTCATGAAGAAGAAAAGACAAAGTAAATACAGCATTATAGCCAATAAATAGCAAATACTTCTTATACTAGAACTGGTTTCCAGGTCACACAATTGCTGAATTGCTGAACTGTATGCGATCTTATTTAAAAACGCATTCTTGGCATTTTTCTTTCTCGCCTTGTGGTGTTGACATTAAGACAGATCTACCCCTCCGTGACACTGCCAATACCAGGAATCCTCAGAGTTTGCAAATGTTTATGTATGAATTATTAAGGCAAACACCCATATTTGCTTTGGGATGTATTGGAATAAAAGCTGGGGAAAAAAAACAAAAAACCAGCAGCAGGAAAAGGAGGAGGAGCGGTTAAAGAGAGAGGGTGAAGGCAAGATGGAGAAAGAAACCGAGTGAAAAAAAAGGACTTATCTTACCTTCAAGCACTGTAAGCTTGGCGCTGGTGTTGATCTCGCCAGCACTGTTGGTGGCTGTGCACTCGTAAATGGCTTCGTCTCTGTGTGTGCGCAGTGGCTGGATCCGCAGTACGGAGCCCGAGCCATCATCAAACTCAATCACCTAGGAGAGCCGGAGCAAAGCAAAAGGCCAACAATGTTATTTATGGGGGTCTCTTTTTTTCTTTTCCATATCACTATGTTGCGAGATATAAATAACATCCGTTTGACTTGTAGATGACAGTTTTCTAGGCTTTTATGTTTCTGATCGAAGTGAAAAAATGTGCCAGTTTTGCAGCTTTACCGGTTTCTCAGAAGCTCATTTTATGCCCTGCCTCAAGATCAGACTGTTCAGATGTAGAATATGAGTCTGTTGTTTTCAACGGCTAAGTAATGGCGACCTAGAGTATAACACATTAGTGCCCCCACGAAACCACAACTACATTATGTTACAGACACTGGTCAGAAACAGTGCGAGTTTCCACCTAAGGTGCTTCCTTCTGTTCACACTGGTTCAAAAGAGGGAGGGGAAATACATCAAGTAATACATCAAGGGGACGTATGGCCAGAGATGGTAGAGCTGTGGAATAGAAGGCGAAGGATAAGGGTGTGAAAAGACTGAAAGAGATGAAGAGGACTACATAAATCAAGATGGAAGGAGATTAAAGAGAAGGGAAGCCTGTCTGGTCTCGTGCGAAGGAGAGAAGCGTTTGGATGCTCAATAACAGGGCAATTGATTGTATGTGCTGTGGTGTGTATGTGTTTAGTGTGAAAGCGGTGTGGACGCATCTGTGTTAATGAGAGAGGGTTAAAGAGGCAGTCGAGAGCCCACGCTTGTAACGTTCGTCACGTGTGCTGCGCTTGTGCCTGCTTGTATTTATGTGTGTGCGTGTGGGTATGTGTGTGCGTGTGGGGGTGTGTGTGCGTGTGTGTGTGTGTGTGTGTGTGTGTGTGTGAGTGTTCAGAGAACGGAAAGTCACGCATGAGTGCTCACCTCAAAGCGCTGGGAGCTGACTTTCTTGCCTTTCTTCATCCAGGTGATTCTGGGCTTGGGCTCCCCAGTGGCCTGGCACACAAACGACGCAACTCCGCCCGAGATGCCCGTCTGGTCCTCTGGGGATTTGACGAAACTTGGCAAGCCTGAGAGAGCCACAGCAAAGGGGGCAGAGGGAAATGGGAAGCGATAAAAAGAGGGAAGGAAAGAAGTCAAGGACAGGGAAGGGGGGGGGAGGCGAGGGAGACGAGGGAGCAGAGGGGAGGGAGAGAGGTGAAGGTGCTGTTAGTGCCAGTCATGTCGGCATGTAAAACTCGGTTATCTGTGGGTATCACTTTCTCCACACAAAGGCGACAATGAGGAAACCCACACTGTCATTGTTGCTGCGCACACCTGCAGCTCAGTCATGGGAGAAACATCCAGCCTTTGTGTGCCTGCCTGTCACTGTATCATGTTGAATTTCTCACCTCCGCTTTGACACGCACCATTCGAAACAGGGCAAAGTTTGTCGCCCACAGACAAAGAAGTTCCTGTTCTAGCCATTGAACATGAGGGATTGCATTAAACGCAGTGGATCAGACGAGATAAGCAGATGAACTCCTACTCGTTCACAAAAGACGTGTACACAAATCACAGAAAAAGATCAAGATGCTGGTAAATTAGACACTAGGGGAACTAAGCAGGTTATTTAGCATTTAAAAAGCCATTTTTAGTTTATGAGGCATTAAGACTAGTTGGCATGTCCTGAAATCAAAACAAAGCTACTACTATGGTGTGATCCTGTAACCTTTACGTGACTTCTTCGATAATGCGTGTTTACGACAACATGTTTGACTGCCATGGAGAACACCTATAAATGTGATTCTCCTGTTTGCCTTGAGGGTGTTTGTGCCAAGCACCACACCCAACATCATTATGCGCAGGACAATGGAGTATGTGTTTCAGTGACGGGCTGTCCAAGTTGACGTGACGCTACAATGAGTGCGCCATGGCAACATGCTATAGCAGCTGTGCTTAATGCTTTATTTACGGCCTCAGACGTGCATAATACGAGTCTGGCTTCAACAACGTGACACAATGTCGTTATTACCAGCTCCGTCAGCTCGTGTTTCATCTCCAGAGTTATTAAAGAGGGAGGTGGGGAACACCTAAACCGCAGTGGTGACGAGGAGACCGCCCCGTGGAGACGCGCACAAAGGGGTGAATCATTATGCTGTGTACACAGAGGAGACGCCAGCCGTCCCTCGCCGAGCACACGCTGGGGAAAATCCGGCAATGGCTGCCACCATTCTTTCCTTTTTTTATGTGCTCTAATATAACATTGGTGGGAGAATGTGGGGGTGCTTCAATATCTAGTTAGCATAGCATTGTACCTCTATCTGATATGAATAGGGCTTTTAGTGAGCGCATTCTCCAGGTCCACCTGTTATATCATCGACCTCTGCCCTCACTTGGTTAGAGAGAGGGAGAGAGAGAATGGGGAGAGGTGGTGCTTACTGCCCTTGCTCTAGGACATCTGTGCAAAGAAGTCTTGTTGAAGCAATGCTGCAGGATACCATAAAAAAAAGAGAGTGCTACCGTGCAGGCAGCGACACGTGTGCGTACATTACACTTTGATGTGAGGTGGTTATACACATACAAATGCAGGCGGTTGGACAGACAGATACTATAAATAGATAAATATAAGGTTTAATGTAGCTCCTGAGAAAAAAGCTTAGTTTCAGTGTCGGGCAATCTGTGATGCACTGAGACGTCCTTTACATACACACACAGCCTATACCAATTCATCTTGCGCAAGTGTTTTTATGATTGCAATGTGTAAGATGACCAACACGTAACAGCAATGTAGTCTAACAGAAGCTAATAGGAAATTGCCCCATTCCTGCATTTATCAAGCAATCTGAACTAAAGTCATGAAGAGACGGTATCTCTTCGTGACTGAAGTTAAATGCAGGGATCCAGCTGATATTGTTTTTTTTAATTAGCGTTTTTTCGACCTGTTTTTCTTGGCTTAAGTCCCTGTCAAATAACTGTCAAATAACTGTCATATTAGCCGAGAGATTAAAGCCAACATGGTCCTTTGTTTCAAAAACAATCATGATAAGCTAACGATGACAAACAAATCCCCGGCATTTTACATAACACTGATGAGCTGAAGTATACTGTGGCGTGGTGTAGTGTGTGAGTGGGCAGTTATGCATGCTTGGCGATACACAGTAATCCAACACATCCATCCATCTGTGACCTGTCACCCCATCATAGTACCTAAACCCACCTGACATTTGAATGATATTTTCGTCCTGGTTCTCCCACGGACGCGATTTAGACCGCAACAGCGCGGCGATAAATCCTTTTTCTATAGCATGAGGAGGTGACTGTGACACACATGCAAGCAACAGCAAGGGAGCCGTGCTAATGATTCAAACCTGATAAGCTCTTAAGAGCGTATGCCTGAGCATGCATCTGTGCGTGCATGGGTGGTGAGACGGAATCCTCAAGGCCTGATTATCACCATTCAGACTTCCAAGAGTTCCTGCTAACATCTGTCCATAGCTGTTCTATTTAAGTTGATTTGAGGGCTTTTCACTGCGTCGCTAAGATGGAGGATCACGCAGCATTAAAGAGTTCTCGGCACATGCTTCAAATTAAAGGATGTAAGCCCATGTGTTGCCACAAACATTTAAGAGGGAAACCAGTGGATCTTAGAAATCATAAGGATTTTTAGGGATAAGTGGAAGAAAAGGAAAAAACTGGCCCTCACTCAGCTTTTCCCGTATTAATCCTCTTAAACAAGCTCTCCCAACATTTCGATAGCTAACCTATGACTCAGAAGCTACACTATGGCAAATTTGCAGATGTCCGGATCTCAACACGCATTAAATCACAACATCTTGACCTGGCTAATAGCGGTCTAAACACACTCCCACGAAAAAGCAGAAGCATTTATTTTTGGACTAAGACTCTGCAGAGTTTTTCCATCACCGCGGCACCACTGGCAGGTGAGGATATCAAACTGCTGGGTTTGTCAGTTCTTTTCTTAGAGAGACAAAATCCACACTCGACCCTTTTTTCTTTGCCTGTGTCCCATTTTCCTGGCTGTCAGGCACTTGTCACATGAAAACAATGGCAGGGACGAGGTGGAAAACACATAAGCCTACCTATGCAAATCCTTCACTCAACTAGTGACTGCAAGCTTTGAGCTGTACTCTTTCTAAGCTTTGATACATCACATTCAGAGCTCCTATCTTGACGCACAAAGCTTTAACCCATGTGCTCTTCCTGACAGGCCCAGCGTTGGCTGCAAGGTCTCAGGGTTAAGAAAAACAGTCCAGTTACTACATTTAGTTTACCCACACTAACCAACTGACACTATAATGTAAACACCAAAACTGGGTTATCGGATCAAAGCAGATAAACAAGTCAATCATTTAATCTACTGCTTTCAATTACCAAATCAATGCATCAGAAAGATTAAAACGTGACCCGCTGCTGCTGTACACAAACAGCAGCACGCCTGGTGCAGAAAAAAAAATCTCTTAGCACATTTGTTGTTAGCGGAGCAAAAAGGCTTTCATGTTACAATTAACGAACGGGATAATGAGTTAATCAGAGCAAAAAACAACGTACACAAGTAAAACCCTCCCTTTCCGTGTCTTACTTTGTTGGACTAACAAGGTGTTTTGTCTTTTCTACCTGACAAACAACCTGTTTATCAAACAAATTCATTGGGTTATTGGGGAAATGGAAACAGACCCTGTCTCAAACGTAATAAAATGTGCTATCATAATCCACCAGCACAGTAATATTCTGAATATTTTGCATTCATGCTGTAGGGCGTACACAAACTAGGTGTAGGCCTCAAACTAGGTCTCACGTCAAATCATATGAATTACTTTTTTCCCCTGTTGATTTAAAATTTACATTTGAGGACAGACTATTGACAAATCTGCATAGATCTCCCGGGTTTAGACAGTGCTGAGGGAGCCTGCAGGCTGCTGATTGCTCTGTGTGTGGGGGGATTAAGCAGCTTCTCTCAGTTAACCTTATGCCTGCAGCAGTATTTGTGGGGTCTGGGGTCATTGGAGAGATGAAAGGTACATGGGGGTTCCCAAACCCTGGTACTGCTGCAGGTGTTTTATTTTCCACTAGATAGATCTCAAGGAACGCCTGTCAGAGAACAGTGAGGAGAAAATGATTTTTGTCAAGGACAATGCAAGATAATGGATCTGATGAATACATTAATGAATATGGGTCATGTTTAAAAAAAAACAGCAGAGGCGAGCGTTTAAGAGGCTGGATAAAATGGCTAGTGGGTTACAGAAATATTTATTCATGCATAGTTTCAACTGTTCTGACCCACTCAAAGCAGGGTTATGGTATGTTTCCCAACCAGTTATACAGTATTCTCTTTTTTCTTGACAAGAGCCTCAGAGCAGGGCTTGTAATAAATGCAGAGACAGCAGGGACAACCGTGTAAATGGCACTTGTGTGGCAAACAATTAGTGTATTCCCAGACCTGCCAGAGTGCCCAATGAGAGCTACTCTGTGGTGTAGAGTATCAGGGATCGATACACACGCGGCACAGAGAAAACCATTAATTCTTATTAATAATGGATTAGCAAGTTATCATTTTCATGAGGCAACACTTAGTGGAAATTTGTCTGATGGCATCAGCCCTGGTTGTTTTAATGGAACACTTCCATTAAGGCCTTTTTCGGGCCATTAGCAGGCAACTTGTTTGCAATTAATTCCATATAAAGCTGCCTCCCCTGCAAGTTATTTACCCCGATAAAGTCAACTGCACTTCAGGCTGTTTGTTTAAACCAATAAACATCATGTTTGCTATCTGCACTTCTCTTTTTACAGCTGAACACCAAGGAGCATCGTGTTGTTGGGGGGGGGGGTTTGTTTTGTTTTGTTTTGGGGGTTTTTCAAACCGAACAAGAACACAGCGCATGTTCTCATAATTGTGTCCCTGTGGTCAATGCATTTCAGGTCAACATGGTTTTGTTTTTACTGTCTAGTTTTTCAACTCTAATCTTGTTTTAATCTGACACATTGAGTTCACGTTATAAAAAGTTGGAATTGCAGCCATCATTGTGCAAAAGAGTAGCCAGGGGACCAGACAAATCTGTCAAGCTCAAGTTTGCTCTGTCAGAAGTGTACCGTCATCCCTCCTGTCCAGTTTTTCTTGGTCTTGCCAGGACTCGGCCAATCACAACCATCCAGTGTGGGGCAGCTGTGACGTATCAATGCTATCAATGTAGTAAAGTGCAAAGTTGCATTGAGTGGGTCCAAACTAAAGCTCATTTGTCTTGCAATGCCAGACTAGTGATGCAGTACAGCACCAGCTCCTTCACTTGTTCTTTCTATGTCTGTGACATCACTGCATTCATCTTACTGTGAACTAGCTAATCACTTAATAAGGTGAGCAAGACACAGCAGGAATGTTTTTATCTCTGGTAATTTGGCATCAACATCTTTAGTGCCGTCACCTCATACTGACAAGGTCCTGGTTTCAACCACAAGTAGGACCTACATAGGTGGAGTTTGCTTATTTCTCCACATGTTTGAACAGGTTTTTACTGGATGGCCTGGTTTCGTTGCACTATCCACGCCCACTCATTGACAGTCACTGCACTTACTCCTGATAACACAGAAACCAAAGCAACTTTTTTTTTCACTTTTTTGAGAATTATAGTGTAGCGGCCAAAGATTGATGCGGGCTTTAAAAGCTTTAACAGAACTTGCACAGTGAATCACTAGTGCAATGTGATTCATCATCACTGGGATACTGTAGTTAAGACAAAATATTTAAACCTATAGAAGAGAAAAGGAAAAAGAAAAAAGCATCAAACTTTCAATACCCTCGTGGACCACAAAGACGGGCTTTCAATCAGGCCTTCCAGCCCTCAGTGAATTATTCAAGACAGCAGAGAAGAACAAGAACTCTAAGTGCAATTACCCTTCACTCCTCTCTTCCCAGTGTGAGCAACATTAATGTAATGGCTTTCATCTTCTCAAGCCGATTAAGAACGAGGGAGGCATCTCTCAAGTCTGCGCTCTCTCTCTCTCTCCCTTGTCTGTCAGTCAATATATGACATTTGGGAAAGAAATGACCAATGCCTAAAGTGGGCATTTAAAAACAACTGTTTAGAAACATGTGAGGATAGACGCTTCATTGTGTACTTCTTCAATGTAGGGTGTTCCTGGTATCACACGATTCGTCTAGAGTCTGAGGTTTTAAATTACCTGTAGTATTTAAACTGGCGCCCAACCCAGACAAAGATGACTGATTCATGTGGCTTGTTCAACCCACCTGATGTTTTAACAGTCATTTGATAAAGGCAGACGCTGCACAATGATTTCTTTGTCAGAGCTTAAGATGAAACTGCAATTGTTATAAAACATGCTGTTTTAATGTAAATCAACTGTACTGTATGTTTTGCGGTTTCCTCTTCTCCATGCTAACTCTCACAATGTCCTGCTGGTGAGGGACTCAAAACGTCATTAACTGAAAATAACTGATGTTTAGTCTGCCACACAATGTGGACAATGCAAATGTAAAACACAAAATCACTCTCTGTCTCCGATGAACGGGCTCTTTATGCAGCATGTGGCCCTAGCCAACAAGACAAGCCTGCTTATGTGTTGGCTGAAATGCACAGCTCATCTGCATAACCCTGGGGCTACATCACCTCCGATGTTCATTTAGCTCACTTGATGAAATGTTCTCATTTGCACTGTCATGAAACTAAGTGTTTTTCCATTCTGAAACTGTGAAGGACGACTGACTGCTGCATTTAAAGGCATGTGTGGGTGGGTAGCAGAGTGTCAACCTGGGGACACTCGCATGCAAAACAAAATACAAAGAGGGAAAAGTACATTTTGAATGCAGCTTGAATATATAATAATAAAGTATATAGTGCGACACCTTTGTGATGGAAATCAAAACTACTCTGTAAAGTTGCTGCAGGAATGCAAATGGAGACTTAGGCAACGGATGGAGGACTTTGTTAATTCTGCCGGGTAAAGTCCAATGGTCACCTTGGCTCGGACCCTGACGTTAATAGACCAGTGTGAGGAAAATGTTAAGTGTGTTAAGTGATCCCGGGAGGGTGTGGGTTGGTGGCGCTGCAGCTGAGATGGCTCCTAGCTTCTTCAGAGATCCCATTTTGGGGTTAGCTCATCATCCATCAACACGCACCCACCAGGCGACCCCACTAACCTCATTAATTTGCCTCCCCTAGATTAGCCCTCCCTCAGAGACCACAAAGAGCCCCTACCATTGTTCTCATCGTCTCACCCACACGGCCCGAAGGTCTTAAGTAATTCAACTCTCCACTAGCCAAAATGAGGGAGAAATTAAATTATATTACTGTAGGGACGCGGGACAACAAAGAGACTCTGTCTTAACATGCGCCAACAGGCTCTTTTTTGCTTCCCTCTTGATTTAGCATCTTTGAAAAGCTAAGGTGACCATTTACTCATGAAATAGTTCCCACTTGAGATCCAACCATGTTTTATGCTGCCCTGTGTCCACAGGCTGTTTGGGTTGAGTTAAATGCCTTTAAATGCACCTTAGAGGATGCTTCAAGTAAACAATACACAGGTGTGTGGCAACGCACCGGTGAGTTACTCGCTCACGTCCTTTTTAATGGCGGCTATCTTCGATAATTCCAGTCTAATCAATGATCATAAATTAAATCTACATCAACTTGTCACCACTTGTCATAATTATTTAAATTCAAAATAGCCAAGATTAAGTGAGAGTGTAATAAGTAATAAAAAACTGTGAGGAATTCATCTTTTGTCAATAAAGCTGTTGCTGTGAACACAGAATTAAAATGTCTTTTTCATCTGCCCTTTTCTGGAAGGACACTGGCGGTTCTTGTCGTCCTGTGGCATTGCCGAATCCGGGACACATCAGAGGGTTTGGGTGACTGCCTCTGGCCCTGCTATTGAGCTCCCTAATTAAACTATTAATCTCACATCATTAACCTCTGATGACCCTTTCCTCCCTCCGTTCTGACACTGCTGCATTGGCTTATGAAAACAGTTTCACATCGTATCTCCACAACCTCTAAATTGTGTTCCTCCAACACTTTATCTTGCAGATGTTTTTTCTCACATATATTGCCTTTACCCCCCCGACAGCTTTCTCAGCGCACATTGTCTACAGTTAAGTTCTGCCCCCACCTCAGCCCCTCTCTCGGTGTGCTTGTCTGTATGACGTGTGTGGACCACAGCTGTGTGCTAACTGCATTACTCTCCGAGTGACTCTCCAAGGTGGATATGGTTACTTTTAATTAAAAAAGAATCAATTTCTACCCCTGTCAGTTTTTGAACTGGGTGACCATATGGACACTTAAAAATACAATCCAATTTCCAGCAACCCAGCCCCCCCCCCGTCTGGCCACCCCTCTCCAAACCACTTTGGCACTTCCATCACATCGCTCCATTGTTGGAGTCTACAGAGAGATGTTTTATGTGTGCATTTCTTCTGTTCTCAAAATGCTGGTAAGATGATATATTACAGACTATTCAATGATACTTAGGTCTCAAACCACAACTTTGTGTATATTTAGCATAGCTTCCCTGTGGGGAACCTTTTAGTGGTCTAGCCGTTGGACAATAAAGAAACAGAATGGTTACACAACTGTCTTACAAATTGAAGTTAATCTACTGGTGGTGCAGTACATAGGGGAACACAAATAACACTAAAAGACACTAAAAGGTTGCGGCATGAAACAGTGGTTTGATATAAAAAGTCACTTTAAACTTATTAACCTAATTATGGTGCCATTGTAATCCTTCTGCCACTGGGAGTGAAAAGAGCAGGCTTGGGAACAAAAGGCCTCACTGGTCTTGCTGCACCTCACATGAAAAGCTACCCAAGATTATAACATGAGAGGCACAAGAGGGGACACATACATCAAAAGCTTATTAAAGCCAATGAAATAACTCACAATGACAGCACTACAAAAAGATAACCATTACATTTAAGTGCTGGGTATGTGTGACTTTGAGGCTGACCTTGTGGGCCAGTGCCCTATTGTGTACAAGGAGGTTGTATAGAGAGCTGGTTGATTAGGCTGAGCTCCCTGGGGATCGATGGGACGTCTGCGATCAGCACTCAGAGTAATCACACTGTATTGTGTGCCTACTCAATGATGGTATAAGATGAATGATGTCACAGGGCTATAACACTGATAGTGCTGGTGCAGGATTTCTTGTACTTATTTGTGCCCCTAAACAATGATGAATTGTACCTTCTGAGGTATTACGCTTCACATGCAGAATGACAAGAATCTTTGAAATGTAGCTGTCCTAAACAAGCAAACAATGCACTGTCACCTATAGTTTTTAAAGTAACAGTAAAAGTCTATAGCTTCTTACTCATTTGCTACCTGTGGTTGCTGTGCCATGTGAACTTTTACAAGGGGGGAGGCTAAGGACACCCGACCGAACCCATGCAATCAGAAACTTGCCAGGCACCTCGCCCGTAATATCTGTCTGGTGTCAGCCCTGTAATACAGGAAATCCAAAGCAGTACTGTCGAGTTCATATAACTGAGTTGCATACAAATTACAGGCATCAAATGCACACAACCCTGCCATTAGTGGTAGGTGTTATTTTTGCCCCCCCCCCAACTGTCTTATTTTAATTCTATGTCTGTTTGCTTTACAGTCTGGGTAATAGCAGGTCCAGGCCATTTTCCATCTGTGCTTACATTAAACTACAACCATAGGTTAACCTCGGACCAGAGCCAGGCTTTTCTTTAACTTATTTTTATTTTATCTTTCTTTAAATTGAAATCCCATCTTTTGTCGAGTTCCTCATTCATGTGACGCCGTTTGAGTGTATTTTTCAATCAAGACACTTGTGCCAGATTGACCACAGCAGAATATCTTTGTCTGTTAATCAAAGTGCTTGGCTCTGTGTTTTTATCCATAAATGATATGATTACTGAAATTAGAGACCAGGGCAATCTTGTTCTCATGGACACATAAAGGCAGAGAGCAAAAAGACTACATTTACAAAAGATCCTGTGGAACATTGTCCCCATTAATTCATTGTTAAGAGATTGACATAGTGCAACACAAGCATACTTGTCTTTCAATATTCACCTTGACATGACATCTGTACCAGGTAGATTAAAAGCTAATCATGAATAATCACAACACCATCCAAACTTTGGTCTGCACTGGCCATCTAACTGACCTGAAATATTAAATGTCTTTGCCATTATCCTTTTTCTTCATGATCTCTAACAGCAAATGCAATTGGATCAATTTTGTTAACTCCCTCAGTGGCAATTAAAACACAGTAATAAATGGGCATGCACAATATAATATGACAATAAACATGGTCTAGAACCAATAAATAAATTACAGGCATTGCAGATCTTATTTGCCCAGAAGAGCTCTATGTCCATTATTCATAGACCAAAAATTGTCTTGCAGTTATTTAATTAACTTCCATCAGACAATTAATCATCAGTGATTCAAGCTTTATTTGGATTCTTAACTAACAGCTGGTATTCAGAGTTTGTTATTTTAAATCAGACAGCAATGAAGGGACCAAACTCATTATAGGATTTTGCAATAGTTTTGGATGCATAGAAAAAGCAGAAATAATGAACTGTAGTTAAGTCTGGGGATGGATTTAGTCTAGTGGGGCCCATCTTTAAAGTCTTGCTTGCTGTCGGCGCTACTGCTCCAGTCAACGTTTGATTCGGACCTATCACATTACAGGCAAACAGCAAAGACAGTCTTGCCAGACCACAAGAAAAAAAGACAGGAGTGCAAAACTTTTCTGCAAGGTCAACATCACATTGATACTGTGCAAAACTCTAGACACACCACAAGAGACAAAGATGATAACACAGGGCTGAGCGAGACAAGGCAAAGGGTACAGAAAAACAAATCCTGCTGGACCCATGTATGAAAGGACAGGGCAGTTGGCATGGTCGGGTGGGGGAGTAAGGGGGATGTTCGGAGTATAATTGAATTACAGTGACCCAATGACAGCACTATAGGTGAGGTCATGTGTTGAATTAATTCTGTCCCTGACCCCGTCTGCGACAGGGCAGTGCCTCTTGGATGCCCCGGAGATCCAAAGCGCCGCAACGGTGACACATCTTTCTGAGAGCCTTCCTCTAGCCAAAAGCGTCACTCAGATTGACAGGCAGCCACAGGGGTCGATGGAGCATCACTGTGTGCACTCTGCGCTTATTTTTTTAGGGCAAAGGCTGAAGCTCTCTATACTTTTAGACATGCAATAGATGAGCTGCTATTTATTTTTTCTGCAATCTACCAAAGACACTAAATATAAATGGAATCTATGTTATTATTATTATTATATTTTAAATGACGTTTAGCACTGCAAATCATGAAAGCTTGCGTGTTGAAAAAAATCCATGCAACTATTGAAATAGTGTAAAAGCGTAGTGGGTTTAATTCAACTTCGGATAATACTGTCAGTCGCTGAAAACGAGGGGAAGACCCATAGCAGAGCTGCATTTGTTCAGCACATAACTGGATGAGGTAATGCACTTTCTCTAAGAACTGGCTTTTTAACATCCCATTGTGGGTATTTTTCTTTGTGTGTGGAAAATGAGGCGCTAAAATACTCTTGCTGTCAAAATACGTATGAAGCTTATTGTATTATCAGATTGTACCAGAAGCAAGGTAGGACTTCATGGGTGAAAGAGGCTACTTACTGTCTGCCAGAGAGGAGAACACCACGCAGCTGAGTAGAAGCAGGAACAGCAACGCCCCTCTGGGCAGGAGGGGCATCGCCAGGTGAATATTAGGCACCATGCTCCAAGTTGGCACTGCTCCCTCCTCAGTCCCCTGCTAGACACGTCCCACTCTGACAGGATCAAAGACTAACACCTGGGAGAGTGAACACATGCAGAACAGGAGTACAGATACATTAGTATTCAAACTCACCATATATTTGCATATATTTGAATGAGCATAATAACACAGTAAAGCAGAAATATCAAACGCGAGTCAGAGCGGAGCAGAACCAAAGGAGGAGGAAATTTTGTATATTTGTAAGAAAACAACGGCGCATAACACTGGAGATCTTTGGTCGCGATCAACACGGCACCTGATACCCACAACAAAATCCTGCTCGGGGCAGGGGAAAATACAAGTGAAGCGAAAGTAACACGCCAACTACATCAGCGGAAGAGTTAGGAAACAAATGCAGTACAGTGATACAGAGAAATCATGGGAAGAAATGAAAAGAACAAAGGGGAGGTCAGGACGTCGGATTAAGCTCCTCAGCTATCCTCACACAATGGGGATCAGTGGAAAACCCAGAGGACCTCCTAAACAGTATTCCCTGAGGGCGGCCGCCCACTTAATGTTCCCCATTAAGAAATTGAAACTGTGTCTTCCAGATGGGTTCAAATCACGTAAAGTGCCATGATCTCATAACATGACAACATGTATGCATACATAAACATTTAACATGCAACACATCCCAAGGGGGGGGCAAGGTTGGTCAACAAAGCAGCAGCAGGTGTACCACAAATGAACCGTAATTAACCAAGCTATTAAACAGAAAGCATTGCTCCATCGTCTTAAGTAGTGGGTGGAGACACAAAAACAAAGGCCGTGTCTCAAATTTAACTGCACAAGGCCCGATTCTTTGTCTTTTTAGGAATTAGATTTAGTGTAGGAAATGACTAAGCCATCTGATAAGATTCAGATATATGACCTTAAGTTTGTTATAGCCTGCAGTTTCAATGTCTAATGCTATTATAAACAAAGTAACTGTGTATCCCCATAAAATGAGCTAACTAAGTTTCTTATCCCTACACTCTTGCCCATGGCCATCTGTGATGAGTAATCATAACGCTGTAAAGCAGACCACAATACGTTAAGGATGGGTTTCTCCCTTTAAATTAAAGCATTTCCTCCAGAGGACTTGAGAATGAGAAAAGTTTTAAAGTAAGCCTACTTTTGTCTTCAAGGGCTCCCCGACAATGATTCTGTGCAAAGCTTTTATAAGAGGCCTACTGGAATTGAATTGAAAACTTTCTCAGCTCATCTGTTCAGTCTCACTACCGGGTTTATATAGTGGCGACTGAACAATACTGACTGCTGATATTTGTGAGAAGAGAAAGAAAAGCGCACACAATGTGGAATATCTTGAGGCTTGCTGGGTGGCCAGTCAGCTTTAGTCTATTCAGTTCAGCTAAATAAGTTAGAGTGTCAGGAACACAATGCCACCAGTATCTTGTGGGGGGGAAAAAAAACCTTTCCATTCTTAAGCCTGTGGAGGTGCTGAGTAGACCATTACTCACGTGGCTTTTTCTATGCCTGTGGAAACACTGAAAAAATGCAAACACTGGGCACCTATTCGACCACCCTCTTTGTAAAACAAGACCAAGGAAAACACTCTGCTAGGCCAGGCTCTGCTTTAACCTCTTTCGACAAGTCTCGTGGCAAAGTCGAAGACAGGTATGGCTGCATAAAATGATGTGAAGGAATGCTGCGCGTGAGTCACAGGGCTGGTGCCTCACCTGGGCACAGTTGCAGACAGGTATCACTGACGGCTAGCTCTTCATCACTATTTGTCGTTTGCAAGAATGTGCCTCGAGGCTTTCATGTCTACCAAACCAATTTCGAGTTGCAACACACCTTGCATCTAAGGAATCTCCAAACACTGCGTGCAGCCAGCATCATCTATCGTCACTGAAAGTTCAAGCTGTGATCGTATCAGGCTGTATTATGCTCCTCCCTGCAGGCAGATTTTTGAGAAAACCCCTAAAATAATTTATAAACCTTTGGAAAAATGAGTCCCCTCACATTTGCACTTTCACTGATAATAAGAAAGTGGCACATTGTTGGTGTGTTAAGCTGTAGCTGTAGAAAAAGATACACAAATACACAGCTCGGCGTGCCAAAGAACTAGATCACACCCCCACTCTGCAACCAGAATGAAAGACATTTAGGCCCGATTTTATTTCAAGTTAATACCCCAAGTTAGCTTTGCAAAATGAGTGTAACTCACATCAAGTTTGTTGGCTGACAAATTTGTTTTGACACTCATTTTTATGTACGCCAGCGTTGCGTTGGTTCATGTCGGTGGGTAGAGAGAGTGAGTGAGGCTGATAGAGTTGGCTACTCGCCGTGCTCCAAACCCTTGGCGGTGGAGGGATATCTTTTACAGCAGATGCCAGAGAGAGGCAGATGCTTTTCATCTTCAATGAGACAAATTCCTAGAGCGAGGTTTATTCTTTATTTATATAGCTACTTATTTATCCCAGCGCAGCTTGGTGCCTCCCAGCTGCACACAAATACTATGGGACAAACACTTGCCACTATGTGCATTTGTGCTGTAGCAGCAGTGCCACTGAGAAAAGGACAGGGCACTAACGTGGAAGTGGTGCAGTGTGGTCCAAAATCTGAGCAAACAGCTCAGCACACTGGAAGATATTGTTTACAACTATGTACAAGAGCAAAAGAAAAGCAGTAGGAATATGTAGGGGTGGATGTCTGCCCTTGTGAGATTGTATGTGAATCCTTCTGTCTCAGTAATAATTTAATTCTGAAGCCTGGCTGGTGTGTAAGACTGAGAGAGGAAAATGGGTATGAGAGAGAAATAGTTAGCGCTGCATAATTATGGCTGAAATGATCATCCAGATTATTTCGCCAGAAATTGTGATCCTAATTAATAATCAAATAATTAGTCAGGATGAATTCAGGAGCGTAATTGTTTTACAGCTTTACTAGATTATCTGAAATGAGTCAGTTCAAAACCGCAGTGCACAAACTAAAACCAATATGCCACAACATATACCAAATTCTACATATTTTTACAAATTGCAAGCGGACTATAATTAACAATCAGTTCTGCTTGACACGAACTGAAGCTGCTATAGCCAGTGTGGAGTCTAATAAAAATAAAAGTAATAAAAAAGCACATTTATGGAATCTTTATTACGTCTACGCAAACACAGTTAGTTGATAACCATGATGACGTGTCTCGATATAAGACAGAAGTTGACAAGTTCCCACTGACTCATTATAACTTCCAACACGGACGACTATTGATGAAACTGAGAAAAGGCCGTGTTGAGTAAAATCAGGCTTCAAGTTCCCCAGCCTGGTTAGCTGAGCTTCAGTCATTCATTAGAGCTCAAAACTTGTTGGATCACTAAACAAAATTTGACATGTTGGTGATTCAGAAGTCTCCAACCGGGCTAAACACAATTTATACTGCAGCTTAGGGTCTTGTGTCCAATTTGTTGAGCTCACATATCCTACATTTAGACAGAGGAGTGCTGGCAGATGAAATAACCTTAGCCCTAATCGACCACTCTCTCGTTAGGACATCCACTTTTTGTAAGTCCTTTAGAGGCTTTGCAGTGTTGATTGTCTGGGGAGTTCTGAGTAATGCAGAGCGTGACATATAGTTTATACACTGAGCGCATATCTATATTTATATTATAGGCAGACGACTAAGAGGTTTAGCGAAGTAATTAACACAGGAACAAAAGGATGTGAACTCAAACGGTAAACTGTGGAGGACAAAAGAGCTTTTGAGCGAGTTCAGCAGGGAGGGGAACCTGACAAAAAAATATGCACCTATCCTGTTTGCTTGTTTACCACCCACATCAGGCGCCTGTCATTCAAGTTATTACCCTCAGAGTGTGTGTGTGTGTGTGTGTGTGTGTGTGTGCGTGTGTGTGGCAAGGGAGTGGCCACCCATATAGAATTGGCCGTCTACAAACAGACAATGTGAGACACAGCTGCGCAGAGAGAGCACAGAGGCTGAGTAAACACTACTATTACACTAACTACAGGTAGCATCTCTGCTCTCCATCGTTTCCATCCCTCCTACTCATGTTCTCTCTCTTTCTCCATCTCTGTTTAATGGGTCATCCTGAGCGCGGGGAGGTGGGACAGCTGAGATATATGGCTAGCAGTGTGGGGAGCTAATCATGGCCGTCTCTGGAGGTGATAAACCCAGACCGGAGAGGTTTGTGTTGGCGCAGCCTGCAACGGCTCCATAAACACAGTTACAAGCTGCATTTCGACAGCAGTGTTTTGGCCCCTGATTAGTTTTCCATGCCCTAGAAGGCTCACCCTCACAAGTCTGTGCTCTTTTTTTTTGACTCAGTAGTGAACGCACACCACAAGACCCCAGGAGAATTACTGCAAGCTGACGAGGTCTGTATTGTAAAATGAAGGCGCAAAGTAACAAAATTAGGTTTTCCCTCCAACTCTGAAAGCCTTGCTGTATCCACAGATTTGATGGTGCATGTCTTTTTTACGGGGCTGCGACAAGGCTGTGCATTGAAATCCACCTAACAAAGGGTAATGTCCTGTGACCTATCAAGTTTTACAGCACTTTTGTTTACAAGCTGATTCCACAGAGTTAATTGTTAACACGCGAGATTGAGAGATCGGAAGACACCTGCAACAGACAAGTGCACTTCCTTAAGTTGAGCAACAGGAAGTGGAAATGAGCTGCTGACCTACAATGAAAGCACCCATGTAATAAAATCACATGAGTAAAGCGTCTGCCGGTGTGGATGACTCAAAGAAATCCATCAGGTCGGTATTCAAGGCACTTCAATAATTAATTATAATAATACTACAGCCATGTGAGATTTATGCAGGTGTTTACAGCATATGAGTCTCCATGACGCATTGTGGTGTAATCTCTGATGCATGAGGGCATGACTTAATGCACCAGGCTACTGATAATATCCTGACAACGGCACTAACTTGCCTCTTGACAGAATGCAAAGGCCGTCGCATAGTGGCTTCACCCATATGATACGACGTCGATTGGCATTTAGTCTGGTTGAGTGAACATTTAACAAAACTCCGGCTCCTCCATAAATTGCCACTGAAGTAGGGATTTACAATCACCTCTGGGGGGCTACCAATCTTTTCAGCTGCAAATCAATCTGGGAATGAAAGGTGATATGTATTACACTGATATGTATTACACGAAGTAGAAGAGACATACCAGAGTGCCACTTCCATTTGAATTTATTGGAGAGTGATTATTGGCGTTGTCGAGCTGCAGAGCAAGGAGAAAATGGCTTGCACTACAAAGTGCTGGGCAAAGGGCCTGCAATAAATCAAAAAGCAGGCTCAATGTAAAACAGACATTCATCAAATAAAAGCAATGCTGTGTATAACTGGACCAAATCGAGTGGATGGAACCGTTTTCTGTAGAGTGGCACCAGCCTTAGGAGCCGCATTTACAGAATACAAACAAGTTACACTTGAGAGGTCAGACAGAATACATATAAACACACAAAGTTAAATAAGAATAACATCTTTTAACTTACTGACAAGTCTTGCTGATACACAGCAGGACACGTTTTCTTTTGTTTTTCAAACCATACTTTAATTCTAAGGGCTTTTGAATGGTAGACTTGTTTATTCACTTCATCCCCTTTGTTGACAGCTCAACATCTGGATCTGGTTTTTAGCATTTTTATTTATCACCATGGGTATTAGCATTGTTCAAATTTTGCTTATAAATCACCCTGCTTCATCTTCATCTTTGCTGAAATGTTCTTTGCTTAGCATCTCTGCTGATTTTCAGATATCTTTGTTTTAAAAAGTGGTATATAAACAATTAAAAACTTTATTATTTATTTATTATTATTTAGGCCAACCTGTGATTTCTCAAAGCTCAATAAAATTAATAGCAAATGATAAATTAACAAAGCTTTGTATTAGATTCAGGGTCTCTGGAAATGTACGCAGTCAACAGCCTTGCCCTAGTTCAAAAATCAAAAAAAGTTTTATTATGTTTGTTTGTTTACATTTTAGAGAGTTCTACAAATGAATTACTGCATAATTAAGAATGATTCTGTGCTATGGCCAAACATTAAATTAGCAATATAAACTGAGAAGCATTCCCAACAGCAGATGTGCATATATATCAAAAGGAAATTCACACTGTCAAGCAAGAAAGATGGGCTAAGACGTCACCACTTGACGGTTTACTTGTGGACAGATGGTGCCATAAAATGACTAGGCAGGCAGCACAGAAGGCACGGACACCCCCCTTCACACCACGCAGAGGACTTCAGTCCCCCCCTCCCCCACCCGCACCACCCCCTGGGCAGAAAGCCTGGTCTCCGCCAGTAAAAGACAAACAGAGCGAAGGCATGTGAGCAGAAAGACTGGCAAATACAGAGCGCCATAGATCAATAGCTGGCCAAACACAGGCAGTTGTTCGAGCTCAGCTCAATCCACAGATACGTCAGGGGTGGATTTTTAGCTCTAGCAGAAAAAAAAAAGATGTTAGAAAAATTAAGCATCTTACAGCTATGTTTTCATGACAGGATATGAAATACATTACAAACTGGACACACGTTGCATACTCAGGTTCATTACTCATACTCCTCAACAAGGAAAGAGACCTTCCTCTGGTTCCAGTGTATTTATTTTCTTTATGCTGCTCTGAGGTGAGGATATTTGGCCCAACTTTGTATAAGAAGGTAGGAGGGGGGCTTTTGAGGGCTTCATACTATTCAGCAGGTGTCTTCACTGTTCTAAATCAATTACCTCTAGCCAGTCAGTGCTTAGATTATGGGGGTATTGTAAATCAGCTTGGTGTCAGGCCAGATTAGTGACTGTAACGGGCTGGGACTGAAGTACTTTGGCCAGCAGGGACCTTCCAGAGGCCTACATGAGAACCAAGCTGTGGCCTCTGTGCTCAGTGACAGTGCAGCAACTCTGGTAATTGTTTACCACAATACTTTGGTAAGGTTGAGCTATATGAGGATGTAGACTGTGAGACTGACAGAGAATTACCTCCACCCTTCCCACCCCTTTTGTGTGCTTAGTCACTGGAGAAAATGCAAATCATCAAGTAGAACTGCTTTTAGACAATATTGGTTTTTCAGGATTGTTTTTCATCGGTGTGATCAAATATTTTTGATTTTAAGGGCGTTTAATTCGCCAGATTAGCAAAAACAGTTTTATGTAGGAGTTGTACACCCCTGTTTATCCACAGAAATTGGAATTTCACACAAGCAAAATTAATATTGTTTGGAAGGATTAGCTAGACTGCTACTGCTGGCTAACAATCAGAAGTAGTGGTCATTTACTTGCTCGTGGGCACTGGGCGGATGGTCCATGCTTGTCCGACCACAGGCATGAAAGCAGCCTCTTATCTCTCCACGTCATTTTATGCAGATCTAACTTTGAGGATGTGTAATGTCAGCAGAAAGACGCTACCACTAAACACAGAGTAGAGGATGTGCATTGTCGCTGGACTTTTCCATTTATGACACAAGAATGCCCAAAGGTTTTCCTTACTGTATTGAGTTCGTTTTCAGTCAGTGCTTAAACTCCAGTATATTGACACAGTGGTTTTATTATTTCACCTTGACAGAGCATGTAAACGACACAGCGGAAACAATCCCCTGTGGTCCGAGGTACAGACCAAACCAAACCCAGTGTTGACACAGGGAAGGGTTAGACTAACTCAGGGAAGGCTGGGAGAGACACTTCCTATATAATCAAGCGTTTGTGGTGGGGAAACAGAAACGGTGTCTGGAGCAAAGCATACGGTTCTATTTACAAACGAGGACCCCTTGATGAGAAATGTGTTTGGAGAAATCTAAAAGGCATACAAACATATGCTATTCTGAGATCTACCCCGACACAAAAGAAAAGGTACACAAAGAAAAGCCAGGACTCGTGGTCTACCTGGAACAGTTAAGACCTAACAGATTTAACATGGGTTAGTTGCCATTTCAAATGTGGAAAAAAGAGGATCCCCAAGTCCTAATCCAACTCCTCTCCTGCCTTCAATTACAGACGGCTATCCTCTCAGCTGCTGTCTAACTAGTGAAAAGAGGCAGATTCTAATAAGCCGTTCTGTCTTTCTGTCAGTCTGTGTTTCTCTCCATCCCCCTGTTTCCTCCTCCTCTCTCTCCCTCCCTGGCCACGTCTCCTTCTCTGTCTCTTTCTCCCTGTCTGAGCCATGAACCAGTCTGTTGGAGCAGATGGAACCATATATCCCCATTGCTCTCCGGAGGCCTGAGGATTTAAAATGTAAAAGAGATGAGTGTGGAATAGGCAGGGAGCAGTCGGTAAAGGGCAGGAGAAGCAGGGACTCTTAGACCATGTTCATCAAACAAGAACAGTGTTCCTAAAAAATGTGACTGTGCTACAGGGCAATAAAAAAAACATGTAGACCCTAAACTCACTGTTCTTACCACCTGTCTCATCCAACAATTTGTCCCATGTGATATAAACTGTATTTCTATTGGTAACAGATTTTCTTCTGTAAATAGAAAATGAATGTGATCATCTTTTAATCACTGTAGGTCCTTTATTAAGAAACAATTTGACATCAAGTCCCTAAAGTGTGGCTTCATCCCATGCTTGTACCAACTGCTACCAACTGGCTTGGTGGCTATGACTCCTTAAACTAAACAATGTAAATAGGTAGATATTGTTTATTTTAAGACTTTGACCTAACCTGAAAGAACTTTTAAATTGAATACACCAAACTAGATCTCGAAGGCTTCTTTCCACAAACAAAGGTAAATAAATTAATGAGATCAGGTATTAGTTACTCTAAAGGTTTTCTCTGCAAGCACAGCATGGCCAGAAATGTGGAGTCAGACCTGCCTTCCTTCACACCTCACCTCAGACCACCTTTCAGGTAATGAGGAAGTATCTGGACGCTGTATCTGTCGTCTGGGAGAAGATTCTGCTTCGTCCTCCATCTCTGGGTGGCAGGTTGACAGACAGGAAGAGTGAAGAACAACAGGCAGACGAGGTCGTGAGCAGTACAATCGATTGCCAGCTGACTAGCAAGGTCCATTATACTGACAGGCCAGAGCCACAACACGACGACCTGCGCTCCACAAACGTCCTCATTACTACCTATGAATCTCTCACTGGGACCAATCTCTCTCGCGCTCTTTCCTTCTTGCTCTCGCTTGCTTCTCTACAGTACATCTCCCTGAGCAAAGCATACAGCCGAATTTCACACTGTCAGTCTGATGGAAGTGTTTTAAAAGAGGGAAAAGCCACACCTAAGCCTCTGCACTTAGCTTCATGCACTGGGCAAGCAATGGATACAGAACAAAGACGACATGGGGTAATACACTGTTCTTCAGAGCAATGTTCTTGAGAAAAATGCAGCCTAAGTGTTCGTTTAAGCCTGTGCAATCTTTAAGAAATTTGAACTGTCTGCGAGGGAAAACTTCTACCACATTACACACTTCTCTTTCAGCTATACTATCTGCTCCTTATACCTTATACCCCCACCACCCCTCTAGTTATTCTGAATCCTTAGTCCTTGGAAGACTTATTTATACTCTCTCCCCTACCCCACCCCTCTCTCCCTCGCAGTACAGCTGCAGATAGGATTTACCTGCAGCTGAGACAGCCTCCAGACTATCAATTACCACCAGTGTAGAGTCACTGTTCTGCAGCTCGGCTAACAAGACATTCACACACCGCACGTGCACGCGGTGTGCATGTGCACACACACGCAGATCTCTTGGACACATCCAGTTAGAGAAATTCTGGTGAGCCAAAGGATTTCACTGACTAATCAAATAGTTTGGTGAAAAACTACTTCTTAAAAAAAATAGAGACACTGTGCGGATTCATCCAATCAAGCAAACTGGTATTTAGATCAAGAGCTCCATTAAGACAAGGAGAAATTAAAAGTAAAGATGGCAGATATGCTATCCTCAGACAACAAATCAGTGCCATTTGTGGAAAAATCAGTATAACAGTATAAAAAAGTCAAGATCACAATCACATGTTGCAAAATAAATTAAGGAAACTAAATAACTAGTGCTATGACTAACCTTTGGACTCATTAATAAATATATATGTTGTTCAAGGATGTGTGGGCAAATGTGTGCATTAGCAAATCATTAAAAAAGTCAAAAACAAGAAAAAAATAATAACATACCCAAAGACGCAAAACTTTGAGCGCTCACTGCAGCCCATTTGTATAGTTGTGATGTCTGACTGGTCTATGCTGAAAACAGAGATCTCACCAAATTCTTCCTGACATGTCATCTCACTCTCTGACAACGATTGGACTGAACACCAGGCCATTACACATACAGGAAGACATGCAGGGACAGGACCTGTCACTCACCCCATCCGATCCACCCTGACACCTAAAGTGCCTCTGTCAGGTCAACAAATGAAAAGCCATCACAGCCAATGCTGCAGTCATCAAGCTGAAGTCATTCCATAGACTGGTTAAATGCTATCTTGCCAGGTTCTGTTAAACATGGTTGAGCTTGTTTGGGCTCAAGGCGTCAGTTTTGATTCCAGGGCTTAGTGGTTTGTTGATGTCCCATCACAGGAGGTGAACAACCTTCCAGGAAACAGAACTTATGCAGGGGGCATAGGCTAACACACCCCAATAAAACTCTTATTAGGGCCACAGCCTGCAATCTAGCAATGCTTGGTCATGTAGTCAGTCCTTACAGCGTGGTGTAAGCCTGTGAAGAAGGATCTGAGGAACTGAATTCCTTTTAAGTGAGCCATCGTGTCTATCCGTGGCAGTAGCACAGTGATCATTAGGATAACATATTCGGGTCAAAAAGCTAATGAATGTGCATTAACAATGGGCTGTATGGAGACTGTATGAACACTATGGCAGACGTTCACAGCTCACCATCAAACTGTTAAAACCACTGACCTCATAAGACACTGAGCAAGGGGGACTTTTTTCATGCGCTGACCAACATGTGCAAAAATGTACAATGCATTATTTACCTCATACTTGAAATTAGACTGTCTAACCAACAAGCTTTAAGGCATTTCCATGGTTTAAATGTTCATCTTGGCACTTAAGTTGAGTTTTGAGGCATGACATGCAAAGGGGCTTTCCTATGAACTGTAAAGAACTGGTTATCCCACTATCTCCCCTTCCCTCAACCAGTCCTCTTGTCTGACTGTCAGCCCAGGCAGCCAAGTCTCCCATGTTTACTAATGTAGAAGCAACCCCTTTATCAGGGAAGAGATTTGTAGGGAAGAGGCAAGGGATTAGCCATCAAATTACCAGGCAGACAGCATCCTTGCTCCAGGGTTGTGAGGCGGTAATCTCTGAGGCTGAAGGGGGAGATCCAGATAAAGGTTTGGGATTGGTGCTGTGGAACTCCAAACTCAAAACAGTGCATAAGTAAAACATGAAAGTTTCGAGGGAGCTATTTTTCTGAGTAGGCCCCCCCTTTCTTTTTTGTGGTTGCTACTTTTTAGGACCAGATCACATTCAACTCTTTGTCTCATGTTGTTGGGCAATGTGGTATTATTACATAGCCCAACACCCAACGGTGCAAGACTTTTGATAGGTGAAAGCGCTCAAACAGGAATGCTGTAGCTAGGCAGGACTAGTGGAATTAGATTTCAGTGGCCTTGTCCATGGTTCTTACATTGTCACCCCGCTGCCCTCTTTTAAACAAGCAGTGC
The DNA here is from genome assembly GCA_008933995.1 of Datnioides undecimradiatus. Taxonomy (NCBI): domain Eukaryota; kingdom Metazoa; phylum Chordata; class Actinopteri; order Lobotiformes; family Datnioididae; genus Datnioides; species Datnioides undecimradiatus. The sequence goes on from WARS01000052.1 coordinate 4,640,119, forward strand.
TCTCCTCAGAGAATACCCCCTGGACACAGGAATGTTTCATCAACGCCTCAGCCCCCAGCATCCTTACAGGGCCACAGTGGGCCAACACGCAGTGCACAGGCAGGCTATAAATAAGTCAGGTATTATAATGAAACCAAATGAATCTCCATCCATCTTCCCAAAACAAGCCAGGGACCTCAGAGTTGGGCAGGAAGAAGAGTTACAGCCTGCGTTTGAGAATGAACCACAACATGCGCAAAAGCCAAACATTATGCTGATGTTGAATAAAAGATGCAACACCATTGCCATACCCTCCCATGCTTGTGTGAGTATGTCCAAGCCTGTGTATTGGTAACCAACACTGTGACTTATTATTCCATTATATGACATCTTATTGATAGTGAGGGGCCAGACCTACTCGCAGCTATTTGAGATCAGCAGCAGTGGACTGTTGAAAAATAAGTCATAACTTTGGAGGAAGTGACAGGAGGGCTGATAAAGTAATCAAGTAGAATGTCGAGTCTAAGCCAGGCATTTGAAGAAATTGGGAAGCTGAGCAAACAAGGGGGGTAGAGGAGGCAGAGGGATAAATCAGCCACATGACTGTACTCCTAGAACCAAGCACCAAATAAATCAAGCCTACATTCAATTTTATTTGCTTTACTGCAGTTTAGCATCACAGTTATCCCCTCAAACTCAAGACCAAGGTAAAGCTGCGACCTTTAACTCCATTTAATGGAAGTCCACAAGCAACCACTCTGACCTTGTCCCTCTGCTGAAAGAACTATACTGAATATATAAGCTATTAGGGGCGTATCATAGAGTAATTCAGGAATATAGCATTAAGGAAATAAACAGTATCGTGCAATAGAGCAACAACAGTAATCCCTGGTCTTCTCCTATTTTCAGAAAATAGCTTAATGCATGGCAAAATTCATGTTTGCCATGGCCACTGGATGTCAATAAACATGCATTGCTGCACATTTCGCATACACAATCGTTGTCATAAATACATAGTACAAAAAATGCAGCTGCCCCTGAAAATGCGGGCTGTTTCAATCAATGTGGACGCGTAATGGGATGATGTGGAACTGAAATGAGTTTTGTGCAAGGAGGGAAATGTCCTCTCTGACAAAGCGGATTTGTGTTCCCATTGAGAAACCCATGGTTGTAATGCATAGAGTTAAGGTTTAAATCATAGGGTGTGGGGCTATGAGCACAAAACAGACCTCTGGTGGCTGGTGATAACTGGGCATAAAATGTAGATAGATACATTTAAAATGCAGAGTAAAACACACTGCGTGAAAAGTGGACCAGTAAAGGGGACTGAAGGTGAGAAAAGTGCTGAATGTGATCCAAGCGGGAGTCACTATAAAGAAACAATGAGTTAAAACTACACTTCCTCACATGCAGTCCTCTTTTTGGACAACAATAACATCAACTTCTCTAAAATAAATCTGTCCATTTATTTGGAAATGATCTGAATGAGTGTTACCGAGTAGTTAGGGAACCTGTGTACACGTCAGAGCATCGACACAGACAGAGTTCAATCAAATGAGCTCTCCACTTGGGGCAGCTAAGGAAAAGCGTTCTTGTCAAAACACTGGTGAATTTAGTGATAAAGAAGGTCTTTTTTTCTAAACCTTCTCCTCAGCACCCGTCACACTGAATGAGCAACTGTCTGAAAGAAAGACGTGTCACAACTGAGACCAAAAAGTGACTATCAACTCAGCCAGCGCATCACACAGGCAGTGCCCGCTGATTGACATTGCACATTACGCAAGACACTGCTGGCACACTCACCCCTCGCTGCATAAACATCTTATTTAGTGCAGATCAGAGGACTGACAATTAGGCCTTGTCATCATAAAACAACCATGCATGACCTTGTCGCCATCAGGCAACACTTCCTGGCACAGAAAACAAATGACAAACTTTTCTCTGCTGGCATTTTCAAGTTTGAGACCTAATCAAAAATAAGTCTGTGCCTCCGCTACAGGATCAAAGCTTTGAACTTTAATAACCCAACAAAAGCGAGTAGGTGTTCTGTCTCCTTACAGTATGCGTCATAGACAAAGGCCTGGCTTCACTGACACAATTGCATTCACAGACATTGATCTGTGATTGTAAGCAACCTCTTTCATGTCCCAACTGGGACTAGAGTGGCTAAGCAGATCCATCATGCGTTAACAGACCATTAAACATCAACCAATTCACAGATGATGAGAAATCAAGTCCTATGGAAAAATCCATATGCTCAGCCCATAATTACTTTTGAGGAATCCGATGGGGAGAGAGATTGAGTGATTGACTGCTGCAAACAGAGTAATGCATTCAAAAGGAAAAACAACGGATGAAACAGCCATTTAAGTGATGGATATTTTTGTGTGCTTAGTCATGAAAGTTAATAAGGAGTATGTAAGTGACTATAGTAATTTCCTCAGGTCACTTCGAAGACATCACTTCATGTTTCTCTGTAACACTACTGGTGACAAAGTGACTGAAGCACAGTCGTAAACGTGGAATGAAGGGTCAGGGGTCTGTGTGTCGGAGGTGAAGGAGGACGACCTACAGGTCATCTGATGAAGGGAGGGATTGGCTCTGTATTAACAGATTATGATGGCTGACAGTTTTCTGCCTTGTTTGTTCATGCTACTGAGTAGCTGAAGCGTCCAGGTTGAGTTTCATCTCAAGGTCATCATTTAATCAAGTCTGGGTTACCACTCCAAGTCATGACTAACGGGGGAGTTGTATAGTGATGGTTGTACTCCTGAATCATTAACTAAAAAGGGAAAATATAAACAATAAATAAATAAAAAGCAAGCTGAGCATGGTACAACTAAGAAAGAAAACACCCAAGTTCCCTTTGCAGTGAGTCAGACCCGTGGGGAAGTCTAGCCCTTTCAAAGGCCAAACAAAACGAGACAGACATGTTGTCTACACTACGTTCTTTGAAAGCTTAAGACAGCTTTAACGGAAAAGAGCAAATTGCAAAAAGGATATTTTTCACACTGACAACAGCTCCTTGTATTGAGCAACAAAGTTTTTGTGCAACAACTGCCACATTTATTGTGACCAAGAACAAGATGAACGTTTCTCATACAAGCGCATAAAAGTTTTATGTTGTAATAAAGAAAGAACCTAAAGATTTAAGGCATAATTACAGTTGAAGGGGACATTTAGAGCTGGTTATTTTTTGTTGAAATGAACATACAAAGGTCCAAAAAAGTTTTTCTGCGTCTTCAGTCTTTCCCAAATTGTCTTTCAGCTTAGATGTAGCTGATAATCAAAGTAACAGAAAAACATAAAACCTTTAAATCACACTTTAAGACACGTGTATTACAGGTTATACTTTGAAAGTTAGGCCCAAACATTTTCCAAAAATTACAATTTGTGACTTCCAAAAGATCTCCTCTAAAATTATCTGGGATTTCAAAGCCTTCCAGTGTCTCCCAACTGGAATTCTTGTCGCTGAAACTTAACCCTCCAGATTGCCCAGGGAGATAAAGACAACTGGAAAAACAGGTTGTTTGGCCTCAGTGAAGGCCTAATGCAGTAGAACGGCAGGGTGCCTCACCTTAGCAGCGGTAGCTAGGGGACATTCTATGGCCCTTCTATTCAAAGTCCTCTGAATACGGAGGGGAGGGCTTGCACCAGACAGGGCAATTTGCCAGAGAGCCAGCCAATAGAGCTAAGCCAAGACGAGGTTAAACTATTGTTTTGGCTTAACAAGCAAGAGTGAGCAAGGACAAAAGAAAAGGGGACAAAAGAATAGTAAGAAAATACCTGACCATTGAAGTGTAACACATCAACTTATTTGGCTACTTTTATTACGAGAAGCAAGTTGAAAAAAGTGTATCCCGAGATGAAAAATAAGCAATCCCACAACAGAGATGTAGGGACGAGCAATGTTCAGCGTCTAGAACGGCTCAGCCAGTTTAAAAAAAAAACAACATGTGCTTCACCTGTTTTGTTTTTTTTTTAAACTAAAATATTTTTATGGCTGACAAGGTACAACTCTAATGCTGCTGTGCAAAATTCACTTACCCATGCATGACAATTAGGTCCACTTATAAATAAATTCCCTTTATTCCTTATTCCAGACAGAGAGTATACAAAATCCTAGAAGAGAAAATCCAGCAGTATCCACAAAAAGATTATCCCTGAATGATGTCTTGTGAAAAAGTGTGTGAGGGAAAGTCGTCTCCAGTTCCTGCTCAGTTATTCCATTCACAGCATTTCATTAAACCAGAGGAACTGGCTTTTGGCTCCCCAGCAATACGTTTCCAGCTGTGGCTGTAGAGCAATGTGGCTTGGGGAGAGATCCTTCTGAGGCAGAGCTTGTTCACACACTGAGTGGGTGCTCAGGGACTGCCTGGGAGAAGCCAAACCCACCATGTGATGTCACTGGTGTCAGATTTCAGTTGGGAAGAGGGAGGAGGCTGCAGGGCCTTACCTTTTTGAACCTTGACCAATAAGAGGCAAATTTGCAGTGCACCTGCATGTAGAAAAAAGGGTCTGAGGTAGGAGTACACGTGATGTTATGTATTTCTGCAGGCTAAGAGACGCCATTATGTCTTATCTATTGAAAAGCTTCCAGGGAGAGAATGTGACCTAATGGAGGCTCATACGCAGGCTTATCCTGAACTAGACTTAAACAGGCAGGCTATCTGGCATGTCTCAATATCACCAATTCTACTTTTAAATTGAAGGCCTGTATGTATATCAAAATCAAATCAGTTAGGGTTTAACCAAATGTGACCTTGAAAGAAAAAAGCCCATTCCCAGAGCACTGTGCCAATACAATATGTCCAGTAACATATACTGTCGATAATGAAATTGTTTCAAAAAATAATTTGTCCCCCTCTCTGTTACTAAAAAAAGGAAGAAAATAAATATGCAAAATCCCCATTCTTAAATCAGGAAGGCGTTGAGTACACACACACACACACACACACACACACACACATGCACGCACAACTCCCAAACACACTGGTTCTCACTCCCTCCGGTCAAACTCTGCTAGCCATGGAGCTAATCATCCACAACAGATGTTCAGAAATGTTCAGTTGGATTTATGACAGAGCTCAGAGGAACAGCCAAGTCAGCCTCTGGTGCTGTTTTTCTCTTCCGTCCTACAAGGACAAGGGATTGCACTGAGAGAGGATGTCAGCACAACCATTCTCTTCCCCAAAAATTCCCTCGCTCTCTGAGATTCACCATCCGAGACGACAGCGCCTTAATAGATCACAGAGCCTCAGGACCTTGGGGAGAGGTTTGCTCATTTATCCCAATAATACTGTGTGGACTGTAACTTGACTCATCCAGCAATGCTTCAACAATGTTTCGCCTACGACGTAATGATGGGTTTATATATATATATATATATATATATATATATTTCAGTGCCACTGCTGACGCTGCAAGCTATGACCTAGTCCGAGACAAATGTTTTTAGATGAAGCCATACATACTACCATGTTGCGTTAACAATTAAATTATACATTACAAACCATATCACGATATGTTAGTACTTTCTGAAAGGAAAAATAAACTTTAAGCACTGCCATAGAGTTGGCTAGTATAGTTCCTGTTAATCTAAACAGGACAGTACAGCTGATATAGTACAGGACATAACTCAACATATTCAGCGTGAGGTTCCAAAAAGCGTGCATGAGGGTTTACACAAAGAGCAGCAATGTTGAATGTCTTCAAGGCTTCAACTCTGCTAAAGGAAATGGTGAACTGCAATGTGTTCTACATTTCTCTTTGTTGTTAACAATGGGAGACAGTCTGACTTTACTGGAGGCTGCAGATCTGTGCATACAACAGACTCTTCAGCAAAGAAAGGAATTGTTTTATCTTTAACTTTGCTTCAAGTTTAGAATTGGGATTTGGGTCATCTGATTAAAAAGTAATTCAGTTTGTACAGCCCGACATATAAATATATTTTAGCTGTTTGTGCTGCAATAATCATACTAATAAAAATGGGATTTCAAGTATGCAAGACGGACGAAGACTCAAACTTACATCACAACATTCTGCAAAAAGGAGAACAACCAATCTGGACATTTTGGAAACCTCTCATTTCCTTACAAACTCATGAAAGTTTGAGGAAACCTTCTGGAGAATAATTATTACACCCACACACCCCTGAGGAGAGGAGAAAAAGTATTTTTGTGGGTGTAAAGAGTCTGTGCCAACTCAAATGTCACATTCATCTGAGATCAAATCGCTGAACAAATCACACAGTGGTAAAAGGTAGAAGTAAAGATTAGATTGGCTGATGGTCTTAACAGCAGAGTGGGAGAGAAAATTAATTGTGAGCTACAGTAATGTAGTGTAGCGTGTCAGTTGCACAACATGAGCCATTTAATCTCCAGCGTAATCTCATTTTAGTGCAATGTAAAACTCAAAACACAGATGGACTCTAGCAGCGGCCCTCTATGCAAGATTAAAACTGTTGCCTCGAGTAAGGTTTTGTGGCTCAAGCAGTTTTAGGACTTATCTTTTGCCCCACCCCCCCCAAAGGCTTGAATAGCGCTGCAAACACCCCCTACCACATCGGAGAATTTATAACATTGTGACAACCACCCATCCCCCACTCATTTCATTAGACTGAAAAAAGGTTGACAACCTCTCTAATCTGAAGAAGCCAGCCTCTCCCAGACTTAAGCCAGTCTGCTAACACTACACACTTAATAGATTTTTAGTGAAAGGGTGATTTTGAGAGATAAATGTTTGGGTTTTTCTGGCTTCTCAGGCATTTTTGGTGTGAGTTATTGCATCTACTAAATCTGTTTTGCAGCCTCTGGGTTATCTGCAGGTAAAGAACACCTGGATCAAGCCTGACACCTCAGCTCCTCACCGGTAACTCCAGTCATCTGATGGGAAACTGTGTGCTTGGTGCTGCAGAATGGGATGAATCACACTGGCCCTGGGCTTTATCAATAAAACTGTCTGCCCCATGTAACAAGTCTGCCAAAACATTTCAACAAGGTTCAGCTTCGAGGTAAGAAAATAATTTTTTGGTCTAAGGTCAAAAGAGCAGACATCGACTGAATAGCTGATGTGTATCATTATGAGTATCCTGTATTTTCTGCACCTTTTAACACTGCAGTCTTCATTCTTTTAAACCTGCATCTCGACTTTTTATTAATTATTATCTAAAGAAGGACATTTTTGAAAAAAAAAAACCTTTTAATGGCATCCACAACATAAATGTGCTTTATCTTCCCATTCAGGAGGGTCACCGGTAATTCTGGCTGCAAGCCAGCGAAAAATGCTGACCTGTGTCGTAAACACTGGGCTGTGAAAGTCAGTGTGCTGCTGCTGATGGGCTCTTAAGACTAGCACTATGTCATCATGTCCAGAAGCACAGCTGGGCAACACCTGTTATCTTAGAATTCCCAGCCCAATTCACAATTTACTGAGGCTTGACTTCTGCAATTGTCTGTTTGTAAGCGAATTTACCTCCAGAGTGCATTCGTAGTGGTGTCTATATCACATATGTATATGGATTATATTCTAACTAACAAACATGGGTTATGAGTACTTGCAAATTATCAGTGTAACTGGAGTCCGTAATCTTGGACAAGATACGTTGCAGGCCCAGCGTAAGATACACAGGAAGCTTTGGGACAGCTTTATATTTGATTACATCTTATTATATGCCATTTTCTTCATGCTAGTCACCAAATGATGTTTCCAATCCAACAATCAAGAGAATAAAAGAACCGTATTTGTGCAAAGCATAGATGCATAGTAATGTATCTCTGAGGCACACAAAAATGAATGGAAATGTCAAACATCGTGCGAGCATTGTACTTCTGCTCAACAGCCCAAACACCAAGGACACACTTTTGGCCCTGAATTTTTCTCAGGACTGACTGCAGATAACACCGGCTCCAGTGTTGAGAGGGAAGGTGATGGCACATGGCGACAGGAGGTGTGAAAAAGACAAGGGCAGTGGGAAGCAGAGCACATAAAAACACAGATAAGATTGGCTTCACTGTGCTGACCTTCAGCGAGTGCCTGCGTGTGTACGTGCGTCTACAGACGTGTCTGTGTGTGTAAAGCATGTGAATTTGTGCATGTGTCCCCTGGCCTAAGTATCTACACACGTCCATAGAAATGGGTGGGCCCACATGCCTACATTGACTTGTAAGTTACAGACAAAATGAGAATACTGAAAAAAGAAATAAGGCTAAGACAGGATGGGTAGAACCGATTGAGGAAGGCACTTATTCTCCTGCTACTCATTGAAAACCAAAAACAACGACCGCTCTCCATTACACTCAGCTGCTGACAACTGGCGGGGCATGCTCTCTAAGGGGAACAGCAGAGCGTGCCACCGAATGCATGAGACAAATCATTTTTATCTGGGACCCTGGCGGGTATTGACAAACCGGGGGTGCATTTAGATAGCCCAATTAAAATGGGGAAATGAAGCGACATTGAGGCACTTTACAGCGCTGTGCCCCCTCTACACCCTCTGGCCCCCTGCGCTCCCTGAACCTCTCCAGAGACTGACTTCCTTGCATACTGTTCTCAGCGAGGGGTACGGGGGTGGCAAGGAAAGCAAAGAAGCGGGTGGCTCACAGAAGTCGCTTTGAGGTGAAAATATGCAATATGGCAGGAGGTAATGTTTGTGAGAGGTGAGCGAGAGAGCCCAAGTGACTTAGCATCATCTTTATTGTTTCATCTTGCATATGCATATGTTTTACACAGCCCTTACATGGGAGTAGTAGCGGCTGCTCTAGCACTGAGGAGAACCCCAGTGGGTGACAATGCATATAGCAGGGTCAAGAACGACCTGCAAGGCAAGGGACTCAATGCAACTCCGTGCAACTTCAAAGGGTAAGTTGGCAATCAATGATATGGATGTTGGCTGCATTTATCCAAACGTGTCTTAGCGGGTGACCTTCAATGTCATCCACTCCCTTCTCTAAAGCCTGCATGGTTCAATTCACTTCTTTTCTCACCTGAATACGTCTCCCCGTGGTCTAATTTTCAGCCCTCTATTTGTCTTTTTGATCAATGATCATTCCACTGAGATTACTGTCAGGCGCACGTTTGGAACAGATAGCCACCTCAGCACTGACGCACAAGAAAACTCTCATTCATCAGTTTCCTTCAAGTATACTAAAAGGTTACGAGATCAGGACATCGCCAGACGTCTCACCTTTTGTGTAGGTGGAGAGAGTGATGGGAAAAGCAGCCTGGTTAGTTCTTCAATCAAGGAAAACTCAGCGTGTAGAGAAAGCAATGCTGTGGTGTGCTGTGACCAGCTGTTCGGTAGTGTTACATTTCACAAGCTACCGTCAACGGATCCACAAAGATGCAAGCTGTTTCTACAATGCATCCTATTCAGTGATGTTATTGTCAGCTAAGAAACTGATATCTCCTCCTATTTTATGCATTTCTCTGTGAATCTTTCAAATCTCGTCTTTACCTCGTGTTAAAAATTGTCCCCAACAAACTAGTGTTATTTACAGTTGAGGAGTCACCTAAAGAGAATAATGAAAACCACCAACAAACAGCAAAATCTGTACCGAGATTAACAGCGCAAAGCCGAAAGTGTCTTTGGTTGCATTTTTCCTCTAAAGCAGATATTCTCATTGAGATGAAAAATCAATCAAGATATGGCTTAGAAACCACCATCAAAACAAGTACACAACTTGTCCACACACATCAAATGTAGAAAAGAATAAGTCAAGGATATGATCCAAACAGGAGCCAGTACTTTCTGCGGTATCTTGAATGGAGTAGGCATGCAGTGTACTGAGTAGACTTTGATAAATCTGAAAAACTTTCAGTGAGAGGTTCCTAATAAAAGCCCCACAGAGCAGTCTCTCCCAACCTAAGCGAGGCTACACTTTGTCTCTGACAAGACAGCCTTCCAGATGCTTTCCCTCAATAAATTTCTGCCTCACACAGAGGATAAGGTGCTAGCACTCAAGAAGATAAGTAGCCTGACTGGCTACAGTGAAAAGCGTCAACTGCTTTTCAAATGCACTCAAAGCTGTGGATGTTTGGCATAAGTGTGTTCAACCACACAAAAACAACCACATATGTTTCTGCATAGTGCTTCTCCTGTTTCTTTGGACTTGTTTTCAACAGAACTAACTGGTGGTGTCCTAATAAAGCATTTTAATATTCTAATAATTTCCCATTGGCATGCAGGAAAAAACAACTTGGACACAAAGGGATGCATTCAAAAGCACAAATCAAGTTCGGAATTGTTAATAGCTCTCATTAGGAGATCTCCCCAAGCTTTATACCAAAGTGCATCACTTTGCAGGAATCAAAAGGAAGGGGATATGAAATTATTCCCTCTGTTGGAGAAGGCTGCTTCCACTGCTGAAAGGAAATAAACCACAAATTATGAGCTAGCCTCTCGCCTGATAAACTGATAATGGGCTGAGCACTTGTGGCTTGAGCTATGTGAAGAAAGTGTCCTAGAAGTTAGAAAATGTATCTAAATAGTTACGATTATACTAGCTCATTGGATATCAAAAGTATATCCAATATCTATTATAAAACGAATAATAAAGTGAGTGAGACTAAATTATAAAAACATAAGATCAACTTTAATATGCAGATTGTATCACATCCTTTGCGTCTACCATATTGAAATGAATATACTGTAAATCACCAATGGAGATTGAGACTTTGGAATGAGCTGAACTGCAGTCAGGTTGTTTTTAATGCATCAGATTCATAAATAAGGGTAATTTTGCAGCACCAGCATCGGTTATGTCCTGGAACAAGGCTAAAAAATGCTCCCATTTGTCCCAAACACAGATGAACCTGTGTGAGCATGCACACATGCACACACACACGCACACACACACACACGTGCGCGCACACACACACACACACACACACACACACACACACACACACACACACACACACGTGCACACACACACACACACACACACACACACGTGCACACACACACACACACACACACACACACACCATTTCAACAGATGAAAAGCCTGCCAAATAAAAGATTAATCCATCACTCATGCCATTTTGCATTTGCAAGGTCCCTCTCCTCAACAATAGCTTGACTGACAATGAAAGATAAGGGCCCTCTGCTGACCAAAACAGTGAACACATCAGCGCAAAAAGAAAAAATATTATGTTTTGTGAGGAAATTAGGATGTATAAGAATCACAAAGCGATTAATCAAACAATTCTGATTTTAAAGCTTTCTTATTGCTAACTTATGATCCAAAGTCCAAACTCAGACTTTGTGTCAAACCTGCTCCTCTATATTCAAATACATTCAATAAATAACTAAGTAACTTAACCAAAGCTAAACAGTAATCTGAGTCAACCACAGTTTCACAGGAACTCTCAGTGCTTTTCTCTTCATTAACCATTTATAGCAGGGGTAACAAATGGACTTCAACCGACTGACTAGCTAGCCCAAAATAATTAAGGAAATGAAATATTCAACATAAAACTTCTTAATATAGCAACAGTGCCTCATAAATTTATAGAGAATAAATGAGTGGATTAATTTGAGTCATTTCCCTTTCCTCCCATTCAACTTCATTTAGGCTTTTAAGAGTTACACCTTCTATTACTTATCTCTGGGATTTCTGGCACGTGGCAGATCAGGCAAACTGGGTTCAGAGCATCGGTCTCTATCGTTATAAAAGAGAAATCTGTGGCTAACGGAGCAAGCTAATAATGACAAAGATCTGAGTTTAAGTGCTCCAGGGGGAAAGTACAATTTTTCAAATAGTCCAGAGCCCTCTGTGCCGGTAAAAACAGCACAGAGAAGTGCTAAAGTGCAGTGCTCTTTGAGATGGGAACAAAAAAAAAAGATGGCACTGTATCTCAGACACAGATAAACCTGTGAAAACCTAGACTGGGGAAATACCTGCACATCCCTACCTTACTTCACACACCATTAAAAATTCTAACCACCAAGTCCCACAACTAAATGTATAAATATATAAAGACTTCCATTTCTAAATATACCGGAGGCATCTCCCAATATTTGGCTTTACATAATTTCACTGGCAGATTTGTAAATGTATCAAAAAAGCTGAGAAAAACTTTTCCAAAGCATGTCCTCCTTATGTTTTGCCTTCTCTGCTCTTATTCAAAATGTCTGAGCTTACTGAGACCTCCGCGACTTTGACAGTCAAGTCAGGCCTACTGTCAGGTCGCTCTCAGACACCAGAGGATCATGTGGCAGAAGAATCAAGCACTGACTTGGACTGAGGATGAGGATGTGATTAGCAACATAAAGCAGAACTTAAAGGATAGCTAGACCTATCTCCTGTCACAAATCAGCAAAAGCCTCAAAACTATATTTATACAGTTTCATATAGAAATCTACATATTCTTTAGATTGCCTCTTTTCTCATATTTACCTTTTTACATTTCAAAAAGACAGTAATATCTCTGTTACACTGGCACCCTTTCACTATGCCTGTAATATAGTTAAAAGGGAAGCTACAATTATATTTAAGTAAAGTAAATCCTTTCACTTCATGCCAACTTCTCAGCACTAAAAGTACCAAAACAAAATACAGTGTGATTTTCTTGATGAGCTATGTAAAAATCAAAATGTGACAGATTTGTTCTGATCATGGATCCTTGCACTGGGTGTGGCAAAGGGCTAGACATTTCTAGAGCTACTAAATTCCATTTAGGCTCCCAACTGTCTGACCCAACAGCATGGCATTAACAGTGCCACCACGCTGGCAACACTGAAGCACCCTAGAACAATCCCCCACTTCCTCCACTAATCAAATACTTCAGGCTGAGGTCAAGGTCTTATTGTAGGTCACGCGGTTGGCATTGCAACCCAGTAAACACAGCATGCCATCATGATCACAGATCAGACTTTAAGAGGTGCTGTGTGGTTTAAACTTAGACTGTCAAAAAAGGTACGGCCCCCACTCACTCCACAAGTCGATCTGTCTGCTCTGAGCCATGCGGCTGATCCCATCGGACAGCCCCAAACTGAAAAGCTAGGTGAACCGTGATGTAATTTCCTCCAGCATCCCCTGATGCGTTTCGCCTGGTGTTCGCCTATGAAGAGGCTTCCCGCTAGGAAAATGTTCAGATCACTTCTGATCTTTGTAATGAGTTTTGCCACTTCAGTTATATCTCTGACAATCTTAGGAACAGCACTGCAGTGGACAAATGCCACCTCTCTGTCTCTGCGTGTGAATGGCCTGGGTTAGACTTGTCTTTTCAATGTGACCTTTGTGTTTGGATGTGGCAAAGGTGAAAACATGTCTGACCGTGCTGATGCCTCCACATCTGACCCTTAAATGCAGACTCAATGTATGGATCTAGGATCTTAACTCTTTTTACTTCTTCTTTTTAATTCTTCATAAAAATAATTGCCACCACACAAATTATGTCCACCTGTAAATGAGATCTGATACAAGCCAGACCACTATACCATGTTGAATATTAGCCTGGATTTCATATTGCAGATGTATGCAACTGTCAGTTACGCAACACTGGAGCCATAACAGGGTGCAATCTGTAAAATCTTATAACATCCACAACGGTTACTGTTCTTTTAAATTGAAATTCCTGCACAGTGACATATAGTTAGACATGCACTTAGTAGCTGTAAAGTTAATATATATTTGCCCCTTTTTTAAAACCCAATTTTAAGACCCACTTGTAAAGATTTTAGAGCAAAAGGACAATTGGCTAACAAGGTTACAACTACAAAATGACTATATTATTTAACCAATAGTTAAATAAATCATTATTTTTTGACGGCACAATTTATGCCATTTAATTATTAAATTATATGCTCATCTAGACGAAGTTTCTGCTTCAGGGGCTCAGTGGGTAGAACAATGCCATGCTGCAGAAAAGGTAGAACATTTAAAAAGTCAAGTTCATTTTGTATTCAAGCATATAGTAGCATAATGCAATCAAAGACAACACTTTCTACCCTTGTGCTACTTTGTCCTTTACCTGTGAACATACAAAATGAAGAAAAAAAAAATATGCGAGTATCCATCATAATGTAAAATCCATGCAGGCGTACAGCCTTGACAACTGCAACGGAAATATAATATTATAACCTTCACAGTATCTATTGCATAGCAGTTACATCAGTTTCCATTACACTGTGCAGGTGTTTATGTTATTGTGTCCAAACCCTGTATATTACGGTGGTGTTAAAATTGTATTCTTGGGGAAAATAACTCCTCTGGAAACCCGATGCCTAATTTTCCTGAGGAGAGTTTTAGAAATTGTGTCACCAGATGGCCAATATTTGTCTGCAGACAGGCCACCGTGGGAGCAAAATATGCTCACTGTTGAATTAAACTAACCTTGTGTCCTTTAAGTGACTATGCAAGTTACTCTACAAGTCAAATACCCTAAACTAAATGGACAATTTAAGTCAAGTAGCTAAAGAGGAAGCAAGTAATGAGCGAGTGAGTTTAACAATTAAAACTGTCACAGTAAGTTAATACATTTATTTAAAGGGTAAACTTATTTCATCCCTTTCTGTCTGTCTTTTAATAGCACTGAGTGTTATTAATAATTCAGCAGACTGAGTTAGAGGTGCTAGGCTACTTGTGAAGATTTTCCAGTGTGTATATTCTTTATCTCATATGGCTTAGTGACTTTAAAAAAAAAAAAAAAAATCACAGTCTCCTTTCTAAATATGCTGACTGACACAAAATCCTGGATAAAATAACACACCGGCTTCCATTTGCAAGTGCAAACAGGCCAGTAAAATCCAATCAATACACATTATTGGCTCAGTGAGGGCCAGGATTTGTAAGAAAACAAAGATCCAGTCTGAGGGGAAATCCTTTGAACTCCTTAACTTGAAATTTGAATGAACATTTCCTGTTCACTCTACTACAAAACCTTTTATTCATCATTTATGTCAAAATGAGACCACACTACAGCGTCCAAATGTACTGCTTAAATGGCTTCACTTTTCCACAGGCACAACACCCCAGTTAAGATGAAAATAATCAGAGCAGACAAGAAATTACAAAAACATGCTGTGACCTTTCAAGTCTGAGGGGGAAAGGCTACGTATACATTTACAAAATGTGAAGGGACAGTAAAAAAAATTCCCATCGCAGAAATTGGAGTGTGACTAATGGGTAGTGAAAGAGCTGGTCTCTAACCTGAACTCCAAAATAATCTTGCTCAAGTCTCCATGGCCACTTTGGGGGAGCAGTGGGGGGTTTGACAAGGGGAATGGAGGACCACCTGCACACCCAGCGGAGCCAGCTCTGTACTGGCACCACCATTTGTTACGCTCTGGATTCCCATTACTTCAGAGCTAGGCTGGCTGGGAAATCCATCTCCCGGTGTCAGGTTTATCAAACTTCTATGCAAACTGCAAGGGTGGAAAGGGTGAGAAGGATCACAGTCAAGCATGGAGCCTTCGGAGGATAAAGATGTCTTCACTTACCAGGAATCAAAGCCAGAGAATCAAAGTATGCGGGTTAACCTGGTTCTGATCATAGTTATCCTATGTTAACTTGAAATATTAAATATCATTACATAATTTCTGGACACTGTGAAGTCCAAGATTCAAGCCACCACATAAAAATCATAAGTAGGAGCATTATATGCATGCAAACCAGCCCCGGCAAGCTCAGTGTCAGCCCTAAATTTAATAGGCACTTGACACACAGTGAAAGCTGCTAACAGAGGTATTATGTGCTGTATATTAGAAGGCAGCATTAGCCAAGCCTTGTTTGAATGCCAACCGGGAAAGTCTGCGGTGAAGAGAAAGGACTTGAACCGCCAACAATTTCATCTGAACTGATCACTGGCCAACAATGAATTATTAATTATTCCTTTATATCTTGTTTTTATGTATTATAACAATGTAAACAAAATATCTTTGGGTTATGGACAAAAGAAGTTCAAATCCTCCATTAAACACTAGTTTAATCCTTATGTCTTTAAAGAATGCTCCCAGCCAGTTCCAAACCAAGAGATGAACGTACGTTGAACCGAAAAGAGCAAAAAAAAAAAAAAGGGGCAACTGTATCTGATTTAAACATCAACCTCATTTTAGGTGTCATAAGTGGCATTAAGATCCCTCCTTTCAGGTGCATTACTTGATACATATGGGACACTGGTAAAAATGTGTGTAAAGGCCAGATGAACCTGTTATGTTCTGTTACGCTCACAGAAGTTAGAAGATAGAGGCAGCAGAGGTTTTCCTACATATAGAGATAGACATCCCTGAGGTCTATCCTTTCTACATGGTTCTCTGCATCAATAATACAGACTGACATGCACAAGATACTCTCAAGGAGAGCCAGTCAGTTTGCGTCACTAGAGTGCTTGCCGTGAAATAAACAAATGAGAACTGACAATCCTTGTGATAGTCCATACATCCACATGAACAGGATACATCCTCGTCTACTCTGTCCACCTCCCACTGGATTTTACACAGGTGGCTGTGTTTTCCGCAACAAAAGACATTACTGAGACAAAAGGAGCACCACCCCAAAGATTCAAAAATAGTTCAGAGTTAATTGAAGGTTCTTTGCACAATGTGCATAAAGAACATCAAGTGACAGTGTGTGAGCAGTGTAAATGGCTATGAAATACAGATCAGATGTACCGAGCACGTGGGAGCGGCAGCACTGAGAATTCGACTGGAGTAAAATGTCTGTCAGGAGTTGAAACAGACCTGGAAGAGCGTAGAAATTGTATTAGTTACAATAATTTATAGCTCCCAGAGGGATTTTATAACAGAAGCCTGGGAAAGAACAAGAATGTACTACAAACGCATCCAACTACAACACTAATAAAACTGATAGGAGCTTTTTCCTCAACAAAGTTTAGACAGAATCCTAGAATATTAGCAAATCACCACAACAGGAAGACAATGCTGACATCAGTACATCTAATAACTACACCTACTTGATTGACAGGAGTTCATCTAATGTTAATTTGAAAATTCTTTACCTCAAAATCTCTTTATTGATTTAAATTGAAAATGTTCCTTTCTGCAGCTGATAATTTGTAAGTACACAAAATTAAATAATTTCATGGGGCTTGGGAGATTGTCAATGTATACAAAAACATCTGGGGTAGGTTCAGCAGGTTCTTTTGAGTTCAAACACATAAATAAATTAATTAATAACATAAATTCAAGATTCGTGTAGGTTGGCTCAACAGCACAGTACTAGGCCATTTTTGGTTTGCTTGTTTGTTTTTTGCAAATTACCTTATAAGGGATACAGTGGTATAATGTTTCATCTCGGTACAGGAATATTTAGCATACCAGTCACCATCTTCTACCACAAGACTGCACTGGTGTGTGGAAATCAGTTGGACATCTGATTTCCACACACTATCGTGCTTGTGATTCAGCGATATTCAGTAGCTGAGAGAACCTCAGTTCTGATTCTCTGAGCTCTAGCAGATTCTGGACACTTTTCCCTTTATTTGCATGCATGGCATGATGTGACCTCTCAAGTAGTTGTGGTCATTGCTAGCCTTCCTTTGTGTTAGGGTTGTCAATGGCAGCGTACTAATTTAAGATGAACCCCATATGGCATAAAAGTCCTATTGCAGCCTTTATGATAGCAGTTAAATTACCATGAGCGATTTAAACAATTGAAAGTAAAATCATGGCTCAGTAACTTTGTTATTTCAGTTTGTTTTTATGGGAAAAACTCACAAATGTGAGGCCAAAATATAACGCCGATACACTCTGAAAAAAGAAAGCAAAAGAAGAAAGAAAAAGTTTCTCATATGATGCATTTCTACAGCTTTGCTCTAAAGCTCCTAATTAGTTGAGACATTTTGCTTAGTGGCTTGGCATTTTAGCCACAGGGGGGCTGATACAGTAGATTGTATTGGACATGCAAGCAAAAGGACACAACCAAAACGGCTGATTCAGGAGTCCAAATCCTGAGCTCTACTAAAATTGTGTAAAACATTTCCAAACAGCCAAGACCACAGAACACAGTATTAGAATTGCATGCTAAATGGGATGCCTTGAATTTGCTATTCTCCCTGCAAAGTCATAGTATTTTAGTGAAGGTGTGGAAAATAAGCGTCAAACTTGACAATACTGGGACACTAGCAATTTGCAGAAACAAGCAATTATCCTTTTAAAATTTCACGCAAGTCTATCCTATCTCGTAAACCTGTTATCACAAGAGTTATTCAACAGCGGCGAGGCCTAGATAGAGATGTTCATTAGCCTATTGCTGAGACAAACACATTTGATGGATTAAACAGTCAAATATAACAAGATGCTTGAACTGCTGTCCTGGTTGTTAAGGGAGATCAAAGTGGGGCCTGAGGGTCTGGTAAGTATGAGGAGCAGGATTGGTTCAGCGGAGCTCCAAAAGAACAAGTGCTGGACCAAGGAGATACGACATCAGACGTGTGCACTGCATTCCCTTAGGCCTGTTCTTTCAAAACTGTCAGCCTGCCTACCAAATGAGCTGCAAAGGAGGAGGGCACAAACAGTCTTTCAGAAAGCACTTCTAATCTAACAATAAGCATAAGCCTCATTTGGTAATGTGCCGTCTTAGTGAAGCCAGTTGAATGTGGAAAAATCAATGTGATTTTTTTTTTTAGATGCCACCCCCTGTAAATTCTCATCCTACTGTGAAAAATGTGACACATTCCTGAGGAAAAAAGAATCCCAGAAGCAATTAGCAATTACGTCCCCACGTATGATAATAGGTATGCTTAGGTTTCATTTCCATAAAACATTTCGACAAAAAATAAAATTAAAAATGCATGCGGTAACAGCAAAATGCTTTGTAGGGTAAAAGGCTTCCACCAAATGACATGTTGTGCTTGGAATGAGACCCAAGGTTTTGAATTTCAAGCCACTGAGACCAGACATCACATGTGGACATTAAATATATGGATGTGTGAGGCACTCACTCTGCTGTTGGAGTACTTTTCTCAGTGACACATACTATATTTGCTTGCTGATGGATTGCCTGTCGGCCTGCGCTAGCGCACATACAGTAAGGAGACAGAAGTGCTGATGAAATGTTTTTTGCTTAGCTTTCAGGCAAGTCATAACATACAGGCCTAAGTTGTCCGTTTCGACTACATTTCAGCAATCCAGCAGTATCAATTTAGTATTTTCTTCTAATGTAGGATCAAACTCTCTAAATGAATTAAGCTTTGCTGTGTTTGTTTTTTCTTCTCCTGACTTTTAAAGGCCAGAATTTTCTCAAAATTAAGCTTTGGTCTGAAAGTCTGAAAGCTGTGAAAAGCACTTTTTTATTGGTATAATCTCATGGTTTTAATAGGGCATTATAAGAGCATATACTGTATTGGATTAGTGCTGAAATGACTGGTCGACCAACGGAAAATTAACATATGACTACGATGACTGATGAGAAGTCATTTTTGAGTTGCTTTTATATATCTTTAAGATGTTGAATAAGCATCAATAAACCATTAATCAATTAATCAGTTGGCAAATTTATTTTGAAAATTATTTATAGATTAATTGACAATAAAACCAGTCATAAATTATAGCCCTACTTGTCAGGTTACATTGTTTTACAATCCACCACCAACAGTAATAAAGAAATAAGACGCTACCTACTTCCAGTCTATAACCCCACCCCACACACAATCTCTCTATTACAGACAGCTTCACACTCCACCTTTAAGTGCAGCCATTATAAAAATGTATCAACAGCCTGGCTTCCCGACATGGTGGATGAAGCAACATACAGTTCTTTCCCAGCCTTAGAATAAGTAATACTCGCAGTTTGTAGTTTCAGTAATGCTTCAAAAATATTGAAGAGAAGTCATACAGCAAAGATGTTCATGTGGTGAGAACATCAGCTGAGGAGCTGGTATTGACTTGACACGGCCAGTAATTCCCTTAATGTGTCTAAATCCACACAGGAATGCATGAAGATATGTCTAAGAAAAATGGCATCCAATACTGCACTGTTGCCATAGGAGGATGTATTACCACAGTTCTTGTGCAAAGTGTGACTGATCAATTTAACTTCTCCCTGCAAAACAACACGGCGAGAGGGGAAAATCAGCATCTGCTGTGTCCTACCCTCTGCTATATCTGTGGACTACTCAGAGACATATGATATTGTACAACAGTTTACGTCTCTCAATTTTTGAGAGACGTAAACGAGGGAGCAAGAAAAGGGAGGAAAACTGTGAGAAAGGGAAGAAGAGGGAGGCTTTTGTCTCTGCATTTCTCACGGTGGGTATCGGAAACAGCCAGATGCTGTCCATCACAAGTGAAGGCCAGAGAATAGACTGCCCTATTTATCTAATGAAGAGGTCAGGGGGTGGGGGAGGGTGGAGTGGGGGCGGGCATAACCCAAGCCTGTCACAATGCCATAGCCAAAGACCTCATTCTAAAAGAGTCAGACTAGCCCCTAGGATGGCATCAGTAAAAACAGTTGGGATAAATGTGCGTGCCAATAATTGGTCAGAGGCCAATTACATGGTAACGGGCAAATACGCTCTCTCACCAATAACCACAAAGGGAACTCATAATCTAGAATAAAATAAGTTGATAAGCACAATGAAACTGTTCTATCAATACAGTAAAAATCATTTGCAGTTATGGTTTTTCAACTGCTGTTTTGCTCTGGTTAAACTTAATGTCTTAATGCTAGTTTTGCTTAACTGAAAATGTTGTTGGTTGCTCAAATTTATGTTTATTTGGGGATTTGGGGATTACCGTCAAGTACATGTATGGTAAAAACTAGCCATAGAAAGCCTCTGTAGTCATATGTTTGGATTAAAAACCCCTGTTCTACAGTGTCTGTGGAGTACTATTTTAAAAAAGGACCAAATTAATCAAGAACGCAAGGCTCTCTGAGCAAATAGAACCAAAATGACCAAACTCTGAAGGTAGGATGGCTTCATTGCAATAAGATTTTACAGATAACATTTCTGTCAACAAGGTGGAGAAACAGGCAAGTCGCCACAGCATAGTGGACAGCAATCATACCTCCACAAGCTGGAGGCTATAACTCTGAATGAAAACATCTTTAACAACCTCTTTTGTAGCAGAAACACTCAAACAGACCTTTGTTATCTCCATAGGGTCAATACCATACAGTACTTAAACCACGGTAATCCACTTAAGACCATATTTGTCTGCCCAAAGGACAGACACACAGTGTGTTCTGCATTGCTGTGTTACATTTTATATGTTGGAGATTCAAGGCCAAAATAGGCAACGTAGGTTTAAATGGAAAAATTGAAGTACAAAACTGTCAAACAACTTGAGCGGGGCAAAAAGAAGGAGTAGTGGGTTTAAGCAGCTCTGATTGTAATAACTTGGCCCCTCTACACAAAAACAGATGATTGAATTTCAGCTGATTGCTCCGCAGGCCGTGCAAATTTTCATAAAGTGAAGCTCAAGCATGGAAAAAAAGGCCGATAATTTGGAGCCCTCATTTCAGTTAAACTATAAATAGCATCCATAGAAAAGAGAACACACAGAATTTGTATTGTTGCTCTTTTTTCTTCATAAAACTCGTTAAGCTTGACTTCCTCAAGTACTCGAACTTATGTGCAGTACTTGTGCTACCTTAGTATGTGTGACATACATTTCATTACAACATCTGCATAATGGCTAATGTTGTTACCATAGTAACACCTGTGATTGATGGCTTTGTTAAGAGGAATAGTTACACACCATTAAATTGGTGTAATAGTGCATGGCAGTCATCTCAATAACCAGGGACAAAGCAATTACCAAGTCATTAAAAAAGGAATAGACTAATACAACATGGTGCACACCAGTATGAGTGACATGCCTTGAGATCAGCCTGTGTGGATTTTTTTATTGTTATTTGTGTGTACAAACTGTTTCTTCAGTGAAACTCCTGGGATTACATTTTTGTGCAATCTAGCATGGATTTAAGTTAGATAGATTCTGATTATCTCTGCATACAAACATTTGCATTGGAAGCACTTTCTGTTTCATGAATGTGAAACAAAGTTTGCCTTCTATTTCACATCTTGTATATCCCTCACTACAGATGCTCTTACACTGTCAGCTTGAATGCTCATTTCCACTGGGATTACGTTCAGCTGTGGCTTGATAATAATTTGATGGCGAAGTCAAGAATACTTGTTCACAGGAATACCGTCCTACTCTGCAGTCCACAAGGCAGGGACAGAGCACAGCAGTGCTGGCAATGATTGAGAGAACTCAAAATTCAAATGAGAGAGAGGAGATGGAGTGACACAGATGTGCTGTTGTTCGGAGAGAGCAGCATGCATACAGGGTAAGCACGCACAGCCACGCACCACCACACACAAAGCTATACACACGTGCATAGACAGCAGCACTACTCAATCATCCTGGTTGAGGGCCAATCCATCTATTGCTGGTTGACTGGGATCCAATCACCATTCCCAACAGGGCCAGAATGAAAGAATGGCAGGCAGCCTGTGAAGAGGCCCACTCTCTCAGATTGATGGGACAAATCTTGGGGCGGTTCATGAGGCATCCCATATCGAAACGAACATACCATCAAAAATCTCTGATGTCATACGGCACCTGAAAACATGCCTTTCATGCTACTTTATGTATGCAGTGTGTATTTGTTGCTCTGCTTTCTTGTTGCCAAAAATGTGTGTTTCACAAAAAAGCTAATTTTGCCAGTCAACCATAAGAAGCCCATTAGGATGTGTCATGAGTTTCAGCTTTATTCATCCCATGCGGATAACGCTTATTTTCTTGTGTTTAATGCTGCAAAACCGTTCTCATTCTCTTATAGTAATGCAGAAACAACTTTAGATGTGAGTGCAGAAATGAGCAGCAGCGGACAATGAAAGAAACTGATTTAAAGTTCAAAAACAGGAAAATAAACTTGATTGCCATGAAACCTGATTGTCAGTTGGGATAGTAAATGGTTTGTTTTCAATGGGTTAGCTGGCTACTGGGTTGGTTATATCTTACTGATTGGTGGAATAGGTGAGTCTGAGAGAGTTAAGAAGGGTACAGAGGAGAGCAAGAATGTAAACATATCAACTTTGGGATTAGGAAAAAAGAATACTTAGTAATCTATGTGCTGCATTTTCAAGAAAGAAAGACCTTATTATGGAAAAACACTTTAAATTGAAGATGAAAGTTTTGTGTTTAGTCGGACAGGCAACAAACTGAATTAAACTGAATTTTTGACTTACCAGATTAATCTTTTCATTAATCATTATGCTGTGTTATACCCGCTGTTTTACGGGGCAAGTCAGAGCCTTTAGGGAAAATCTTTGGGAAAATCCCTTAGTGTTCCTTGAACTGACTCTGAATAATTTAAAGTGTATTATTTTTAACAACTTCATAATGTTAATTGGCCTTTGCTACATATTTCGTATTCATGAGTAAGCCCTCTTACCTAACAGATAGAAGCCTTTCTGTAAATGAAATCAGCATTAACATGGAAAATCACAGAGAATGGCTATTCATGAGGCTAGTTAGTCTCCACATCCGTTTTGCCACTACATTAATGGGACCTGATGCGGGGGTGTGAGAGAGGTGCAATGCCAACATACAGACTAGGTGCTGCTGGCTCTGGTTACAGTATGGCCATTTAGTCTGTGTTTGCAGTAATTTTCCTAAAAAGTCAGCCAGATACATCTGCTGTACACAGTTATCGCCTACACATGTTATGGTATTCAACACTTTGGACCTTGCTAGTGGGTACACAATGAAACAAACAACATGCAGTATTTCTTTGTGCATTAAAATTGCTAAATGACATGATGTCATAGCTGCTCCAAGTGCCACTCTGACTAACTCTGAGGTGGCATCCAGTAAGGCTGTCAGAACAAATTTCAATATTCAAATTTGAGTCTAATGTGAAAAAACATACCAATTTAAACCAGCTCACAAAATACATTAAAACTTTGGGGTTTTTCCCAGCTCATGATTCTCTCTCTATCAATCTTACCTTAAAAGTCCTTACAAATAATAAGAGGTTGTGTTTCCCCTGGGTGAAAGACAAAATTTAGCAGAACATCAACTCAAACCCTTTAAGAAAATGAACACTGAAAGCAAGAAAGAGTGTGTGCAATCATTTCAATTTATAAATGTTAAACATTCATGGTGTCTAGCTCTAACACATTACTAGTTACAGGACAAACAGACCAGATCCATACAAAATCAAGTTAACAAGGGTTATGAATATGAGTTAGCACCTTATACGTAATAGAATTTCACTGACAAAAATAAGATGGTAAACCTACAACTCTTTTTGATCACTACACTACAAATAAATAACAGCAGAGCTCATACACTCCATAAAGTGGATATCCTATCATTCATAAGAGTATTTACTTATTAAACTTAGGGAATAATTAAGCTTCCGTTTAAAAATAGGTCAGTGTGGGAAAGCTTTGATTGCAAAGCCCACAACAGAAATATAATTAAAATGTAGTCTGTAATGAAAAAACATGGTTGAAAATTAATATGAACACGATTTCAGAGTAACCATGAAAAGATCCTTATTTAGCATAATTTTCAAATATGGAAGAAAGACACATGGTTAGAACTGACATCTGCCATGACAGAAAGCTATATCCCTTTATGTATTTTGGACAAATATTTGTACAGAAAGGTTGAAAATTAAGAACCAGTTACAAGTCATTTTTCCATTTTTATCTTAATTTTTTTTTTGCCTTCATTTTTTCTAGTTTTGCAACTAAACTTATTAAGTATCTGTACATTTTTATTTCTGTTTAAGGTGCCATCATTCTGAGACCGTTTCTACTGTTCCTGAGCACAGAACAGCATGGTAATAAGCATGCAGCAGCTGCGAGCAATAATGTTGTGAGTCAGTATACTGAGCTACATCACACAATCATCATCAGGACCTGTGTTATAAGCGTTTTTATGACCAAATGACGCGTCAGGTGAGGAGGGCCACAAAGTGCATGCTTGTTTTCTCTGATAGCCGCAGGGTTGAGCACTATGAATTTGTCCCCCACGGTCAGACTGTCAACAGCAAGCTCCACTGCACAATTCTGAGGCATCTGAGGGAAGACATTCGATGCAGACAGCCTAAATTGTGCGCAACGACACCTTGGTTCTCCATCGTAGCCAGGTACAGATGCACAGCACATTAAAACGCCAAGGGTTTTTTTTTTTTGCATACTCCAACACTGTCATCGCTCCCAAGCCACCCATCGTACTGGAACTGGCTCTCTGCATCTTTTTCCTCTTCTCCAAAATCAAATTCAAGCTGGAGGGTCGCCATTTTGACATAGTGGAGGAGGTCCAGAGGACATCCAGGGTACATTGCAGACAGTGCTTTATACGGTTACATAATGGTACTTCCAGGGAGCAATCCAGGAGTAGCGAGAATGCTGGGAATGACGTATTGCTGCACAAAGTGACTATTTCAAAAGGGAAGGCAGCCAAATTTGAATCGTTTACAGTTTTTGATTGTTAAATGCAAAATTGCATTTTACCACTGAGTTTCATTACTGCTACTTAAGATAGCTACCTGAGGAAAATGGAGGAAAGTGGAGTGAGAAGATTTACAGGAAGCACCCAGGCAAGCCAATAAATTACACATCAAACATATAATTTGGTAAATTACTTGTTTCAGCTTCAAAACAGGCTCATATTATGATCTTCAAAATGTACATCACAAATATATATATACATATACATACATATATATGTATATATGTGTGTGTGTGTGTGTGTATATATGTGTGTGTGTGTGTGTGTGTGTATGTGTGTTGCATTAAACAGTCTTCCTGCATTTTGAAACCAAAGACAGGAAACTATAGTTGGACCTAGGGTCCAAGAAAAGTGAGTAGGACCAAGGCAGAACAGAGAGGCAAAGATGAAAAAGGCTTATCTCTGGGCAAATATTAAGATCAAAAGCTCTTTTAGAGCAACTGGCCGCAAGCGACAGGACAATTGTTATTGTCAAGCCCTGCTGGTTGGTCTAATCTTTATTATGAAGATTAATAACATACAGCAGCCAAGATACTGCATTATTTGGAGTCATCCTCAGGCAAAACTGCCATTTACTTATCCTGACTTTCTAGATTGACAAGAGCAATATAATCCTCATCTTCCTGGCTGTTTATTGACATGTGCTAGAGGATTCAGTCTCTGCACCGACTCTCACTGCTCCTCCTGTGTCAGCATCACACACAAACATTGCGCTGGCCTGTTAAACAGCTCAGTCAAATGGCAGCTGCAGTGTTGCTCACATTAGAGCAGTGCACCAGAGGGGAGAAGAGCCTCAGGACAGGCACCTACTGAGCTCGGGTCCTGTGGCTGCCTCAGCGCTCTTTAAGATCCAGCATGAACCCCTGAAGTGTCAGTCTCTCCCGTCGTTTAATGACGGAGATAACCTTGAAAAGTATCACACTGAAGAGGAACTGTTTAATTTCACAGCTCTCCGTCTCTGATTTGGATGTGGGCAATTTGTCTGGTACTCAACAGGCTTTACAGGATTTGTATTCGGTTCATATTTGGATATATTCAGATGAATAACAGCCTCTTCTACACAAAATACTAATGCTTATTAGGACTTCTACATTTCACTTCACACCAATGTAACCTTTGTGCCACTGTTCTCATTTGGTAAACAGCTTGCTTACAACAATAGTTAGAAACATACTCTATAATTGAAGGAATACATATTAATAGTTATTGTTAACTGCTGAAAATTTGTAGCCCAAGCCCAATTTTAATGTTTTGCTTTTGTGCAGGAAATGCACTGTAAGGGCTAAGCTCTGTGTGGGGAGGCTTTTACAGTCAAAACTAGCCATGCACCAATATGCTGTAGCTGATGTAAATAAACTGATGTGCATTTTGACATTAAATTGAAACTAAATCCACACTTTTTCTGCAATGTTTCCTTAAACAAATGTCAGACTGGACAATGCCACAGCCATATCACAACATGAAAATTATAGTACTAAGGAAGATTTCTTTTCCCGACTGTCCACTTCATCGATCTTACATTTAAACAAAAGCCAATTCCAAGAAAGCCCAAAGGAGTGAAACCATGTAGAAGGCTGACCAACACCAAATACTTTGCTGGAAGATGTGAATTGGTTTCCCAAGAGTTGCCCAAGAGCGTATAAACACACTACATACCACACCAAGTGTCAGCCCCCACACAGACTGTTGAATGAAACAGTCCAGCTGCTACAGAGCTGCATCACATCACACAGCATGAGCACATCTTAGAATGGGCTAAAACACATGCAGAAACAACAGCATGGTCTTAGATCCTGACTACAAAATAGCAAAGAATAAGCAACAATGGATTCATCATCCTATAGCCTAGGGTGCTGAGCGGCACTAAAGAAGGATGCACTACTCACACAAAAATTTGCCAACTGCAAATCCCAATAAAAAATACAATAAAATGTACTTCCAGACACGGAAATTGTCCAACCAAAGTAGAAAAACACAATATCCTACTGAACAGTCCAATATCATTTAATACTGGTTGTAATTACCTGCTGAAATTCCATTATTGGAAAAATAATAGGCTGGTAATTCCATTTTCCAATTTATCAGTGGATAATTTATCATTCGTGTCCGCCCACTGTCAAACTATATTGGTGTCCAAATATCTCTAACGTGTCCGTTCGTCTTTATAGAGATGCAAAGACTTAAAGCACTCTACATAAATTTTCCTTGGCTAAAAACCAAAGACGGTGTGATCTCATCTCACAACCGGACATTTCAAATTTTAGTCATACTTATTGCCGATATTTCTGTCGTCGTACATCCAAAACAACACGTCATTTTTTTTCAACCCAGCTGGATGGGCATATTATTGACAGACATTTACTTGAACTTAACATCTGTGACAAAAGATTGTGCAGATGAAAGCCTGCGGGAGTGAGATAATTGGCACGACATCATGGTGAATCGGAAGTTGAAAGGCCTGGCTTTCCTTAAAAACTCACTGTAAAATAAATCCATTGATCTGACAAACCCAATTAAGTTATTTATGTATATTAAATGGTGACTACAAAATAAACGTTTCTGTTGTCTTAATTTAGTTTGAACAAGGTCAATCACTGCCAGTTCCCTTTGAAGCTTTAGAACCGTGTGACTGCTCAGCGGCTACCACCACAGGTCAGGCTGTCTCTAATCAATAGGCTCATCTCTTTCCTCAAAGAGTAAACTCATTGGAATGCTCCAGAGGCTCATAGGAGGAAGTACACACAGTCCTTGACCATGATATGCTGCTTAAAATGTAAATGAGCCTCTGAATAATGGGACAAGTCAGCAATGAATATGCAGACGACCACAAATTATTTTTGCTTATCTTATAAATCATTTTTTGTTTGTTGGCATTTTGGAGGACTCCCGATTGTTGATTCTCAACCAAAACCTTAATTAATTTAACCCTATGGTATGGAAAGTCCCTGCGTCAACAATCTTGTTACCTGTTTAGGGTGATCTAATCACAAGTGGACAGCTACAACTGCTTTAAGCCATTAGGTTCAGGCCACTTAGACCAACTGTGGTAAAAATTTTCGAGGTGAATGCCTCAAAGCAGGATCAGGGCCAAACAAGTCATTTTTTGATGGATCAATATCAGCTGTATAAAAGACTATCCATTTCCAATCCTTTGTGTGCTTCTAGTACACCAGCTGACAAGAATGTCCAATTGCTGGCTATTAGACACTGTAACCATCACCCAATCCACAAGGATGAAAGCGAGAAGCCAGCAGTTACAATTACAGATGATTATTGGCATTCATTGGAGAGCAGAGCCAAGCAGAGGGTTAGGGGTGTTTCACTTTGTTCTTTCATTTCTGCCACATAAAGACTGACGATTCTTACTGATTGAACTTTAAATGCAACAATATACTATACAAAATATTCTATGAAACCACTAAAGGAAGCAGTTATATAATATAATGGCTTTAGTGTTTTACTGTAGAGCTACGCAGCGGTCAAAGATATTTAAAATGCTTTACTGATGTTCATTTACACCCACTTGAAGTTATTATTATAGCTATTATTCTACATATTAGATTAGACTCGATCTAATATCACAGGAATGATGGACTAATCAAAACAAAAGGTATTAGCTTTGAGGAATGCACAATATCATCTAAAAATGTTTAACCCACTCATTATAATCTTCTCTAGAGACTTATGAATAACCTTACCAATTTTACTTTTTTTTTGAAGAAAACAGCTGCATTTAAGTTTGGATTCATGCTGTTTTACTTATTGAAAACAACTCAACCAGTGAATAAGGCTGTAGCAGTCCTCCACATTGAACATTGTTCAAAACCTAAATCTTAGTAATCCTGCAGGCTGTTTATATTTATTTCTATTTAAAATGACCAGATAATTAACACCCTTTTAGTATGACTGATAAATTCCTGCTGTGTTCCCTATTTTGTATCAGATATCATCCAAACGTTTACCTAAGAAAGAGCCAATTAGAACAGCAATTCATTTTTCTATTAAAATAATCTTACTCATTTCCCTTGTTGGACTTAACTGATGTTTAATTGTTTGACTGGTTGTAGTGTTTCCTTTGGCAGGTATCCCTGCACATTACCTTCAGATCAGATCAAGGAATCAGGGCTTTACGCAGGTACAAAAGCATAGATAAAACCTGCAGCAGGCAAAAGTGAGAAACACTCTATTTTGCCAACCTACATATTATTGGTGAGTGTGGTTATTAGGCAACAGTGCTTGCCTTATTCTTATTTTGTATCTGGTTTTAATACAAAAAAATAAAACAGGGCATGTTATACTGTGAAAAGACAAGAAACTGAAGAAAAGAGTGCTGTCGCTGTAATACTGAATTAATCTTTTCTTAAATCAACCAGATTTCTTAAGCTTGGTGTGCAAGTTTCGACTGTGTCCCTCCGCACTTCAGGGTCTCGTATTTGAAAAGCAATCATGAAAACGACTTTCAATACAGCTTTCATTTACTTGTAAAATGTAAAAATAAAATGTAATGCATAAAATGTAGCACAAGGGTTCATTTGGTGGTATCTAACCTTGATGTGATACTCAGATGTGATATTTAATACTTGAATATTGCTGAATCAGACTGCTTTATTCTGCCAAATATCACCTTGCTTTGCCTTATCTCCAAAAGCACCATACTCAAGAGTGCCAGCAATGTTTTTGCCAACACGCTTATCAAAAGTTTAAAAGTGACCGTGCTATTTATTTTGATGAAATGTAGGTTTGCCAAATAATCTAATAATAATAATAATCTACAATATTTCCATTTCTGGTTGGTTTATATTCAGCAACATTATCTTCTTTTCAGTTCAAGCCACACCATCATTTTACCAGCCCTCATCTGTGGTCTGTAAAGAAAACTGACACTGAGCATTAACATGATTTGTTTTCTGGTGCATTAGGTTTAAGGACTCCTCCGCAGAGACATGCATAGAGTCAAAATATGGCTGATCATATGCAAAGTGGAAAATATCATTAAATTTTCCATTTCATGCACAAAACATAAGGAGAAACTACTGAGAAAAAACACAGGATTAACCATTCCCAGACAGCTCTCAAACTTGGCTTTAATCACATGAGGTGAGTTAGAACAGAGGACTACACAGCAAAGCAAGCAATGGAGAGAAAAACAAGCTAATCAACATGCAGAGACAGGAAGCCGAGTGAGTCCGAGTCAAGCTGCCAAGCCACCAGATAAAGATCTGTCTGACACGTAGCCTTTTAAATAATCCACTTGTAAGTACAACATTTAGAAACATTAACAGCTAGCTGGGGAAAGGTGATTTTCTGATGGAGAGGGTTCGGGTTGGTGGAGGCAGAGGGTTTAGTAGATGGATGGTAGCATGGACATACATTATGTGGAGACCTCATACACATCCAGGCTTTAGATGTCACTCATTAAAACTCAAAGTAACTGCTGCTGATCATTTTGAGATTTCCAGTAGCTCCTTTGAGAGGAGAAACGTGACCTCCCTCTCTGCCTTTATGTAGATCTTAAGCAACAAAGTTGAGACAGGACTGCAACACTAGAAGCAGGTGATGTTGGCTAAAACATTCTCTGTCAGTTTGCATTTTAAACGCTCCAGAAAGTAAGTCAAATCCGGTTTGTGCAACCCTTGTTTGCAGTCTGACTTTCCCGCCCCCTGGTTCTGCAAGGGCCTGCTATTCTGATGAGAAAAAGCTAAACACAATCACACAAATCACAGGACATGCTTGATGTGAAAACATACTGGTTATTCCGTTGTAACTATTACTTACACTCAGTTAGTAATCCTTGCTGACTCGATAATGAGACTGATGCCCGCTTGCGTGTGAAGCATAACACCATGTCTGTGCAGCGCAGGAGAACCAGCGTGGGAATCAGACAGGAGTTTGTCTGACTTAAAAAGGACTAGAAAATTCTCAGCCCTTCTGAGGGGCTCAGTGAAGTTGTTTGCCATGTTAATTGCTTTGTGACAATTGAGGGCTTTAAATAAATCCGTACCATTTCAAGTGACTCAAGCTTTTTCAAACATTTTCAGTTTACTCTGTCAATTAATTATCACAAATATTGTAGGCAATATTACCTGGCTGAAAGTAGAAATTTAGAAGTGCTGGGAGGCTCCAAAGCTCAGACATGGATATAAAGCTTATTAGGGAGGAAGACACACAAAGCAATCAGCAGCCTTTCTTAAGACTCAACTATCCAGAAGGGCTTAAGCACACCATTTCACACTATTTCAGAGAAAAGAGTTTTCTCTTCAGATTCAAGATTAAATGGAACAATTTTCAGGAGGCAATTTCTATTTCTCTGACAGTGGTTCCTACTTCAAGTCAAGGATAAGGTTCATATCTATATATAGGCCTTGACAAAGAAAGATAAAGGTGGAAAAACGGCTTATACTTGTGCTTGACATATTAAGAATAGCCTACTCCGTTCACTTCACAACTATGGTGTCATAAATTTAGTTATCTCTCTCCTTCTCCCTTCTTAATACATGGCCAGAGTAAACTTAAACTATAGATGCACAGATTGTGAGCAATGAAGTGAGTTTGTGTGCGTGTTCGAGCATGCTGTGGCAGTGGGGGCTCATACCTATGCTGGAATAGAGAGCCTAACCGTTGTGAGCATCTTGAGCTATAAATCAGTGCCCTGGTCAACCTGGCCGAGAGCATTTTCAAACCCATTTGCAGAAGATAATGCCAGCTATTCCTCCCAGCCCCAGGGACAGGAGAGCCAGCCTCATGAATCATTGCCCTTTTAGAGGAGCTGCAGCATGGATCTCACCTTGCTGTGTCCATAGGGTTCTCTTGACTCTTCCTGGTAGGCAGAACCAAAGGGTGGCAGTGGAGGAAAGTGTCTGAACTATGACCAAGAAGCTGAAGAAAGCAAGTTATGAAGCATAATGACTCAGTGCAGACAATAACCAGGTTCAGAGGATAAAGCTGGCAGTGTCAGCTCTACAGTAAACTATTGTTTTGTAGGAATACAACAGTACCAGATACCTATAGGATCCCAACTTCTTTTCAGAGCTCAGAGCAACTGCATCCATCCTCAATCAGGATTTTGCATTTACTAAATGACAAATGGCCAATGTTTGTGTATTACTGCCAGGGATTTTACTGAGGGAGTACAATGAGATATCAACCCCTGAAATGATTGGCACAGACTTGGAGGTTGTAAAAATAAAAGGAGAAATCCATCAACCTACGATGAAGGGAAGATAACTGGCAGGCCAAGATATTGGCCAGTATTAGCTTACTGAGGATGTATCTGTTTCACCGTTACGTTTTGGCTTGTAACAGGAAATTGCAAAACAGAAATGCAAAAGATATGCTTATAATGCATAGTGTTACAGTTTGTTCCAAACAGAGCAGTGATTTGTTTTTAAATGAAATGGGTTGCTCCTTATGACATATTCTTATTTTATGAAAAATTTCAAACATCCTTATCAACCGTTATAACTGTGTATATAGCATTATGTTGAAGATAATAGTGATAAAGATTTATGCTATATAATAATTAACAGAGGAATGTAATATCCGACCTTTGCCATTTGAACCTCTTTATCTGCATATATTGCAATGAAACAAAACTAGGATCACTTTAATTTCAAGTTTCTGAATAAGACCAGGCATGTAGTCAGGTATGTGGTATTATCCTTTAAGATTTCATGTCCTTATATGGCTCAGATGGCTGATCTATATTAATGTGTATTTTAAATGTATGTCTCAGTCTTGTGTGATAGCATATGTAATGTGTATGGCACTGCACTTGGATTAGATTTTAACAAAACCAAACTCCATTTGGAAATAAACACTGCAAATTAGCTCTGGCTGTAAATGCCATGATATGTAGTGTTATTCTTTTTAGAGAATGTCCTTCGCTTGTATATCTTCCCCTATAAATATAAACATAAAAATGAATAAAAACTATTTATTTATATAAAGGATCTACCACACCCATGGATGTGCTGCAATGAAGAATAACCTCTAGACCTTTTTGAAATGGAAAGCAGCCTTTTATCCAGTGTCCATAAACATTAAATATATAATAAATTCCATTTATTACAGATAGAGCCAAATGAGTTCCCCTCCCCACCGCCACCTAAACCACTCTGTAACCTCGTGCTGTGATATTCCATTACTTTCTGACTCCAGTCAGGAGAATGTACATGATTTCAGCTCCCCACTACAGTGTGTAACCTTGAAATGTACTTATTGTGAGTCTGATGAATGCTGGTAATGTGCAACTACGTACTGGGTCATTTATATTATCATAGTCCATATTTATATATAAACAGGATACAGGAAACAACTTATCATTTTGGTCACTGCAACGACATTCCATTAAAAGCAAGTTCAAAAGTCCCAGTGTTTCTTCATCCCTCTGTTGCTTTATTTGTGCAGAGAAATAAGGGTAGAGCAGTAAAACCATGTCCCTGATGAAAACTAAAACAAATTTCAGCTGCTCTTCTGTCAGTTTTCTAAACTTTAAATAGTATGTGATTAATTTGAGTAATATAGCACTGGATTGACTTTGGTGTGTCATTTATAACAGGCTGTATGCTAAAAACAATGCAAGTGCAGTACACCACTAATACTGCTAAAATTATATGTGATAATGACTGCAATGTTTTTTAAATATTAGTATTTACTAGAATAATCACAATATCAAGAAACTATTTTTAAATCTACAGCCCTTTTGGTGAAATGTGATATTAATTGGAAAGGATATATTTAAAAATATTCCCAAACTATCATTTATATGTTATCAGGTACAACAGAATTAAACACTTACATACTTGCTTGTTAAATTTGAAATCTAAAATTTTCACAATTTAAACACTGCATTACTTATTACAGCAGGAACCTTAAAGACAGATGGGCTTCTTTAAAGTATGATCATATGAATGTTGTTCCCATAATTCAGGATCTGACCAGAACAAGCCGGCCCTCAGAGTGAATTATTTACTGTACACAGCCTCATAGTTCAGTCTTTAAATTTCTGTCCATTTTCAGCCTAGTTGTGAGTTGTGAGAGCAGCACTCTTTTAAGCCGTTCTCAGACCTTAATTCAGTCACTGAATTATTGCATTACATGGCTTTATTGGAGTCACTCGTCTTCACTTGTGTCATACATTCGGGGCTAATCAAATCACAGCATCTTGAAAAACATCTCCAACACTAGCTGTGGAGGCTTTCTAGACAGTATATGGTAAAAGCAAAGGCCAAGACAGCATTTGGATACTTGGAGAAATATTGCAAATCATCTGTAGAGCTTATAGCTAACCTAAGCTGAGCTTCAATGTCAAAGTGAAATAGACAAACAGGGAAGAAATCTTCTGACTGGCATTAGCAGAAACACTGTTTATTCCAAAGCGTGCCATCTTTATTCACTGTTCTTACTTTTCATTGCTTGACCATGAGCTCCAGTGTGACATGATGACATGCTGTCAACACTAATGGTCTATGATGGCATCAAGGCTCTGTCAGGAGGACACAGTAGGTGCTCAAAGCCAAGGCCCTTGGTAGCCCTCCACGGACGAAGAGCTGTCATCCCGGTCCCTCACTGCCAAAGAGCCCCTCCTCCTCCTTCCCTCCCTAAAATCCTATCCATCTGCCGTATCAACGGGGGCAGACGGAGTGCAAGGCAGGCACTTTTCTGCCATTCACTGTTGTGCTTTAGCACGCCTGGCTAGTGGCATTGAGGGTTCCTGTGACAGAGTCTCCGTTGCTACAATCAACACATGGTCAGTTACTGAATTTTTGTTGATGTACACAAAAATGATTTTGGCCTGTCTTGATGCAACTGCCATGAAGTCATTTATCTAAAAATGTTACCGTTCCAGCTGTCAGTCATGGACTTCTTCATCTTTACCGCTTCCATAAACTAAAAGCAACCTGGCTGAGTGTCCTGACAAAGTGTCTTGGCACTGATTTCTGATCTTTCAGTCAGTCAGTAGATTTTTTTTTTTTTTTTTTTTGCATCTGAAAGTGCACAGAAAATCTCTGACTGTCCATGTGCTTGAATAACCGTATTCTCGCCAAAACTGGTAATGGCTTGGACAGAGATTCCCTTGGGAGAAGAAGCTTTTAGAGAAAAAAAAACCAGGAAGAAGCTATGATGTTCTGACATCTTTCCAATGAAAGAAAGCATGCAAGTTAAAACACGCAAAGTCACGATTTGTTCTATAACAACATAAATAAAGAATAGCTTTATGACTGTCAAATGTCAAGTATTTCTATCCCATCATCAGTTATGCAACATGGTTACAGCATGTTAAGTGTCAGTGGTGAATAATAAAGTAAATGCAAGATTCAAAGGACATGTTTTCCATCTCTCATACGATAGATTTGCTTGCCCACGCTGTTATAATATAAAGTACTACTGAATATTGAGAACCCAGGCCAAGCTTTGTGTGAAACTGGGGTCTTGTTTAAATAACCCAAATTTGTCACATCTCCTCTATTTTTTGAGTACGTCTCATGTATGTCCAGTCTGATAAGGTGGTTGACTGTTCAACCATCTATGTTCTGCATCAATTCTGGTACATTTTGTGTGTGCGCAGCACTGTGTGTGTTCGAATTAGATAAAAATCTGAAAAGAATAGGTTGACAATGACAAGCAAAAGGAATGACACCAGCCTTTGTGCCTTTGCTCCATTTGTCTGAAATGAAAGGGTGTGTCATCTGTGCATTTCTGCTGACTTGGCATATGCACAGCCGGGGCACTGAGGTGTTTTACTTGTGTGGCAACACCATGGTACATTTACAAATACACAAGTTGTGATGGAACAGTCGTCCGTGCCATAGCCCAGGATGAGCATCGATACAGAATCTATGTTATGATCGCAAACAAAAGATGTAATAACCCACAAGAGGCAACTGTAGGACAGGAAGCTATTTGGGCTCTAATGATTCATAAAATTCACAGTTGGATTTATTGCATTACTGTACAGTGGCATCACGATTTTATATATTTTCAACGCTGCAAAAATCATGACTGCCTCTGAATGACTCTCATATTTCCATTTTCAATTTACTATGACACTAAACTTTATGAAAGTATAAAAGTATGATATTTGAGAGAGCAAAATTAAACAATGGAGGTTTGTCCCGTTTCAAGAGGTTTCTCAGCAGGACTACACCAAACCAAAACAGCACTCTACAATAAAACAAAAACAAAACGTGGTGTCAAAACAGGAGTCATCACCTCAGCTGAACAACCACACCACTATATTGTTTGGCAGATATTGAGTAAACTGTATTGGCAATTGTATGTCACGCATGAGATCAAGCACACTACACTGTGTTACTGTTACTGTACTGTCATACCACAAAAAAGACATATCATCAGTCCGCACAGACAATAAGTACTATTTGTTAATCTTTATATACATAATTTATAGTATATGTCCAGGCCAATTTAAATTACTTTCAATTTTAGATCAATTTGCTAAAATATGAGGCCAATCCCTGCCTTTGGTTTTCTCTTACAGTCTGTAAGCTTGCTTAGTCCAAACAGTTCAAAACACAGAAATACTTAGAAGGTTGTATAACTCTGAGGGGCAGCAAATCCTCCTTTTAGATGCTGCAAAAAGCAAATATTTGGTAATTTTGTTTGATGATTAATTTATTGATTAACTGACTTGTTATTTCAGGTCTAGAATATTTTAAATCACAAAAAAAGCAAAGGCAATGTGATGCCTTGATGAAAAAAGTTTTTCCCACACCACCAGCAGCCATGTTATGAGTAAGCACCAAACTCATCAAGCAGACCCAAACCGGTAAATACTATGTTTCGACAAAAACAATCATTTATTTTCACGCGGGTGGGCTAGAGAATTCACTGACGTTCAGACCTGTTTGCTAAACACACTGTTGTGGGTATTTAGTAACTGTAAAGCATCTTTAATCCCTGACAATAATGGCATTGAAAATAACAAAAAACTCCTGTGTCACCACACATTACAATAAACTTTTTCCTTTTTTCATATAATTACTCTTAAATGTCGGTGGAGGAAGTAAAATAACTGACTAGATTTGCAGGTATTATGGCTTATATGGCAAACAAGGATAAATAATAAAATAGTTACAGCACCTGTAAACACTCATCTTGTATGTGTTTGGTGGTTAAAAGTTATAATTAGATGGCCTGTGTGGTGAGAATGCATAGCCATCTGGGACCATCTGAGATCACAGGGACAGCAGATGAATAGCAACAGTTTCTACATCTCACTACAGACTTTGTTATGCATACCAATGGGTGGCTAACAGCACATTGTGAGTATGATAGTCCACAGTTGTCTGAAAGTTCTGTTCCTCACATCAGAAAATCTCTCAACGGCAAAAAGAGCAGTGATATTCCTGAGCTGTCAGCAAGCAATGAACTAAGTGTTTGAAACCTTCACCTGCTGCTTATCTTTGATTTCTATCAAATCGTGAATGTGCATGAAAAATGTGACTCAGTCAGGGAAATAGTCACGATTACTGCTGCCTGTTGTTACTATAATTTATGTAATGGCAATCTGTCAGCAAAAACAAAAGCTAAAAATATCCAATTGCAGATTTAGACCACCTAAACTAACATAATGACCACTAATGACTGTAGCTGAACACATCCTGTAGTTGTTTCACAATAAA
This sequence comes from Datnioides undecimradiatus, assembly GCA_008933995.1. NCBI lineage: Eukaryota > Metazoa > Chordata > Actinopteri > Lobotiformes > Datnioididae > Datnioides > Datnioides undecimradiatus. The sequence goes on from WARS01000052.1 coordinate 4,678,180, forward strand.
GCCATAGTCAATTATCTTTGCTGGAAGGCTTTAACTATGAAGAAGCAGCAGATAATGTTGTTAGCTAATGTTTGGTCATTACAAGTGGCATTAACAGAATACTGACATCGGAAAGGGTCAGCTATAAAATTCCCGCATCCAACAGTCCTCACTTGTTAGTCTGCGTGTCCTGCTCCTGCACATCAGCATCCTTTAGACTGCAGTGTTTCCCTCCACATTCTTCAAAGTACATCTATGTAAAAGGTCCTCTAATAAGAGTAACTTAGCTCAGTGTGTAATGTGTGCGTAGTGAGTGTGGTTAACCGAGTGAGAGAGCACAAGTGGGAGAAAACATTCAGTGAATGCGAACAGAGCAGAAGAAAAGGTTATCAATCTAGCAGTAAATGTCTGTATAGGTTACACTGTGTCAGGTGATAAGTACTGAAGCTTCTTCTCAAACATCTCCTTTGTGCTTCCAACTGACAGATGCAGGCATCTTTTTGGATGCTATGTGACTTTAGCATTAGCCAAAGTTATAGAAAATGAAGCCAATTACCTGACACAGCTGCATGTCGGTACAACCTTCATGTCCAGTGTTGAAAAGTTCACCTGAGCTTATGAGCCGACTAAACATAAAACCAACATGGAGAACAAAAAACAAACTAAATTACTTTCCCCCACATCTATTAGTTGAGCCTAAGTGGACTTTTTACGCAGCTTGTTGCTTTAAGGATTTTTTACTTTAGCTTTTCCAACTTGTTGAATACGTGTATGATAATAATAATGACCCAAAAGCATTGAAAACTGCACAGTTTTCATTTACAAATGCAAACAAGTATTTCTCTAAGCTGCAGAAACACACATGAATTATGTGTGCTTGAAAACATACAGCATGCAGGGTGTAGGTTGTAAAAATGTATTTAAGCCGCTTGGTCCATTTATATAATGGCTACATCTGTTGATAGAGAACAAGTGATAAGATGTCACAAGGTCTCAACACAGCAAATTGCCTGAGCCAGTTTTCACAGAATTTGGACTGCGGTCGAGAGTCACACGTAATGGCTGGAGGAAAAAAAGCTGCATAATCTAAACCAGACAGACCACCTTTACCTAATCAACAAAACTGATTAACATTTGACCTTTCAATGTCATCCATATTCACTACTCCACTTAACAGCACTAACTTACTTTGAAGTTAGAACAACCACTCACACAAGGAATGGATAAAAATAGGGCTCAAATGGTAGCGGAGGCCATTTTTAGGCCGTGTGTCTGTTTCCACTTTCCCCGTTGCAGGGGTGCCCTGTAAAACATCGGTGTAAATGGTTTATAATGCCACCAGTGGACTCTGAAATGGGAGACCTGGTTTCAATCAGCAGTCAAATTGCTCCTACATTACCCTTGCAGACAGAGTAGTAAATCACTCTTTGCCTCTATGCTGCTGACGTTAAGGAACAAGCATTGTTAAAAATCCACCAAGCGTGCTACTAAGAGCACCCTGTCTCTATGTGGGGATGGGATGCTAAACAGGACAATAGCAGTTGCTTGCGGTGTTCTCTCTAGAAGCAAGAGTGAAATATCCCGATAAGCAGAAAAGCAGCATACTCAGTTCCTGTAGCTGGATTTAACCCTTGAAACCAACTATAACTGACCTGATCTGCAGCCTTGAATGCAGACGTTAGGTTGTACTCTGGCTCATGTAACCCCCATGCCAAAGAGCCCCGTCACAACCAGTTTGAACCAGTTTGCCTGGTTAAAAAGAGTTCTTGGTTTGTCTGTGCCAACGCCCTGACAGTGGGCCAATGAGGCATCTCAGAGCAGTTATAATCCACTATAAACCCGAGAAACGCTGATCCCGCCCACCACAGACCAACACACTATGGGCAAAACCTCTCATTAGAACTCCAGGGCCCTGAAATTACCAAGATTTTACCCATATGGAAAGCATGAGAAAGCGTCAGCTGGGACAGGGTTGTGCCGAGTGGTTTTTCAGTGTGTGGTCACAGAGGAGCTGGTTTTCTTTAACAGTGCCATTCAACCCAACTCCTGCCAGGGTGCACCGGCATGTGAGGAAGACGAGGCAGATGCTCTGGCCACTAGCCCCAGACCAGGCCTGCTAGGAAATACCCGACACAACTACATATAAATGTTCTCACAAACAAGAGAGGTAACCACATCAAAAAGCATAGAAAAATGTATGTAAATCCATTTGAAGGTATTTTATGAAAAAAAAAAAAAAAAGACAAAGGGTAAACATGTCGCATGGTATGATCACATTGCAACATTGGTTGTTGGTCTTTTCATGAAAGAAATGATACAAAGCAACAACTGGAACTAAGAAGTGAAGGTTTTCTGATGTTGTTAAAGGCAAATCCATATTTTTTGTAAACACTGTGGTAAAACAGGCCTGCATTTTGAATTATATCAAGTTGAAATAACATTTTTGACCCCGCTGTAAGTCAATTTCTTCAGTTATAGATGCTCAATGATGAAAATGTGACGCTAAATACAAGTTTCTGTCAAACCACAATACAAACAATATACCATGTTACTACAGTATTGGTTATCAGACGATGGTAATTGTTTCTATGTAGTCCAGCTTTTGACAACATGTATGCCTAGCAGATGACGTCACCAGCTAAGGGCCTAGACTATTTTCTTTCACAGGCAGTCTTTCAAAAAACTCCCAGCGGAAACACTAAATGAACCGTTGACTCTCCTGGCAAGAAACAAAAGAAGAAAGCAATGTAGTGATCCATTGTGGGCCACCCTGTAATCCCTCAGGAGTCATGAGGATTAGGTCAAATAAGGCATATGTCTCCTCTTGAATCATTTTTTGTTTTGAAGTGGTTAGAGTATAAAGTAGGCCTTACAGCTTGCGGGAATTTGTCAATATTTAGCAAATAATCACCAGTACTTTAACCATATTCATGTACTTTCCAGCATACATCAAAAACTTAGATATTCATTGTGTAACAGCTTTCACAACCCACAATAAGAGAGAATAAATAAGAAAATAGGATGAAAAGAGTGAAGAGACCCTGCATCTTCCCCTCAACATCTAGCCAGCATGATTGAAGAAAACCTTAATGCCTCAGCAGCATGGCGCCTAACAGCACTGTCAACACAGGTTTAAATGATAAAATATCTGTCCACCAGTTAACAACAGGTTCCTCCGAATCCTATAACCCAACAGTGCCACAGAGAGTCATCTGCTTTATGAAAGAAATTACAGTGAGTCTCCACTAATCGGCATGTATTCTCCAGTGTCGATGAACAGCCAAAACGCAAAAACCATATTTTACAGTGGGGTGTACCTCTGAGGCCTCGTACAATAGTACAGTTTATTATCAAATAACCCTGAATCTAGAATAGAAATATACCACATCACTTTCTTTTCAGCAGGCAGAAGCTGAGGATTTGAAAACCCAAACATGCAGCGGGGCCTGGGATTCAGTTGCAGAAAGCCTCTGATGCAATTCCAAGAAACTAACCCACCCTGTATCATCCTGTTACAGTTTGGCTCATGGTTAGGTCTCCTCATTGTGTCTGTGACAGCTATAATCGGATTCATGTATTGATAAAGGATGGCCATGAGGCTACTTCAGCATGTCACTCACCCTGCAAAACTGCTTCCAATGCTGTCTTTAAATAAAACAAACGGGGCTGCGGGCTTGATGCAATGCTGAGAATCTGTCTGTATATCCACCCAGTGGAAAAACAGCCCCCCACCCCGCTTCATTTCAGATCTGTTCAAGACCTGAGGAGGGCTTTGGGCTATTATGTGAAGGGATGCACCTGTGAAAGCTGTCACAGAAATGGGTTTACAATTGAATCCTGCAATAGATGAACTGCTTTTGCCTCAGCTGCAAAGAGCAAATTCATGATATCAAACCTGTCTCCGCAGCTACAACTGCAGCAATAGTGATTTTTTTAAGGGCAGATGAATGACACATACATGACAGAAGCCTTTGTAACTTATGAGGATACAGGAACTCAAATACCTGTCTCTGGTGATGTTAACTAAAAAAAAGAGCAAAGATTTCACATGTCGGGAGCTGACAAGCTCGCTCGTGCGCGCGCGTGCATGGAGTGAAAAGCCAGGTTTGGAGAGAGCTGTGCCACCTTATGGCAAAGCATTTTTAATATAATGTCGAAATAGGAGCAAAACCTTCCCGCAATTAAGACTTTAAAATAATGGGGACGAGTGGCTCACGCCCTGCAGACTACCAGCGCTCATATTTATGATTTCATCAGTGATTCTCGGCGTATTTTCTGCGTGATTGAAGCTTTCATCCCTGCACAGACAACTGCTACGTCAGTTTTCTCAGTTTAAAAAAAAAAGTGCCTGCTCTCAGTTTACTGCCAACTCCGCTGCAGGTTTGTGTACCGAAAATCACTCATAAAACAAGTGACTGAGTCAAATAGTGCAGCTTCTTTCCCCATTCACCTTAATTTCTGCTTGTTAAGATGGACGCCGAACATTTCTGTGAGTCTCTTTCGAGCAGACTAATTAATACTTGCTCTCATTTGGGTGCTGAATTGAAAAGTTGTTGTCAGCTTTACATTCAGAGTAAGCATAAATTAAAAAAAACAACAACAACAACCGAGAAACAAACTGTGTGCGTGGCTGTCTGGCGTTAGCCGAGGACCGACGCTGAGAGACGGAGCTGACTTACAAATATTTAACGTTACACCTTTTAAAGGCATTTTCAAAGTAAGTCCACGCTAAACAAACACGCACACACTGAGGGTGTTAGCAAATTGTCAGCAAGTTAGCAAACAGCACCGCTAAAAGCCGCTTCGTCTCAAGTTCAATGGGGGACATTCAGAACAGATAACGGTGCACTTACTGAATCTCCTCTTTGTCACCGCCGTTGGCATTTCTCTCCTTCTCTGAACCGCTAACGTTTAGTCCCGTCTTCAGTTTGAAGCAAGCACCAAATTCCACTTCATGTAACCAACAGCCACAAAAACACAAGAGTTAGAGCCAAACCAGAGAGTAAAAGAACAGCGGGAGGGGAAAAAAGATAGGAGTCCACTGCCAGACGAACACGAGGTCCTATCCCGGTCGGCCGACCGGGGGTCGTGGATACTGGATCTATTCGTGGCAGCTCCCCGTGTCTCGCCGCTAACGGGTTAACGTCAGCTTCGCTCAAGTGTTCAGTGTCGCTGCCTGCACGCGAGAAAGCGAAAAAACAAACAAACAAATGTTGTTGTAGCTTCTCCTGCAAGTAAATTTCTTCTCTTGCAAGTTAATTCGCGAGCACCAAGTCTGTGCACAGTCCCCTCAGGAGGAGCTGTGGAAGGTAGGGGAGCTGTTACGTCTCTCCCTTCACAGTCACGCTTCTTTCCTCCTCTGTGGAGAAAACACACACAGGTCGGTCAGCAGGATTTTCGGATTCACTCGGCTACACTCGCTGCTCCGTCCATTCATTCCTGCCCCTCTAGTCCTGCAGCCTCTGGAAACATGCACCAGACACAAGGGGATCTCAGACCTGTCGTTTTGATTTCTCTGTTTACACTAAGCACCTGCCGAAAAGGAGACAATTAGCCCATATTTGCAACGATTTCGCACAAGGAAACTCAGCCTGTAGAGATTTTGGATTTGAATTATGATCTAGGAGTTATGACAAGACTTATGAGAAACACCCAGCATAATACAGACCTCTTAATACACCCTCTTACTCTCTTTCCTGGGGAGCCCCTCCAGCTAATCCAGGTGGTCCCCAGGCCCCATTCTGGGAGCCTCTGCAATAAGCGAAGTCATGAATCATCACTGAGAATAGAAAATTTATAAATACTGCCCTATTATCCCCATTTTCTAGAGCAAATAGAATGCACCTACAGCCCCCACTCCTCATCTTCATCCTTGCTCTCACCTTGTGAAAGCTCAGGACAAGACTGTAATTTATAATTTATAAGTGCAGGCCAACTTTCTGGCTCTTTCACCAGTACTTGAAATTGTTTTTTAAGATAGCCTTGGGAGGGGGTTGCAGGAAATCTCTCCCACTGCTCAGTGACACACAGGGATGTTAACAAGCTGTCTTTACTCATTTTGCAACTTGTTCACATTTAAATACGAAGCGAGATATTAAGAAAGGCCCCAAACTCTGCAGTCCTTTCAGTTTAGCTATAATCTCCACATTTGTAGATGACATGAAAATGCTTAAAATGTAGATTTGGCATTTCCCTTTTAATTACCACCAACCAGTAATCAAGGACAGATTTCAGTAACTACAGTATTCATAAGCGAAACTGTAATGGGGACAGAGAGAGGGCTCTGCTTACAGTGCAGCTTGGCTGTTAGTGCATGAGCACTCAAGCGACTCGGTTGAACGTGCAGGGCATAGACGCTGTGACCCCCAGTAATGAGGACCTGAATATCTTTAGGATTCTGACAACCCGTCTACTCCGCCTTCTAACCTTACCATGATCAATCGTTAGCTTGGCAGAACTCCCGCTGAACTGCAGCCTGGCACACCCTCCTAATGACTGGGGCAAATGACGTTTACACAAGGTTTTACCTTGCCATAAATGTCTCTTGCAATTGAGCAATCACAGAGGTCCCCATTCACCACACACACAGACAAATGCACACACACAAACACATGGTAGGCACACATGGACACAAGCATCTACCTTCATGTAATAAAATGAGTTGCTATGCGAACGCGAGCTAACAATGACTGAGAGGAAATTCAGGAGTTGCTTTAGCTTACAAATGATAACCTTGGACAGTGCCCAATGTTCCAGGAATAGGATCCTGACAGACAAATAAGAGGCCCAGCCAGCACTATTACACTCAGAGGAAGGCCATTGTTTTGATATAACAACCATCAATATGTAGGTGCCAGACAGAGGAATTGGTGCATGTGCTCAATAATGCTGTTACGTATCTCTAGTGGCCAACACCAGGCCTGTTTTTCAGCTTTGGACGTATCATGTGGACAGTGGAGGAGACCTGTAAACAACCTTTGTCTATGAAGGTCAAAGAAGATGTCTAGTGCTTTTCTTTTTTTTTTTCTTTTTGCTATTATGGTGCTAAAGAGTCCAGCACAACCATGCTTTGCCCTTGCTAGACATTAAAGAAAAACCTAAACCAGATTGCAGATTTTCTATCCTTAGCACCAAAGGTTTGCACATTTTGGTGATGTGCTCCTTCTCCTCTTGGCTTATGGTGTTGAATCATACATTACATACTTACTTTCGTCCAATAAGGATTCACAAAACTATAATCTTATTGAGCATAATGCAGAAACTCTGCAGCTTTTGCACATGAATGTTATATCAATTAAGGAATGACATATAGAATCTTAAACCCATTTTTTTCAGTCGATTAAACATATTATACCCATCAAAGTACTGAAACAAAACCCCCACTCTAAACTATTTCCTGCTCTTAATTATTGCTTCAATTTGGAATAAATGGTTGACTAAATTACAGTAAATCAAAAAAGGGTCTGAGGTACCAAATCAGCCTCTAACCATAACATTCCTGGAATGAAGCTTCATACATGGATCCCTTTATCAGCTGTTCCTCCTTATTAATTTTTTTTATTGAACTCTATGGGGAAATTAGTTGGAAGAAATTACTTGTAAAGAGATTCATTTCTATCAAGACGTCCCTCAGTTGGTACTTGATGGTTTAAAGGCTGATTTAAAACTGGCACACTTACTTTTCTGTCTATGATACATTTTATAAAGAGTCATCAAAAATAAAATATAGACCGCAAGCACATTTTAAAAGAGTAACAGTATACTGAAAAAGAAACTTTCAAAGGAATGAGACCAGCATCCATATTTTGCTAGTGAATGATAAGATTTTGATAATGTGTCAAAAATAAATGTTGCCATTTGCACATATACTACTAACAGCTGTCAGATCAGAGCTACATTTAATCTTCCTCATCTGAAGTTCTCAAGCTCAGGAACTTCTACCTCTTCTGTTCGGAGCAGTGGTCATGTTGTGTTGATGTATTATCCAAAATACATACTACATATACACAGTTATTGTAAATTGGATGAAGCACAACAGAATTTGTTTGTGTATTTGTAAATAAGTTTTTGGTATTAGTCCTGCCTGGATAAACACTGCTGATCTAAACTCCTTTGTTTACTGCAAAACAACCTGATTGGTTGGTTATGTACTATTTATGTTTGAATAATCATATTAACAGGTTGGTCCCAAGTTATTATGAGTATGACAAAAGGGAAACAATCGAACATGAGAACGTAGTAGTTGCATGTTTGGAGGCTCAGCTTTTACAATCTGACCTACAGACCAAGTTTAATGTAACTATCTGCATGATACTGCCTCTGATCAAGGAAGTTAATTTAATGGCAAGTTAATTCAACCCTCACTAACCCTGAGCATAAACAAGCTAGCAGCTGTTGCATTTGCTTTCGCAGTGACGTCATTGAACCATCTTATTGCTAGGGCTTGTCTGCCCACAATTGTTCCACCAAAAAAGTCCCCTCAACATGCACAGTTGGTGAGTCCTGGGCTTAGCGTTGCCCAAGATGATTGTAATTGGTTTAAAAAATACAAACACGTCGCGGCATTCCCCCCTCCATGTCCGACGATAATGACTTCATCCAGGCTGTTCTCCAGCACGTGTGTCAGCTTAAATTGGATTGGGTGTTTTTGTCATTTTTGTGTTTGAAGCTTCACTTGAGTCCAAGATGTCATGATATTTATAATCAGACCTTGTCAAACCTCCTCTCCTGAAAATAAGTGTCAGTCTCGTGTGTTTTCTGACAAATAACATCCCAAGTGTTGCTAAGAAACAGGTTGCAACTTGTGTTGCTCTTTAGTACGTATACACAATGTCATCGACATACATCTTTTTCTTCTGCTCCATAACAGTACTGTGGAAGATTATTTATACACAGGATAAAAATAAAATTATCACAGCGCTTCAAAGTTATGCCTAACTGTTTACACAGATCTACATTGCAAACAGTGTCACGATTTTGATTGTGGTTGTGGCAAATGCAATAGTTTGTCCTTAAGCCTAATATAATAAAATATAATGGTTAATTAATCATTTTACTACTTTTATGAAGTTTTGTCTGTGTTCTATTAATACAATAAAAGATGATCAGCTCTGAAAGCCTTGTATAAATATAGGCACCAGCATGGTCGTCACCTCATAACAGGACTGACAACCTCTTTTTGCACTTGATGTGAAATATGTCCTGTATAATTTGGGGGATTAAATGTATTTTATGTCAGTGTTACATGGAATTTTGGTTTTGACCTTCTCAAGAAATTTGTTTCGTCTAAATATTCCTGATCAGTTGGAGAAAACAGTGAAATTGCTGTGTGATGTTGTTGTCATTTTCTCCTGCATCCAAAAAGAGACTTATATGATCCTTTGTCACAATGATATTTCTGAGACAAGTGGATTTTAGCTAATTTCAGCCCAGGTCTAACTTTGTTTCTTAGTTCTTTAAAAATCCTATCATCTGTGTTTGGTCTTGATTTCTATTGGTGGTGCATCTCTAGTTTTCATTTCATTAAAACAAATTAGATTCTGCTAATTCCTAGACTTAGTCTCTGCATTTTTACGGGAAAAGTGTTTGCTCATGTGACTGATTGGGGTGTTACAGCCCATCATTTCATCAGAAAACATTAGATGTTCCCATTTTAATCTGATTCATTCTCAGACACAGCTTGCATACACTTACGCGGTCTTATGCTTAACCCATTTTTGTCAACTCCCTTGCAATCAGAATAAAAAAATAATTTTTGTGATAAAATACTGTCCTAATTGATTTGTAATTTGCAGGAAAATGGTTTATAAATAATAGACTGGCAATTATTATAACTGTGCTGCATTATTATCAAGCTTTATTTCGAAAACAATACATGTAATATGGGTCACTGCGATATTTAAGTGCTAAATTTACTGTTATTATACTTAACACTATAATTATTAATAATTAGCTTATGGAAAACTACAAAAACTAAGAAAATAGGGTTAATATATAATGATCAGGGGGCCCTACATTGACTCTAGAGCAGGATACTTTCATCTTATAACTGTTTCACAATTAACGCAGGATTCAATGAGGCAGGAAAACAGTTAATGGAAGTTAATGATGAGAACACACAGAGCTCTTTGTATCATTAACCAACACGCAGTCAAACATGTTAATGACTGCGGTTTCTATCTCAGCGGTTGGACAGGATGAGGACCCAATTTCGAGGAGGCACATGCGGAGGTACTGCTGTAACTTGCTGCTCTTCTTGAGGGGAGAGGAAGTTAGAGAAAGTTGCAAAGTGATAACTGGTAACATTAACATTTTCAAATCCATTTTCTTTTTAAAATCTTGGAAAATTACATTTACTCTTCTGCCTTTATTAAAACTCCAAAATTTATAAATATCTTTTGAATCTATAAATACTGAAAGGATGTACTACAGGTGTCTGTTACCTTGTTGTAAAGTTCATTCTCACTCTGTCCGTGTGCTGGAGGTTTCAACTTTCCGTCACACTTTCACAAGTTAAATACTGGACCAGGACTTAGTTCCAAACTATTTGGAAGCCCACCCCTGAAAATGGGGTTTTCAGTGGGCACATAAAAACTTTCCACTTTTGCCAGATGAATGTGCAAAACATCCATCTGGTGTAAAACCCATTTTGTACACTGAAACCAAAACATTTAACTGTAGAGAAAGAAAGAAAAACAGTGCTGGGGAAATTTAAAGCATAAAGCACAATGTTTTGAAATAGTTAAATTATTGCTCAGTAGATGAAAGGCTCATGTCCTTGTCACTCCTTTCCTTCATCTTTGATTAGCTCAGGCTACAAATAGTAATCTCTTTTAGAGCCAGACATAGAAAAAGATTTGATGATGAAATCCTGGTGATTCATCAGGTCCAGTAAACCAGAGACACAGTGACATGGTGGTGTTGTAGGTACATTTTTACTCCTCAGAGTGTTTGCCAATAACATAGATGATGATATCAATAATAAGACCTTTTTAAATATGAAAGCTTGAACAATCACCATCTCAAAAATCAATCTGTTTTTCCTTTGTCATTGGAGGAGATTAGGGTATTTGTCTCTTGGCAACAATTCAGATTAGAGTCCTTCTTCTTTCTAGCCTAATAAGCCATTCATATCTGGTATTTATCACACTGATTTATCAGTGAAAAGATTTCAGAAAACTCCTTTAAAGAGTGTAATTGTAGACAGGACGTGATCAACTAAACAGCATTTTATGGCATCACAAGCACACCTTTTAAGCCATGAGAAAGAGAAAGAGATGAATTATCTGAAATACTCTGCTCCTTCAAAGACTGGAGCTACAAGAAACACACAGCAGCATTTCCACAGAAGCTATATTTAAAAGGGGCAATGCAGAGAAATGAAGAGGAAGAGACAGCAGCAGCACAGAGAGAGAGAAAGATAGTGGTGGGTTGGAATTGGATGAAGGACATATAAGCTCTCATTGAGTTGGCAACAGTGAAAAGAGCCCTTGGTTATTGAAAAAAGAAGAAATCAAAGGCATAAAATTCCTGCAGAGGGATGGGGGCAGAGAAACAAGCCTGTCTTCCTCTTCTTTGTTTTTTTTCCCCTTTTTTCCACCATGGTAAGAGTAGTTAGCCACTCAGCAACAGAGGAGGGATGCTTGGTCGCCAGCAGGTTGGCGAGGCCCTTAAGCACAAGGATCTAAGAGGGAATAGGAGGCGACACAGCACAAATTGGTTTATATTCTGCAATGTGGAGGATTTTGCTGAGTGTCAAACGCTACTTTTGCAGGAAAGAAAAGCAGTGACACTATATACAGGACCAAAATCCGCCTTTATTGGCCAAGTATGTGTACACAAGGAATTTGAGTGCAGTTTTAAGTTGCTCTCAGTGTACTTACGCCCAGCTCCAACAACAATTTACAGAAAAAAAGAAATAAACATTCATCCAAGAACTATCATGGTTTTACAAGTGAGAAACTATGTATGTGTGTATACAAATAGGAGATGCAAGAAATAAAAAATGAATTGATTAAAGTGGAGGTCATGAAGTGGAAAAATGCAAAACTGAGTGATGGAGTAATCAAAACAGTTGTGATACGGCATGGCAGACCATGGCCACTGTTTATATAATTTTCCACATTTTATATTATTCGCAACTCAAAATCTGAAATTTATTACCAAGTGGAGTCAAGGGTGGGTGTAACAAAAGTAACTGAAAAAAAAAAATCTTGATTGACATTATTTTTCAAACAGCATTGCTCTTTTAATCAGCAAGAACATGCCACTGTCTATTGTCAACCATTCATCATTCACAACATCCATCTTACATAGCAAGTGATTCATCTATATTTATATAAGATGTCTATAAACAAATCAAGAAAAAAAATGCAAATAGCACCAAGGAATAAATATTGAGCGGGTAATGTATAAGACTTATTTTAAATCCATGTAGTGGGTGGTTTTGTACAATATGTACATGTATTCATATACAGAGAGTGTATATACAGTGTGGATTTATATTTGACAATGAGGAATGGTATGCACATGTTCCAGCACAGTGTGCATACAGTATTTCCCTTTTGCAGTGCAGCACTTATGAGCACCACAAACATGCCGTCTTGCGCGATGACGCACTAATTATTCATGAAATGTTAAATATATACCACAGGACATGACAGAACATGCAATATGTTGCGTGGTGTGTGTCATGTATGACTCCAACTCAAGCCAACTGAGAATGCAGATATTGCACATGTAAGGACAATAACAGCAAGGTCATGATGTAGTGTTGCACAGGATGCAGCACGGAATAATGTGTGCTACATGACAGCTCAGGAATAGACTCTAGTTTTATGGAGGAGGTCATCTCTCGGTAGCCAGCTGTTACTGATGTGAGTCAGTCGTGATGGATGTGATGGACAGGCATTATCCCTCTGTTTCTTCCTGCCATCTCTGTCAGCGTTTTCCCTCCAGCAGATTGGGTTCCACAAGTCATCCCTCACAGACCATCGCTGGGGGAATCTGCTGTTTCAACCGCGCAGAGCATCCCATCAGACAAATGGATATTAGCTGGTTAATTTTTAATTCCTGAGATGCAAGGGAGCCGCGCTCTTTCATGGCTGGAAGGAGAGCTAATGGGCCCGGATTAGGTATCATGGGCGGATATCTGGGAACGGCCCTCTGGGAATGCTGTGCGGGTCTCTCCATTGAACACCATTAAGAGTCTTGGAGTAAGGCAGAAAGCCTCTCAAAGACACACTGTCCAGCTATTGACCTTTTGGAGGCACAATGGAGGTCCTCACTGAAGAGATATTGAATGGATGCTGAGAGCGGTTCATTAAGCCATGGTGGGAGTGAAAACATGGTTGTTGATAAGGGCTGTACCCCATCCAACACAGCCAGACATAGATTTCTGTTTCCCACCAAACAACCGCCCAAGCCCACCAAGAAAGATCAAAATGCAGGATGTGCATCCTCAAACAATGGCTGGTTCATTGTGAGGCTTCAGCCGCCTTTGCATCTCTGAAGAAAAACCCTACTGCGATCATCAGTGTATTCACACAAGACAAATACAGAACATCTTGACTGTGATAGGTTGTCTGGCTAAGTGCACATCTAGCCTCTCCCTGGACGGATAGATTCAAACACCTCGACCATGTTTTCCTTGACCACCTAAAATAATTTCCTTCCTTTCAGTAGGATTGGCAGTGATGATTGTTTTTATTGACTCAGATGTTCCATTAGGCGAGGAGCTGCTTGGGGTAAATGGCTCCTGACGGCAGCACAGAGCCGGATGATGATGCCCCGTCACTAGACCTCACACCAGGCTTATTAACTGGCCGCCACTGCAGCAGAGCACCGGCTCCTGCCTGACAGTGACACGTACATGAAAAAATATAACACTGTCTTCCCAGTCTTTCACTTCTCCCAACAGAGCATGGATGAAAGCACAGGAATGAGGACGGGGATGACAGCATTTTGGATTCAAATGAGGTTTAACAAAGGAAATTAAGTGAGATCTATAAAGGAAAAGGACAGTGGCGCATGTGTGGAGTCTAATTATCTTCTACAGACAGAAGGACATGAGACTGAACTCACTAATGTTTTTGTAGTAGCAATGTGTGGAGGTTTGTATAGTATTACACCTGTTTTGTTGTCATCTACTGTGTTTTATTTTAAAAGGACCTCAAGTTGGTACATCTTTTTATTCAGTGAAACAAAAGGCTTGAAAACATCTATTTAGGTATACATAACACCAAGGGAATGAATGCACTTATGCTCCTTTGTGTTGATTGAAATTGCATCAGCATAAACCATATGGAGCTTTAACTGACAATTGTTTTTTATCTTTGATTCCTGGTTTTGTTTTATTAATGAATTGTTTAGTCTGTAAATTGTAAGAAAATTGTTACCAACGCCTTTCAGAACCCAAGGTGAAATTGTCCAAAATGTTCAGTGTTTTAAATTTTCAATATAAAGTCATACAAAATAGTAAAGCAGCAAAACAACATTTGAGAAACTGGCATCAGTGAATGTTCAGTTTTGCTTGATAAATAACTTCAGCAGCATATCAGTTTGTCAGGGAGCTTAGCATCCCCTGCAAATCTTGCACACCACTGGTTTCCATTCTTTTTTCATGGCACACTGTATGTGAAACAGTTAGCAGACAGCAACGTGTTAAATCTGACATAAATGATTACTGACTTGATGTCAGTCGATTGATTTTCTTGGAAGTCAGTAGAAGCAAAGAATGGGAGAAAGATAGGTTGAAAAAACACAACAGGTGCATTAAATATCGCTGGCGTGGTCCTTTAATTACTGAGTTTTATTAATTATTGACTCACAAAATCATTAACAGAATAATCAATCCAGCCAGACAATCTTATCATAATCTGTTAGCTCCTTCCCAATTGATATTGGGATGTCCTGTCCGGCAACAGATGAAATTGTCAAGAGGAAGAGCTGTGACCTGCGTGGAGGCTGCAGAAAGGTGACTCTTATTCAGTTCAGGTTAACCCAGGATACCCTAAAAATAAAATATATATATATACTTAAGTGACAACTGCAGTGGAAACCTGTGGTTGTGTCCACTGCCATTTCACGTCAGGGTGTCAGCTATAAATCGAAATGCTGAATAGTGTGTTTACCAGGATGTCACCTCATCCTGTCAGCTGAACTCCACTTGAGAAAACAGACGTGCAGGTGTAATACGGTGAGTGACAAGGTGCATGGTTGTTCAAACTGGGAAACACACATTCTCTCTCTCTCTCTCTCTCTCTCTCTCTCACACACACACACACACCCACACATATGCCTCGTCAGCATTTCTTAATTCGCAGCTCTGAAGGGTTGTCACTCCATGGGAACTCCACCTGTGTGTGGCAGCGTTACCGCCTGTGGTACCAGATAGAGCCATGCTGTCATGCAGGAGTGATTAGAGCCTCCTTTTATAATCTCCCTCCCCTGTCCTTTCTCCACACATCATTACGGTAATACAGCAGGCTCTATTACCCCTCAGCACCCTGTCAATGCCCCACTGCCGCTGCCTCCCTCCAACCTCTGAGCAGGCCTCGGAGGGGTGATGATGATAGTGGGTTAAGGCAGAGGCCCGGGGTCCCTGCAGCATGGCAGCTTTAATTTCACGCTTTGTTAATGTCCTCGTCGCAAGTGCTCGTCCTGCCCGATGCCCTCCACAGCCGCAACCAGGGTCGCATCCGTCCTGGCTGCCCCGAGGTTGGCTCAAGGACTGCGTCCTGGAGGAACATCGGGAACTCTCCTTCCCTTTTTCTTTTTCTTTTTTTTAACTACAACTGTTGCCCATTTGTTGGAAAATCTCTCCCCTCACAACCTCCGCCCCCTGCGTACCTTTATCTTATTCTCTACCCGTTGTGCACTCTGTCACTGTCTGTTTCACTCTTGACCGCCCCCTCTCTCATTCCCTCTCACCCACGTCGATTATCTCTCTCTCTTCTATTGCAGTCTCTTTCTCGTTCGCTGCCTTCCCCACTCCGGTAAACAGCTCTTTCTCTCAGCTCAGCCCACTCTCTGCCCATTCACTGTATCTTCCTCGTGTTCTCTCACTCCACCTCGATTGCTGCTCTTCATCTCTTTCCCTCTCTGTGTCCCATTATCTTCCCCTTTAATTTCAGCACACTCTGTTTTCATTCGGCTCTGCTCACTGTCTCAATTTGGATGAACACGTCTCATTGCATCTCTCCCCCTCTCTTTTCCCCCTGCAACTCCATCCTTAAGCCTCCATTTACACACTGTGCCATCTGTATTTGCTAAGCACTGAGAGGCTGAGAATCATCATTCTGTCAACCTGCTCCTTCTGCATGAGTCGGCAGCCACTTTCAGATGTCCCTAAAAATGCCACCGTAAGCACAAACTTGTTGAACCACAGTTTTTAGAGTCAGCCTGAGTACCTCACTGAAGGGGTGAAACAAAGGCCTGCAACCTTCTACTCTATTCTGTCTCAAAAACAATGACACTAACCATCCTGTTCTTCCATGCTGTTATTTATATTTATTATTTTGTTTCGCCATTATTGTCACATACACTGCAGTCCTTTCTTTGGCATGAACAAGCTGGAAAGAATAGACAGAGCATGGGACTAAACTTTCCCCAAAACTGTTTATCTTTTATGTCACTCTGTATAATAACTATAATGAAGCTGCTCCCAGTCTACACAGTGCTGAACTGAACATGGTGTTAAGGATTGCTGATGTGGCTGATTGACTGCATCTACACCAAATTGGCCAGTAGGCCATACATACAATTTCAAGGCTGCGGCTTAGAATCGCGAAGGCACTAATCATATAATGCCACTTTTTGAGGATAATTTCAAGTCATTTAAGTGTGGGTCTTATTTTTGTACATTTGGCCATCAATGCCTATCATATTATAGTGTTCGTAAAATTGCACTGACGATAAGTCTTGAGGTCCAGCAAGGCAGCGACAGCGCAGCGCAGTTCACCAGGGCAAGAAAGAGAGGCAGTTCTGTGATCAGACCACCACCAGCTTAGCAAAATCTTTTTTATAAAGAAAAACATTTAAAGTGTTTCCCAAACTGTATCTGCAACGGATTCTCCCAACAAGAGTTTGTTGACTTAACTTTGACCTTCTGTACTTACTGTAGTTGTGCAGGCACACTTTCCGTGGGGAATGAACAGTTTGACTGCACAATATAAAGTGGTTCAGATAATCTGGCTAAACTGTGGGTATGTTTGCAGTTGATCTGAATGTCTTGAAGTTTCTTGCCTTATCAGACTTTCTTGCAGCAAGATTGAAGACATCATATAGAAACAAAGCCAAAGTTTTAATATACCGTAATCATCCACTCCTTGGAGCTGTGAAGTCTCTTGAATTGCAATATATTAAATCCAACTTTATAGAATTGGTTTTGCAGCCCAGAGATGAACAGGGGTCTTGGACCACATCAGGAAAGAAAGATAATTCTTGTGTCAGAGCTGCTGTTTAGCTATTTTTGTTTCATTTTTGTTGCTGTTGGTACGCAGGTGAAAATCTCATCAAGCCTCCAAGATATGTTAATGCAGTGTCACTTACAAAAGTGATGAAATTAGACAGCAATTCATCTGCAGCTTGACGAAGCCGTGTGACATTTCACCCTAGCAAGTGACTCCTGACAGCATACATAGAGACACAATTACAAGGTATTTAAAGAAGACATTGAATATTTAAAATTTCAGGTTTCCCATAGTCAGAGAGCAAAGACTACAGATGGAAATTCATTAAAATTATGAAAATAACATTTCATCTCTTATTATTATCTGTATTTTTATGTTTTCCTCCTGCCTGTATGTACATATTAGGTAGACCTTCCATCCTGATAAGCAGGTAACACAAAAGACTGGGTAATGAAATGGAGGCACCCCAAAAGGAAAATGGCTGAAATACAAAAAAGCTCTTTGGTTTGAGAGAGTCTTGTTTCCTAGAGGGGGGGAGAAGGTAACAGAATCTCTTTGTGAGTGAAGTCATGGGGTCTCCTGTGGGAGGGCATTGATCGGAGGTGAAGCACTGAGGAGAAAGGGAGCACCTATCAGATTCTACTCATTCTCACAAACACACACACACACACACACACACACAAGTTTACTCATAAAAAAAAAAACGGTTTACGCACACTCCCTCCTATTGGCATTCAAGTCCACAAACTTTTCCTCCTACTCATCACCACACTTACACACACACACACACACACACACACACACACACACATCCACAGCTCTACCGGCTAGACACCGATATTCATCAGTGTTAAACTAATCAGACAAAATATCTATTCATTAGAGCCACACTCTGAAACTGACATCTTTTGCCACAAGCTTTTCACAAACACAACTAACACTACAAAATCTGTGACCATTTGTAACAATTTTTGATTATTGTCGGCCTGGAAACGGTCCCACAGAACAATAGCTAATGGTCCGGCTGAAACAGCTGAGCCATTAACACTGCCATGATTGTTTGTCTCTGAATTTGACTTGCCTCCCTATGCTTAATCATGACAAATTACATGACACTTGCCCACAGAACACAGGCCACAGCTATTGTTTGAGTTCACTCTAAGCCGCTTGTTGCTAGGTAACCACCATCTATCAACCCCCTCTACTATTTTTTTTATTGTACTTTTACTTTGATTGCACATCTTAAGTTGCTGCATCCTACAATCGTTACAAGGCTTATTCCTGTCTTTTGTAGTTACTGTAGCACACGCCAGATACAGTTTCATCCTCCAGGCTATCGTGCTGTGACACATCAAAACTTAATCTTACATTATACTTGTCTTAAATGATACCCCGCACAAGTGTTTTTCGTGTCTGTTTGTATGACTGGCTCCATGGATATATGTGTGTGTCTGCATTTGTGTGTGTGTGTGTGTGTGTGTGTGTAAGTGTGAGAAGGATGCAGAGATGCAGAGAGAGTGTAATCGCTCATGTGAAACAGAGAGCAGGCCGTTTCTTTTTTATCTGTGGGCTGCTGTAGAAATATTATTGTTTTTGCAGAACACTGCAAGGATCTGAGTTTATCAGTTTTCTACTATTTATATTGATACACCCAGAGATGCTCCAGCAGGTAAGATATATGGCAGAATGAAGTATGGCCTTGTCCACAGTGAGGAGGTACTGAACGCTATTTTGTGATGAGATGGGGACCGGGCCAAGGTGACCCTTTCGTAATATATGGGCTGCAGCTGCCAAGGCCTCCCAGGAAGATATTTGTCATCAGTGTCCCCCAAGTGTAAGGTTACCAGCAAATCAGGTTATCAGTCTACTGTTTTTGGCAGGAATGGCACAAAAACACAGATTATCTTTTCAATGTAGCTCAGCGTTGCAGAAACAGACACAGATCCACACACAGAACCCCCCTCCCCCCAACAAAAGCACGCACACACCACCCACCTTGTGTACTCTCTGCTGGTGTATATTCATTCCTTAACCCCTAACCCTCAACATTAGATGCTAACCTTAACCTTTTACCTTAACCCCTGAGCTCATTCTATTTCCCACCACGGCACAGTACAGCGTGTAGTCCTTTACAAACGATCATAGTGGAAATAATCTGTACAATCTGTTGCATATGAGAATGTTCCTCGCCGTACTCCTGTTTTAATGTGCTGTATATAATAACAAGATATAAAGAAATGGCATAGCCACGAAATAAAGGTCAAAACCCGTCAAACCAGCGTCAGTGGAAATAAATCATATCCTTCAGTTCTTCAGTCTAGCATTGATTTACAAGCTGCTGGGACTTTCGACTTTTAAAGAATTGACAGAATTGAATTGAGAATCCCCTTCTATTAAATCCCACTTAATACATCATTATTGCTTGCCCTGTGAGCCATTGATTATTGGAATGCTGAGTTTATCTCTCCCAATAGCATCGCGCGCATTGCCGCAGAGGATAATCACACCAAGACAGAGCTGTGCTCTCATAACTCCGAATATGTAAAATGTTTATTGAATAATGAACACGTCCGCCAGCGAGCATGTCTGTCCAGCACCACCCCGTTGCTATAAAAGTGAAGCTGCCACTCCAAAGAGCATGAACTCTTCCTGCACATCAGCAGCAGAGCGTGTAGGCGGAAACGGGGGTGACAAATGTGCAGCATTATGTGAGA
Source organism: Datnioides undecimradiatus (assembly GCA_008933995.1). Taxonomy (NCBI): domain Eukaryota; kingdom Metazoa; phylum Chordata; class Actinopteri; order Lobotiformes; family Datnioididae; genus Datnioides; species Datnioides undecimradiatus. The sequence goes on from WARS01000052.1 coordinate 4,698,284, forward strand.
GGAGGCAGGAAGCTGCACAACATGTCAGGATACAGATGTTTGCATCTCCCTCACATCGCCTCCAGTGATATATTTCAACCCACAGGTTTAATTGTATTTGCCTTGCAAATATCCATCTCTTTGCTCGCCTCAGTGGCGGCAGATCAGGGGTTAATGCAGAGGTTAGGTGCCCCTACAGTAAGTGCTCTATACAGCTACTCAGGGTTATGCAACTGTGAAGTTACATATCTACTGTATATAGGTATCTGTTATGTTCAGCCCGAGTTCATTATTGCATGTCACAACTATTAGCTTTATGCTTTATGAGTAGGGCAGAGTAGTTTTAGCTACAAGATTGAAATTAAAGAACGAAAAACATTTTTGGGAAATGTTTCACTCTCTGCCCAATTAGACGAGCAGTTTGATACCGCTCTCATGTCTGTGAGCCAAGAGGTGACTAGCTTGGCTTAGCTTAAAGACAAGAAGCAGAGAGAAACAGCTATCCCATCTCACTCACAAACTGCCATTCATATTTGTGTTTGCGACTGGATTTAACAAAAAAGATGCTGTTGATTACTGAACTTTAGATACGTTAAAAGGTATATCCTTTGTTTAGTGCCAGGCTGATGCTGAGCTTCAGCACAAAACTTAATGCACAGGCATATGAATGGTATAAATGAGCATATTTCCCCAAATGTCAAACGATTCCTTTAAATTGTCTCTAAAAGTGACGTGTCTTCCAGCTATTAGAAGAGTACTGAGCCAGATCATGACGGCTGCTGTTGCCTTCTGAAGATGTTTCATTGCTTTGTAGTGCCCACTCTGGCCTTGTGAAGCACTTTGAAAAGAAAAAAACAAAATGCACAGTGCCTTTTTCAAATCTAAATTTAACCAAAGCCGAACCTTGATCTTCGTCTCACCACCACAACCAACAACAAAGCAGCTGACGGCACCCAGACACTGCAGCCAGCCTGGTGAATGATGAAGACAGAAAGTCTACGGTGGCCTTTGTCTCTCCAGGGATGTAAGCTGTGGCAACCTAAGTAAGGAAATAAGCCCTTTTGCAAGCCAGAGCTGACCCACAGCCAGCTAGGTGACAGAACTAAATAAAGACAAAAGCTGTCAAGAGGCTTTGTAATGAGCAGCTGACCATACAATCGACAGACGGTTTAGTGTGCCAGGCTGTCTGAGCAGGTCATGAGCTGGGCAAGCATATGTGTCTTGCTGCATGTTTGTGTATCTCCGATGGTCCTGCCCTGGGAATGGCATGTCTATCTTCTGTTGTTGTTTATGTATTGCAGTCAGGTACAGTCTCTCTGACTGCTTGTATTTTAAAATGAAGGATGAAAAGCAGTCAGCAGGCACGAGTGGGAGGTGTTTGCCTTGAAAAGTGTTAGACCTTTAATTAAGTATATTTAAAACATAAAGCAGTGACTGAATAAATCCGTTTAGCACAGCAAAACAAGCGTAAAAAGGCTGTTGTTTTATTGCTGCAGACAGCTGACCTCTCTGTTTTCAGTGCATATTGTTGGAGTCCAACAATGCTCAACATAGTTATGAAAAGCATAACCAAAAGGCAATGAAATTAAAACACATCAAAAGCAGCAGATATGACCGTTTACTGCTCATTCATTACATAGCAACAAACCAGATAGGCCAAAGATATGGGCAGTAATATCGTCCAGAAAGTGGGACACAGCTCCGGAGTCATGGAATACGTCTAAGAGGCTTGGTGAGATCCTATTAAACATGGCTTCGCTCCTCTCGGCTCCGACCAGGAAACGACTGGCTCTGCTGACCTGTGTCGTTGTCACACAAGCCTGAACCATTTCTGTTCATGGCGTAGTCATTGCTCAGATGAAGAGCAGCTCGAAGAACGCACTGGATGAGTACAGAGAAGAACTATTAGCCAGTATTTCATAAGGAGCACTGGTCTGCACTTTTGTGATCCAACATCAAGAGTCTTGCTGTTTCTGTCCGTGTATGATCAAACTGAAAAACTCAAGGGGGTAATGTAAAGCCTTCTGGTAATGGTTCTTCATAAAACTGGGCTGAAATGGCTGTATGTTGAGACAAAAATGTCCCAAAAAACTGCAATAATAACAAAAAAACTTGAGAGTGACCTTTGTTGTGATTTGTCTTTTCTTGTGTTTTCTCCTATTTTTCTCCGCATGGATTTGAAATTGCTTGGATAACAAAGCACGACTTTCTAGGCTCCGAATTAACATAACATCAAGGCGCTTGTAGAGGCATTTGTTGGACTGAGGAAACATTAACCGCTCAGATGTGTCAGCTTGGTTAATATCAGCTAAAACCTCATCCGTCCAGCTGTTGCAGTATTGGAGCTATTTCCTGCACAGTTACTGTTTGTCTTCCTGATATTTTGGAATTCCTTTTGCCATACTTTAATCTCTATTAGCTAACCCCTGTCCCATGGGGCATGTGCATGAGCTTTGCAGACACAATCATAACAAGCTCTGTTTACTCCACAAACACTATTATGAAAATTGTCTTGCAGGAGGCAATACAGAAGATGGTGGGAGGTGCAGAATGTGGAGCCAGTACTGTATGTGAATGGCCTATTGTGGGGGTTAAGGGTGGGATGAAGTGACTCGGAACAAATAGGACGGTGGGCTCAATGTCATCAATGTCTGCCGTAATTGAGCCAATGACATATTGATCTTTGGGTTAATGAAGACAAAGCACACAAGAGATAGGGTGCTTAAATCCACCGTGGTTAATTCCTCTGAATCCTAGCATGAATCTTAATATGTTCACTGCACATGAGTGTCATGAAAGACAGACATTTTTGTCTGTGGTGGCACACTGCAAATGAGAGGTGGCTGTCACATATTGATTATGATTTCGACTGTATACTGTATGTGCACTCTGCTTGTTGCACCTCATTTATTTATGTATAGAATCACTGCTGAGATCTGCAAACATGGTTTCATTGGCTCCAAACTGTAACTGTAGATTTTTACAATGTGCAGTTTATCTCCTTGCCTTTCATTTTTACAAATAACGGCAACACAGCAAAACCTCTGTGATCATTTGACTGCCTGTGTTCCCTGCAGTTGCTCACCGGATAAGTCTAAATTTGCTGTGAACAAAGTTTGTGAAAAGACCCAAACAAACAAAAGGTTTGTCTGTCTTTAAATGCTTTTCACTTTTGCAAAGACCATTTGTTCAGATTTATCTAAAATGCTCACACAGACATAGTCTGACCCTTAAAAAAACAGACATAGTTATTTTGTAAAACAGCCGGACACCACAGTCTTTAACGATGCATAATGCATTTGTTGCAGTGAATTAGTACATATTACCTTTAGTGACTTTTACAGATGGTGTATCTACAATTGACTCAAAGTAAACTGCAGTACCAGTGTCATGGCATTGAGGCAACATGTCACCAGGAGGGCACTTTTGTGGCTTACTGATGGGTTTTTAGACATCAAAGGAGGTCTATGGCATACAGGATATATCAGGCTTTGGCTATAATATGATGGGTATAGTAAATATCACATATCTTATCTTTTAACAATTTAAATATGATATGATATGATATGATATGATATGATATGATATGATATGATATGATATGATATGATATGATATTTGAAATGATAAATATATATTGTCCTATGTTCTAATAAATAGGAGTGGTATAACATTGCTTTTTTGGTCTACCCATTTCTAGGAAACACTTGTCTGAGCTGTACAGGGAAAGACAGAGTGCCTCCATTGCTACTACACTTGCCTACATTTTAGCACATGGCTCCTGTCACTGGCTGAGAGCTGGCCAGTGAAGAAAGTGTCACAGAGAGTGGCCGTCCATGGAAGCTCCCAGCAGCAGGAGCGATGAGACAGAGATGAATCACGACGATGTCCATTCCTGCAGCTTTCAGCAGGGATCAGCCCACGACTTATTCCCCTCCTTGTGTGACTTCAGCGGGGGCACGACCTTCAAAGATCACAAATCTTGCAAGTGTCACCAGTCATTAACCAGAGCAATATGTCCTGAGTCCTCTCTCTGTGGCCAAGTCCACAGCAGTTCACAGACAGGGCCCTGATAGCCACTGTCCAGATCCCTCATTGTGCATCTATCTTTTCCAAGTCTAGCAGGGGCTGTAAAATGGTGTGTAAACTATGACCTTCAGCCACTCATCACCATAAGGCAATATAGACCAGAAAAGTCTTCATTTATGTTGTATAAATTGCATCCATGTGATATCCTCTCATTTTATGCATCTTATAAAGATTAAGGTCCGTCTGAACTGGTTAGTTCTGCAGCCTCTAGAGCCAATTTCCTCTGTATGCTGCAGCAGAATTTATCAGATTTATTTAAATTTGTCACGTGATTATTTGTCAAGGCTCTTCTTGAGCTTTATGACCCCTCAGATATGAACAATCCTCTAAATACGTCTCATCAATAATTCATAGTAGATATTCCTAATCAATTCATCACAGAGCAGAGTAGAAGTCTAGCAGATGTAAGCCGGTGCATACGGCACATGCATTAAAATAAAAAGTGGGATTCCAGCAATGTCAGTACCCCGTTGGTTCGGTTGAAGAAATTGCTGCCTTCCTCCTTTGTACTTTTTAATGAACTGTTTTGGGAAAAGAGTAAAAGATAACAGAGAGCTGGGGTGTGGAGGAAGAAAAAGTGTCTACCATCAATATTTGTCTCTTTGAAAGATGTTAACATGGAAAGTGAAGCCAGCCCATGCATTCTCATGCTCTTACTGTATTTTAATTTCACAACAAATTTCACCTGACCCATCCCTCCTTCCCTCCCGCCTCCCCTCCACTCACACATCTCACCGGAGCATTTATTTCTACAATCTCGGGCCAGTTTCTCTGAGACTATTGATTCTCCTCCTCCCACTTTATGAAAGCAAAGCCACGTATGTTGAGAGCCATGTCTAATCAGTGGAACGTTTACCGAGGGTTAGATTAAGATGAGAGGGGAGTGAGGTCGACATGTTGGATGCACTTCACTGAGCTGAGCTGTGGGTAGACTCGGTTAGCCACGGATAAACGGCCTACACACGCTGCACAATAAGACTTGATTAAAACAGTAGCAGATGGAAAGAGGTGTCTATATCACTACGGGCATTCTTTAGCGTTTGATCGGCTGCCTACTGCCGTGATGACGTCAGAAAATACAGCAACCTGGAGCCAATCAACTTGGTGTATCTGCTCAATAGACATGCATGGAAACCACATTACTGCTTGACAGTTTTTAAAGTTTTTAATGCGTGTTCAGATATAACTATACATAACTATGCATCATTTTGTGTCAGCGATATTAATGAATTTTGCAAATTCCAGATTGTATTTTACTGAGGTTAAGTGTTTATACAGTTGGTAAGATAATTAAAGGGAAACTTGGCTGATTTACTATCAGTTTAGTATCATCAGATTGGGGGTTACATATGCTCTAAACTGCTCTCGGTGTTGTGTGCACCCAGAGCTCCCTGCTGCACTTACAGCTCCACACATTTCAAGTCTTTCGGCGGACATTTGCAGACTCAGGGGATGTTGTTTGAACTACAGATTGTACTTCCACATTTTTAATGCCCGCCTCCACAGACAGTTGGATCGAGAGAGGGGTGGCTCACAAAACTCAGATCAAACTGTCAAAAAAAGGCAGCGCTGAGCAAATCAAGATTCTGTTAACGCGCTGCTTATCTCTCACATAAAATGTTGGAAACATATTTTACTGTTTGGTTTTGATACAAGAAAGTTTGTGACCAGACCACCATTTTTTCCTGCTTAGAAAACAAATATGCCAAAACAATGTGCTGAAAGACGCTAAACTGTGGCGGTCTGTGGCGCTTATAAGAAGTGCAGAGTCTGTGGTAATTATCCCTTGGTTTGTCACTGTGAGCGGACCCTTTCACATTACACAGTCACATTTATGTAATGTGGTGCACGAACACTGATTCAAGCAGCTTAAGTGATGGACGATTAGTACTTAAACCACAAAAATGGCAAAATAACAACGTGTGTGCAGGTCTGAGCTGCACCTAATTAAGGTGCTGATTTCAAAGGGCTCATTGTTCCTCTCAAGCTTCTACTGTCACACAGCACCCCAATAGAAACCAAACTTTACTTTTTGTCATAGTCATATTATTCATCCACATTATGAGGGAGAAAAATGTATGAATTAAAATATATACTTTTGTGAATTATACCTTCTCTATAATTAATACCTGTAGCTACCACAGTGACTCAATTGTAAGGGAATTACTTTTTCCCCCCAGTGGGGTTAGACAATTCCACCGACGTGAAAGATTTATCTCAGTGTCATAACCTTGTTTCGCTTCTTTCTGATCATTGGGAACTTTCTGAGCACTTTGAGCCGTGTGAGCAAAGTCATTTCCTGACCACACTGACCGAATAGGATAGAAAAACTTTTTTTTTTTTCAACCGGTCGGTGTCATCAAACTGAGAGGTGCTGAGCCTTTGTGCAAGACAAACCATAGGAGGGAAAGAAAAAGGGAGATGTATGATGAGAGATAGACAGAGACAAAGCTGGAAAAAGGAGGCTGAGAGACAAAGAGACCAAAAGAAACTGCTATGTGCATGTGTCTAACAATGACAGCAAGAGCTCATACGCAGTTTAAAAGCAACTTGGTTGTCAAAAGTCACACTGTTGTACTGATGTGAGATCAGTCAGGTCACCAGCTGGTTCCTCTCTGGCGGAGCTGGATTTTATTTGACAGGCCAGCGGTGACAATGGCATGACAGGTCTGTTTCCATGGGAACACATTTGTCACTTCTGTGGAGCTCGGCCAAAGTGTTGGAGGGGAATCACCAATGAGGATTGTAGGACTGGAGGGAAAATTAATCACACTAATGATGATTCAAAGCGTGAGCTGCGGCAGAATGCAAAAATTGCTTCTGCTCCTCTAGTTTCTCTCTGTTTCCCCTGAAACTGAAATCTGGCGGGCTGCAACAGGGTTTTCTTTGGGTAGCTTGCTGCAGACATAATATTCCAAATAATTTGATGTGGATGCTGGAAGTGAAATAAAGCAGACAGGAGAGAGGATGCCAATGCTGTTGAGAGTTGTGAGGATATTGCGGTGGCAGTTTGGCTTTGAATTAGAGAGGAGGACCAGTAAGTAGAAAGATGTTAAGATGTTAAATCCCTGGCATTGACTGATGCGTGTTTTGCAGATTCAAGATGGCAAGAAGGGCTGCTGTGCCTTGGCAAACCCTGTACTCTGGATTTGGATGCAGCCTGCTTTGAGTGTTTCGCACAAGTTAATCTCTGGAAAGGTTTTATTATTTTCCATTTCTTTTCTTTTTTTTTGTATTAGGTACGAGAACAATATTAAGGAATAGTTGATAATTAGTCTTTCAGCCAAGTGCACAAAAATCACAGTGAAAATATGATTTTATAAAGACCATTTGTGACATAGCCACTCTGTAAATTAGTCACTTTGTTCCCTAACTTCATTTCAGGAGTCAAGCTGCAGATGAGTGCACATCTACACTCCACCACTGCAAATATAGAGTTTATGATGATTACTGTCGACACATTTACCTGTCAAGGTTGCGTGTAAGCTCTTGACTTTGAACACAAACAGCTTCTGCTTCTTTAGCTGGTGACTTTTCATTTTGCCAGCTGAAGCGACAACTGTAGCCAGCAGCTAGTTAGCAGATTAATAACGACTCTGTGAGGTGGGTGGTTTTTGAATTTAATATGGTGGATTGCCCAAAACCTTATCCAACTTAATACTCACCCCAACCCTACAGTAAAAAATATAGCCATAGTCAAGTCTCGCCTAAAATGTTTTTATACAGAGGTGTGCTTATGTATTTCCAGCATCTGCTCAAGGGTGATGAGAATATTATAGGAACACTAGAGGAATACTACAGTCAGCAGTGCATGTCTATGACTCTCTCACTGTTCTGTGACATGTAGCTACTTGCCACGGCTTGTTTTGAAGAAATCGGGATATTTTTCAGTGTTTCATTGTTAAAAAAAACAACAACCCAACAAACCCTGCCCCCCCAAAACATAACAAAAAGACAAGCCCATGATGAATATACACAAAAAGATAAATTGCTATAACCTACTGTACATGAGAGGTACCCCTGCAGAGACCTAAACCTGGCAGCTTCTTGGTTTTATAATTTATCATGTCCAGCCTTGCAATATCAGAGTCCTTCAAGGCCATTTCATCTTAATGCGTGTCTGTCAGAAAGTGGTCCTTCCAACATCATTCTGATGGCACTCCAACCTGCCTAGTGCAATAAGCTTGAAAAACCCCACTGCCATCGTCCTGCTGTATTGTATTACCCCTTAAAGGCACTTCACCGCTTGAAGAGCCTATGCACATTCATTATGTAGTTGGTGTAATTTCTACTAACTCTCCATATTAATGTGATGCAATTGCCACAAAACAAGTGTTCATAAGAATACTTATTCCTCATGTTTGATCCATGAATACTAAGCAAAGATAAAGTTTTACGCTTGAGGCATCATAAAATGAAAGAAGTCAATAAATAATTTATTGAAAGCCACTGAGCTGACCATCTGGAAGGTGTCTATCCTCCACAGCAGAGCTCTCACTGAATCATTTCTGCCGTCTTACCATTTGTATCATCTCCCTCTCTATGCTCCTAAGCTGGCTTCTCGCAGTTTGGCTTGGCAATGCACACTTTGGCGCTCCTGGTTCTGCTGGTGAAGAAAATCCTGGCATCACTTCCAGGGACTGCAATTCCTCAGCTTCATTCTAAGTCCTCATGTCCTTCTATTTTCCCAGGCATGTTCCCAGAAGCCTGTTCTTTAATGGCACAGCCGAGCTTTCCAGATTCCTCCATTTGGTCTTGGTGAGAACTGACTTGGAGCTGCGCTGAGAGGGTGGTGCCGTGGCCCCTCTCCAGTTGCCAGGCCTGCCAGGATCCACAAGTCTTTCCAGTTAATGCGCTGGTGCCAGGGCGGATGGAGGATGGGGGGGCAGGAAGAGAGGGTGGAAAGCAGGCGGTGGGATTCTGGGATCACTTCGCTGTGACCCATATCCCTCCGTTCTGCTCTGAATGCCTCAATATGAAAACAACCCAATTACTGTTGACCCCTGCACCGCCTCCAAAACACAGCAGCAATGACTAATTAAAACTGAAAGGGTTCCCATTCCCTGCTTTGTTTTTGCTCAGTGTGTGAGTTTGAGTGTGTGTGTGTGTGTGTGTGTGTGTGTGTGTGTGTGTGTGTGTGTATACAAGTATTTAACAGAATGCCTCAGTTTTTATGGCTGCGTTTCTGTGGAAAAGGTAAGATTGCTCACGGGTGTCTGTGCTGAATAAAAATATGATGGTCCCTGTGTCGTAACATCCCACTTACTCAGAGCAGGAAGGTTTAAAGGCAAAAGCAAAGCACAGAGCCATCCAAACAGGCGGTTTCTTTCTCACCAGCCAGACCCTGGGGGCCTGGGGCGACGAGTCATCAACCTGCCGATGTGTCTGGCAGTGACAGGAGCTTCCAATCCAATCTCTATTTCATTCAATTATCATCCCCTGCAACAGGCCTCAGCGCTGTTTGCCCTGAAGAGGAACTTGTGTCGCACCCACATTAGGTAGCGTGCTTTGTCTGTGCTGCTTTCTGGCTGTACATTGACCAAAATCCATTTCAAACACACACACACACACACACACACACACACAACCATGTGATTCAGATCAACAAACGGTAATAGAAACCGACCCTCTGCGGGATTGTGTCGCTTGACAAACAGATCCCTGCTAAAAACATACAAGACAAATGAAAAATGAGCACACATATTAGAGGCACGATGGGGAGTTAAAACATTAATTGCTAAAATGAGAAAATGTCAACCAAATCAAGAAACTGGGCAAGAAATCCTGTGATCTGTGACAAAACCTGGAGCTACTCCACTGACAATTAATTGGTGCCTGCACTTTGTTGGCTCACAGATCGCTTGTCTGAGCTTTTACACCCAAATGATTTCACTGTAGTGCTAACAGTTGTTAACAGGAAAAAGTGCCCATATCCACTCATATCTACCCCGGGTGGTATCATTGCAACTGTGAAGTCGCCTCCATATTCATTGTCAGATGTCCAAGTATTTTTCTCTCTCAGAATCTTTTTGTTTCTGGGAGGAACTCACAAATGTGGACCAATTGTTGACGGCCATTAAAGCACTGTAATTGTTCTAGGAGTGGGTCTCATTAACAGACTGATCCCTCCTTTCCAGGACAATTGCATTTCGTGTATTCATGTGAAATTTAAATCTAGGTGAATAAGCATTTGCAAACAGTTCTTGTTTCAAACTGGTTGGAGTAGCTGACAGATGGGATTTTCCTGCAGTAAGACCTAAGATGCAGAAACAAAACAGTTTCAACAATTTTACTGTGACTGTTTAAACTTGCCAGCACTTTTTATGGCATCTAAAGGTCAGGCAGAGATATTTTCAAATACAATTATACTGAGATCCTCTAGTTATACATCCAACAACTATGATTTTTTTTCAGGTACAGTGCTGTCCTGTTCATGCCCCTTTTAAAAATCTATTATCGGATCATCTGGAATCAACAGGAAGTAGCTGGCTACCTTTAATCTTGTAATAAAATACATCTGTGCTATTCATTTTATGTAATATAATATGATTTCAAGTAACTGACAATTATTTAACCATAAGATTTGATTTGGGTGCTGATCTGGAGCTTTTGATTATATCATCTTTAGCAGACGGAGTCGCCCCGTTATAACAGAATTATAGCTGCTCAAATTTCGGCTTGTTAGAGCAATTTAACGACTTTTCAAGGTCAAGAGAAAACTTTCAATCAAACTACATGGCAACCATTTAATGATATTTTGAGCCTAAAACACGTCCAGTTTGGTTTAAAGTGTTGCACATGTTGGATTTGTTGTTTAATTTTAGTTTTACAAAATGCATGTCATGACTTCTCAAAATGATTTGATTAAAATCTGAATCTTTATTTTTGCATCACCCCGGATGCTTATTAATCCCTGGGGCCATATTAAAATTTTGATGTTTTTTTTTTAATATGAAATATTATAATTTTTCATATCAAACTGTCTTTAATATCAAATTGCATTTGCCCTTTGCTTTTGTCTGTGTTCCATTTCTCTTTCTCCTTCACCCTCAGCAGCACTTCTGTCAGAGGACCTCTGTCTGTCCTCTGGGATACTTCAGCCCTCCTCCCACCCAGCAGATGGTCAAGGTCAAGCACTTGACTGGACTCTGCTGCACATCAAACTGGGTCTCTGTCTTGAAAATGGAGTCACTATAAAACACATATCAGTCGTTCTTTGATAACTGACTGACTGACACATCAGGGAGTATAGCTGAATAATTCAGACTGTATTCCTCTTTGTGTGTTTCACTGTTGTCGTCCCTGTTTTCTTACATTTAGAATGTGTGATGCTGTGGCCTCAACACATTTCAAGACATGATGATAGCATAATTACTGAAAGCATAGGAAGATGTTGGACTGCCGCGCTCACGTTATGTGCCACTGGGTCGGTGCTGTTGATCCAGCACAAACAGAGCTAAAGATTTCAGCAGATGGTGGAATGAGAGAGACGGGGAGGGAAAATGGCGCAAGAAAAACCTCAACATTTGAGACATGCTTACTCTGTTCAGCACTGACAAAGAAAAAGACTTTACTTGAAGATGCAGCAACATAATTCATGAGAGATGAGGTCTTAGTTTTGAAAAACATCACTGCTAACAAAAGCACTGCAGTGCGGAATAAGAAAGCAATCGTCTTGTCCGAGGTCTTGTTTAATGGTGCAACATTAGTGATTCAAAGATGGAAATGGGAATGAAATTGTTGCAGAAGCCAACCAGTTAACCTGTTGCTTGTTACATGCCTCTTGTTTCTTGAGAGAGAGCGAGGGAGCGATTGCCTGCGTGTGTGTCAGATCTGGTCCAGGCCCCCAGGAGCAGAGGGCTTACAGAGCACAGTGAGGACAGCCACATCAGGGCAGCCCACAGACAGCTGGCTCCCTCAGATGATGCATTGGCCTTGGCATCCTAATTGGCCCCAGTACCTCAGCCAGGGGGCCTGGTGTTTCTGTATGTGTGCGCCCATGTGTGTTTGTCCGTGGGTCTGTCTTTGTCATTCTGTGGTGCAGGCCATACAGCTCTGTGTTTATGTTTGCCTTTTGCATGCATCTGTTTGTGTGTGGCATACATCTGCATTCTGGGGTTGCTCTTTGTATGTGCGAGAATGGTTGTGCTTGTGTGTGTGTGTGTGTGTGTGTGGCTCTTGCTCACCCTGTCTTTTTGAATGTACACCACATACAGTGCTTTGGGCCGGGATGTACTTCCACTGACCTTTCATCTGCTGCAGAGCACTGAGCACCACACTGAGCATACACACACACACACACACACACACACACCCACTGAGGACACAGGGTGTTTTTTAATTGTGAATGTATTTATGTAAGTGTGTAGGTTTTTGTGTGTGTGTGTGTGTAAACTTGTATGTGCTGGTAAACATGACTATTCATTGTTTTTCTTTATTTATCATTAACTTGACTGCATGTATACACTGCGGCAGCATATTTCTGTTTAAAATGTCATGCTGTATTAAATTCAATTCAATTAAAAGAGAGTGCATACATTTCTTCATAATTTCACTGCATGTGTTTGCAGCATTAAGCATTCCACTGTGTGAACGTGGTGTAAGAGTGTGTGTGTCTGTGTGTGTGCACTCTCGCTGCCATGACTAATATCACTCAAGTTGAGGATTATAAACAGAAATGACATGAGACATTTACATTATCCTGGACAATGTAATAAATGGAGTTAATTACTGTTGTCACGCTGTCTGTTACACAACTGTCTGGTCACTTTAAGGCGTCGTTAGCCTGGTGTGTAGCGAAATTGTCCCATAAATGAAAAGGTCACAGGTCCAATCCCAACAACAGTTTATGTGTGCATCACTGCAGAGGAGGACATTTAAGTTGCACTCGCCACAGGGAGTAAGACACATCATGCATGTACATCCATCTCAGAGGAATATGCAAAAGGAAAAAAAAAAACAAAACCTCTCCTCATTACTTGACTTTGCTGTACTGTATGAGCGGATTCACTGCTGATAAAAGGTTTTCATGTGCCAAAACTGACACTGCATCAATGCTGCACACATCAATATTTCACAGCTGATCATTGCTGGGACAGTATCCCCCCCCCCCCCTCTTGTTCAATCTCAGGACCCCATTGTGAAGCTGCAGGCTATAATAGCAATTTTTACATGGACCAATGTTGACTGACTGGAAAAATAGGCTGCGACTATCCTGGAATTGGAAGTATATAGTGGACCAATTACCCCTGTGGTGATGGCAATATACTAGTGTAGCTATAGGCTGGAGCTGCTGTGGGTGTAATTGATGTTGCTCGGTGGCTGCCAGTGAGGTTGGAGGCATGTAGACCACAGAGACATTTCCTCTAATAGGCCCTGCCAGGGGTCATGGCACACGCTACAGACCAAAGCACTTACAACCTGACCAGGTCTCCAGTGTCTGCTTCAATATACACTGTATCACACGTGTGGGGGCGGGTTGTTGTTGTGGTGGCGTAAACCCCCTTCAACGCTCTTGACCCACTTTTTATACATAGAGCAAAGTTTACTCACCTCTTCAGGTAATTGAAATCACTTTCAAGTCAATGGTCTAACTGTATTGAAAAATCATGAAACTGCTTACTGTAAGGGTGAAATATTATTTTCACGTCTGTAGGTTAATAAGCGACTCAGTGCAGTGTTTTAGCTTAGCTTAGCACAGTGTAAAGAGTGGCCACAGGTGGAAACAATAGTTTTGGGTGAAGTAGGTCCAGTAGCACCTCTGAAGCTTCACAGTAACTACCATTGTTTTCAAATCCGTACAAACACTGTAAGATATGTAGAAATGACAATTAGTAAGTACGGGAGGAGTTTGTGCTTTTATTATTTTGCCCTGCATTCATTGCAGCCTCTTTCCTCAGGCTGTGATATTACTCAATTCATCCTATGCATGTATATATAATAGCTCTTTTTTGTGTTGTGTGTAGCATAAAGGGAGTAAAGGATTTTGACCATATAGGGATAGTGGGGAAATAAAGCATCAAACACAGAAACATGATTTTCCTATAAAGCTGTCTATTTATACATCTGGTAAACATGAGGCAACGTTATATTGTGTTTCATGAAGTCGCAAAAGCACTCCACCGAAGACGTGACTGTGTTTGAAAAGTAGTGATTTATTAAAAATATGTTTGGTAAATTAAATTAAATTCTAAAGTGACTACCTGTTTGATAAATGTTGAACTTTTCCACTAAGGTAAATATCGGTATAGAGTAAGACAACCACAGACTCAGTTTCATCTAATTAAGGCTCTTATTATCGTTCGCGCTACAAAGTACAGGAAAGTATTCTGCAAAGACAACGATGCACTCCCCATTTTATGAGGACATGAATTACCCAAACACAAGTCTATGATGGACTGTGCTTATGTAGAACCTAATGAGCCACAGATGATAGATATCATGTTCATTAAGAGCAAGCGCACTTGAATAACTCGTTTTTGGAAAATGATTGATTTCACTCAGAAAACCTCCACCTCAGGGTTTTACAATTAGCACGCCATATTCTGCACCTTGGAGAGCATTTTATAGTTATTGGGTGAAGTCTACCCAGAGTTAAAATGGGAAAAACAGGGTAGTAATGTGGGCAAAGGGATCTAATAACGCTTGTTGTGTATGTTTATATATTCAGTATTGGTGAGGAGTCAGCGCAGATAAGCACGTTGTGTGTAGCCCTGCCAGTATAGCTGTTTTTCTCCACAGACCTCATCAATGTGTGTTGCATTCATGCATCAATTTTTCCAGGTACAGTGTCCAGCCCCAGGTAACCAAGGCAACCACCTGTGAGTTAAGTGCTGCATATGGAAGGCTTTCAGTTTGAAGTTCAGCTGCCGTGTGCAAAATGTGGTTACCCAGTGAAAAGAATCTCAGCCAGAAGGCGACGGAGACATGCAGCAATTGACTTTGTTTTGACACTTCGTGATAAGTAAAAGTAAAAGGAGTGAAAGCATAAGCAGGGATAATTCGTTTAGCTGTGCACAGATGTCAAACCCTACGGGAGGAGTAACTTGTGTTGCATTCCATGTGTGTTTGACTTTGTGAACTATGTGCCACTTCTCAGGCAATTATCACGAGCCAGGTGAGTGTTCAACCTACAAGGGTACGATTGCCTCATCCTAATTAGCATAATACTGAAGGAGGAACAAGTCCGGATAGTCCTGAACTTATCTTTAAGGGCATAGTAATAAAAAACCCCCACATTGTTTCATTCATTATTCTTATAACACTAAAAACTTTAACACATTCCAAACTTATGCCAATTAATGACTACCTGTCAAGCAGCAAACATTTGATAAATAGTTATACCTATAATGAAGTTGTAAGCAGATGCAAGGACATCCTAAATGTTACTTAATGGACATTATTTATCATATTTTATGGGGATGTATTTTTCATTATTACAGCTGTGTTTAACTATATTGTTATTCACTGTCTGTTTACACACAAGCCTCCACTTACTAGTGATCGCATACTTGTTATCCAGCACTTTAAAGTTTAAGTACTGCGAGTGAACATAGCAAAAGTACAGTGTTGAAAATACTCTGTAACAAGTATATACGAGAGTGACGTCAAGCTTCCTGTTTGTGAGCTTATCTGCATGTTTGCGCGTGTCACTTTGCATGTTACTGCAAAACATTGCAGCCGGGTCAGAAGCTTTCTCATATTATATCAAAACATGTTTCATATGCGACATGAAATAAGCAGCGAAGTAACAGGATTTTAATTCATATGAGATCAGACGCCTGCATTTGTTTTTGTCTGCAATGTTGCAATATGTAGTGGGGGCTGAATGTTGCATATGGCACCTTAAAATGACAAAGGGACTACTCAGTAATCTGAGTAATAATTCATGCATAGATATATACACTATTTCACGGCTGTAATGCATGTTTTTCATTCAAAGTTATCTATAGATTGTAATTTAGTCCTTTCTTAGTAGCAACTCAGTACTTTGTATACTTCATGTGCTCACATTCGCTCTCATCTTGTGTCATAACACCAAAAAACAATTCTGTTACCATCTACTCACTGAATCATATCCTTTCTGCTTCTCTTGAATTCTAATTGGTTTCAAATGTACCTTTCATTTCTTCCGCTGGCTGTTTTTCTAGGTTGTCTGCTTTTGTGCATCCATAGTTTTCCCACCATTGTGTTCATATAAAGTCGTTATGACAGCTCGATTGAGGCAGTAGCAATCACAAGTGTGGCAACCATCACAACACCTTAATCAAGATGGAAAAGCTGTAGAGAGTATTATCCTAATATGACCCAGAATTTAATACACTCCGAGGTGATAAGGCTTGGGGACCTCTCTTTGAGGACAGTATCTACAGAGTGGATGTGTGCACCACCTGCACAAACTGCTGATAGCCACAGAAGCTCCAGAAAGGTCACGCTGTTTCTATAACGTGTCCATCAAGTGCTGATCAAACGACTTGCAATGACACTTCCTTACCTACTGCGGTGTGAGCTAGATATGACGTGACATTTAAGTGAATTTGTCCTTCAGAATACACAACCTTTACATGGAAAGTTTACATCATGTCCCCTTGCCAATTTCACGGACAACCCATTGTGCATTATCAAATTATCTAATCTGAATCTCATTTACCGTAAAGGTTTCCTACTTGGCTGTTATTTTCTGGCATTTCTGTCGCACATGTTCTGAGCACACAGGAATATCTGTTTACATTATTCGCTGGAGTGGCGTGGCTTTGACCTTTGCCCTCCTCTCCATTAGCTGCAGTGCTGCTAATCTAAGATTTATACCTTTTCTATCACAACCCTCGGCAAGTTACTCCAGATGAGAGTCAAAGTTTAAATGCTAGAATATAAATGTTATTCTGTTGACACATGAACCTTATTATGAAAGTAGCTCCTTAAAAAAAAAAAACAGGAACGATTTCAAACTGTGACCACAGTGCCATATGTTTTGATATTGTTTGTTCTCGGCGGTTGTAGCAAGGAGAGTGCGCCTCAAGTACTGCGGCGTGTTGCATTCAAGCCTGCCTCTTTCAAGCCCTCCTGCATTCTGAACCAGTTTACTGTTCCTCATTAACATTTTACTGTGGTGGGTGACCCTGCCATTCATTTACAGACAACTGCTTCCTGACAATGTTTTTTTTCCCTTCCTCTCAAAGGAGAGCAGCCCATTCTCTCCAGAATGTTAATGCCTTGTAAATCCAGAAGTGAGGACAAGTTGAGAGGGAGCAAACTACCTTCTCTTCTTTTGGTGAGCGTTATTAAAAAATTCAATTAGGGTGCTGAACCATAGACAAAAAAACATTGCCTTCAGTGTCGGTGTGCTTTTTTTTTCTCTGAGAACACAAAGTCGTTTTCTCTCAGCTGAAAGGCAGACATTTGCCAGGTTTGTACTTGGCAGAAGATCTAGGCGACACAAAAAGGATCGATTCTCAGTCGTCTGCAGGGTGAATTTAGAATCAATGTCTGTTCTGGGACAGCTGCAACAATAGAAAAGGTGCACACATCGATAAAGATGTCTGCTTGTGAATTCCTGCGGATTGAGTCATCGTCAATATTTTGATTTTCTTAATATGTGCAAAATGACTTGAGATCAATCATTGTTGTGATCATACAAACGCAGAGCACCGTTTTTCTATTTCTATGACATACTTGTTAACGACACATACAACTGATTTTGAGTGTTTACCTTTGATACTACTTTACACTTCTTTATTACCACATTTCATAGGATAATATTGTACTTTTTACTCCGCTACATTTGTCTGACAGTTATAGTTAAGAGTTATTTGAACAGGCTTTACCTACAGAACATAATACTCAACGATACCGTGCTGTGAGCTTGAATTAGCTCCACTGGCTAACTACAACAAAAACAAGCTCCACACACAGAGATGAATCAATAAAAACAGTCTTATAATATAATACATTATAATATAACACTGACAGGAGCTATTCTGCTCCATAATGACTGCATTTACCAGCTGAACACTCTCCATGTGAAATGGTGGCATAAGGAAATGTTTGCATCAGCGTTAACTTAATGCAGCTCTGGTATGGTGTTACGAGAGTGAACAGTAAATACAGTCACATGAGGTTTAAAACAGTAACACAGGATTATAAGCATGCATTATTTCTGCCACTTACATTAAAATATACTTTAAGAGGAAAACAATCATAGAAGAGCCCTAAATGGCTATTGCTGAAACAAAAGCCAGCTATTACAAGCAAGATTTGATTTTAATGAATAACTCACTGATAATTCTCCTGTACTTCAGATTTCACTTGAAATGGGCGATTTTTAAAGTGTGACTCTGCCACTTTTGCGTGAGTAAATGATCTCCACAGCTGCATGCAGCCTCCTCTTAGTCAAGGACAACATGATAAAACCCAGCCTTTGCTGACTCACAGAGCAATCACACCTCTCGCTTCCCTGGTCTCCTCAGCTGCACATGACGAGCGCAGACCCGACAGGTTCAGCCGATCGATCAGACGTTTTACTATTTCCATACAACAGATCAATGCACAATAGTGGCATGTTGTTCACAGGTATGCAAAGGGACGCAGTGAGCAGACCTCCCTCCAGATCAAAGTCTGCACTTTGTTTTCACTTTCAGTTTGCGGTGCAACACATTACCCTCAAGCAGGTAATGCATTCATACTGTCAACATCACCTTGGGAGCAGAAAGAGAAATTACAGCTGTGCTGCTTGAAAAACTTTTTCATAACAACGTGAAATTCATGCACAAAGTATATTGAACTGTAGAATGTTTATGGCACTGCTATAGGCCATGGACAGCCTCTTGCCATGCTGCCCGTGCTATATCTTTCTCTCCTGTTAGGTACTGTGCACAGGTTTTTGGTTTTTTTTTGCAATGTTTCTTTTTAGCTTGGGCAGCTGCTGACCAGGAGGCATCCTGCGGCACCTGTATTAGATAAAGTCGAAACAAGGGTCGGTGGTGATTGGCTCATACATCCATACTTGATAAAAGATAGCATCTCTCTTTTTCTCTCAGTCTCCCGCCATGGGCCAGCCCCCTCCTGTTTCCTCTGCCTCCTAAACCAAATCTCCCTCCAGGGGGATGTCGTCAGGCAGCCTGTTGCTGGGTAACCAAAGACGATTGTGGGTCAGCGAAATTATCAGTTGAATACCAACAACAACTCCTCTGCCCTCAGTGTGAATAATGATATCAAACCTAGATATTTCTAAAATATGGTTTCACCTTTTTTTGAGCACAGATGTGTTAATAGTCCTCTCGATGTTCTTTACTCGTGCTATTTTCTCAGTTTTGAGTGTCAGCTCTTTAAATGTTAAAAAGTGTTATTTTACTATTATAAAAATGTGATTTGCAACTCTTGGTTACAGCTCATTGTCAAATAACTGGGATATAAGTACGGATGTGTAACGTCAACATATCGTTTGTGAATAAATAACTTGTCATAATGCAAGAATATAAAAAGAATCTGTGATTACGGCGTTAAGATAAATGATTTAATGAATCACAAATGAGAGTGAAACAAAACCTTAAGAGAGCATCTGCAGTCATTTCTAAGATCTAAATACTTCCAGAAATAATGTGCCGTTATTTGGTTTATGAAGCTGCAGTGAACCAGTTTCCAATCAGCTCTATCCAACTGAGATATGAAGCAACTTTGGCAGTCATCCATCTGTGAGCTGTTTAACACATGTCTAGCTATTTTAGAATGAGAGCTTAAAAATTAATGGCTTTAAATAAATTTGGGTAAAATATTATACTGAGCCACTGAGTATATTAATATCGGTTATGTCTGAGGGCATCAATTATTGATGATTGCATTCCTAGTGGTTGGGTCAGTACCAGATGAATAATTCTGGCATTCACAATGCACATCTACAATTATAGGGCTGAATTGGAAAGGACTGCCAAAAAATGAGCGAACGTATTCTCTCTTTTCATGAAACACATTTCACAGCTCCGAGCTTTGACAGAATAGATTCCTGTAACTTCTCCCAGTTCATTGGCCTATGTAATCGAGTTAAGGTGGTCGACGCGTACCCTTATTCAAGTATTGCTCTGCAAAATCTTTGTATGAATAAATGCACATTGTACTTTATTCTGATACTGACTGACATAATACAGTGGTAATTTTACACCAGTGACTCAACCATTTAGGCACATCCTGTCGACTGCAAATTTACGCATTTGCTTTACCATGTTTTCATAGTAGAAAGAGAAAAAATAGCACTAGTTTTGGGTCGGTTTGTAAAATCTGAGTAAACCCAGTTTGAGTCTCTTAAAATGATTATTTTTATGACTGGAAGCAGGGCCACAGCCAAGCTTTTAGAAATACTGAGGTCATGGATTGAAATCCTCCCACAGCTTGAGTCCGACAGAAAGAGTTTCTAAAGTTATCGGCTTCATTTAAATTGAAATTCTTTTGGAAATCAACAACCGCTTATCAAGTCCACACAACTGAAAAAAACAACAAACTAAAATGATATTTTCAAAAATATGCCTCCAATTTCTCTGTATTTGCAAACTAATTACATCTTTTCAGGAATTTTTGTATGAAATTATTATGAAATTATGGACTAACGTGTTGGAGATGAAGGTAGAAATGCTGTTTAAAAACCTTTCTAAATGCATCCGGCAATAAAATTATGCACAGGCATGACATCATGATAAACACAAAAAAGATTACTCCTTTACCAACCCAAGAACCAGTCAGCTATGTACACCCAGTGTTTTACAGTATCCAGTGTAGCCAAGATGTCCTCTTCAGTGCACTCATTCATGTTTATAGACTCATAGGAACTTGACACACAAGAATGGAGTTTGCTAATCTTTGAACGAATCTTTGGATATCTGCATATGAATGCATACAAATATGCTAGAGCTAAACTGTCATCTGAAAATTGACAAGGTGTTCTGAGATTGTATTTCAGCCAATGCCCTTTTGCTCTGAGCTGTCACCTGCGTGTAACCAAAGCATGCTCAGGCATGACTGGTTGATACTACTTGGACTACAATGGACTACAATATGGAACCCCGAGTTCTTATGATTTTTCTATTGCCTACACAGCGTGCATTGATATGCAGATATCTGTTTATAGAGCTTAACCACTTAACAACTGTATGCATGAACTCTTCTCAAGACCACACTGTAAGCTAGTGCACTGAGCTTAGTGCTTTAGCCAGGGTTGAATGGCATGCAGACGCAAACAGCTTGATGCTGGAGCCAAGGGAAGGACCGGTGAATCATCTGCTGATCCACTTCAGCATTCTAATCAAGGGCCTTAAATTGGTGATCCAATCCATGAAGCCGGGCTCAGCCAAGCGCAAACGGTCTGAGACACGTGACTGAAGCCATTTGAATAGAAATGGCCCCGGCTCGGCAGCAGGCCACTGCACCCAACATCAATGTATTAGAAACGATTGTGCTATTTACCCCACAAGATCCACTTTGCTTTCTTTCTAATGCCGCTTTAGTTGGGCACATTTGGGTCAACCGTTTAAACGCTTTCACCTCGTTGAATGAGTGTGTTAACAAAGCGCTTCTGTTTCTTCCGGCACCCAATCCAAGAAAGAGGTTGATAAAAACCTCCTCAAATCAAGGCCATTTTTATATTTGGACATGCTGCTGTAGTCATCACACAATGACGACAATGTTGGTTGAGTTCCCTGGAGGAAATCTAAATCCAAAGCACAATCTGAGTTTGTGCTTTGGATGCTGTTTTGTACTTTGTTGCTGCTGAGGAAAAAAAAAAGATGGTGGTTTAAATTCCCCTGAGTAGATACCAAGATTAATGAGGCTAACTGGAGTTTTTTTTTTATTGCGACCAGACCACAAACCACCAGGACTCTGAACTCCTACCCACTAATTACTTTGCCGGTGTGTGTACACATTTGTCTGTGCGAATGTGCATTCCTGAGCAAGCGTACGTGTGTGTGCATGCTTTAATGTGTGCTGGGCCACATGGACAAGTGTGTGTAAGCAGGAGAGGAGAGTGAGCAAAAGAGAGAATATGATAATATTTGTCTGAGTCAATGAGTTACTCACCAGAGTTGCTCAAAGCCTCACAGCTAAAGCGTGGGAGGCTCTACTTGTATGTGTTTGGTATGTACAGTATGTACAGATGGGGATATGGATGTGGTATGTGTATTAGTGTGTGTGTTTGTATAAGTGTGGGGGTGGGGGGGTTGAGCAGGGGCCACTGCTTGGTGAAGCTGAAAGAGGAGAGATGACATGCTGTCAGTCTGAGTTGACGGTCACCGCTCAATGCTTTAGCGCCTCCTGACACTTTCTATTCAGACCAGGGAGACCGCAGAGCGCCTCCGGCATGCCGAGGGATCCCGCCTTTTAATTGAGCCTTTACCCAAGATTCATTTCACTCTCCACCTAGGGCCTCACTGGGAGCAGACAAAACCATGAGAGTGACAAAACTGGGCCTCACATTGTTCGGGCTTAGAGGCTGGTGAAACCTAGACCTACATAAAAAAGTTAACCTTTAGAGACATTATCCCAGTTTCACAGGCACTGAAACCTCACTAATCTGGACCTCTAGCATATGAAAGTCATTTTATATGCAGGAGACCCCATTTTAATGTAGTAAGACCTCCATTAACCAATATAGCGATATGGTTAGAGTAAGATCCCCTGAGTCAAAAGATATTCTTGATAAAAGGCAAATAAAAGGATGAGATGACCTTGTGCAAAATACCCAAATGCTATAACGTGGCAGGAAGATTTAAAAGATGTAAGAAAATGTGTGTTTTTGTCAGTCTGTACCAGTACTGGATCAAGTATTGACAGAAAATGAATAAAACAACAGAAAAAAAAAATCATTATTTCATAACATGTCGGTAATTTTCCTATAATTTTTTATTAGGAACTTTTCTAGAAATAAGTCATTTCATCCAGATTATGAGGAAATGTGTACAATTAGTAGAATTCCAATCAGTTAATGCCAATTAATTATTACCAAACTCTGTATTCTTGTAGTCAGTCTACAGAAGGTCAACTGAACACATGAAACGAGGACGAGAAATTTGTCTACAGGCATGTGAGCAATTCAACGAATATGAAGAATAACTAAGAAATAAATAATGAATGAATAATTACTTGGGTTAAAACAGATCAGTTCTTTCAAGGAAATTATAATTTGTATGTATAATTAGCTCCAAATTAGATGGTTCTTTCCAGGAAAACTTCAAGGATGTTGTTATGAAATGTAAGATAAAGAGTTGCGGGTGATTTCTTAGCACAGGAATACAGAACATTTGTAGGTTCAAGCTTTTTTTTATTCCACTGTAAATTGAATATGCTTGGTTGTTGGAGTGTTGGTTGGACAAAACAGTTCAGAAGTCACCCTGGGCTATAGGACATGATGAAAAACTTCCAAAATGCCAAGAGATAATAGAACTAATTATTGGCTGCATCCCTAGTTTGAATGTAAAATTGAAAGCAAACACCAATCCCCACATCATACATGCGGCGATACCGACATGCTTATCTCTCGCTGAAGAAATATTCTCCCTCTGATAATTACCTTCATCACACCCTACACTGATTAACATTCCATAAAGTCGCATTAAGCCACGGCCCATTTCAGAGGTGCAATCACATGGAAATCCTTACAGACTGTGAGCAGGAATAGATGGATGACGCGTAGTTTTGCCCTCGTGTTCTTATGTAACTTCGCTTCAAAAAGAGAACCGGATCTCTATGTGACTTAATCTCCAAAGTCTGTTTTTGACAGTGGAGACGAGAAACCACAGAGAGCTCTAGCAGGCCTCATTAGCACCAGCTGGAAAGGAGGGGCCTCACCTGCTGTGACAGATCTTCTCAGACCTCTCAGAGCAAACAATGTGCTTCATTATTCTCCTCCCACAGTGGCTCTGCTGGTCCAGTGTGATGACTGGCTGCTAGAAAAAGGATGACATACATAGCTAAATGAACTTTGTCCTACAGAGTCATGCAATCTAACATAACAGCTTAACAGGAGGTAAGAGTAAACAAGCAATTTTGAAAATATTATTGAAATATATTGAAAATAAAAACTTTTGTAGACATTGTGTTATAGAAATGAACCACTGAAACATTGGTATGAGTAGACGTTTCCTTCAAAATGAGTCAATCAGATCACCTGCGCCTGTAAAGACTGTCGTGGGCAGATGGACAAAAGAATAAAGTGTGGAGTGAACAGAATGAATTAAGAGTCCCCCTTCGCCCTCTCTTCAGGTGGTCAGACTTGTTGAGCAGTGATTTTAAGACTGGATGAAATAAATAAATCACTCGTTGACATTTTTTTTTTTTCCCCCTTTTCTGGACAGGAGCAATTTCCCCAGTGACAGACAGCTCAATAGTCATCCCTGTCTCTGTGTCTCAGTGTGTGTTCTGACTCCCTGCCTGTTAATAAGCAAACCTCCCCAAAGGCACAGCTGGCTTCTCTGTTTGCCTTGTTACCAAGGTCTGTCCTATCAATACTAAATTTAATGGAGCGGCCAGGAAGCGAAATGCACATCGCTGGACTTTTGGGTTTATATACTGTATACTGCAAATATACTATATAATAGGAAAATATAAATATACATGCAGCTTAATGCAATGTGCACAATGGCCCTGTAGTGACTACATACTGGCTATGAATATATTTCCCCACAGGACAGTACCTCTGTGAGGCTGTACCTAAGGTAAAACTGTGCTCTGAGCTAAAGGCTAATGTCAGGATGCTAATATTCCCACAATCACAGTGACAGTGTGAATGTGCTGATGTTTAGAAGGTAGTATTGATGTTTGCTGGGTTATTTTAGCATTTTCTCACACTAGCATTAGCTGTTAGCGCTAAACATGCAGCTAAGGGTGATGGGATGTCAGTAGTTTGGCAGGTATTCTGTTTTAAATCGAAGAATTGAAATTCAGTAAGGATAACAATAGATATCATCACCAAAATGAGCCGGATTTATCCTCTGCAGCCAGTGATTGTTTGTGTTGAGTTCATTGCACTTCATCCACAATGTCTTGTGGTACACTCTGCAGTGCGTTAGACCAACTGACCATAACAACACTTCAGTCCCTACAGTCATGCTGCTAGCATTGCTCAAAAGTAGAAGTTGTCTTACATTCAAGGACTAGGTATTTACAAATCCACAGCAGCTGATGTTATATTTACAAGGAACAAATACCAGCTTCCCTTATACTCCAGAGGGGCCCTGTTAGTTAGTTAGAAAGTTAGTCAGCCTCAACAATGTTGGGTAAGCGTGGTTGAACCTATTACAGATTTTTTTTTCTCCGGGTCTCTATCTATATCTTAACCACAGAAACAAACCACTCTTAGACACTTGGGCACAGTAGGTCCCAAAAGACAAGAAGTCCTTATTTAGTCCCAAGAGCAATTAGTTGTTCTGTTAAGCTGCCAGTGTTTATCAGATTGTTATATAAGGTGTTATATAAGTTACAGGTGCCTTAAATTTCCCTTGGGATCAATAATTCATATCTATATGTGACAATGCAAGTCTTACTGAGGTAGGGTAGTATTAAAGCCTCATAAAGGAAGCCTTTTCTGTGTTTGTTTTGGCTGATAAAGAACTAAAAACATTTAGATTTTGTGGGCACTTCAATAGGTGTATGATTGGACTACATTATTATGAAGGATGCAATGTAGTCCATGATATTGCAAGTACAGTGCAGTCTTCAAAATGACCACAGACTTATATCAACGTGTGTTCGACACAGAAGGAAGCTGTAAATTATGTTTTACAAAACTATTTATTTCAGGACTCTTAGGCTTTGTTGTAATGTAGAGATGTTGCATATGTGCATGACTAATTGTATTTCATGATATCATTTAGATCTATATTAAAAAGAATTGAAGTCTGATATCATTAACACTGATGTAATTCACCAGCAGGCACAAACTGCTATAAAAGTAATTGAATTTGAAGGACTTGAGTCTAAAAACTGTATATATTAATTTGGAGAGTTTCCTGGAACTGATGAAGACAGATGATCCCATTTTTACAAATGTTATCTCCCAACCAAAGGTTGTGCAACGGCTAATTACTTTATTATAATGTAATAATATTATAAGTTTTACTTTCATTTCAGTGATCATTTTGCAAAAGTGAGTGTCACTCTCACAAATGGTATTCCACTCTGTAATGAAACTTTCCTCTTTTCAATAGTACAGAGTTTTTGGTGTGAAGATTTTTCATTATGATGAGTCATGAGGACGAGCTGTAAATGGTTGCTTCTGGCAGCCTGAGGTGCTGAGACAATTCATGAGGATATAGCAGTGCTTTTTCTGCTAACAGAAACAGCAGGTGTAGCAAAATTCCCTTTTCCTTCATTTTAGCCGATTTTTCAAAAAAAGAAGTTCCCTCCTCCTCCTTCTCCCACCGCTACACCTTTGTGATTCCTACTCAATCTCACAAAAACGACACACAAACAGAGGCAGGAATGAATGCATACCCGCATGTATACAGTTGAACACGTATACACAAGTGCTAGCTTTGCATCAGTATATTGTATTACCATACGTATGCGACTTAATTGGTTAGATTCACTCCTTGACCTCCTAAACTCAACTTAATCCTTCTTCTAAAGTTAACCTTAAACCTAAATCCTGAGCGTGATTTAATCCCTCAAAGAATCCCTGAGAGGACATTTAAAGCTCACGAGAAGAAAAATAAAACAGCACGCACACACACACACACACACACACACACACACACACACACACACACACACACTTGTGTTAATGTTTACAATGCGGCATGGAGGTGAGGATGATCTTTGCTGAGTGTCCCTGCCACTGCAGTGATCTAGTGTCCTCAGCTGACAGCGGTGTGAAGCTGCCAGGCTGCCCGGCTATCCTTGAGACGCTGCCCATCTCTACGGAACTCATGCCAGTGGACATTAGTCTCGGCCCCATCCCTCTGTTTGGGATTTATACCCATTAATAATTCATTCACTGTGGCGGACTTATGAGCCCCCCCTTTTCCTTACTGCACCGCACCGGTCCATTTACACGCTCCAAAATGACGTACATTGGGAGTAATGCGCAGAGCCGCTTCAGTGGCCATAGCATTTAAGCTGAAAGAAAGGAAAGGAAAAAGATAGAAAAGTCCCTCTTACTTGCTTTCTGTCTTCATCTCCCTTCTCTCACACACACACACACACACACACAGGGTTGCTAGGCTACACCACAACTAATCACCGGGAAAATTATCTTCTTTCAAAACCATATCTATAACTTGTTCGAGGACATAGAGTATTTACCCTGCAGTTTAGATTGAAGATATGGAAAAAAATGGAATTGTAAAGCAAGCAGGAGGGTTGTGTTTATGAATATACTTGTGTCCAGTGGTTAAGGATGATTTAGTTGACAATACGCCTAAATAAATCACCAATTCGGTGCTTATCGGTGTTCTCAAATTGAAGTTTAATATCCTCTGCTCCCAGCAATTTCCTACATCCTCGAGCCCTGTGCACTGCCAACCAGACACCCAGGACTTGCATGGAAATCTTTCCCATCACCGTTCACCACCTCTGAGGGAGAAGATTATGAAGATTAGATTTGCCTTAAATAGATTTTTTATGGCAGCCAGAAACAATGCTATCTCGGAGTCACTCTATATGCAATTCACTCTGCCGAATGCCTGACAAAAGGCACTCGCCTTTCATTGTGCGTGAAGCATGGCTTTGTGTGCTGGTGATTGAATCTTGCAGGGGAAGTAATGGCAAATGTTATGACCACTGACGTAAGGGGATGGAGACTAATACGGTTCCCTGCCTTCCTCAGCAAACCACAAGTCGACGCAATCTGTCTGCAGGACATAAAAATGCTACAACTGCAATGAACTGCTGTTGAGGCTGCACCACATGGTTTGTACGCGGGCATGTGTGTGTCAGTGTGTGTGAGGGTGTAAACACGATCATGACGTGCACATCAACACGAGGGCAGATGTGCTGAATGTTTGTGTAAATGTATTTCAGGCTTCAGCGCACGAAACTCTATCAACTCTAATGGGGGTTGGGATTTTATTTCCACAACAAGTGAATATAAATTGGTTTTAAAGCAACATCATGCAAGAATTGGTATTTCTTTGCAGGACACATACAGTTTCTATACTGTCACCACTGTCTTAAATACAGAAAGCTCTACACACGTATTTGTTCTTATTACATTGCTTATGATCAAAAACTAGTGAGTTGACAACTTTGCAAACACTGAGCAAGTGCAAAAACACAATGTGACTGAGTAGGTCAGTTAATATTACTTACTGGCCCAACAGAAAGAAATCACAGCGCTTGCCAAAGCGTAAAAAGCCAGTCTGAGATTTACTCTTGTCCCGCTCTTCTTTACTTCTTCAGTCAATGCTGTATTTGGTCTGGTGCTGCACCCTGCTTAGCTGCACCTTTGCCTCCAGTCTTCAAAGCTCCAAGTCTGCATGGCTACCTAGCTAATTAGCTAATGGCAGCAACAGTGGTTACTTCAACAACAAGTAAAGCCATTTGTCCAACAGGATAAACATTACAGAGCATTATTAAAAGGAAAGACTTCATGGGAGGGGTCATTTCTGCTAAACACAGAGAGAGCAAATGACCAAATCAAAAAGGCATAACTGTCCCCATTGCAAATCAGTGTGCCATCAAAATCATTTTTAAACTGACATTTTAAGAAAAAATACCTATAACTAATGTTGCTTTAGACACACACAGCATTTCCTTGTGACTTTCTGTTTGGAGCATCTAAGATTAGTTAGTTTAAAGTTATCTGAAAGTTATTTAGCTTCTGTACACTTGGTCTCATGCAGTCTTACCTCTTAGAAATGACACTGCTGATTTCAAACAGCAGATATGTTTTGATAGAAACCGGCTGGACCACATGTGTTATCAGTAAAATGAAGAAACATTTAAATGGATCTATAAAGTCACAAAATGTTCAGACTGTGTGTATCTGCTGAACGTTTCCCAGATTATGTATTGGATTTGTTTTCCCACAATACCTTCCATATGCATGAAATACTTGTACCATCTAAAGCATGATTAATGGTTTTTGTAGTTAAGTTTAAACACTTGGTGAATCTAGGGAACAATCATAGTCTTGTTTTTTTCTTGGATCCCCAAACCAGACCTTTTCCAAACTGTTTGAATGTTTTTAATTAATTAAATAAATTTGTATGAGGCTGATATGTAAAACGATTTTCATCTACATGTTTATGTGTGCAGAAAAAAAAAATCGCTCGGCACATAATTTGACTAAAACGCCTGCTTTTCAGAACTATTTTAAATTTCGCAAATCAGTCAGCAGCAACCACATAACTAAATTAGAGCCAGCAGAGTATATCCACAGCAGCGCACTAAAGTATATTCACACAATGCACACTATGCTTCTAGCAATCTAAATTCACATAAAGCACATTATATTTGCACTATATCACACAAAGCATAACATGGATTTACAATGGTTTATGTTTGTGATTTCCTTTCTGAGGAGCAGTGCGTAAAATGTTGGGTTTCATATGTTGAAGATCCTGATGTATTGTGCTCTAATTTACTTCACAGTCACACAATAACATTCAATAGTGCACCTCTAATTGGATGTGGGCTGTTTCCTGCTCCCTCCTCTTCCATTCCTTCCCTTCCTTGTTCAGAGCCATGCTCATCTGCAGAGTAAGTATTTATCAAATTGTTTTCATTGCTGGCCTGGAAATCAAATATTACTCAGTTATGACCAAACAATCAGATCAGTCAACAGTGATCAGCAGACATTTAGAGGATCAATCAAATCAGCATGACCCCACGTAGCTGTGCCCAAAAACAGTGAAAAAGGTGTTATCTCTATAAATATTGGCTTTTATTGAACTGTGTGAAGAGTTACACACTCACTCACACACACACACACACACACACACACACACAACAAGACATAAGCACTTTCACTTCATATGAGAGTACAGTTTGGTTGTTTCTCGTCCCCTGCTTCTCATTAATCTCTTTCATGTTCACATGTGTAAATACCCTATTGGCTGTGTTAATCTTTATAAGTGTTTGGTTGGCTTTATTTTTTCTTTCATGCTTACAGGGATTAAAGCAAAAAGAAGAACTTCAGTCACATTCCTAATCTAAGATTTGTCTTTGATACAACAAATATCACAATATGTAAAATTATGATAATTTGGCACCAACCCACATACAACCATTGCTGCTGTTCTTTAATCAAACTATCAAGTTATATAAAATGGTTCAGTCACTTTTTAGTCCTCCAAAAAACTAATCATCTACATAATAACAGTGGAACTGGTATTGCTGAACTCAATGGGCTGCACTCTCTGCTGCCAGTGCCCTCAGGTTCACAAGGCTCTGACGATTGACTGGTAAGAGTTTCAGATGAATAATTTGTTATTTTAAAACATTTGACTGCATCAGCCTCCGAGTGCTTCAACCTCTTCTTTCTGTGCTTCATATTTTTTTCTCTTTTTGTTTGTCTATCCTTCTCCACTCCACTCCATTTATCCTCTTAATCTTTTAAAGGTACCCACCTGACAGAGACGGTAAAGGGGTGGGGCCCAGGTAAAGTAACAGTGGAACTGGATCAAAAGTAAGTGGCTGGGAGAGACAAGCTGACAGATGTATTACCCAACTGCAGTAGGCTGGCTGGTAACGCAATTGGGCCAGTCATCCACACAGCACTTAATCAGGTGTGGGCTGGGGATATCCAAAAATATAAATATTTTGCATTGAACTGGCCCACACTGACAACCAGCCCACCCGGAAAACTCACGGAGGTCCAGATGGCCAGTTCATCATTGCACTGATCACATACATGGCCTGTCTGCACACCAATTGACAGAAATCACTTTAATCCCTGTGCTTATCCCATTCAAACAGTCTTTGTTAATTGACAAGTGTGTAGGATTTGGAGGTGTCTATCTGCAAGGTTACAACCAGCTGCATTCTCCTCCACTGACAATCCTTCTCCAAGCACGTAGGAGAAGCTACGGTGGCCTGGAAAAACACAGTAAACCCTCTCTACAGCAAGTGTTTGTCTTCTCCGTTCATAGTTCTGATTCATAGTAACAGGTGATTATACACTAGGGGAAATGTAATTATGAGTACTGCTGTTAGATGTTGCTAATAGATCCCTTCAATGGTGCAAACTGAAAACTGCTTTTAGTGTTGTATCAGCCCACTGAGCTACAACAGACCAATACAGATGTCACTGAACATTAAAATTGATTGGCTATAGTTAGCCCAGCGACATGTTGGCATTGTTTATGGTCATATCATCAGAAGTAGCGACCGCAAAAGTTGAAGTCCCATGGCGGTAGCAGGTCTAAAGCATTATTCATATGTTGCAGTGGTGGGGCTGTTTATTCTGTCCCTCTGGAGCCCAACTGTGTCAGTAACAGAGGTGACTGGCACAACACCTATTTTCTATCCGGGTGCTCCTATGTTGGATGGTTCACTGGAGGCAGCATGGTTTGTTAGTGTCCTGTGGAGACAGAGACAGGTAGACAAGAGCTGGGGAGACGTAATGACCCCCACCATCAATGACTAAGCCCCACCAGCAGCTCTGCATGGCTGAGAAAGTACACCTGATATTAATGACAGCCGAGCTATAATAACCACCGCCGCCTCTCTCTCTTCTGTGTCACTGAAAAAGTCAGGTGGACAGGCTGCTGGTGTGAGTGCCAAGCGCGTGTGTGTGTGCGGACATGTGTGTCTGCACCTGCGTCACCCACACACACATGTCCACCATGTATGCTGGGAGTTTTCACTATTTTTATCCATTTCTATATTTTTTTTTTTTGTGTTGAGGCAGAAGAAGAGTTTCAATATATTTTTTTTTATTCAGATAAAAACTGAAAAAGTTTTAATCTCACTGGTAATGAATTTTAAATCTTTGCTGATAGAAGACACATGAAGAGGTTTCTGCATAGATGAAAACATGTCAACAGCTGTTCACTGCCGGGTTGTTAGATTCATATTTTTATATCTACAAGTCCATGCTTGCTTATTGTTTTGTCTTTGGCATTGGCGTCTTTGTTAGGCGAAGCTGTTCAGCTTTGTTGTACAGCTAAATTTGACATCTCTGATTTGTTTCCTGGCAGTATTCTGGTTGGTTCTGACATACATGCTGGAATAGACAAAGAATGCATTTTCATTTAATTTGAATTTAAGAGGATAATACATCAATATGAACATATAATTTGATTTTGCTGGCAAGTTTCAAATGTTTTCAAATGCAAAGGTTAGAGGAAGGGTTTTATTCCTCGTCTTGTTGACAGCTGGATGAGACGATTGATACTGTGTTCATGTCAGCTGGCCTGGCTAAAGTGTGTTTTGGTTTTAATCAAAAGTATTTCTTGTATGTAGATTATCCGTCTGCAGAGCACTTCTGTGCACTGTTCCTGCTGGTTGCCTGACAACGTCACATTGGCTCTGCAACTGCTTGTTGTCTACTGAGGAATAGATTCCCAAGACATCAAACTAGCCTTTTGAGTTTCATGTTTAATTAATGGAAACCAAAGACCAAACAAACCATTTGCTCTATTTGTAGAGCCAAAGATGAAAAAACCATTTTTGTGAAAGCACTTTTCAATGGACTGTAGTTTTCCTAAAAGATTTCCTAGTGTAATGAAAAATCCTGAACTTTTTCTTGAACAAGCAGATATTTTAAAAAGTTTGGTGTCGTCATAACAAAAGAAGTATTTGCAGATTTTATTTCTGTATGGTAAGATGATAATAAACGATAATTAAAGTAAGAAAAAGGGGGAAAACTGTCTGCATCCATTTTATTTGACCTCCCAGGTGTCATTTAAGTCATGTCCAGTGTCCCGCTGTGAACACATCACTAACTGTAGGTTGAACAAGGATGTAGGTCTGCCTAATAATGAAGTCATGAAAAATGATTGTTAAGACCAACAATACAAATAACCACCGCTTACTTCCCAGGAGGGGTTTCTATTTCTTTGATTAGACGAATAAAGTAAGTTGGTGCCATGCAATTAAGATAACTAGCTGTTAATTGACTGAAACCTCACCAGAGGACGTAGATTGTGAAGTAACCTTCAAGCGTGCACATTCATGTGACTGAGTAGTCTTCTTTTCTTTTTAAAGTTTTAATAAATGTCAGAATCACACTGAATGCTTCCAAGTTCCTGAAGTAAAACATAGTTATTGTTGAACACAGCAGTTACAAAGACCGTCCAAAGATGGAAAAATGAGGTGTTCAACCCTGAATCCCCCTTCGGCAGCCAATATCACGATTCAAAGATGTGGCATTGTAATGTCTGTAAAAGACTAAACTTGCAGCTTAAAGCTGCCAAAAAAAGTTCAAGAACAATAACGTACATCCCCATGTAGCTCACTGTCTTCTAGATAAATCAAGCAAAGCCCAGAAGCCTATGATTACCCTAAACTCAAAGAGTTCATTACTTCAAAGAAGAACCTCATTAGTTTAGATTTGCCTTTCAAGTTCACTTTCTCTCAGGATCCTGACTTTAACTGTTAATTACTGTTCAATTAATTAAAGAACTGGTACCTCAGAGGCAGGTGCTGATACCACATAAAACTGATCAAGTTCAGCCTATTTCCATAATTTTGAGTAATATCACTACTGGGAATACAAAAGAAAAATAATAGAGAGTATAGCCCATCGTCAAACTGATAGGGCACAGTGTGAGCAAATATTCATACGGCATTCCCGCTGTTTGATGTAAATCTTGATTAAACATCACAGTTATTAATTTCAAGGCAGACCCTGAGTGGATAGTTAATTACGCGAGCTCTGTTTCAACAAGACTTATGTTCTCCCACAATTAATCAAGGCAGTCATAAACCAGGACATATACAAGAATGCCGGCCCGCCCCTTCTCACACAAGCCAAGAGCTGACCTGCTTCAAGATTCAAGAGCTGGATTTAACTCTGAAAGGATGGAAGTATTGTGCGGGTCAAACCACAGATATGAGAGGGCGAAACAACAGTGTTAAGCTAAAACACACTGAGTTCTGAAGTTACATGTGTGCCTGAATTCAAATGAGCTTCAGCCACCTGTCAAAAAGTGCAATTTTGCCCTCACTTCAGCCACTTTCATTCCCCCCGTCACCTCGAGCTGGAGCCCATGTTGGAGAGAAGCATGTGCTGGTTTGGGAGAAAGATGTGAGCCATACTGAGAAACAAATGAATATACAGGCGTGCATGCTTGCCTGGGTGCATAGTGCCTCCGTGCACACAAGTGAGCTGCAAGCTGTCATGACGGCTTTACCTCCTCGTTTTTCATGTACAGTACTGTTGAATGTGTTGTTGCTCAGCAGGGCAGAGTGATTACGTGCAAAGATTAGATAGAGGGGGAGGGAGCTATATGCCCCAAGGAAAACCTATCATTTCCCCAAATCTCTGCATCATCAGGTGCATCACAAGCAGGACTGTGGATCAGAACCTCCCAGCTATGGGATTTCTCACTAAATCAGACTTGCTCTTCTTCATCCTTGTATTGTGACTTTAAGTCAAACCCACTGAGTGGAGCTTGCAAGGCACACAGTTCCATGTTTCTCTGTGGGGCTGCTGAAACCGCATCCAATCTTTTGTTTGCCGACCACAAGGTCTGCGGCAGATTTCCGGTGACAGGCTCGGTTCATTTGATGGAAAAGGTTTCTACATGTTCTGTGTTGAGTTGTGCAACAATCATTTCACTCCACTGATCTCAGTGACATGTCTCAGATTTGAGGCTCCGGAGGTGAAAACAAGGTGAACTCACACAGGTGCAGAAGCTGCCCCTGTGCTTTTCTACCTTTGAATGTTGGTGTCCTCTTAGTTTCCTTACACACACACACACACACACACACACACACACACAAATACACACACTGATTTTATGCTGCAACACCTGATGCAGAGTCGTTACATTCACCTAGGTGGGCACAAAATCTTTCCATGTTCGCGTCATGTTGGGTATGGAAATCTACACCTTATGTACAACAAGAAAACACAGAAACACTGATAGTAAAAATTTCATCCAATTAAAAACAAACATTACAAAATTCATATATTATACTGATAATATGAGAAAATATACTACTTTTACGCATGAAGGAGTATTTAGAGGCTACATTTACGTAAAAAGACATTGCAAATATACAAAAATGGAAAAATATCTTTTTTATATTGTTACATATTATACACTGGGATAATTATTACTGGTGAAATAATATGTAAAAAGCTGATTCTAGCTATTTTATATACCATCAGGTGGTTTAATTTGCTGTATAACAATGTATCATGTTTAAATGCTTAATAAGTACTCTAGTACCTGCAGATGTTTGTTTGGGCAAAGGCTGATGCACATCAGTGGAGAGCTGGGGCTCACTCATCTAAAGTACTGTTATTTTTAGGTGTAATGAACATCATCCATAGCTCCACTGTCTCAGCGTGTTACCTCGGGCTTCACGGCTTTGCTTTAATGTTTAGCAGTGCCGTCATTAAATTAGGGGCCTCAGTGGCTTGTCTTTGATCTGCACTGATGATGTGTTTAGAATAAGACCTGCAATTGAATAAGGGCACTGTTAAAATAGACTACAGTAACTTACTGTAGGTCTTGACTAGGATACTGCCAGAATTAAAACTGAGTGTCTTTGAATTTTGGTAGCTCAGCTGTCTGAGACCAAAACCAAGACGAGCTGGGGTCAAGTCGAGTGTCTTTGTCTTTCTGTTTCTCGTTGGATAATAGGGAAATGCTTCAAAAATCTTTTATTGAAAATAAATAGCTGAAACTGCAGTCTCAGTTGAACTCCTCTTTACCTTCAGCTTTGTGAAAGCATCAAATTGCTTCTCTTGTTTAAGTGATTTGGCATGTGACAGGCTCGAGTGTATTAATTTGATAGATTCTCAGAATGACTGCTTAAATCAAATTTCTTGGAGTTGCCTTCAGGCAATTACGGGACAAAAGTACATCACAAAACCTTTTACAGCGAGTTGAAGATGAAGCACTATTTACTAATTACCATCCACAGAGCTGCTGATTTAATTATTATATTCTGATCAAATGCATTAGTCTGTCACATAGGCAGACTCTACAATGTACTCCTTTAGAGATAAATTGAGCCACTATTAACAATTAAATCTTTAATGACCAATTGCTGCCTTCAATCAAGCTACAGCTTATCACTGTTCCTGTGACTCAGGTAATCATGAGCGTTGCTACTGCAGCTCTGTGACGCTAATTTCACACTTCAGTAATGGCCAAACCTATCTCCTCCTGCATGTTTCATTCATTCAGCCATTCAGGCCGAAGCTTTTCTTCAAAAGGGAATGTAGCCATGCGGTCACTTCACAGACAACCATACAATAGTAACAGTGCAAAGGTCAGGGCCACAGGGCTAGAACAACAACAATTCTACTGACCACGGGGCGATCAATACTTTTTATATTAGTTGTTTTGAATTCACAGTATTTCTAGATTTGATGAATATACATTGTCTATATGTCCTCAACCCCTTGACCACTTTCCGTTCCTGCACATGCAGTCCGTAGCTCTGGCCACCTTGAGCCAATGACCTCATCAACGTACAACACAAAGGAACAGGAATGACAGGCTTTTCATTATTGCCCAGCCATTGTGCCGGAGGGGGAAATCAATTATAAAAACACGACTAACAGCAAAGATAACAGCAGTGTCCTCTATTGTGTTGGAACGAGCTAACTTTTTTTTTCCTCAAGGGTCTCTTGACCAGTCCAGCATCACCTTGGTGCAATTTGCTCCCCATCTCAAATCCCATTGCCTTTTGGAATTGGATTTACCTGACTCATTCACACAGTGAATGGACTCTCCTTCCAGCAAAAAAAAGAAAAAAAAGAGAGATTCTGTGTGAAATTGCCTGAGGAGTCAGGAGGTTTTGGATTCGTCAGGTACCTCTCTCTGTCTGCCATTAACCTTCCAACAGGAAGAATGTCCTCATTACAGGGAAAGACTGGGGGCTTCTGGGGGTGGTGGGGAGTTGGAGCACGAGCTGGACACTGAAACAAGGAGGGGACATGCGAACAAGGATGGGAATTCTAGCGAAGAGAATTAATGCACACCATGAGCTGAGGGAAGAGGCTTGTGATTCATGCAGCGTCATATCTTCTTGTAATTCCACAAGTCCACGTTCCTGCACATGTTCCTTCCACAATGTGAAGCCATCGGTGATTATTTCTGAATTTACCAGTGAAACAATGCTCGGTAAGGACGTCACACTTCGGCCATATTGAAGCACAGACGCAACACAAGTACATGTTTCACTGTTTTGTCTCAAAACAAAAAAATTGCCAACAGTCAGCTGTCTTTTGAATGAACAACATAAATGAAAATAGCAAGAAGTAGGCTTTGGGCAAGCTCTGGGACCTCCACTTGCAGATGAATAGCTTCTAAATAAA
Source organism: Datnioides undecimradiatus (assembly GCA_008933995.1). Taxonomy (NCBI): domain Eukaryota; kingdom Metazoa; phylum Chordata; class Actinopteri; order Lobotiformes; family Datnioididae; genus Datnioides; species Datnioides undecimradiatus. The sequence continues at coordinate 4,735,773 of WARS01000052.1, forward strand.
ACAATGACATCCGCTCACAGCTGGAAATTAGGCCAAATCAGCATGAAAGCAAATTTACGCAGTTGCACATCTTTTTAACAGTAAACTGGTCAACTAAACTAAGAAAGCACCAGGACTGAAGAAAGAAACTGCAAAAATCTGAATGCAGCTCTGTTAAACCTCACACTCGCCACTTCGCTTAAAACAAATAAATGTTTCTTCTCCCGTTTGCTGTGGAGCAGCCTAACAATATTAAACAAAGTGCAGACTTATATAGTGTAAAGCACAACATGTTCAGGCTTATATTACAGTCAAGTTCAATTTTTCTAACTCTCATCAATGTTGGAATCATTCTACTGCAATACCACTATATTTTATTGTGCACCATAAACAGTAATACTAATCATGGCAACAGCACTAGGCTTTCAGCCAGCCATGTTGGATTGAGCAGTACGATACATTAACATGAAGCTCTGCCAGTATCCACAAATCTCACTGCCAGTAAGAGATTTACAGTACATGCTTCCCACAGTTGGGCATTATGGCATTTAGAACAACAACACAAAAATGTTTTCTAATACCTACAGCCAGCATTTTCAGTGTAAACCCACGAAAAAGGTGGTATAGTTGCAGCCTGTGTGAAATCCACAGAAATGGTCAACAACTCAATACAAAAGAAACAGTTTTACAGCTAGCAATGCTAACATAACAGAGCTAGCTCACCGGTAAGCTTAGTAAAAAGCAAAACAAACAGAAGTTTTTCTGTTTTCCTAAAACATCATTTTTCCTTACAGCCGCACAATTTGATTTATTTTTTCTACATTTAGAGGCACCGTAGCAAGCTGAAAACTCCAGTACTCGATTTGGGTTGGTATCTGCACTTCTACATTTTAAACTGTGACTCTTTCTTGTGCATCTGCACTGAGCACAAGATGCCAGTACTCCTCTGTGCCCTCTTGTATCAGGTTCTCTGGCCAATTCAAAATGGTCCTAAATAGACCGCATTTCCCAGAGGGCATTACGTTACACTCACCTGTTCCAGTTCTCACCTGCCTGCTTTTCTCTGTCTGCAGCTAGTCTAAGTAACGTTACACAAGCTCTACAATAATGTTGGCCTGGCTCCAAAAGGCCACTGAAAGAACATGTACAGAGTCAGTTGATGGCATAACAGAGCTTGAAAGTCATTCCACAGTGAGTGTAGATAGCCTGAGGGACAACTGGACACACAGCATGGTGATGCAGAGGTGCTTTGTTAGTCTGACACACTAAAAGTAGAAAGAAGGGAAAGTATCTGAGGATTTAACTGGCAAGACAAGGAACTAAGGACATTCTGGGCTTTTACTGCTCACTCACTGATGCCAGTCCATGTAGTTTTTTTTATTTTAATAATTGAAGTGGTTGTCCTGTCTGTTTAATAAATGAATGTTGTCATAACAACACAGCAGAAATTCACTTGACACTGACCAACACACACACTACATGAATAATACTGCCGGTTTATATACTATTGCACTGTAAATGCTTCCCTATTTACACATTAAACAGACATGGAGCCAAATTAGCATTCATCAGCTTGAGGCCCTGTTAAATGCTTTACCTCGTTTAGCTTTTAGGTACAGATGCAAACTGTTTGGTAATGTTTTCACCCTGTTTTTGTGACAAGCAGGTAGCCTACAGTGAGATTTTCAGCAGAAAACTATGGCAAGATGGAAAACTGCTGAGTTTTTGGTATGAAAACAAAAACAATGAACGAAAAGAGGTTTAAAAACTTGGCTTATAATTCTCCATAGGTTCATCACATTAAAGCAACGCCTTTCATGTTACACACATTATTTGATCCAAAATGAATTTAAATATTGGTTAGTGAAGGTTTAGTTTATATTAGGTTTTTACACCTTTATCATACATTAGTTAAAGAGCAGAAGACAGGTATGAAATGCAACAAAGGTCGACTAACAAAGTGCTACATATTCAACTCAGCGAGGTCCAGGAGGGTCCCGTCGTACTGCTGCTGGTTTCTGGTCAATATCAAAATAGATCCAAGTGAACTTGCTATCAGCTCTAATCACACGGTACATCACAATCATTGCAGGCGAAAACTGTGTACTTTGAGGCAGATGCTGAGTCTGAACTCTGAGGTGGAGGAAAAATTACCGCTGCTCATGCGTCACGTTGCTGCCAGAGTTAGTGCTCTCTGGATCTTTGAATTTCTGTTTATGTCGACTGCATTTTGGATCTAACAATCCTCGGGGGTATTTTGAACAGGGTCTGAGCGCCAGACCTGGACAGTAACTTCATGCATTTCAGTGTGCATTTCGAGTAGGGATTCTATTATCTGTGAGGATATCGGCGTGCCATCTGGTCAAATGAGCAATTCTGATACGCAGCTTTTTCTGCTGAAACAAGAAAGATGAGTATGAAATGAAAATAAGACAGTGAATATTATATCACTGTCTTTTAACTAGGCTACATTTGATCACTTTGCTGGCTGCAGAGAGAGAAATACAGCTGAAGGGCCGCCCACACCATGGACACCTGTGAGAACATACGAGGAATCTCATTATAGTGTTCTGCAGGCCCAGTAGAAATAGCTCACGTTGAGCTGACATGCACAAGCTAGAAACAATGACCCTGTCCATTTTGAAAGCATTTTATTTGGAGGTTGTTGTAACCTACTGCAATGGCTCTCTCTCAAATTGCAACCCCACCACCTCCTCTCTCCCTCATCCCAACAAGTTTGATCCCTCTGACCTACATTCATCGGCTCCTCTACATGTTTCTTTCAAATTTGCTGCGGCTGCTCCCACGAGGTCTGTGTGTTTGTGTCTTGCTCACACTAGAAGATTATCAGGCTGTTTGCCAGCAACGTGTGCAAACCTGGTTTGAATAAAGGATGATTTTCTGGCAGGCTTGCTGCGTTACGTCATTCATGGAGGAAAGGTAATTGCCGGTTGAAACAGATAATTCTATAATCTTCAGAGAGGTAACTTGGTGTTATTCCCACCGGGAAAGTCCTGTCAGATTAATCAAAATGTTACCCATAAACAATGACTGTATGGGAGGCATGCAGCCTAAAAACAATGCCTGTTTACCATTAGCCTCTGAGTTAGATCCGGATTGAAACCCATCATCAACTGTAAGGCTAATTCAAGCTGACAGGATGTGACAGAATAAACAAAGAAGTTCAATACCACTTTACGGAGTGGAAACCCATCCAGAGTCGTTTGTAAAAGCCTCAGTCATTGTAATCTTTTAAGAGAAAATCTAACACAACAGTAAGTAGGTTTCATTTCTTGCAAAATTGAATTTCACTGCCAAACAATCAGGCACAGCCGACGCAATCAATGTGATTTCCAATGTATTCTATTGTATTTTGGATACCAAGTGAGGCAATATGTTGTGTTTCTTAAGGGCTTTCAGTTCAATTTGCACTGCCTCCAAAAGAATCGGCCGAGTAGAAAAGATGCTGTGCGTTTGAATTGCTACATCAAAGCACAAACTTTTCACACTTGTATCGTCACATATCAGTTTTTCACTTCACAGCCTGTGTGTTTTTCTCATTGAGCGAACGACAAAAGGAGCAGAAAGACGTATCGGAAAGGTGACATCGATGAATGACAAACACCTTTCATGTGGTTATACCGTCAAAAATGTCACCAGTTTTACAAGTAGAAATATCACACCGACACCGCAACTGTTACTTCTGTTCTGACACGATGTTGCTCGTCGAATGCACTTTTTTTAATGCCATCAAGCAGAAGTCAGTAGTTAGTGCAATTAACGTCATTCTTGGCTACATCTTGGTGAGACTGTGATGGGCAAATTAGTTTTATTGTACATGTTCATACGGCACTGCTGATCTCAGTATAATCTGATCAAACACTCACACAGAAATGCAGGCACACGCACAGACACACAGCCACAGGCCCGGCACAAAACAAAACAGATGTAGGACTAATGACCCACTCGCAGAGTAAATGACAGTTGAAATAGGTTTAGAGCAATCTGGAATCAGATAAATGGACCTAATCTTGTTCTGGTCGGGACCCTGGCCGGGAAATGGCTCCTGACACCTGAGACCCTGCTACACGTCAAGGCTCAATCGAGGCTGGCGGCACAAGCCCATACATCTCCATTTTAGATGACAAGACACAAATCTGAATCCTCAAGCAGAAGAAAGCCTGGGAGGGTCAGTTGTGGTTTAGCGTCAGATTAAAAGGAAGAGAAAAAGAGGAGGCGGTCGCGGTCAACAAAGATGCTATGTGTGCGCTTTCCCAGATAAAGGTGACAAGAGAAATGGCTCTGATTTAGACCTCATTAAGCCAGTGTAAAGGCTGACTAAAACCCAGTCCTATTTCTGAGAGTGCTGCTTATTTATTTCTCCTGCCAGAGTTTAGCAGTCAGAGAAGTAAAACCAGTTTAATTTCTCCAAACTTCAACCATCTAGGGACAAAACACAAAAGTGGGCAATAAGTTTAGATCTGCAGGGAGGCATCTTTAATTTTAAAAGCCTTTTAATCCAAAGTTTTCTGTGTTACCATGAGACATGCCTGTATGTTTGGAGATTGTTAAAAGAAAATTGTTAAAAGTTGATAAGCAAAAATGATGTACAAGTGAAGAGGAGTGGTAAGTTATAGTCTTTAGTGCTGAGGTGATTTGTCAGTTAATCAACAATTACAGCTGCAAGCAGTGATCAATGTGCCCTCACACCCCTGCGTGTCTAGGGTTAACGTCCACCATGGACTTGATACTAGACAGCGATTGATTGACATGACCCAGTGTTTTTATGATTTTTATAGAGTTCGAAGTCACATCCTGTGTCCACTATGCATCACCCACTAATTAAACATCATGTATATCAACTGTAGACCGCACCATGTATATTTCATGTAAATTGGATCTTGTTTGTAACATCCTGTTGTCAGGTGGTGACACTATGACTGTAGATGTGTTCAGACCTGAACTCCAGTCAAACATGTGAAATCTGAGGCAGACTGGATCATTTATATTTGAGTTAAAACTACTTCTGGCAAATACTGTTCATATATTGCACAGGGAATTGCAGAGCTGACCTCCTCCTGTTGGGTTCAGGGTATAGCTTTAAGAAGCTGAAGTCTTGGGATGTTGCATCTATCCTTTCAGTAGGATCCTTGCAGTTAAAGCTCACACCATAAATACGTTAAGTCATTTATTAGACAAATGTCCAGTGAAAACACTGCTCTCAGATTTGCAAATGACATTTAAAAAAAAAAAATCTTAGAAATGATTAATTAATTGATCAATAATAAATCAATACTTAAATATTCATTTTCAGAAAAGTCTAGAGTCTCTCCCTCAGGGTCTGTGAAGAGTAATGGAGAGCTATGGAGGACACGCCACCTGTGCTGGCAACACTGAAATGTGCCGCCTGTGATGTCAGATGACAGAGAAATGTCAGTCTCTAATATTCACCCCATCACCTTCAATCACCACCTCAGACACACCTCATAAGATTAGAGCCAGATAGCAAAGATCAAAGTTGAAAATTGCTGGCAGAAGACATTTTGGTGAGGCGAGAAACAGGGACACAGGTCCAGGAGGAGAGCGAGGCTAGAGAGCAGACTGCTGGTCTCAGCTACTGTATGAATCTGCACCAACATTCAGGTCTGGTGTCATATGCAGGTCACATTTAATTGAGATATTCACTGATACTTTTGATACTTTTAATTCTCTGAAGAGTCTACAAGCTCCAGGTGATACGGAGTGAAGCCAGCTTTGGATAGAGGTGAACGAGGTCACATTAGGATTAATGTTAGCTTTAAAGATGAAACTGTTTGAGAGTTTTAAGATTTTTTACTTTTAGTTTCTATTTTATGTCATTTTATAATGCTGTATATTTTTTTGTAATTCAGACAGGCCACAAAGTCCCACTCATGTCAGCTGTTTGTTGTCAGCCATCCCATTTGGTTTAATGACACATCAGCTGACCTGTAGCATCCAATCACATTTGCGACATTGCTTCCTGCTGCAACTCCTTCCAGTACATATGGAATTTAATTTTTGGTATCCATGTCTAAATTTAAAGCTACAGTGTGGGACTTTTCTCTCCCCCTGCTGGCAGTAAGAGTAATTACACAAACACTGTCCAAAAGCAATAGGCTTAACCATCCTTCTAGTAGCTTTAGCCTACTCCTGAGGTTGCTCCTCCCTTTAGCTCTGGTGAATCTATCTTTGCTTGCTGACATGCCAGGTATCACAGCCAGAGCTCAGATGGGACAGTGTCTCACCAGACACTGGATTAAAAAACTCTGTATAGTGTGAAATACAGAGAGCTTTAAGGGGTGGTGATTGGCTCAATCAGCATTTTGTAAACTCAGTTCACAAGGGTCAGAATATAAAAGATATTCAATTCATTGCAATTGTCCCGCTTTATAGTTTATATATATATTATTTAGCATTGTTAAATTCTTTCAGATTTACTCGAAACAGTGGAGATTTTTCTAAGTGTGTAAAATTTCTAGAGAATTCCTTGACATGAGTGTCTCTGAATGAAAGGCCTATTTCAGCAGGTGCTCTGTTGAATGAATGAATTTAAGCTGAATAAAATGTCAGTGTATTTTGGTGAGTAATCACCTGCTGCTTCACCTTAAAATCCAAAACCTCGGTAAACCATTATAAGGTTTCAACTCTGAAAGCCTTTTCAGAAAGTCACTGTGCAACTAAATGTATTTCTTCATTTAAGTGCCATCAAGTTAGTCCATATAATTGGCCAACTCTTTATGTAGCTATTCAAGATTGATAGATGATTTAGTTTGCTAAACCTCCAGCATGGAAAAACTGAAACTGCTTCCTATAAATATTTATGCATCAATATGAACTGGATTTAGACGGGGTGATTTAGATATAATGTGATTTAGATGATGCAGAAGGCACCACTTTATTGATCAGGAAGCGCCTGAAAGTATGAACAGTTGCAAAGGAATGGTATCATATTTCTTCTTTAATGCTTCTCTGTCTTCACTGGTCAGTTTTATAGCAGACTTTACAGATTGCTTCAAAAGAACAGCTGTCTTTATCCCCAAGCTGTATGAGTGAATGTTGAACTTGATCTGATCCAATGCGCAGTTCCTCACACACAGATCCTCAGATGGAGCCCTTCTGGTCATTCCAACATCTAGGTTTGAAGAATAAAAGCGACCCTAGTTTTGCTACCAGAGCAGCAAGACACTGGAGCAACCTACCAGTGGAAGATGAAAAATGACTCTAACTTGAAATACATATATATAGCTTTCATTTTATGGACATTTCGTGGTGGTTGTATCCTTCTTTTGCTTTCAGAGTTTGTTTTTTGTTTGACTTAATTCATTTCGCTTCCATTTACTGTGAGGCACTTCTTCAAATATGTCTAGAAACAATACCGTGTAAATAAAGCTCATTATTGGTGGTGGATAGTGTGCCCACAATCATCAAAGTAGTATTATGGTTTGCAGTTGTGAGATCCATCTATTAGTCAGCTTATTGGGAAGTCTCGGTAGTGAGACAGACAATAGCACAGCAATTTTTTACATGTCATTTCCCATTTTCACATCACAGGGTAAAGCCATTCTACTGATAAACTATCATTTAATTAAAGCATACATAATAAATGTGCTCTCTGGTCATGGCCATTTGTCACTTACAACATGCCAATGTCAGTAAATATTTAGGTATCAACTGAATTTAAATGAGCAGAAAAGCTTCTATTTACTTTGCTGCAGGCCATGAAGATGTCGAGTTACATAACTGCTTGATTTGCTCGTTTGTTCTTTAACCTGAGTGATAATTGATCAAGAAATCTTTAAACGCACATCTGCACCTAGAAGATAACTCTACAAGATTTAACAAGGTTGGAAAAATACAGGGCTCGCAGATTAATACAGCCATAAATCGAGTGTAAAACCACAGTTCTTATCAGATTCAGACACAGTGAGGTTCATTACTGTGGCACAGCGCTTCACCCATGATGCATCAGGGGTGACAAGCTCTCTGTTTGTTTATGATCAAGTAAAAGGAGCTATTATGTGTGCAGACATAACACAGATGTTAACTGTTTTCATTCCATTTATGGCTACCTGTCTTCAGCCGTTTCCATTAAGGGGCCATGACACTTCAGAAATGTATTTAGACAGCGGGTGTGCGTTGAAAGATACAGATCAAATTTGTCTCATTCAACAAGGGGATGGAGTTTGATATACTTTCATTAGCTTTGTTGGCTTTACAATTCGTTACACAGGAGGGTAGATTCAAGTGGTAATAGAGAGTGTGACACATGCGGGTATTATGATTTATTCTTTTAATTAAGATGTTAAATGTGACAGATTAGTCATGGCAATTACATGCTGATTTGAACATATGTAAAGATGGTAGATAACTCTATAGATGCATGCTCCTGTTTGCACAGCGTGTGGCGTTATTAAGAATTTTGAACCGCCTTATTTGAAAAGCAAACAAAACATAATTGCAATATAAGCTGCACATATTTAATCTCAACACAAACTTAAAGCAGTGATGTTAATGTTTGTTGGCCAACTCTCAGTGGCTCATTAGCTCATGTTTAGGAAAAGTGGGAAATGCTCTCCTCCCCATTTTCCTCCAGCTTTACTGTACAGTGTTTTATCTCCTAGAGTGCCTAATGTACAGCAAAGTATCACATTCCATGGCAAACAACCAGATATGTTCCAGTTACTCATTAGAGCTAAACAATACCGGGATGATGACTCAAGACTAATATCACCCTCCGAACTAATTGCAGTGGAGCATTCAGCTGTCTGGAGGAAATGGACGACATTTTGAACGACATCTCGAACCTCCCTGCGCAGAGACAGGCACGAAATCACAAGATCAGGACGAGACATGTGACGATCATAAAAATTCTGTGTGAGTTCCTCCAATTTCACGGCCATGAGTCTTGCATAAAGTTTAAGGTGACAGTGTGTACACACTGACATCGATGTCACTTTTTTCCCCCACTTCATTATAATTAATCGCATATCTCTAGGGTACAGAGAGTGAGCAGGGGAAGCTAGTTGAAGCCAGGACGGCTGTAATCTGACATTGATGTACAGCAAAAATGGAAGTCCTCGTTCACCTTCCCTTTGTTCCGGGGAAAGGGAAGTGGTGTGTGAAAGGGTGTAATTAATGAACCTACAAATAGCTCCAGTTTCGTTTAATGACAATCTACGTGTTAAGAGGCAGTACCCTTTGTTACTGTGGGTGTGGGAGTGCTGGCAACACAGGCTCCCAATAGAGCCTTGACAGGTAATTCTGCATTTTGAAATGGTAATGAAGCAGAATGCATCACTGGATTACACCTAAGGGACTAACATGTTGAGCGTCCTTCAGGGTGTAAAAATGTAACGCTCTTGATCATCAACGAGGCCACTGGCAACAGAGTATCAGCGGGTGCGAAGGTCGAGAACTGTATCTGTGTGACTTACCCCAGGGCCTCGCCAATGCAGCCAATTTCTAATTGCCGCTTTAAACGGGGCAAATGAAGCTGGCATGACAAATTGCGTCAAAACAAGTCTGTAGGCTGGCGCTCAGTTAATATGTGAGACACAGAGATGTAGCTGGTGCCAGGAAGAGCTCACGCGTAATGAATACCATTTCACAGGTAGCAACCTGCAGATGATGTATTTTACTGCACAATGTGCAACGCAAGACAGCCAGACTGCGTTTTGTCCCATTAAAGCTGGACATGACGGAGGCAGCGTCTATATTGCTATTGATATGATGAGTTATAAATAGAAAAATTATTGTCTTCTCCTTTATATACAAATGCTGTGATTTTGGTGCTCTATCAGATAGTTACTATAAAACAGATGCTTTCCTCTTCAGAGCAATTTTGCACATTCAGTGTTTAATTAATTTTTCACATCAGAAAAATTCTAAGACCATATCTTCTCTTCGTCTCTTATCATGTCAGTCCAAAAAAAAAAAAAAAAAAAGTTTCTGGCTCCATCGCTGCCCATCTATTTTCACAATATGCTTATCTCAGTCCCTGAAAGATTCTCATTGTTCTTTCGCTAATCCTCCAAATCTGCAGCATGACTCAGAAGTTAACCACACTCTCTTGTGCCAATACAATCTCGTTCTGTATTATCCTCCCAACAGGAGCCACACGTCATTATTCCCTCTGAAACAATGCGCCCCAAAATGACTCCTTGTCTGCCAAACAGATGATAAAATGCCCAGCTGTGAGTTTTAATAATGCTCACTGGCAAACATGAGTCAAAGGAGCAGTGAAAGATATAACGACGCACCTTGTTATAATGAAGCTCATTGTCTCACACAACAGTGAGTGACCTGATACAGAAATGGTCTACTTGTAGTACCCACCTCTGCTGTGTAACTAGGACACAAAAGAACCAGCGGCACTTCTCTTGAACAAACAATATAAATATAATAAACAAGCGTGCTTACAGTACAAACAGTAAATCTTATGGATAAAACGAAAGAAAGGAAAAAAGACAGGTAAATTAGTTTTTTAGTTAGTTTTGGCCAGCGCTTTATGTAAAATACTTGTTGCTGACAGCTTCCATGCATGTTATTCTTGATCCTTGACCAGACCCAGTCATTCAAAACCTTCAAAGCCAATTGAGATGAATCCAAAGGAATGTAATGCATTCGTTGGGAGGGGCTGGCCAGTGGGAGTCGCCTGTTAACCTTCACGGTCACAGGAATTTAGTCATTATTGAGAAGGATGCTGGCGGCCTTAATACAAAATCATGGCAAGCTGTGACATTCCTGCGCAAGTGTGGGTGCTTTTCAGCATGGCCCCTAATCTCCAAGGTCTATTTTGGACACGCATTGGTCCCCAAGGTCCCCTTACTCCGTGTCTCTCTATCTCCATCTGACCAACTGCACAGTGTCACATAATACACTGTCTGCCTTTAATTACTGTCTGGAAGTATCAGGGTTAAGGGTCACACATTCCAGTGGGAGCCTCTGCAGGCGTGTGTGTGCTGTATGTGTGCGTGCGTTAGTGTCTCGACTCGATGTGCAGAATGTCCTTTGTATGACGACTGGAGTATTGAGGGAAGTGCTGAATTCCACGGTACTTTTTCCCCTTGCTCATCACGTATCGCACACCCTTGACCTGCCACTACATCGGCCCCTCGAACCAGTTTTAGGAGTGCAAATGGCTTTGGAAGGAGCCACCGGGAAGCACCGGGAATGTGTTGGAGCTGTGATTGCAAGTGTCTAATTTAAGTATGAGACAAAATTTTGAAATGATATCAGACACATTTTAATCCACTGCGATATGCAACCCAAAACCAAAAAAGGGTCGTTGCCCTTGAGGTTAAAGCCCAGCTATCCCTGGGGCTCAACTTCTACTTTCACTGACAAGAGACAAGATTAGCCAGCTGTACTAGAGACCAAACTGCTGTCGGCAGAAGCAGCTAATTTGAGCTCTTATCTAAAAGCGAAAAAGGTAAAATTATTTTCACATGGAGAGGTAAAGCCTGTAGCAATTGGCTTTAATGGGAAAAAATCTCCACAAGTGTATCTGACACCCCCACTATCTAAACTGTGAGGCCAGTGCTGTATTGGTGCAAACAAAGGAGGCCAGTTAGAGATATGAATAAACACACCACCCTGTCATTTGACTACAAATATGATTGCATAAATCAACTGGTGGCCTTTCATGCTCTACTGTCAGCAACAAGTCATCAGTCCAGCCAGGCTATAAATTAAAGCGAACAAACTTAGGTGTCAGGCAACAGTAATTGGGTTTGCTGTCTGTTGTTATATTTTCCTATCTGCTGAGTTGTTAAGCGTAATCATAAAATTCAATGACTAAACATAATGGTGTTTTCATGATGGAAAGACAGGGAAGCACAGGGGTGGATCTGAATATGCTTTAGCTGAGATTTAGCAGCATTGCCTCTGTCGCTGTGACCAACATCATTTTTTTATCGAGTTTTTATTAAATGCTCAGAGTCGCCAGCCCAATTCCACACGGGCAGAAATAACATATTGTTGAACGCTGATGCGCTGCTCCCTGAAAACATAATCTAGCGACTGGGCAAAAATAGGCTGTTTATCATGGGATCTGTTCACTAAACTGTCTCAGACCATTAAGCAGATCCCTGAGATACTGATTACAAGGGGGGACAAAAACATAAAATGCAAATGCTCGCAATGACTGAGGTGCAAGGCCACGATGCACCCGCCACTCGATCAGGGAAAACAATGATGTTACACTTGATGATGGAGCAAACAAACAAACGAAAAACAGCCTTCACACTCACAGAGAGGAGTTGAACATTTTCATTACACAGAGATGCACAACAAAGCATCAGTCCCATTCATTGGCTATTCAATACAATATGCATATATAAGGCTTCTGCATTATAAATGATGCACTTAAAGTGAAAGCATGCGGACATATATTGATTGGGCCTCTTACATCTGTCATTTGACCCATAGATTATCACATGATCTGCACAGATTGCCTTTCTCTCAGCACCCCGTTGGCGACACAACCGCACACGGGAGTCCATCTTCCAATGAGAAAATGTGTTGATCCATTGATGAGATAATCCTGACTGTTTATCAAGTTCCCTTGACCTTGACCATGTTCAGAACAATCACAGCTGGTAGAAGCATAAGCCATTAACAGGGACAACAACAATACACTGAATCAGCAGCTAATTCTGAAGCAGTGGGTGGTTTAATGCCTTGTCATCAGATAAAACTGTCAGTCAGGGCTGCAACTAAGGATTATTTTCATTATGAATCCTGCCTGAAGCAATTTGTATACCCCCGGTAGGTGAAGGTTTGGTTCATTTAAGGCAACTTAAACAACTTCAGTCCTCATACACATGACTTCAATTAATTATGAATACTCACAGTAATGACACAGATTTATTTCAAATATATTAACAGTAATACAGGCCTCTGTTCAATGAAAAACGTCTCTCACATGCAAAGCATTACCAAAGCTGCCAGCACGTTTCTCTGATCTTGTTCACAAGGTTTACTCATTACACAACAATGAACAAAGCAACAGACAAATACATGAAATCGAAGCGACAGACGTTCTGTCATTGATGGTTTCATCACAAGGATAAAAGGAGAAGCTGGAGCACTTTTTCCCTAATTATTTTGTTTTTAATTCTGTCAAGTGTTTTGGCCATTTTCACATGATGATTATGAAAAGTCGACAACATGTTACAATATCTACATGAAATAGTGGCGGTGACACCCGGAGGACCACACGCCGTCCTCATACAGACAAGCGTTGGATGATAACAAAAAAACAATTTCCAGTGAAGTCCCATCTAGCAGATATGGTACACTGTAAAGCTGCCACTTCTTTCCCTCTTATCCAACCAAGGCTTAGGTGCCTGCTCTCCTACTGAGTTGCCTTATCCTCCTCTAGCATCTGTTTTTGAAGCCAGGCAGCTTAAGCACAGATTAATGGGGAGTCCTAGAGTTCTTGCCGTGAGGGCACAAAACAGAAGTCCTGGCTTGAGTTTTGGCATCAGGACCTGCATGCAGTGAGTTGCCTTTATCAGCAACATATCTGCTAGGCTGCTGAGACAGCAAGTTTGCTAGCACTACCGCTTTGACTTATCTCCGAGTTGTACTTTTCAGTTCTTCAGGCAGAAACGTTTTGAATTGAGAACCCATGGGTGTTTCCTGTACGCTAACTCCAATTCCATTTGGGGCCATTTGCTGCCTTCTTTTGTTTTACTGGTGTGTGATACATTGGTGTAAATGTGCTGTAATAAGATAGTTGTCTTGTACTTTCATTACCACTTTCATTATCTTCAAGAAACGCTGAAACAGCTTCTGTTTTAGATGGTGCTGTACCATAGGCCTACTGGCATTTATTACCCAATCAATACTCACCTTAATCTAATTTAGTGGGAAGTAGTGAACTCTTTCACTTTATCCCCTCCCCCCTCTCATTGAGCCAGGCTCTACTAAAAAGGCCACTCATTCTCTCATTCTCTTGCCAGGCTTTTCATCCTACAGACAGATACAATGTTCCTGAAGCCCTGCAGTGGCTTTTCTCACGCTTTCTCCCTCACAGCTCTGACAAAAAGAAAAAAAAGAGAAGGGTCTTTTCCCGAGCCCCTCTCTTTCTTTCCCCCAGGAAAAGAGGGCTGGAGGGATGGTGAAGGGGGGCGGCAGCGATCCAGCCACCAACCCTCCCTCAAGTGCGGCTACGACCCCGCGGGCAGTGCCTGCTCCCCGATCTACCCAATCGCTGTAAAATGTGCAGAATGAAACAGTCCTTTTTAGCAGAGCAGAGTATGAAACGGTAGGTCTGACACAGTCAACGTGCCTGGACTACCAGCCACGATGTTTAATCAGAGATTAAATACACACTGTATTACATTCCCTCAGCCTGGCACAATGACAGGTCCATCATCATTCTCAACTATTTCTAGGAAATACAGACTGCAAAAAAGCCCCCCGAGGTCAGATCTAACTATGTTGATCTGTTGATTGCTGATTTATTTACCTTTTTTAATCTAATTCGAAGTTTCCTTTCATTTGTAATTTGTACTCTCTACATTGCACCAGCAATCAAGAGGCCATCACTGGACCACACGCTGTGCAACTACCAATTCAAACTGGTAATTCCTATGCAAATCTTGTATTAGAAGTAAAGCTATTAGGCTTAATGCATTGGAAACATTCAAACATCAAACACAAATATTGCATCTCTTCTAATCTTCTTGACTGGTCGACTTGTTGACAATTGACTAGCAAAGAAGATGCACGGTTATTAGCCTGTAACCTCAGACTCAGTGCTTTCAACTTCTAGGGATGGGTGGGCCCACTGCCATCAGTCTATGTTTACTGTGTGATATTCCCTTCTATGTGACTGTCAGCGAGTGTGTGCACAGCAGGGAGCCAAACTCAAGAGTAATAGAAGGCAGCCCGAACGCCATCTATCTACCCACAATGGCTAATTTTGCTTTCACTTTCCCCCCTTGTCTTCATATGTGGCAATTTGCATTCAGGACGGAAGCATGTGAAAGTCTGATTTGGTCTTATTTTCACTGATTTTGTTCCCAACTGCAGCACTGAGTGGATGCTGATTGCTGTTCAAATTACCACTACACACGGTCTTTGCAGAAAAACTACCATTCAGAGTCATGTCTGGAAAATTCTCTGAATGGCATTATAGTGCATATCCCATTTATGTTTTTAAGTAATCAAGCTCTGTCTCTGGTAACAGATTGCCCTTGTGGTTGGTGTGAGTGTGAAGTGAGATTTATGGCCTAGTGAAGCTACTGAATGAACAAATCAATAGATTCGTGTTTGATATAGTGTGTCGCATTCAGAAACACCTCCATGCACCATTGTTCTACGTCCACCTCTAAGACAGGCAATTCTTCATTGTCATTTTGTGAGACATGACATTCACAGCACACCTTCGACAATAGGCCTTTTCTAAATGCTGAAAACACTTTGAGGCAGCTGATTTTGATATAGATATAAACAGTCTTTGCTCTAACCACTTTCACAGTTACATTAGGAGGAGGAGCACATTCTTTAACTCAGCAAATGTATCGGCGCAACGATGGGGTAATACTCAATTAAAAGCAAAAGGCTCACAGACAGGCTCTGCTTTAGTAAGAAAGTATTCATATCAATAAAGAAATAAATGAAGTTTCCACCTAAATCCACCTTGGGTTTGTGCTGATTAACCATCCATGACTTATTTACTTGGCAGTGGGACAAAATGTATTTATAAAACTATAAAGAATTCTAGTCAGTCTGCTGATGTAAATCCAATATTAACTCACTAAATACATAAATACATAACAAATAAGTAGAATAAAATGGCTCCTTTGTTTGCATGTACTACAGACTGCTGTGAAGTCACAGTTTAGCTAACAGGGCAGCTAACTCTACGGAACAAAATAAAGATTAGCATGCTGTTAAGCCATGTCTGCCACTCTGCCCATTGTACTGATTTAATGTAATTAATAAAACATGTGAGGTATACTATGCAATATCAATAGTCATTTCTTTCCTGACAAAAGCTTCACACTCTGCATCTTGAGGGAGGTTACAGAAATGTTCTCTTACTCTAATGACGTAATGTTAGTCATCTACTCTCACTGAGCTTTTAATGATGTTATGTTGTGCATTAAATCTATGCACCCAAGCCAATCCTGGGATGCCATATATGTTAGTTACAATTCTTATTTTAGATTTGCCGTCATCTGCATTACATTGACTGCATTGCGTTAGGCTGCATTACAGTCTGGCTATATTTCTATTACGGTGCCTTAACCATTCAAGTGCTTGTGTAGGCATGTGCAGCATAACATAACTGCGCCTCTGCCAGGTCTTTCTGGGTATTGTGATTAAACACGATGATGACTCTGAAAAATGCAGCTGATTGCTCAAAACTATGTTATACACTGACAATGAATCCAATTTTACCTTTTGTGTGTAAATGTGTGTAAATAAATGTACTGGAGCAACAAGTGTATTGTTTCCTTATATGTTGTGATTTAGAAGCATTAGGTCTTA
This sequence comes from Datnioides undecimradiatus, assembly GCA_008933995.1. NCBI lineage: Eukaryota > Metazoa > Chordata > Actinopteri > Lobotiformes > Datnioididae > Datnioides > Datnioides undecimradiatus. Next base: position 4,752,279 of record WARS01000052.1, read on the forward strand.
CAAAATGTACATGAAAGGAAATCAGTAAATACTGCAAATGAATTTACAGTTACTACACTATCCATAAGAAGAAGTGTTCTGACTGCACTGCGGATATTCATACACGCCTATATCTGGCATGTAAAAGCATCTAGATCAAAATGGGCCTGAGATGAAACAAGAGTACATCCATCTGTGGCTTATACTGTACACCGTTCACTGTAATGGAGCAGCTGTAATGCCTCCCTGTACCAGACACCCTCCATATCCCATCTCTATTAATATGCAAACATCTGCCTCCCCTCTTTACGAGGTGTGAATTTTAAGTTTCCTCAACAGCATCTGCAAGCCAACGGTGCTCAGTTGGGGTTTAACACGCTAAACATTTACCAGCTGTTGACCCTACGGATGATGGCTGTGTGTAACAGAGCGCCATACGAGATGACAACAGTTACCACACTGGTCCTCTGTGTCCACTTTCACGGGAACCTCTTTATCTGTTCCACTGTCTTAAGCTGACAGACTGCTCAATGAGGGAAGTTTCTCTAATCCACAGATGTTTTCTAAGACACATTGAGGGGCCTATTAAAAGTGTTGTTCCCAGAGTCCTACTCAACAGTTTTAAAAAGGTAAGTTGTGTTTAGACACACTGTTTCTGGCTGAAACTCTTTTATCAAGGTCACGTATTACTCCTAGAAATAATCACATTGTAGTCCTTTCTTTCCAAGTTGATGAGTGATTGCGTAATTGACAAAAGGCAAGAGATTGAAGAAGAAAAAAGCTTTGTGGTATCTTCATTGTCAGAACAAGCATGTAGAATGAAATACAAAGGGGCTCTATTCATTGGCCACAGTGACAAGCTCTTGCTCTTTAAAACCCAGAGGAAAAATCAATACTGTGCGAATGTAGCCCCCTGTCCCTGTACCCATATACCCATCTACCCCTCCACCCTGTCATTTCTATCTGCCTTTGGAGAGTTTTGTTTGCACTCAGACCAGCTCCAGTTCTATCAGACCCTCCCCACCACCATCCCCACCAGCGCAAAGGTCTTCATCACTCTGCCCAGCCAACAAATAAGACCCAACATTCAAGTGCAGTCCGTGTACTTCATATTATGGGAGCACTCCAAGCTCTCTGCGTAGATCATCAAGATGTGATGAGCATGCAAAGCATATTAGAAGGTCTGTTAACCGTCTGATTGGAGAGAAATTCTGCTATTTGTTGATAAGTATTTTGTGTTTGTTGTTCCTGCTGATTAGACACCTAAATTCATGACTCTCCAGTTTTGATGATGATGAATATGATGCACCGCCAGCAATTCAGGCTGGAAATCTGTATGCTAATTTCGCATTTGAGATGAGGTAATTTGGCCTAATGCACTGGAAAAATTCAGATTTAACCCTCTCCGACACTCTAAGTAATGCCTCATGCAGGCAGGGGGAAATAATGAGAGGATGAGTATGGGGCATGAAACCTAGGATATACAAAACCTGTCCAATCAGCAGAACGACCTTTTGCAGTTGCCGTAGAAGTAAAAAGAAAAATTAGACATTCACTGTGTAACATCAAATCATTTAGGCAATTAAGTCAATAACCAAATTAAATAAGACATCAATAGCCAAACATTAATAAAATCCTGTTCAAACAAATCACAAATTAAAAAAAAAAACAAAACAGTGTTATTTTTCAAGGACTGCGTGGTAAAGTACATTTGCTCAAAGTTTTAACTTTTTTTAGAGCCGCTGTTAATGAAGCTTATCACTTCCTGCAGATGTTAAGTTCAATATATAGGCCTAAGCTTTACATGAAAGGAGAGAGACTAAGTTGTGGATATGACAAGGACAGTGTGTTGGCGGTGCTCCACAACATGCTGATGCTCAGTGCCAGGCTTTTCTGGTGCTTTTTCCCTTGTGGTATGTTGAAATCACTGAAAAACAAAAAAGTAGTAAGTTGACCTCGAGTTGGGCTCATTTTGTTAAACTACCATTTCCAAGGTCAAGATTCATGTCACGGAATTACGGAACCAGTGTTTCGTGATGAAAGCCTGGAAATCAGCTGTGTACATTCAATAAAACTATATTAAGACCTGGTCATTGCGGAGGGGCCAGGAGACATGTGACAACCTTTCAATTCATTTTACTGTGTGTGCTGAGGCGCTACCATCTTGGAACACAGGCAGGGATGTCATAAGAGAACAGTTTTGCACCATAGGGTGCTTCAGTTAAATGGCATCATATTCCTTGGCTGTTATATGACCGTGCAGAGCAATCACCACACCTAATGTTTCCCATGGCTGCTTATATCACTGCATATCTACTACCATGTTTAACAGCTGGTAACAGACTTTGTGAGCTGTTGGTATCTTGTGGCGTTTCCTGTCCACATGTATGGGAAACAGTAAAAAATGATCTTTAGACCATGAATTGTTTTTACACTGCACAGAAGTCTTTGTTTTATGCTTCTTCAAGGTTATGTCGTTCTACGTAAAATGGGAATACAACTGGTTTTCAAATGGCAGCTCTTCCATATGTACCAGGCCTCTGAAGCTGGATGTTGATTCAGTTCTGTGTCTCTTTTTTAAGGCTCTATTTTTTGTGTTGTTTAGCAACTGCTCTCTTAAGCGTCAGCCTTTGTCAGAGCTTCAACTGGTGACCAACGTTCCTCTCTGTTGATGCAGTTTGTCAGTGTTTGGCAGATGATCCTGAAGCCTATGTACCTTGTCACATTTTGCAGTTTTCTGACAAATGTCCCTGCGATTGGAGAAATGTTTTGCCTCTTTGGGACTCTTGTGCATTGCCATTTATCTCTGAAAACTTGAAAAACTTTAATTTAAATGAATGATGTCAGACTTTTTGAAGTAGAAAGAGACAGTCTGCTGTATGTAGCTGACTTAGTAATTGTGATTTATATATCCTCCCTCTGTTTCGATGTATATGGTTATGAGAATATGATTCATGTTTCGGATATTACAGTCACTTCTGTCCTCTCTTTGACCTGCTGTGTGTCTGCCTTGTAATTGTGGTGCAGGAATTTTTTAAGAGTTTCATTCCAAGTCTCAGAGGAGGCCAAGAACCACCAAGGGAGTTTCCTCCACGAAACACCACTGATCAGAAACCACATCAGAACTCATTGAGTTTCACTGAAACACAGAAAAACAGAGAGCCTAGAATTACCCTTTGAAACATTAACAATCTGTGGACTGAAATAACCTTTCAGGATTTCCTATTTTTGCCTTACGGTCTGGTTAAGATTGATAGTGGGTTAGATTTCATCAGAAGAGCTCTGTTTAGGGCAAACATTTGTGCTTGTTTGTGTGTACAGTGTGTGTTTTGACCTCACAAAATGCCCCTTTTCAGTTCCAGTAAACAGAAAAATTATTCCTGTTTCATTTGGGATATTACTATTACATATACTTTTAGTTGCTGTTCATTAACATGCAAACCATCTACCCGTTTTCATTCTTGGTGACTTTAGAGCACATTATTTATTGAGTTGTTTGGGGTAATTAACTTTTTCCACATTTCATAGCAAAAATGTCAAAGCTCAGAGAGGGAAATTCACCCTGTCATTGACCATTTTCCTTAGAAAGAAAAGAAGAAAAAAGGCCATCGGGAGTCAATTATGCACAAACAAAAGTTTGTCAGATATAATCTGATGTGTGTGGTCTGAACAGTAAGCCTCCATCATGTTCACGGCTACAACTGTTTTTCAAAGTTTTGGCAACTTGCTTTTGGATCAGGAAAATTACTAAACTGACCAAGCTGCCAGAGTCAGTCTACAGAGGGATGTTTCGGAGCTCCCTTAATTCTAAGATGTTGTGTTTGATGTGTTTCCTCATTTAATTATCAGGGATGAGAGCAAATGTGTTGCCACTGGTGATATGATGATTGTTTAGAAAAAAACCCTCACAAAGTCAGACAGACTTTCGGCAGATTGGTAACACATAAAAGAAAAACAACAGAAAGATTTCTGACTTACTAAGCCACCACAACCGCTTTAATGCTCCTCGACACAGATTCAAGTCTAATGGAGGGATAAAACGTTACTCTTCCAAAACGTATTCCCTAATTTGGTGTTTTGAATGTTGGACAGTGTTGTTTAACATGATTGTCCAAGATCTCCAGTTTGTGTTCAGTAGGATTAAGATCTGGTGACCACAGAGTATAACTTCCACAATTGTTTATTGTTGTTAATGTTTATTAAACCATTCAATATGTCCTGTGAACAACATTATCAACAAAAAAAGCCCTGAATAGGAAATATTCATCATAGAATAATGATGACTGGTAGGACCATCCTTATTTATTCTAAAACTTCCATCTAAGACCATCTCCAAAGAGACGTAAATATTAGTGGTGTGCGATACTGCAAGATTTGGTATCGATTCAATACCAAGTAAATACAGGGCCAATATCGCCGATACCAATACCGATACCGATACTTTTTAATAATTAAGGTGGATGCATCATCAAATTGCTAAATCTGAATGAATTTTCATGACCTTTAAGTGTTTTTGTGATTTTTCCTTTGGATTATTAATTAGTTAAAACCCAGGACAGAATTTGGGTGAAGTTTATAGGTAAATAGAAAATATTTTATTATAATAATAAAAGTTTTTGTTCAGAAACAATAGAACAGTAACAAAACAATTTTCCCCCAAACACTGTCATGTCTGGATTTTTTTTCTTAACCAAACAAAGTGCACAAAATTATCACTCGAGGACAAATTAAAACAAATACTTTTTTCCGGGTAGAGTGTTCAGAAACTACAATACAAAAATTAAATAAAAATTCTTAGTACAACATCAAAACAACAGGGGGGAGGAGGAGCAAAGTGCGCCTGCTCCGCACTGTGGCAGGAGCGGCACTTACACTGACACAGACAGCCAGGTCGCCTCTTTGATGAAAGAGTAAAGTATCGATATCATTACACTGGTATCGATGAATATCAATACCAACATTGGCATCGATAATATCGATATTTGGATCGATCCGCCCACCACTAGTAAATATTTCAGCAGGGTATATGCAGGATGTTGGTTGGTATAGATAACTGTAAGTTGCTCTTTTGAAATGAAAAGTTTGAAATGGAAAACCATTTTCAAAGAGAAAGTCTTGGGTCAAATTATTATAACAACCATTGCTCCCCACATGCTCTGTCTGCAGTCCTGCTGAACTTGGCTCACTGCTCTTTAATTTACTTATGACATATGGATCATCAATTTTGAATAAAGATCTCGCTGAGTCCACAAACGGCAGCCTGCAGTAAAACAACGCCATCTTGTTCTGTGCTGATTGACAGCTTTCCTCTGCAAATAGCATAAACACAAGAATGTCACAAACCCATTTGAAAGACTTATAGTATCTTGATAATGTTCAGTTTTCCAGCAGCAATACTGAGTCCAATGAGCATTTTCCTATTTATGCCTTCATGCTTTTGGATTTGAGTGAATATGTGAAGTATTGTGTAGCAGAGGTAATGGGCTCTGTCAGCGCATACTCTCCCCAGCTACTTATTACCCTCTACGCACCAGCCCATCAATATCAAAGGCGTCACTGGTGAACAAAAATACACCAGTAAACTTTCTCAGATGTCCCTCAAACAGCTTCAATCACAGCAAGTCAATATACATTATATCCCTGCTCCCAGGGAAAGGTTGAGGCCTGCAATTTTATGTACAGATTGCAAGGACGGGGGGGTTGGGGAGGGTCATAACCATCCACAACACTTATCCAGTCAGCACATGTAGGTGAAACGTGGTGTTTGATGGAGATCTGTTGATTGCACTGTAGACGGGGCCGGTTAGGGAACATGAGAAGTTTGTAAAGCAGGAAACTTCATGCTCAATTCATCACATGTCTGTCACACAGACCATTCTGAAAATAGCTCCATCATGGACAATCATTGTGTTAGTAAACGGGAAGAAAGTCAAGGAAAAAAAAGGAGATTCGTCCCCTTAAAGCGCATTCAGCATTAAGGAGGAAACAGCATCAGAATGACAGTAGTGATTTCCTTTGTTCCCCTGTGTTTGAGGTTGAGGCACTTCTCATTAGGTCTTATTTCATGTGTGAGCACACAGCGAATTGATTCATTGACGTGATGACCTGGAAGCCCACCAGTGGTGTTCGGGTCACTTCTACAACCGTGATTAATCTGCTGCTTCGCAAAGCTTGACAGACATCACACCGACAGATCCCATATAACAGGGAGAGAAATTACTTTTGGCAAACAACAACCTGATTTTTACAAGAATAAATGGATGTTAGTGCAGAAATGTATCTGTATTTAAATGTTAAGCTTACAGTTATGCTTCAATGACATAATGTCACAGGTAATTCACAAGAAGTCATTAATTCTGCATAACTGCCTACTCTGAATTGTCAGGCTTTCTTTCAGTGTCTCAGATTAGACCATATACTTGCTCAAAGGATAAATGTTAACGTTAATGTCGTCTTCAATAGAGCAGTTAGAGCAGAGAAGAAAAAAAGAAGACTTATTGGAGAGAGTCCCTCATATCAGCAGAGATTCTGCCGAGATGAGCGACGCAGTCTCAATAAATTGTATTTTTGTGCCAGCGGAGCACGTGGGAATCTTGCCTAATGTAGCGTAAAAGTCTCTTTTGTGGAGCCTCCAATTCATTGTATCTGCCTGTCACAGCTAAACTTGGGAAAATCAGCAGTGAACAATAGAAACAGAAAGGAAAGAGAGGTCAGGGCTCTGAGCTTGTTCCAGGAAACAACATGTGCTCTTTCCAAAAGATGACAATCAGAGCTCGACTGAGACAGGGCTATTTTCTCAAGATAATTCTTGAGAGATACAATCAGGAATTTATCCAACAGTGTCAATTTTATGTCTGTATCTGTAAAGACTTTGACTTGAAGACAGAATAAACTTTGCAGGGGTTTCTTGGAGGTTTTTTTTTTTTTTTGGTGTGTAGTCCAAGTGTGAAACCTTTTATCTTTTACTGCCTCAAAGAACTGCACAGTAGATTTTGAAAGGAGGAAAAACACAGCTTGCTGATGCTTTTGGGCTGAAATTGAAAAAAACTAGTTCATATGATTTATTATCTGACCACATTAGATAGCAAATGTGCTAATACATGTTCCAGCCTTACTTGAAGCGGCCATCACAGAAAGTGCCCACGGATATTTGCTTGAATGCGAGTAATTTCCTTAGACATTGTTTTCTTAAAGGTAGTGATAGAGTTGCACTTGGCTCTACACACAAAACGTGTCAGAAGTAACTGTTAATAAAGCCACTGAGTTAAGGATGTTTTATAGGGCAATAAAAGATATTAAATCACCAACTGAACTTGAGAAATTCATTGTTTCAGCAAGTCATATTGTCAGCTGCTGACCATCACTCAAGACCACAGGCTTTAGATGAAAGATGACTAGCACGCTTTACATTTCCAATTCAGACACATACTGAGAAACATTCCAGAGCCGTGAAATTCACTGGTGTCTCTTTTGGGTCTTTTTTATTCATTTTGAAATGTAATTAAAGAACTTTAATCCTGCACTGCGATTCTTCTGTTGTGTCAGAATTCAGTCGATGATACGGCCACATTAGCTCATTCAGAGTGATAAGCACCAAAACAAACTGAATCTTGTCCAACATGACCCCCATTACAATTCCAATTTATTTTCCCACCCACAGTCTGAATCAAATTGAACCTATTGACCACGCAGATAGAAAAAGGACTGGTAAACAAAACAAGATGTTGCACACTTCCCCCTCATTAAGACACTGAGAGTCCATTGAAAATCAACAACTTATTGATGGGAACATGCTACATGTTGCCAAACAGTGGGCTTAAAGGATTTAAACTTGAATTGCCTGGTGTTGCTGAATGCATCTTTAAGTCAGTGGCTTTATGGAAACAGTTTTCCTTTTCACCGAGGATCATGGAGAAATTACGAATCCTACAGCCTATAATATCACTATAACCAAATACATGGTAGCTGCAGATCACATGCTGCTGGTATTCCTCCCTGTCCTTATTATTTGAATATAAAACCCATCAGCTTAGCTCGGCATGCAAGACAGTGTTCTTTGTTGTGGGCGATTGCCGCCATGCTTGGGACTGATACGGTTGTATGCTTTTATTTTACCCGGCACTCCAGTGGGTCCGTTGTGATTCAACAGTCATTATCAATGCCCAACACATGTCGGCCTGCCTCTAACTGTCCTAGTAGCACGCTGACCACAACAGGGAACCAAACACACTAATCCATTGTGGTCTCAAAATGGATCCTGAACAATTGCTTGGCATTTGCAGCACTCACATGAGGTTGCTAAGAGTACGTCTTATTCTGCGCTTCGAAATAACAGTGGGGACAATGTATTTATCCTCTTTTGAATTCAGGAAGGATCAATCTGATGAGCCTCTTCGACATTTCAACAGGAATCTCACTCCAGCACAAAGGACAATTAAGCGTACATGCAGTATTAATCAGGACACACATCGAATCACTCCATATGAAATGCAAAAGAAGCCTCCATTATAGAAGACTACATATTAATGCATCTGACATAAGAGACAATGGATAAAGCTGCCCTTCACAATCCATTTGCCCTGTTCCTTCGCTTCCCGTTTACACATTAGGGAGGGTGTCAAAACTGAGCCGATTATTACACAAGGAAATCAAGCCATCTGACACGCCGATCAATGGCCGCCTTGACTGATGGGTCTCCTATCTAGATGAACGGGCCCCTAGAGGAATGCTTGCTTTGCCTCACCACTGCTACAGAGACGGCGGGGGGATGCAACAGCGCTGACTGTCAAGGTCACCTCACGGCCACAGCGATGATGTGATGCATCAGACCAACCCGAAAGAGATCATACAGCAAGATCTGACCACAGATTGAAGGGTATGCAAAATAAGAAAGACAATAGCCCTCCCTCCCTTTTACAAATGTTTATACTCCATGTGCACAGAACCATTACAGGCTATACTGCAACACATGATGACTGTGGTTCATTAAAAGAGACCCATGAGATATTGGGCAAATGCCCTTGTGGTTTCTTGAAGACCCACTGGAAGTCTTCAGGGACAGACTGCTCATTGTGATCCCCTCCAGCAGCGGCAGCAAGCTGTCTCTCATTCTGGGGAGGAAGTAGATATGTGGAGACTTTGACATTGAATACAGCCTGAAGATGTTTGGATGGCACACTGATAATGCTGGTCATCTGTTGAACCGCAACGGAAAGGTCATATGGAACTACTCACAGCCAAGTGAAGTCAGTACATGGTATATCATGTACAGACAAGTGTACAAAACATGTTTGGGGCGTCCAAGATTAATAGCAGAGAGCAGACAATCGCTAAGCAGAAAATATACATTTGTCTTATTAAATTCAAAATATGATTGTTAGGAATATTTTACATGGGTATAAGGACATTTTGATCATAACAACCACCCTCTTGTTAGTTCGTCACTTGGACGGTCAGTCGGTGAAATGTCTTAACAGCTATGACATGGACCATCAGGATATTTTCCACATTCGTGGCTCTCAGAGGATGAATCCCCATGAGTTTGGTGTTTCTGTTACATTACGTCTAGCGTCACCATGAGGTTGACAACTTTGTTTTGTAATCTTTGTAATCATCTCAATAAGAATTGGATGGCTTGGCATGACACTGATGACGGTTGTGATTCAGACATTGATGTTGAGGATTAAAATACTGGTGCCATGCAGTTGATTGAGTTGATTCAATATTTTTGTTCCTTACTAACTACCTGAATGGCATTACATCAGATTCACTTTGCGTCTAGTGCTAATAAGCAAGTGTTAGCATGCCATCATGCTAAAAAAAGATAACGAACATGAAAATAATACATGTTGAATATTAGCATGTTAGCATGTATGCTGATGTTAGCATTTAGCTAAAAGGACCACTGTGCCTAAGCCTCACAGAGCCACTAGTGTGGGGCTGTCTTGTTAACACAAGCAGTGGGTAAAACAAAACAAAACAAAACCAAAAACCCAGTACAAAGTTTGTAGTCACTAACCCCTGGTGGAAACCACAAACAAATCTTCCAAACCAGGACAGAAACCTTCATAAATGCTGAGTGTTGCTGCCTTGATCTAACTGCATGACTGACAAGAGGAGTGTTAACGGGGTGGAGAAGTAAGCGCACGCTGTTTGAAGCGTTATGGTTGGGGACTCCCTCCGTTCGGCTCAGTACAGCTTCTACTTAGTAATTGACACGACATGAATTATACCTTATAGGATTCCTACAAGTTCAAAGCAGCCATCTTGGTACAAAAACAGGCCCTGCTACAAATGCATGCTGACACTACAAACACCTCTGCTCTTCTTCTCCTCAGCATTTAACGTGAGTGGCTCTTCACTCTTACAGGTGCAAGTGCTGGTCTTCAGTGCTTCCGACCATGTTCTTTGTTTCTCCTCTCCCTTTCATTCTCCATCAAGAATAAATACATTTATCTTATAATGGGATCCCCTTTGATAAAAAGCAGTCTTCTGTCATTCTGTTGGAGGTGCCAGAGTGTTGGATGGTGAGAAACTCCAGGTTAAGTACTTTCTTTTATCACTGCTCCTTTTTATATGCAAATCATCCTGCCCGCCCATCTATTTACTGTTGCAGGTATTCAGACAGGGCCTCAAACCGTGCCAGCCACAGACCGCAGCCTGCCATCCAACGCCAGCATGGGACTTGAAATAGATTTGATTAGGATTCAAAAAATACGCCTTTGATCTCACGTTTGTTAGGCAAATGCAGCCACATGACAATATGCTTGAGAGGATGGAATGATTCTGCTGGCGTTTACAAAATAATGGACAATCTAATTGTACTGTAATGCATGGTGTGCGCAGTTATTAATTTGTGAGGTGCAGTGAGCCAGAAACTGGGTTCATTTGCATCCGGTTCTGACAGGTTGAGAGAGAGGCAGTGGTTTGGCTTCAAACAAATATGCTGTTGCGTATAGATAATCAGCACTCTGTTGCTGTGTGGCACAAACTCTCTACCTGCTGTCAGGATGAATAGACTGTCATTTTGTCAATAAATATGAAATACGGGGCAGGGGGGTTTAATAATTAGATTTACCATTACATAGTAGGATGCTCATTGCTGACTACACTTCTGTAAATTCATAGCTGATGATCTGATTCTGGTCTTTCTGCAAGAAAAAAAAACCCAAAAACCATCTTTCAACAGCAGCCATCTAAATTGAAGCGAGGCTGCTGCTGTCAGGACTGAATATAGAAAGACCAATATACAAAAGTGTAATCATTCCAGCAATCTCACTGCCTCCATTACACTATCTTAAAATCTGACACTTTTGCTTTTTTCCAGTCACTTTCAAAAGTACGCACCAGACATGAGCCGTTGTCATTTTAAACGTTGAGTCATACTCCCAAAAGACCTCAATGACCCAGATCAAGATCAAGCCTGACATGCATTATTTAAACCATGTTGAATCAGTGTCATTTGAGAGTTAACACAATTCTAAAAATACAACCACGATGTGGACTGTAATCTGACAACACTTATAGCATTTTATGGCAGATTTTGATTTCAGCGTTGATAATGCGTTTGCACTGTACAGAGCTCTTTTATCTTTAATTAAACCGAGGCCAGTCGCACTGATTCGACCAAATAACCGACTCTACATTTATTATTAACTACATTACACACTATTCCCTGATGAGCTGTAATTCTACTTGCATGGGCACAGCTGGAGGGCCTGCACAAAGGTCTTAACATAGCTAACTCCATGCTAGTTGGAATTTGCAGTGTGAGTCTATTAAAAGAAGCCCTCTACATAGGTAAACACTGTGAGATTAGTAGCAGCTGGCCAACTCACATAATTGAATTGTTATGGCACAATATAGTCAATGTTCTTTTTCCATTCTCGGTCATGGATAAACAAGAGCCTATTTTCGCTCTTTTGGGCGTGGACTCAGACTGAGTCGAAAAGCTTCCCCTTACTTTAAGCTTTTTCGGGCTGTAATTGACAACACTTGATGCTCAGGCTTTGGAAAAGACCATGGATTTCCCTGGATTAGAGTGTTAGGGCCAAGGCTATTCCATCCTCTGCAACTGGATTAAATCACTTGATTGGTAAGGAAGCTACAGAGACGGCTGTGGCGGATAGCCAAGATTTAAGGTGCTTGCTCTGCATCCAAGGTGAAAGGTTAACCATCCTGTCCAGAAGGGCTTCAAACCATTTGGCCTTGGCCACGCGGGTCAGAGGATGGCAGTCATAAATCACGCGCCGATGAACTACAATCAAAGTGCAGCATCAGGCCACATCACATCCCATTTTCACTCACAGATGAAAAAGCATCTTATGTCTGTATTTTCCCAAAGGCGATATTTCTAAACACAGGGGAAAAAAGGCACATAGGCATGCTTCGCACGCAAACATATATCTAGTGCTCACAAAAACATTCAGCACTGACACCAGATATTCTCAAATACATCCAAACCTTGCAATTCTGAAGTGTTCTCAGCAGTCACACTACCTTGACTTGTTTCTTGCACATCGGTTCATGGCGTCATATGCCCCCTCCCTTCTCTCTATCTTCCTCTGCACCACAGTTTCCCTAAGGCTTGAGGCTTTGAATGGCTTGGGTGCAAAAGTGGAGCCTGCTTCAAATCTCATTTCATGATTTATAATGCAGTGGGTCCTTTAAAGTTCTAATCCATGATTGGTTTACAGCTGCGTTTCCACCAGTGGTCCAATGTAAGATTTTTGGCTCATGCAAAATAGCCCACTGTGTACACTCCACAGTGCATGGTCAGCAATTAAAATGTGGGCCATGTAGATTCAGGACTGGACACTTGTCTAGGATTAAGGGTTTAAAGACCTTTGAGCTTGTGTTGTCACTGTTTGTTGGCAGAAAGTCTGAACTTTCCAACATATTTTAAATATGTTAAAAGCTAGGCCTTAGGTCAAGGTGCAAGAGCTGACAGTTGTTTGTACTGTGGATCCACTTGACAGTTCTCAAGTCAAATTTGAAGGGTCTTTTTGACCTTGAAAATAGCTGTTTGGCAAAAAAAACATCTTATCACACACACCTTTTGCTTGGCCTTTCTATAGCTTTCAATAACATACCATGGCCTCCCTGAGTGTATAGAGTTTGTTCATTTATAGAGATAGTAACGGTGTTATTATGGTTTTTTTGCTCAATTGTGCCATTTTCTCATGCGGCACTGCACTTAAACATAATGGATCATAACATAATTGATATGCTGAAGCACAGATATAGTCAAAGTTTCTGTATCAATAATGCATCCGGTTACTATGCACATGTGAAATAAGTTGCATTTACTGTCGAACCTGCATAGACTCATCACTGTCAATACTGCAGCTCCCTTCAGTTTTACAGAGCTTTATGTAAGTTTATAGCATTATTCTGTTTTGGTTCATTCTCTCTACTCTCAGCATTGTTTTGTGACACATAAGGCAGCTGTTTTCTAAAAACCCACTGTCACACTACCAGCAACCGAATGGCAGACTGACAGGGCTTAGCTGGTGAACATAGTGGAGCATTTGGCAGCTAAATGGCCAGGTATATTTCTCTAAGGGGTTGGTGGAGAACAAAGCAAAGCTAAATGGAGAGTCAGTATTAGATTTATATTCATCAGGTGGACACAAACATGACGCCAAATGAATGCTAATGCTGCCGTTGTTGTATCTGCTTGGTTTTGAAATAGGCAGCTGTTTGCTAAGTTAACTTTGCCATGAAAAACTTTGTACGGAGAAAATATGTGTTCACAGCTTGTTTAAGCTGCCCCCAAGCGGAAAAAAAAATCAGTTGTTGCAAAAACAAATCAAACACATAAATTGACATTTGCAATTTCATGATGAAATTAGCCACAGACGACTTTTCAGCTTTTCTAGAAGTGTGACCTTAACATTTGCTAGGTGAGGTGAAATTAATCATGAGGCCTTTTTTGGTTGAACTATCTTTTGCTGTTGAAGATATTCCAGATTCAAGCAGCTGTCAGTCCCATTCACACACAAACAAGTGAAGCCACTGCTACTCCCACCATTGACCCTCTGTCTTTTCTTTTTCTTTTCAATATTGCTCACCTGTCATGAATTAAGGAGACACACGGTTGCAGCAACACTAGTGAAAACATGACACTAAACCCCCATGATGCCTCTGAGAGCTATTTTAACACCCAAAGCAACAGAGAAAGGAAGCTATCACACAGCCTTGATTTGGCAGTTCTTATGCAGTCATTGTCTCGAGGGTGATGAACGGCCTCCATCACAGCCACAGTCAACCACAGCCCAAACTAATTACTAGACTGGCAGGTCCTGTATTCATTGTGGGCCTTGGAGCCCCACATGCCCAGTTTTCTATCTGCTCCTCATTCACGAAAAGGCCATTACCACAAAGCCCTCAGAGTCAGGTGAAAGAGGAATGATGTAGTATGATGTTTTCTATGATGCAGTGGAAACATGCCACAAATTCCTGCCATGTTGAATGTAGTCTACTTTTTTTTCAATCTTGTTAGTACCTGAGGAAAAGCCAGATATCACACAGGTCCAACCTGCAAGCCATCACTGCCTGTTTATGCCTCACAGAACCAATGTTCGGTGAAAATCTTCAAAGGGACTCACTGTGCCGCCACTTAGACAGATAATATGCACCACAATAAAAGGGTCTTTCATTGACATTTAAATACCATTCCATCCCTATCATTCAGCACAATGCAGAGGAAATGCGTTTCTTTAATACCACCTCCTCTGTTGCTTCTGGTTTTCGACCGTACCAAAATATTAGTATTAAACCCCACACTCACGAAGTATATAACTGCTCTTTTTCCTCCTCATTTCTTGTCGAGTCAGAGGCACCGGAAGAAAGTCACATTTAACTTTATCTTCCATGGTCAATCTATTTAACACTGTAAGCAGACTGAAATGGTTGGAATGAAAGTGTCTGGGGAAATATCAGGGGCTGGGAAGTCGTCCAATGATGCTGTGATTTATGGTTTCATTACTGCATCTACTAGGAAAGATCCCTGTGTGAATCTCTGCTCTGAACATCTCTGTGCATCATACTCCCTATTAACATCACTCACACCAGAAAACACTTGTATGCCAGAGAGGAATATATGTTATAATTAAATGTAACCTTGAATTACTTAATCCCAATCGTATTATTTTACAGACGTTTCTCAGAGCTAGTTAATTAATATTATAAAATTCTGTCTTTAATAAATATTATTTAAGACAGAGCAAATGTGCACAAATGATGATGTAAAGATGATATTGAAATAACAAACAGTATCTGGTGAGCCCAATTAACTCGTCAGGTCTCCACTGTATCATGCAGCACCTCAAAATCAGAGGCGAGCAAGAGAGTAAGAGGAATATGCTAACTCAACTGGGGTAAGCCATAACTGACAGATTGCATTTTTCTACCCATAAAACATTCATGCAATGAATCACTTAAGATATCGAAATACAGGCGGGCTGGCTCGGTGCAAAGAATAGAATTCTATTTCATTCCTCCCGAAAACACACTGTCATATAACTTACTTTTGGAAATGAAAGCAGTGAGGAAGAATGCATAATGCATCTGAAATGGGCTGAACAAAGGGGATACATATCACAGGTATTCATGCAGAGCTATTAGTTTCTTATTGAACTATGTATCAAAGTGCTTTCTTCAAAAGGCCAACAGATAGTGCTATCGCTCTGATATACTGACCTATAATTTGGACATCCTGTCTAGACTGAGGCTTGGAGTAACCAAAAGTTTCCAAAGCAACACTATCTCACTTCGACTTGATACTTTCTTTTTCATCTCTTTATTGTTAATTCTGGTTCTCTCTTAAAATTAAAAAGTGCAATCAAAATGTCAATATTAGTAATGGATAAAATGAACCCACCTAGGACTGTCATTCAGCTCAACTCTATTGAGCATTTTAGCATCTTTCAGCTGAAGGTTTTGGTTTTTATGAATTGTAATGTTACTGTTTGGATTCAGTATCACCAATAATTTGAACTATATTTCTAGCCACAGAAAGCAGCTGTCTGAGAGCAAACACTGATAAACCTACTTCACACAATCAGCTGAACGTCTGTCAGCAGACAGACAGTGTTAGTGACTAGAAGTTGAACATAACAGAGCATTCAGCAGCTGAAGAACCAGATATATCCCTCAGGAGTGGTGGTGACCGAAACAGAGCTAAAAGACAATATTAGACTTTCTGCTACTTCTTCAGGCGTATAGACAAAATGACCCTATATGAATGGACTGAGGGGTGAGAATGCAATAATCAGGAGCTGATCATATGTAATTAATAGGACAGGTTCCTGTGGCATCCAAAGTAGTCAACAGAAATCATTGAATGCAGGTTTAACTTAAGGCTTACAAAGCAGGGTGTATAAATATGCTTCTTTAGTCTAACTAAAAAAACATGTGGTTATACTTTTTGCACTCTATATTAATGTCAGTTTGTTAACAGGTTTGTAATTTGAAAAGGAAGAAAAATGGTCTTCTCTGGTAATATCAGAAATGCTCCTTTTTGACTCAGCCAGCTAGAGGGGGCATGTCAGTGTCTGTGTGTGATTGACAGCAGCTGTTAGGTTGGCTGATAGGTTGGTAGCTGTTACATTGCTTCACAAACCTCCCTAATTACATTATGTTTCATGACAGTATTACATCATTACACATATGCTTTTTATATATCTTATGTCTATACATGTGTTTTTCAGGTATCACAGTTTTATATGTAGGTAGAAAAGGGATTATTTACATGAAAGTGCTTTCTGTAACCGCAGTGGACAGAGTGTTGTTACGGTTCACTTATTGTCAGCTTCTGCTAAACTTAGGCTCTATTGATATCCAGCAGGTACTCTGTGAAGCTTTGACAGAGGCAAGACGTGAACAAGGCACTGTTTGTCACCACAGGCACTTCGTTGATCCTGACAACGGACTCCAGGTTCAAAACCCTGAGAGATCATGACAGAAATTCAAAGTGGAAACACAGCTGTGCTGGGGAAATAGAACCAAAGCCCCGTTGGAGGAAAATCTCATATTAACTGTGTGGAAATACAGTGTTGATTCTGCAGAACCCACATCCTCAGAGCAAGTGTCAGCAACAGTGAATTACACCCCCCTTTATACCTGACTTTGTGTCTATATACCTCCTTCACTTATTACACAGCACATATTCATGACATATATGTCAGCGAGTTTTATGAGTGTTGGTCATCCCTATTTTGGCAGCATTCAGAACTCAACAGACAGTAGTTATGTGTGTAAAATGAAAATGAAAATACAATTGAGACGTAAAAATTTGGATTCTCGGTTCCGCAAAATGTGACTGTGCAGGCTGAATTCATTCAAACAAATGCAGCAGTTTTGTCAAACTAATATGAAACCAACTGCAAAACGCAGCTGAAATGCCCACGGTGTAGTCAAGCTTTTAACCATTAGGCTACCAGGGCGCCCGCTGCACCACAGTCAATTAATCAATAAAAAAGAAAGAAAGAAAAACAGTGGACAATAAATAAAGAAATAAATAACATTTATAAAAAAAAAAACAAAAACAAAAAACATGGTTTAAATGATTTTGAAGCAACAACACTGAACAACACTGAATGATTTCTGGACATTTTCTGCCTTTTGCTTTTAGTAGACAAGGAGCATTATGGCAGACTGTGTCCACACTCTCCCTCTGTTACAGGTGGACATTAATTCATTATTAGAGCTGTAGTGCAAGCAAATGTAACTCGTCTTAACAGTGATGAAATGTATAATGGATTAACTGTTGATATAGGACTTAATAATGCATTATGGACAGCAACTTCTGCAATGCATATGTATGTATTGTGGGAGTATTAGATAACAGATACGAGCTTCAAACAACGTGCTACTGCAGTTAGGTGTTCACCAGACAAGTCGTCTCACTGTATGGCAAATTCTGACTCACAGCTACAGAGATGCTCCATTGATAAGGACCGGCACATTACTCGGTCTGGGCACATAAATATTTCTACATTTGTGTCCCCAAGGACACTGTTTCTTGCAATAAGTCATCCATCTTTCAATATGAGCAAATCCTTTGACACAAGGTTATGTTGGTTTTCCTTCCCTCTGATTTAGCCCAGAGCAATGGATCCCACAGACACTGCAGACATGTGTAGGCATGCTTCTCTGTGACAGCTCCATCTGGACTCACCACACGGACCTTTTAATGATCACGGAGCAGGATTCCCTCTTCAAGGACCCAGTGCTCCTTTACTGAACACTGACCAGTGTCCACTCTGCTACGTCTTTAATCATGATTTCCTCTTCTTTGATACTTAACTTTATCATCTTCAGCTGTGAGGGTGTGGGATGTTAAGCCTATATCTATGGGGAGTCTTTACTGTTTGATCTACACCTTGGTGAAATGTACACGACAGGATCTTTTTTTCCCCATTGTGTCTGTCTTTGTGCGTGGGTGGTGGCTGTGCGGTTTGATTGAGATCTGCGACAGCAGTACTGGTTACGGTGGACCATTAGATGCGTGTCCTTGGGCTACTGGGCTCCTCTCATCACTCTTGGGTGGCTGGCTGTCCCTGGGCAGTGTGAGCGGTGCAGGTCCCTGCTCGGTTCCATTATTTATGACTGTCAATCTGACGTCAGTTTCCTCCACCTGTGCTATTCAGCCCACAACACTGAATGTCAGCAGAATGTGCAGCAAAAAGATAACAGTTTTTGACAGAAAAACACTGGGTTGCCTCTTTCGCTTTGATTTCTAGGATCGCAGAGACCCAAGTGATGGCAAACACCACAGAATATTTCTTGTAGACAATGTATTTTGCTGTTCCCACAAATGTAAGGATGTTCTGACAGTGCGCAGCATTCATTTGTTGTTGTTGTTGTTTTTTTTTTAAAAACCTGACTCCTACTAAAACGCTGACCCAAACAGGCCCAAGACTAAGAGGATGATGTGACTAATGGATAGTGATCTGGTAGGTCTGAGGCCTTTGGCAGACGCAAGTCTTGGTTTGAATGATTGTTCTGACCTGCACATCCATCAGTCAGATTGTGACAAGGCAGGAGTTCTTTCCACAGAGGTACAGCCTTTACCTGGAAGGAAGGCAGTTACTGTATCCCCTCTACCACTGTCCTCATAAGACATTCACATCTCCATACCACTGGGGAGCAAAGATGGTCCCGCTGAGCTGAGAGAATAGGTGTCCCTGCTGGATTCTAATTGGAGATTTTCGAGTGGCTCTGGATGAAGGATGCCCTCACAATTGAAAGCACATCTTGTATAAAGGATGACGCAGGCAGGTAATTTGACAAGCAGTGCAAACAAAAGTGACGCTGTAAGTTCAGTGAATACATTCGTGTTATAAATATCTTCTATGAAAACAGCTTTGTAATGTTGATGCATTTATTTACATGATGAATCATGCCACCATCAGCTCAGAGAGTTCAGTAAAATTACATCTGCACAAGTCAAGATGCAGTAGGGCTGCATGCAAATGAAACAGGGAGTATTAATCAATATTGTATTTCCCCCCACTAAGTGAAGCGTTAACTATCGCACTATTTCAGGAACACGGCATTTGAATAAATATTTGATTAAGCTGGAACAGAATACATGCATGTTTGACAAGAAAAATCCATCACAATTTTTGGTTAATGCAAATGGCATTTACTCTGATAATGAGGGAGGCTTTTCTCGGTACGCTCGCGGAGCAACTCAGAGCTGAGAATCACATTAACATATTGTTTTTGATATGTCTGTGTGACACGCCTGTTGACATGAAAATGTGAGATGAAGAAGAACTGGGACGTTAGCAGCGTTTAGAAAGAGTGTTATGATAAAAGAGAGCACAGAATACAAGGGCTACAATGAAATCTGAGAAACGCTTCAGTCTGTGGATGAATTCA
This sequence comes from Datnioides undecimradiatus, assembly GCA_008933995.1. Taxonomy (NCBI): domain Eukaryota; kingdom Metazoa; phylum Chordata; class Actinopteri; order Lobotiformes; family Datnioididae; genus Datnioides; species Datnioides undecimradiatus. Next base: position 4,772,148 of record WARS01000052.1, read on the forward strand.
AAGCTCAATTTTTGTTGGCCTGCCATGTTGCCATGGTGACCTGAGGTGCCTTGCTGTCAATGCGCTGTGAATTAATAATTTGATAATTGTTTGTAAAAAGTGATGGATGGAATAAGAATAAGAAAACCTTTATTTGTCCCACAATGGGGAAATTGCATAATGCTGTAGCCCTTAAGTACCCTAGCAGCTTATGTGTATTTATCGACACAGAAAGTGTGTGCATTCAGCATTTCACATAAAGTAAAGCAGTTAAGGTCTGAAGCAGCTACAGATGTATTTTCAATCAGCACATGCATATTTTTCATTATCTTTTGGTTCATCTTATGAGAGCAAAACAACGATCCGTTTCATCCGTCCATATTCAAAACTTTGTTTCATCTCTTGAGGTTTTCATTCATTTTTTTTTTTTTAATATAAGCCTTCTTAAATCTGCAGCACGGGAATTTTACAAATAAATAAACATTGTTGTATTCCAGGTCTTTATAATGAGTTCACACAACACTGATAAAGCTTATGACTGTAAGACGAATCCATCTGTAACTAGAAAGTTAAAATCTTGTGTCTGGTGTGACGAAGCACTGGTAGTGACACGTTTTAAGGTGACCAGCAATGAATGGTCAGCTAGAGCCGAGGGGAAGAACAATTGTTGCTACGAATTAGGCTGCAGTAGTTAGGAGCATGGTGAAGTCAATGGTGTCATAAGCCTGTTGACAGTGTTTGTGTTATTGCTCCCACTACAAAAAGGGGGAGACAAAAGTCCTGCACTATAGCTTGAAGTCAGTATACTGAAAAAACTGATTTAGTGGCAGAAATGTGTGCATATAATTGTAAAGGCAAGTTAAAAATTATAGGATCTTGAAAGGAAACACTTAACTAAATATAAACAAACAAAAAAAATCCATAGTTTCCACTGAGTCTAGGTTTAATTCATGATAAAAATGAAAAATGTCACGTTTAAATGCCCGTCAGACATTTGTTACTTATGTTAAGATTCATTCATAATGTATGAGGTGATGGAAATGAAAATGCCAGACTGAGACCCAAGCCTGTTAAAAGGTAATACAGCTCTTAGAGAAACACGCAGTCATTTGTATGAATATGATTATGTTTGTGTGCGTGTGTGTCTTTGCGCATGTGTGCACCCGTCACAACACTGATTCAAATCCTTATCTCGGAGAAAACCTAACAGTATGTAACAGTCAAGCATGTAATGTGAGTAAATACAAACGTCGAAATGAGCGTAGGGCTGTAGGGATGAAGTAATTTCAAAGCACGGGGAAGTGCAGGGGGGCGGATGCAGCGTCACTCTTCAACATGTACATGATCTGTGGCTTGCACACATAATAAGACAACATATTAAGAGTATTCTTACATGAGTTGACTGTAATGCAGCATAGAAATAGAGTCTAATGTAACCCCAAGGGACCTTTTGAGGTCTGCAGTTTTGGTTTGCTGCCCACTGCATTTTAAAGCTCCCGGTGGACAGAAAATTAAAATTTGGGCAATTAGCTAGAGCTGAAGTGGTCAGGCCACAGGAGCAGATACCATGACTGAGTGCTAAAACCTGAGAGACCTGTCAGTTAAAGCAAAGGCTCCCTTTAAAGCTTTTAAAATCCTCCAAAATCTAAAAAAAAAAAAAAAAAATAAAAAAATCTAAATAAAAGTCAGAATTTCCATGAGGACACTTTAGAAAGAGGGGACATTACCTACAGAACAACAGTGTAACCAGTTAAGAGTCCATCCTGCACAATCGTAAGGCATCTTTATCATTGGCTTTAGTACAACAAATAGTTATAAGTCAATTGGGGACATTCTCCATGCAGATACTCAGCTGTGCACGAAGTACTGATAAAGCCCTATAGAAGGCTTAAAAGGCCATAATACACTTCTCTCAGAAACATTTATGTTCCTTCATTTCTAAGCCACTGTGGGCCAAACACAAAGTAACACTTATGTAACCTGGATTCAACATTCAGCCATATTCTTCCCACAACGAGTGCGACTCCGCAGTTAGCTTAATCGGGATTGATGGTACAGCACATTGGGTCTAAATTTAGTCTCCCCAAGAACATTCCTCTCCTTGCTGTTGCTGTGGGGCGAAGCTGAGGTTTTCAGATCCTCCACGGTCACACGCACAGGATGGGAGGCAGTGGAGCTGAAATGCACTCCTATGTCACACTCTGTGCCCTCCTTCCCGTCTCCCCATGCCACACTCTCTGTTTCTTTTTTTTCTCTCCGTCGCCGCTTTATCTCTCCATGCACTGGGATTTTGTGGATCACTTACTCAGGGAAAACCCCCTGAGGAAACAGGATTCTGTGTTCAGAGGTCCAATTTCTAAAATCCACTCTTATGCGGATCAGCTGAAATGTAAAGCGCAAATCAAACTGGATCATTAATAGCGGAGACTTGCTAATTTTCAGTGGCTGACACATCATACATTCACAAAAAAACAGTTTAAAGCCAACACATTATTCAACATGGGCATATCATACTGCACAGCTTTAGCAGCACTCTGGGGAGATATTCTGTTTTTTTTTCATTTGCATCTGTGCCTCTGTAAAAATTGCAAAAAAAGACACTGAAAGAACCTTCAGGCAAACCATTATTATTTTGCCATGATTTGATTTTCAAGACAGAAGCAGCAAGAGAGTAGCAAGCGCCATCTCATTACTGTACATATTTTACATTTTAAATATGCCTCTGGCCTATGGACTGACTAGCAGAAGTGACAATTCAGTCAATGTAATACGGCCAACGTATCAGAAATGGACTAAACCTAGTAGCTAATTCACAAGAACTAACTGACACTTTTAAAGGAAGTGTCGGTTTGTAGGTAGATGTTTGTAGGTTTACGACACTTTACGTCCAGAATCTTCTATCATGGGTCTATAATTTTATATCACAGTAAAGTTGTACATCACAATATAGTGATTGTTCTTTAATTTCAGTACAGAGATGGCTTAAATAACCATACTTCATCATGCCTTATCAAATTCGATCATTCTCTTGTGTTATTTAAACTGTTAAACTTTAAACATACAAACAGAAAACAGTGAAATTCTCCATCCACCCTTGTCATTTCTCAGTTTCTGCATCTTTCAATGAAAAGGAGAGACTCGCTGCACAGTTGAGGAAACGGTATTTAACTAAAGGAAACATCTGAGCTTCAGAAGCATCACTTTAAAGCAATATCCATTAAATGTGACATTTACTTTCACTTCACAACATGAGATAATGTGACAAGCATTTACTGATGTAATACTCTTATTTCTTACTTTATACATAAAATATATCATACACACACAGACACATCTGCAGCATATCTGTAGAGTACTGCTCCACTGCGGTTTGTTAATTCAGCTGTGTGCCACACCTCTTTTATACATTCTTGCTCATAGCCTCTCAGAGAAGTTTGAGAAGTGTCCTCACTCATCTCTCTCCTCGAGATGCATTTCAGGAATTGAGACATCCTTCACGATAGTGCACTGAGATCGATTTCTGGGTTACAGGCACGAGGATGAAGGAGAGAGGAGACAAGGAGGCACAAAAGAGAAATGAGAAGAGCCTGATGTTTTCATGTCACCGTCTTCTTCTGGGACAGTTGGAAAACTAGCTCAGAAGTGCCTTACTGCCACAAACATCACAAGAGATCATGGGTAAGCAGTGCTGCCAAATCATGTTACCTTTCAAAACAGCTGGATTTGTGAGATCACAAGATCCCATGAGAATCCAGCCCTGATTTGTTACATATCAAATATATAGCAGAGACACTGAGAAATAGCTCCTGCAGTGGAAACAATATTGCAAAATCTCTACCAGTGACTTTGCAGTTTGGACACATTTGTACTGTTACACAGGATTTACCATTACATTGACCACTACTAGTGCTACACTTCTAAAGCACTGACCCTAAAGGGTGAACATCTGGTCATTTTTACTGTGTACAATGTTCACATGCCCTGAGTTGCACAGGATCCAAATCATTTATTCCTAATTCATTTAAGTGGGCTTGGGTAGAGTCCTATCGTATTTCTGCAGGTTCTGAGTTCATGTGCCAATACCAGGGTGTACTATATCCTATAGTTCATAATAATATTGTTCTGATTTTTGACAAGGATAAAAGCCATAATCTGATAATTGCAAGAGTAGCATCCCTTCGAATTATCACTGCTACCAGCTTAACACTGGAGGAGTTAGTTCCCAAAAGGGGCATGGCTAGCAGTGTAAGAGTGCTTTGGTAACAAAAGATGAGATGCACAACAAACCACTGTAATATGTGAGAAGTGCAAGAAGACCCTAGGGGGGAAAATCTATTTCACCACCTTAAATATAAACACCTGTCTGAGTACGAAGAGAGCCAAAAACCCCATGAGGAGAGCTCAACAGCTACTGTGACTTTTAAACCAAAAGTCTTTTTCAGCATTTTGTCATATTGTAAACACTATTCTTACCACAAAAACATACCCTGATATATTGTTATATTACTTTAGGACCATATGGTTCACCCCAAATCGATACATGCAGAATATGAAGGGCTATTTGCTCTAATGATCTGGGGCATCATAATCATTGCTGGTGTTTTTTGACACAGGGCAAACAAATTTCCTGCTGCTCAGTAATTGGTGGCACATGATGCTGCCGCTAATGTTGGGCTCTCTAGTTCTTACTGGATCCAGCTGGTTCAGGATTAATTAATGTCTGGGCTATTAGGAACTGGTCTGAGTAACCACAGGTCCCCTTTGCATGGTGTGTCTTTTTCGTAAAAATGAATTTATTAACATTGGGGTGGATAAGTTTCAGTTCATGTCTAATTTTGGAGATATTTTGGTAAAGTTTAGCAGAGGATTGCAGTCATGGATAATAGTTACCAGTGGGAACCACGGTTTTCGATATCACCTAAGCCCAGCTCCACAACCTCATTTTTCTCTGGGTGTTTACTATAAGGGCGCCAAACAACTTCCCGCTTTGGCACCGGCTGTTCACATTGGTTATTTTAAGCTGTTTAAATAAACATCAAGAGAGTACAGCCTCACTATTAAATATGATTTATTTCCCATAATACATCAGACATAGACAAAGTGTTTTATAAATTCAGTTGGCAAGATAGAGATACTGTTGAGAAACAATGGAGTCTGCTCAGTAATAAGCTCCGAAAGTGGTATCCAGTGTTCTCTTTCAATAATAAAGTGCCTCTCGGAAAAAATTAAAGTCTGGCACATGTAAAATGGATTCTGCTTTGATCCATATCCTTTAAAATCTACAATGCTAAGGATTAAAAAGTGAATGTAATTTGGCAGCAGTTTCACAAAACAACAGTCTGATCGCCTGATGACTCTTTTTTGGTTACAGTTTAACATCCCTTTTAATTCATTTACCCTGAAGATAATGAATACATTCTCAATAGTGTGAGGTACGTCCAAAGCACAACTGTACGTGTGTTTCGTGCTTGTTCAACTTAGACAATAGAATTAGAAGCTGCTTCTGCAAAAGAATTGGTCTCCAACTAAAATCATGAAAGAAAGTCAGAGAACCAGCACTGGCTCTCTTACTGTCACGGTAACACACATGTATGTTGACAGAGGGGGGTGAGTGTCTATGCTCTCATTAGTCTGCCTAAGAGGAATACAAAGTGCAGCAGGACCAGTACTGCCTCCGTACTGTAGCTGTCATGGTAACATTAATAAACTGCATCCGTCGGCATATAATCCCATTTCGATCTCACTCCCATCAAAATGTGTCATGGTGGTAGGGCAATAAAGTATTGAAAAAAATCTCATTAAAAAAGAGCAGATGGATGGAGTGCATTTTCTACTTGGGGGAGTACCTGAAGAGAGACCAAAGATAGATCTTGGTGGTTGCCAGGAAAATGATAACCGCATAGTGAATGAAAGTACTCTCACCAAACCTAATACAAAAACTTAAAAAACAAGTCTAAAAAACATAACAGCGCAACTGCAAGTGAAGATGGAGAGTTTTCACCATAGGTGGGTATCAGTGATATTAGCCCTTGAGAGTATGAATGCCTAAATTTAAAAAAAAAACAACCCACAACTTAGAAGTGGTGAAAACAAACAATGTCTGGAAACAGTGCTGATAAAATCTTTAAGACTCAACCAAAACCGTTAACTTGCAGGCTGCGCAACCAATAAGCTCTTTTGCGATTAACTGTGCTACTGCAGCAACGCCAGAAATGCCCTCCTTGGGCCTAAAAAGCATTGCCCCCACAGGTCTCCATTGTAAAAGTCTGTCAGACACCTGTCAGCACACCTCCAACTTCAAAAATAGTCTAATACTATTGTTTCATTGTGAACTGAGGTTTTATAACTGCAGAACTTTCAAGTCGTCCCAGTGTCTGGGCTAGGCAGGTCTCAGAGACCAAGGCCAGGAGCAAACACTGCTGAAGGCCAAGGGTGGTAATGCATATCAAATCAAGTGGCATTAATTCACTGTAATAGTAATTTGCCAGCAGAAGAAGAAAAGAAGGACCTTCAGCAAATGTAAACATTGCAAGATTCAAAGAATAACAAACACAAATGTATTTATCCGATAGGAAATACATTCGATTCAGTATTTTTTGAGCCTTGGGGAGGCACAGAAGGTATTTAGATTAAAAATACTCAATGCAAATAAAACCATGTTTGTTTACAATGAGAACTCCGCAGGGTCCCTTTAAAAAATAAACCTAGAGATCCTTTTGAAGAATGTGACACTTGGAGCAGTATGATTAAAAATAAATCCAAATAAATCCATACTGAGGTGTTGTGTTTCTTATCTGGGGATATAATCATTGTTTTGTTTTTTTTAATTTTGAAAAAGTAGCCAAGAAGAGAGACTTATTATTTTGTCTTTTAAGCAAATCTCACTGAGGTTTTATATACCGAGGTTATTAACTATCATGAGGTTGCTTTAAAAAACAGGATGTATTCGTTATTGAAATGCTTAATCAGGTTAGATTCTCCCCCTAAAATTCAATACATACGCAGCATAGGGATTTGGGATGAAAATCTTTAATTATACCCTTTTTCAAATTATATTTTGAAACCAATTAGGCTCACCTACTAGTCTTGAATGTAAATTTAAAACAACTTCTCATTAACCTGTTTAATGATAATTTCTTGGGGGTCATAAGGCCAACGCTCCTGATCTCACAGTGAATATAAATACCAGTGAGGGGGCTAATCAATGATAAATTAATGCATAAATGACTTGATTGCTCATTTCTGGTCTGGAGGCTACATTTAATCCTGGGATACTGTATGTCTTTGACAAAAAAGCAAGCTGTTTAGGCACACATATATGCTCCCACCCTAAGCAACACAGACACACAAACAGACAGACCTGCTGTTTCATGAAGGGATGTTTCTCTGCTGATAGACCAAATAAGTTACATTCTATTGTTTGATGCAGCATCCCAGAGGCTGCTAGTCAAGGTTATTGATCAACACTCACCTCCATAATTGCATTGCCGTCTATTTAATTTGCTGTTAAGCTCCTCATTAATTACCCTGTTTTCCATCTGGGCATAGCTATTAATCTCTTAGTCTTTGATCTGTTTAATATGCCTTGTGGACTAGTCTTGACATCTACAGTTGTCTGAACACATTCGGAAGTCCACTGACTTGTTTTGTTTATGTCGATGGACCGGAGGAAAGAAAAACCTCTGCGGCCAAAATGCAAAAGAAAAATAGTTGAGTGCCTTTGCAGAGAAAACAACAGGATACTTCTGATTGAGAGATCTTCAAACTCTGACAGCAGAAAATGCCTCAGAGTTTGTCTGGGAGCCGGCATGTACTAAACAAAAGCACGAGACCGTGGAATTCATCTGAAACCGAGATCGTCTTTGAGATGTTTCACACTTGAGGGAGGAGGAAAAAGTACAAAAATTAGTCTGGTCCCTGTCCAACCTTTCTCTTGCCAAATCCGAAAGCATCTACACATCATTTTTGAAAACTAATCTTGAGTGCCTTATCCACGGTGAAAACTGACTTTCAAACTCAATCTCCCCAGCAATCAATCTTCCCCTGGCAGGGTAAGTCTGTTGAAACTAGGAGCTGTGGCTATGAAGAAAGCAACATTTCAATTTCTCTCTTCAACTCTTAGTGGCACCCAGCATATGTTAGCCTTGGCACTGGATGGGACCATTATGAATAAGAGACAGGGGTGTTCTTGTATAAGGAAAAGGAGGGATGGAATAATTCATCTGAGCTCTCTCTCAAACAGGTAGATGAAAAAAGAAATCTGTGAAGGCTGCAGTGGCCATGGGGTTACAAAAGGAGTTTGTGATTGAAACTGCTGCCTTATGTTACTTGGACCTACCAGGTAAAGAATTAATGGTTTGAAGGAATGGCTCTGTATATATTATGCATGCAGGTCTTATTGCATTTCTGTCTTGATAAGAGATAATACACGTTCAGGATCCTTCAATTCTGATTCATGATGCTATGGGTCAGCAGAAAATCCAAGAAAAATCAACAGTTTTGATGAAAATGTCACGCTAACCTGAATCCTGCCAGTGGTTTTTGTGATAAGTTACTCAGTTATGCCTTAGTAGTTTCTGGAAAAAGGACAGGAGGCTTTAATCAGAGGCACCACTGGAATACTTTAGAGAGGCAACTTTAAGACCAACTTTTATGTCTTGTTACAGTGCTCTCCTGCAACTTTCATGGCCGAGTTTCTTACAGCCAGTTCACAGAGGAAGATGAAGACGGGAGCCAGCAATAACAAGCTGCATCTGATGAATAACTGAGACCTTTAGTTAACTGGGTACATGGAAAGCAACGAATTAGAAAATGAACTGCTAATGTTATTAACATTTCAGTGATGTCAGAGACCAGAATAGACGCTACTGAACATTGTATGATCACGTCATTTGTCGTAAAAACTGTTGGACAATTAATTTTTACTTCTGTCAATTATTCAAAAGGAATCTACTGTTTCCAGTTGCTTGAATATGAGGATTTGCAGGTCTTTGCAATTTTCTGTCACTTACGAAACAGGAATTAGCCGAATCAATCAACATGGTTTATTGTACTGAAAAGTTTCAAATAGCTTGTGTAAACAATGAGTGAGGTCTCCAGCTTTTCCCACTGAGCTGCTGTGTAAGTTTGAACCGTCAGGTCTGGTCGGCTTCCTGAGGTGATCGGCCAAATGTCAAGAGACAGAGCGAGAGAAAATCCTTTCCAGTATATCCATCTCAAATGAGTGACAAAAATCAATGGGTGAGATGCTTATCAGGAGCATGTAAATAATTAATTGTGAGCCCGTGGCAGGTGTATAATTGATCAAGGGGTGATAAGTTGTGGTGATAAATATTTCAACAGTGGCTGAGAGAGAAAGAGGGAGCCCTCACTTGTCAACAGATCACACCACTCTCAACTGGTGACTGGTCTTATAGAGTCTCCTCAATCGTGCAGTCACTTTCTCTGAATGCATGTGTGTGTTGTGTTGTGCTGATAGCTCTCCCAGAGATGATGGAGACACCTCCCATGGTGAAGATCAAAGGGCTGGAACATGCACAGGCTAGCCAACAGTGTATTGTTCACATCTATGGATCAGCTTTAATATCCCAAGGGTCAAACCCTTGGAATTGGTTTGGCCATGAGACAGGGTACTTACATTGGAAAGAGATGTAGCAGTGACTTATAAAGAGGGATTGTGAGTACCTGCTACTCACTGAATGTAGTTTCTGTGTAGGGAGTTCACGACAGGTAACTGATGGGTATACAACCTTTGTGATCTATCAAGACCATACTGAGAGGTAGATACAACCCTCAAGACCCATTTTAAAACTGCTTAATAGACTTTTGGCCATTAGGGGGCAGAAACACAGAAGTCTTTAGCAAAGTATCATGCCTTCTCCTTTCATGTCTTACTATCTTGTGGCTTGTTATTTGCGATGATAAGCAACTTTTCCTTTGCACGTGTGAACATGGTCACCAGCAAGTTAGCATAAGTGTTAGCCCTAAATTTAAAAGTTTTGTCTTGTTTGGTGGTCTTTGCAGCATCTAGTGATATCACAGGGTCCTGAAGTACACCTACACATAACTACAGCAAGACGAGGGATTCATCCACCTGTGATCAGCAAGGTTTTCATGGGTTGTTAAGCTTCTAATTAAAATATGCATGAACCTTAATGGAGCTGTATTCACCGTGGATTGATCAGGTCACTGTAAGCACCAATAACAACCTGTGCATCCCTACTCCACAGGTCCAACATTTAAATCTAACTTGGAAAGATTCATGTGGAAAACCTGCACAAGCCCGGTGTGGATAATTTTTTTTTTTAAACAGGATACCCATGAACAGACAGACCTGGAGGATAGTTAGACACACAACGCACAAACTGAATCCCAACAGAGGTCCCAGGCCTTGCAGACCTTTGATCTTATCATGCAGCACACGTGGTATTAATGTTTATATTGTTTAATGTTGTAGCAGGTGTAACTACTTTATATAATGCTGGCTAGTGCATTGTTTGCCTCTAAAATGTAGTGGAATAAACCTCTGACATTTGAAGTTTTAATGTTGTATGTAATGTAGGTGAAATGTAAGTAATTTAAACTGCATTAAGCCAATTTTACTGACTTGACACCTGTGACAGTTGTGGAAAGATTGAATAATTATGCAGCATCTTGAGGAAGAATCAAGATGTGCTTTTAACAAACCCCCCCCAAATGCAGTAATCTGCACCGTGCACAAGAGAAATTTATGACAGAAAAACACAAAATGCATCATACAGTAAACACATTAATGATCTTCTCAGCACAGAATTGTTATGATGGCTCTCCTTTGTTTGTTTCCACTGCACTTAATTGTTGCCAATAAGATACATGACACGTCTCATTATAGATGATTAATTGCTATCAGACAGTGAACTGTGGTGTGAATGCGAGAGACAAATGAAAAATGGGAAAATAATCTTCGTGGCACCTGTGAAAGCCTGTGTTGTATGTGGGAGTGCATAAATATTTATTTTATTGAATCAAATTTAACACTTAATCCATCGCCAGTACTCATCAGCTAAGAAAACTATGAATATTCATTGGCGTACATCACGAGTGCACAGAATTTAATTCATAAAGTTGTTTCTGAAATTTCCATCTTGATTAGTTCCCGCTGAACTAAACAGGGAAAACAGCAACAATGTAATTCATCAACATGGAGATGAAATGAAATGAATATCATATTGAGGCATCACATGCATGTAATCCTACAGGGTGTTAGACCATTTAAAAGCTGCAAGGAATTAGAAAGTTAACAGTATATCAATGTTCATTCTAGTAGGTTGACGGAAAATGCTTTCAAAATGGGATTATATAACCAGGTTATTGTAAATTATCGTTTTGTAAAAGGAGATGTACCTTTCTTATTCAGCAAACTGTAGATTTTCCTCTAAAGTGCCTAATTTCTTCCTTGATGTGAGACCTAATGTTTCACATAGCACCATGTTGACCTCAAGCTAATCCCTGGATTTACAAAGGCTTTCCCCCTTCAAGTGCAGAATCGTTGGATGAATCATCCTTCATAAATTAAACAAATATAAAACAAACACTCATAATTAGGCGCCTGAATAACCACAGATTGAACCTGAACATCTACTTATGTTTGTTTTTTAATTAGAATACATTAACAATGTTCGGCTTTCTTTAGCATGAATTCTCTGTGGGGGGCGGGAACGTCAAATAAAATCACAAGGGGATTGTTTTTCACTGGGAGACAAACAAAACTTGAATTAAAAAAAAAAACAAAACCCAAACAAACAACAAAAAAACCCCAACCCAGAATCACAAGGCATCTCAGATGTTACACAAGCTGAGTTATCTTATTTGGTTCATGCGTTCTAAAAAAGATTATTTGGCTGGTAATTGAACACGGGATGCATAAGAGCCTTTTTTCAGAACAAAACCTTCCTTGCACAGGCTTTGTATGTGGATGCCGCGACACTTGCATAGACTTTTTAAGAGCACGGCATCTGTGAGGTTTTGAATATCTTTAGGAAAGTCAAGGTCACCTAGATACAGTAAACACAACCCAGCTTTGAATTGTGAGAGGAAAGTGTTTATCTTTTCACTGACATGTCTTTTATTTTTAGTCTGTAACTCGTGAGGTGTGCATTATCTGTCACAGTAACACAAACTCCACATCTGCAGCACCCAGGTAAAATTATGTACAGTGTATTCACGTTCCACATAAATACATAGCAAATATGGTTAACTATGTATGGAGAGGTGACACTTGGGGATCAACTGAAGTATATCGTTCTTTAAGGGACTCATTCTTTATGAAAAACTGCCTCAAATCAAACATAATGGCATGAGATTAAAATTCAGATGAATTTCTACCCACGGGCACATGCTCTAATTAATCAGTTCTACACATTCACAACTTTCAAAGCATAAAAATCTTTCTTGATATAGTATATGATCCCTGCGCTGCTTTCAGATAGCACCGGATTAATTTCATATTCTAATCTGCAGAGTCAAGCATCAAGGCTAAGAATCTCTGGCTGTCTCCGGCTCTCTGCCCACATTTGAATGACCCCCCACAGTGTGAGAGAGGATTAAACTGTAATATGAATCCTTTACTCTTCCTTTAGTCAATTCAACTCAATTATGCACCCAACCTGGGCAAAAATTTTTATGTTGTAATATAATTGAGAGATCATAACTCAGCTGGAAGACGCAGATGGAGATTGTGAAGTACCTGACCTTACCTGATGCCTATTGACAGAGCTCCCTTTTTAAGATTGAATTATGGCTTTGCCATTTGTGCCTTGGATCCCATTTTCTAGAGCCATGGGCCATATGTTAATGGATGATTTTAATTAAATATTTCCAAGTTTTAACTTTTTAAAGACTTTAAATGACTTCAGCTATGCAGCTACAGGCAGTGTAATATTTTTTACTGCTGTTGGTTGGATATCTGAACCACTGGTATCCTTCTGGGCAGAAGAATCAATATCTATCTAATGGGGGCACGTAATACGATAATATTGGGCAATTATCAGTGCAGGGGTATGATTAGTATCATCACTGTTAACCTCTCAGCTTTCAGCAGAAAAAAAAAAATCTGGCATCTCATTGAATTTTTCAAGAGCGCGGCACAGAAATGCAGGAGAAAATCTCATTTGACTCGTCACAAAAGGACCATATCTCCCTCTCCCTGCCTCTGGATTTGATGCTGTAATTAAAATTTGAGAGCGTAGCCCATTACACAAGTCACATATTGAAGTGAAACACCTGAACATTTATCATTATCTCATGCTTGTGAAATGCATTTTGGCATGAGCTCACACAACACTGCCTTTTAGAGGCAGGCACGAATATGAGAATAAAAATAAAACAGCATGGAAATGGTCGACATGTATAATGTCACTCTTTGTTTTTTTAAACAAAAATATTTAAGATAAACATTTTGTAGATATTTTACAGTAAATGAAAGATCATTGTAAACCATTATTAATAAAAGTATACTTCACTTCATTGCAGTTCATATTTTACCTTGGAAATAGTAGTGTGATAGATCAACCCCACTTCCACTGGTGCTGTACTTTCAACCATATCACATGGTTTTCATCAGATGGAGGCGGGTTAGTCTTTGGGTTTTTTGACATGAGGGCTTGGTTAATGTTGGCTAACTTAAAGGTAAAGCATCCAAAAACATTTTTAATGTCAAAGATAAAGATGCTCATTTGATAAAAGAGATATCAAAAAACGAATTAATTTAAAATCAAATATTGGGAAAATATATACATTCACCGATGAGCGCAGTTTGTCACTACAATTACCCAACAGTGGCTCATTATATCATGTCGCTGATGTATCGACTATGTATAGTGACTCTGAATGAAAAACAACAAGACCCCATGGAAAACCAGCACTGTAGTACACTGATAAAATAAAGGCTCCTCAAGTGCTCTGGAAAAGGAGCAGGGGTATCCATAAACCTTGCATCCATCTTCTGACTGCGGATGGCCACCTAACTACATAAATGGCCACCTATTTTGTGTGCTCTCATAAACCTCTCTCTGACATTCCCCTCGTGGATGACATCCAAGTAGACAATATCACTCAGTGCCTCTGGATCCTGTTGGGCTGAGATGACTGATAACTATCTCCAATTTCCACAGGGCTTCTCAGATCTTCTCTTGGATTGGTCATGATTGGATAAGTGGTGGAGAATATGATCAACAGTCTCTCTTTACCAATAATGCCTTGCAGTGAAATAAAAGACTCACAGGTAGGACCTCTCTCCTGTGATAAACCTTGGCCATAAAAAAGGTTCCCTCCTCGGGTAATTAATCTTGCTGGGGGTGGTTAAATTTCATACAAGTGCTTAAGTTCAAAAGGCAGAATTCACTGAGATTACTGACCTCAGCAGTTTTTGTACAGCAGTGGCTCTCGTGCTGTCTTTGTCAAATACGGTAGCTGAGTCGGGCGTAATAAAGAAAGGAAACTGACAATGTTCAGAGAGAGAAATAGGGAATAAGTTGTTTTGCTGACCCACAGGCTTCTACTGTTTTCAACAGACGGAGAGAAAAGTTTCACGCCTTTCCTCTTATCGACAGTCACTGAACATCATGCTGGGAATGAAGCTGTGCTGTGCTCCAGACATTTTTGCAGTTGCCTTTCATTCATTATTCACCGCAGTTATAAAAGTGTAAAATGACTGCTCGTTGCCAATAACAATCTCCTCACCAGTTTTCACACACTCGCACGTATTCTTTCACCTCTCTCTGACCCGGGTTCAGCGGTCTACTCTAAAATAGCTTTAGCACCACGCTGTGTTAGAAGTGCAAAATTTCCAAGGCGGCATATCACTGGAGGTGTCTGGTGCCACTTAAACGTTCACACCCTCGCTCAATGTCATGGTACGCTTCATCCAACTCCCAGCTAAGGGACAAGCCAACAGGTCAAAATGTCCTTCTGTTTATCCAGCCATTGTGCTACCACTGAGCCTCAACCGTGGGCGCACTGTTGAGCAGCAGAGCAAAGCAAAGCAAAGTCACTCTTCTGGAGGGGTATTGTTGTGTCCACTTTGCTGAATGCCTGCCAAACTACAGTCACAGACAGACCTTTAGTGTACAAACGGCATCAGATATTTAAAAAACCACAGTACGTCCACAAAAATACAGCATGGTGTATTTTGGTTTTTTGTTGTTCGCATGCCACTTTTTTGTTTTTGTTTGTTAACTGTATTTGTGTCAATAGGGTGGCATTTGGACTGTGTTTGTAGCCTTAATTATGTGTTAGTTAAGTGTATTTAAATCACATAATAACAATATCAACTTTATTTGCTACATCCTTTCCAGTAACCTTTAAAAGTCCATTGTGTTTAGGGAGTCAATAGATATCAGGACACCAATATTTAAAAGTTTTTAAGATCATTTTTTTAAAACTAAAATTAAGACATTTTTTAGACAAATCATCTTTTTCTTATGTAGGGCACTGCAGACATGGATAAAGGTCTTTATATATGTGTTCCTGTGCAAAGGGAAGATTTTATAGAGGAATATGGTTAGTTAGTAAGTAAGTTAGGTGAATCTGAATTTTGCTGAAAGCTATAAGCAGTAAGTATAAAGTAAAAAGACAATATTAAGATCAGACTGTCACGGAGAGCAGCTCGGTTCATTTTGGCAGGATATTTCACATGAAATTGAATGAAATGTTTTTGTCAAGAAAGCCCCCCAAAATTTTAATTCACATTCAAATTTAAATATGACTGATTTTTTATAGGATCACATTTAAGACATTTTTAAGTACCTGCCGTCATGCCGTCATCATATAATTGTGATTTTAGTCACCTGAAATGCAATTACTGATCTAGTGTAGTAATGCAATATGTTCTTTCAATATCGTTCCACTCTCTAAGGTACACAAATTTCTATTGTAGCTGAGTTGAGGTACAAACAGAATCCATAGCTGGAGTGAAAAGGTTGAGCTATTCATTGCAGTTCTTATCAGGCTCAAAGCCTCAGCCGCAGCTCCACTGTTCTACATTACATCAGACACAGCCCCCAAAACTAGTTTAGTTAGTTTTTTATTAATGCTTGTGTACAATTATTTATTTGAGCAATGGATATCTGCAGTACTGCTAACATGAATTTCACAGTACTCGTCATGAAGTAAATCCCGCCTGTCTGAATGAACAAGGCATTTTTAACAAGATCAGTTGCCGAGTTTAGAAAGTAACAATAAAGTTAGGAAAACAGAGAGAACAAAGAAAAGAGGAAAACAGTTAAACATTCAGAGCTACTTTGCCAAAAAAAAAAAAAAAAGCTTATGGTTGGGTTGCAGATAATGCACAGCAGACCCTTCATTCCAGGTAATACAACTCACAATTGAACCGGCTTTCCACAGAGGGGAATCCATCCATCTTGCGCCATCAATTATTCATTTCGCTCGGTCTCGTTCCACCACGGTAACAAGACAAAAGCTTTCTCTTGGAATTGTGGCTGAAATAGGAGAAAGGCTCTTCCCCTCTGACCAACAGCCTCCAACAAAACATGTGTAGAGGTCTCTTAGTAACAGACTCAATATAGGTAGGGACATGATTGGCTCAGATTTTACCTTAGTAGATTAAACAACTGTTAATGAAGTTAATATCTTGAGAAGCAAACGAAAAGTATATGCAACTAGCAACAAAGTGCATGTAATAATAGCAAGTTCAATCTACCTTATATCTTTACATCAGCAAGAGAAAGCCCAAGAGCATAAAACATAAAGCCCATGCAAATATCTCAGTGCAGAACAGTAGGTAAAGCTCACAGTGGGTGGAAAATGTGGTGAATATTATTCATGAGTGATAATGACTGCTCATGCTTATTATGTGAAGTCTGCAAAGTATGATGTACATTACCGTATGCATCCCGTCCGTCAACCATAAACCACAGAGTGTCGGATATACACAATAAGCTCATATTTGATGTAACTGTCCTTCGTTCTCAGCTGTCGGACGACACTGGTCATTATGGAGACACGACTGAACCCCTCATCAGGCTGATCCTGTTGTTGCTGTAGACATAATTAACACAGTCTTGCCAGATAATCCTTAATTATTTGCCAGTGAACTAGATGAAACTCGCTTATTGTTGTTATGGGTGAGCTGTTGAGACCAATCAGAGGATCAAGAAATCGCTGATAAACAGTCCGGGCAAGAAATAAAGTTAATTCCTAATTTAATTGGCATTTCAGACAGAAAGGAATTAATCCATATTAGCTTATTTCTTCCTGCAGAACTTTATGAAGGTTATTCAAGGTCAGTATCTTCTAGGAATGTGTCATGCCTCCAACTGCATTCATGGACTTAATTGCCCTTTCAATTAAAATCCGCTCATTAAAGCTGATAGAAGATCTGGACTATTTATAGCACAGAAACTAACCATAATGGTTTACTGCTTACTGGACAATAAGGATCATGTTAAAAGGGAGAATCAAAACCAAAAATCCAGTAATAATTAAGCCAGCAATCAAACACAGATATACCTGCTAACAATGCATTGCTTTGTAGCCAAGGGGATCCCATTCACAACTGGCCAGTAATACAATTATATCAACGTAAAGAATCCTGTAAAACCATGGCCCATGATCAGGTATTTTCATTGTCAGCAAATCCATTATTTTTTTGATCAACAAACTGATCATGTTGTCTATAAAATCTCAAAAGGCAGAATAAGGTCAGCTTAAAAGGATGTCTTTAAACGTCTTGTTTCATTTTTCAAACATATTCAGATTACTTTTTAATGACAAAGCAATTCTTATATTTAGGGTGGAACCAGCAAATGTTTGGCATTTTTTCTTAAAAAATAATTAAATTCTGATTTTGTTGTGAAAAATTGCTGCAGATTAATTAGTTTAATCCGATACCAACATTTCACAAATCTTTGCTTTCTGTCTGTGAATGGAACGTACAGGTCAGGAAAACACCGTTGTTATGGTAAATTAAAGTAAATAAAGTGTTTAAAGTATGGTTTGGGTTGTCCAACTGAAACACTTGGGAAAAGTTAGGGTACACCTAATTTGGGGGAACTAAAACACTTGAACACTTGGTTAAGGCTTCTTAAGTATCACAGTCTCAGGTTGGCATTTGTCTTACTGATTAGTCGCCAAATGTCGCGAAGGTCAGTCTCATCTAATCTGAGCCTGTCAGAGGTCAGAATCCAGAGACAGAAGAAGTGAAAAAGACAGGAGGGACTCTTAGTTTGTAGCCTTCATGGTCTCATCCAAAAAAGTATATTGGGTTAGCTTTTAAGTGAGCTGAAACTAATGCCGTGCTGGGAGCTGTCAGTACATGGTTTGGCGACAGACCACAGTATCCTGTCGAGCTCCTACCACGTAGTTGATTGAGTCAACACATCGGGAGACAAGTGAAGATGAGTCGAGCTCGCCAGGGCCAAGAAAGGTCATATCCTTCCTCTGACATCGGAAACTCAGTATATGTCATGGCCTATTGCCTAGCTGCAAAGCTAAGTGTTAATTGATTGCCCTGGATACAACAACAAACCTCTTCTCCAGTAGTATCCTGTGACCAGACTTGAAGATAGGGAAAGAACGTTGTGACCTTAATGAAAAGCCAAGTTTTAATTGGTGATTTGTTAAGAGACCCCAACACCACTGTTTTACAATAATGTCACACTTGCTACTGTATACATTCATCCAAAGCACTGACCCGCACAACTTCATCTTTCACCTCACTAAACACAGTAAAAAAAAAGGCAAACAAGTACACTCATCTT
The DNA here is from genome assembly GCA_008933995.1 of Datnioides undecimradiatus. Lineage (NCBI taxonomy): Eukaryota > Metazoa > Chordata > Actinopteri > Lobotiformes > Datnioididae > Datnioides > Datnioides undecimradiatus. The sequence continues at coordinate 4,790,882 of WARS01000052.1, forward strand.
CTCTATACAGTAGAGATACTCCTAATTCATTGGAGCATTTCCACTTAAACTTCTATTTTGAAAATAATTCAGTACTTTACACCCTAAGAACATTTATATGGCTGCTTTAGATTCAAAACATATAACCACCGTTAGATGTATATGAATATGTTACATACTGCTACAGTTGCTGTACATACCTTAAAGACTGTCCTATAATTTCCCTTTACCTAGATAGCTTTTATATTCACATTAAAGAGGATTATTTATGTATTGGGATATTTGATTGTGTTTGTATCAACCAACACTGACAAGTCACATACCCGCACATATGCACCACTTCGACTTTGCATATTCAGCATTGGACTTTGATATTGATAATGGGCATACCATGGGATACAGACAGACAATATAGGAATAGATAAGTTGGGTAATGATATCATCAACTTCCATTTCGTCATTTATTATCAGTTCTTTAAAATTGGTATTTCCATCACTTTCATTGTCTATCTGCACGCTGCCTTCTCTTTCCAGTTTCCAAGGAGGCCTAACAAAGCAAGCACAGAATGAAAAGAGGAGACAGAGCAAAATGCTTTTCTGTCTCAATGCGAGAATCCTAGCAACAAGGAGGTTTGCACTTCAGCCATCTTATGTCTGAAGTCTCTCCGAGGATGGGTGGGGGCTGTTAATTCTGCACTTACATTAGTTGAGGAACATTAATCCAGATGGATTTACATGCAGTCGCCATCACTAGTGGTTTATCCTTTATGTGACAATAAATCTACCCTCCCTACACATTGCTTATTGCCCTTGATGGGACATTAAGAAAAACGTGAAAGATCGTTGTTTTGAATGTGACTTGGATTTGAAAAACTATTTATCATCTTTGGATTGAGACGTCCTGTCTCCACAGCCTGACCTTCTGTGTGTCTGTCTTATATGCATACTTTAGCTCAGACATATAAAAGGTATATTTCAGGACTCATCAACACATCTCTTGGATCCAGGTTAGAGGATCACACTTTCTGCAGACCCCCCACCCACTTCAATTAGTGACCTCCACAGGCTTCTCTGAGCAGAGTGCCGAGTGTCTCTTCAAATCCACATGATCAAAACATATGATTAATACTTGCTGTCCATCCCAGCTAGGGCTAATCACCCAAAGATTCACAAAGCCATTAATACCTCTCCAAATGCAAGATGGAAAAGCTTCTTTAAGCAGCATTTTATGATACCTGGTGCTGCTATCTTTGCACTCTGTATTAGCATGGAAAGGATGCTATGGAGCAAAGTGATTCATTAAGAACACAGCCAGCTACATCTAAGGTAATGGACCCTAAATCTCTGAGACACTTTTACAGCATCTTTGAAGCAATATGAATGTATCACAGGCAAAGAAGAACTACAGAAAGAAGTCGGTTAAGTAGTGATGTATGCAAATCTGACGTTTTAGATGCATCGCTGTTTTCTAAAAGTGGGCTTGCCTGGCCGCATTTGGCAAAGAAAATTAGGAAGTACAAAGATGCTGTTCGTTAGCGTTGAGTTACAGCTCTGAAGGATCTGTGATTACAGTCCTCATTTTGCACTGGGGGCCTCAAGCTCCATATCAATTGGTGGAAGAACAGCATGGCCTTCAGAACACTTCAACTAATCACCCATCTGTGTCCATTGTCTACCAGAACCATATGTGACTGTGATGTCTGTTTATTATAATGAGGATGAAGATAAGTAGCATTTGATTACTTCCTCACAAACTGCGCAGTGTGAAGTACTGTATGTGCCCAGGCACTTGCAGATCATTTTGTTCGCAGATACAGAAATTACAGACACTCTTAACCGACAATATTCAGAAACTGAAATTATGAATTTTGAATGCCAGGAATTCATTACTGCTATCTTTGTTCCATCGTGTATCTAGCATACTGACACAGAAAGAACAAGAAATCACTCTCCACTATCTGGTTTTGCTCCAGAAGTGATTAGATCACTTGATACCGTCATTCCACCGCTTCTATTTTCTCCACCGTAGGACCTTCCCCAGGGGAATACACAACCATAATGGTTTTCGAGAAATATTATCGACCTGGCCTGATGCTGAAGGTGGCTACTACTGTAATGATGCCCTTGCCTTGTGTGTAGATGAGGCACCGCTTAAAATGTGTAAGTACTGCATTTGAAAGAAGTTTGGTGTGGTGTTTTATAGAGATTTCAGATATGTCTGCTGAGAAATAGAGATGATTTATTGCAAGAAGCTACAGACACAAATTCTGAATCTCGCGCGCACTTTCTGACAACTTACAACACATTTAATGAGATCAGTGCCATATAACTTGTGTGTTCCTATATTGTATATTGAGGCTATGTTTGGAGTTCAGGTGTAGCTGTGTGGTGGAGACATTATTGTAAAATAAAACTGGGATAAAAATTAGGCTGTATGTTGTACAAGTCAAATAAAAACTGACTAGAAACAAGACTTTGAAGAGACTGTAACATACTAAAAAGTAAACATAAAGCAAACGTAAATTGTACTGTTTTTTTTGTGAAAACAATATCTTCTCTGCCAAGAAGAGGAGAAGATGTGCTAGACAGGGTTTCTACAGTGCTTTGTGAGTGTTGGAGAGAGCACTGGTAGCAGAACTAGTACATTTCCACCAGAAAATGCAGCTTTTATCCAAGGCTCATCAAATTAAGATTCACATATACATTCAGCTTCTACACAAGGTTGCCTTCACCATCAGGACTACAGGGGTTCACTGTCTTGCCCAAGGATACTTTGACCGGGGATCAGAAAACAACCCTGTGATTAATGGATAACTTCCTCTGGTTTCTGCTAAATTAATATGAAAAAATCTAAAAGGTCTTAGTGTCAATTTTACATTGGATCAAAACTCTATTATTTAAAATGTATGATAGCAGCAGTGAATCAAATCACTGTAATGTGAAACCTGTCTAATGCAGTAACATGCTCACAGAAACTGATCGCTCAGATCTACAGTGGTAAAAACGTTTAGCTCATAGTTTTGGCTTAACAGCCTTCGAATGAACTAATCCAGCCTCACTAGTCTCAACAGCCATGTTTCCAGCAGCAAATTAAGTGGATCTGTCCGGCACTTAGCTTATGAAAAAAAATAAAATAAAATTTGAAGGATACCAAGACGCTGAAAAAGTTAAAAATACAACTTCAGACAAATGCTAGTGTTTCTCTATGTCAGCTGCCGTTGACAGAAAAGCAGACATTTGCTAACATATAAGATTATAAAGTAATAAAATATCAGGCGGCGTGTCTGTCAGCTTCTTGCCTATTACAACAATGAAAACATACGAACAAACAAATCTTTAAATCATCTTTAATCATTTCAAGAAGATTTCTTTCAATAATATAGAGCTATCGACCTATATGTTGGTGCTAAATGGTCCAAAACAACATCAAAATTTTTTTTGCAACATGAAAACAAGCAGTTATATAATATTTTTTATTCCTGTAAGTATTTGTATCACTGTTTTTTGAGCATTTTTCCTCTGAACTCCGGGTCTCTGAGAGCTGCTGAATTCGTTTCCTAGTTATATTTCTTATGCAAGTGTCAGTGGTTACTGAGCTTGATGAATATTAGAGGGGTACTTGAAGAAATTACACTGTGATTTGTACTCCACTTAGTGCCCTGCTACATGAAGAGGTCTATGCACTGTAATAGGTTATTGGGACCTTGAAAGCCAATTACATAAAACTGGATCCAGAAGTCACTGTACTTACTTAATCTTAGGCCACTCCTGCAATTTCTATTTACAACCCTGCATGGTGTCCAACTAAAATGTATGTAATATTCATGGCATTTTTCCAAACATATTGGAAATTGAAAGCATTATGAGACAGGCCGGCTGTACACAATAGAAGTGAATGAGAGCTTAAAGGCTTTTCTTCATCACTGGAAACCCAACAGATCTCTGAAGAAACAAACCTCCATTTTCTTCTCAATCTGATTAAAAAAAGAATGCCGCTATTGTCACTGTCAAGCTTAGTGGATACCCATTAAGGATACCCATTAAGGGCTGTTTTCATTTCATTTAGAAGAAGCTTTTATTGGGAAAGACTTAACAGTTATGGCACAAAGAGAGGCCTTATATGTCAGCAATTTCAAGGCGCGCAAGACACTGAGTGTCAGAGGGAAAAGAAGGGGGAAAATGATATTTTCAAAATGCATTACTTATCTAGCATCACTTTGAGCACACACCTCCCTGACTCCCATTGTTCTTTCTCAACTAAAATGGCCATTGACTTGTTTTTCATGGAACAATAAAGTGTGGGTCTATTCAGCAGCCACAAAGGTGGAATGATGGCAGATCAGTCTTTGTTAAGGACCAGCACAGTGTGAAATTAAGTGCTGTTGTTGTATGCAACAGCATCTATTAGTGTTGATGCCTGCTAACCTCTGTCAGCTTATCGGTGGATCGTAAACATTCTCATTTTCCAACAGATGCTTTAATAACATGAATATTCAAGAATTGAAATTACACACTGCAATTACTTAGTGTAACATATTACAAATGAGCACTGACCAGATGATGTGTTATATTAGTAAATTACAACACACAACGTCAGCCGTGATTCACATAGACCCGGTGAATGAAAAGCAAGTGCTAAACATAATGGAAGAGGGTTCTATAATATGCTCTCTTGCAAGAAACCCTTTCACAGCTCTAGATGGAAAACTACTTAAACCTTAGTTTTTATCCCATTTTCAAACAGTTAATCAACCAATCACAGCGTATGATAAATGGTTATATCAAGAGTCATTATGGGCCTTTCATTAAAGGAAATATTGATGCAGTAATTTTTGGATGAACTGAAAGAATCTCCTGTGAGATGCGTGTTCTACCTTGTGGTGATAATGTACACATCGACAGAGTGTATTTTACTCTGATCTGTGGGCTGCGAACGGTGATCAAGGACAAAAAAAAGAAGTCGTAGAGATTTTTTTAAGATGAGGCAACTGGATCAGAGTGGCTCTGCCGTTCTTTAAGAAACTTCAGGCTCTCCTCATTACGCTGTAAATAATCACAGCAGCGGCTAAAACGGCAGTCTGTGTCCATGCAAGTGAGGCACATCACATTCTTTTCATCTGGAGACATCATATAGTCTCCTGCAATGATAAAGAGGGATAAAAAGATGCTTTGTGGGTGCACATTGAGGTCTTTTTAGCTCAGCTGGTGATGCCGTCTTAGCTCCTGCCATAAACATTATACCCAAATAAAAAGGGCTTAGCGTGAATAGGAAAAGAAGGTGCACAATATGCTGCACTTTGATGGCAGAAGAGACCTCAAAATCCTGTTTTGTGACGACTGCCACTGTCACATCTTGCGACACATGAAAAGAGTAAAAGAGAAAATAAGACTTACTGGCTGAATTAAGAGAACAGACGTGCTCAGTTGTGCACAAGGGATGTTTGTGATACATTAGCTCGTCATTAGAGAAAGCATCAGCAAAATGACTGAAACCTCAAGTCTAAATGCACGGACATACTTGGTAAAGTGGTGTCTTTCATTTCTATACAAAAGGAAACAAGCAACTGTTTGAATCAATAAATAATTCTCCATTCAGTAACTCTGCAGCGAGACTCCAGTTTGAAGTTTTATGTTAGACTGAGCTCACCTTCCTTGTTTCCTTGGTTTCCTCATGAACATACACCGCTTGGTGAACAGTAAATGCACCCACAAAAATGTTACTTGTATACAGTTGAATAGAGGAGAGAATTGTGGCCTACTGGACAGTGATCGCCTGGGCACGGGAAGACTGCAAAACCATCTCTGTGCAACACTCCTTTAGCCTACCAAGTTGCTATGGCTAATTGCACATCCAGGGAAAACAGTGCACTGTGTTATTCCTAGTTTCCCTGGAGGTTTGAAGGATTTTGGAAAGACCTTTAGAAACTGTTGTGGGTTTTTCAAAAATTTCTGGGAATTCAGTTTTCGGAAAAACAAATGTTTAACCTTCTTACACAAATGTAACGGTCATGCATGAGAGGCAGAAACTGTAGTTAGGTTGGCTCATGGGCTGAGACCAGCTCAGACTGGCTTTGTTTTGGTTTTGTTGGTCCAGCTGCACTAAGCTGCAGAGACTTGTCAGTGGGGTTGACCATCATTTGATTTTCTGTAATGTAGAAAGCATTTTTTCCAATTCAGCTTTAAGAACCACTGATGTGAACTAAAGCACTTTAAATGCTCCATACAGGCTACCTTCTGTCGCATGCATTTTTCACTGAATGGATCATGAAAATGTTAAAAGTGTCAGAGAGTGCCTCAGTCACTGCATCTGAAAAGCTCATATCTCAGGGGTCACAACAGCGCTGAATACACAATTCTGTGCTTGCCTCACTGCTGAATAGAAAACGTTTAGAAACATAAGGTTTTATATAGTGGCGTGCACACAAAAGCTGAGCTAAGAATTCACACTGAATGAAAGGGTATGGACAAAGAATTGCAGCTGCAGAGGAAATATAGGAAATTTTCAGGCTCAAATCTGACAGTAAATGAATAAAATAAATAATTAGACGACGTGCAGATTGTGCATCACACTACTGTCTTATCCAACCAGTAGCAGACAAACGCCACACATACAAATGCTGTGGCTGATATAGTTTTTTGAAGCTATGACATACCATGTGCCATGATGAGGTCATTTTTGCATAGTCAGATCCACTTAAAAGCGACTTCCGGAGACTTAAAATGAGACTGAGAAAACCTTTGAGAAGCCGTTATTTTTAAAAATTCTTTTAGTTCAGTGGTCACAGTAAACTATATTCTGCTGAAGTTTCAGACACCTCTGCTGTGAGCCAGGTGCAGGTTTGTTTTTCCAATCCTATCATAAAAAGTGCATTTGATGGCAGTGTCTAACACTGCTCCTCAACAAGGGCCTCAGTAACCTAACCCCTCGGTTTGCGTGTGTGTGTGTGACTAGCCGGCAACAACAGGTGACACAAGTCGAGTCAGAAAAGGCACTTGAAAATTAGAGAGAAGACATTCAAGTAGCAAGTAAAGGTGGGACTGTTGCACAGCGCTACAAGTGAAGGATCAGAGTCGTGGTGAACCGAGATCCCTCATGTAAAGGGAAAAAAAGACAGAAGAACATACTGAAATAGACGCTGTGTAAAGAAACATGTAGGAGAACATCTGAGCGCCCTCTGGGGGGGTTTCAAGTGTGGCAATCCAAAGAGAAATAATACATCAGAATGAAAATACTATATATAAACAGCCCACATCTAGACACACACACACACATATAAATATAAACACTGCTTCACATAAAACTTTAAATACTTGTAAGGTGAAAATCACACATGCAAACACTGCAGTTTGCAAACATCTGTGCTTATCTGTAATGTTAATGGCTGATGTGTTTTAGTTTTGGTGCAGTGACCTCACATGCAGTAATAATATCTGAGACCGTGATGTCCGTCATAACTGCACCTCACGCTCTCACAGACAGACCTCTCCAAATGGATAGAGATGCCAGGAATACCAGCTGGGCGTGGTTGTATCGGACAGTAAAAGACAGTCCTCCATGACTGGCCATTCAAGCATTCATAACATCTTAATGGACTCTCCCATGTGAAGGAGAGGCGCAAAACTTCAGCAGCTGAACTGAAAACTAAAGGAAAAACGACTAAAAGTCTCAAGGTACAATAATGTGTAGATACAACTTAGCCTCCCAAGGATCTGTGAGGTAAAAAAAAATAAATCCAATTAAGCTTTTAATTAGTGTCTAAGCTATGGTCACTCAGACATAAAGTGTGCATGTGTAAAGGGAAAATGGCTAAATTGGAAAGAAATCGGCGACCGCAGACGCCCAAGACGTTCATATTTGAGTTTTATTGTTCAGTGGCTGGTCTCGAAAATGAAATAACTCTGGTGGTAGTTTACAGTTCACAGCTACAGGTAGACAAACAGGTGTAGGCTCCAACAGAAGAACCAGAAACAGCCGGTTGCTGCTGGTGGGCCAGCGCTGGGTACCAGATTTAAAAACTCAGCGTAGTGAGGGACACAGAGAGATTTATCTGGGATCCCTTGAAACCAACATTTATTTATTTAGAGGTGCTGCATGATAGCTTTAATACGTCGATGTATTTGAGTTATTTGATAGGAAGCATCCGCATTAGCACAGATAAAAGAAAATTAAAAAGAAAACAATAACATCCACCTAATATTACGAGCCTAATATTCGACCTAACAGAGGTTACTGTGAAAGTAGTCTTTTAAATTGGGAAACTGCTTTCAAAAAACCCCACCACACTCTTATATTCATTGCAAGGTAAAGACTTTTTACTTACAGTGCCTGTGTTTATAAAAACTAAGAAAGGCCAATAAAGTATAAAGAAAAGACAAAGAAAAAGCAACTTCTAATATAACCCTAACAGACTGTAAACTTTTATTTTCTTGAATGAATTTACACCCACACCCCAACTTTCTTGTCTATCCATCTGTTTTCTTTCCTAGTCGTCGTATATATTTCAACTTTATTTGCTCGCAGCTGACACTTCAGTGGACGTCCACATCGGCACCGGCTGCTGCTGGAAGATTAACATCAAAGGTTCCATACATCTTTAAGGATCCCTTTTGTTTGTGAGGAGGAAACAAAAAAAAACAAACCGCTTATCCCACTGTGTTACCAGCAAGCGTCCATCCGCAGCATGCAGACCATGGAGTGAATTCCTATTGGTAGCGGTGCAGTCTGGTCTCTACGCGGCACAGACGCTGTCTAGATGAAAGATGTGTTTTGATGAGTGCTGTATGAGAATTTAATGAAGCAAGAACGAGTGAGCCTGAAGCTATGGATGCCTACTGATGTGAGATGTTTTAAGGGGATTCCTCCTTCTTTGCCTTTATGAGTCGGATACCTTTTTATGGGATTCTGCACCACAGTCCCTTTGCATGTGTTGCAAGCAGTGTTACATTCTGATTTGGTTTCCTAAGAACTGCACTGTTGTTCGGGAAGCCTGCGACCCTGACCCGAACTACTTCATAGCCACAATTTGACCTGAAATACCCATGGCACAGATACAGTAATCTAAAAATATCTTTGTCAGATAACACCATCACACCTTAGTGAAATCCCCTGATTCATCTTTAGTTGAAAAGTGAGCAGGATTCAAAGGCACGCCTCAGGCAACACACATCTGAAGTAAAGCAAAATTAGCTTCTCCAGCTACCCTTTGATATTGGGACACCCCACTATAAGTCTTGGGTTTCTTACTGTATTTATTAGTTGCTTCATCAGATCCTTGATGGCCTCGGTTCAAAATGGAAAGAGTGAGAATCCTCCTCAGGGGTGAAAATGTGTGTTGAATGGAGTAATGTCTTTTTCTAATGCGCTTTCCATTCGCTTCCTCACATTCCTCTCAACATAACCTCTTAATGTTTCTGTCTGTATACAGGCATCCTCTCTAGTGTTCCAGTAACAGGTCTCTGAGAGGTCAATTAACAGTAATGAGGCAATAATGTGGTTTACTCCAAACCTAATTAGATTTCGTTTAGCCAATGGGCTCTCAGATGTCCCATGTAAGAGGCTAAACTATGCATATCATTTACTGTGTGTTTCGTTTCATTTCACTTCGCTTGGACTCAAAGTGGTTCCTGCAGAGGCAGCAGCAACACCCACCCATCAAAGATACAATTGTTCGCCTTTTCAGTTTCCATCATCTAATTCCAGTTACTGCGAATGTTCACAAATCCCTTTAGCCCGTGCTTTCTTGTGTCTCTAACATCCAATTACATGCCGCCTCCTGATTTTTCCATTGCAATCAGACATTAACAGTCAGATATCAAATATGAAAGAAATTCAAATGTAGACGGTGGCGTCTTTTTCAATTTCATACAAAACCATATTTTGATACAGCATTTTTACCTTATTTCAGCAGCATTTTAATGGTTTTATCACTCAAGATTCGGTCCAAACCAGGACAAGAGACAAAGTCAGTAGCCCCGTTCTGCTGGTTTGATTCAAATAAATGGAGAGGTGGGCTGAAAAGTGGCGCTTTAATGCAAATTCGATCAGATGAAATATTACACACTCAAATCTTAAGTGGCCTTTGAGGTCAATTGACTAGCTGCTGAGTCGAAACGTGGCAGGGGTGGTGTCCATATTTCACACACCATTCCACCACATGGAGCTTATAAGTTATCACACGTAGGGAGAATAGCTTAGCTCCGGCCCTGTGGGCCTCAGCGGCGGCGTAACGCAAGCTGCATCCGTCACATAACGGCAGAAAGGAGGTTTTGGCAATTTGCACCGCAAAGTCTTTTTTTAAGTTACAGGGGACTTGCAGTTTCAAAGTGCTAATAAATAATAAAATGATGATGAATATAGATATTTAACCAATTCAATTTGAGCTTAATATCTCACTTAGAGCTAATATCACATGTAGGGAATGACATGGTTGGAGTTCACAGAGTGCAGAGTGAAAGATTTCGCCTTAAGTCGACTCCGCAGCTGAACTATCTCCTTTATTGTTGATTAGTTGCCTCTTAACTGCCTCGCAGTGATTCCCTCCCAAAAGATGAAAGGACAATTTCCATGTTAAGTGGTTTGCTTGCCTCAATTGTGTCTGCAGAGGCTGAATATCTATATGTGCACATGTGTGAGCGAGGGACTTTTTCGACGACTCAGATTCGATAAGGTTTTGCGACAGCTTCCATCTACTGGATTTCACCCGCTTTTAACATAATTCTTCCAGCTGTACTGTATTTAATACAGGTCCAACAATTACATTATTCTAACTATTCTAACTTTAATCCATGCGCATTGTTTATCAAAATTCATATATGTATGTTTTGGTTTGTTTAGAATACCCTCGGAAAGCAAACAGATTGCCTCGTGCATCTGTGTATAATTTGATTCTTGTCATATCAAAACTTTGCAGATGAATGCCGCATCCTTTCCATGCAGCTCTGCATGGTGACAGAAAAATGAAGAATATCAATTCATTTTTCTTTTTTTTTTTCCCCTAATAAGGTTTTTCCATCTGCTCCGGCAAAGTCATAAAAGTATTAACATTCCTGGATGTGACAAGTAAAAAAAAAAAAAAAAGGCTCTCGTTCTTGGCTGAGGTGCAAAGGAGAGGAAAGGAGAGGAACTAAAAATGAGACGTCTGCAGCATTAAAAAGATCCACTGTGAAATGCATGGTCTGTGTTTTGTCTTTTTTTTTCTTCCCAAGAAGCATACTGAGAGCTATTTTCTCTTTTACTTATTACAGAAACATTGTTCCAGCAGCTACCACTTTTTCAAAAGTGGACCGGGAGAACACGTTTGGCCTTAATCTTAAACTTGGACTTCATGCCGTTTCATCAGGATAAACTGATGCAAGTTAGTATCCCCCTCTCCGGCATTTCCCAGGGGACACTACGTTTTATTTATCTCCCACTTTCGATCTGGTGAGGATTGCTGTAATCCCAACCGTGTCACCCATTGTCTATATAACTATTCCCGGGGCTATAACGAACAGTGCCAGCCCCCAAATCCCATAGCAGATGTCAGGGGAAGCAAATTATTCACTCATACTGACAGGTTTATCTTTCTCCATTGCGGCCTGTCAAAAAAGCCAATACTTCGGTGTTGCAGCATGAGTTGTTGTCTTGCTTCTCTCCAAGTTAGATTTGTAATGTTAATGAATAGGAGACAGCTACAGCAGAAAGTTGAAAAACTCCACTCTTCATTTTCACAATATTTCTATATGGCGTCTTTATCTTCTCACTATTATATATCTTTATTTAAATTCTTATTCAGGTAGGCATCAAAATACAGGAAGGTTCTAGGCAAACATGGTTTAACTCTTGACCTTTGAACTTTGGCCCAGAGCACACCCTCGCTGACAAAGCCATTACTCTCCAGGAGCTACTGACACAAAGAGCATAATTCATACAGCGTGAGCCTGCAGCCGACTAATCAGTGTTCTGCCTCATTCACATCCGGCGTTTGCCAGAGAAACATTTCCCAGAGGAGAACGGCAACACTCTTGACTGTCAGTCACAGCCTTACTGCACGATCACATGAACACAGTTATAAAGCAGAAACATATAAATCTGAAAGGCCGATATATCAAATTCATTTGTTTGTCTATGTAAAAACCCCCCCTTGGGAATACTTTAGTTACGACAACATAAACACGTTTGGGTAGTACGACTTTATATTTCATACACGGACATACAGGAAGTTGGTAATATATTCCATAGCTTCCCTGGTGCTCCTCATTTGCATTTTGCATCTAATTAGAAAGAAGTCATCACTCAATATAGGCTGCTCTACTGATTCAGAGTCATAACAAGCAACGTGTTGAGCATAAAACATGATTATTGTGGCTCGTCATGAATGTGCTACTCCGGTTTATCTTGTGCACCCAATTAACTTCACCACTTCAGGCATGAACATTCTGCAAATAGCACTTTTTTTATTTTTTTATTTTAGGACTGACGCGAATGTACACAGATTACGTCTCTTCGTGGTGATGGCATCGACATGTTTGCGGGCGGGTGGGGGAATTAAAATAATACAATTGCATTCGAATAAACAGAGACGTGGCAAATATAGACATTCAGCAGCATTAATATGCATCCTCGGTTATGTGATGCTGTGAAGTTTAAGCAAAGTTGACAAATTCACAGATGAATTTATGATCACTCCATTTTCAAAGGACCAAAATAAAAGCTTAAGAGCCAGACCTGGAGTCCCTGCCTGCCATTATATTATTATAAGAACAAAGCTCTACTTATTTTTCATGAACAAATCACTCCAAACACACACGTTGTTCAGAGGACAATATAATAGTTCAGTCATGATTCAAGCATCAGTTCTTCCCTTGAATCCCTGTGGGTGATAAAGCTGCATTTCTGTCATTGGATTTTTGTGCTTCTCACGGCAAAATGATGAAGAAATAAGAGAAGTCAGTCTACACCTCATTTAGTTGCTAATCATTGTTGTCATAAGAACACCTGCCAATTATCTAAAGACATGACGTTTGCATTGTTTTGAATTAACCAGTGGAAACTCACACGTGCAAAAGTGAAGGAGGATTTGGAAATAATTATTTCTGCCACACTAAGTTAGATTTAATTTTTCAGACATCCCAATAAATCTGTTTGTTTCCTTGTGAATTACTTTAGAAGTTTATCTCATGGAAATGATTCTCATGAAATGAAGATTCATTTGAACTGATCATAATTGGAAAACAAATGCAACCTGTGAACAGGAGGTGCAAGTTGACACCCCTTTTTTAAAAGGGGTCATGTTACGGTAGCACCCATTGGGGGTTCATTTCAGTGAACGTTCAGCTGTTAAACAAGTGAAGACACAAGTTCTCTTTTTGCCTTTGTTCATCAGAACTAAAGTCAACTTCAGTGGGCTGTTTTTATTCAGACATGCTCATTGTCATATGATTGCATTGTGCACTAGAATCACAAATGGCACCATAACCAGGACAGATGTGGAACTAAAACCAAATTTACCCTTAAGCTCCAGAGCTACATAAAACTAGAAGAAGTTTAGATTCATCAGATAACAGTTATGGAGTTAGAACAGCCTCAGTAAATGGATAGTTCAAACTACATTTCCCCATCATTGTATAGCCAGAGGTACACAGAAATGTCCTGTTTAAGAGGAATTACTGTTATTGTGCTGAATTTTTACTTAAGTACAGGATGTGATGTATCATGTAAATAAAAAAATAGAAACCCAGCTTTTACAATGACCTTTCCTCTGCGGTGTAATAAAGGCAGCCTTTCACATTTCTCTTAATTCTGTACTTCAGTCGCCCAAAGAGGCGCCTGAGTCTGGCGGAACATAACGCCGCCTGAGCACAGAAAAACAAAGATAAAGTGGCCATCAGAAACTCTGGCGTGTAATTGGCAGGTGATGTACTGTGCTCCGGAGACGAAGCATGAATCTTTCCTTCACCAACCTGTCAGCAACTTCTCTGCCTTGATAGTTATTTACTCTAATGCACTGTTGACATTATAACATGTGTTTCATGAACCCCGTTGAGCGCCCTGAATATAAAGTGTTGAAATTTATGTCAGCATTCACTTCATGATCTAAAAATGATTAATAATCATTGTTCAGCAGTACGTTGACGCTGCCTCTGCTAGATTGGCAAGTCATGTGCATTGGTTGGAGAGCAACCTGCAAATGCTTTTAGGCCAGTATTAGTTCAAATAAATGGGAACATTTAGTGGTGCACTTGCTTTATGTTACTTTTGGCATTCTTGCACAGGGTATCTACATCCAATTTAATTATGCAAAATATTGAAAATAACCATTTTCACACCCAGTGTTTATGGAGACAAAGTCTATAATATATGTGATTTAATTTAATATATGTGATCTGTGTTATTTGCTGTAGAGTAGAATTTAATATGATAGTCAGAATTGCTTCGAGTGGAGCATACCCAGCAGTGAATTACCATCAGTGATGAGAGTCACCAACCAATAGTTTGACCGAGAAAAAAAGCCCTGGTTTTGTCGAATATGTTTTCTTTCCTGTTGTATTGACTTGCAAACTTTTTTTCCAGTTCAAGTGTTGATGCACTTTGAGAAAGTGCTGTAAAAATCACCCTTCCTTATCACTGTTGCACTCAACACCCACTTACAACTACAACCCATATCTGAAATCACCCCAGTTCGCTCAGGCAGCCAAATTGGATTCTGGGAAATGTAGGAGACCAGTTTGAGTAAAATTGGGTACACAAGAAAAACCTGAAAAACTAACTTAGAAATCTTAATGGGTTTAAAATAAATGGATGTCACAGTGTATTTAGATATATTTATGTATGGGTAAGAGTCCAAGGATGAGTTATTTTTTCCATTAAGTTTGCATTTGCATGTTAAACTAACCTGTTTGCTGCAGGCACAGAGGACACTAAAAATTACGTTTGAATATCGTTGGAAGCAGCACAGAAAATTGCATTCAGAGCACCACATAAATCAGATCTTATTTAACAGTCATTTAGTCGTAGCGCAGTTGCTTTTTACTGTATATATTTGTTTATAAATGTTCAACCCCACACTTGGACTAAGAAGGCCTCTCACAATTATGATGTATTTTTCCCAGCACATAAAACCTTGTTGGGAAATTCTTCATTACTTCCAATTAAGTTAGCTTGTACATCGGTGTATTTGCTCAGGCTATATGCAACCCCATAAGAGTGTGTTAAATCAGACAATCTGCTTGGTTATTCATTTTCATACGAATGACCTCCCTCTCCATGAAGAGAGGAGTCTAAATTGGACAGCGCCTCATTTTGTCCTCAAACTTCCATTCGGCTGCGTAGGAAAGAGACGGGAATTAATTTGCAGTGAGTGAATGGGTTTTGACAGGGGGGCTATTTCACCAGTCAGTGTCAGTGTTATCCTGGCTGTGCAATAATGCAATAAGGAAAACAATCACACGGTGTGCTGCAAAACATCTGACCTCAGATTCTGTTTTGATATGGAATATAATTGCATTGTGCAGAGGACTTACACTGGCCTCTGTGTTCTGCTGATTTCTTAAAATAAGTTAGAGTGAAGCGCAGTGCCAGAAGCATGGTTATTTTCATACTGCCTTTGTTCTGCGAGATCAGTCAGAATGTCTCCAACATGGAGAGCAGGTCTCTTTGAAACACACGGATAAACCTTCATCTTCAGATTGTTTCCCACTTCTCTCTCCGCTTCCGCTTCACTCTTCCACAGTAACCCAAGAATTTTTATAAAAGCTGAGAAAAAGAGCGTGTGTCATCCTGATCCTGCAGCGACTTTTCATGTTGTTTTGGCTCTTTTCACGAACAGTTGTTATTCCATGTGTTGAAAAAAGCAAAAAAAAAAAACATAACCTACTAATTGCTGTGATGATGCTCCATCAGCACATCCATTGATCCATTGATCACACAAGCTGAAAAACAGAATCATCTGCTGTATGGTTTGATGGCTTTTCATCAAATCCAAACACAATATCAAATCCACTTATCACATCTTTGTCATTTTGAATCTTTTATTTATCTCATTATAGCATTTTTTTATTTGTAAGTAACTAAATTTATAAAAAACTATATTCCAGAGATTCACTTTAGATCTGTGATTATGTGTTTTGGGGCAAGAAGTTAGAAATACTAAAAAGTTTAGTGGCAGTTTCTTCATTAATCTAAGATTAATTACTTTAATCTGTTTAGTTTTTACAAGCTGACCTTGTTTGTTGCAAATCACTAGAACTAAGTATTTATGGTCCTGGTTTAAAAGAAACAGAAAGAGTTGCCTGACATATCCATAGAAACCCCCCCCCCCAAAAAAACAACCATGTGATTAAAACCAAGAAAAACACTGACTAAAGCAGTGTTATGTTAAAAAAAAATTTTCTCAGACACTTTCAGCAAACACCGGAGGGGCTGCAAGCTGAGCTTCAGCTAACACTTGGCTTGCTTCTTACATCTGATGACTAAAATCCCTCATCTGGTTGAAATATATATTTTAAAACCTTTAGAAAGTGTATCACAAAAATGTGGCTTAGAGGTGAATAAAAAAGTCAATTTAAGACAATGCTGGCAGACAGGCCCAACGGTGATGCATGCACATGTCATTGCCAGGAGTCAGCGAAACTAAAAGCAATTTCAGACAGTTATCTCAAATAAAATTACGGATTTCTGCTTTGAAGACGGTTAGAAACATTTGGGATAAAAGAAAGACACTACTAAACCAAATATGAAACATAAAACTAGTCATTTTTAGACATTTAAATGCAGAAATGTTCCAATCCTATTTGAAGTATGGTATGATGATCAGCAAAGAAAATGAAAATGCGCATTAACTAACTTATTATAAGCATTTTACCATGAGTTAATAATAAACTGACACCCTTCATCTCAAAGAGGGAAACAGTTTATTTTCTGCTGTGTCTAGTTGTCATTAGACAAGCACTTCCCAAGGATCAGAGACACTGCAGAAACAGTAGGTCTAAAAGTGGATTATATTTAGTAGAGCAAGTCTCTCTCTGTCCCTCGCATTTCCTCTCTTAATCCAATCATGTCCCAATTACAAAAACCCAAGATGAAGTCAGTGAAAGACAGAAGAACACCCTAAATGTAAACTTTGCTTTCTGGCACCATTTTTGATAGATGAGCTTATGACTTTTATTTCTGCGTATTTATACAGATCCCAGTAGACGACGAGGAGGCAAGCCAAGACAGTTTAATGGGGGCTGAGTGAAGTACATGGTAAGTGTCATACAGTATATCTTCTCTGTATATATCATGTGTTATCATGTGTTTCTGGTTTGAAGACTGCATCTCCCAGCAGTGACGGAGCAAGTCACATATGGTAAAGGTAAAAAACACCCCCACATGGACCAGCTAATGATGAAAAACTGCAAAATAAACTGAATCCTATACAGTAACAATGTTTGAGTTGCCAGATGGCTGTGAACGCCCCTGAGGGAGAACAAAGCCTCTTCATCTGGGATGCAGAGATCGTTTATTGGTTTACAATATTGTTGTCTTAACTGCAGCTCTAAACCGTTAACTCCTAATCAATTTATTTTCTTTAGAGGAAAAGTTTTATTGCTTTTCAGAGGCGAAGATCCTTAGAATCGTTCCCTTTATGGGACCTGACGGACACCATTTGAGTTGTTCTTAATGTCTTGGTCACAGGAAATGTTGCTTGACATAATAAGTGAAAATTGATTTAGATTTGTTTTTAGTGGCTATTTCTGCTCCAGGCAAAAATAATTTCTCAGTGTGGGCGCTTATCTTTGTACCTTTTGCACAACTGACTATCAGATAACTTGGTGAGATGGCCTCTTCCAATATCTAATAAGAGTCAACCTGACAGACTTTTAATTTGTCTAGTTCACTGAAAGGCTTAAAATAGATCCATGCGGATGGTTGGGAGTTTAACACCTGGGACCGGGGTTTATGTGTAACTGGATTTCAGCTACTAAAACACTTTGTTAAGGTCAGGGAAAGACTGTGGTTTTGGTTAAATATTAAAACAGTCACTGAGTCTTGTCTAGTGCTTTAATTCAGCAGTGACCTTTTAAATATTTAACTAAAACCGTAACCATTTACTAAACTTTTAGTGTTTTTAGTTGTCTCAAAGTATTTGTAGCCTGTCTGTAGTGACAGAGATATTGTAGGTGAAACAAATGGGGAGTTACTGTTTTAGGTTACATTATTCATTATGTTTCTTATATAACATACTTGCTGATGCAAATTAGTCATATGTGAATGTAATTTATAGAAGACAGGGCTGTAGGGGGGATTGGATGAACATGCTTCAAAAGTAATTTCACATATTCACTGCATTTCATTGAAACCAATTTGATTATTCATGAGAAAGGTACAGGATAAGAAACTCGAATTCTCAAAGTCTCAATTTGTTAAGTAGGGCTGCTACAAATGACTATTTCCTTTTTTTTTCTGCTGATTCGTTTCTTGGTGAATCATTTAATCACTGTAAAGTCAAGAAATTTTAAAGACGGACTGTCACAATATCTCGCAGCCCATGGTGACGTCTTCATAATGCTTGCAAAAGACAAAAGAAAAGCGATTCCTCGCAACTAAAAAGATGTAATCTCTCTGAATTTTTTATATTTTATTTCCATGTTGAATTGTTAACCTGTGTGGAATGATTAATACACTCTGTGCAATTCTATGCTAATTGTTCACATATGTTAAAATACAGTTGCAGAGTAAGTGATAATCCATATTATAGTACCTAAATCTGTCAACATGTATTTTGTAACTATTTAGGTTGTCTGTTTACCTTCAAAACAATGCCACCCAGGCACATTCATACATAGCTATTGTAGTTGACAAATAGAGCTACGCCGCTAATTATTCAACGTGGGAGCCCAGCTCTTGAGGTTAATACATTTTGCCAGAACTTGTGAAGCACTGCGTCCTTGTCGTACATCTGAGCCATTATTCCTCACAAATTAAGTTGTGAAAGACAGGAAGACTTTGGTTTATGTGCCTGAGGCCTCTTGTTGACCTGAATCATGAAATCATTCTGCTGCGGCAACAATGGTACGCTGTGTGTGCGTGAGTGTTTGTGTGCGTGTGTGTGCGAGATGCTTAAAAAGGAGCCTTGGGTAGCACGAAATGCAGGTCAGTAATTACGGTTTGCTCAGTTGAGCAACACTGTTAATCTGTATGTCACTGTTAATCTGCTGCTGTCTATATATGGATGTTGCTTCATCACACCTGAAGGCACAACAATTACTCTTTTCCTTTACCTTTAAACTGGGTCATTAAGCACAACAGGATGAGTGTGAAATATTTTTAAATCTTTGGCCTGAAACAACATTCAACAAATGAAAATGGTCTGCACCTGAATGCCAAAGCTGTGACATAAGCCTGTCGCGTCAATAAAAAAAATAAAAAAAGAAGCAGTTCAGGAGAGAAATGCTTGGTCAGTTTTGACAACAGCGTCGCTAAATTGCCTAATTATGTGACTTCATTGGTGTGTGAGACAGCGTCTTTCCAAAGCGACACTGGTAATCAGATTTAGAGCTCACATCTCTGACAGTTCACCGTTCACTCACCTACCCTCATCCCGCCCCCTTTTGTCTTTGACATCACCTCTTTAAAGATTCATAAGCCAGGGCAATTTACATAAAAGTTAAAGCGTCTGATTAGTCGTATTACAACCCACTCTGACCGGCGTGAGCCCTGCAGGGACTGGAGGATTGGCCAAGGTTACAGCTCAGGCATGTGCTCAACAGCACGCAATGGGACCCACCATGACACCAGGCATAGGAGAGATTATGAATTTCTTTGAAGGCAGAGTTATTCTACAGGATTTTAGAGTCTCTTTTACCTTCATGCTTCCCCTAATTATCAGTACTATGTGGGGACCACTTAATATCACTATTATTTTGACACTTATTAGACCGATTTAATTCCACCATTGATTCACACAAGGAGTATTTGTATTTATGACACTCATTTTTTATTTTGCATGAATAATAACAGACTGTGGGCATGTTCTCCACAACACACACAAAGCTAATTTGTTTTGTTTTGTTTTTTATTTATTTTTGTTAGCGCGCTGAAATGAGTGACCATGATGCAATGCCGGAACAATTTCATTGTTTTCATGAGCATGAAAAGGCATAAAAACACTGAAATTGAAACTATTCATTGCAATTCATTTGGGGTCATTAAGTCAAAATTTGCATTTAAATAGCAACATTAAAATGTTACATAGTATTGCTGAATAATGTGCTCATTCATACCAGTGCATCATAATTAATGGGTGTTTCCAAGGAAACCTAAGGAACCTAATTGCTCACTGGGTGGTCTCATTATAGCAGCAACACAACGTTTTGCCCAAGTCTGGCTGACCAGAGCATAGAAACTGAAGCAGTTCATTAAAGGTGGCTACTGGGAATGCAATCAAGATCAAAAGTCACAGATTATACAACACATATGGAATACTTTACATCCTCTTTATGTTTCCCGGCTAATGTCTTGTCATACATTCTCACTGTGCAGACTCATCTGTCATTTTGGAATAATTCTGCGCTTTAAACGTGAGATGTGCGCTGATGAATTTTGCAGAGGACCCTCAAGCTAACTTCTGCCCAGGCAACATCCCTAAGGCTTGGCAGAAATGCATCAGGACTTATAATAATTGCCTCTGCTTGTTCCCCAGACATGCCACCAGCAGTCCACACTATGTTCTACAGGGTTTAAGAGAAACCCTCTGCAGGCCAATACAGACCTCTTTTATAAAAGACAAAGAAATATAGCCCTCTTTCACAGGTAAGGCCCTGGGGCGTTCTAGCATGCATGTCTTGATAAGGAAAACAGTCATGCTTGACTGTAGGTTATGGGTTTGAGAGGTTTATCAGGGCAACACAAGGTCTTTTTTGTGAGTGATGCAATAAAACTCATACATAAAATAATACTCGATGTAAAAATACCAGAGACAGCCAGATAAAACTTTTATTTCTAAAACCTGCTTTAAAAAAGAAGATAAAATATACCTCTAATATTACATTTTCAAGCCAATGCACTTTAGCAAGGGCAACAGTGCACCAATTTGTCAGTCATCTCCTCCATTAGCTGCAGTAATGCAGGCTATTATAGGCAAGGGGGGCAAATTGGAAGGGATGTGGCGCCTATGGGTGAACTAGGTGGCACCATTGCAGTTGCAGTGACATTTTGTTGTTTGTGTTGCAGGATGGAGCAAGAGGTGAGGAAGGTAGCCATATGGTGGGTATTTATCAGCCGATGGCTGCCAGAGTGATTGAATGTGAGCTGAAGGTGAAGCTGCAGACAGCTGAGAGGGAGAGCAGGGCCTGAGGCCCGGGGTCTGGTACCAGGCTGTTCATCATCTCCCTTAAAGGAAGGTCAACAGTCCAATGAATCACGCTCACCACCAAACTTACAGCTTGTTCTCTGTCAGCTTTACTGCATTTCACTGCAGTTCTCAGTGTTCAGCTTGAACCTAATCCAGTCCATGTGTCCCTGCTTGAGATTGTTTTGAGGAGATTGGAAGATACAAAGACGCCAAAGTCTTTTAAATCTAATGATCCAGTATTTTTTAGACATCATCAGAAATGGCCACTGACGTCAGTGAAGCAGCAACAGCACAGTTATAGAGTATTTGGTGAATTTGTGTTAAGACAGGGACATAATGGAAAGGACGATAACCAGAATCAGATCTGATGTCAGACACAAATTTTACTGCGCACATGTGGTACAAAGACAGTGGAGCAGTTCTGTGAACACACATCACCCATTCAGAGCTCCAGTGGGAGCCCAGCGAATCCCATAAAGCATAAAGTTTTCATCAAAAAGTTCTTACTCAACCTCTTTAACCAGTCACCAAGACCTCACAAAACACATGGGAGGAACATACACAAGAGGCAAGGAAGGCAGGGATTTGGCCTAGAATACTGTAGACTATGCAAAATATGACAAGGGCACTCATGTTTGAGAAAAGTAATCCTCCTCCATGTGAAATCAGAGCATTCTCTCTCTCTCAGGGAGACATAGCCTTACAACTTGGTAAAATGATGAAAATACAGAAGTTAATTCCCATTCTGACTGACTCATCTCATTGTTCAGAACACCAAAGGCAGATTTGGGTATCCCAGGGGGGTCAGTGTATGAGGTGCATCCAGTTAGCGCTGCAGAGCCAGCAGTTTCAGACCAGCAATAGGTTTAAATCTGTGCAAGTGTGACATATTAAATAAATAAAACGGCGCACGTGCAACAACGTCGAAGGGCAGCTGATCTACTCTGGTTGAGAGAATTTTTATCTTTCAGATCAGATACTCTAGTCCATTTAGCATTGGTAATGCAAGGGGCTGCTCTGCCATTAAGAAGCCAATAAACAATAGAAAAGAAGAAGAACGAGGAGAAGAATTAGAGGGAAAAAGTCACAGCTGAGCGGAATAATAAGACATTTAATTTATATGACGCTTTTCAAGACACTCAGATGCTAAAGAAAACTTGTTATCAGGTCCTGATTGTGATCATGCTAGCTTTTGATATATATGAAGAGACGGAAAGAAATGGTGTAGATCATGCTGACACAAAGTGATATTGAAGCATGGACATTAGCTGTGTCTACTTCTGGGCCAAAAACCTGTCAAACACAAATGAACATGACAATTGTTTCCTGTCATCCCCACTCTGTCTCCTCACTTCGCTTCCCCACTCATCACTTATACACAGCCTCATAAAAAGTAAGAAATGTCATGAAAATATTATTCTAAAAACAGGACGCACTGATATGGAGAAGCATCACTTTCATTTCACTTCGCATGACACTATCACAGCTGCACAGAAGGCTTGTTTCATAGCAGGTGGTAAATACTGCAGCTCCCCTCCCAAGCAGCTCAGCCATCAACCCCTGAGGGTGCAACAGGAAGACTCACACTTTATAAGTATACGCACACGTACACACATTTTATCTGGCACACCTTGGTGTTTGCTTCTCCAGATTCCTGTGTGACTAAAGCTTAAGTACAAATAATGCAGAGATAAAATGTTCGGTTACTGTTCAAGTAAATGTTTGAAGTGGTGAGACGTGGGGTTCAAGTGACCTTGAATGTGTTACGACGGTTTATGTGGCATTTTAGACAATTCGGAAACAACCGACAGGGGCCAGAAATTGCTGCCCTCTGGACATGCAATAAAGTCATCCAAATTCCTCGCCCAGCGCTGTCAGCTAAAATGCATTGTTGATTAGAGATGGGGGGGAGAAAAGCAAGACTCCAGGCTGGTTGCACACACAAAGGGGGACCAGGTATGTAAATACTCGCTGTGTACAAAAATGGTGTGCAGAGGAGCATCTCCAAACAAACAACTCATCGAGGTTTGCGGTGGATCAACAGACAGCGGGAGATCAATGCTGGCTTCCTGCTAAGAATTTGAGGAGGGTACAGTGGACACATGAGCACCGACACTTTGCAAAATGAGGAGGAGAAAAAGGTCCACCTGACCCAATAATCACAGTTAATATTGTAATACTCATAACTGTCAATATGTAGAGTTAACAAGATGAATCCATAAATCTGCTCAGTCTGAGCTAAGCAAAGGCAGTACTCTTGAGTGTAGTCTTGCAGACTTGGGAGGGAGAAAAGAAACACATCACTGTCTTTGTAGCTGCATCGACATGTGCTGGTGGGAAGCTCTGGACATCCCAAAACTTCATTGTCAGCGTCCTTCCTGTTTTGTCAGAAAAATCTCCTCAGAGCACAAGCAACAAGTAAAACATGATTGCCATCAAAAACGCTGCATTTGTT
Source organism: Datnioides undecimradiatus (assembly GCA_008933995.1). NCBI lineage: Eukaryota > Metazoa > Chordata > Actinopteri > Lobotiformes > Datnioididae > Datnioides > Datnioides undecimradiatus. Next base: position 4,814,630 of record WARS01000052.1, read on the forward strand.
GGCTTTTCATACATTAAAAAGGCTGCTCTTCCCACACAGCTGGCTGTCAGGATTTGTAAGTTGGAGGTTCCCAAAGCACATGAACGCACTACAGCATAAGTGTCAGCTACGCACACAGAGCAGCCGCCAGCAAACTTTCTCAACCAAATCTGAGAAGGCATGCAAAAACACAGGTACTGCATGGTGCTTGAGCATCGTTATAAAAGATGCAAGAGCGAGGGAGAGGAGGCACTCATTGTGGAGGAAGCAGTCATGCAGGTGCTGCTAAGCTAAGAGCTTGAGACCAAGAGGAAGGAGTTAACAGTAAAAATACATATCCACACATTGCTATTGTTATTTGCATTGGTAGTTGTTTGTTTTTGAAAATAAATGAGATGTTCAGTGTGATTTGGATTTTGTGACTGGCATTGTTTGTGTGGCTTGGCATTGGCAATTTTTTTTTCCTGGCACTCATTTGGAAATCAGTGTACACACAAACGTAACATTTTACAACAATCCCATGTGGCTGCATTAATTAATTAGCTAGTCAGTTGAAAAAAAAATAACTTAATTAACAACAATTTTGATAAATGGTTAATTTAGTACTTTATCAAGCAGAAAATATGAAAGAAATCCTGGTTTCAGCTGTGAAAGAACTGACAGAACAAGCAATTTAAAGGCATCAGTATGGCTTCTGGGAGAATGAAAAGATGGAACTACTAATAATCAAGAAATATAAAAAGGAATCAGGTGATTTATCAATAATACATAAGCTGAAGCTCCACATATGGCAAAGCAAAGCATTACATACATCCAATTGCTAAGGCACCTTGTCACTTTGTATGCTATTTCCTAAAATTATAATGACATTAACAGCAGAACATAACAGTGACTTTAGATCAGGCCCATCTCAACCTTTAAGTGCACCTTCGGGATGTCATAAAACAGGGTTTTAACACCAACAAGTGAGGTCGACCAGAGTCTCTGTGCAGTGTTTTCAGCCACGTGCTGATTCAATGAGTTGAAGAGCTCAAACTGTTTTGGTGGCAGAGGGATCCTATTTGGTGTTGCTTAGGTGTCTTCAATAAAGACTCTATGAGGTGTAAAATGTTTTGTGCTTTCTGCCTAAATACTACGATGTGTTCAAGGGATCAGTGCTTTGTTCCAAAGAAAGGAAATTACTCTCTTCACTCTGTTGGATGTATGCAAAGTCCCTGTCTCTCTTTCTCTCCTGCACACAGTGACACTGGCAGGTTATTGATTCCCAACCTCCCATTGTGTTGCATAGTGAAACTGACACCTAACTCACAGCACAGATTATGCAGAAGTCGCTGCAAATGGTGAAGCAATGTGAGGGCTAACAGAAGGAGACGACGGCAGAATCCTCGTCCCTGTACTGACCCCTCTTCATTGATTACCAGCGAAATACAGTAACATTACTTTAATGAGTCTTTTCCTGGTTTTTAAAGCAAACCAGTTTAAACTGAATTTAGAGCACCTATTTAGGGTTGCAGTGGTAGACTATTTCAGGGTATACCATGGTATGAATAAATGAACAGCTATCATAGCATGTGCATTACATAAGCCTATCTACAGTATTGAATTCTACCATATTAGCGTTGTCAGTTATCAAACTGCCGAACTCCCATATCTTTACAACCCCGCCCCGATTCGATCTCCAGAGACCTCACATGTATTGACCGATCATTGCTCCAAATTCCACACCAGGTAAAATCCAGGTCTGACTGAGCCTTTCCCACTCTTGAAAAGTATGCCCCTCTCGATTGAGTCTTCCCCAGCCACTGTCATTTTTCAAGACGTCGAGAAATCCATCTTTTTTCCTTAAGCTTGTCATATTCTGGCTTTATCATTAATGGTTTTCTATGGAATAAATGCACATTAGAGCAAGACTGATACACTGGCAGTGCTAATATATCACGAGTCGTTTGCCAGCGTACATGTCAGACAATTATAAACAAGAAAAGTTACGATGCAGAAATGCAAAATAATTGTTTAAAGTAGTGTAGAAACGGTGTCACCATTACATAATTTGCCCACCAGAGAGCACTTACAAATGTATTTTTCAATTGCAAATGTCTTTCTCAGCACACAACTAGGTCACAGCTCTTTAGAAGAAAACACATTTTGTTATGTGATTATGTTAAAAAGCAATATCACTGTGTATATCATTATAAAACTCAGGATATGATGCACATAATTGTATTTTACATTTATTTATACTTTTTGTTCATTATTTATTAATTGATGGAATTTTCCTTTATTTATCTGATTGCATTTCTTCTCTGTAAAAGCCACCAAACTGAAATTATCTGCGTTTACTGTTTCCAGTGGTCGGCGGTCTGAGCAGCTGTGCTAACAGGATAGAGACGAGGACTCCATGACTGAAGAAAAGTCATAACCCAGGCAGAAGAGTGAGTCCAGCAAATGGTGATAAAAACAAGACAAGTAAGAGTTTTACGCAGTCAACAAACCTATGAACTGCATCTGCAGCGGCTACACAGTAGCATGCACCATCCACATACAGCATAAGGCAGTGGCCACAAGGTACATCAAACATAATGAGGCATATTTCAAATGAAAATAGAAGAACATTCTAGGAACACTCCTACTGTTCTTGTGCCAGGAAAATGTCAGGTATACAGCAGATACCTTACCATGCCATACCTTCTTTCACTCAGTTGAATAAACACAGAGACGCTTAAGGGTGACAGCATGCATAGTTAAGTTACAGTCGAAACGACACGCTTGACAGCATGGACCGTATATTCACACAGGGCATGCACGCTTCCACACGTCTGTCTCTTTTTTTTTTTTTTTTTTTATGCATCAGCCAAGACCAGCATATCAGAACAGCGCTGAACGTTAGAGTACATTGCATAGTAGCTTTTACACATAAGCTCGCCATTGTTTGCAAGAAAAGCATGCTTGCTTGAAAGCATCTAAATAGCTTTGCATTCATGTACAGAAAAAGAAGGTTGGTGCCCGGCTGAAAAAAGGCAGCACAAAGGTAATTCAGCCATTACATCAGACAGCTTATAAAAGCAGAGCCTTAAAATAAGCCAAACATCTATTGGTTCAAGAGCGGGGCAGATTTACTGGGAGCATTTGGAGAGATTTATTTTCAAAAAGAAATATTTAACTTTTAGAAAAAAAAATGTTGTGAATGTAAATCACATTATGATGTACTGATGAAGCACAACCCCTCCTTTAGCTTAAAGAATAGTACATGTAACTAATGGTAAAGTTGATCTTACATATAATTTTTTCAAAAATCAATCAAAAATATTGAATATTGAAGTGACGGCACTTCTTTCCCTTAGTTTTTACTTTGCAGTAAGGCTGGGTTAGGCCTGAATAAGGACAGCAAGTGCCCAAAAAGAATCATCTCCCTCATTTAATTCTGCATGTGTGGGTGGATCTGATGATTCTCAGTCCAAGCGCTCACATTCCTGCCCGTCAGAAACATGGCCTCAGGGTGTGTGTGCCTACAATTCTCCAACACACAGGGTGGCTAGAGGAACACTGGCCACAGAGTTTAGTGACAACGTAGAAAACTGAAGCCTACCACTGAAACCAGTCCACAAAATGGAATAGGACAGGAGGTGAGCTATTGCCCCCTAGTGGTCTGTTTGCCAAAAGCAGGGACTTCTAAGCCGAGTGAGAGTGAGGCTGGAAAGCAGGGTCACTGGACAGCCTCACTAAGTAAACTAACACACTCTAGATTATCTGCATTTGATAAAACTACTGTTCATCCTTGTTGAGAATGCAAACTAAATACCCAAATTGTGTCTTTTCAGAACTTAATTCCTTTCTTTAGGCAAATCAGAACAGGGCAGCACAAATTAAAATGGTGGGAACATGAAACATGCTTGTTCATCCAAAAAGTGGAAAATTAAATATATAAAACCATACGCTGGAGGAGTGTTGAGGATTTTCTCCTTCTGTGCCGACAGAGAATGTGCAGCTGTTCAGGTGCTGTGCCAGCAACACGCCAAGGTTGACTCACTTCCAGAATCTGCTGTGCAGAATCATCCGGAGGCTGGGAGTCACCCATGCTGAGGCTGACTGACGCACTGTGCTGATTTCTTTATGAAAACCTAATAATGATTCACAGATATCATTCCAGATCTGTGGTATTGAAGAGAAATCTGTATTATAAAAGTATGTTTGTCATTTCAGAGTTTTTACTATCCTGATTTTTTTTGCAAAGATTTTAACAATCAAAGCATCTTGGTAAATGACATGCAATGACAGAGCTCAGTGGCTACGTGTAGGGGAGGAATAGAGCCTCAACAATACAACAAACAACAAAAAAATTAAAAATAACAAGAGCGTAGAAAATAAACATAAGCATATATCAAAAACATAAAAAACTAATAACACAATACAGTCAGTCTCTTTAAAAATAGGAAAAATTACAATATAAGTACCTGACAAACTTTAAACATGTGTAAATTATATTGTGCACTTAATAATGTTCTGTTTATGTACCAGACTTTTTAGAAGAACATGAAAACTCTATGGGCTCTCTTCTCTTTTTTGTCATTGTTAAGCGACTGAAGAGTGCATCTGTGTATTTGTCACTTTTCGTTTCTAAAGAAGCAATAGCAGGAAAATGGAAATGGTAAATGCTGACATGCTTGTCAGATCTAATTAGAGTGCGACAACAAACCGGCCCGGTGTCGCACAGTCCTGTAAAGCCATCCATTTTGTTGCTAAGTTACATTTCTCATCATCTGAGCAACAACAAAATTACAAGTGACAATTGTCGTGATCCCCTGGAAACTCACAGATCAACTGATAATTGGATGGTTCTTCACAAGCAAAGAACAAACGCCATAGTAGCGTCACACATAATTGCTCTGTGTCTCACATTGAGGATTCATTAATGCTGGCTGGCTCTGCTGCCACTGTCTTGATTGGTTCACTCTGTTATGACAAGAACATTGTGATCACAAGAACATTCCCATGCTATAGAGTAACCCGCCGCACAGACGGTAATTGGAAGCACAAGGTTCTTGTGGCGCTGTTTGAGGTTTCAATGACAAACAGAAGATATGAGCAACACACTTCATGGCTTTAAGTTAATTCCACAGCACCCTCTCCAAAAAAAAAAAAAAAGCAAACTCAAAATGAAATAGTTCACAAAAGCCTTTGATGGCAGAAATTTTGAGGCTTCTTCAGTATAGCAGGCACAATTGAATAAAAATAGGTTCTTCAGAGTGCTTTAGCTCAATGGCTGTTTGTGTAATGTAGCATGAATATTACAAATTGCTACAGAGGCCTGTCTCTTATCCTCTCCATATTCTGGTGCACTTCTGAGCAGTCAAGGTCCTTTTAATGCGTATTCTCTTAGTCAAGTCTTGTACATGGTAAACAACCTCACTCACATGTCCCCCATTCATTCTTCCAACAATCAACCTTGCATTTGCCTTTAAAATGGCTGTTTCTTTTGTCAGACATCTGCCACGGCAAAGCCAATTAACCTTTTTTCAGCTCAAATGCATGTTGGGTCAGGACAGGGTAGACAGATTTTCACGTGAAAGACATGGTTTTGTGAAAAATGAGTGCGGGAAATGTGGGGAGAAAGCTGTTCATTTGGCGGAAACACATACACTACGTAGCGAGACAAGATAAAGAGATTGAATGGGAGGCTGAAAGAGTAATTTGGCTGTAATGTGGCAGCCAGGTAAGTGGTCACACTGTCATGTCTGTTATGTGGCGACACGTGCAGATCGTGATAGATGGCTTAAATGCATGGTTCTTTGCTCAGTGACTTCAGTGCCTTCAATTCCTGCTCACAAAACCCATCTTTCCACACAAATGGTCGCATTAAATGGAAAAATATTGTGTAATTTATAGTATCCAGTATTGTCCAAAAAGAGTGAGAGTAACAGGTACAATATTTGTAATGTTAACCTTCTTAGTTTAGTGTGCTAGCATGCTAGCGTGTGCTACTTAGCACTAAAAACCAAAGTACTGCAGAATTTAAAAGTCTGACCTAATTATGCCAGAGGATGGCTGTTTATAGTAATCCATCCCACAGAAGCTGACACTCAGAAACCGCAGCTGTTAACCTCATGATTCATCCTCTGGCCACCATGAATATGTTTACAATGTTACATGGTAATTCATATGATAGCTGTTGGGCTGTCTATAATTCAGTTTGGTACACAGTGGTAGGCCGACTAAACATCACTGTGGTCCATAAGGATTACACATTAGACTGAGTCACACTGCTGCACTTGATGACATATTCCTTTGTGAGAATGAATATGGGCGCTGTAGTTTACTTTGAGTCGATCCCACATACCATGCCAGTACCATATTATTATTAATCCACGGCTGAAAATTGTCCTCAACATGTGCACTATTCCTATGCTTTTGGTAGTATCTTAGCTTTCAAAATAAATATATATATGATAAAATAAAGAAGTATTTATGACCCATTTTGAAACATTAATGACTCTGGGCTAAGTGGAACAGGCGGCTGGGGGACAGGAGAGTACAGACGACGACTAACGCATTGTTGGTGTTGGTCTTTTCATGGGATTTGTTAACAACAGGAAAAAATACAGAATAACACCAACCTTATCGCTTTACATATGCAATGTAAAAATGATATCTATGATAATCTGCTGCTGCTCAGTAGGATTTTAATCTGAGATAAAGACGCATTTAAATTCCTCCAGGAAAAGATGCTGAGGTTGCATGCTCTTTTTCTACTGTATCTTGAAATGCACCCATACAGACACTTTGGTAACGTATATTTCTATCTGCCAGTAAACCTGAGAGTCTGTTTTGATTGTTACTCTCTGCAGAGCAAGCTTCAAGAGTGATCTAACAACACAGAGGTGCTATGTATCAGAGAAAAACACAGAGCATGCACAACATAATAGCCATCCTATAGGATCAACTGGAATTACAATATGTGTTCACAACTGGGTAAAACAGCATCCATCTCCAGTGGATACAAATCTGCTGCTGTGAAAATATGCAGGGAGGGTAAAAACAATTCAATTTGTGTGGGCTGTTCAGGATAACCTCTAATTCAGTGCTTCCTTCAGTACCCAAAATGTAAAATGCAAATGCAAAACGAGAGAATAACAAATGGAGCGTGATAAGCAGTGGAAATTGCTGATAAAGAGAAAATTGTTACAGAGACTAATGTGCTCGGAAGCTGGTCAGTTATTTAGTACGTCGCCATCTCATCTCTTTAGACGACCATTTGCTATTTTGATTGATGCGGGAGAGCATCGCCGGACGGAGTTTAGCCTGAACGCTGAAGGAAAGAGGAATGGAATCGGTGAAACAGGGGAGCAGCTGGACAAAAGTATGATTCACAATTCCCAGCTACTCCAGGAAACCCTGGCCTGATGGACTGCTGATGAGTGGTGGATGTTGTGGCGGATGAATGGAGGACAGAGAGAGCCTGCTGAGAGGTCAATAGTTCTGCGCTGACCTGTGAAGAACTCCATTATACCTCGATCACATCTCTGACTCACTCCTTTTTTCCAACTGGTGCAGTCAGCCAATACTGAGCAGTAACAATATCATTGTTGCAAACTGGACTAGAGTCCTGATTCAATCACAACCCTGTACAGAAATATATCACACAGTCGTCTCTTGCTTTCAGCAAAAGTTTGCAAGCACTTTGGCTGCCGTGCAGGTTGCAATTTGATGACATTTCGGTCAATACATTGCCCTTCTATTTGATCTCAAAACCTTACTTCAAGAGCACAATGCTTCGAAGAGTGGAAGACAGCATATCTACACAATTGTAAAGTTGATTTATATGATCTGTTACAAACAAGCAAATGGCTGCCCCCTCACGTTCGATGAAACAAAAAAAGGAGAGAACAGAGCTGATTGAATTCCATTACATAACACCTTTGTCTGTTGTTGAGAGGAGCAATCTGTTATTGCTGAAGCTACGCTTTGTCACTGCCATTACAGCCAAACAATTACATGCCTGATTGTATTCACTTTGCCCTTACACACACCCACTGCAATTCTTTATGCTCTTACAACTGACTGAAATGCTTTGCATATGACACAGCTGCTAAGTTGCATATTCCATTTAGAGGCAGGGAGACTATAAAAACCTGCAGGAAATAAGTGATATTAAATATGAAAAGGAGCTTTAATTACTCCTGTGGATCAGGGTGTATCCCATATTCTAGGGCAGGGATGGAAGAAGTATATATATCCTTTAAAGTAACGAGTAAGGCCACAGGGCTGAGGTTAAAATTCTGTGCATCTGAATTTAGTGAAAATGAAAGTGTATATTACCGCTGATTAAAAATACTGTTGCCTAACGTTTTGATAGTTACTGAAGATGAAGATGATTCTACGTTTTATATAAAAATCTGAAATGTAAAAGTGAATTAAAATATTCAAGCATAGAGTAACTAAGCTGTACTTTTGTACAGTAATTGAGTGACTGGTACTTTCCAAAACTGCACTAGGGCTAGCTGAAATAGATAGTACCATATTTATATTAAACTACCCTTTTCTATATACACTGTTGCCCATAACGTTGGAATAAATATTTTTTTACTCTTCACATGAAATGACTGTGACAATGTGATTTATTCTTGATAGATAAAGTGCATATCTTCTCAAAACTTATCATTGCACCAGGTTAAAAGTGATTGCTGATGTGTATAAATAGGAATAAAAAGAGGAATGTGTCTGAAAACAAAATTATTCCAACTTCATGAGCAACAGTGTGTATCATGTTCAAGCAAATGTTTGCAAAAATCACATTTGACTGTAACTGACTGTTCTACTGACTTCAGACAAAACTGACAACAAACAAGTCAGTTTTCCTGGAATCACTAACATGGACATCTATAAATGCTCATATATTCAATATGTACATGAAAGTCAGTAAAGAATAATATTAAATAACTACCCAGCACTATCCACAACCCTTCAGTAAAATGATGTTCCCAGGGCACTATGACCCGTGTTGACAGCAGAAGACGGATGTCCTACAACAGGTCATGGTTATTTGGCAGAGTAATAACGGTGATTCCTCTTGGCAATAAGGGCATACAGAACAAACACATGGCAATTTTTTAATATCCCAGACAGCGCAAATAAATCGCCAGACAACACAATTATCTCTTTCTGAACCTTTATGAGTAGGAAATTACAAACAGTAAACTGATCCAGAGATGTCTGTACAGCTTCATGGTGAGGGAATAGTGATTCATGGCGTTAGATTTGGTTGTGGGGAGATGAGCCCATAGTAATGAATGAGCCTTAAGGAGGGCTTGGCCCCCATCATTAATCTTACAAAACTGGGCTACCAAGAAACGCAGAGTCACTCTATTAACACAAAAGAAGACATCCATTTTGTTACGCTTTGTTGAACTCACCTAAGAAATAAGCTGATTGCTTCAAAGCAATTATACGATTCCAGTGTGCCATTACATGGTCCTCTAGGAGCAAATGAGGATGTGAAACTACCCTTAAAAAACAAGAAAGATGGATAACAGGCAGAGGACATATCTGATTCAATTAGGATTCAGAGCATTTTCAACCATACCAAGACAGTGAACGAAAAAGTTATGAAAACCTGGACTAGAGTAAATGGTGGCACTTCTGAATGTTTGACTTGGCACTGAGCTGTTATAGCTGCCAAAGCAATGCTGCTTATGGTTTATGTCACAAGGCGACTGAAACCACCATCATTACACACCTAAGCTTCCTTTGATGAAACAGCTATCTCAGAAAATGTGTCTTCTTCCTGACACAATGTGCAGGCTTTTTCAAGTCTCCCCACTCTGAGCATGATGAGAAAACACAGACAAGACTATGACAACTATGAGACAGGAGCATCAGTCGCGTTTTTCCCCTCATTCGTTTTCATTGATCGGGGCCTGAAAACTTTGAAGACCTTCTGAGGGATTCTCGAGGTGCTGCAGAGGAGGTTTCAGTTTTTGGGAAAGTCTGAATCTCTTGCATAATTCCCAATCCACTCAGCCAACTGCTATCAGTTTTTCAATCCAGACATTTCAATTTCTCTGTCTAGGATGCAATCCCGTGACAGGTCTTTTGACTGCGAGGTTCTTTCTAAAATAGCTTTTCCTTTTAACTCATCAAAGGTTTTGATGTCATGAAATCAGTGCGTGAAGTGTTGGAAAATGTTACTTTTCAAATGTAAAGTAGAGTATCTGAAACTTTGCTGTGGCAATTACAGGCCTAATACAGTGCTCTCTTTATTCAATAGGAGCGTCTGTGAAATACACCTTAAAGTAACTGTGACAAAAACAATCTTGTTTGGTGGAAACTCTGCTTTAGTGACAAGTCCTTAGATGGCTTCCAGTTATGGCATGGGTAATGTACCATTTGCCAACTGTTTTACTGTTGCTCATATTGTGTTGCCTATTGCATACATGACAAATTAATCTGACTACATGAGTACAAGTGATGTGAGTACATGATGGAGTGATGTGTGTTGTTTACAGTAACGCAGCTCATCTGGGTCGATGTCCAGTTCATTTACTGTCACAGCTAAACAGTGGGTATGCGTTCATACCTGGAGCAGGAGAGTGTCCCTTAAGTTATAAAGTCATTTACTTTTGCTTTTACTTTGTTGGAAATGTGTAATTAGAGTCCCACAGGATGACTTCTGTCCTGCGTTAACCAAGCAGCCGCCTCCATTCAACATGCTAGTTTTGCATTAGCGAGAGCCTCAGGTGGCTAGACAGCTGTCAGACAGCTACTCTGTGACGTGCAGCGAGATGCATCTGTCTCATAGTTGTTGTGGCAGCTCTACTTATGAGCTCCAAATCCAATAAAGTTGAAACTGAAGTCTTAGTAACGGCATTGTTACTTGAGGCAGAACAAGTTTGGATGGCGCGCTAAATTGATATTAAAATAATATATTAAAAAGTTAAGTCTCTGTTCTGCTGGTTAGTGGATTAAATGAAATATCTTAATGAATTAGATGATGAAAAATTCTTACGTGGCAGAAAAACCTTTCTTTTAACATGAATAATTCTGTGATGATTTACACCTTCTCTGGCTATGTTGTAACACATAGAGCACACAATGAGTGCGAAAAAATTTTTTTAAAATCAGTTAGATTATTAACAGTCAGATTATTAACAGTCATTAATCAATAATCAGAAGTTACAAATAAAGAAACGCTTGTCTAAAACAGTTCTAGTACAGTGATAGGTGGTCCTTTAGCTCAAAGCAAGATACCTTTAACTAGCTTAACGTAGTCAGTTGTAGTCAGTTGTCATTTAGCTTCTTAAAATTTTTAAATATACTGCAGTAGTACAGTAGCCATTTAGATTACAACATGGACAGAAAGAACATATTTCAGCTTTATAATTAATAACCACTAAATCACATTATTAGCGCGTGTGAAAACACTAACATGTAATTGCTGTATTTAGTAAATAAAATGTAATGTCTTTTATATTAATTCAAACATTTCTGTTATAAAGTAGTAAATGTACTTTTTTCATTTTTCAAGTATAATCCGATTGTTGTAAATAATGATTCTGCTGTGCTGAGGCCCTGATGTCTGACTTATCAAACCAACATCCCAAGTCAGTTGTTTGTGTGACTGATAATGCTTGGCAGTTATCTCTAACATATTATATTGTGAACGGGCTGAATTAATGATAGTAAGCATGGTGAGTCTGATGCACTGAGACATCAACAAGGATAGTCAACATTTTGTTTTCTTCAATAAATCCCTTGATCATTTTTCTGTAATTACTGTTTCACCACACTGGATAATTGCTTGATTCTAATTCATTTCTAAGCATCCCAGCTTCAGCGCCTTCACTTTTCATTTTTCCCCTAACCAGAGCTACAGTGCATCTGTCACTAGTTTTGTTTTAGTCCACTTGGTCCGCACTAGGGACTGACAGTGAATTACGGTGGAGAGAGAAGAGCTCAGGGTGGAAATTGGTACAATTACGTTCATCTTTTTAGAGGATGCCTCAGTGAAAGGTGCTCCCTGCGGAATTAATCACCCTTGTGTTTGAGCATCTTACCTGTTTAATAAACAATTTAATCGCTTCTTCCCAAGGTTCAACACTCCTAAAAAGATACGAGCGGTTGATTTTTATTAACACACTGTGCTTCCATTAAAGGCCAATTAGAAGTCATGAATCAGTCGTGCACTTGTGTGTGTGTGTGCCTGCTGTAATTCATTTGTTGTAAACAAAATGAGATAGGGCCATTGAGAGTAACTCAACATAGCTTCACCCGGATTAGCAGTATTATTTATAACAATAACAGACGTGTAAGAATAAGGTGCTGCTGCCCAACTATCATATGTTACATCAATGGTACCAATAAAATGCTGATCTTGTATTTATATATTTGTTCAGTTGCTGCTGTTTATGTGCCTCACAAACTATTTATCCTCAAGTGACTTGAAAGGCTTAACATTCAAACCAGGAACCGCGTTTAAAAAAGAGCCCTTCTCAAGGTCAATGGCACACTTACAACAAGCCTAATTGAGAATTTGATCTAGTCGCTCTAGGGGGTGGACAAAGTGCTGCTGTGAATGTTAAAGATGAGCTATCAGGATTTGATCAGAAGTAATCAAAATGCTGGCCTACTTTTAGGTCACTTCCTTCTTTACCACCAAACTGTGCAGTAGGCATGCTTCTCTGGAGCATTTGTATTCTCTGCAACTGCCAGACTTCCTTAAGCACAGCAAACACACAGAGAGCTCCTGGTATATCAGCAGAGATAGATATAAATCGCAAAATATATTCTCAGACATCTGGACAGTGGAGCAATAGTATAGCAACCCTATGGCCGATATCCTCCTCACAGCCCGGGGGGAATAGCAGCATGCCATGATCTTTACATGTGTGACTGCAAATCAAACAGCACAGAAAGATTTTCAACACATTCGCACTAATGGAGTTCGTGTGAACCTCTGAAATAAAAAAGAAAACTAGAAAGCAATCCAAAGTAGCTCAGTCAAACACAAAACACACATCATACATTTTGCATCATACACACAAGTTTGAAGAAAAAAAAAATCTAAAATGATATCTACCAATATCAGATCTCAGCCTCAGCTATGTGGCTTTAAAATGAGTGCGCACCCACACTCAATCAACAGCATCAACTGTATGTTACATAAGGCCAAAATGCTGCAGATATATGGGTGATTCTGTGAGGCTGTGCTTTGAGCTAAAGGTTAATGTTAGCATGCTAACACGCACACAACGACATTGCTGAGATGCTCACGTTAAGCATAAAACCCAAGTTCACCATTTCACGTTAGTATGTCAACATGCGAACATTAACTAATCAGCACTAAACAATCGGTAAAGCTGAGGCCAGTGACAATGTTGTTTCTTTTGCAGGTCATAAACCAAAGTATAGGATATGTATAAACCTCCATCTGATAATGTTTACATGGTAAGTTAAGAGATCACCGAAGTAATGACAGTTCCTCCAACTTAGAAACCTGCATTACCAAATGTAATACCCTGTCCATCTGTTACTTAACTCACAACCACAAATGTAAAACTCACGGTGGCATTAGGAGAAAAGTCATGGGAATATCAAAACAAGAGGGATCCATCCACTGGGGACCATTCATTTCTATTCATGGCAATCCATCCCTCCCTTACCAAGATGTTTCAGTCAAAAAGTGGTGGACCGAAAGACCAAACAACAGACTTTATTAACCCTTGAAACATGTTGAATAGAGTGTCTGAAAAAAAAAAGCACTGCCTTTATTTGATCACAATTTATGAGTAAAGAAGTTTTGAGGAAATTCATTATATTTCAAGCAATTGTAAACTTTAAACAACAAGTATGACACAAACTGAATACTGTAACTCATTCTTCATAATACTATGTTGCAGGCATGCTCTGCAGGATTTCACATACAGGAGCGTGCTGGGATTATAGGAGCCATATGAGAGCAATGATACGGCAGAGTAAAGCTCTTGGTGAAAGACAGCTTGTTTTCAGGGAAACAAACTTTCTGCAGAGAATAATGCTCCTCTGTTCTGATTAAAGGCAGACACCATTGAATATTTCATTGCAGCTTCAAAATGAACTTGTGCTGTGAGTGGCTTTGATGTAAACTTGCCGTTTCAACCAGTGGTGGCTTGTTTGACAGGCAGCAGTCACACAGAGACGAAAACAGCCCAAAGTTGAGCAGGAGAAATGTGCCCCCCTTCTACAAGCTGGCAGAGTGGTAATGATTAGCTCTCTAGCAGGATTCTCCTAAGGCAAGTGATTACGACACGCTCTGCAAACTATGACACCTCTTACCTGGAGCCCAAACAAAGACAGCATCCCAAAATATTTCTAGAGCACTGCTAAGAACAGTTTGAGCTCAAATGTTGTTTTTGCCTTCTCCCTGCAAGAGTCTGCGTTTATTATTCACACTGTGGACTTCGGGGTGGAAATTGGTTTTGCTAATGAAAATTACTTCCTGTGAAAACAAATGAACTGTAAATGCCAGCCACAAGAGTTGCATACCTGTTTTTTTTCCGCGTGGTGCTTGAGTTGGATGAGAGCTGTTGAGCATGAATCATTTTTCTCAGTGTTTCGCTCTGTTTTGCCCCTTACCCGGGTTGTGAGCAGCGCTAAGCCTCCATGAGAGGAATAACCTGAAATGGAGGAACACTTCAATGTCGCCCTTTCCCCCCTCTCCTCCACGAGTGATTATACAATTGATTTTTTTTTCCACCAGTGGTTCCTGCTATAGGAGCAGTAATAACAATTTATCTTGGCTCCTTGTTCCATTACAGCAGAGCTGCAGCGAAACCAGAGGAAAAGTGCTGTGTTTTATGATTTATGGAGGCTATTTGACCTGTGCTTATTAGAGGGATCTACCGAACGTGATGCCGACTTCGGAAATAGACTATGAGCTTTGCTCTGTGATGGGAGTGTGAACATGGCTTTCGGGTAAGATGGAACGGGTGTCCCAGCTGATTGAAAAACAAACATGACCCAGTCTGAACACTGATGTTTAAATATATATCAGCTGTGCCGCCACATTTCTACCCTCTACTTGTTACGGTCTGATCTAATCTAATTTAGAGGTCAAAAAGAAGCAAATCTCAGCTTTAATCCCTCTTACTGTCAGTCCCAAAAGTGCCTGAGAATATAAGTTTTTCAGCAGCACGACTGAATCACACATTACAGCCTCAGTTGTCTGGTATAATTTGGCATGGATAGAGATAAGTAGGTGAGATCCTTATCATCATGTGTCCTTACCTTGGTCCTAGTTTTTGTTAGATTGATGCCTGAGGGAAACCGCCATGGCTCTAAGGAGCCCCTGGTTGTTCCTCTTTGACTGGCGTTTATGGAGCCGTTTAAGCATGGCCGCTACCTTCCTGCCTCCCTCCACCAAATCCAGGTCTCTCTCCTGTGGCTAGTGATAATATTTAACTACTGACCTTATCTTCACTCCCCCACATCTCCTCTCTGCCAGCAAACGCAGAGCATGTTAATGTCTGACACAGCTCTACATGTAGCATGCTAATCCATCTGTGGCCTGGCTGATTAAAGATGAATATCGGTGGGATGGTAAACACAGGCATGCCCCAGGCAGCTTCACCGATGACTACATCTGCACAGGACCATGTAAACGGTTACACTCCAACCAGCATATAATATTACAGATCTTGGGTCTAGATGAATAAATCAAGGGTCCCTACTTCATAGCAAGCAAACAAACTGCAAACTTTGATTGTCAAATACGTAAACCACAACACTCTCCTGTTTTCATGAACTATTTGGCACAAAGAAAGCCTCATTCCCACCCCTCTATATCCACTACAAATTAACTCAATGTTTATAATGATTGAAGTTTTGCTAATTTCACACCCAACTGAGTTACCACTGAAATAAATACATTTTTAAAAAGCGGTTAAATAAAGCAAGATAGATTCAAGATAGAATCACAGGGCTGAAATTATTTTTGCGCTAAATGGCTCAAGTTGTCGTTTGGCGAATGAGATGTTCAATGGGACAGAGCAATATAGGAGCATTGCAAAGTGTCTGTTAAATTAAATAAACTCTCAAATACATATCAGTTATGTGACAGTCAATTTAAAAAAAATGTGAGCCATAAATCATTCTTTTATTCACTTTAATCCAATAGGGACATGCACTATGAATATATAATCTGAGCAATCCATTACAGTAAGCTGGTAAATACAGAGATAAGCACAACCCTTACACCTAAATATTATGATCATATACGTAAAAAAAAATGTATTAATGATTTTTTCTTTTGCACATAATTGAGACCAGGCCCAATTAAAAAGTGTAAAGGTTTTCTTTACAGTAACAGCAGCCCAGGGCAGAATAAAATCTACTTTTATTACATCACATAGAGGAATGGGGATGATTTAATGTTACTTTGGACTGAAATCTCCTCGTTGTCAAAGACTCAAATATCTGCACTTGCACACTCCATGTAAAGGTTTGCACAGAGAGATGTGCATGTTTCTCTTGTTTTCTGGATAAAATAATCTATGTATTAGGCCCCACTGATATTAAACTGCCCTTTTATTATTCACTTGAAACAGTATTCCCACGTTGGCGAGATAAATGTTTAATGAGTTTGTAAAAATGTAGCCAGATTTAATTACAGAAACCTTTACCTTCATGATAAGTGAATGGGGTTTTTTTTAAGGGAGAAGTGTTATATCTTTGTCTAGTAAACCACTGTATTTGTTTCCCGAGTCCCCATAGCTTTCTTTACATGCTGTTACAAATGTCTTCTCCGGCAGACAAAGATAGAATATGTGCCGCCTTCAGCTGATCGATAGTGGACCACCTGAGAGTTGTGCCCTTTTTCTGTGGGCAGAGTTGTCACCATTAGCTGGATGAGGAGCGCAAGGTTGGAAAAAGAATGATAATGCTGGTTGACAAGCTCCACAAAATACCTTTGAAAACAACAGAGGAGTGTGAAAACTGAACAATTCTGTGAGAGTGATGATTTACTTTACTTTATAAATATCATCAGAAGCAATCATTATCTCTGTAGTGCCAGGAGGGAGAGCACAGTGCTCTGCTGGCATCATATCAGGTGTAGTTCTCTTCTCAGACAAGCCATGGGGCGGCTAGACAGGAGAACCACAGACCTACTCAGCTAGACTACTAATGAATCTGGGGAGTTGTTTGCCATCACCCATGTGACTGGATTTGGCTCACGCCATCATCTTCCCCAACCAAACATAATACTTTGCACTATAGAAACCAACACACTTTGTCAAGCAAGCAACCTTTCCTCACAGAGAAGGCACAATAGCCAGTAATTGAACCTGGGAAGCAAACATTTTGAATTATGCACCTAATAAGATTAATACTATTTCTTAAACACTGCACTTTATTGATGTGAAATTGTTTCTAAGATGTTAAAGCAAGGAAGATACACCACGGGCATGATTCGTGCTGAATAAATAAATATGTTTGCGTAAATAGTATTAGACATTTGCACTCTTTGCTGAGTCTGTCAAGGGTAGTTTACTCATCTTGCATTCAAGGGGAAAACATTTTGACTGACATCTCAAAGCAGACAGATGCTGCAGTTCGGGAATTCTTCCAAGGGAATGTGAAAAAGGCTCTTCAGCACCAATTACCATTGCTGATTTACAGAATTACACAATGGTGATAAAATCCCTCCCCTATCACTAGGGCTTTTTAGTTTCAATGTTTACTTTAATGAAACAAAAATCAGTGAATGTGACTGCTATTTTGAACAGAAGACTTGTGCAAAAATCCAGATCTCTGTAGTTACACCTTTTATGTTGCAATGCATGACACTTTTACTAAGGCGGTGCACGATCCACATTTTATTTGTGTTCTCTGTTACAAGTATAATTTCTGACAAACGCTTATCTCAAGAGAACCATGTTTTCTGTGAACTACACCTTGCAGCAAGCAACAATAACATTTCAGCGTGTGAGATCTAAGATACAGTTAAAAGGGTGGTTTAAATCTGTGTTATTATTTGGTAAAAATATGTTGCAAAAATGAAAAAGAGGAGTTTTGTTGTATACAGTGTCTACTTTTCTTTTATTGGCATCGTATAGAATAACCTCAGTGGCAATGGTGGCCAAAGCTCAGTGGCATTGCCTCCTGGCATTGCAATGTAAATATTAGAGACACTGGTCCACTGTTTCTACTCTATGTCCAGTAACACTAGGGACATTTCTTTCAGGAAAAAAATGGAAAAGGTAACGAGGAACTTTATTAATGCCAACTATGTATTATAAACTGAGCACAGCTGTCCCATTCATCAGGTTTTTAACATTACAGCCACATATCAGCCACAAGATAGCTGAAAATAGTAATTTTTCATTCCTGTAGATAGGGACGTATCAGCCAGGTGAGAGGGGTGTATTGTATTCAGCTTTATTTATGTGTCATGGACACTGCACATTAATCAACATTAGAATATAAATGGGCCAGGGTTACACGATATTTGTTCATTTTCATCATCAGCTTCTTTCCAGAATGTTAAAATGCCCTGCATCTGCAAAGGTGAACAGTTTCACATATTAATTGCCGTAAACTGAGCAGACAGGAATGCAGTGTTTGACTCAAAGGCACGTCAAGTAAGCAATATAAGAAACCTTCACTTTTTAATTAAACTGGTGGTTTAACTCAAGTTATACTTCTGCATTTGTTCCCTGCTAACCCAGGGCCAGCTCTTCTTTACTACTTGTGGCAGTGCATGGCTCCTGCAACATTATAGCTTTCCAAGGGGAGTGAATTTTGGTTTTGGATGTCAGTACTGGTAATTTGGTACAGAATCTGTGTAGGCAGGCACTTAAAAATGCTCAGTTCAATTCCAAAAGCTACACAGACAGCTTAACAGCAAGGGGACTGACTTTGTTAGCCGTCACTTAGTTCCATCTGTGACTTGAGCAATCTGTATAGGCTTAATGACTCTGTGTTGTGATTAAAATCACAGGCTAAGATACGTGTTGCTGTGTTTTTTCACAGTTGGTTCTTTTGTCATCACCACAACTAGACCCCTGAAAAAGAGACAGATAACAGCAAACTGACCCCACTCCTTTTTTGTAAGTGTTACAATCACAGCCGAGAAACTTAGCTTGCCTAGCTTGCTACTTTCAACTCATGAAAAATACATTTGACAGCATGACTGGTCCTCCCAGTGGTTGAATGATGAAAACAGTTGATAGCCAAGGTTTCATGTAAAAGGGTGAAACATGTCTTGTGTTGACGTGAATAGGTCATACAGGGCCATGACTTCCTTCAGTCAGTAGCACACCACAGAAGTTTACAGCACGTCTCTTAGCAACGCTAGCTGTAAGATGTCCATCAGTAGTTGCTATGAGAAACACCCTCCCCAAGACATTGAAGCTTAGATACTATTTTTTCACAAATATGTCCAAAAAGTTTTATTTTCTTAGGAAAATTGAAAAAAAAAGCACAGTAGTTGGAGCAAAACTTTGGTTTATACTTACTCAAATAAAGTACAGAGAACTCAAATTAGGCCAACTTTAAATGATCTTGTTTGAAATAGATAAGATGTTCCCTGATGAGGGTGGCTTTGTGGCTGCTTGTTTCTCCACTTTCAACTTCCCCTCCACTATGTGCTCTACATTAATCTAAGAGCAGCCACCCTCCAGATACCAGCTGGCATCTGCAACATGCCCTTCTGTTGGTTCTGGCAACCAAACCAGCAGATTTTTGCTGTTAATTAGCCTCTCCACCGCTAGGCCAATGACCAGCATCCATGGCACGGCATTTACGCACTCAATAGTGCAAGATCACACTGGTCCAATTTCATTTTATCTTTCAGACCTTCACTTGCCCCCAACACACACGTCAAAACCACCAGATGCCAATATCTTCAGCCTCAGTTTGGGCAAAGAGGAAGGGGAGTAGCACATTAGCATAAATCGGGATTACTATGCATGACTGTCACTTCAAAGATAATCAAACAAATTAGAAAATTCTTCAAGTGTTCACGAATGTTGGAATGAGTCAGAGATAATCCACTTTGCTTTGACTTATTTATTTTTTTGTTTTTTCGCCAGTCAAGAGCATTTCACATGCTTATGTAACATCAAGCCGGGTACTGATACAGGGCAGCAGCTGCAAGATGCACAAGGACAGGAAAAAAAATATAATGAGGAGGGAGCAACGGGGGACAAAGAGAAAAGGGGGACACAGACAAAAGTCTAGACAAGGTAATGGATATGGTCAAAAAGCCAATAATCAATATACTCCCACTGCCCAGTGATCATTATTAGCACCTCTGGATAGGCCTGTGACACATAGTTTCTGAAACTGGCTGATGATGAAGAAGGAGGCGAATTCAGATGCCTTGTCCTGAATCCATTGGCTATTTGATCAGTAGGTACAACTGGTCAAACTAAATGCCAACTAGTGACAGAAGTCTTTTTCTGCAAAATGTAAAAATAAACATTAAAAATACCAAATTTCCACTGTTTCCATGCTCTTACATATGATGATTTGGTGCCTTTGTTATTTCATATTATGAAATCTTAAATATTTTGGGATTTTGGGCTGTTGTTAGATGACATAAACAACTAAAAGATCTCACCATATCTGGGAAATTGTGATGAGCATTTGTTTTTTTATCTTTTCTAAAACTTTTATACACCAATCAGTCATCCAATGAATCTGAAAAATGATCAATAAAAAAAAATTAAGAACTAATCCATTACAGGCAGCGGAAGCCTGGAGATCAGAGAGAAGACGAGAGGCCTCTCCATTATTATTTCTAGCTGGTAAAATAACTGGGCAGGAGAGGTTATTGCTGATCCCTTAATCAATAGTGGTTAACTGCTTGCCCCACTGCCCCAATAAAGCTGCTCGCTCTACTGTACAGTGCTGGAATTTCTGTAGGTTCACAAGAGCGTTTAAAAGCTAAACCTTCTGTAACAACTTCCCCAGGGCTGTTACTGTAGTCAACTTGCCCAATTAAATGTTTACTGTATATGAAAATGGAGAGCTAAAACTTAGAACCCCACCCCCACCACACTGTAAACTAATGGCATCATATCTGACAGCCCTGGGCCTCATCAAGCAGCCATAAAGTTTAATAAAGCACAATGAAATGTGATTTTCACACGGTGCCATTCATTTCCATAAGCCCTGCCTTTACTACCCTCCCGTGTCGCCTCAGTGTCTCAGTGGGGTTGTAGAAAGTGGGGCTCGTGCAGGAGCGGAACACTTTCACAGCTCCATTTTCATTTAGTGTCATTAGAAATTCAATTCCCAGCAAATGAGTTTTTAGAATTTCACAGCAGTCCCTTAAGATGTTCTCGCATGACCCACTTTTGTCTCAAGCAGCACAGGCTTCTCTTCACTGCTACAGTTCCCAATGTACATGCATATTCCTAAACCGCTCCATCCCCACTCCCAGTGTTCCTGTCTAGGTGTGGCCGCTTGTTCGGACTGCCGGGGTCACTGCAGGGGAAACTGGTCATTTGCTTTAAAAGTCCCACTGCGTTTCAGGTCTACAATAGAAGCTGGCTATTTTCAGCATGTACACAATGGCATATGCAAACTACGTGACTGAAATATGAAATATGCTTTCTAGTTACTGAAAAGAGTAGTAACAATGACCTTGCTACCATGGGAAACCTTTTTTTTTTTTTTTTTTACCTTTGAGCCCAGGTTATGCCTATTTCTCTGAAAAAGCCCTAATCCTACAAGCACTGAGGCTGATTCGTTCAGATCACTGGGTGATTTTCACCAGTGTATCAACATGAATTCCTCTGATGGTTCTGTTGATTGCTGTCTTCAGGTGCAAACACATCGTACATCAACAGCTAAACATGCAGAGATTATGTTCCGTGATCTGCCCCATCTGTTAGAAGGCCGATGACGAAAACAGCAGATCTGTCTCTGCTCCCCTTCGGAGTTAAATAGGAAGTGGGTGCAGCTGACACTTGTAACTTTAAGCGTGAAATGAACACACTCACTTTTCTGTCTGTGCAAACAAGGCTTAATAAAGGTGATGGGCTATAAATCTGGTGCTCCACCTTTTTCAATTTCCTGCTTGATCGAGCATCCTATGGAAGCAGGGGACCACCTATCCCCAGGAAATTCCCCAACAAAGTGACATCACATGTGTAGTAATGCGACACATATGAAACATGTAGAAATAGTTATTTCACACTAGGGGGTTTTAGACACTGACCAAATGCAAATTAAATCATGTTGAAAAAGCAGATATGGGGCATCAGCTGAAAGGAAAGTTGACTAGTGGGGCCCCAGAGGAAAGATCGGACTCCAGGACATTAAATGAATGATGATTCCAACAGAAATCGCTTTATTCAGGTCAATGACACTGTTACCCTTTGAAAGTCCAGGCCTAATGGAGCTAATGAATGCTCTACCATTGAGTTTATGAAGCGTACATCCTTGAAGTGAAGTCCACTGCCCCCTAGTTGATCTTAAACATCATCAGTTGTGAAACTGCTGGCTCTGACAGGTGGTCCTGTGTTGGGGAGCAGGTGACCCACCCCCCTCTTTTCCCTCGATGCTGTCAGTCACAGTGAAAAAGGTGACATTAGAGCAGATCCTGCCATGATGGAAAGGGCATTTGCACAGCATGTACATCTTTTAATAGCCTCTGCCCAGACAGGCAGATAGAGACACGCAAATTTATCCATTTTTGAGCGAGTACACACATGGTGAGATACAGGTCCCCTCTCTGGTCTGAGTACACACACTACAGAAGTACAAGGTGCCCTCCTGAGAAAAGAGGACAAATAGTACGTACGTGGTGAGAAGGAATAATAAAAGTGCCACAGGTGGCAGAATGCAAAGTCCTTAAATCATATTTTATACATGCAATTTAAATTTTTTTCAATTTGTGCTTTACTTCCAGCAAGGCGGTTGTGTTTTCAGTGTGGTTTTCGCTCATTTGCTTGTTTTTCTGATGTTTCCATAGTTTAACAGCTACTGAAACAATTAAAATGATGACTGCTTCTTAAAATCCAGCACACGGTTGTCAAGTCCACTAGTGACAAAACATGGCCAATTGTAGAAATAAGATAACTGTACTCACTCTCACAGCTACCAATAATCCTCTAGACATGTAGTTTCTGCAGCTTCATACAAAAAGCAGTCATTATGGAGCACAGACTGGTTTACTGGGTGAACCGGTATGATTGAGACAACACCATGTTTCTCAAACCAAAATGTGGCTATGGAAAAATAAAAACACACGTATCATGTTTTGTGACGACAAGCTGTGACGTGTGATGATATTCCAGCCTAAGAATTTAATACTTGTACAGACGAATACAATAATAAATACAAACCACTGACATCCAGGAGCACAACAACATCACTGGGGCTGCAATTAACAGTTTATTTTCATTAATCAGTCAATTTCTTTCTCAAATTAATTACTTTGCCCATAAAAAGTTGATTATTTTTATTGGTTATTACAATTTCCCTGAGCTGTGACAGTTGTTTACAATGAGCAGGGTAATTAACTTGATTTTCTCTCCTGAATAAGTTAATTCAATAGTGGAAAACCTAATGTGATCGTCTGACCGCCTGTGTTTCTTGCACTGTCAGACGTCCCAGCAATGTAGCCATGTTCCAAGATCTTTGAAATGACTATTAATGACTATTGACTATTGTTCTTTAAAATTAATCATTAATAAATAAATCAAGCAATTAATTATTCTTATTATTATTATTATTAAGAGGAAGATGAAAGGATTTGAAGGAGAAGAATGTGAAGGATAATAATAAGAAGAATATAAACTAGAAGATAACACTATCCATAAAAATATCAGAGTGTTTCTATTCCTGCTTGGAGTATCCCCACAGAAACAGAACAGTGCACTCTAGTAAAGATGGATTGTGAACATGCTGAATCTTTCACAAACCTCACTCTTAAAATAACAGCTTGCTTTGAAGGAATGTGAAAAGGCTGATGTGTTGGAAGGCTCGAGAAGAGATACTGTGCAAGTCTGCACCGCAGAACAAAATGGTCTCCCCAGAGTAACAGTGGAGACTTCCTCCTCTTGTTCTTCCTGTCGTCACACCTCAGATGTGCCACTGTTGAAAACATGATGTGGGCTGTAATGGATGTCTCCTCATTGTTGTCTCCGTGCTAATTGAAGCAGAATCTGTGGGTAAATACGTCCATTTGGTCGGGCCAGGCTTTTAACACCGGTTAATGCAGGCAGCTATTTCTCATACGCGAGAGTCGAAATCTCTGAGTCACGGGAAAAGTTGCTTTCGTCACGGACTGTGAAGGTTCTCCTGGAAAACAATCGCTGATGGCTTCTTCACTTTAGGGATTTTTCATGTTTGTTTTTACTACATTGCCAGAGGTGATAAAAACCCAGAGCGTCTACTGTTTGGGAAAAGTTCTGGTGTGTTTTCACAGAAATGACAGATTTTTGAGTTGTTTCACCTTGAAATGACAAACAGGTCTCATCAGATAGTTTTCAGCCTTAGGGTAATGTGAAATTTGTATCAAACATATAGCATTAAGTATGTGATGAACATAGGCGAACCTATTCCAGCAGCTCAGATTAGTGAAATGTGATAATGGGATGCAATGAGCAGAGCCCTTGAGAGTACTTTTCCCCAGTCATATAAAAAAACATCACAATTATTTATAATAGATGCTGTCATGTATAATAGATTTTTGCGCGTTATTCACTACTAATAATCGTTCATTCCTGAGGTTCGATGTTTGTCGAATGCAAATAACAAATCCAGCTGATAAATTTCTATGAATATTTTATAGGAGCTGAGCTGCGTCAATTATTAATGTTTATTGTAATGACATCTTGACACCAAAGCCCAGACAGAGTGTGTCGAGTTCCTCCAGGTTTCATAAAGTTAAACAGAGGACCTTTTTTTTTTTTTTTTTTTTTTTTTTTTAAAAATCTCTTTGGTAACTGTTGTATAACAAGGAGACAGCATACTTACTTATACCTGTGGGACTTTTTTCAATGATTTGTTGAAGGATAAGGCTTGTCTCTGTCTATGTTTTCCTTATTACAAGCAAATCCTGTGAAAAGACCTAAATTATTGTATACAGACAATATTCCTCTGTGCCACAGACCTTCACTGTTACTATCTCAGGGCTGCATAGTTGTGTACAAGCTATGGTTAAATGACAACTCTCTTACTCCCCAATTAGTTATGTTTCTCTTGTTGTGGGTCATTTCATTCACACCATAATTATAAACAACCATGTTTGAAAAGAAATGCTCACATCAGCCTCTGAGATGTATAGTCATGGTAGTATTGTGAAATTCCCACTTAGTGAAAGGAACTAAGAGTCAGATTCGACAGCATGGATGCAAATGCTCTTCTGTCAGTTTGAAGTATCTCATTTCACTGACTTTATAAATTGTTCTGAATATATCGAAGACAGCCAAAGTTTCAAATGTCGGTATTTAAATGGTTAATTCACAAGTCTAGCAGTGGTGTAACCATGTTGGAGCAAGGCATAAACATTCCCACAACAGATTAATTGGAGGTTTTCCTGTTCTACCCACTCTGCCGACACTGCCCGAATGCAGCACCATGACAGATAGCTTAGACTATTTATTATCATTATTTATACCATTATTATTAGGCAACAAATGTGGGTGTACATCTGTGAGGTATACTGTTGCGTAACATATTTTTTTATTACTATTAACATCAACACTGTAGCACATGTGAATGTGTGTTAATCCGTGGCTGAAAATAGCCTCGAAATGCACCATTTACTCCTATCTGAGTAACATTCGCTAAAAACTACAGCGTCCCATCTGTTTTAGACAAAAGACTCAACTTTTATTTAAAATAAATGAAAAATTTTAGATATTTTCAACAAATTTCATATTCAGTAGGAACAAAAGGCCCTGAAGAGTGCCGGAGACTGGGAGGGAAAGACAGATATTACTGAAAGGCAGGCTAAAGCATTGTTGGTTTTGGTCTTTTCATTGAATTTATTGTCATTTCAAAAATAGCAAATAATACCAGCATTAACCTTTAAGGACCTGCACACATCAACTCCTAAACAACTAAACAACCAGGACAACATCCTCTGATTTATGTTAAATCGTACACAAAGAGGAAATGCTGCCCAAAGTAAGGGTCTGCGAGAAATAAATGATCTTCACGACGCCCTTATTTTCACTTTTTAGTGCCCAGTACACAAAGTTCCACAAAGCACAATTAAGACACAAAGAACCAGCTGACAAAACACTGGCAAACCAAGGGCATCCACACAAGCTGCCGTAGTGGGAAGTTGATGAAATGGTCATACAATATAGTGAAACATCATCCGCGCATGAGCTAAAACGCATTTCCATATTCCATTCCTGGAGATAAAAACACGTTTGAATGAGGAGGGGACACGTGGCACCTAAGATGTAAAGCAGGGAATGGAATAATCTAAGCTCAGTGACCAAACAACCTTTCGAAAATAATAAGGTGACTGGAGTTGTAGGTGTGCAGGGAGGGAGATTTGCAAGATTTTATCACATGGGGGCAAAGGCATATTAATCATAGTCTGGGCACACATGAGCACAACGGTAAGGAAAGAACACGGAAAGGTTAATGTGTGGAAACGGGTGTAATAATGTGCGGCGTTGGAATACTAAAATGGTACGTTTCAATATGCAGCAAAGCAATCACTGCACTGTGTCACATGTCATTGTACATAAGAAATGCCATGCATATACTGCTGGCAACAAAATGTGATGAAAAAATGTATACCATCTGCCAAACGGCATGGATTTAACAATAAAAACGGAATTGTTTGTGTGTGGGAAGCTCAGCTGGTTAGGGCTGTCAGTTTGAATCTGACTCAGCCTTTTCTGCGTGTCATCCCCATTCTCTCATATTCACCGCATCGCTGCATAGCAAAATAATCTCAAACATTATCTCAATCATCGGCAACAACCTGCACATTATGCTTAATAATCCTTCACAAAACTCTGTTCAGACACACAGAGAGTTAAGTGTTTCCAGTTCCATTTCTGACTCATTTGTGACCTTGATAATGACAATAAAGAGCCACTGTGGAAGGAACAAAAGCAAAGCTGGCATGAAATAAATCCAAACTTGAGTGATTCAGCTCAGCTTCTTTTTGACAGTCCAGCAGGCTGCAAGCTTTACATCTCTGTTTCAAATGCAAAATCAAAGAAACTGTGTACTCATCAGCAGGCTATAGAGCTGGCGACCTCCCCTCATTGTCTCGCAGCGTGGATGTCTTGGCAGCTGGCCCTGGTACTCATGGTGTCATTGCTTCCCGCTAATGAATGCAGACTCAACATTCAAAGGCCATATTGAAAAGTAGCAACACAACCCAAGCATTCACTTTTCGAGACGTAAAAAAAATTGCTGACACAGGCGACACCAAAGAGACTGAAAACACTAAGGAGAGCAAAAAGAGGGATTGCATGGGGAAAAAAAGCACGATTTCATTAGGGAAACCACATCAATGTCTGATCTCATCAGATGTAAAAAGCACGAATTGGTGCTTTTCACTGCTTTTCATTTTAATAGCACCTACTATGTCATCTTTATGTGATCAGGGATGTTTAACACCGAAGCTGAAAATTTGATTCTTTTTGATCAGTGGGCTTTCAAGTTACCAGTTTTCAGTTCATCTGAGAAAAAAAAAAAAAGGAAAATTCATCTGCTTTTATGTTGTTTCAAATAGCTCATAAGTGGAATAATAAGAGGACTGGACCTTGACTGTCGCAGCTCCCTCAACAGCTGCTTAAATGCCTCCAATCAAGCAGGTTTGCAGCATTTCAACCGACACGCCGGCTCAAATGTAACCATTTAGCAGATATAAATCATCTGAATCAGGGGAGCTTGTACAGTTTGTCAGGCAGGGTCCAAAACTGTTCCGCATGAGGGAACTTATTCTTCACATTCATTCAAGAAACACCCTATTATCTAAACTGCCCTGTTTTCAAAAGCATTATTCTTACTCAGAGACACGGTACATTTGCAAACAAATTCCTGAAAACCAAATAATTTTAGACATTTGCTGAGCTTACATCAATGCAAATCTGAGCCTCGCAACACCAGCATAGCGATTTCCCTTTCCTGCGGTGAAAAGGTGTTGTAATAAGCATGTCGGTGGTTCAGAATAACAATCCTAGCCTTCCGACACAGTATTGTGCAACATCAATCAGGACTGTGGGTACTAATGGAGCTTCAGTGGCCATCAGAGAAGGGCAGCCTACTGATAGATGAGGGAACACGGCGCAAACAACCCCATCCTCGCATAGAAATACACAAACACACTCCCATCAGCCCGCATGCAAGTAATGATAATATCTTATGAGAGGCATTGACGATCCGCCCACAACACTGGGATTCACAGATATGGACAACATAGGAGCAATAAAATTTGAGGAAGAATCAGCAATATCTTCTTACTGTTTTGTGATGCTGAAAACATTACTGGCAATCTTTGGGATGGAGACTATTTAATTAGACCCCTATTAATCACAGTAATTGGTTATTCTGCATCCCAGGAGTGTAACTGGCCAATAGCTGTTAACCTTCTGTCTCTATCGCTGTTGTTGTCCCCCCAACTATTAATATACTGGTGAGCATCATTTCCAAATGACTCCTGGGAAGAATTTTCATTGGTTCTCAATAAGGGGTTGATTATCTCCAACTGTTTATTCATGCAAGGTGGATTATTCCTCAAGAGCACTTTGAATTGGTATCTCATACAAACACACACGTTTTGTTTAGCTGCAAACGCGAGCAAGTATCTCATGAATTACATTCTGCTCGCTGAACAAAACCACATATAATATTAAAGAGAGAAATGTCACCGAATAATTAGGTTGCCCTGTGTTTTTTACCACCTTGTTTTGTCAGATTACTGCAACATTATGTAAACTGTTCAGATGGAACACCAGCAGAGTGGCCTTTTGCAAGTACTATGCCTGGTGAAATTGTTTTTCAGATTGCGGTGTAATGCAAGACTTCACATTATTTGCAACTAAATACAGTATGAATGTGAATGTGAATGTGCCCAGTCTGTACATATGGTTAGTGCCACCCACGGACTGGGAAATGACCAGTATGCCAGACCATCTGTCAGGAAACAAAGAGCAGATTCAGGCCCAAAAGGCCACCAAGGCCAAAAGGGTCAGCAGCAGGGAGGAAAACTGTGGCCAGCAATGGGTTGTAGTGGTATTCATAAAAACACAATACAGTCAGAGGCCATGTTGTTCACCATGTTGTGTTTGTGCTTTTGGGATGAGCTGCAGTGAGTGTTATTAATACATGTGCTCATTCAGCAATGATGATATTAACTCTTATATCTTGAGTCAAGGGTTCTCATTACACTGTATTTAGCTGCTGTATTTGGTAGGTCAGTTTCAATATATTAAACTGAAATATCCCAAGACTTCCAACTCAATATGTTACAAAAAAAAAAATCCACAACACAAGTGACATAATGATAATAATTCTGTGTTTTAAGTCGCTGCCCTCGTATTTGTCAGCTGGGCTGTCTGTGTCGCTGATTCCTGTCCCGCTCCACTTTATCGTTCCGTTCTTTTAATTACTGCTGTGAATATTCATGCAAGATCATAGCAAGAGCAATCTTCTGATATAACTGATGCATTATGAGTCAGATGTTTAGTACCCAGTGAGTAAAGGGTACTAAAACAGCTTAATCAAGTGCTCTTGCTAAGGGCCATAATTGTACTCTGTTTATGTGCCAGGGTGCCCCCCCCACCACCACCACCCCTTTGCGTTCCTGTTATCTGGAGTATTTACACTGCAGCATCGCTATGTGAGTGATTAATTAAAATGCTGTCGCTTTTTGCCCAAAACAACACAGCCATCGAGATGGCTCAGTTGGAATTGATTTATAGAGCTCTCTGCCTTTGATGTTATACTTTTATGCGTCTGCTCTATGGAAAGCTGCGATATATATTATTATACAGAAACACCCACTGATGAAAGTACATCTCAAACTGTGCCTCGCAACATTATTTACGCAATTAGCGAAGCTGAACTGATGAGTAATGAATACTAAACAAATAATATCGGCAAATATTAGATATTTGTCTATTGTCTTCTGTTTTGGTCGAAAGGCTGCCATTTGTTTACAATGGATTGTGCCTTCGAGCATTTTGATAGCCCTCAGACAGCTTAGTTGAAGTCATCGCTCTTGAAACATATAACATGCTCAAAACAGCAGAGAGCGAAAGACAGATGAAAATAAATTTAACCAAAAAGAATAAGATGCTGAGCCCAAAGCTAACGCTAATAAAGAATGTGTGTGGGTTGTCTTGTACCTATTGCACAAACCGACTGCTTTGAGTGTATTTACACCTCTACTTCTTTGGTCAGTATAAAACATGTGGGGAAAATGTTACCATGTCTTTGTGTGACCAAAGCCTTGTGAGCTTCTATTGAAGCCAACATTACAGGTAAATGACTGCGTGAATGTGCAGTGTGTCGTGTGTTTAAAGTCATTATATAATTGTATCCTCTACTACAGACCTGGCTTAAGGAAAGCAAACAGGAAGCAAGGCAAAAGAATGGTAGCAACCTTTCTAAACCCATCAATCCATTTCACATGCAGCAGCAGGCTGCCGTGCTAGAGCTGTGAGCAAAAACACAGCCCCATTATTTCTTTCAGTGCGACCACTGTTTTCAGTCTGAACAACCCAACACAGCAGAGCTTTTAACCTCAACATATTAAAATCACACAAATCCACAGCTGAAATTCCATGAAAGCTTATGTGCCACTGATAAACAGCATGACCATCGGCACATGGCGACAACAACAACAAAAAAAAGCTCTGCAGTTCACGAGTAATTATGATGTCGGCAATACTAAAGCGAGAATCCATCTGCTGTGTCACAAAAGCCAGGTTGAGCTTCCCATGAAGCCAATATTACAGAGAAATAATTATGTGAACAGGCTGCGTGCAAGGTAACAATCATGTTTACATCCCTACAGTAACACAATCTTAGCCATTATTAGAGACCCAGGTGTACAACGCGGCAATAGGAAACCTTGACAAAAGATAGCAACAACTTCTACAACCTAGTTTTTCTTTAGCTGCTCATACACAAACAGCATGAACCTCATAATTCGCATGCAAAACTAAAAGAAACCAAAACAAGCTTAAAAAGCACATGCTCAGTCACAGGAAGAGATTTGTTTCCAATTGTACATGCATAGCAGCCACATCGCAAGAACTTGCAAATAGCAAACACCACATCCCTGCAAACAATGGATATGATGTTTAGGAACAACACAGAAAGCACGAACCAGCTGGACAGAACAGGAAAAAGACTTAGGCCTAATATATAGCTGATACCACAAGCACTAAGCACTTAAAGCACTTACCTTAGCTTGACATTTGCTCAGGAAAAGTCAACATCACGGTCCCATGGCTGAGATAGAAAACCCCACCTGAAGCTGTCTTCACGAAGCCATCCTGAAATGACATTAACAGGCAGTTGAGACCAGGCTACCTGCGTTTTGAAACACCACAAAACAAGAGCAGGCATTGCAGCCTATAACATGCTATAACTTATTATTTTTAGCCACTTTGGCGCAGCAGAATCAAGTTCTGAACATATCAACACCTTCCAAACGAATGTGACAAACCTTTCAGCTGTCAAGCTGTTGCTTATTTACACATCGAGCAGTTACAGTGCAACAAGAGCATTCATTTGGAGTCACTTGGTGTCTATCAGGCAAGTCCAATATCAACCACCATTTAGCTCTGTTTTGGTCTCTGTTAAGGTTGCAACGGAGTGAGCTTTTCAAGATAAGATATCTGCTTATTTTACCATGTCACGGAAAAGGGATTGTTATTGATATTATCAGTAGAATCACATAGGATTTTAAACAGAAAGGTTTTTTGGTTGATTAGTGCTTTATAATTTCATACTATATACTATAATAATGCAAATGTTTACAACATGATAACCATCAATGTTTACACCACAGTTTATCTTTAAACCAGTAAATTGCTGCAATCTTAGTCTCTACCATCTCCTGAGGAAAAAGACTCTTCTGTTGCTGAATGCTCCATTTTGTTCGCCAGCCAGTCTTAAAACTGGTGCTGAGACGATAAGTGCACTGTGGGCTAATAGAGTGTTTTCTTTGAAAACAGCTGCTGGTGGATATGAGAGTCAACCAGAACTGTAAAGTTGCGTCTGGACTGCTAAACAACGAGGTGAAACTTACTATAAGGACTGAGAGGAGTAAATGAATTTTTAAACTATAAACAATTCAACAGTGTGTTTTAGAATAACCTTAAGTGCCACTGCATGGAAGTCAGTGTGGTAGCAATGGTGCAGTTAGGTTGGGTTAAAGTTAGGGAATAAGTAGTACCTGGACTTAATGTCTAGGAGATATAGTGTTGAATCGGTGGACAAAGGATTTTTCATTTCAGTTGTATAACAGTATTATTAAATGATAGAATCAGCAATATTTCTGAATCATCTGATAATCTTTTACTACCATACCACCAAGGTCATCAGTTGTAAAAAAAAAAACAACAAAAAACAAAAAGGTGTATTGTGCTGTATTGTAGGTGTACTGCATATGTTCATGTTACTTTTATATTATATAGATACTGTATTGTATGTATTACGTTCATTCAGATTCTGTTTTCAAAAGAGAATTCTTCCCATTGTTGTAATGATTTAAATTCAAATTATCATGCGCCAATCTGAAGGGGAATGGATCTCTGCTGCAGCAATGGCAGCTAATTAGTGGTACGTACAGTATTCTTCATGAGAAAAATGATTTTTTACACTGAAAAGTGTTTTAGAAAACACAAAAGAAGTTCTAATTAAAGCGGTTAAATCTTCTACTTGAGTCTCAGAGCACAGACTTTACTATGTTTATTACTTTTATACTGTTTCTGTGGCTATTTTCTGTGATGCTTTATCTTAGTTTTTCACTTTAAATTTGTGTAAACAACAAAAACAACCAGGAACAGAACAAATGTCATCTCATCTTACGTGACCAAATGCAATGGTATACGTAGCGGTTGCCAAGGGAGGTCGATTCTTTTCTCCTTTCTGTTCCTTAACCCGAATAACGGATTTTATTGCCCTCATAACTATTGAGGGAGGCTTAGCTCATTACGAGCCATAATCCAATCTGTGAGCTCCCTGAATTGGTGGTACAATGACATATCAATATTGTCCTTGGTAGAGAGAAAAGGTGGAAATGTAACAAAGTAGCACAGAAAAAATGTTAACAAAACCACTGCAAGGGAGAAAAAAAAAACACATTTCTGGCTGTAAGTGAGCACCAGCTGGGAATACAAGGTACAAGGTTGCAGCAATGTTTCCTCTGTACTCATTCAGTTTGGCTGGTCCACTCCTGCATAACAATTGCCACCACCAGTATAGAAGATTGTTGAATACTCCGAATGTCATTAAGTACAGCCCTGTCGTAAGAAAATTAGCTTTTAGTGCAGCCTAAACTAGACTCCATCCAGTTGCAATGCAAAAAATAGGGATGAAACGCTTTGTTATAGTGTGCAACTAAACAACATGCAGCATAAGCTGACTCAGGGTTATCCTTAGGCTTTCTGCAGAAATACACCATGCATAAAAAAATATTAAAAGACAAATCATGCTAAGCAAGACACCATATAGCACTGGATGCACTTGAAAGCGACATGGAAATGTTCTGCCAAGCTGCAGGCTGTGTCAGAAACATTAACTTTTTATTGTCCTGTGACATATATGCTTATATATTCATCTCATTTCCCCTGACTGTCAAGGCCTTTGGAGAACATTCATCAGGGTGAGTCCCTGTGCACTCATAGCAGAATCCAACGTAATCTGTCTTGATGTGAAAAAAGATGGTTTGTAAACAGATTACATTTTATTAAAATTTTATCAATGTTCGCATCGTTTGCCTTCTCGCTATGTGGATCAAAAGATGCCAGATGCCATTGCTGTCATGTGCCCCCACCCCCAACAGCACAGCTAAATCCCATCTACTTATGGTTCAAGATGTTAATAATAGGATAATAGAACCCTTAAAAATGCTCATATTGGATATTTTTGGACCACAATGATTAAATTAAGCTCCAAGAGCTAGGTCAAAGGGCTGCTACTTGTTTAAGTGCAGTTCCCCTTTATTCTGCCTTCATTTTCCAATACTTTCAACCTTATTTGTTTTTTGAGTATTTACTTGCTAATAGGTGATTTAATTGCTCTAAACAAACGATATCTTT
The DNA here is from genome assembly GCA_008933995.1 of Datnioides undecimradiatus. Taxonomy (NCBI): domain Eukaryota; kingdom Metazoa; phylum Chordata; class Actinopteri; order Lobotiformes; family Datnioididae; genus Datnioides; species Datnioides undecimradiatus. Next base: position 4,848,847 of record WARS01000052.1, read on the forward strand.
CTGAAACACATTTCAGCACTGCCCAGTACCCACATCCTTGAACAATGACAAGCTTTCAGTGAGGACAGAATTAAAATTCAAAGGCAAGGCGTTCATTTTAGTTCCAGGAACTGCTGTGTGAAAAACACTTGACTGATTTTAATCACATTCTTATTTATTTCAGCTTAGTGCTCGACATGACTTTTTCCACCAGTGGTAATTTTCACTGTGTTTTCATAGTGCAACAGCACCATCTAGCAGGTGTCTCTAGGTACCAGCTTTTCTGTCTGAAGCCGTTTTACAGTATACTCACTCTAAAAGCTGAGCCTCGACAGCACTACTGGAATTGCAAACATTTATTTGCAGTATTTTATCTCTCTGTCTGTTACAGCCTCAACTAAGTCAGGATTATTGTTGTGTACATGCATCTGCACTGACTAGTTGTAAGGATGCCAAACCAAGAGGGATGAGCAATGGGAGATGATTTGGCAAATGCAGCAAAAACCATTTACGAGAGGCATTGCAGCATTCTCCTCACAAACAGGAACTACAGAGTAAACAAAATTTGCATTAAAATAGCTTCCATTTTTAAGAAAGATGACCTTTCTCGAAGTCTACATCTTCTATCTGTAGTTGAATTAATTTGTAATGAAACATATATTTGTATATTTTACTGAACTCGACTTTTTGCTACGCTATATTCATTGGACAGCTGCAACTAGGTAGCACTTTGAATAAAAGGATTTTGTGTGCAGAACATATTATGAAAAATTTAGATGAGCCTATGACCAGCATTTCAATTCCTATAGGCTTTGAACTTCTCCTCCTTCTCAAACACAAGCTGTGGGTATAAGCCTCACTGCAGACAGACACAGAGGCAGAGACAGGAAACATTCCCTCGCTGATGTTATTTTTGATAATAAAGTAGGTTACATTAAAATGCTTATGTAAAATCCACATGGCTGTTTGTTATTCCACTCGATTAGTGGGATGTTTGAGTGGTGTTGACACTTATAGGATCAGTGGCAGCTACATTATTTGAGACCCACATGATCAATACCACTCCTTATTCTGTTCAATATCAGCCTGGAGACAGTTGGCTTAGCTTAACATTAAGACTGGAAATGTGGAAACAGCTAGCTGAATTACTACTTGGCCAGGAGTAGTGATGTAGTAGTAGTAGTAGATGTTTGCCTCTTTTCAGTCTTTGTGTTAAACTGAGGCGAACATCTACTGGCTCTAGCTTCACATTTAACAGATAGATTAAGTGACATTTATCGAGTCACCTAACTTTTAGCAGCAAAACGTAAGCACGTTGTTCAAAGTGTGAAACTATTCCGTTAAGTAAAGGATTTGAGGATAGAAATCATGGCACAAACAAATAAAATCTTAACCACGAGTTCACCTACAAGGATTTTTCTTGCCACGTCTCATGGTTTTCAGCTAAACAGACTTTTTCTTTTCCAAGATCGAGGATGAACTAAATAACATACCGTACTTCTGATATACAGTAGTCTCTTCACTGACATGAATGTTCCCTTTCAGAGTTAATATGTTGATGCCTTTGTGCTGTGCATGAGCTGCTTTTACACACGAAAAGCAAAGTCTACACAGCGCCCCTGATTCCATGACATCAATAGTACTGGGATGATCTCTGCCTCACATCGCTCTAATGAAGCCATTTATAATACTGACAAATGCGATCATCCTCCTCTTTTTCTTCCTGTCTCTTATCCATTCCACTTGCAGCTAGTGTTTAGTGTGTGTGTGAGAGAGACAGACAGAGAGACAGAGAGACAGAGAGAGAGAGAGACCATCATTAAAAATGTATAGCATCTCTCCAAACAGTGTCCTGACAAGCCACTCATGCTCATTGGATATCAGTCATTAAAATTTAGCGAAGAGGGCAAAGCATGGCCCGTGCAGGTATCAGGTTCCTCATTCAGGCTGTGGATGAATTTTTCAAAGTGCTATTACCTCTACAGACACTGCTGATGTCTCAAGGCTGCACGCTCTGACACTGCTGTTGTCTGTCTCTGCTGGTATTGTAGCTGAGGCGTGACAAAAGCCGAATCAACAATAACAATATGAGTGTCGGGGTGGCTATGCTGGTTCATTTACTACTGCTTGTTGACAAGGCTGATTCTAAAAAAGGTGAGTTGCAATTTGTTATCTTGACGGAGCAAAGCTTAAATGTGATGGAAGTACTTTATCTTGTAGGTACTGTATACAGAGAAAGCTGGACTTCTATTGTTCAATGTCAGCTTGTAATACACTGTCAGAGGTTGTGCTAGGTTGCTAGAAAACCATCAGATAAATAAGTAAGCAAGAAAAGGATGAGCCATAACCTTTACTCTGTCTGTTTCTCTCTGAGCTGTAATAAAACTTTTGCAATTATAAGGTGTCAAATGTGGAGGGATCCTTTCTGCTCCGTCTGGCAATATCTCAAGTCCAAACTTCCCAGGCCTGTATCCTTACAACATTGACTGTTCGTGGCTAATTGTGGTGGCAGAGGGATCCTCCGTCCTCCTCACCTTTCATCACTTTGAGCTAGAGTACCATGCCAACTGTGCTTATGATTACATAAAGATCTACAATGGCATATCTGAGGACGAGGGGAACCTCCTGGGGATATTTTGTGGCGATATCTCCCCGCCACAGTTCACCTCTTCTTGGAATGTCATGTCCATCATCTTCCATTCAGACCGTCATGTGGCCTACAGGGGCTTCAGTGTTGGCTACAGAAAAGGTAACTTCTTACATTTGATGCAATGCAACAGGGATCACTCGGTTAACTGTCCAAAAAATGTTTCATGGCTTTTAACTAAAACTTCTTGACCTTGACTTCAACCTCACTGAAGTAGCAACTTAGATCTCCCCAAAACGTTATACAACATTGACACAGCCATGTATTGAGCTAAATGCTCGCTACAGCAACATTATTCTCACAATGATAAAGTTAGCATGTTAACATTCTGTGGATATACTGTTTACCAAGTTCATCATTTCAGTTTAAAGTAAAAATGTACAGCTGAGGCTGATGGGAATGGGCATTGATTCATGATTACCTGATGACATCACTAAATGAAATATAGGGGATTAAAGCTATTAATCAGGGGACCATCAGGATTCATCCTCTGGGGACCATAACACCTGTACAAAACTGAATTGCAGTCCATAAAAGATTTGTGTCTGGACCAAAGCAGAGAACAGACCAACATTACAACCCCAGAGCCAAGCCAGTAGCAAAACTAAAAGTCACTGTTTTGAATACATCAACTGATCAAAGTGTTAAATATAAAGATGTTCGGTTTACCAGTGCTGTCCTCTTCACAACCCTCTCTAGGGGCTGTCGTACCCAGGAACTGTTATCTGTTGTGGTGTTCTTTCATAAAAAAAGGAAAATGTAAGTTGCATCTGTTCTCTATTCTAGATATGTGTGGTGGAGTTCTGACGGGCCTATCAGGTGTAATCTCCAGTCCAGGCTACCCCCAGGAGTACAGCAACAATGCTGATTGCTCTTGGGCCATTCATGTGTCCAACACCAGTGTGGTCACCTTGGTCTTCCTGGACTTCCAGCTGGAAAACAATGAAGGATGTAATTTTGACTTTGTCGCCCTGTTTGATGGCCCGACAGTCACCCACCGCCACCTGGGGAAATACTGTGGGGCAGACAAACCCCCAAACATTGTCACCACCTCCAACCAGCTTCTGGTAGTCTTCAAATCTGACTTCAACATTGGTGGACGTGGATTTAAGGCCTACTATTATTCAGGTAGGAGAGAGTAGTGTGATTACTTGTATTCTTTCAGTATTTCAGTAGACCCATTGTGTTTTAGTGTAACTGCAGAGTTGGAGGTGAAAAAAGGACTTTGTTCAGTTATCAACAGGGTAACATATAATTACTGATGTCAGTGTTTTAGGTTTACATAAAGCAATCTTTATTCACATAGATCCAACCCAAGGAACAGTCTACAGTGAAAATCTATCTACTGACGGCTATAAAACTCTTTAGAGTTGGACTTAAACAGCAGAAGACAATGTGATCTGTGATTGGACCGACATTATTGGTGAAAAAAGAAAAAAAAAAACCATTACATTCTGCTAAAAGTTTGAAACGAGGCACATGAAAGACCATGAATGTGGCACAAAAGATCCTGTAATCTGATTAAAAATGAAAATTGAAAACTTCTGCAACAAAGCAAAGCACTATCACAGGGTAGAGTAGTGCTCGTCACCTGTCTCACACCATCCCTACCATGAAAAAGAAAAAAAATATAACAAGAAAAAGTCCTTGAGTAGTCTAGCCCAGCACAGGAATCACAAAAGTGCAGAATAACTTTCAGACAGCTGATCACAGACTGTCTCCATTTGCCCTTGTCGAGCATAAACCAGTTGGCAAGAATTAATAAGTAAAATACAGCTGCAGGACACTGACACGGATAGTTCACTGTCTATTTAAATCATACGCCTTTTTATTATTTGTAAAACATGTGTTTTTACATTTTACCTTGACATAGAACAGAGATCTACCTTTTAATTTATTTTAAATTCAGGCTAACACACCACCAGTTTGAATTACTTTTAGCTTTAAACTAAAAGAATAGTTCAACATTATGGGAAATTTGTAACTGAATTCTGCAAAGAGGTAAATAAAAAGAGTGTTACTATTCTATCTCAGTCTGTATGAAGCTACAGCTAGCAGGCGGTTACCTTTGTCCAAAGGTAATAAAACCCACGGCAGCTCTAGTCCACCATCTACCACATTTATCTTATTTGACTTTAGCAGTGGCCAGGCCTGCTGTTTCCCTCCATTTCTAGTCTCAGTGCTAAGCTACGTTAAGTGACTGCTGATAAGAGGAATAGAGTAACAGAGACTTAACTATCATTTATCTGTATGCAGTACAGTACATAGGACACAAAATGGGTTTTTCCTGAATGATGCCAACAAATTAATGAGTGTAAAGTGAAGTGTTGCTGTAGCAGCAAGCTTTTTTGGGGGTCCCGGAGGATATGTGCCATACAAGACGAGGGCAGCGTATAGCCTTTTATGGGTTTCCAGTGTATACATACACCTCATGCATTGTGTTAAGCCAACACTGCCAACACTGTAGCTTCATAGTGATTTTACACAAATGAGGGTGTAGATGCTCTTCTCATATAATTCTTGGCAGGAAAGTGAATACAATCTTACACTGAAGAGTTAACTCTTTAGAAAGGGGAACTTAATTACATACTTGCTATAATCATAAACATTTTCTTTTGTGAGGGTGTATCAAATATGCAGCATCCTAAAACAGCTATACTGAACTGAATACACGGGAGTAAACTAATACAAATAGGGTTGAAAATCTTTTATGATAAACTGTATTCGTACAGGTGAATGCCAGCAGGTCCTGTCAGCTGTCACTGGCAACTTTAGCAGCCCCCATTTTCCAAACATCTACCCAAACAACATCAACTGCCACTGGAGCATCACTCTAGCAGCTGGATACCGCGTCAAGCTCTTCTTCCCCATCATGGACTTGGAAGACCGCAACAGTCTGTCAGATGAGTGCGACTATGACTCTGTGGCGGTTTACGATGGGGGCAGTCAGACAGACACCCTGCTGGGACGCTGGTGTGGCAAGGAGCAACCTGCTTCTCTCATCTCAAAGGGTAACAAGTTGCTGGTGGTCCTCAGCACAGACAGAAATGAAGCTCATAGAGGGTTCACTGCTTCCTATCTTGGAGGTAAATATGATTTCTTTTCTTAGTGGAAACCATAAACTTTAAAATCTAGAGCAGCTTTAATCCTAGTGATACTGTGGGCGCTGTAGTTTTAAGTCATCAACTCCTTAACGCATGCAGTGTTCACTTGGTAACTCTAAATACCTAAAATACTAAATAACTGTTTTCTTCTTTTTGTTCAATTAGCTCTTTGAAACACATGTGAACCGACTCTTTTTCTCCCTGTATTCCAAGTGGTCCCTGTAAACGTTAGCTGCACAAGATCAGAATTCACCATTTTGATACCCCAGCAGTCCTTACCTCAGCTGGACCGGGAGAGCATCTACCTGGGAAACCCGACCTGTGCAGCCCAGTTGACCGCCACCTCATACAAGATACTTGCTCAGTTTGTTAACTGTGGTACAGCTGGCCAGGTGAGTAGCTGCAGTCTCATGCACTCAGTGGTATACCATAACAGGCGATGATTTACTGTTACTGTTAAAGGCATTGATTTGTGACTTGCTTCTATAAATACTGTAACTCCTGATTCCTTACAGAAACATCAGAACATCACTGTGCTGGTAAATAAACTCTACATTGATTTCTCTGATGGGAAACAGCAGAATGTGCAAGAATATAAGGTGCAGTGTGATGCCCTGCGGAAGATAGCGTCTGTGTCCATCATTTCAGCAGAAGAGCGTCGTCTCGAGGAGCAGGCCCAGCAAACTGACAATGACAGTGCTGGCAATGCAGGGGATCCAGAAACTGAGCCTCATGACTTGAGTGATATCGTCTTCATTAGCATCTGTGTTCTGGCTGTTATTCTCATGGTGATAGCTATTGTTTGGCTGGTACTGCTTTAGCACTGTATATACTTTATATAAGTATGGTTTTATCCAACAAAGAAAGGACTCCAATGCCGAAGTTGTCATTTTTTCAATCATATTTTGTATAAAAATGTTCACCGACAGTGTAAAATCACAGCTCCTATCAACATAAAACTTCATGGTTCCAGTTTAAAGGAATGGCATTACGACAGCGATCCACGTTTAAAAAAAACCCAAACAAACTGTAAGGTTTCTGATGTGCCACAATGTATGAAAGTATTTTGTATCTCCTTTTCAGATAACAGAGAAATGAATAAAAAAAGTTAAAAAACAAAATGTCTCTGCGTCAAAAAACCTTGACAAATTTCAAGTAAATCAACCCAAAAGTCTTCAATATGCAGTCCGAGATTCAGCCTACTTGAATATCAGTTATTTCTTGTATTTAGAAACCAGCTGGTTGACTGATATAGTGCTGTCCTTCACTTGAGTTCTGATCTCAGGGTTGTGTTTGAAGGCAAACACCAGAGCTCTAATAGTCCGTCTGTACGCGCTGCTGACTAACCGGGAGCTCTGGTGAAACACTTCTCTCTCAATGTTGTCTATAAGACCAGAATCCTCCTGTAGGTCAATAAGCAAATAAAAAGAACAAATATAAACAAATAGATATTAAAATGGTGTCAATGGACTTGCAGCCAATATACTGTTTTTATGTGACAAACAACATAGTGAGAAAAGGCTGTTTTTCTAAGTATTTTAAGTTAATTAATGTATAGAAATTCGATTAAACATTTTAAGAAAGGGATGAATGGATCACGTGCGGTGACTTTCAAGCAGAACTTATTGATTTGGTAAAGGTCTTCAAACATCTACAAGTCTGATAATGAAGGAAACATTAAACTCTGAGAAATAACAGTTTACTTGAGTTTGATGTTACTGACGTCTGGCACCAAAAATGAAAATATGACAGTTGACCACCAATCTCAATACAATATGAAGGTAAAGAAATATGTAAACTAGGGGCGGCATAAACTGAATGAGACTTCACTGAGATGCTCTTTCTCACCTTGACCTCCAGTGTTTCAGACATGAGTCTTCGAGCGTTGCTCCTGAGTCCTTCAGATTGTTTGTCGGAGCGCACTTCAATAGACGGCTTATTGGAATTCTCCTCGATGAAAGTCCGCCAGTCCATGTACACCTTTGCTGCCATTGAACTCACTTCAGGGTCCAGATGCTTTCGCATTTTGTTGACAGTATGACCTTAGAGGAGAGACGATTTCATTTGTTGAGTTAATTAGTGTGTCTGATTAAACCCCCTAACATGGATGAGGTAAACACAATTTTGAGAGCTGTTTCTTCTTTTGAATTATCATACTGCACCAGGAGTGCACTGTGTCAGTGGTATACACAGTGATATATCTACACAACAAGCAAATTGTAAAATAAACTCTAACATTTTCTTCAGTCTACCTATTTTTGTTGACTTGAGCACCTCCCTGGATGGGATCTTCTTGCTCAGGTCTGTCAGGGTGGTCAGCAGGTTGTCTTTGCTCTGTTCAGGCAGCTCCAAGATGGACTTGTAGCGCATGATATCCTCAATCACAACCACCCGCTGTAAGAAACACAGGGGCAAAGAATGATTTGGTAAATCTGTCACACAATAACACAGACTTTGCTTAATGTTTCACAGTGAAGACTGAGAGCTCACCCGCAAAGATTCAATTGTAGCTTGTTTGTAAACCTTTTCTTTGCTTTTGGATTTTTTAGGTGTCTCACCCTTGGGAAGTCGCACTACAAACTTGTCCATGATTAAATACAAAGTGGCAAACTACCTACTGGTTGGTTGGGGCAAGCTTGAGATCAAACTGCTAGCTAAATTCTGAACATGTTAATCGTCCAACCACAACCAATGCTAACTGTTATTAGCTGTTAGCTGCGTTGTTAATATTACCTCGCTGATCAACTCTAATCTCCGTTACAAAATTTCAAATATAAACGCATTTCTGGTCTAATTCAAGCCATTCGTTTATACTCCACTAATTAATCGCTTCCTTTATAACCACAACTGTGATAAATTTGTTTGGCAAAGCTAGGTACTTCTGAGGTGAAATGATAGTGGGTAGCTACTGGTGTTGCCTTAAGGGGCTGTCGGACATGGGAATGAATTCAGTGGACCCGAAAGAACAAGTGAGGAAATAAAGAAACTGGGGTCTATAGAAATAGACAAAGCACTTCACTGATCAAGCCTGTTTTCATCAAGTACCTAAGAAGAGTCCTTACTGAGTTGAATCCTTCTTTACTTCCCCAATTTAAGGATATATGTCTGTAGAGCGAACCAGTTTACTGCAGGAACTTGTGTCAGCATCCTGTTGTACAAATGGTGTAATGTATTTCATCATTAATGTGGGTAACTATTCTTGAGTGATTCTAAAGTAGCTGTCCTTGTTTTAGTAAACGTGCGCAAACTTTGTCTTCAAAGGAGCAGAAAATGCTCTTGAGCTTGATTTGTTATGAAAAAATGATTATGTAATATTATGTTATAAAAGTATTCAATGAAACATACAACGTGCTTATCCATGATGCCAGGAAAATGAGAAAATAATTATTAATGTAGAAAGAATACAAGTACAAAACAAAAAAGATAAAGAAAATATTAAAAAATATTCAACATCAGCTGGGTTGTATGCATAAAATTCAGGAAAAGGGATCATAAAAGTAATTTACATATTTTTTTTCATAGGGTCTATGTTGTTCACTCATGAAAATAAAAAATGGAATTGTTCACATAATAAACATAAGGCAGTTTTACACTGTTTACTGTTTGTTAGTTTGGCACAAGAATTTACAAGGACCACTTAAACATAGCAAAACTTTCGGGTACAGTCTCGCGTGATGGCCCAATTCTCGCGAGATAACAAGCCGATTAAGGAGGAGGAAGAAGAGCGTGTTGTTTGTTTAGGTTTTCACTGGCAAAATGGGTACTCTTTCCTGCTTTGTCCATATTTCGGGACTGTTCGTCTTGCTCGCGTGCACATCAGCATCTTCGGATGTGTTTGATAGCGTTTTGGGAAACACGGCATCCTGTCACAAGTCTTGTGAGATGACATACAGTTTGCACACGTATCCAAGGGTGAGTACTCATCTACGATGAGGAAAGTAATGTCTGCTAGCTTTAGCTAACGTTTGGGGACGTTAAATTAGCGAAGCAAAACTAGGCCCGTATACTTTGTCTCAACGCCCTCTGTTCAAATGAATGTTGTTTGTAAAGCGTAGCGTGTGATTTGTGTAAAAGTGCGTCATTTGTCATGGATGTGGGTCTGGGCATTCAACTGGTCCTCTGGTTTGTTTTGTAGGAGGAGGAACTGTATGCCTGTCAGAGGGGTTGCCGTCTGTTCTCCATTTGCCAGTTTGTTCGTGACAGCGAAGATCTTAATCAAACCAAATCCGAGTGTGAATCCAGTAAGTTAAGAACTGAGCCTTGGACTTGTTTAAGTAACCTCGGTACGGTGCCAAAGTCTCTATGCTATCGCTTGTAATCCGTGTAATCACCTTTAGTAAAGCCCAAAACAGTTGTCCAGGCATATAATTATGCCTATGTTTACACACAGTCTCATAATAGTAGGGAGTGCCCTGTCACTTGTGCCTCTCTGTGTTCAATGTCTATGAACATGCTTTTACCATTTGTCACCTCCAACTTCCGCAGCCTGTCGCGAAGCCTACACCCAGTCTGATGAACAGTATGCATGCAACCTGGGATGTCAGAATCAGCTGCCATTTGCTGAGCAGCGGCATGACCAGGTATGAAACAATCACCCAGTGTTCAAGGAGATACAAATCTCAACGAAGAACAGTGCAGTCAGTGTTGGTTGTTTATTCAGTTGGAGGCCATGATGCCCAGGATTCACCTGCTGTACCCCCTGACGCTAGTTAGAGGGCTTTGGGAGGATGTAATGAATCAGGCCCACAGTTTCATCACCTCCACGTGGACATTCTACCTCCAGGCTGATGATGGCAAAGTTGTCATTTTCCAGGTAGGGTACTAACTTGGGGGGGGGGGTTGAAGTAGGTGATATCATCTCAACACTATGTATGCAGATAACACATTTCATCCTGTTACTGAGCACATATGATGAAGTCACCGTTACAAACTGACTGACTTCTGTTTCACAGACTGAACCGCAAGTCAGGTTTTTCTCCCAGTTTGAGGTTGATAAGGAAGTGAAAGAAGAACCGCTGAAGAACTGTAAGCCCTTCTCTCAGTGTCTATCTAAAATCCACTTAAGTTGGTTTCATTGTTTAATTTTTATCAGCCTGATTTGGTGTATATCACTGTGCCATAGGCCTCCATTATTGAAAGTTCAGAAATGAGCCATGTAGCTGTGCTAAGCACAAGTTGTGCACAAGTTTGCACAAATTTGTTATGATACTCCTGGACACTGTGGGTTATTTTCAGTCACATCCACATATACTGTATTACTAGTATACTAAATGTGCATTAACCCACAGCTATCAATAGCAGCAAATGTAAAGTACTCCCTTCACTTCTCAAAATGACAAGGCGCGGCTATTTTAGAATGGTACAGAGCCTGTAGTGCATTTGGGACCAGTTTTACTGGTTTTAGGTCTTTAGAAGGATCGTATAAAGTATGGGGCTGTAGGCTGGGGTCAAGACATTAAAAGTTCTCCAAGCACTCACACTTAAAAGATGGAAAATAAGACGGCCATTATTTAGACTCAAAATCTGGGGACGCAGTCGGTCTCTCTAATAACAGTCGGACATTATGACAAATAAAAAAAAAAAAAAGGCTGGAAAGTGAAGAGAATTAAAACCCTGACTCCTTCCTCGACAATGTCTTTCACTCACCCGTCAAGTGGCTGTGCATGTCTGATCGTAGATTTTGGAAAACAATGGAAAGCATTCAGGCAAACAAACTCTTTTGATCTTTTCACAGAATATGTTGACAGTGAGAAGAGCTCAGAATAACATCAGCCTTGTTTTTTAAAATGTTTTTGTGTTCTTAAAATTATCTATGTCAAGACTATAGTTTACTAGTTTACGTACGTCTTGCAGTACGACAAAGGGAAGTAAACGGATTGGATTTGTTGGGTAACTTCTTTTTTTATTCCCCTTTTTTTTTCTTTTTTTTTTTTAATGTCTCTTTTCAAGTCCCCGGGTTGAGCAGCCCAGTTTACAAAGAATACCATCGCACTTTAATCCAGGAGAGAGACAGAGACATGACTGGGGACCGCAGCTATGATGATGAATACAACCTCTTCAGCTGTCTGTCAAGGTTGGTTAGCACGTGATTATCATCATTGTCAAGGACATTAAATTGTTTTAACCCGCTTTGTAGAGCATGACAGTAACAGCACTAAGGATCGAACCTCTATGTAAGAGTAACATTTGTATTTTTCTCCTCAGGAACCCTTGGCTGCCTGGCTGGATCCTAACCACAACTTTGATCCTGTCTGTTTTGGTCCTGATCTGGATCTGTTGTGCCACTGTGGCAACTGCTGTGGACCAGTATGTACCTGCTGAGGTAAGTCCTGTGCTCCTCCTTTTTTTTCTGGCACTTCAGTCAACATACAATCTCATTTGAGACACGTAGACCTTTTCAGAGGAGGTTTCTTGTCTTACAATGGTTCCACATTTTGGGAAGCACCACGCTGTTGCTAAAAACAGATGAGAAGATCTACGCCACTCATTTTTCCGTGTAGCAAATCAAGGCTGGAGCCAGCAGCTGTTAGTGTAGTTTAGCACAAAGTCTGGGCAATGGGAAACCATTAGCCTGGCTCTGTCAGGTAAGGTAACAAAACTGCCTTCAAGCACCTCTGAAACGTTGGTTCTGTGATCAATATTTCTTTTTTTACACTTTGGCATTTGTATGAATATCAAACAGTTTGGACTGTAGCCTTTGTATTCGCACCCATCTCTTAGCCAGAAAGCAAATAATTGTACTGGCTTGTTTTCCACATGTCAAACTGTTTTTTAAGCATCCCCTCACTACAAGGCACTCAACATGCAAGCACATATACCTTTTAATAACATCTTGCATTATAATAAAGTGGATGATTGTATTTGATTATGTCTAAGGTGAGGATTTTTGAGTACCATTTATGTTGTCAATACCAAAACCATTACTCTTCATTTTGTTTTGTTTTTGTTTGTTTTTTTTCTAGAAATTGAGCATTTATGGTGACCAAGAGTACATAAAGGAAAAGAAATTGACACCATATCCGGCATCGTCCCTGCTGATCATCACCTCCAAAGGGCCAGAGGAGCAGGCTGGGCCACTCCCTTCCAAAGTGAACCTGGGCCAGTCTGACATCTAGAAGCCAAAGCTGTAGCAGAGAAGGGATATCATCCTTTATGAATGATCTTAAGTTGATTTTTATCCTCTGTCACAAGACTCGTGCTTCTTGTGGTGGTCTCAGCAGGAGTAACTGCTTGCAGAACATTTTGTATTACTGATATAATGTCTCGTTTTCCTTTTTTGAAGCTTTGAAAATCGGGAGTGATGAAAAGGTTCATTTTCTGTATATTTGTATGATCGAGGCATTATAGTAAAGTGATATTAGTACAAGGAAAAAATAGGTTTTGGGATTTTTCTTAAATTAGGACATATGCATTAGCTGTCCGTCATTGTGCTTATTTTGTCCAGGTAATGTTTAAATGAACTATTTGTGACTTGAAGTGATGCATCCCAAACCCTCGCCTTTCGGTTTAAAACATTGTGCTATTATTGCTCCCTGTTTGTTCTCATGTTTCTACCGCCGTGGTTTCCAGATATTGAATTTTACAATAAAATTCTACGCTCTTAATCTTAAATAATAGTGATGGTATATACGGTAGTTCTTTTCTGCTTCACTGTTGTCTGTTCTCGTAATGATGGGTCAGAATTAAATACAATGGAGTGAAGTTGTTCTCATGCCTGTGACTTTTTTTTATCATGATAAACTGAAGCTAACTTGGGACATACCGCTTCACAAGAATGTAGGTGTTGAAAGGATTAAAATAACCTGTGTAATGTAATATCAAGCAACAAATCACGAATGCTATCACTTAAATATTTAAAAATGATTGCGCATAAGTCAAACTACACTACTATGTAATACCGTGTTCATGCCACACTGCTTTAAAGGTTTTTGCAGCTACAGCATTAATTGCAGGGGGCACAGTGCTTCCTTGTTATGACTCCAGTCAGCAGCCAGGTGTTGATGCAAGAATGTAGAGTAGCACAAGCTTTGCGTGTGACGACTGACTGTTTTGTCACTGTAATGAGGGTGTAAACAAAACCATTACACAACCTGTTTGTTGGAGTTTGAAGTGAAAGGTCTAATCTCTAAATTATACAATCCACAGGTAGTGCACCTTTATTGTGCATTTGTAAGAATAACGTGCTGCTTTTCCCACCCTGCAGCTCTGCTATGCTTCCTTTATTCTAGCTTCTTAACGTAGTAGTGTAGTAATCCAGTACTGAAGTTACTATTCTAAAATACTATAATATTTGGTCTGATGAGCACGTCTAAAAATCAGATAGTGAGTTTCCGAACAGCAAAATGACAAGCAGGGAAGTGGACACACATGAAATCCTCAATTTTATTTAGAAAAATATATCAACAGTGCTACCTGCGTCTGAGAACAAAAAATGTCAAACAGGTCATCAGCATGAAACATCTTTGAAACCTCTTTATTTAAACATAAATGCTATCTGATGAACAGCATACTCTTGCTACATGGACACGTTCCTCAATAGCTGTTCAACAAGTCAACGTCTTCTGCGGTAAAAGTTGCTGACGATGATCGTTTTGCTGGGTGGCTATGATCTAAAGTCTCACACTTTTCTGACTGACGTTGCCTTTTTTTGACATTGTGCCAGGAGGTCTTCATTTGATGATTTGCTGTGGAAGGGGCGTGTGTCTCTGGTGTGTGACTGTGTGCTGCAGGCCTGTAGAAATGCAGCTTTTCCCTCTTGGCGTCTTCCTCGCTCTCACATACCAACGGTGCTGCATTCAGTACTTCCCTGACAAACTTCTGCCTGCCAACTAGAGAACAAAAACACAGTCGAGATGATCTTGGCTGAAGTGCAATATTCAGATGATCATTTGAAAATAGTCTTTTACAATGTAAATGTTATGTAAAATTAACCTACAAAAGCGAAGCGCTGATGTTCTGGACTCGTCGATTTTCTTCTGTTTTGGCATTTGCGAGCTATTTGTTTCCCACTGGTTTACAACCTGAAAATGAGAGAGCTCATTTGTTTATGAGATGTCAAACTGGCATACATCTGCAACACCACAATTGAAAACAGTGCTTTCATTAAAAAACAACACGTTTACTTTCATCAACATCTGAAAATATTTACCTGTTCTGCCCAACCTTCTGTTTTACAGCCCGTGTGATCAAAGGTGTCCAGTGGTTTCTCAGAATAAATGAGCCCCAACAGGTCCCATATGGTTGTCTTCAATCTTGTGCCAAGCTGGAGATATAAATTATATTTAGACGTCACCATCACAATATGCTACAGCCAAGTGTTTCACACAAGCATTGCTGACTTACTTTCAATCTGGTCCCAGATACATCAAGATTTTCAAGTTTGGGGAGGCACGTCAGATATCTGAGAGCTCTCTCTGAGATGGGATTATCTGTATAAGAAATAAGACTCTTGGTTAATATCTAAAGGATTGATAATAACTTTAATTCTTGAGGTGGTGGTATTGCAGAATATAAAGTGGATCATATTTGGTTACTAACAGGAAACATCAAGCAACTGAAGACAGTCCAGTCCCCTCTTCATCATCCGGACAGGTGCAGTCAGTCTTTGCAGGCCGACATCTGACAGACTGTTGCCACCAATGAAGAGCTGGATCAGGCTGCTGTAGAAGAAATTCATCATCAGCGTTAGTACCCTGACTCAAATTCTCCACATTTTATGACTCAGCAAACAGGTGTTACCTTGCCAACAAGCCAGATGTTAGATGCAGGAATATCTCATGGTCGTCGCCCAGTCTGCAGCCAAACAGATCCAGAGACTTCAAACTATGAAATGTTTTAATTTCATCAATCCTCTCGTGCAAGAGTGGGAATCTGAAGAAATGAGAAACAAGAGATGCTGCTGTCTCCGGCAAAGAAAAACCAGAAGGCTGGAGATACAATACAGTTTGCAGGCAACCTAACTTTACCTATTTCTCAGACAGAGGGATCCAAGCACCATCTCCCCATAAGCGTCGCTGAATAACTGCAAGGCTTTCGATGATATGTCTGTGTTTAAAAATACACGATTCTCCTCTGCTGCTGCAAAAAGCCTGTCTCCTATTTGCTCAGGGAAGCCCACCAGAGAGTCCACATGGTGGATGTTGTCAGCTACGAATAACAGGGTGATGTCAAAGAGAGACTTTGTGGTGTACCTGAGGCTTCCCTCTGCGTTGTAGGTGAATATGAAGTGCTCTTTTCTCAGCACTAGAGGATTTGTCCTCCTGCATGATGACACTGGCTTTGGCTGTGCTAGGACTATGTCACTGACACGACGAAGGGAGCCTCTTTCTCGGACATAAACGGTGCCATTGTCCATAATAAGGTCACGTGATTTCTTTATCTGAGAGCTGGACAAAACTCTAACTCGTCCACTTTTATTAAGCTAGCCGGCTAAAGACCTAAGGCATTACGAAAACTCAAGGTAGCTTGCTAGTTAGCTAATTTTTGGCGGATAAATGGACTAAAGCCAAGATTAAATTTAGCCCTAACTAGCAGTCATGTATTATCTGTAATCACTTCTCGTCTCATTCAGCCAAGTTATTTACTACTTGCGCGTTTTTATTCAAGTATCCCCAGGTCCTTCTTGTAGCCCTCAGTGCAAATTGTCACAATTGTGGTCGTTGCTTGCTACCTTCAAAATAAAAGTCCGCTACCAATAGAAAATCGTTTTAAGGTCTCCAAAAATACAAAAACAAAATTCAGTCTAATTTAAATACTTTCCTAACGATTATATGTAATCTACCATTACAATCTCAAGCATATGTTTCGTTTAAAAATAGCTCAAACCCTTATTTTGAAACGGTTTAGTAACAGGAAGAAGTCGTGTTTACATGGGTTGCATATCCTGTCCTGTGCAACGCAAACCAAGCTGAGACTGAAATGATTTTCTTGAGTTTCAGAAGATAATTTGGTAAGAATGTTTTGTAAAAAGAGAGAACTAAGCACAAGGTTTTAAATTAAACCGAGGCTATGCCGTTCCTAATGATTTGTTCGACATTTAATGTACTCAAGGTTATTTAGTTGTCGAAGAGCTGTCAAGTGAGAACTTGGTAGCTAACTTAAGCTAACTTGTAGCCTTGTGTCATTTTTTTCTGCTTAAAAGTTATTGCCCATAGAACATAACATTAAAAACCAACTCACATGTATACCATTTTACAGCTCCCTGGGATTAAGTTGTTGCCTTGGTGCAACACTAACTATCGGATAAGTTGCTGAGGGTCTAAATCCGTCTAAATGGCGGCTATAAACGATCCATTTGAATTTCGAGGTGAGTGCCCTCTACAGTTATTTTGTGTACTTGAAACTGCCATTTAAAATTAATATTTCTCACTCATCTATGCCATGAAAACAGAATTTGAAGAGGCTGGCAATCTGTTAGAAGCCAACAGAGATGCAATCACCATAAGCATTGAAGATGAAGATGTCAAACCTGAGAAGCAGAGGCAAGATGCTGCTTTCATTCCTGATGGCGATGACAAGGACCCGCTTATCAGTGATGGCAAGACAGAGGTTGGTTTTTTGTTTACTATTGAATGTTCATAAATTATTAGAAATGTCATTAATATTATTTGATGAATCATGTTTTTCTCTATTGTTTCCTCTTTCCATTTCACCCCTCCTCTCTGGGCAAAAGGGGAGTGCCCCTTTCTGGACGTTCGAGTACTACCAAAAATTTTTTGACGTCGACACCCATCATGTAATACATTTACAAGTTGCTTTAATTATTTTAAACCCCTGTGACAGTTTGTCATGTAATACCGAGTGCTTCAGCCCAAACTTAGCTTCACATACATAATGATTATTAACATTTCTTTCAGGTGATGGAAAGAATCATTGGATCCCTGGTGCCAAGGCCTGGAAAGAATTTCATTCATGTCTGCCTTCGAAAAAATCCTGACCTCTATGGTTAACAGTTTATCATTTATGTCTTAAGTTGTTCTGTACTGTTGCATACAGTTTATATCTGAAATTATCATCATATTTTATTCTTGTTATATTATTTCTTAAAAGAAGCCAAAAGGGCACAAACTCTCCGACTAAGTTGTATTGCTTTCTAATTGTGTTTCCAGGACCGTTTTGGATTTGTACTACTCTTGTGTTTGCCATTGCCATCAGTGGAAACTTCTCCCACTTTCTGGTGACCCGAGGCAACTCTACGCATAAGTATAACCCTGAGTTTCGAAAAGGTTAGTACTTTTGTTCTTTTGTACAATGGCAATAAACTTAAATGGACTGAATGTGAGTGAAAAATTTACATTTTTCTTAAAACGCTTTTATTTTTTAATGTGACTCCCAGTAACCATAGCTGCAACAGCAATCTTCAGCTATGCTTGGTTGGTGCCAGTAGCCCTTTGGGGATTCCTGCTATGGAGAAACAACAAAGTCATGAACTTAGTGACATACTCCTTCATGGAGATCATCTGCTTGTATGGATATTCCCTTTCAGTTTACATTCCAGCAGCGGTAAGACCTGAATTTATTTGGAATCTTAGATTAACAGGTCAAAATGTTGTTTTTCATAGGCTGGAGGTACATACATATCCAAATAATTTCAGTTTAAACTTTATTTTTATAGCACTATAACATTAAAGAACATTCCAGAGTGTTTTATATAACAGCATGAAGAAAATGTGAAAACCAGCCAAATTCCTCTGCCTTTCTGTCTGTTGCACTGATCCTCAAGCCCATTGTTTCTTGTGAAAGTTGTCTCTTTAAAACTGTTTTGGCACTTGAGTCTTTAGAATTTATTACTCAAACAGTTATTTTGGAGGAGTATATTCAGCTGTAGATCAATACACATTTGGTGCACGAATGTATGTAGGGATATATCAGTCTTGGTTGTACACAAATAATTGATGTTAGCAGGGTGGTTTTTAGCAAGAAAAAAATTAAAAATAAAAACATTTATCCTCAACATTTGATGATAACATCACTCTCATTAAATATAATTTTGAACTCTTTGGAATTAAACAGTTAAAGCGAGAAGGTACATTAGGCTGGTTTAGGGTGCATTGCAAGGTAATGCATTACACTGAATAATTGCTTATAAAAAAATATTAGTTGTGTTTCATGATGCTCATATTGACACTTCCTGAATCCTTCCTCCATATCACAAATACATTTAGGGCTCTGATTGTGTCTTGCATTAGATCTTATAAAATAAGATGTCTGTAATTTAAAACACTTCTATTTTCTGCAAAGGTCCTATGGATTGTCCAAGTTCAGTGGCTGACATGGTGCTCCATGGTTGTGGCTCTCTGCCTATCCAGCTCGGTTCTCTTGATGACTTTCTGGCCTGCGGTCAGGGATGACAGCCCCAAAGTTATCATCGCAGTTATGTCAGCCGTTGTTTTGCTCAACGTTCTGTTTGCTTTCGGTTGTAAGGTAATTGTGCTTGTTGTAGTTATGATGCTGTTCTTACATCACTTTACAATCAGGATTGATTACAAATTGGAGAAATATGGAAAATAAATCTGTTAGGTGAAATAAGATACAACATTTGTTGTGCTGCTTTGGAGAATAACCAGTTCACTAATCCAATTGATTCAAGCTATCTGTCCATCTTGGTGTAGATAACAACAATGATTGACTTACTCCCATTTGTCCTCAATGATCTCAGTAGCGTGGCCAAGCCATGACCCAACTTGTCTGTGTCAGTCACAGACAGTACACTACATTACATGGACATTTTTGCGTGTCTCACCCATTGTGCTTCTGGGAAATGACTTTAGCTGATAGTGTCAAGTTAACCTCCCCCCCCCCCCCCCCCACCGGGGAGACTCTTCATTGGAAACTTTGACCGCATTTGCTAACTCGTGTGAGAATGGGCTGTTAGTGCAGTTCTTAATGTGAATACGGTCAGGTCCACAGGGGTATCATATGTCTGGTCACATTCATGTAATTAGTCTACAAAGTAAGCCCATGTCTGAGGGCTGACCAAGATGGATGGATGGCAGAAATGCTGTACATTAGATGCACACTTACTCACAGACACAACGGCTTTAGTTCTTGATTGATCAGTAGTTTGTCTTCATTTTGTAATTGCTTCTTTGTCGGGTTTGTTTTTTAACTGTTTTCCTTATTTGTCTTATTTGTCAACACAGGTGATCGAGACACCATCTTTGACATGAAAGCCTTCATTGTCTGAAGGTAAACGATAATAACACAGAAGCTTTTTATGTCATGATCCCACTGTACAAATGCACTTATAATCTGATACATGTAGGTCATATTTCCCCACTAGGTATATTCTGATGCCTGTCTTTATATTTATATTCAATTACATCAAAAATGATGACTCCCTACCTCAGAGGCAGCTCTACATACTTGGCCTATTTCAGTGGCTTTGGCTTGAGAGCGTGTTTTTTTTGACCTACTAGATCATCTGACACCGGACTTCCTTTACATGTTTTCTCCTTCTCAAAGCAAGTGTTATTCTTTTTTAAATTGCAGGTTCTCCTGTTGCCTTATTAGAGAGAATCGGGTTGCTTTGGTGATGAAGTCATGGGTCGTCTGGATTTCACCTGCACTTGGACATTCTGGCTTAAGACCTTAAAACCCAGTGTGTACACTTGTTTCAAATATGTGACCTCTGAAAATTAACACTGGTACCAAGTTTGTTATTTCTAATGGAATGGGTTCTGAACTTCCCAAAAGATAAATGATGTATGGGGTTACACAGCACATAAGAACTCTTTTTAGTATGCTAGTTTTCCGCTTTATAGTTATATTGGCAGTCTTTGCAGTAATGTTGGTGGCATCAAAGGCATTTTATATATGCATTTTTTATATTACATTCACTGGAAATAGGAAGTATACTTTGTTTAAAGGATTTTCTCAACAGGTGTTGGTAAAATATTCAAGAGTTGCATTTATTATAAACAAATAGTATTTTCCCCAACCGATGTATCCGTAAGTGCCCTTAACCAATGCCAAAGACCTGTTCTAAATGTCCAAGTGATTTGCAACTTTTGCAACTACGTTTTTTTAATAATACATTTGTTTTTATTGTGTTGAACTACATTTGATAACATTTGTAGTAAGTTTTTCATTGGGGAAAAAAGATAAACCTTTTATTAATTTAAAGTTAACATGGAACATACTTACACACAAATCACAAATGAAACTCAAAAAACAGATTATTTACAAACTCTTTACACGTTAAAGAAATTGTTTGACAATTGAGGAAATTTGTTCATTTGCTTTACATCAGAAGATTGATACCACTGTTGTGTCTTTAGTAAGAATATGAGGCCACAGCCAGCAACTGGTTCATTTTACTGAGCCAGGTTAGCTGCTTCCTTGTTTTCCAGTCCAGTTTATGCTAGCCAAGACACTTGGCTGCTAGCTGTAGCCTTGTAGCTGTGTGGTATTAATGTTTTCATCCAATTCCCAGCAAGAAAGTAAAATCTATCATCTGTAAAAAAAAAATGTATTTACTTTGAAATCATTGTAAAATTGTTTAGTGACTGCATTATATAAATGCTTAAACTGAGTGAACATTTTTTACATCTTTTTCTTGTTTAAACCCGAAGTGTATAGGTAGGACAACCTTAAATCACCCCAGCCCCCACACGTGTCAGCAACGTGACTCTTCTTTTCCACCAGCTCCTGACTGCATTAACGGGTGCCAGTACATTTCAACAGTTGGACATTTTAAATATTAAAGGGAGTGATTGTAACTAATAGGTATAACTTCAACATTTCAAAGAGAGTGGCTAACTTTAAAAGTGGCCATTTGGCTGCTGCTACCGTTTTTCCAACTCATCCATCTAAACTGTCGTGTGCTCGAGCAAACTGATAGAATCTACCGTGTCACTGTTTGGATGCACAGATCACCTGCAGTGGAAAATGTCACTTATGTATGTAAAGCCTGTTTCTAAAGGCACACATGGTGTTGTTAGCACATTATATACAAGAGACATCTATTAAGTCTGTGTTTAATAATCTCATTGATTAACAAAGGCAAGGTTTTTAGATTAATTAACAAAATAGAAAAAAATGTCACTTGAAACGGTGTCAAAGGGATGGTGGCGCCCTAATTAATGGTCATTCTAGCCCCAGCTTTGAGTTACACAGGAGCTGCCTGTCAAACAGATAACCCTGTTAGAGGAATGTCACCTGCCTCAGTCTCAGGCATGCATGCAGCTGCTCGTGCTTGTGAAGTGGATTTACCAACACAATGCTCATGGACTGTTTAAACAGCTTGTGATTTTTTGCACTTTTGATTTTTATTTTATTGTAAAGTGATTTGGAAATCTTACCATAGGATGGCCACCTCAAATGGGAAAGGTGAAAAAGTGTCCAAATTTGAGACATTGAAACTTTTGGAGAAATGCAGAAAGGAAAGAGATGATGCCATTCACCGAGAAAGTGTTCTCCGAGAGAAACTCCGACAGTATGAGTCCAGGATGCGTTCAACTGAGGCCCTAAAACAGAAATTGAAGAGCTTGACAATAGACAACAAGGAGCTGAGGAAGCAAGTGAAGGCTCTTCGTACTGAGATTGGACTTGAGAGCAGCCCCAAGTTTAATGGAAAGACCACAAAGGACATAATCAATGATTTGCACGAAAAGGAGCGTGAGTGCAGTTCCCTGGTGGAGAAGGCTGGGAAACTGAGTCTCACCATTGATGATTTGACATCAGAACTTGCAAATACAGTCACCTCAAAAACACTTTTAGAGGATCAAGTGCAGTCATTGCAGCAAAATCTAAAGGACATGACAAATAATCAACGCCGTCTGCTTAAGTTGTGGGAAGACAAGAAGTCCCAAAGGGAGCAGCTTGCCCTCCCTGCTATTGCCCAGAAACCTGGACAGAAACCTTTTATCCATAAAGCTGTTCAAACTGAGATGTCCATTGGCTCATCCCAAAAGCTCCCAGTTAATGCCTTTGAGACAAAGCAGTTCTCTCGGGAAAGTGAGAAAAAGACTGTTTTGGATAAGCACAGTTTTCCAACCTATGGAAATGGCTATCATAATGACAGGAAAGCCTTTTTCCACGACGAAACCAAAGGAATTCAGAACTGACTTCTGACTCAATTGACTGACTTTAGAAGTTGAACTAATGTCAAATATATCTGTAAATAAACACGAGTAAATAATTTGAACACTAAACACAAGTATGCTCTGTGCCTTGTGTAATGTAAGTCTGTGATGCAGTTTTTTTAATGTTATTCAACTGTAACTTAACTTTATAGATCTGTTAAGCCAGCATTTTAAAAAAGTTGATGTTTGTGAGCTCATTCGTTTAAGAAATCTTACATTGGCCAGACCATCAGAGTTAATAAATAGTTTATTTTTGAAGCTCAATAAATTGAATTCGTGTGGCTGCGATACTGGCAGCAGGCAGGAATACGGACAACTTTCATTCGGGGTCCTTCCGAGGTCCTTTGAATGCATGTGGCGCGATATGGGAAACTAAGTGGAAAAATAGTTTGACAGCAGGAGAGCTGAGGAGATTATTGCTGCCGTAGGACTCTCCATCTATCCGAACAACATGTTTTCTGCAGAGCAAAGCTGTTGGTTTGTTCGCAAGGTGAGTTTCTAAACTGAATTCCTCATTCAAGAAAGAAGATATAGTATCGCTTGTGCTAGCATGCTAACTTTAAGCCGTTCATGCTAGTTTGTGTGGGCGCCGCTAACAGTTGTTTCAGCTCTCGTAAAGCAACACAAAAATAAGTCACCGAGCAAGAAAGTAAAGAACAATAACCCGAAAAATATGGCACAGTATAAATAAATCGATATACATGAAAAAAAGAACCCGACAAGCACAAAAGAAATGGGATTGGGACGTGGGATTACTAATTAATTAATAGTTACGTTTTTGACATGACATGACTTAATGTAACTTAATGAAAGTTCTATCCCAAAGACCATTAAGATAAAATATATTGTCAGTATCAGGACAGAGTTTTTAAGTTCTTTTCCAAATATTTTAATTTTGTTAAAAGTGAGTTAAATCGGGCAGAAATACATTTCAACAGGCTTTTCGGTTCACTCGCATACGTAAATAAGTTTCGCCAACAGTGCTGAAGTCGGTGAGATCCAGCGTGTAAATGAGCAATTAGTCGTGATGGTTTAAGTGCATGTTAAACTTTTGAAAACACTAAGACGCGACTGACTTTTCCAAATGTATGTAATTTTGCTCAAAACAGGAATAGATGGTCGATAAATAGAATATATATGGATCCAGAGTTATACACAACTTTTATTTTCATTATTAATTACTCTGCCGATTATTTTCTTGATTGGCTAAATAATTGTCTTGCCTAAAAGATGTTAGGACATATTTGTAAAAGCAGTCTCTTGGTCAGTATTACATAAAAACACATTTTTTTAATTGGTACGTGAAGACCATAGAAGGTTTAGTCAAAATAACCAGCTATGACTTGTTTAAACGTCTTACAGATGACTCTATTAAAACATTTCATGCATTCAGGTGTTTTCAAGAGAAAAGTAGTTTTTTTAAATATATTGACAGCTAATCCAAATATTTTTTACTACTTTCAAGTATCATTGTTAATTTGTGTTTGTTCATTTTGTCTATGTAATGTTAACTGACTGCTCTGTGCAGGTGATTTGCTGGAGAGCTGTGGCCAGTATTGCTTGGGCTGTCCTGTTGTTGCCACCCATCACAGCAGTGTTTGTAATCCTCAGCAAGTTCAGTCTCCTCCACCCCATCCAGACTATATCAGGTCAGCCACCACAATCATTCTGAGATTTGACAAGTCGCTCTCTAGAGTTTTGTGACACTTATGCTAAACTTCTTTTGATATGCAGAATGCCTCTCCCTCTTAACAAGTGCAAGTGCCATCTTCACATTAATCCTACTGTGTGGAGTGATCCTCATGGTTGGGTTCCTGAACCTGGAATATTATACAGGTGAGCAGCAGAACACTATTTGTTATTGTATCCTCACATCTGGCTATGTGTTGAAGCATGTTTTGTGATTACCCCCCCATAGTTACTGGATTTATGGACTTTACAGGGAGTTTATCTATAATGAGAACAGTGTCTACGTAGCGAATTATGACAGCTAGCACACGTTTGTCTTTGGCCGTAACTCTGTTGTTTGTTCTGTTTTTTTGTTGTTGTTTTTTTCAGTCATCCCAACTATCGCATGCTCAAAAATTGCCCTGTTGGGTCAGCTGCTCCACCCTCGTCAGTTAGCCAATTCCCTGGTGCACTGTATCATGGGAATGATCGTGGCTTGGTGTTGTTCCATCAACATTGGGGGCAGATATGAGACACTTGGCTACCCTTGTCCACAGAGTGATGGGTAAGGAGCAACCACATATAAGTGTTGAGGGTCACATGTTGCATCCATGGTCTGATTGCTTAATTTATGCCCGACAGTGACAGCTCCCCTCAGATGTGTCTGAATGAGTATCACCTAATCCATCTGCTGGCTGGGGCCTTTGTGGGATTGTCTCACAGTCTGCTGGGTGTGATCCACAACATGAACTATGTCTCATTCCACACTGTTCAGGTACATGATGATGCAGAGACTTTAAATTTGCAATATAAATTTTTGCCTCAGTGGCTTATATAAGAGTCCACTTGCATTTGCATTTACAACTGTGTTTACACTGGTACAAAAATGCAGATTTAAGCTCTGATATGTGCAACTCCACAGTCTGATGCAAGCTTTAAAAAGACAAAATATGTGACACTGCCTTTTAAATAGTTTATGATTAGCGTTCATGCTGGCTCACTGTTTTCTTCCTCAGCAATACAAATACCTTCGATTTAAGGGATCTCTACCTTTGGTAGTGAAGTGCAGTGCCACTCAAGCACTTTACTCTGTCAGGAACTACATTGTTGTGTACTTCTTTTTCGGTAAGTGATCTCTGTTTACAACTGACACTTGAGTATCACACAGCTCCCATGTCTCGCAGCAAACTGCTCAGTGAGTTCCGTCTCTCATGATCTTGCCCAGATAGCTGTTTAAAAGTCAGTTTCATACAGACAGTTTATTTATTGTTCATTTAGTTTTATTCTCACCTTGTCCTTTGCCACAGAAAGCAAGAAGACTTGATTTTTCAATTTTTATGTTAACAGGATATATTCCAAAAGCATGGATTTGTAAAACATTGAATCTTCACTTGAACAGGTTAGTATGATATGAACAATGTGTTTTAAACCTAAATAAATCTATTGATTGATTTTTATTTTTTCATTAGTTTTAATTTTAATTTATTATTTTTTAGTGGACTGGTACGAAGCACTGCATTAATGTGTTTGTGTTCGATCTCCACCTCCAGCTCTGTGCACCCTGTCGACAGCATCGCTGGGCTGCTTGACCTCTCCCTGCTCTATCACCTGTGGATTAGCGCCAGCTTCCTCCTCTTCACATGGCACATCACGCTGCTGCTCTTTAGGATCTTTGTCACTGAGGTATGAGCCCCAGTGGAAGAAGAGCATTTGTACAGTCCTTTTTAATGTTACAAATAGAAAAGTCCCACTGTGCTGTTGCTTTTACCTTCTATAGATTTACATTTAGATCAAAGTGCCAGCTGGCTGAAGAGACCACACAGGGGGACTCTGACCCCTCTGATGATCTGATCAAATCTGATTGCCAGTATGTGGCACTAATTAACGCATAAGTAGAGACTTGTGTTCCACAGATTTCCTCAGTTTGCCTTTTAATTATTTAGGGACACTAGGGGGCAATGTTGGCATTGCTTTTTGAACATTTAAGTATCTCAAGAACGCCATACTCAACTGGATTATATTATTTATGTTGAACCAAGAATTCATCTCAGCGGATCAGTTAAAATGACTCTGGAGGTGTTTGACTTTAAGGTCATATGTTTTCTAATTCAGTTCATGTTTCTGCAGGCGTACAGTTTTCCTGTGCAGTCATCTTTCACCGAGGATGTCCACCAGTGTCTCCCTAAGGTTCTTACTGACAAGCAGCCAATGATAGTGAAGGTAGATGAATATAAAAAGATTCTTTCAAGCTGTTTACTGCTCATCAGATTTGGTTGTTTTAACTTGCCTTTTCCCCAACCTGTAGTTTCTAGCTTTGCAGGACTTGGCTCTGCTGTCTCAACACTCCCCATCACGACGAAGTGAGGTCTTCAGTCTAAGTCAGCCAGGTCCGTTCCATCTTTTACACAGACAAGACATCATTGCTAAATCTTGATACACTTCAGATATACTCAGATTGTATTAGTACAAGCAGATTAGAATAACACAAGGAAAACGTATCGATCTTTTGCTTCTTGTCCGCCCCAGGTGGCCATCCTCATAACTGGAATGCCATCAGTAAGGAGTGCTTGTCTTTACTCACTGATCTGACCCAGAGAGTCGTTGTCTATCATGACACTGTAGCAACCAATGGCAGGGCCAAATCACTGTCTACTGGGAGTGAGCGGAAGACCTCATCTGACACATCAGGTATGTTGCTATAAAACACAGACCAACTTAAATGTTTACGACTAGTCCCCTTTATCCATTCAGCCCCTCTTTTTTTTTCTTTTTCTTAAAAGTAACCTCAGAGGGACTGATGAGCCCGAGACCGACTTTACTGATGAAAACTCCAGCTTCGCTCTTCAAACGCTCCGTTGTCGGCAGCCCACAGAGCCCTCTGACAGCACCGTTCACTCCTGACCTGGACAGCCCTTTTGCTTCCCCCTCCCTGCGGCGTCTTACTGCTCCCGTGGAACAATGCTCGCCGTGGTTCGGAACAGTGCAGAGCCCTCACATCATGAGAAGAGCCCCGAAACTCTGGTCCACGTCCACAGGTGAGAGCAGGTCACTGGACAGCATCAGGTCTGTCGGGTCATACGGACACACGGCAGTTAGTAGCCACCGCTCACACAGTCTCCAGACCGTTTTTATGAAAAACAATTAAATGGTATATGTGGAATTTAAATGAAAGGAACATGAAGTTTGGTGTGTCAGTGTTGGGCAGTTTATATTCTCGCCTTAAATGACCAAACTAGTCATGTAATATGAGGTAGTGACTGGGGTTTTTGAGCTTCTCACTCATGCCAACGTGTCAGTATGTAACTGTATCATTACATGAGTACACGAGGCTTTCCTTACAGTTCCCAGTTCTGATTAAGTGTCTGTCTCGGTGTAGATTCACAGATCAATGGTAGTCCTCAGTCATCCCCAGCCTCAGTTCCCAGTCCAAAGGAGGAACCTTCCAAACCCAGTCTCCTGGCTCAGTTCCTCCAGAACAGAAAAGAGCAGGTACTTTATTCTTGTTGTCTCAGACTTAAACTGTAGATGTCAGTATGTTTTGTACAGCGTTGGCAAAAGGTTTTTCATACTTAACATTTATTAACCTGGAGTAACAGTAACAGAGGCTCCGTCTGTCTTATTTGGCTTTGTTGTAGCTGTCCAAAACCAACAAACTGACAGTCACCTCTGCTTCATGCAGTGATTGGCTGGATGTGCACGGGTGTGAAAGTGACAACGCTGCATTCGCTCCCCAGATTCTTTTTTTCCTCTCTCCCTTCCGTCACACCAGTCGCTTCTGTGCTGGCACCAGAGAGGTGTGCTGCAGAGAAGAGACAGGAGGATGTGATGCAATGAAATTATTAAATTAAATGTTGTTGTTTTGTTTTTTGTTTTTTTTAGCCTTCTGTTTTATGAAGAAAAGGCCACGCCATCTACCGATGCCCTGATTTAAAGTTTTTCTGTTGGTTTTTAAAAGTAAAATCATTTGTTTTTTTTACACTCAATTGTCCCACTCAGGTTAAAAATTTCTTGGCAAAGCGGGTGCTGATAATGTATTTGTTTAACAAGGTAAGGATGTGCGGCATGTGCATGCTGTCTCCGTTAGGCCTGTGAACCCTGTGAGGCTCTCTTTGCATGCTCTCACCTCACACAGTAGATTTTCATTTAGTTGGTAATCTAGAAACCTCTCCCTGCAGGCATCACTAATTTAACACTCCTGGTTTTGGGCTTGATTAAGCAAACATTACTAATGTAGCACTTTTCCACCCCTCTAGCTGTTACAATGAGTCTCACTAATTACTTTAAAAGCTTGGGTTTAGCGGTTGTGTCTTGCAAGTCACTTGACTATTAAAACCATTGTTATTTGTTCTATGCAAATGCTGAGTAATCATGTTCTTGTGATTGTATTAGAAGTGTGAGGTCCTGTTTAGTTTATCACAGCCAAATATTGTACTTGGGACACAGTTTTTCTAATTGTTGAGACTAGTTTGGTCAGTCTCCTTTACTCTCTGAGGTTTGTCACTCCCTTTAATCATGCATGCATGTTGTAGTGTAGTTTCACTAAATTATATCCATCTAACTTCACGATTCATCCGCGTACCATAAATGTGCATCTGCCTGTTAAGTTGAGAACTCAATCTCATCAACATCGTCTCTTTCAGCTTCCAGAAGCCTCCAGTCAGGCTCTGTTTGCAGACAGCCAGGCTCACATCTGGGCTTTAGAAGGTAGGAAAAGACTTTGGACTTGATGTTTATTTGACACAACACCTGCATTACTACATCCTGTTACATCCCCCCTCCAGGTCTGTCTTACCTTGTTCAGGCCTCCTTCTCAGAAGACCAGTTTGGGGTTGTGCAGACGACATTACCCGGCATTCTCAGTTGCATGCTGGTGTTACAAGAGGTAAGCTGTCATGTCACTGCAGCCACACTGAGAGTTCATGCTGGCACAGCAACAACAATAAAAAGGCTGCCTCTTATCAGATTTCATAGCCTAGCTGTAGTGTTTGTACTCAAGTCTGTGTGTGTGTGTGTGTGTATAAATTGGTTTTGTGCACTGTTGTGTGGCCAAGTACAAATCGCGCACTGAACTTTGTGCCGTGAAAACAAACAGCAAACGTGCAGTACTCCTTGTGCTTGTTAAGGTTTGATGATTCATGTAAATCATGAAACACTACATGGTGGTAACCTGTGGAGCGTGATGGATACGAGATTCTCAGTTTTACAGGGGAAAATTCAATTTTGCTAATATGCAAAGGTAGCCAGTAATCTGCTTTCTTAGTCAAATGAAACTATAATGAACTATAGTAAGGGATATTTGGTATTGAACTATGCAGTGACACCAATATACTACCAGATGCATTTTAGTTTACACATCACCAAATATTTGAACATATATGCCAGTGCTGATATGTCCATGTTAAGACTATCTACTGACCAATCAATCAGTGAAGCTGCGTTATTCTGTATATGGTAAGTAGACATATAAACAGTCCTTTATTGCAGAATGTAGCAAGTGACGCAAATGAAATATTAGTAATTGCAAAGAGGGAAACTTAGATTGGTCAGCCTGAGAAGAGATTCTGTGTCTGCTGATTGAACTGAAGTGTTTTTGCATCTTTTTCTGTTTCCAAGTAGCAGAGGCCTACAATATTGCCCATATTGACACAGATACAACAGGCACCTGCATCATGCACTACACTGTGGATGCACTGTGGGTGAAAGAAATTGCCTGCTCTCGCTTTGCGTTGCACACCCACTGACAGCAGTCCTGTTCTCCTTGCCTTCAGGCGGTAGATCGACACTTCAAGCTGCCACATGCCTCCAGTAAACCCGTCAGGTCAACCGGCAGCATGGTCGACTCCACTCACAAAACACTGCGGTTTGCTCTCAGGGCCACTCTCAAGACCGCCATCTACAGGATAACAACCACTTTTGGAGATCACTTGAAGTAAGGCCTCTAATAAAAATGTGGTATTTAGCGAATTCTTTAAAGATGTCTTGAGTATACTCATTCTTGAAATGCACGTGTCTTCATCCGCAGTGCTGTTCAGATGTCGGCAGAGCACCGAAAAAGACTGCAGCAGTTTCTGGAGTACAAGGAATAACACTCGTCACGCTTTTGCCTTCAGACTCTTATCAGTGTGATTTTGTGTGCGCGCACATTAGCATGAATGAGGCAACAAGTGAGAGTCCATGATAGTGCCTCTTTTAATATTTATGCCTACACTCTGTCATGGCAGATTGTATTTGATAGGCTAGATCACATCTCCTACATGCATGAGGCGGGGACAAGGAGCCCAGCTGACATGACAGACATGAAGAGTACCGCCTGCATCTTGGAGGTTGAATCTAACCTACTGTACAAAGAAGCAACTGATCCCCAAATATGTTTATTTGTATTACAAGAAAATCTTTTCTCTTGTCTGATGTCCTCCTGAACGACATTGTTGCGATCTCAAATCATTTTGGTGCGATGAGTGAGTGAGTGAGTGAGGGTTGGCACGATGTGTGAGCGCGGTGAGAATGAAGCCTTTGTTTTTGATGTTTTTGTCTCTTCAGTTTCACTGGTGTCAGAACATTCTGATATGTGTTTTTATAGATCTGGTTTTGTTCTAGACACCAGCTTGGAGAACTGCTTTACAGCTGTGCACATTAGTTCAGGTTCCCTAACTTGAAAATGCTCCATAGGACACTTAGAGGTGAGAAACCTCTATCTGTACGCGTTGAGGATTTGTTCTTTATCAGTTTTGTTTATGAGGAATGAGACATTTATGTCAGAGCAAGGATGGATATGTGGTGTGACTGGTACCAGGTGTGGGTAAATGTTTTCACTGCCAACATGTACTGAGTTTAACTTCTGAACTCAAACACCTGTTGAATAAAAACCTGATGTAAAGATCATTTGTCAGGTTTTTGTGATTTCTCAGCTGAAACGAGCGTAACCGTCAACGTACATCATGAATGTGGCGCTCACGCCTTCTCTCAGACAGTTTTGAGGCCAGTGAGTGAGCACCCACAGATAACAGCACCCTTACATGCAGGCAGCTGACCACATGATCTACAGCTTCTCACACAGAAGGTGTGCTGATTAAAACATACTATCCTGTAGATTTAATAATACAGCAATTATCTATTTAAGCTGCCAACATTGTTTTTGGTAAAACACCCCAGACAGTAACCCTGAGTAACTGTTGAGGATAGTATTGCGCTGTAAGCCTGTGGCATCAGGATTGAATGGTTGCAGTGTTGCCATGTTGGTCCTGATCGTCAAACATCGGATCTTAAGTAGTGTCCGCTTTGATGTGATTAATGAGCTAAGTGGATTTATTACTGCTACCGCAGGCTTGCTTCAGTATAATGTTCTTAAGAGTTCCCATGTTACAATTAGAGAACTTGGTTAATTACTCGCCATCTTTCACCATTTGAATGGGCTCTCTACCAATCTAAAACACCAAATTTAGTATTAATCAGAATACATAATAGTTGTGATAAGTTAGAGCACAACGTAACTGGTGTGTGATGCTCTCGTACAGATTTATAAATGAACAAACACTCCCGTGATATGAAAAAGAACAGGACCACAAAATGACCACGACATCATGAGAACTGTCTTTTTGTTTATTGCACCAATTGTACATGTTTCCAACTGACCTGGTTGAACGCAATATTAGGCAGTGGTGGAAAAGAAATTGTTCATCAAAAGCCTTATTATGTATACAAGATGCCAAAAATAGCCAGTGGGAAAATCTGGATATAACTGCCTCAAATGATGCATTACGATCTAAAAAGGAAATACTGTTTTATTTTGTTTTTAACAAGAAAGAGAATCAAAACTTTAATACTTGAAATGACAGCAGTTCTGTTCGTAACAGAGAGATGTCGTTCGGAAAAGGGAAAACTGAACAAAAATGGTGCCTCAAGTCAATGTTTTTTTCTCTGGATTTTAAAAGTACTTTGTCCTCATATAGAATATAAACCTCTGCATCAATACCAATCAAATGTTTTGACATCTTTTTTTTTTTCCTATTTGAAGTCAAACAGCATTTGCTAAAGTTCAAATTTTTTTTTTTTTTTTTACAGTTTTAATATATATTTATATATGTACATATAAATTCAACTAACTAGAGTTCTCATAGAAAATGAGAAAGACTGAACTTTATCGCTCTCACACAACAAATGACTGGCAAGCATATTGACCCTACCGCCCCCTCTGTCCTCCTCAGTGAGCCAGTGTTGACACAGCACAGACAGAAGTTTCCTCACACGTGATGTGCCGGCTGCAAACTCGCAACCTGGTTCAAATGAACTGAAAAGAGTAATTTGAGACTGTTAGCGTCACAGAAGGATTTCACAGGAACCACATGCACGAGTGGAGTCCTTCATTAGTCCAATGTCGATTGGCACACAGGCAGCCTTTCAGTTACGATTTGATCCACGTTGCTTCTGGCTCTTTAAAACTACACAGTTCCCCAACAGATCCCAACATCAGTCCTTTTATCCCGTGCACGTGCCAAACACCATCTACCTCTGCATTTTCACGTTCAACCTGAGAGGTGAACCGAAAATATTCTGTCAAGGATGGGTGTCACGGTGAAGAGTGAAAGAGGAAGAAGAGGAAGGAGGAGGAAAGGCTGGTGGAAGCAAAAGAAACCTCTTCCTTTGTCAAAAACAACACTTAAGTGCAAAACGCCCCCCCACTTAAAAAAATTAAAAGAAAGAGACTAAACTGTGGGTTTGCCAGGGAGAGATACATGACGAGACAACAGCTCTTCCCCCACAATCACACACTCAGTGCACAATTTGTCTGTGTCTCAAACTAAAGCATCCCTGATTCAAAGTGCACTCAGTAGTGGGGCGGAGAGGAGGTTGATGGACAGAGGAGGGGAGGGAGTAGCTGAGGGCAGCATGTAGGGTCATGCAGCATGTAGGGATTTTAGTAGTCCTCGGAGAGAAAAAGTATGAAAACTGCAACTAGCTGAACAAGCTCAGGGCCAGAAATCAGTATGAAACTGGGCCTATACAGTGAGCGGCCCACAGGTTTCCCCTGTATAGGTTCAAATCTTAAAGGAAGTCACATTTAGGGGATGGTTTGAGTGTACCATTCTACGCCCTTCCACCCTGCTGAACCTCTCTTTCATCAGCACAGAAAGCTCGAAAGCAAAAAGTGTGTTACTAAGAGAGAAGGGGGGTTGTGTGCTGGTGGTGTATAGCTTCCTACAGGGCACCTAAAGAGGAGGTGCTTGTTGCCATACATGCACAGTATGTTGTTCTGGGGTGGGGTATAGATAATGTATGGCCAAGCAGGGCCCTCCGAGTGGTTTATAGGGACGTAAGCACTCACTAAACCTCTTTGTACAATTCTCAAAAATCTGGATTCTGGAAGTGTGTATGCAGTCTGTAGTCGCCGTATGCACATCCACAACTGCTGGGAAACCAGGCGTTAAGCATCTCTGTCACTCTGCTTCAAAACTATGTTTAAGTAAATGTGTGTGTTTATCTGTTTGAGTTTGTGTGTGTGGGAAAAAAACAAAACAAAACACAAGTCTGTGGCTTGTCAGTGTTTGAGTGTGCCAGTGTGTCAATAGTGCTTGCCTATGTGCATCAATTCAAGGGCAATAAAGTGTGTATGTATGTATGTGTGTGTATATATGTGTTTGTGTGTGTGCGTGTGTGTGTGCATGTGTGCTTGTATGCATGTCTGAGTATGCGCGTGGCTCAGGAGGACATGCACTGGACGTGGTCTGGACCTCCATCCTCTTCATCAGAGGAATCTGGAGAGCTCCAGGACTCATCCGTGTCTGCCTCTGCACCCTCGCGGCGGGTCTGTATCGAGACACGGAGGAACAGAAGAGAGAAGAATGAGAATGAGATGACTCTGGGCTGAGATACAGCGCAAACATCCTGCCCACCTGATCCTTACGGTTAGATCGTAAAGGTTAAACAATCACCAGTAAATCTGCACTTATGACAGCCTTTTTATTGGACAGTGAAACATCAAATTAGCAGGGGCTGAAATATCCTAACCTTTAATCTCTGGCACAAGACAAGCTCCCGAAACAGCCCAACCTGAACATTGTTTCAACATTATTATTACTCCACACCCCACCACATAGTGTTGGTCACAGTGTGAGAGCTCACCCTCGGCCGTCTGTTCCTCATGTGTCTCATCAGGAACCACAGCAGCTGGGTGTCATACTGGTCACCGTGACGCACGCTGTCCTCGTCACGCTCACGCTTGTTTTTCTTCATCACCTTGACAAATACACCAAATGAACTGGTTATCGCAACGAGGTGTGAAGGTGAGGAACAACAGCACGCCCATACAGCAATATACAATATACCGCTGATGTAAAATTTCATTTCTTTTTGTGAAGTTTGTGCAACCTAAAGAACAGCCTCGTGTCTCACCGCCATTTCTTCAACACAGCCAAAGAAAATGGGATAAATGTTATGAGTTTTATGTCCTGGACAGCACTGTAGCTTATGCCATTAGTCGAAAAAGGCCATTGTAAACATCCATGACAGTACAAAACTACTGTAGTGCTGTTTTAACTGATTTGCAATGCAGCCAAACATGCACATTTTGCTTTTGCTATCACTTTCAAATAAGTGGTTTAGACAAACAAGTTGTTAAAAAGATGTCTAATCAAACATGCTTCAGACTACATTGTGATATCACACAGACTCATTTGTACAGCTATATTAATTGGTGTGACTGCATCTCTCTATCTCCTCGAAAGAAGTGGGGTAAAACCTTAAAAACCCACAAAAAGCAGAATGCTATAAAACAGAACTAAATACTTTACCTCTTTTAGGCCCTTTAGTCCTGTGGGGCTTTCAGCCGTGGGGGCCCACAGTTTGATGTCGTGGTCTAGCCCACTGGTGGCCATACCTGGTAAATGGGGATGAGGCTCCAAACAGTTCACCTGGAGTTAAGAGAACCGAAAATGCCAGAAATGACAGCATGAAGATGACACAAGATTTTAAAGATAATATAATTGGGACAGATGCATCAGCAGCAAACACTAACTCTTATTTTAAAGCAAAAAGACCAGTAAAACCGGTACATAGTAAAATGTTTTGCCGAAACTAAAACCAATACTGGGTAATCACCACTGAGACGGAGAGAACACAACAGAAACAGTAACAAAGAGTGTTTATATTAAATATTCTCCCTCTCTCCAACTCACCACTCCTCCTCTATCTCCTTCCATAAACTGGACGATGCGAGCAGAGTACTTGTCCCAAAGGTAGATGTGTCCGCAGTCACTGCCACTGACCACAAACTCACTGCACGGCCCGTAAAAGTTCACCCCTTTCACTGTGAGGAAGAGGTGACGATGAGAGGAGGAAGCAGTGTTCACCAAAAACTCTGCAGTCCTGCAGCGTAGGCCCATCAAGAATGACCTCATGAATACAAATACGTAATCATATTTGTATTCATGCCAAATACAAGAAAAGCCAAATCGTAGCTTCAGTAATATTCAGTTGTCAGCCAAAAGTTGTGGAGATGGACTGCATGTCTGTTAAGTATAAGTTTTAAAACTGTGCGCAGATCAGGGCACTGCTTTATCACTGTAATAAATTGTGGATGTAATTGAAAACAGAGTTTAACACCTGTAGCATTATTGCGGTGTCCCTTGTATCTCCTGCGATAGTCAGCGCCATCACTGTGGTTGGAGTCGAACAGGTAGATGTCCTCATCATTGTAGCTGGCCAGGAGCTCTGCACAGACAGAAAAGAAAGAGTCAAACATTGATTTGTTTCATTTCATTTGACACAATAAAAACAGATGGTTATACAGATGATTCAGACGAGCTCAACTCAGTTCCTGACCTTGGAAATATAGTTATTCACAGGCGGTAAGTAAATTCCCATAACTGACACTGAACTGGAACCTTAGTGCCGTTCTGTAAAGATGAGAGCACGCTGATCTATTCTCGATGAGTAAAAAGATTCATTCTGTTTGAGTCTCGCTGAAGTTGCATTGTGGTTGCATCATAAAGGCTAAGAAGGGTTTAAGTCAACGAATCAAGCAGTCGTCAAGCCTGGGGCTCATTACTTCCAATATTTCTAGAACATATTCATAACAGGGAGGGAAATTAGGTAAAAGATAATCGGATCATATTCCAATATAAACCTGAAACAGATTTATGGACACTGCAAGCAAATTAAAGCATTCTTCATGCTCATGCAGGATAACAGTCGTTTGGTTTTTTTTTTGTTTTTGTTTTTTTTTTTACCTGTGCCATCATGACTGTACACAAGGCAAGTTATGTTGGTTTTTGACTCGCTGGACACCAGATGTGAAGGACAGAACTTTTTCAGTACACCATTGTTATCGTTCTCATTGATCTTTCTCTGGTCATAGATCCTAAAAAGAGTGAGAACAAAGATTATGGAAGTCAACGTTTGAGAGACATTAGGCAGCTACTGCATCACATTTGCACTATTAGTGAACTACTGAGCGCTAGTATTATAACCTGGCCCATACCTCACATACTGATCTCTTCCTCCCACAGCGAAGTGGTGTGTCTTTGCCGGGTTGACAAAGATGGTGTACAGCCCTACTTTTTTATCCCCCTCCTTTACAACCACCAGTTTACTGCCACATAAATGCAATGAGACACACAGGGGAAAAAAAACAGGTATTAGCCCTGATGGGAAAAAAAAAAAAAAATCAAAAAAATCATGACAACATTGGGCAAACACAGGAAAACTGGCAAAAGGGAACTTGTTTAAAATAGAGGATCACCAACAGTGGCTGAAAGACAGGATATTTGCGCAACAACACTACAAACTAGGTCCTTAAATAGAAAAGGTTCTATCAGTACCTCTGAGTAGCTCAACAGATAAACATTTGGATTGTATTGTGTCGTAGTTCTCGATATTTTGCCTACCTACCTTGCCTGTATGAGCCAGTCACTTAATAACACAAATTCCAGATTATATAGACTTTAACAAGTAAACTATAATAATACTATCACTCACTTGGCAGGACGGTCTAGACGCAGGTCAATACCAAACACCACAGCATCCTCTCCAGCCGACAGAAAGGAGCAGGGGGAATCTGGCTCAAGGGCCAGCTGAGTAGAAAAAAGGCAGAAAAGACACACACTTCATTTCTGGACTCTTCTGGACGCTGCAATTGATGACACAAACACCTCAAACTTAACATTTACACACATAGTACAACACTCACCTTGTGCGCTGCCCCTTTGTGCTGTGCTACCCGCTTGGTGTTCTTGCAACGCTGTGTGGCAGAGAGCTCAGCGACTCTGATCTGACCGTCTCGAGCACACATGGCCAAGGTGGAGTCTCCGCTGTGAGGCAGGAACTTTGCCTGTGCACATCAAGGCCAAGGTGAAGAGTTGTTTGAACTTTGCGCTCACAATAAACTTTTCTGAGTGAGTGACAAAGATAAGTCTTATTTGCTCTCACAAAGTGCAGATTATTTCTTTTGTCTTACCTGAAAGACATTGCTCTTGTGCCCACTGTCAAACTCCAGCTCAGCACGGCGGATAGCCCAGTCCCAGATCACCACTCGGAGGTCATCGCTGCCTGAAGCTAGGCGTGTGCCCGAGGGGTTGAAGTGCAACGTGTTGACGCAGCCCGTGTGCCGCTCCAGCCGGCCCTGGAGTTCCAGCCTTTGTACGAGACCACGGGCTCCACACACACGCCTCACAAACTGGTGTGAGTCCCTGCCGATCTCCCTGGAGCGCAGCGAGGGTACCGCCCGCCACACGGGGCCACGCAGGTCACGGAGCTCTGCTCCTAGCCATGCCTCCATAGCCTCGTCGTCGTCGTCGTCATCATCATCATCTTTCTGTTCTTCTTCTTCGTCCTCATCGTCATCGTCATCTGAGCTGGTGGAGTGATTAGTGCCTCCGCCAGGTCTATTCCTCTTTCTAGCTGCCCTTTTCCCGCCATCTTTATCCTTTGCTCTCTCCCGTCGTCCTTCCTCACTCTCTCTTTCACCATCCTCAGTCAGGGAGTAAAGGCCGCTGCCATCCATGCTGTCTGTGTCTTCTTCCTCATCTCCATCTCTATTTGCCCCCACCTCTCCTTCTCCCTCCACGTCTGGCATAGGCTTGTCTCCAGACGTCTCTCCTGTTTCTTTGGGAGCTACATAAATAGGGAAAGCCAGAGCCATGGAGGATAAGGTTAAATCACTGCAGTCTCATTAGGAGTTTCATCAAAAGGTGTACAACTGCTGTGCATACTTTACTGTAAACTGTATCAATGAGAAGTCCTTTCAGGCTGCAAAAATTATTTTTGGAGTATCATTGCACGAAAGAAATATGCATTTAAAATGTGAACATACTTAAAAAATATATAGTTAAGCACAGTTTCCACCATTCCAACAATGATCACAGCATTTGCTTTCTGAGTACTACGAGGCTGGGGTTACCATCTTGAGAAGAAGACTGTGTTTGTCCCTCTTTGCCTCCGGAGGCATCTTCCTCCTTGTGTTGATCATCTCCAGGTTCGTTTTCTTCAGAGCCACCTAAAAAAACCAAACATGTCCTCTGAGTAACTCTCAGCGCTAAGGAGCACGGCGGCTCGGACAGTTATGATAGTATTAATAGTCAGTTGCCGTCTAGCACTGATCCTTTACCGTTAAGCACAGTGGATTTGCCGTCAGCTTCAGCCATTCTGTCTCCTTTGTCCTGCGTCGACCCGAGGGAGAACCTTTAATCGGCACACACAAAAACAATGTTTGCGTATTAAACAAATGTCGAGTGCTCAAATCAAGAAAAGACAACCTGTATACATAAGGAAGTCGACATCACTGCTTTCACTCGCTGAACTGTTGTCAACTACGTACGCTGCATCGTGTGTCGTGGGACACAAGTTACCTGTTAGCTTCGTAGCTTCCAAACTACCAGCCAGGCTAATTTCACTCCCTATCAACCGCACTGCACATCACGACAGCAACAAACTAACTCGTCTGCTAGCTGTCTCACAGGCCTGACTAATGCCCGATTTTGCTTTGTGATGTTTAACAGTGTGCTGTCCTCTGCAGTGCTCGGTTGCCTCGACACTGTTACTGACGTGAGCTAATCCTAACTCGGCTGCATGAGGTTAACGAATATGGAAACTAAAGTGCTGCTGTCAGTGCTGCTTAACAACCAAACAGCTGGTTGTCAAAAAGGTGAGCAAGCGGCTAGCGTTGCGTGTTGTGGCTAACTAGCATAGCTAGCGTTACCTCTCTACTCGAAGGCCCGACGAGGCGTACTTCTTAGTTTAGTCCTAATCTTTATTGCAGGTTTATTTTCTTCGCCTCGCTGCTTAGCAATGGAGCTAAGTGCCTCGACTAGGAAATCTCTGACGGCAAACACACGGCATTAGGAATTCGTGCATAAAGCTTCGTGTAAAAGACGGACTTAAAGCAAGCTAGCTGCGTTTCACACAAGGTTGACTGTTCTGTTTATGTTTTGACGGTTCAGCTTCTTTTTTTTGTCCCACTTCCGGTGTCGTGCTCGCGTCGGTTTTTTTTCTCCGGAAGTTAACGAATAATAATAATAACAATAATAACAATAGTAATAATAATAACAATAATAATTACAACAATAATAATAATAATGAGGAAGAAGAATAGAGTTATCATTACATGCCACTTTAGAATTAATCTTTTATTCTTTTATTTTTCATTGTGGTCTGGCTATGGTGAGTTTTATGGTGACCTAGAGCTTTTTTGTCCAAAAGGAAACAAAGTTTATGTGAGTGATGAGACTAAACTGAAACAGCAGAGTTGCAGGCCATACCATCAAAACAGCTGGCTAAACGTTGCTAAACTGGTGTACAGACATGAGCACTATGGGAGAACTGAATAGTCGAGTGATAAATCTTTGTGCGTTTTTATCACAAGCAAGAGCTCACATTACTCACACTTAGGCTTTAAATGAATTCCATGTTTTGTGTCACTTAGAAGCAGGTCAAATTAACATGAAAGGTGGCACTCAGGGTGATGTGAGCTCAAGTCATTTGAGTGTAACTTCTTTGCCTTCACTGCTATTTATACTTCCTCCTATTAGGCAGTTCACAACATATCTAATTTTAGCAAATGCTTCACTAAAATATTAGGTGTCAGTTTTGTGTTGTGCCCCACTGAGAAAGGCATTAACCATCAACAGCTATGGGAGAGACTTAACACCTATGAAGAAAAACTGCTGTCAGGGAATTGATTAGATACTGTAGACAGTATTACATGTGTACAATGGGGTGGGTTGCATTGCAGAGATTTTTTAAATAAAGTTTTTCTGCTTAACCTATTTACTTTTATACCACTTGAAATATGTGAGCCCTCTCAGTGTCTGAGAAAACATCTGTCAGGGTAAAACAAGATGGGATCCCTTAGCTTCCTTCCTGTGTTTATGTCATTGGTGTAATGATAGTGATACAGTAAATCCCATGGCAAGAGGTTGTTCTTCTCTCTGCCTCCATTAGATCCCTTAATTCTTTTTGATCTAGTTTAACCTATGACTATACTGAAACACAGGGAACACAGCTTTCTGGCGTACACACCACAAAGAACTGGTCACAGTTATGGTCACTCGTCAAAGCCATTTATAATCCATATGGAATGTCAGCTGAGAGTTTGAGGGAAAAGGATTACTCTGAAGCACATACAATCCCTCATATCATGTAGAATCAGTTGATTACTTAAGTAATTTATCAAGCAAATTGTCAAATATTTATTTGTGAAATTTGTGGGTTTAATGTTTTCTAATATTATTATAAATATGATTCCTTCGAGGTCTGGGTTCCTGGTCAAACAATGTAGCTCAATTTGAAGATGCCACTTTGGGATTTGGAACATGTGATGGGCATTTCATTTACACTGATTTCAGTTTACAGACTACAGCAATAGTTCACGATTATGTAAAATAGTAATTTAAAGTTTAAAGGATAATGTAAATAATCGTTAGTGGCAGCTCTATATAAAATAAATACAACACTGACATATGCAAAAAATTATGCAAACAGCTGGAGCTCCACGAATGAAGTTTAAACTGTGTCAGTGCTATATTCATTTTGAAATTGGGTTAAGGTTTGCATGCATACAAAAACTATGGTCTCAGGAAAAACCAGATGTGATTCAACACCATCAATATTTTTAAGACTTCAGTTAGATTCTGCATTGACACTGGCAACTTATTTCAAAAGTCAGGGGACACGTTGAGATTTAAAAAAAACTTTTTATGACCACCTCTGTGGAAATAAATCAGAACTAGGAAGGGGAAGTTCACACAGACAGAGGGGGTTTCACGCGGCAGTCGTCCCCAGCTGTGCAGCGCTCATAAGCTGCAGCAGCTCTCTGTGTCCTCCAGAGGCGATGCTGGAGTTCTGAGATACTAACAGACGGGGCTGAGCGCAGTTATCATGCCGCGCAAGAGCTTAAAATAGGGACGAAGTTTTTGTTTTCGGCACTAACCTGCTGTTTTCACCGCTCTCTTACAACATGGAGTACTGGAGGCAATGCGCGACGTGGCTGATCAGCTGCAACGTGCTGCCCGCGAACCACCGGGTGACTGCGGACTCGGCGCAGGTGTTCGACCTGGCGCAAACCCTGCGGGACGGGGTTCTGCTGTGCCAGCTGCTGAATAACTTGAGACCTCACACCATCAACCTGAAGGAGATCAATCTTAGGCCACAGATGTCGCAGGTAATCACTTCTGCGCTGCTTTCAGAGCAACGTGTGGTTGTGTCTGCGAGGCAACTGCAACTGAAATAATTGCGAGGTTACCTAAATTAATGTAGACAGTCATTACCGGCATTTCAAAGCACGCCATGATAGTAAACCAGTAATGTTAGATGTCAGCGGCAGTTCATGTTGGTTGATTTGTTTAAGAATCATGTGCCGCAGAGTTTAACTTGTTCTATTAATGGATGAAACCAAACCATTGTCACGTATGAAGCACTGGCGATAAAGAGTGTTGAGGCGACCACAAATTGCTACTGTAAAAGAAGTTAGACATAATAAAGCATTTCAACGTGAGGTCTTTAAACACACCATCACAGAAACAACAGAATCTATTTTACCACGTCCAGAGTTTTTAAAAGTTGAACGCAGAGGTGGAGGTGAGAGGTTTTAGTCTTTAGGTTATCCCGAGATCTCAAAACATACCTGTACATTTTCATTTTCCTGCTGTTACCAATAACAATATATTCAAGACCAGAATCTGGGAAATCTCTTCTTGAACTGAGCCACTGTAAACAATTAGGAAAAGTTATGCCACAGTGTGACATCTGACATACTCCTTTGGTGTGTACACATCTTCATGTGTTTACTTATAACATGAAAATGAGCATGCCAAACTGATTTATTGTATACATTTCTACATTAAGTTTTTAAAAAAAATCTAACTTAGATACAAACTGTTTTTATTATCCGAGGGAGGTTTTAATGTCCCTCAGCTTGCTGTGAGACCCAAAGCAATGGTCTGAGGCTTGACCTCTCTTTGCCCATAATTCTTCCCTCTGCCACTGGAGAGGCCTGATAAAATCCTGGCTTTGATCCACCCATTAGTTAGGGAACTTTTGCTATGTGTGCAGGAGCTTGCAGTTTGCTTGGGACAGACTATCAAACTATGAAGCCCTATAACACATAGCCATTAGGGGACTTTGTCTTTTCTTACACTTTTGAATAGCAAAAGCTAAAAGCTAGAACATTTATTTTCTACTACAGATCACTATTTTGTTATTTTAAAGCTCTTAATCTCAGGGGTGGGTGTAATAAAGCAAACCAAAATATATTAACGTCAATATAAAACTTACATAAACATCAACTTTAATTTGTTGTGGTTACCAAAATAGTACCAAAAATAATTTTCATGCCTTTTTGTGATGCAACAGCAAGACTTCCTGAGTACCAGCTTAATTCCGGCATCATTATAGGTGATTAGATCTTTATCAGTCTTTCTTAATGACACGTGTCAAAATTTCCAGCGCACATTTGCCATCTAAGAAAAGACTTGTATGGGACATTATGTAATTATATATGTTGCTGAATCGCATAGGTAGTTTTTGCGAGATCAGAGTAGAGACAGAGTGATTTAGCTGTCTTAAAAAATGCACTATTGAAATGCTGCATCGCCACAAAAGATTGTTTTCAATGTTACTACGCACAACCTGCTATAATGAAATGGATAAATCAAGTAAGACTGTGCTCTGCCTTATAAACTGCAGTGTTGTGTGTGTTCTCTGTCACTGCACTTGCGCTCGTCTTTCATATTCTTGATAGACAGTGAAAGCAAACTCAGGACTAATGTGCCAAACAATGCAAACCCATAGCCCGCAGCTATAGGCCATCTGAGTACGGTCGCGAAAGGCATGTGTGTCAGTGGGCTCCAGATTGTCACTGGCCCTTTCATTGTGCCCTGCTGACCTACGATCTTGAAAAAGGGAATAAAAGCATGAAGGTAATGGACTGGAGGCTGTGAGTGCAGTGTACTATGATGAAAATGTGCCCAGAAGTGCTATTTTTATATGTATATGTATATTTTTATATTTTT
The DNA here is from genome assembly GCA_008933995.1 of Datnioides undecimradiatus. Classification (NCBI taxonomy): domain Eukaryota; kingdom Metazoa; phylum Chordata; class Actinopteri; order Lobotiformes; family Datnioididae; genus Datnioides; species Datnioides undecimradiatus. The sequence continues at coordinate 4,892,828 of WARS01000052.1, forward strand.
ATATGTTTGTATCTAGCTTTGGTGGAGTGTGACGGTGAAATAGTTAAAATATGTATGGACTATAAATACATGGACACTCAATATTATACCTAAAAACTAAAAGAAGTGATTTTTCATGATCAGACCAATCTGTGCTGCCAAATGTCAATATATATGAGCACAAATAAGATAATAAACAATGTTAAAACCTAAAAAAAACCTTTATAAAATCAGGAGTAGAACTACAACTACACACCACCTGCACTGTTGCTGTTTTTTTTATCAGCGAATCTCTGAATGCAACGTTTATTATCAAAGTATATGTGAAAAAAGTAAATATACACCAGAGCTGTGGATGCTATCAGGAGTATGAAGCTTGTCTGGTGCAAAGCCATCATGTTCGTGCACTTCCTCCGTAGACAAACGGGGCCCCAGGGGGGAGTGGAGTGATTACAGGCGTCTCCACGATGAGCTGACATGATAAAGAAGAGCATATCTATTCTCAAGAATCTTGCGACAGCTCTGTTTTTACTGCAAATGATCACATGTACATTCCCTGGTTCAGTCACCACTGAATAACCCACGGAACGGCTGGCACAGTTGTTTGCGGGCTGTTTTTAGTATAAATGGCAAAAGCTTGGCTCAGATCCCAAATATTGAACCCAAACCCATAACCATAACAAACAAATTGTCTAATGAAAGTTGTCTGACTGCATTCTTCTCACTGAGTTGCAGATCCTATTAGGAAGTGACACCAGAAAAGCACATGCCTGGTAGTTTCACTGTGAAGCTTTCAGTTTTCATTTTCAGTTTGCTATAGGTCTGTGGTGTGTGATTGGGGGGGGGGTCACCTTCACTTTTAGAAAGATGACATCAAGTTTACTGTGTTTTATTATGTTTTAAACTAAATCATTATTCATCTTACCTCAGTGATGTCCAGCCATGCATATTTCTGCTGCAGCAGATCACTGACACAATCTCTGCCGACATTCAGTGCTGCCATTAGGCTGGATAACACACAGACCTTGTTGTCAGCAGTCCAGCAGATTATAGGCACGATATCTTTGGTAAAAGAGTACTTTTAATGAAAACAGTTGTCATGGCATCCTGTGACACTATTTTGTGTAAACAATGTAGCAGCAACATAGCAGCATTTTACTAAAATGGCAGTTTTGTTTGTGATAATTTGAATAAAAGCATCCTTTAATTTTGCACCTGGTTCAGACGGTGGTACTTTTGGGTAAAACGTTTACAGAGACGCATCACATTGTCACTGACAGAAAAAAATATTATTTGTGAAACCTAAAATTATCTGTGTGGTTGGAAAACACTGAATTACTGTTCATCATACTGAAATAATGTATAATTCAGTGAACATTTCTTCCCAACATGACATGTGAATACAAAGCCCTTACACTCTCTGTAAGTGCTTTATGGAGACAAGAGATACTAAATTGAGTCTTTACCGTTGACAGTTCCTGTGCTTGAAGAACATCCGCACCTTCCTGACGTCCTGCAACATGGTATTTGGGATAAAGAAAAGCGACTTATTTGAAGCCTTCGATCTGTTTGATGTTCGAGACTTTGTAAAGGTAACACACGCATTGCTTTTTGTTTCTGTCACAAAAGAGCGAAGCACTGTGTTTTCACAACATACGCTATATTATGTTATTACGTTATGTATATTATGTTGCTTGCTGTTATCTTTTCAAACCAGGGTCACATTTCTTCTTTTCTGTCCTTCGTTTCTCTTTTAGCCGCCTTCTTCTCATGTGGCAGTGATTTATGAAAGTCTTCAAACTTTTACGTTCTTGCGCCTATACAAGCTGTTTTATAGGGAAATCAGTCACAGTGAGCACATTGTCTATTAAATTCATGTGACATCCTTAACAACTGAGGGATGACAATAACTGTGTTGGCTGTCTGGGTAGTTTCTCTGTTGTTATATCAATTTAATGCAGAAAAAAACAAGGCAAAAATTGACAATGCAAACATTAAAAATGTGTTTTGATCTGAAAAGACAGCAAATGAGCGTTGAACTGCTAAAGCTCTTGTTACAAAACATAAAAATCCTTGGTTTGCTATTCAGGAGGTGAAAAAATAAATAATTTAACTAAACATTTGAGGAATTTTTTTTAAAAAACCCCAAACTGTGTTATTCTCTGACTCTTCTCATAAAATGGTAAAACGTGTGTCTGCCTGTACTTCCAGTCACACATGCAGATTACTGTGATGATACATGAGCAGAACGTAATAAGCCTCATGTGATATGGAGCCAATCAGAGGTGTGATGTCTTTCTGCCTGATAATGATCTGGTGTGCTTGTGTGTGAGTTTTAGATAGATTCAACATCTATCTGCCCATTGTCTTTGTCTGGCATTTGTCTGGTGCACTTCTGAAGGGTTTGGTCAACTTCTTTTTATTGCTGTGTTACTGCGGGAGCTGGTTTCAGTCCCTGTGTGTACACAGTGTTACCAGGTCACTGGTTTTGTAATGCGCTCCTCCTGGCTACTTGGTGGACTCTAGCTTGCAGCGCAGGAGCCTGATTTAACTCTACTGAAGAGAGCACGCTCCATCTGACCAGCCTTATTCCACATTTCCTTAGTTCACTGGATTCTCTGCATAACTTTGCTTTCGAGCGTCTCATGCTATTCACAGGGAAACACATTATTATTTAACTTAAACTAATATGATGTGTCTTTTTTGTATTCATCTGCGCTGATTACATCTCTGATTTGATTCAGTTTGTTTAAAATACAGAAGGTTTAATCAGTAAAAGTGTTGTGAATTCAAATATTTTTAAGAAATGTTCCCCAGACAAAAGGTAGATCAAAAGTTCCTTGGTCAGACATCTTGATGATCACTTTTTGAATTTAGTTCCCTGCAGAGAGCAGGCAGCACTCTTTCGTTCTGTATGTAAGTGTAAGGTATTGCATATTGAGCTTTGCGTGCAGTCTCCCATGCAGACTCTCTTTTCTTTCAGTTCAGTGTGTTGTGTTCTAAAGAAGCTTCCAGTTAATCTGGTCGCTGATAATCCCACAGGGGAGGTGCTGCCTGCAAATATGTACAGTACATCCAAGCTGGGCTGCCTAATCTCAGTCATGTTCAAAGGTTGTCCGTCAAACAAACAAGCTTCCGGAGGGGGAAGATTGCGTCGTGTCATCACTTTTTTTTTTTTCATCATTAGTTAAAAATACGGGAGCCTGCAGGTTGCAGTGATTGGGTTGGATTGGATCCAGGAATGGTTGTAGAGCTGAAAAAGAAATGCTCAATCTCTTCCTTATTTTGCAGAAAACATCCCAAAGAGAACATCCCAAATCTCAGCCAGTCTAATCCAGTGGGGTTGAGTTGTGCCAACTCTGCCCGTAGACTGAGCATTAGTCCACTGAATATCTAATGAGAGCACTCTAACCTACATTCCCCTGCTGAGTTACTACAGGCTTCACCCCAGGCAGCCACGCTGCCTGCATGCAGCAGCCTGGAGGCCAGAAAGATGAAGGAAGTGGCAAGAGTTATGTTTATTTCTTCTTTCAACATAAAACTATGTTCAACCCAACTTTAGAAGCAAAATGTTTGCTTATTAAATTGACTTACTGCACACAGAGCCAGTGGCTATTCTTAAGTAAAGAGTTCTGTGCTTTCATAAATACACATATTCACTTATTTGTTTACAGGTAGATGAGAAGATTGACACCACTCCCATGTCTGTAATATTAATGTGAAATTAGAGCCAGACGTCAATTAGCCTAGCTCAGCATAACGAGTGGAGACTGGGGGAAATAGTTAGCCTGGTCCTGTCTGGCAGTAACAGAAACCACCTGACAAGCTGTCTTCACTTCCTCCTTCATGTGCACAGAAATTAAGCAAAAATATAACCTGCCAATTAGAAGAATGTCAAAGAATAAAAAGTGCTCTTTCATTGACTACATAGCATCCGCCAGATCGCCGATAGAGCTGCTGTCACTATACAGTACTACTCGGAAAATTAGAATATCGTGTAAAAGTTGTTTTATTCAGGCAATCCAACATAAAAGGTGAAACCAATACATTTTATAGACTCATTACATACAAAGTGAGATATCTCAAGCATTTTTTGTTGTAATTTTGCTGATTATGATTTACAGCTTATTAAAACCTCAAACCCAAAAACTCAGAAAATTAGAATACTGTGAAAAGCTTCAGTATTGTAGGCTCAAAGTGTCACACACTAATCAGGTAAGTAATCCAAAACACCTGCAAAAGGGTCCTGAGCCTTTAAAAAGTCACCTTTAAAAGTTGAGTTACAGAAATGCATGCACTTTTTCAGGATATTCTAATTTTCCGAGTAGTACTGTATGTGACCTTTAGACACGGCTGTGGCTATTCATAACCCCTGTATCACTAAAAGATCACGTGTACCTGTAAGCCACACGGCGATATCTTATTCAACATTGTTAAACATCACAAGGATGATTAATTATTAATCTGTAGAACTTACATTGGAACAGACATTACAAAACGTTAAGCAATAGAGAATGAAATGATGAAATAAAATGTTAATAAAAGAAAGAAATTTAGTTGTATGTCTGTTCTGTGTGAGTTCTGTCAAGACTGCAACAGTAAAACTGGCAAGCTCAACAAGCTCAACAACAGAGTGCACAGTCTGTCGTATGTGTGAGGTGCACGCATTCTCACCCTGTGTTATCTTATATTATCTATATCATCTATACTATCTCTATATCTTTTATAAATACCTGTTTTTTGTTGGCTTTGCTTTTTTCGTGTGAACACATTTTAACACCAACATCCAGGTGTGTTGCTCAGGACCCAAAGAAGTCTGCCAACTGTGACGTTGTTGGGATGAGCGATTCTTGTCCAAACTGCAACTGCAAAATCTGGAGGCCAAGCAATCGGCACGTTATGGTCAGGCACTGCGTGTGTAATTATTTTAATTAATAACAAATAAACTTACACACTTGATTTGTGTTATCATGTTAAAGCTTTACTTTCTGTTTTCACACTTGGTAAATAGGTCACATGCACCATGATGGTTGGACTTCAGCTCAACTTGTGGCTTTGCTTCTCAAGTCTTAGATGTAGTGTCAGATCACCACACGTTAGGTACGAGAACAACTTGTTTCATGAGACCACCTAGGATTTACAATTCATCACACGCAGTAAACTGGTGACTGATTTTTACAGAGTTTTTAGTTGAGCTCTTCCTTTTCTCTTATAGAACAATTACTTTTACCGTTGTCCTGCACAGCATTGGCTACCGCTGATGTTAAATGAGCTGTGACAGATGTGATGTGTGAGAATGAAATGAAATGTGTGAGAATGAAATGAACAAAAAGATCACAGAAATCAATCCATTCATGTATTTCTTTAAATTAATAGGTTATCAAAGAGATTGAAGATTCTAAAGCTGATCAGCTTTCAGCATCACTTTATTTTGAATCTAAAGGCCTTTAGGACCAACGCTCTGTTCAGGCGTCTAGCTGTGGAATACTGATTCACCATCGAATATTAACCTTTGTTTCAGGATAGACATCATTTTAATGATGCAAAGGCCTTTTGCTGTTTTAAAGCTGGTGTCACTCACACTACAAACAGAACTCTTTCAAGTCACACGCACACCTGGGTTCAGAAAAAGCCACAGCACTCATTCACACAGGAAGAAGCAATAAACTGCAGATAGAGGGGATGTTATATCTAAACCCCCCATCATCTAGCTTTTTTTTTTTTTTTTTTAACCCCGCCTGCAAATCCAAATCCTAAGACCTAACTTGCAGCACTGTTACTTGTTACAGGAAATTGCTTAGTGGAAAATGAATCACCATCCTCTGCTCATCAGCACAGTTTTTGGACACAGATGGATTAAATTATTAAGTTTGCTGCATTTGTAAAATTTTGTTAAAATTTTGTTAAAATTTTACTTTCATAGCTTTTTACCATGTCATCATCACTTTATATTATATTATATTTAATTTTACTTTTTTTTAAATTAGTATTTTCTCACGTCCTCTGTGCACGCTGCCAACCCTGTGTTGTGATCAAAACAAGCTGAAACTTTTTCACATGAAAAAATGTATTTTTGATACTTCCTATTAGCAAAGGAAGCAGCATACAGAGCTAACATTTTATTGATTTATTAGTTGCAGTTCAGATGTGATAATTATACACTTCTTCTTTAACTTCTCTTTCTTTCTTTCTTTCTTTCTTTCATCTCACACATACGCATCCCCACCACAACACTGACATTAACCTGCACACATGCACACACCAAATGCAAGGGTGTCAGAGTCTGAGGTTGGGTGACCATTTCCTGCAGACCATGTTTTCTCTGTGAGTGTGTGTCATTCTCTCTGTCTGTCGGCTGCTCGCCGTTGAGGAGAATTTTATCTACTGGCAGTGTTTTGTCAAACTGAGAACATTAACAATTTAAGTGTAATAAGTTGGGATGCAGAATAAAAGACGAAAGGTAGTTTTCACCTGAAACATATGTAGGCTGCACATATCATTACCATGTAGCTAAGAGGTCAGGAGCTTGCCTGCCGTTTCACTCAGGCACGCCTTGACTTATGTTGCTGCTACAAAGGCAAATAATACTTTTTAGTGGTCTGACAGTGGGTCTTAGTAGAGGATTCTGTTGTACACTTGCCACCACCACCACACCACATTTTTGGCCATATTATGTCTTTAATAGACAGCAATACTAGAGAATTGACAGGACATGAGGAAGAGGGAGAGGCAGCAAAGGCCCCCAGCTGTATTTGTGCAGGAAAAAATGCGCCATATCTGAACCCCTGAACTTTGCAACCCTTTAGTGGTTAAGTTGTTGGTTACAGTAAGGTGTCTATCAGATGGATGCCAGCTAGTTGCGCAAACGTTACAAATGTTTTCAATGAGGTACCTAGCTGGTTACTACTAGGTTACTAGTGTGTTGTGTAGCTTGTTTATCAGTGGCTGCGTTGATTGAAGTGGCTGGTATGTCATTTGAAAGGTGGCTTCTTTGAATCGTGCTGCATTTGCGTCAAGGGATCGGATTAAGGAGACAGGGAAGACTCCCATGTTTACGACCTGCAGGTGTGCAGGCAGCACCGGGCATTTTAAAAAGAAAATACTGCGCACTGAAAGTACAACACTATATCCGTTACATCTGAGGTAACTGGTTTTGAAAGAAGGACCTTGGCTAATGTGAGGCATCAATATTTGTTCAGCCACGCTGTCATTAAGCGGCAAATCAGATTCTGTACACAGGAGCTTTAAGACATTTAAGGCATGGATGTTGAATGCTATTTACAACCAAAAGACACCATTCATTTCAATAACTTCGATATGACATTCATGTGACATTTGCAAAATAACTCCCTCTCTCTCTGAGCCATTCAAAAACATGTATTAACACACATTTCCCCACCAGGTTATGGACACACTATCCAAACTCTCCCACACAGCAACTGCACAGCAAGGAGGATTTAAGTAAGTCACACGTTATTAAAAACAAACATACAGACTTGGATGTCGTCATACACATTACAGACATATCGAAATGAGCCTTTTTTCATGGCAAACACCTGTTGTTTCCCACATTATTACTATTATCACTTTCTGTATTTTCTTGTTTTTGCATCTTTAGTAATTTTGTTATCGTTCACTGAATGTGAACAAGGGAAAAATACTGACCTGCATCTCAACACCACAAGATGTAACCACTCTGCGTCCTTTTCTGCTATACAAAAGTATATTGGGCTGCTTTTTATATATGAATACATTTTCATACATCAAAAGTTAGTTTCCTGCCCCAAGTCACTCATTAGTGTTTCTCCATAGTGATTTTTCTGTTAAACACTGAGCCTCACGCTGCTTCTCTATCATTTTCAGGCCATTCCCAACCGAGGAGAGCCTAAAAGACGAGGACATTTACAATAATCTGGAAGACTTGATTGAGTATGTATGAGGCACCTCTCTGTGGGCCCATTAGTGGTGTTGATAGAACATGGTTATTTCGCTCAGTAGCAAAACCAGCTCTGCTCATCATCCATGCTCTCCAGGGGTCTGGACACCCACATGTTTTGGTAAAAGGGTTGGCTCCATTTCTCTGTTACTGTCAGAGGGAACGAATGAGTAATTCTGCCTGTTTTTGCTGAGTGCTTGCGTACCACCCACATTGGGGCACTGGTTGAGTGAAGATGACAGTTTCATTGATTGATAAAGACAAGCAAGGGTAATGTACAGAACATGTGAATAGAACAGGTGCATTTTTGTGTTATTCTAATGTCAGATTAGAATTTCTGTGCATGTTGTCTTTGAGATGTGCATTATGCCTTTCTGAGGTATTTCACTAGTGGTTAATGTTCAGTTAATATGACAGATTGAGCAGCATAAGTCTCGATTCTTTATTAATTCACTATTTAATTTATATGTTAACGTATATGTTTATTTCTGTGACTGTGTGTGTATGTCTGTGCATGTTTGTGTGTGTGTGATAGCGAGAATGTACCCGAAGATGAGGATGACTTGTACGCAGCTGTTTACGGGCTTGAAGAAGACTACGCAGGTGGAGAGATCTATGAAGACCTCATGAGAACCGAGCAGCTTCCCCCATTGGTACTGCAATGAGTCACACACACACATACACAGGGGCCCAATACTTAGAAACACTGTAAGTCTAAACCAAATACCTTCATATGGCAGATTGGACTTAACTCACAAAATCCTGATCGCTATTATTTCACTCTTCATCTTCGCACCTGTTGCAGTTAATTTGACGAGATCCTCTTCTGCATCTCAAACAAGGACAGAGTTTTATACTCAAATCATTAAAGTAGAAATACTGCATTCAAAATTAAATTAAATTAAAGTCAAGATACAACAACAATTAGCAAAACATAATTCAAGCAACCAAAGTAAAAATACGTGGAACTCAGAATGACCACTCTCAGACACATGTCATATGTTATTGATATACCAGTGTGGAAGCAGCATTTTAGTATTATATTTGAAATATTAAGCATTTTAGCATTATAGGTTAAGGGAGAGATTAGGCTACTATTTATTTATTATCTATTATTCTGAACAGTTTAACAATATATTTGTAATTTCATCACATTCTTTGTAGACCTTAAATTTGGAAATGAGTAACTACAGACACAATTTAAATTCCAGTAATATAAAACAATATTTGCCTCTAAAATGTAGTGGAGTACAAGCATTAAGTAAGATGAAATGGAGTAACAAAATCAATTGAGATAATAACAGATACAGATAATATCACCAAAATATACTACAAATGTTTATAGGACTAGCAATGAATATAATAAACCACTACGCATGTTGTGTGCATGGGATCCAATGTGCACATGCTCTAAATATCTGACTTAAGAAAATCAAAAGTTTCACAGTTAGATGGAAATATTTGAGCAACCTTTTTTTAAGCTTTGTGTCTCTCTAGAAGCAGGCAGAGGTGGAGGTGGATGTCCGCAGCTGCTGCCTTACAGAGATCAAACAGACGGAGGAGAAATACACCGAGACCCTGGAGTCCATCGAGAAGGTACTGAACCTCCTTTGATTGTGGCCTTGGTGCTCGGATCACCTTCTGTTACATGACAAATGTTAAAAGCTGGATCCTTTTGGTGTCAGATTATAAAGTCATAATTTAAACTAAGTGACTGATGTATTTGTTGTACTGATTGGAGCTCAGTGGGAAAAGTTGGGAGCTATTACTTTCTACTTTTTCACTGCAGGAGACACCAAGAGAAAAAACATCTGTCAATAAGGCAAATCTTTTATTTCTTTTCTATATGCGATTCACAAAACTCCATTTCAGGGAAATTCTCAGTTATCAACATCAATACGCCCAATGTAAGGCCTGTTATTAGTCTCAGTCTGAGTACATCTCAGCTTGTTTCTAGTGATCAGTTAGTGAAGGACGAGATGCATTTTCTCATTCAGGTTTTTAATCATCTGTTTCTCCAGTTTTTCCTGAATCCTCTGAAGAAATTTTTCTCCGCCGCTGAAATCGACAAAGTCTTTGTCAACATTCCAGTAAGTCCCACAAGTTCCCCTTCTTGTCACACAACATGTAAATGATATGTTTACGCCCACACACTGATTTCTTGTTTCTCTCATGCAGGACCTGGTTAAAGTTCACAAGAGCCTGATGGTCGATGTGCAGGACTCCATCCTAAACAAAAACGCCTTAAACCTCTACCAGATTTTTATCAGCTACAAAGAGAGGTATTCGTGAATGCCATTCACTTATATTTATAGAATAGAATAGAATAGTACTTTATTCATCCTTTGGCAGGAAATTGTGGTGTTATAGTTAGGTTGCAACTCTTGTGCAGGTTTTGTGAGGTGTGTTTCTATTTTAAAAGACAGAAGCTGAAAAAAATGAATTTTGGCATTTCCCAAAATGTTTTTTTTTTGGAGTTACGTAAACAGTAATCAGCTTATTGTGTACAGACATTTATGCTTAATCTACATTAGACGTTTTTGAGGTGTGGATCTGATCTGCGCGCAGTCTGTTAGGTATTTACCAGTGTTGCATTTGGATTGTATGACAGACATCTGTGCGTGTGAGAAAGCGGCTCATATTTTATGCAGTTTGTTCTCTTCCAGTTCTCTTTAAAATTCAGGGTCACACTGAGAGTACTGCAAAGTGTCTGAATAGATGGAGAATTTGATTGACACCTGCTTTTTAGAACTAATCTGCCCATATCAGAGAACAGATTTCCTTGTCACTCATGTCACGACGTAGTGTAGAGGACTGTAGTGCAACAGATTCTATATCAGAGAATCACTTGACAGGATCTTTATCAGGAGCTACATTATAGCAACATCTTATTAGTTAGACTGTGATAGTCTTATTTTGTATAAGCATTGTATCACTCTCTGTATCATACTGCCTCTACGCACACTCACTGTCCTTTTTTCCAAATCACGACTACTAAGAGACTAAACTGTCTTTTCTGTCGTCTGTAGGCTGCTCATTTATGGGATTTACTGCAGTCGGGTGGAGATCGCCATCGCTGTGTTAGACCTCATTTGCAAAGAAAAAGAGGATGTTCGTCTAAAGCTGGAGGTGAAGCACTTGAAGATGCTGTCCTGCCAATAACACAGATACTCTCCCATGTCCGCAGATCGACTTTTCTAATGACCCCTAGTGTTTAGTTTGTGCACTACACATCCATCAAGATGCCATTTTTTTTCTCTATTGCATCACATGAGGTAAGCCTCATTTATCCACTGAGGGCAAGATTGGTTGGTAAAGACAGAAACACACAAACAAGCACAGATAAATAAAGACGTTAAATACAAAATAAAATTAAATAAGAAGTAGGTAAATAAGAATAATAATAAGAATAACTAAAAAAGTATGGGTAGATTATAGAATGTATAAATTGCTGATTTCATGTGGCGCATATTGAATGAACTCATAGGGAAGATAATAAATGATAAAAGGTATATCATGAATGTAAACTGTCATTTCTGTGGCCTGTGAGCTTCGCACATGTGCTCTAAAACAGGACAGATACATATAGGCAATAGCAAACGCACTGTTTTGTGTCTTGGTTCACTCAACCTTGTGAAAAAGCTCAGTCACACATAGGAATGGCATCCAGGTCATCAGCTGTAGCTCACGCCGTTATAAATGTGTGCATTGTGTTTGTTCCAGGAGTGCTCAAAGAGAGCCAACAATGGCAAGTTTACACTGAGAGACCTGCTGGTTGTCCCGATGCAGAGAGTCCTCAAGTACCATCTACTCCTTCAGGTAAGGGAGGTTTGACTCCATTCATTTAACGCAAAATTGTCAAACCACGTTAAAAGAAAGCAGTTTATTCCAGAGATCATCTCTAATGAAGGTGTATAAAGGTGTACTGCTTTTGCTCAGTCTGAGTGCCTGTTTTCAGCATCCAGTCTTGATTTGGTTTTAGTTCGCAGCTTCACTGAAACATTTGAATCTCACAGTGTCATTCCAGGACACCACAACTGTAGATTTTGTGGCAGGAAAAAAAATATCAATATTTCCCTAAAATTATATTGTGTTGAAGAGATTCAGACCAGTTTAAGTCCTGTAAAGCTGCATTCGGGAGGTTTTTATCAACTTAATTTCAGGCGACTCAGCTTGTGTGGTGTTTTTCTGTCTAAGGGCCACTTGAGGGCGACATCCTCCACATGTTTGTCTCGTGGTTTCCTCCCATCACATCATCTTAGCGGTCTTTGGACTGAAAAAATCCCCAAAAATCCATTCATTTTAACAACTCATTTAGGTCTTACATATATTATTTGTATCTCTCACGTCCCAAAGACAGTGCATTGAGTGAAGTAACATAATCTCAATCTGTCTCAATTCGTTTCAGTTTGCAGAATTTCCAGAATTTCAAAGGGAGGATGACTTATTGTTTTAGTGCCTACCCCAACTTGAAATAGACTCACAAACAAGTGATATTATCTATACATAAAATATTGAGTTTGTACATGTTTGCAGTTCTTAAACTTGCAGCGTAGTCGTACCCCTGCGTCCTGTGGCAGCCAGACATGCATCCTTTCAAAATCCCCCCAATTTCGCTGCCTACTGATAACTGTGTGGCATTGTCTCCCCTCGTTAGTGTGAATCAGAGGTCACACTATAGCTGGCAGGGCAGATGAGGACAATACGTGGAGAGCTAGTTTAAACTGTTGTGGAGGTGAAAGGCCTCAATGGTAAATGGTGGTGATCCTGGGTGTTCTCAGCAGCCCTCCGAGGAGAGACTTCGGGAAGAGGGGGAAAAGGGAATAGTTAATCTCTTTAGTCTGTAATGATATTAAAGAGGTAATGAAGTGTAAAGAGGCCTAAAGTGATTCTAGCCACCTTTTTATTAGATATTAAACATATTGCTGTCATTATGATTAAGGGTTGATAATATACTTTTCCGCTATACAGAGCACGTTACACAACAAACACAGTCTTTAGAGCATGTCTTTAAAAAGCAACAATAGTAAGCTACAACACAAAATTAGGCTTGATGCTGTAATATATTATTCTGGTAAAACAATGAAACCCGTGCCACCCTATGGGAAAAATTGCTCTATTGACTGAGTTGTGTTTCTCACAATATTTGCTGTAGAAATGACCCAGTCTGGACTCGTATAAGGTTATTTCTCTCACGTCTTCTTTGCTGGTTGACTGGTGTTTTGATGGCAATGAAACTAAGGTCTTCCACAGGAGACTGGGCAGATTTCATGGTGCCTCTGTGTAGCATTAACTTCCATGTGTCGAGTAATCAAATAAACGTGCGTGGGTGTTGGCAGGATAATGTCAGATCATCCCATTTCTTCTTATATCTAGCAGCAGGATTTTATTTGTGTAAATACGAAGAAAGGGAAATCCAGTTTATCTGTCTATTTAGCTTAATTTTGCATTTCATTTAAAATGAATGATAATACTACTAAAGCACATGTACCAGTCATTGCCTGAAGACCGTTTTCTGCCCTCAGATAAGATTAATTTAAGAAAATAAGCTGTCTTTTGATTACTCAAGTATAAAAACATGCTTTTCTGTTATAAAATCTTCATGGAGGGACTGGAAAAGGTTTCCAGATCCGTTAATTTATTGTAAAAGTAGCAATACCACACTGTGTAAAACGTCACAAGCAAGAGACGTACCTGCACTGAAGACATTAGTTAAGTGAAAGTATGTTGGCTTAATCTATTTAGAGAATCAAAAGTATTCATATTTCAGACAAAAGTGTTTTACCTCATCATCATTATTATTATTACTGTTCCATTCATGTATAAACTGATCTGGAGCTCAAGTAAAGTACAGAAAAACCTTTATGTCTATGTGTTTTTAAGTTTCGATATAAAAAAACTACATGATGAGTTTTTTTTGTGTGAACACTGTACATCCTTTTCATCCTCTTCTAACAGGAGCTTGTCAAACACACTCACGATGCCGCTGACAAGAGCAACTTGAAGATTGCTCTTGATGCCATGAAAGTAAGTGTGGTACTTAGGGTAAATGGTCCGTAATCATTGTGATTTCAGCTTACCAATGGAAGGCTGATTTAGTGGATAATTCCCAACAGCCACTCTCGACTATCAGCTTTTATTAGATCTCCCCAAAAAGAAGTCACAAGTCATCATGTTTTTCTGCTACAAATGGGTGTGGATTGATAAAACTCTATGTTTACATCACATTACTGAGTGCTAAGTGCACTTTTTTGGCTTTTTTTCTAGGCCTGAAGTGATTGATTGGCAGCTGATTTAAGAACTTAGCAACAAAAATGCAGACAACTTTCAACAACCTCGATCCATTCCTATTAATGTTTATCAATATTCATATTTACATGGTGTGCATTTACCCAACTATCCACAACTTGTAATTTTTACTCTTTGCCTGACTGTCCCCTGGCTCCAGCTTCATATTGAATGGCCAGATATGAGAGTGGTATCCATGGTCTCATCTAACTCGCAGCAAGAAAGCAAATGAGGCCCTGTGTCCATATAACGTTTTTCACTCACAGAAAAGTGCTGGCAGGCCACTGGTGAACACTCAGATAAAGGGCTTACGCAGTGACTTAAAAAGACCAATTACTGCACAATTACTAACAATTTGCTATTAGCTTAACAAGCGCACCGTGGTTATTTAAAACAGTAATGCTTTTCTAAAATTCACTTCAGTTATCATTCACTTTGCCTGGTTAACTGACTCCACCGCGGCCTCTCTGCTCTGCTGTCCGCTCTGTGTAAAGGCGCTGAGCCCTGCACACGGTCAAACATGCAGAGGAGAGGACAGAGAAACTAGCTGGACCATAAATCAGTAGAGAGGCGACTACATGCTGCTGCATACTCTGTCTCCTCAATGGGAACAACTGAAAGAAGATGCTTAGAAAAGAAAATGCTACATGGACACAGGGCCTTACAGGCCTTTAAATAATTGTGTTTCCCAAACTGTACAAACTATTCTTTTAAATGTACAGTTCAGAATATCAGCGTTTTCTTCTCCTAGGCTTTTCCGATAAATGCGGAGTGAATTTTTCTGCCGTATTTCACAACCTCCAGAAAGGACTAACCCTGCAAAATGTGTGTTTTTGTGTGTCTGTGTCCCCCAGGACCTGGCTCAGTATGTCAACGAGGTGAAGAGAGATAATGAGACTCTAAGGGAGATCGACCAGTACCAGAGGTCTATTGAAAACCTGGTAAACCAAGAATCTTTTTCCACAACTATCAGGCCCTGGTAATGTACACTTTACACGAGTGCAAAATATCAGGAAGACATATTGTTTCCTTTTTGTCGATGGTCATCTTTGCTTGTCAGCGGTCAGCTTTGCAAGTCAGGTTTCACCCAACAAGGTCGTTCCTCCATCCATCCGCCTTGGAATACTGAGAGGATATGGGAGGATACAGACACAGGATGCAGTTTAGACACACACATTGAATGTATAGTACAGTTTGCTTTTTCCTTTTCAGAGTTGTCTTAAAAGAAGGGATGCATTAAGTCAGGAAAAAAACATAACATGCCATGATATTACCTTATCAATCACATAAAGGTATATTATAAAGGATTTAGGGGCTCTACTGGAAGAAATGGTGTATTAATATTTGTAATTATATTTTCTTTAGCGTGTTTGTTTCTTTCTTATTACCATCTTACTCTTTGATAATAAAGGCAATTTACTACTACTACTAAAAAAATTCTGAATATATAAACAAAAAAGTGTTGATTTAGAAAATATAATCTTTATTTTTCATTTATTTATTTTATTTATTATTCTGAGAGGCCATGTGCACTATTAAACTTTTACCACTCTCTACCAGAGTTAGTTTATTGCTTATTTTCATCTGCAGTCCCTTCAGTGGCTCACAACTAAAACATATATAAACAAAAAGTACAAAGGAACCAGAAAAAACATAGGAAAAATATCAAAATGTCAGTTAGAAATGACAGATAAATGTTGTCAAAGTGTAATAATAATAATAATAATAATCAGCAGATTTATTAAATTGTTAGTTGCAGCTCTATACTACTCAAAGATTTTGTTCATGGCAATTGTCTCTCAGTAAAATCTTTGTTTTGAATATCAAATTGAGCAGATTTTTATTTCTGTGAGAAACACTTAAGTGGCTCAAGTTGGGGAAATCTGCTCTCAGCATGGATGTCACTAAACCTGGTCCCAGGGCCATACTGAGCATGCACCCAGAATACTATAAGTAAGGTGGAATATATGGAATACACCTCATACATAAGGCAAGAGATGCCATGACAAGTGTGGTAATAAGAAAGCAGAACAGGATGAGATAAGGCGATGAAGGAAGAAATCAGCTGATGGAACAGACAGAGGCATTATCAAAGTGTGCCAGGTTATAAAGACCTCCTGCTTGTCTTGTCTGAGCAAAGGTGGCTACTTTGATGAAAGCCATTAATGATAACCAGAATCAGCTGTTACTGATCAGCCGATGGTGCCAGAAGGGTGTTATGGGGCTGTGTAAGGCATTCTTGATCTGTTGTTATATTTAAAGAGAGATGTCCTCTGATAAATCTGAGGAACGGTGTTAAGAAAACATGTTTCTTAAAAACTGCATTTAATGCTCCTGAAGTACTCTTCTTTTGAACAAAGCACAGGAAGGTCTGGAGAATCCCAGTTTTGCATCAAAGAGTAGACAACAACATCGATTTTCAAAGGTTTAAATAGACACTGATTCTACTAAAGACACTGCTGACAGTGTGTCCTTATAGTGACACCATTTAACTATAGAATGGGTTTGTAATTGATGCATTGATTTCATATATTTCACCTCATGTTATTTCGTTTCTCAGAACCAGCCTCTAATCAGCTTTGGTCGACCAAAAGGTGACGGTGAAGTACGCATGGCCTCAAGTGTCGATAAGAGGAAACAAGACAGGTAGTTGTCCTCAGAGAGACATTATGACTGTAGACAGGAAACACACACAGAGTGTAGGTTTCGTTAATGGAAAGTAGCTTTTCACTACATTTACCATAAATGCTCACTTAGATCCCTTATCTTGCTCATCACCTATCTCCCTTCGCAACCGTCAAGTACTGGTGTGTTTAACACACAATAAAAACAGGATATAAATAAAGCTTCAAAGCAAAATAAAGTACATAAAGGTATCCATCATTAAGTCACCAATCTATATTCAAATATTGACCAGGTAAGGAGAATAATTGCTTAGACATACAAAAGCAACATTTATTGTCCAATAATAAAAAAAACCTTCAACAATCTCATCTGAAGACATAAAACTGACTTTTTGTTTATGTATATATAGCAGAAAAAAATAACATCCTGCTTCCTTAAATTACAGGCACATCTTTTTATTTGATGTGGCTGTCATTGTTTGCAAGAGGAGGGGAGACAACTATGAGATGAAGGACATACTTGACCTCAACTACTTCAAGATCACAAACAACCCCACCTCGGACAGAGAGGGCAAAAAGGTCAGTTGGCTGGAAAACACAATATACTTCTATGCATGTAAACAAACAGATGCTGCACTTGTATATTGGTATTTGTGCACTTTGCATCGGATATTGTTTGTCTCTCTGTATCCAGCTCACATTTTGATTAGTGCAGTTAGTTCGGTTCAGACCAATAAAGTAAACAACTGTATGGAAATGTTGCTATTCAACATCTGTTTGGCTGCAGATTTTACTGCATAATGAAATGGTGGACTTCTAATAAGAGGAATCTAGAATGATATTCTCTCCCGTCCTGGTATGGGGTCAGTGGTGTTTTCTCCTTTCTGAAAAATCCCAATTTAGAAACCTGCAAACCTGCTCTCGTTTATACAATATGCTATTTTTTGCCTCATGGGAACGTTTGCAGGCCGTACTATAGTGAAGGGGACTTGTTGATGTCTTGTTGATGTATGCCCACAGATGGTGTCTTCTCACCCCGGTGCTGATTGCTAATGTGAAACTGACAGCTTGCCAGAATGGGACGGTTCTGTGGTTTTTATCAAAGGGACTCCATTATCATCCCCATTTACTCTGTTCTGCAATCATGATGTGTTTGGGTGTTGTGAGGGACATGAATGGTGTTTAGCGTGTAGGGTCCTGAGTTTATGTGTGTGTTTGGCTTTAGTCAGCTAAGTCTTTAAAATCCTTTCTAAATTAACAGTCTTGTAATAGAATAAGCAGGAAATGACTAATGACACAGACCTTTACTTTTATCCTGTCCACCTTCCAACATTTGGCTGCACAAAAAAGACACAGACATATGTTCAAGAATTAATTTGTCTTGCGCACAGAAACACAGAAAAAGACAAATATTCACAGTCAAACAGATACTGTGTACCTACATCCACCTCCACACACACCCACAAACACACACACACACCACAGGACAGAGATGCTAATATCAGGTGATGAATGTGTGCAGTCCTCCAAGGCTGCTTATAGCTATATATCATTTTCTGCTAAATGAAACTTCAGAGTGTGAATGTGGTGCCACTGAGCACCCACACAGTCATCAATGATTTAACACTCAGCAGAGCTCTAAAACACTCAGGACTTTGCAGGGCTGGCCAATCACTGACAGGTAAACCCCACCACTTTTCCTGTTATTAGATATGACACAACAAGATGGAACAGATTAGGGTGGCAAAAGCCCAGAGGTTTGGGAATTGATTGAAAATGGTTCCCAAATATACACACGGGCCAGGCATTTAACCTGTAAGTGCTGCAATGGTAGTGGATATGTGGTGGCCAGCTGTGAATATGTTGTTGAAGGCAAAACAAGCAAGAAAAAGTTATACATACAGAATTTTCTAAAAGCCATGTAGCTTTTGGCAACTGTGGTTTAGAAGTTTTGGCAGCATTGCAAAATTTGGGATGTATTTGAAAAAGTAAGATCGAACGCCATCTTTGGTTCCTTCAAGGCAGATTAGTACACACTGCCTCACTGTCATCACGGCTTAAGTCGACTTTGGGAAAAACTCTGGTTAAACTCCAAGTGCTGCTGCTTGCCTGATGTTGACAAAAAACAGCAGCCAGCACACTCTGGTTGTTGTTTTAGCCTGGTGGCACCAAGACACATGGCCTTAAACCCAATGAGGATTGATGACAGCAATAAGGGTAGTACATCAGGGACAGAGGCGTCTGACGGAGTCATCGTTGTCTGTCAAACTGAAAAACGTGGATGACTAGCATCTTTAGTGTTAGCTCAGTATAAGTGTTGTGGGTAAGTGGATTTAATCAAGCTTCTTAATATTTTGAATTGTTTTGAGATTGCCATTAATCAGACTAGACAACTTAATTAATGTATCTTGGTCTGATAGGACATAATATTGGATAGTGATCAAGGACGGGGGTAGAGAGAGGAATTTCAAGAAGATCAACATTCAAACAAGACAAACAAAACCTGAAAAAATTATAAATTGTGCGGCTTTTTAAACAGCTTGACAGACTAGACAAAGTAAAACAATTTATTGTTTTTCATGAGACTCATTTTCTCTGTTGGATTATTGTGTTATCTTGTAGTGCTTTAGAACTGTAAGAGATGATGAAGTGCCACAACAGTACAATTTATTACATTCTGTGGTAATTAGCTACTTAGCTAAAACAGCTAAATGTCATTCAACATAATACTGGGAAATACTCTGATTCGATATAATATCAAGGGTTAAGTAAGATGATTTGAGTCACCCTGTCTGTACAGTGAATATAAAGCTAACACCAGCAGCTAGCTGGAGCTAGCTAAACTGGAAGCAGGGAAACAACAAGTCTGGCTGTGTCCAAAGCAACAAAATTCACCCACTAACACCTTTATAACTCACTAATTACCTCATTACATTGTTTTTGTTTTTTTTAATTTACCAAACCAGAGGGTAAAAACATCTGCTCGTTGCAGTTGCTTCCTGGAGTCTTGTTGCCATGGGGAGGTTGTCAGGCAACCAGTGTAATTTTCCACTACTCCTGTTCTTAATGCTAAGCTAATATAAGTGTGATATTGATTTCCTTATATGTTTCTGGCAAGAAAATGAATAAGTGCATATCCCAAAATCTAGAACTTAGAATTTAGCTCAGTCCTTAAACCTTAAACTTAAACCTACAAATACATCAAAACAACCTGACATGGGTATTGGACATCTATTAATGCAAAGATAAAGAAAAACATGCAATCTCCAGTTTTACTTGCTGTGAAGTATCAGCACTAACCACTGGGCTGCTGTGCCACCCACTGTTAAAAGTGCACATTCTGTGAGATAATCACTACAGTGTAAATTTTGCCGTGGTAGTTTCTACTCTACACACATAAATATGCAAAAGTACATTTGCATTCATGAGAAAATACATTCAGTTTGATTGCTGTCTTCTTCCTGACCTCCACAGTGGTGCTACGGGTTCTACGTGACTCACCAGCAGGGGCACACAGGCTTTGAACTCTTTTTTAAGACGAAAGAGCTGAAGAAGAAGTGGCTGGATCAGTTTGAAATGGCCATGTAAGTACACGGAGGCATGAACACCGCAGTCATGGCAGTTTGCAATCAATGCAGAAGACCAGTGTGTGTTTCATAGCAAAAAAAAAGAAAACAAAACCATGTACTTGTATGTGTGTGTGTGCCTGGTATTTGTGTGTCTTTGTTTGCATGCATGTTATTCCAAGGCCAAGAGAGGTGTTGACTCTTTCATGTGCACTGTTTGATCAGGCCTTTGCTGTAATCAAGCACACACCGCTGACAACAGTACGATAACACAACATCACCTACACTCGCACACACACGCACACACACACACACACACACACACACACACACACACACACGTACACAAACATAAACTGTTCCAAAGAGCTGCAAAACTACAAAGAAGTCACTGTGCCTCGTTGTTTCTTCAAATCAGTGCTTTATGGAGGTATGTCTTTTGTATTATTTTGTAACAGTGGGAGGTTTCTCTCAGGCAGATATCTTGTCTGCATCCTTTGTTATGATGATTTGGGAGAATACAGTGTTGTTTTGACATTACATTCTGATTGACTGAAAAAAAAAATGCTGTTGTGTTTGGGGTGGATATGTATGAAAACAACCCTGATATGCATGCCGACTACCTGCTATAGCCTTTCTGAATATAGTTTTAATTCTCAAAGTACACTGGATTGTACTTATATATATATATGTATATATGGACTGTACCAAAAACAATGCAGTGCGTGGGGAGGTACATTAAACAATGTGCATTTTAAGTGCCTCTAACTTGAACAGAAAGTAGTCACGTACATATGAGCTCATAAACCCAGATGACCACCAGGTCTCCTCAAAACCTCATGTGCAATTTCCCAGAATTTAGAAAAGAAATAGGCATTTTCCAACCCCATCTTAAAACTGTTTTTTTCCACAGGTGCAGGGTTTGTGTCTGAAAACAGCTATGTGTGCCTCTGTGCATTGGGTAATGACACCAGAAGGGGCCCATTCAGAAAGTGAAAATTGTACCTGTAAAGAGGATGTGGGCTCCTGATGAAGGACTCACTTATGGGAGCACTCAGTTTAAGTGGCTTCTGGATGGTGTGTTCAATTCAAAAAGGCGGTTATGTATCGGCGGTGTTTGTTCATGTTCCAGAAAGGCTGCTTATTTCTGCTATGCATGTTTCCCATCTCATATTTGAACACATGCGGCTCCAAATTGGATTTGTCTGGGTTGAATCAAGTCCTCTTCATTTACACGTACACATGCACTGGGTGTGAAATTGCTTTTGCTTCAGTCAGTTGAAGGAATTAATTGTTTTTTTTCTTTTCCAAAACAAAGTCGTTTTTCCAGTTGATAAAGAAATCATCAAGAGTGTTTTATACAATGAGTAAATTGGAAGAAAATTGTTCCCACTGCTGAACCACATATTATCACATGCTAACAGTGTGGCTCTATGGCAGTGTTTGTAACTCAGTCATTACACCACGTAGGCCTATAAATACCTCAACAAATATCAGCCATGAAATTCTGCATAGACATTCATTCCCTCCCCTGAGGGTCTTATGTATTAACTTTGTTGATTCCCTGGCGTTTCATCTAGTTACATCTTCTTGTCCAAACTTCTATCTTTGTGCAACCAATCCTTTAAATAATTAGCTTCCCATTAGCCTCAGCTGTACTTTGTGTTTAGTGAATGCTAGTAGGGTAATATGCCAAAGTAAGATTGTGGACATTGGTAAACGTTATGCCTTTATATATGCATTGTCACTGAGAGCATGTGAGCATATTGATATTAGCATGATACAAGTTCAAAGCGCCGCTGCACCTAAAGTTATTGACTTATGAACACATATTTTTTGTTTATGTTTCTTCTCTCAGATCTAATATTCGACCAGAGAACGCCAACCACAGCTCCCACCAGTTCAAGATGCACACCTTTGAAAGGATCACTTCCTGTAGTTTCTGTCACCTTTTGCTCAGGTAACATTCAGAATGAGCAAACTCTTCTGTTGTGGTTATTAATGTAGATCTGATGAAATCCCAGCAGAGTAAAAAGTGCTTTTACATGGGGCACAATCTCATGGCTGAGACAGGGTGAAGCTTTACTACACAAATTGTTCTTCAATGGCAAATCATCCTGTCTTATTGCACTAATAGTGTTTTTCTATTCTTATGAAAATACACTTTTAAATCTTTTTCATACTGAGGATAGGAAAGGAACACCATGACATTTCGCCTATCAGTCTTCAGTCAGTTTTCCTCAGGTACATGAAGGGAAATTAATTCATTTTTTAATTCAGCCTCTCACTCAACTTGAAATTGCTCATTAGAGCTGGTATAAATAGAAATAAACAAGGACTGAGGCTGTTGGCTGTCTCAGTTTTCAGCAGACGGCATCAGTTTTATGGTCTTGGAAAGCTGAAGGACATTTGTGGTGTCATTTTTCTTATCTTGAGACTGTGACAGAATCCTGAAAATTCAAAATGTCAAGGTATTTCTCTTAAGGAGGCTGTTATACATGAAATATATCCTGTGGTTTATTGTGTCCAGGGGCATCTTTAACCAGGGTTATCTCTGTCAAAAATGTGGGCTGGGGGCTCACAAGGAGTGTCTGGGTCGACTGGGAGTCTGTGGGAGAACAGGTGAGCTGGATGCCTCTCAAACTGATGGTTTCACTCTTTTTACTTTCTTTTTGAATATTGTAACAACCTTCTTGTCATTTGTGAAGCATCATTTCCATGATATTTGCTGCCCATATTTCTGTCCCCCAGAGAATATTTCCTAGTTTTTTGGTGACCTTTCCTCTAGCGCCACCATCAGACCAGAATTTCCACTTATACGTGCAAAATATCAAAATCTAAAAGGCAGATTGCCATGAAATTTACCAAGCACATTCATACTCCCTTGAGGAAAGCCTCTTACATTTTGGGAAATCCAGTTCCAGCACCACACACTTATGCCAAATTAGTTATCCTTATAAATAAGACATCAAACAGCTGGGATACTGCAAAACCTTTTGTAAATATTAATGGTTCCCTTAATTTGTCACAGTCTGGCTCAAACTTACGCTTACACAGACCTTTACACTGCCCTTAAAGAAAGTCTAAATTCTGTATTAGAAAAATAGCACAATTTCTACCCTTTTGTCAGACTTTAGTTTAAATGACAGCTAAATTATGCTACGTATATCAATATTTAGCAGTTGTTGCATCAGTTTCCCACATCAAGCAGTAGCTCTTTGTCCCCACTCTGGGGCTGTGGTTCAGGTACATTACCCACCCTTGAATACACAGACAGCTAAAGGCAGCTCAGGCCTTTGACAGGCCTTCTTAGCAGAAGCTCTGTGGTCTTTATGCATTCTGAGGCGTGATGAGGGCCAGCAGAGGTTGACAGTTGAGGTTGTATGTCAGGAAGCCACCACACACTGATATTGTATTCCTCTCACTGTGTCTGTCTCTCACCTGACTGCAGATTCAGCCAAGCCGAAGCCCAAGGTAAGACCCGGACTGTTTCTCTCCTTTGACTTAAAGCAATTAGCGAAGCTTAACATGGCAGATATGGCTGAGCGCACATACACTCACTTCACATCAATATATAGGTAAACACTTGACAGTATTGGTGAACAGTTTGCATGCGTAGAGTTATGAAGCTGATGGAGTTGTGGGTACTGTTGTATTTTCATGTATATTTGTGATCAATGTTGCACAACTTGGGGCCACAGCACTTGTTTGTCAGGGTGATTATGATATGACTATGTTCAGTGATAGTCACCTAACAAACTTTCATGTTTTAAAAGCTATTTGAGATTAATTAGTTATATTTAGATTTAAATAGTGCACTAAAAAGGTTAAGAGCAAATTCACAATAATAAAATCCATTTCAAGATTAATTTGTCTCCTGCTGCAACATTAACAATTGACATTTTATTGATTGCTTTAATTTGGAGGCATCTTTTTTTTTTTTTAAATTTAAAGGTGTGTAAGCTGTGTGCCACATACAGATTTGCTGAAGTCCAAGCCACAGAGCAGCAGGAGGAACTTTGATTGTCTGGACTCATGCTGTTGCTGCTATGTGGGTCGGACCTCATTCAGTTTTTTTGATGGATCTCAAATTAAATCAACCGTGGAAAGTTAATCATAATAAAACTAGAACACTTTAAATATCTATATGTTGTCGCTACGGTGGCACACTTCAGGCAAGAAACTCGATTCCTGTGGTTGCAATCTGTTAGTGTTCATCCAAAAATAGTGAACACTCTATGATAATCTGGTGGGTTGTGGATAAAATTAGGTTAAAAACAAGTTTTAATTAGGATTTTTTCCCCCCAAAAAACAAAATGCTTAGACCAGAACCTTTAAATCTCACACTCGATGGGTGTCTTTCGCTTTTAAACTGGTAAGACCACTTATCCAAAGAGTGTAACACTCACAGATCATTGTATTAAGAGCACGACTCATTCTTTTGGTCACTCAGGTCAGGTCGTTTTCTGGCTTTTTTCTGTGTCTTGCTTACTTTTTCTCTGTCCATTCACAGGAAAGCACACCACCACCGGACCCAGGTCAGTATGGCTTGACCGCATTCTCACTTTTCTGAACCTGCTGAGGGCTTTGCGTGGTACCTCTTAAGCTGCTTTCATCTCGGTTCTGTAACAAAACAGGAACACAGATAGGATGAAAAGGAGATGGTTAGTCAGAGGCCACAGCGAGATCTGGAGGAGACAGGTGGTGGTTGAAAGCTAACCCTCAGATGTTATCACCCCCCCCCATTTTGATCAAATATTACTCAACTCAACTCTTTTTTTTCCACTTGAAAACCCTGAAGATGTTTTCTAAGAAGTGTACTGACATGAATCTCTCCTGCTCACACAAAGGGTTCAAAGAAGGAAATGAGCAACAACAGTTGTCTCTTGACAAATATATTTGAGAAAGAATAACCAATGAATAATAGGATGCAGAAGAAATCCTTAACCAAAGCACAAAAAAAGGCCTTTTCTCACCACATGCCGTGATGCCTAAGCCCAAGACGGCATTGAGATGAATTGGAGTGGGTGGAATCATTATGAGGACGGCGGCAGGAGAAATGCTGGCAGAAAAGCACTTCCAGCAGTCTATATGCCTCAGCCTCAACCGCTGAGCTGTGCCTTTGTGATAAATCAATTTCCATAAGGGGCTTTATGAGAAAGACATCCGTGCTTATTGTTCTTATTAAAAACATGGATGTGAGATATTCCATTCATCTGAGGTCACCGTCAGCTAATAGTTTCCTCGGGCTGGTTTGCAGGGGAGCCGTGGCTGGAAGGGAGATGTGTCTGAGGGGGCTAGATGTGTGAGTCTGGGGAGAGTAAGTGGCTGTGTCTTTTAAGTTGGCAGGGGTGTTTAGTCTTAGCCTTAGCCGGATGCTCGTGGCTGTATTTGTCACGCCGGGGAAAGATTGGGAGCTGCACCATACAGGGATCGAAGAAATGAATTTCCTGTGAGAGCAAATTGCTGATTTTTAGGATGGTGCCATTCAGGTGGTTTAGACTAAAATCAAAAAGATTGTCAGGATGGGAACATTTAAGTGTTGGAGATCAGTTGTGCTGAAATCTTTTGGACAGTGACGGTAAGGGAATTTGCTTTGTGTACGTCATAACTGCAAGCTATTTAGATGATTACTGAAGCCGAAAACACACCTCTTGTGATATCTTCACATGCACATAACTTTGGTTGTATTTGCCCATGTTCTGATGTATCTGCCTCTGCATTTAAGACTGCGGGACACACGTCAGATGTTTTTATGTGTTGCAATTTTTTGTCACTTCCGCGGTGGGGAGGTTTCAGTGGATGTTTGGGTCACATGCTTCATGCAAAAAAACTTCTGGTTTTACACAACAAAGATAAACACACACAGTTAGTGACGCTGGCCCTGGTGAGAGGTACAACTCACTTGAAATGTGAAGTCAGTGGAGGCACTGCAACGCTGTTTCTAAGACGAAAAGCAAATGAAAATAACAGAAATTGTATTGGAATATATAGAAGACAGGGACTAAGAGTGACTGGTTGAGTCAAACATTAGTACCTCCACCTAGACTTTGGCTGGGTACAATTCATATGTGGTTGGTCAAATGTTTAAAGCGGCGGTGCAACTCTACCCATCTAGCAGACAGCTCAAAACATCTGAACTTAACATTTGAGTCATTGTCTGGGCAACACAGCACTCTTCCTTTTGTCATTTTCAAGAAGTAATTCATGGTTAGAGTAATTTTAAATCTATTATCGAGAAGTAATAACAAATTTATCAGGCTACACAGGGTATGACATCTCTTGCACTGCTGTATGGTCCCCTGCTGAATAGGGCTTTCTAATAAATGTCTAACTATCTCAGTATAAATGTATTTGTATTCCCTGTCTGCTAGGTTTACCCAGGATGGTTGTCATCAGAGACTACAGTGGCGTCCCCTGTCCTCAGTGCGGGCCCCCACTAAGCATTCATGCGGGGGATGTCATTGAACTGATGTTTGCCGACCTGCACAGCTCCTGGTGGCAGGTGCGTGTCACTCAGCTCATCTTTGTTTTATCTCAACATCTGTGACTCTATGAAAAAATAACATGCTACGGCTCACCGGATCGGCTTTTGTGCATGCAATGTCTTTGCAGTGTCATCGGTTTAAATCTGCGCTGCATGTCATCTCTCCTATCTTTCCTGCCGGTCGTCCAACTATCTGACAAAGGAAGAAGCTTTTAAAAAGCATATGAAGGGTGTGACATCAAGAATTAGTCATTATTGTTTATATATCATCGATGATATTGTGGTTGTTTGTCACATTCTGTGTCAGGTGAGCCATAAATATGACACTATGATGTGGTCAGCATCAATTAGAAATAACAAAGATCAGTATGAACTCCACAGAACCCCAGTTACACTACAAATGGGGTTATCTGTCTGTTCTTTCACTCCTCAGATTGAATCACAGCCTACATCAGATGATCTAACCAATTAGTGGCTTCGGTTGATTAATTGAGTGCCACATTGAGACAATAAAACAGCAGACACTTCAGCCTCTGGAGGATGTTTTAATGGTAGTGCACAACCTCATGTACAGGCACATTTAGCAACCATCTCACGAGGTCAGCCAACGGTTGACAGCGTTTGACCTTATCTATTTTTGAAAGGATGGCGATTTATCTGGGGTCTTCCGGCAGCCTCCCTAGCTGTTTCTCACACTGCTTTACGGTGGCATTAAAGCCTCATCCTCCTTCTGGTGCTGCTCCAATCAGACTGCAGTCTTTGCCAACGGCACAGCTGGGAGTTGGCCGTTAGCCTGATTTCCTATGCTCCATGTTTCTCTCTGTTGTGACAGAGCACAAGGTGGAGGGTGAGAGCACAAATGCCAGGAGACTTCTTGTAAGCCGATAGAACGCCTAGCAGAATGTCATACCGCAGACCTGATGGCACTGCATTATTTGCTACCATGGTAACCACGCATGCTGGGAGGGGATAATTAAATGAATTAAATGATAATACACATTGGTGTGTATTTCTGTCCTGTGCATAATGGCACTGTAATAAGGTTTCTTTTCTGTTCCTGTATGTTTGTTTGTATTTCGTGTTTTATCAGGCACATAAGAGGATACAGACTAACAGACACCAAAAAGTCCCATTCCTGCTATTGTGCTCTTGCTTTGTAGGGCAGTGAAGGAGCTTAGTTACACTGACATCACAGGCACAGAGCTATTGGAGAGCAGTGTTGAAAACAAGGAGCAGTGTGATATGTGATATAATTACTGTGTTAATTCATGAATGATGCAGAACGTCTTTTTGTTTTGGCCTGTGAGGGCACTTTGTAACTGAGATCTGCTTTGGGCTTTCAGAATGAGGAGCAGTAACCTGCTTCTCATTCAAACTATAAATAAAATGATCGAACAAACTTTTTACAATTTACCTGATCAATTTCAGATAAATTTAGAACCATATTTCACATAGCAGAACTTGGTTTAATGAAATCACATGTGATAAAAATTGTGTGGACGTGCTAAGTGGAGGTGTTAGCCCGGTGGTGTAACTTACTGCTTGCGGCTAAGCTCTTAATCAGCCGAATTGAAAAGTCTGTTTTTTTAGGAGTCACACAAAGTAAAATGTGATTCACCATGTGTTCTGTTAGATTTAGCAATATTTCAAACAATCCTCTCATTAGTTGATCAACTACGGTGTTTTGAACGGTGAACTACGGTGAATTGTCTTAGGGAGGAGGCGCGGGCACGATGCTCTCCAACATTTTGAATTTGTACTGCAGTTGCTGCCAGTTACGTGTTACACATGTTACATGATGCTTAAAGCAGACAATGCATCACACATGATCCAAATGTTGTCTGTTTATAGTCTGTATTCATGTGCTGCTTTTTCCCATTTCCGTGGCAGCCACCAACTGTCATGAGCTTTAATGTGTAGGATGCAGTAATAAAAGAAGATTAAGAGGACTACAATGTGACATAAACAATACAAGTTTCAAAAGTGTACAAAATAAGGCTTTGCAAATGTGTTTTCTGCAAGTTTGTTAAGTCTTACAGTCACACACAATGCGTTTTGGTTGGAAACACTGAATCTAAACAAAACCGTGTTTGTTTACAATGAAAACTCCACAGGGTACCTTTAATCTTCAGCGTCCCCAGTGGCGCCAGAGGATGGAATTACAGAACATTGAGAATTCATATCCCCTGTTACCCAGGAGGCAATTATCCCCCATCCCAGTGGCAGAACAATACAATCAATCACCATAATTTCATTTGATCCTTTGGCTGCTGCCTGTTTATGCCAACAGAGTAATAAGTTTAATCTTTATCATACGCTTATCGAAGGCATAACAAATAGAGAGGGGCCCTCAAAAAACCTTTGATGAAATGTTATTACACAGAATGAATCATAGAGATGGGTAAAGATTCGCTTTCCAATCTAGTTACTGCCAGGGCTTGCACGGTCCCAAAAAGCATTTCATACTCTAATAAAGAGGAGTGAGGAGGAAAGCATAAACAGGGCAGGAAGCTGAATGAAGAGCTCCACATGCCCTCAACACTCACTGTCTTCTGAGATTGACTCAATGGACTTCAAATTGACCTCGAACTCAGAACTGGAAACTCAAATTATCTTGAGCCTAATGTTGATATATCTGTATATTGTCTACAAGATGCTGTACATAATAGAGAATTAAGGCAATGAAATATACCGGTACTGAACATCTATGTAGTAACAAGTCTGTATTAAAATTAAGCTATTTGTTTAACTAATTTGGTTTATTTCGTTGGGGAAAAAAAAGCATGTCTACACTATGTTTATCGAAGGAATTAATGATTTTCATATAAAACTTGTGTTTGCTTGGGGCGGGTTAGCTAAAATGCAATTGTTAGTCTTTAGTGCAAGCCAGAGAGCTCACGCTGTTTGGGTATTCAAAGACCAGAATAAGATCCATTATTTAGTGTTAAACGAGGCTCTTGTTTTGATGCAGTACAAATCTAACTGCCGGCAGAGTTTGAACCATAATTAACTTGGGCTGCAAATTAGATGCACTGCTTGTTGTGTGCTAATTGCTGAGGATTTATTGAAGCAAGTGTGGGAGGGGAAGAGAGAAGGAAGGGAGAGAGAGAGAGAGGTGTATTTGCTCCCAGACATATATAATGCAATTAACAGCCAGTTGCCATTGCAGGGCAAAATTCTGGCGACAAGCAAGATTGGCTTCTTTCCAAGCGATGCTGTGAGGCCTTGTCCATGTGTAAGTGTGCATATTTTTCGTGATCAATAAGACACATTTAGTGTGATTACAATGCATTCAGTGGATAATGGCTACTATTGATGTCTAAGCAAAGGAATGCAGCGCTTTTCAATTGCACTTTTTCACTGTTGAAGACCGATTTTAGCCATTAGATGTGGCTTGAATATCACATTACTGCAAATGACCTCCACCCCTCTGTATCGACTCCATTAGGACACAAAATAACCACAATTCTTTTCCATGCCAGGTTCCAAAACCTGTCGATTATTCTGCCCAGCTCTGGTGAGTGATGAAAACAAATGACTGTAGATTGCTAACAATAACCACAAGTCATCCTTTGTCCATTTTATTGATTGCATTGACTGTTCTCATCCTCATGTTCAGAATGATTGATTGCAGTGTAAGTGCAGTAGTTGTTCATGGGTGGTTCAGGTTTGCAGGACCTATGGAGCGATACCAGGCTGAGCTGGAGCTCCTGGACCGTGGAAATGGCACCTATCTGGTTCGACACAGGACTAAAGAGTGCACTGAATATGCCATCAGTATAAAGTAAGTGACACAATGGCTTGTTAAATCTCCTGCGATTTTCAGTCACTACTGTTTACCAAGGAGGTGGAATTAGCCAAACACATGCAGTCGGCAGCAGTCTTGTGGGCAAAAACACCTTATAGTGAGAGGCGAGTGGCAAGATTCATTCAAGCTAACATAATGCCCACATGCAAATAACAGCTCTGTGCAACAATGGTGCAGTATCTGAAAACAAACAGCTCATCAAATGTTGAAGTGGATGGGCTGCAGCAGAAGGGGTTCATGCTGTGTGCAACTTGTGTGAGTGAAAAACAAGAAGTTATGGTGACTATATAATCATCAACAGCCACAACTGAAGAAAGGTTTGCCTGGTGTGATCAGCCACAGCTGATACTGAAATGCAAATGGTGGGCGATAGAATTTAGTTTAAAGGGTACCAAATTGAAAAAAAGCACATTTTACCCAGTCATCCATTAATGGTGCTGAACAGATTGATGCATATATTAAACACTAATGGATTATTGACTAATGGATTATTATTATTATTATCTTTCTTGTCAAATTTTGGGCTTACAAAATTCTCAGAGCAGGAATTATCTTATGACTTTCATATCTTTAAAAGCTAACAGTTGACATTGTTTAGGAAGTGGCATTAGGATTTTTAGAGGTTGATTATGTAGACACACTGGTTCCTCCCTTCAATATGGACTTTATACAATTATATCCAGTTACCATGTACCCTGGATAATTCCCAGACCTCGCTGCGAACACGTTTTATTAGATCTCTGACTTAGTGCAGGTGAAATAGTTCCTATGAAAACTGCTGACAGTGAGGTCTGTTTCTGTTTGAGGAAAGAGATGCTGCTATTGACCTTCTCCATTTTCATTGTTCAGTGCTCTGAGCACAAACACGGAATTCTGGCTCAATTATATTGAAGTACAGGTAAAAAACCCCCAAAACAAACATCGCTTAACTGGAGCAAGCAAAACCCAAACTTCCTGCATGACACTGGAAAATGAATAGGTTTCCTGTATTTATGTATATACTTTTCCTGTGTCAATGGCACTGGCTTCAATTGAAGCCTACGCCATACCTCAACATTGTTGCCTGAATGAAGCATGGTACAGGGGAGGATTTGGATGATTGTGTTTTACCATTTATCTATTGTCTGTCTCGTCTGCATAGACATATGTTCAAGGATAGCCTGATAGCTTTGCATCATACTATTTGCTGCTCTCTGGCTATCAGTCTTAGAAATGTATTTCAAAAGAAAGAGAGCAACACACTTGAACTGTAGATAAAACATCCATTCCTTTAGGCCTTAATAAATGGCTGCTTTATCTGCAAGTTGAGTGCTTCGGTATCCCTCTTTTGAAATACAACACTGTCCATTTCACCAGCGAATATCTTTCAGGCTACATCAAAGCTTGTTCAGGCCTTAAAAAAAAAAAAAGAAAGGACTATCGAGTCCTCCTGACCTGGCATGACGGCTCCAAGAGATTATAACGATTGAGGGTGCACTCTGAAATAGTGTTTGGATGTTAAGACTTTTTAGCCAGTGACACGCCATTCCAGCCCATTTGGTTTGGTGGACTCATACCGTCCCTTATTCATCTTTGATGTACAGGGCCAGTGTCTGAACGCTCCAATCCTAATTGCCTGTCTCACTGCTTAAGATCATTATCGGGATGGCCGTTTGAGATAATGGAGCTTTATACAGAGAGCTGCTACTAATCAACTGGAACTGTCTAATGTCAAACACTATGAGTTGTCAG
Source organism: Datnioides undecimradiatus (assembly GCA_008933995.1). Taxonomy (NCBI): domain Eukaryota; kingdom Metazoa; phylum Chordata; class Actinopteri; order Lobotiformes; family Datnioididae; genus Datnioides; species Datnioides undecimradiatus. The sequence goes on from WARS01000052.1 coordinate 4,925,247, forward strand.
TTTGTGTGCGTGTGTGCGTGTTAAATGTTTGCGCGTTTGTGTGTATGTGTACACCGCCATGGGAGCCTATAGGAGGAACTAAAGCCTCAGCCTTCACCAAACAGGGTCTGTCTGTCTCCATGTGTTATGCACCATATAACTCAACATACATCAATAATGTATTGCTCACCACATATTCATAATGTATCAGTGAATTTGCAACATGACCATATTATTTTCATCCGTTATACACTGCATTGGGAGATTTACAATGTGGATCTAGCTCCAGCGTAACTTGCACATCACCATATGGGAGACATGCAATATACAGTGCTGTGCTTGCAATGGGCTTGACAGGACATTCCCACTTGTGCCTGCAGTATGTATGTACGTCACAGCATGTATGTATTTTCAAGGTTGGCCCACATCACTGTTCAGTAAAGCACTTAGCTTGAGCTACGATTCTCACATGACATGATTATTTAATCACTTAATTATTTAATCTGGCCCAAAGAATATACTCTCAAGTACTCTGCAGTGTATTTCACAGTCACTTTTGATACATTATTCTATATTGGATTGAGTGAGCAAACTAAATGCCGTCCTCCAGGATACTGAAAAAAAAGTTTTGGTCTGAAATATTTAACGCAAATCCAGAGAATCAATAACAGTATTTATGTGAAATCTATTCCAAAAGACACATTTCTTAGTACAAAACTGAGCTCATGTGTTACAGTATACTGTCTTCTAGGTTCTTTTGCTGATTGGTGAGTAGAACCAGTTACAAAGTACAGCTTACCAAAAAAAAAATAAATAAATAAAATAAAAATAATGTATCAGCTTATGTACTTATATTAATAATGATGGGCTTTTTTTGTTTAGATCAGATTTGTGTTCAGTTGTGGTTTTAAATATATAGTGTTCACACTGAGAAAGATATGAAATAAAGCATACTGCCAGTGTGCATGCTGAATCTGTTTCAGTGTGACGAGAGATGGATGAACACTATCATCCCACAATGCTTTGCACAAATTCAGAACTTTCTCACTGCAGACATTTTGACATATCGTAACAGGAAAAGCACTGTTGTAATTAATAATATTAATAATGACACAGTGTGTACGCTGGCTTACTGACAAGGCATATTGACACACTTAAATGGAACAAAGTTTTCGTTAATGTCATTAATTACACCAGTGCTTTTCCTGGTATGAGTCAAACTGCTTGCCATGCCCCAAAAACATCACAGAGAGAGAACAGTTGTGCAATAAATCTTAAAACCATTGTGTTTTGTTGGTATTTGTTGGTATCGTTTCCTGTTTTTTTTCCTGTTTTCCCCTTTTTTTTGCCGTTTATGAGAACATAATACAATGCAAGTAGTAGTGTGGCAGTGAGTGAGTCTCACAGGGATGTAGTGAGTAGTTCTCCACACCTGAAGCTAATCAGTCAATCGCCTCCACGTCGAACAAGAGCTTATTTGTCCACTCACCTGAAACATTTGACAGAGAAACCAAAAAGGTTTTTTATGTGGTATTTAATTAATTAATTACCTTAAACTTTGTGTGCTTTTGTCCCTTTGTCACAAGTGTAAATAAACTGAAAGCATGTTGAGCTAAAAGTATCAAGTATTTAACAAGAAAAGCGTAAAAAGATCATTTTGTTTATTATTAGATTTCCCTCAGGGCGGGGGGGGGCTTTCAGTATTAGTGTCTTTATTCATGCTTGAACGATAAACAAGCCTCCAGTCACTAGGGGGCAGCAGTGCTTAAACTAATCAACAGGCTGCCTGTTCAACCCAGTAGAAGAAGTAAGAATAAGCCTAATAAGACCAGGAAATACGCGAAGCCCACATAGCCCTTGGGTTTGCCGTGAATGCGGTCGGAAATGAGGAAAGACCTGTGTGTGTTTTAAGCCTAAAAACTGGCAGCGGACAGCACGAAACCAAACAAATTAAGACGGCACCTGGAGACCTTACACCCCAGTCATGTCAATAAGCCCCCGGACGTCTTTCATCGAAAAGTCGATGAGTGTCACCAACAGGCCGGTCATTGTGTGAGCGCGGCATCAGTAAAGAGAAAAGCACTGTTAGCCTCGTACACAGCTGGCCACCACATCGCAAGGTGCAACAAAACCTCACACGATAGCAGAGGAGCTAATACTCCCGGCAGCATTGGACACAGTCACAATCATGCTAGGTGAGAAAAGTGCTAGGACACTGAATACTGTCCCTCTCCCCAATGACACGGTCGGGAGGCGTATATTTGACATTTCAGGGGAGTCTATAAAAATGCACATCCCAGTGAATCATTTGCACTTTTTTTTCTCCGTTTTGAGAATCACACAGACAAGTGTTACAAATTTAGTTAATAAACTGAACTTGGAAATTGTTTTAAGTTGTTGCAGATGTTAGCTCGGCTCATTTTGTTAGTCTGTTTTAATAATCAGGTGATTGTATGCGGAAACTTTTAAATCGGGCATCAGTGTAGACAAACCTAAAATGTTTTAATGCACTGTTGAATACGAATAGATCTTTTTTTCCTCCATCCAAATACGGTGGTTTTTCTATTATTATCTAATGCGAGTGAATTGGCTGTGATTTCCTCAGCATAGTAACCGACAGTCGGCTCAGACATGCCTTCGTGACGGTTCACCGTGGAGACCGGATTGATGTGGAAGCATGCATAGTTGATTAGCAGCCCGTGTCTCATTCATCCTCCGCAGGTTCAACGATAAAGTCAAGCACATTAAGATTCTCACCAAGGATGGCTGGTTTTACATCGCAGAGAGCCGCCTGTTCAAAACTGTGCTGGTAAGGGTTTTAACTTAGTATGGATTTTTCGTGCCCGGTGTACGGCCGCATTAATGAGTATCATTTTGACTTGACACTACTTTTGCAGCGCACTCTTGAGATAAACCCCTAAATGCACGTGGCAACTTTAGCATTGTGTTGTACAATGATAAAAATGTGTCTCCTCCTCATTTCTACATTTGCGTGCTTGTGCTTCATAAAGCCACAGAGGCATGTTGTAAGCAACGGCCCGTGGTATTGCAGTAGCTAATATTAACCACCAGTGCTTCACTTGAAATGGGAAAATGTAAACATACATTGTGGTTAGCCGCCATGTTCAGGAACACTTGTTGAGTGCTGGTTGCTGCTGTATTGTCAAGATCAAACAAGCAACTCCTCCCTAAGCAGCTGCAGGCCTTTGCTTGTATTTATATACAATCTTACAATCTAGACTCACCCTATTTTGTTTTACACAGGACTTGGTGGAGTACTATAAGCAGTACTCTCTGAAGGAGGGTTTCAGCAGTCTTGACACCACTCTGCAGGTCCCCTATAGGGAACTTTCCAATGGAAACATGCCCAGGGCCATTATCAAGGCTGGCAGTGGTGAGTCTGCTACACAAACATCCAGCTTCCCTCACTGAGACTATATTTCTGACAGGTGGAAATGCTACCAGTTCAGGTAAGATCTTGAAGTCGAAAAGTTGAAAGTAATTCTGGGCATTTGTTTTGACCTGTTTGGAGTACCGGAGGGGTTGGTTTTGCCACAGTGGTCCAGTTCAGATGAAATAAGTTGAGTTGGGACCTGCTTGTGAAGCCTCTTTATGTGACCAAAACAGTTAGTGGAAGCTTCTATTTCCCAGGTCATCAAATAAAAAATAACAGAACAGGCTCAGGGCAGGAACTGTGTGCTGAAATCGGTATCCCACTCGTTTTGTTTTATTATCATCGGCCTAATGCGCTGCACGGCCTCACCACCAAGAGCTGCAGAAAAATGTCCCAGCTTACATTGCAAAATCATGCTGACAGAGCATTTGCTTGGTTATTATATTAGACACTCAAGTTAAAACTGTGTCTTGATACCCCAGGCAGTCCTATCTTTGACGTGTGAAACATGCTAGAAATATTTAGTACAGCATAATGAGCTAACACGATTCCCTGTGGAACAGAGCGGGGTGGAAGACAGCGGCAGTTTTCCTTGAGAGACATGGCGCCTCAGTTTTTTCTGGGTTCATTCTATTTTGTCATTATTGTCATGATAATACATCCATATACATGTTTTCTAGATTTGCACTTACACAAGCCTTCATTCCTTTATGAAGTGGGATCTAGACCTTGGTCAGACTGAGTGTGGGTATGAAATATTCCCACCGGTGCAGACTAAGCAGCAAATAATGCTTCCTGCTCAATAATGTCAAACATTTAAAACAACTGTCAAAACATTTTTGATAAATTGCCTCTACAATAACTCATTTATTAAACCTATGATGCACTGTTTTCTCAGAGCTGTAAGAGGAAAATGTAAGTAAGAAAATGTTTTCATGACATTGTAGGTGTCATAATTTCTACTTCTTTTCTTTTTTATGAGAATATAAAAATGAAGTTGCTTGATTATATAGGAAGAGAGTCATGTTTTTGAACTAGTACTGACTGTCTGGGTGATTATTATGGGTTATTTGATCTATTTTATTCATGCTGTTTGGCAGACACCATCCGTCTGTGTCATCAGATGTTATATGGAAATACCGTTTGAGTAAAATGTGACAAATGTAACAAGGTCAGATTGAAACATGCACACAGTGTGTGTTATATTGTTAAAGTACTATTGCTGTGCATTCTCGTGCTTACGTTTCACAAGTCCAGAACTGCGTCATTAGTGGCCCTCAGAGACGGAAGCAGATGCTCGTTTACTTTGAGGAAGCATGTGAAGAAGAGAGGGGTCTTCTGGAAGAGGACCCCCTTGCAGAAGTAGGGGAAGAGAGGGAGAGAGAGAGAGAAGTGAGGAAGAAAGAGCAGGCAGAAGAAGAGAGGCGGAAAGTGTTGGAAACGCCAAAAGGGTTTGGGAAGAGTACACAGTAAAGTAAAGAGATAAAAAGAAAGTGGACATTGCAGTGGAGTTAGGTAAACTTTCATCTAACCAAGAGTTAAATTCATATATTTATTTGAATTTATTTTTAGCTATTTTGGCGTAGCATAAAGAGTGGAAACGGTGGGAACGCTAGCCTGGTCCTGCACCATGAACCATCTTCTGGCTTTAGCTTCACCTTGAGCTTTCAGACACACGAGCATATTTCTTAAAAACGTGAACTGTTCCTTTAAGATGCAGCCAAGCTCTAAGATTACATTGACATCCTGCTGAGATTCAATACAAGCAAGCCTACCTCCAGATGTGATCTAGCTTATCAAATTCTGTATTTGCATCTTGAATTAGTGTGTTTTTCTGTACCCAGAAAAAAAAAATTAGCAAAATACAGCTGGCAGGTGAATACCAGGTATAAATGGGGTAAAAGAGATGCACGGCACAAAAGGGATGGGATGAGGTAAGAGAGATAGAGGCAGAGCAAAAGACAAAAGAGGTAGTGAGAGAGACAGTGAGTGAAAGAAATAGAAAGGAGCCTCGGCAGCTCACCAGGCTTGGCAGAGAGGTCCCAGTTAGGGCCCAATGCCTCAGGCAAGCACCAGGAGCCTGCTACTCCAAACGTCACACTCCGCACGCTGCTCAGCTCTGAGATGGCTTCACAATTTTCCTGACAGGACATGACATTTCACTTGGGCTGGCAGCGGAGAAAACTGTGTGACAGCCGCCTGCTGACACGCTCCTGAGGGATACCCATGGTCCAACCGAGGGACTGTGCCCGTTTCCACAAAAACTGGGAAAAGTTTGCAAATATGATCTGATGTAAAAGAGCAGAAAGCAGCTGGAGGTAAACTGTCTTAACTTAAAGAGGGGTGTACGTGTAAACAACCACAGCCGCTGCAACAACAGCCGAGGCAAGCAGACGCACGCTGGAACAAAGTCAAAGTTAGCCCTTTGTGTCTGTTCGGATGTAAAATTCTGCTACATCCTTGTCCCTCTGCCTCCTTTGGCAGCGTCGGTCTCCCAGCGCATCAGGCTTCAAAGCAGCTCTGCAAGAGGTGTGTTTGTGCATCGCTGCCATTCACAGCGCTTCCTTCTGTGAGAGAGCCTTGACAGACCCGCCGTTGCCTCAGTGCATTCTGGGATAGATTATTATTGCCTTAAGTCGTCCACCCCCATAGACAGACTTAGTGTGGGCACCGCGTTCTCTGTCTGGTAAACAGCCTCTGTGGAAAGACAGATGTCATGCCAAAACAAAAAAAAACAAAACAAAAACCACGCACACAAAATGGTTTGAATCTCAAAACAGAATCCTCATAGCAAAGAAAACAGGATGCAAGTCTGAGTAAACAATCACAAGATGCAGAACTGCTGAGAAACCATCAAAACTCGGAAGTAATTTGTTTGGAAAAACCCCAGCCAGCATCTTTAATTAATTCTGACGGAATTATGTTCGTCTGTGAAAGTGAGGGCTGGGAAATAATTAAAAATATCCTATATTGTCTGTCAGGCAGATCATTTTGTAGTTAAGTATCAATATTGGAGGGATATACAATTCTTTTGTCTTAAAACACTGACGATAAGTGAATAATATTCAAAATCTCAAAAAGAGGATTTAGAGAAATATCAAACCAACTGAGAATATTAAAGGATATATGGGTTTACTATACTAAACTATGAGAACTTGGAGTATCAAACACTTTCCCTTGTACGGCACGTACAGTGGGTGCTTGTTTTCTCTGTATACAGTATATTTCCAGCAGGTATGTGTGTGGTTGTTTGTGTGCACTCTGGTCGGACAAACAGTCGACACATATTGACCCGCATTTACTTATCTCTGTGGGGGGGGGGGGGGGGGAGAAGGCATGAAACCATATTGTTACGATGACAGGAGGTGGTTTTCTGAGTGTGAGGGTCTGCTGGCTCAGATGGGATTTCATATGGGAGCTGAAGCCGTTGGCTCTGCGGTGTGAATTCCCAGCCGCTGCCTTGTCAGGGCACCGTGCTGTGCCCAGACGTATATTTACCCCCATGCTGCTGCTTTGGCTCACCTGGTTTGAAGCTCAAAAGGTTGTTATTGCTGATTGGTATGCAGTTTGACCTGGGGGAGTTTGGAGAAGCTACTCTACCGAGAAAATGTATGCAGACCAGTGTTCATTTTGATTTTTAATGATAATGAAATAATGAAATTTTCTCCATGACTGAAATGAAAAGCTCAACTTAGATATTAGACGATATTTTTCAAATATCGTAGCGAGTTACTGACAGCAACATGAAGTCACTGTTACTGTGCAGAATTAAGACAGTTAGATGTTGCTTTGCAGATTTCAGGATTTGATGCTGACACTTTAATTCCAAGTTCCCATACCTGTATTAGCCTAATTGAATTTACTTGAATAGACAGCACAATTCAGCTAAAAGTTGAATAAGATATCATGAATTTTCATTGACTGAAACTAAAATAAAACATTTTGAGTCTCGTGAAGGGATGACCAAATGACTAAAAATGACTCAATTATTAATATTTGACTGAGATAAAGCCTGAAAACAGCTGCCAAAATTAACACCGATCCAGACAGTTCAACACCTATTCTTTAGATGTGATTCTTGCCTACCTCATTGAAAAAAACAACAATATGCTGCTACAACAGCCTCAACTCCTCCGGCAAAGCTCTCCACAAGATTTCGAAACCTGGCCGCAGGGATTTGCTCCCATTCAGCCACAAGGGCATCGGTGAGGTCGGCCACTGCTGTTGGGTGATAAGCAGGTTCAGACCGAAAACAGTCACTTGTTAACACAACACAAAGTGGCTGTGTCGGTCAGGGCATGTTGCTCCAGTTACCAGTGAGATGACTTAAAAATACAATCCAGGAAGTCCAGTTTGAGTGACAGATCAATAAGTCTGAAGGCTTATTAAAAGCTGAGACGCGTCACAACTCCAGAACTCTGGAAAACATTTTCTTGTGGCACTGTCACCCTGCGACAGAAAAAGGGCCCCCTCCGAACTGCTGCCAAAAACTTGGTGAAACACTGTTGTTTCAAATGTCATTATATTTAGTAAAATATCAAGTTGCATTAAGATTGACTTTAATTTGTCGGGGCCACAGGCTAATTACTGACAAACTGCCCCAGGCTAAACTGCGCGAACGTCGGTGTCTGTATACATTTGTTGCATACGTATGTTAAACGTATACGTATGTTTGTTAATTGCTTCTTGTTAGCCTTGCATAAGATCATGTGCCAGCTGAAATGCTTAATCGTGTGATGCTTCCGCTGTTTTGCCCTGCACTCTCACTCTTATCTCCCACCTGTCCTTGCTTTTCGCTTGTTCTTTGACTTTGCCAACTTTTCCTCTCTCTCTCTCTCTCTGTCTCTGTCTGTCTCCTTTACCATCTCTCACACTCTCTTTCTGTCAAACTTGTGTTTACTTTGCTTATGTTCTCTCTTTGCTCCCACTACGGCCCGAACCCCCCATCACTCGCCCCGTTTCTCTGTAGTTCCTCCTGGCGGCTGCAGCTTTGTTCCTCCCTCCTCCTCGCCTTTCTGGTCAGGTACAGGTACAGCTTTTCTACTCTCTTTGTCTTTCCCTTGCTATATGCCCACATTTCCATGTTTCCAAAGGCGACCTGTCTTGCTTGCCGTCTCTCTTAAATAATGTAGTCCAATAATGCTGCTTTTTACGTCATATCGCACAGAAGTTGCCATGTGGGAAAAGATATACCCGTCAGCCCTTTGTGATTTCAGATCGGAAATATTGTGAATTTCTGACAGGTCCCTAACTCTGTGAAAATAACTGCAAAATTGTCACTAAATGAGTGGTGGAGAGCTCTAATGTCACCGTTTAGCTTTGGCATTTACATTAGACTAATATTGAAAAATGACATTATCAGTTCAGATAATTAAGAGGGGACATACTCATACTTTATTTGTGTGGTCTCGGTTGTTAAAGAACCACAGCAAATATGCGAGACTGTAAAATTGGTTAATGTAGGTTTAATACAAGTGTTTTAGTTATGTCTGCAAGGCTTAAAATGGCAGTAACAATCTTGGAATGATGAATAAATGCTCCCGAGTCAGAACACCAGGAGACTTTTCCATTTCTCTCATCTCATTCTGCAGCCATAAATGCAGGATACAAGTCTGTGTCTGTCTTTGTGTGCACTTGTATCCATGATGATATATATGCATGCATGTATGTGTGGGCTCAAGCATCAGTGTTGGCATGATAGGCCTGTGTGTGCATGAGGGAGTGGATGTATTCCTTTCATCCAGCATATCTTCCCAGTTGTGTCAACTGTATTTGCATAGATAAGGTAAACAAACCCATGCACACCTGTGTTCACATGCGATATGAGCCCTGACCTGCATGTGTAGGACTAACCTTGTATAACCTGAAGTGCTCATGCAATACGCGGAGCTTTGTTCAACATTAACTTTTAATAAGATCAGCACATGACTTTGATAACCCATGACCTGTCATCTTGACTGTGTGTTTGGCACCTCCAAGCTGGGCAGCTGCATATATTTCTGCTCTGTTACTAGTTAACATGATCTATTCCCTCATCTGTGTCTCTCGCCTTAAAGATAAGGCACCTTAAGGATTCTTACAGCTGTAGTCATTTTGTTCTGGATAACACGTGTGAAAATTGCATTTCATTCCATTTTAAACCTTGTAGAAACTACAAAAGCTCAAAGAAATCCAATCGTAATATACCATGCATCAAAAGTAGACTGAGTAGTTGAACCAAGTTCAACCTCTCATTGCCCTTGCAGACCCGTCCTTTGTACTGACAAGATTCTTACTGCATTGACTGGCCTGGAGTGGACCTTGAGTGAACATTTTATTTTTTTTTTTGGTCAACATTCTATTTAGTTAAAGTTAAAAAATTAAAAAAATAAGATAATTTCAGGTTAAAGTAAAACATTCGTCACAAACATCCTTGTACTTCCAAGTGCTCCCACGACAGCAAACGTAAGAGTTGAGAAGATAACTTTCAGAAAGCCCAAGATTTCCAAGTGCAGAGAGGAAAGTGGCTTCAAGAGGCTGTAATGGGTAAAAAAAATCCCCAAATGCTGAATGGTATATTAGATTGTGATGTTCTTCTCATTCTCAAGACTGAAACTGAGAATAGTTAGGGTGCACTAGCTAGAAGGAACATCTGTAAACCATACTAGATAGATAGATAGATAGATAGATAGATAGAGCTGCGGCAACAGGCGTCCACCTCAAGCGTCGCCGACCACTACTGATTCAGATTAAATAGCTGTATGGAGTGTGAGATAGTTGTTGGAGAACCTGACAACCACACCTGAAGTTGCTTAAGTTGTGACATTTAGTGGAGATGGCTGTCAATAATAATCAAAGGATCAATTTGTCTCAGTGTTTTCTCCCAGGGTCGTGGGCATTGCGGTGGCACGCTATGACTTCAGCTCCAGAGACACACGAGAGCTGTCCCTGCTGCAGGGGGACATTATCAAGATCTACACCAAGATGTCCAATGGTTGGTGGAAGGGAGAGGTCGACGGCAGGGTAGGTCTCCTGTTTACTTTGTCTTTACCTTGACACTTGTGGGCTCTTTTCATATTCAGTGGCAGATATTGTAGACGTAGCCATACAGTATTTTTATGCATCCAGCTGATTGATGAGACACTTCCCTTATGAATATCCTACATTAAAATGATTGTATTATGCCTTCATTTCCAGTTAATATGAGTAATTCTCAGGGTTTTTATGTGTCTGAACAGAAGAGTATGGGGTATAAGAGTATGCTATATCATTTAAATAGTCTACATATTTTTTAGTGTTTTGACAAATTAAAGCTCAAGTTTTAACCAAATCAGTGTTTGATATTTGGGTGCCTGGGTGGTGCAGGGGAAACAGACGTTTACTACGATTTGAGGACAATCCATCATTCAGAACATGGACAAAAACATAAGCGGTGGATAAAAAACATGTATCCCTTCAAATATGTGTGCCTCCTGACTAATATGCTGTTTCTCTGCCTCTCAGGTGGGCTGGTTTCCCTCCACCTATGTGGAAGAAGAGGACTGACTTTGCTGAATGAATGACGTCTATTCAGCGTCCATTCAAAGCTGATCACCTCCAGTGTGGGTCATGCTGCTCAGCCACTCTCTGTGCCCCACAAGTCGGATCTCTTTGATAAAACCCAGAGATTTGGACTGGAGAGGGAGCGGCGGCGCCCTGAAACACCTTCTGCTGCCCTCTGACGGACTCACACACAGAGTAGATGTCAAATCACAGATTCCATGAGCGTCACGCCATATCTCGCCTCTCCGCGGCCCTGTCTGCCCCCACGGCCCACTGGGAAGTGCATGTGCTGTGCTCTGATAACCCACCCCCCATACTCCCCTACTGCTCACCTTGTCTTATTATTGATGACTCCATTGGCGGGTGTGAGACTTGCCTTCACTGTCATCATGTTTCAATACTGGGATGGCTCAGTCACCCAACTGGAACACAGATCCTGCTGACAGTGCACCGCCCAGGTACGCCACCAAATTGAAATGCAGGAGCTGAGGAGCTTCAGCTGTTGTTGGATCACTGTACCCCTCTTGGCTGTTGAGACGTTCAACGTTCAACATTTAACTTTCTGCCAGAGTCAGATTTTGTTTTTCTAATCTTTAATCACTCGACTGCCACAAACAATTTAATATTTAACTGCTGTCTGGTGTGACTGCTAAGTGGTTTGGTGCTGTTTTAAAAAAGGATCTCAATGCCACAGTGTATTGGTCTGATCTTTCATTCACATGCGATGTGTTTGCAATCGATGATGACAATAAGTCTTGCACAGCGAGAAGTGGTTTGACCATTTTACTGTTAGAAACCATGCAAACTAGTTGATAATTTGAGAACGGTATCGAAGTACGTGGCTGATAAAGCTACATCTCCGAGCTTTCGGTTCCTATTGTTTTTTCATTTCTTTAAAACCATTGTTTATTTGAATCATAGCAAAGCTTTAGAGGAATTTACAGAGCAAGGTGGATTTTGTTATGTATGTCAGTAGGGTGAAAGGATAAGAACTTGTTTTCAGGAGGTGTATGTTTGTATTTTCATGTTTAATAAGGAAAACAGTCAGAGTGTTAGAATATTTCCTTTCTTGACATTTTGTGAGTTTATTTTTTTATATCTATTGGTCAACATCCTGCAGCTAAAACTGGGAAGATAGGTGTGCCAAGAACAGGCTTGGGCTGTTCAGCTGAAGGTGGTTGGGTATAAATTTTAAACCTGTTGCCAAGCCCTAGATTGTATTAACCAAAATATTGATTTAAGCCAAACCTGACATAGTACACACATTCATTTTTTATTATGTTAATGGCGCTAGAGGAAAAAATATAATGCCCAGATCTTGTGTATTGCTTCAGACGAGTGAGGTCATCAAGGAGAAAAAGTATGCACAAAAAGAATTACATGGTCAAACAAGTCTGAAAAGTGCACGTGTCGTAGGTCTGTACTTCATTGAGAACTGCTTCATCTTTTGATCATTCACTGAGGAAACCAAGAGAGCCCTTTTACATGCCACAGATTTTGTGTTTACCTCAACTCTTTCTGGTTTCAGAATGAATGATTCAAGGGTGATGTAACAGCTGTTCACTGTAGAGCAAGGTAGCACAAGGGCGTTAAGTGATGCTGTTTTCCTTCAAACGTTAACATTCCGCTAACCACATCAATATTTAATAAAAGAAAACCCTTTGAATTGTATTTCTGAAATTTGGTAGGCTATTTTTCCCTCTTCAGACAAATATTACATTGCAGGAACAAAGCCTTTGCAGTTGCATCACTAATCACAGTCGTGTCTGACACGGTTGTTGGAGGTACGGTGAAGAGCTGCCAGTACCCAAATAATGGCTAAACAAACAGAACAGAAAAGGGAGACACCTGAAAAACAGTCATGGTGTGGGAACATGTAAGATCAGCGGAGGTCTGTGTTTTCTGTCTAAATGTGCATTACTGCGCTAGTTTCACCAAGTTAGCAACAATCGAGCTGCTGTGTGCAACATGAGATCACGTCTGTGGTTGTTTTGTCACATTTCACTAATTAAAACAAACACAATACCTGCGACCAGCGCACAAAAGCCCTATAGGAGCCACACATTAATCTGCCACATGCAGGTGATGCTGTTTTCACTTCTAAACAGCGTCACAGTCATTTGTGAGACGTGCCACAGCCGCTGTGTGCAGCTTGTGTATATGAAACAGGCCCATTGTCTTCAGCTCCTTCTCGCTGATCCTTTCCATAATACCAGCCATAGCCTGAAGAGCAGCTAATCTAAAGTTAATGAGTTTGGTTAAAGAAGCTGAAATCTGATCACATCCCAGATATTTAGTTGTTTTCTATATTGGTCTGGTGGTATGGTGTTACTATTGCATTCAGCACTGCTCACATTTTAGCTAGTGCAGGAAACAACAAGAGCGAGTGCACCGTGTACTGTCCTGACAGGACATGTAATGGATCAGATAGACAGCAATCCTCCGCATCTCCTTTGTTGGACATTTGAATTTGAAGGAATCGTTACAGTTCAGTTAATTGTTGCTAACAAGCCCAAAACATAAACGTGATGATTACAGCTTTATACAAATGTTTGGAATAATCCTCTCTTCTAATAATTTCTTTATCAATGGGCATGGGCACCAAATGGTTAAACTGGTCCCTCTGTCACTGCCTGCAGTAATTCTGTTTGATTATGTTTTTTAATTGATAGCATGATTGTTGGAATTCAGCTTTTGAGTTTAAGACATCACAGTGTTTCTGTTAGTGCTGAATAACTATGTTTGCTGTGCGTCTTCTGATAATCAATCAAAAGTTGCTGCTCATAGCCACAATAATGCGTTTCAAACAACAGATTCAATTGGTGCCGCAAGTACATCGGTGTGATTAAGCCCTTTGCACTGTTAGTATGCAGCTAGTTATTATCAAACTGTGTCTTTAATAGTAATATTTGTACTGGTTTACGGCATATTTCCCCGCAGTGTTCTGATGCTGTCAACATATTTATGTATTTACTGTGCTGTTTGACACCTGTTTGTCTGTTTTTGGACTCTTTCTATTGTTTTATACACTCATATTAATTTATTACCTTTTATATCATATGGATTTTGAAATACATAATTTAAGAGAAATATACTGTCAAATGTGAGAATGCATTTGTACACCACGGCCTCACAATATCAGTATTCTTGTAATGTAAACACTCCCTCAGGCTTACTTTCCCCCCACTGCTCTGCAGCCTCTCTAATGACCAAGCGCAGCAGAGGGAGGCCTCTGCTGTGCTAACAGTAACCCTCCCGTCACAAAGAGGCAGAAAGAATGGCTCCCCTAATACTCTTCCTCTCCTTAATCTGCCTGTTCCTGTCTTAGGCGAAGAGATGAAAGGCGACGACAGAGAAGTTGGACGGAAGCCAGAGAGAGAGGGATGGGTGTACAAGGTTGCATGGAGTAGATAAAGTACACGGGGAAAGAGGATGGTGATGGAGTGTGTGGGTATGTGTGTGCATCTGGGAGAGAGAGACAGAGACAAAAGGCAGACAGAGAGAGAGAGAGAAGGAAGCCATGCATCATCTTCATCTGTCTGAATGATCTCCTTAACCCCCGGTCTTTGCCAGTCAGCCCCTCTGGATCTCTATATGGGGTTAAACAGGGATTTAGCCAAAGCTGAAGCTGCCCTCAAATACGGTGAGCTCTCAGTTCCTCTCAAAAGGGCTCGACTCTCGGAAAGACTTTATCTGTAAGATTTATATTCAACTGCTGACTTGTGACCATCAACCCTCCTTACAAAATCATAAAACTACAACTACAGAGTTTTTCTGTATTCAGACAAGACATAAAAAGCTGCCTTGCAGGAGAAAAGAGGAATGTAGAAGAAAGACATCCAGTCCTGTGACAGAACCCATTGAAGCTGCTGAAGCTGACATTTACTATTTAATGGCCGTAGTGACATTAGGCCATAAAATCAGGATTTGGCATGATGAAAGGCGTCTCAATCGAGCTAAGATATTAAAAATTCCTATTATATTATATTACGCAGTGTTTAATTTCTATTATTAACATGTTATCGCAATAAACTAAGACGGTGAGTGTGGTAGCTATTACCTGCTAATTATCAGCACAAAAACATGCTGAGTTTATTATTTCAAAGCACTGATGAGCCAAAGTGCAGCCCCCAAGAGACCGCAATGTGGTTGAGGATGCTTATCCTTTGTAATTATTAATAGAAATACAATTAAACAAGACTGCCCAGGAATTGAGATGAGTTTATTCAGAGAAAGTGGGAATAAGGAAAGGAAGGTAAGGACAAGACCACCCTCCTCCCTCCTCGCCTGAATGGTGAGTCTCTGTGAGGACTCTATCAGTGCAACCCAGCAATTAAGATCTCTCAGATCAAAGCAGCCTAAATGAGCTAATCCTCAGAGAACCGCTGCTCTCGCCTCCTCTGTCTATCTCCCTCTTTCCCTTTCTATCTCTCCCTCACCCTAGTTACTTCCTCTTGACTCATGGCTCCATGTGCTGACTGTGCTTTGATTCTTGACAGCGGTGGGTCTCTTAAATGTAAAATGGTGAATAAATGTGCATTAATGGGTAACACTTTCATATCCTTAATGCCAATTTGCACGGGCTGGGGAGCATGTTTTCAAAGGTCTTAAGACATAAGTGATCATGAATCTGTAGCCACTCTATCTGATGCCCACATGCGGCGCGGCCGAGTGCAGAACCCTAACGCAAACGTATGCAGACCAAATCAGCACAAAGACATTTTCTACAACGTTTGATAACAAGCAATATTAATACATCTAGGCCCACATTAAAACTTATGGTGCGACAAGCCCCTTCTGAGTGTGGCGAGCTGGAACCGGCACTGGCGTGCAACGCGAATGACAGCTTTGAGGTCAATAGTTGTTCAAAGGAGCGTGACGCCGCTAGCTGCTTAGCGGGTCGGTCATTATCATAGAAAAAGCAGAGCATCTGCCTGTGACTCCTGCGGACAGGTTTAACGAGGTGGCGCTGCTCGTCATGGGGGCCGCTTTGGCAGGGCCTGGCTGTATCTCAAACCCTCCTGCTCCTTCTCTCTCTCCCCTCTGTCTCCCTCTTTTTCTCCAATCCCTTCCTACGGGTCTGCCAAACAGGGGTGTTTGTGTATACTGCTGCCTCTTTCCATCAGGGAACTATTGTTTCACGGCGGGCTTTTGTGATGAAAGCTTCTGTCTCCCCTCCTTTATTTCTCCCCACTGTAACTTGGATCTCGTTTGGGTCTTTGTTTTTGTGTGCCCGTTGTCTGCCACTAAACTACCTTTCCTTGTGTCACTGTCAGTCTGTTTCTCTGACTATCTTTCTGTGTGTCTGTTTCTTCTCTAACTGCTTCTTTGTAGCAGCTCTTTGTTTTGGGATTTTCTGCCACCGCCGCCACCTGTGCCTCTCTTTCCTCCAATACATGAGACAACAGTCCTCGGTTTTACCAGTGCCACAGTCAACACCGGTTTGTAACATACGGAACAAATACTTCTTGTTAAATTAACAGACTTGTTAAAATAATGTCAGATGTGTTACAGGCGACAGATTAATAGCAATAACAGCATTTGTGCACACACAGCACAGATAGTTTAACATAAGTTTCCAAAAACGAGGTTTGCTTGCCAAATTACAAGACTACAACATATCACGTAACCCGAGTTACCTGACAGTGAGCATTGGAGATTATCCTGGTAAATGTGATGTTGTTTCTGGGTTTAAGGTAACACACTATCAAGAACACTGATGCATCCTATGTAATCATTAACACACCCATTCGTAAAATATACACATGCCTTTGAGCGCACGGGCTCATAGCTGTACAACCTGTGAATTCCCTTTTATCGTCTGGATCTCAGGCACCGAGTGCGTTAACATTTTGCTGCATTACAATTCAAAGAGCAAATTGCTAAACTCAAACGCAGTATCATTCCTGGTACTCGGGGTATGGTCCTGTCAGGCAAACCATCTGGCGTTATCTCTAAGAATAGTAACGCAAAAATACAATATGTAGAAATTGGTCTAGATGTGCCTGTTAGGACTCAATCTGTATAGAAATTGCTATCAGTCTTTGTGTGCTTTGGAACAAGTGATAATCATTTACTTGTTCTACAGGTACGTTATATTTTCAATTTCCTTGTCAGAGGTGTTTATATGAAACCCAGGGACCAACACAAAACCCTACATTCCTCCCAGCACGTGGAAAAATGAGGATAAACCGTTTTCTTCGAAGCTCTGGGATCTCTGGAACAGACTGTGAATGGTATCTTTTATTTATGGATGGATTCGGTGTGATACATAAATAATTTCTTCAACAGGGTGTCGGGGGCTTGTGGTGCCAATCCCAGCCGGGGCTGATTTGCAATTTAGGTGTGGCACCGAGGGCCAGAAGTGCTGGATTTGGCATTGAGAAAAAAATAGACAAGAGCTGTGATCGTGTGTGACACTGAATAGGATTACCATCTGTAGCTGAAGAGCCGATTGCTGCCCTAGATTGTATTGAAATGATGGGACATCAGATTGGTTTGTGGTCGTGACAAGAAAGCAGATGTTTTTGTTTTTTTTCATAGCTTTTGCTCAGTAGCAGAATCTAAACAGTCCCGAGCCTCTGCTGCGTTTCTGCAAATGATTTTAAATCCATTTATTTTCTAAATAATTGTATTCAACATTGACTCCATCACATCCCACACAAGGTTTATCGTATAAGTCCTCAGTGATGCAACAATAGTTTCAAAGGAAATAGATGACCTGTGTAGTATGGTATCACATCTTTCTTGAACTAATGGATGGGCACAAAGTGGAAACGGTGCTTCCTGTTTAGTCAGTTCCAAGGAATCTGAAAGAGCAGTAGGATGAAAGGTATTTCCATTATGTTCCAGCTGAGGCAGCTTAACTTCCTCTTTGTTCCGTCTATTGATTCTAGTGTACTCTGGCTCTGTGCGCCAAGCCAGCAAACCACCCACCAGCTGTCCTTGTGATGTCAGGGATGTGAATAGGAGTTTGATAAAGCCACAGATGGCATGCTGCTCCCACCCCTCCATAAGTGCCATTCCTGATGTGTCGCCACATAAATGGAGTCGATACAATTTCTACCGCTGGAGCTGAAAAATTGATTAGGATGGAGAGGGCGGAAGGTCCTATGGATGTTAGTGAATTCGTGGCTGCATGTACATGCTTGTGTTGTGTATATAAAAGCACATCAGGTGCACCTTTGCATGGGTGTGTGCTGCCTCGTGTGATTTTTCAACTTCTTTTCACTGTCTCAAAGACCGTTTACCTAATACTTAACCATTAAGACCTAGATGACTTTTCTCTGCCAAATCATTTTCTGTTTTTGTACATTTGAAGGTAATTTATTTCTTAACTGAAAACTGGTGCCGCTACAACATGGCAGATGTGATGAAATGTAACAGATGGATCAGATTGGAGACATAACCAATTAAAAGAGGGACACTTGCTATGTCCCACTATAAGTAAAACACACACTTTGTATTGTGATATCAAATTTCTTTCTTTACTGTAAATGTCAACAAATATCCAACACACAATTAGCAATGGTGTGTTTCTTACCAGAAACCTCCAGGTGATCCCTCTTCATCCAGCTGCCTCACTGTTTCGTTTTTTTGTAGTTAAATGAGGAGTCATCACTTAACCTTCATGAATCAGCTGTTCACACAACACAACACACGTAATGCATAGACATGCGTTACGAGTGTTGCGTTATTTATTTTGTTGTGCCACTTTATGGTGTGACCAGGCCGTATGCTGGCCAGACTGCTAAGAAAATAGAAATACAAAAATAAAAATACAAAAACTTCAGTCAAACAACTCAAAATCTGCGCCCTCGTTCCCCAACTGTCTCAAACACTATGCACTAATTATCTTTAACAAGGTGCTCATAATTATTTTCCAATTCTAAGTGTAACTTTTCTTCCAATGGTGGATATCTCTTGCAACAAATCTTTCTGAACAAACAAACAACAAACAAACTGACAAGCATATAAATAAATAAAGTAACTTCCATTGTCAGGCAGCAGGCAGCTTTCGGTCTATGAGAATAGAGCTGCGGCTCAAAGCAGGAGAAGGTCTTTGTGGAAGCTCTCCACAAGGATCCACACTTGTACTTTCATGTCTTTTGTTACATTGATGGTGGAGCTAGCACATGAAGCTTGCTCAGTGACAGGTCAAGGATGACTTATTGATATAAAATGCAGACTTGTGAGAGTTACAAGCACATGCAACCTCTAACTTAGATCCTGAGCTGTATAAATCACTGTATACGTTCAAAACATTCCCAGAAACTCGTGAAATGAAAAAAAAAAAAAAAGTATGACTGCTATGCATTATAACCGCTACGATCTGAATATTGATATTGGATCGCTAATAAGCTGAGTGCTCCAGTCATGTTGCTGAGCCCTCTTCTTTCCTAGATACTGAATACCCCTTGTCCTATGTTATGTAACTTTATGTTGGTGCCACCGGTGCTGACAGCGGCAGAACACTGAAGGACTACGTGTCTAAAAATGTCCTCCTAATACCCCCTCCCGAGCCTTAGAAGTAAAAGTAGCAAGGACAAGACACTGCTGTGACACGGAACCAAGAGGAACATAACCAGCGAATGAAATCCTGTAGGTCTGTTTTTCTTTATGCGCTCAATCCTGACCCGTGTCATGCTGCACTCTGCTTCACTGCTGCAACATGCAAGTTTAAATGGCAGGGGTCATGTTTAGCCACGTATGATAAGTATTAGAAAGTACATTCATGCATGCGTGCAGTAACAATGTGCATGTCGTAATTGCGAGTAATTTCTATGACACTAATCTTGCAAGGGAAAAGAGAAATTGGCTTTAAATATTCCACTCCCACACTCCAAAAGGCAGGCCATGCAGAGGAATTATGGTGCTCATTTTCCCTCCGTTGCTGAGAATGTCACTGTTGGCAGTGTGTTGCACTTGCTCGTAAGGCAGAGCAATGGTCTCCATGCAGCAGTTCATCAACCTTTTGTGCCATAATCTGCATTTAAGTGCAAGAGACTTGGATTTAACCTTAAAACTTTTTTTTGCGCTAATAGCTAAATACAGCCCAAAGCCAAGAGCAAGTGTCATAAAACACCAATTTTATTGCACTAACATGTCATAAAGGTAATTGTCTTTCACACACACACACACACACACTCTGGCCCTTAAACACTGCTCCACAGCTTCTTTTCTTCCAACTGTCACCACAAACGGTCTCAAGTGTGCCGCCTCACATTCTCCAAGTCAGCTCAAAGAGAGGAACCTTGAACAAAAAAAACTACTAAATCACAGAAGGCGATACAACTGTAATGCCAGATAGCTGATTTTCTCTCTGTATTTGGCGTACGAGCATAGTAATTTGTCAGTTTTAGTCACATCTTGAATTCTTGAAACAGCAGTTGACCTTTCTCTGAGCCACATCCCCCTCAGCTGCTGTTGGGGCTCCTATCAAGCTCCCTGTATCGCCCGGACACAGTTCAGGTTTCTTTATCATTTTTAAACAATGTGTCCTTGATTTCAGGAATGTTTTTGTGGCCAAAACATTTTACTTGCACTTGCCTGTTTCCAGCTGAATTGAGAACCCTGTAAAAGTGTCTTAGATATGAAGTTGATGGCTACATACATGGTATTGTGCTGAAAGACAGGTTAAAGCTACATGCCCCGGGCATAAAAGTCGGCACCGTCACAGTTTAATGATCCATAAGTAAGACACGAAAAACAAAGGAACAGCATTGTAGACACAGTTAGCCCTGGTATTAAGTATGAGAAGCGGTTTACATCCTAAAACAGATGAACTTTATGTTTAATCAACTTTTTAGACTTTTGATCTTGTATTTTGTATCAGAAAGTTTAAAAAATATTCAATCAATAGCTTCATAAAGCCCAATAGTCACTGTTTTCGGGGGTATAGTCAATTCTTTTTAATAATGCTTCTGATTTATTATCTAATTGAAATTAAGTGGCACACATACTGTAGCTGCTTCTTGAGTTTTCTCCAACAGGCTGTTTCTCTCTAGTTATCTGATACAGCATGTTAACCCATCAGCGCACATCATCCAAAAGTTGCTTTCCCAGGCAGGAATCTCCGTAAAAAAGGCATTCGCTACTCTTTTCATCGACAGTGTCTTTTAATGAGAGGCACTTACAGTAGACTCTAACACAATTAGGTGTTTCATGACAACCTCGGGAGGAAAATTAATCTCTCAAATGAAATTGGTCTCAGTGCTCAATATGTCACCCAGTGGGATGCGACTTCATTTCTATTCATTGACCCTCCATGAATTAAAGCTCATTTCCTGAACGTGTCGCTGCTTGGAGGCTCCCGCAGCAGGATGCAGGCTTTCAACCGTACCAGCTCAGAAAAACCTTTCCCTCTTCCCATTTGATTCAAGGATTAGATCTTATTAAAGATTTGAGCTGGACAACCTCTGCGACAGCCGCGCAATCTCCTTTTTTTCCCCCCAAGTCTTCTTGTTAAATTTACATAAAAGCTGATGGGATTTTTGCTTGGGATTCTTCTGGTTCTCCGACGTTTCATGATCACAACAGGGATGGGTTACAGCACATTCGAAAAAAAAGCAAAAACAACCTTAGTCATAGAACTAGGAAGTCTTTTGTTGACTGATATATTGTTACCAGCAACTGTTGCTTCAGTGAATAGGTCAACGATTGGCATTAAAATGACATTCAGCTATTGTCATTGGCTTCCGCCTATCTACAAACAATACACTTTTACACTCTACACATCTTGTCTCAAATGTCATATTACTACTTAATAAAATTACTACTGTTCAACAACAAGACAAAGACGTGTTTCTTTTTTTCCCTTTGGTGGAAGTGTATTGTGTAAGTGTGTATGTAAACATAGTTTTGACAGCAGCTCTCAAAATGAAGAGAACCATGTGCCACACAAGCAAAGAAATAATACAACCAAACTCCTTACGCACTCATAGTCCACATCTAGGACAGGTCGGCAGCAATAGAAAACAAGTAATACATCTTTTTGTTTTGCGTAGTCATGAAAATATCTGTTTTATACAAAAATTAAATACAGTTACAGTATGTTACAACTTTTTTCCCCATACAGGTGAGCTCAAGCATGACTACAAAGCCTCTGAAAAGGAAAATGAAAGAAGTACTAGTTTGATACTTGTCAAGGGGCTTGATAATAATACATGTGCAGCATTTGGCAAAACAACAGACACCCTTCAGCAAAGAAAGATCACCAGAGTCACCAAAGCACAGGAAGGAGGGAGTGAGGGGGAGGGGAGGGAACAGTGAAGGAAAGGAGGAGAGGAGAGAAGAAGGTAACACGTAAGGAAGGAGGCAGTGAGGCAAGATGTTCTAAGATGTCCCCGTCCACATTATTATTTTTTTTATAGCTTCAGATGATACTTAGAAATCATGTGTCTACTTTTGTACAGTTTGCTCTCAGAATGTGGGTGGCTCTCTCCCCGAGTCTCCAGCCTGCCTTTTAATGACGAATCAGCCAATGACATAATCACACAGCGAGGGCTCCAACCGTTTCCTCTGTGACTAAGACAGCAGTGACTTCACCAAGCCTTTCATTAATCCATCTAGTATATCCATCAATTTAACAGATCCGTGCACAACCTGTTGCACCAGTAACACTGTCACCCACCACTGTGGCCTTGGAAATACATAAGAGTTACTTATATTGTATTCTTAGCACATTGTCCAGACGTCCTTTGTCTTTCATGTCCTTAAGGTTGAGAGTTCAGTCTCAACATATGTGGTCTTAGGGTTTTGGTTGAGGATGAGAGGCCGTAAAGGTCTCTCAGCAAAGGGAAACAATCAATAGCGGGAGCACTACGAGGGTAAGAGGGAACTGGTGGACGATGGCTGGATGATTGAACGAGGCCTGTCCAGACAATTGGTCATCGCACTCCCCGGGGCCCTGGCAGCGAGCTCTCTCACACAGGACGCCCGTGAAGCCCGGGGTACAATGGCACCGCTGATGGTGGTGGCACGTGCCACCGTTCTGACAGCGCAGCATCGCGTTGTCACACACCCGAGCTGCAGAGACAAAGCAAAAAGGGCAGGGGGGAGACAGGAAGGGGTGATTAATAGATCACTCAGTGATAGGGCAGGAGAGAACATCAACAGGCAAGTTCACAGGGCACAAGCTGCCTCTTCTTGTCCTGTCTGCATCTCCCCTTGTCCTCAGAGCACAGCTGACACATTCGGGAGGGTGAAACCAAGGACTTTGGTGTACAGACAGGAAGAGGAGACACATAACCAGGGCACATACTGTATGAAAACTAGAGCCTTTTCCATGAATGATTGTGTGACCAAAAAAAAAAAAAAAAAACCCAACCCAAAAAACAAAAAAACACAGACACATTTTATGGATTTGTGGATATTTTTAGGAGCACCAAAGGGAGCAAATAATCCTGGCAAAACAAAAGAGCAAACAAACCATGGCAGTGATGAGGTGAAATTAATGATTAGTGAATGAAAAGAATGCCAGCACAATGTGAAACAGTCCCTCTCTGCAGGACAGGAGAATTACATTTTTCTTCCCTCTGACACAATGACACTCAAAGAACAGAAAGACATGGGACGGATACCATGGCTCCACCTACACCACCGCTACCTTTGATATGCAAATATGCATTTCCAGGTAATTTACCAATTGCTGTTATTTTCCTCTCTGTGGTTAACCTTACAACAAACAAAAAGAAAAGGACGTAATATCCGGGGCTGCATTGTTCTAGCGGCCACCAAACATTTCTTTGTTTTGAAATAGATTGATTAGGACTACATAAGCTTATATTCACATTTCCAGACAAAAACTCACGACTCAATTATCCCAGGAAGCCCCTGTGCTGGCAGAGGTGAAATCCTGGAAGAGGTAATATTTGCCAAGAGATTTCAGTGTAATTGGATATCTCTCCCTGCATAAATAGTAATCACATTTTTGGTTTTCAGTAATGTGGCTCATGCATCAGAATAAACCCAACAAATAATCTTTGCTCCTGCCAAAACTGATTAAAAAGGCATCGGTACAGCATTTTACTTAATAATATTGCTATGCCTTTCACGCAGACACCACTGTTGTTAGGTCCTTTAAATGAAAATTCCATCCGTGGATATAGGATTTTATTGTCAGTATGGGATTTTCAATAATCATGTGCCCAAGTGCTGTAAATCACTCATTTGGTGAACCCACTTTTCTTGCCTCACCTGCCTCTTCCTAAAAAAAACCCAGAGAGATGTGGCGCGACAGCCTTGTGGTGTTTAACTGTTTTTATGTATTTATAGAAAGATTGATAATGATGGTGTTATGAAAGCAAATGTAGCAGTTTTTTCCAGTCAGTCAAGCTCCTTACTTAAAATGCAGCAGGTCCTGGGGCTGCGTTGCATGATAGATTTCTCCCTGTGATTGTTGAACACTAGTGCAAAATAATGAGTCTGGCAAGAAGCCACTGCTCTTTGATTCAGACACTGACACCAAAACCTGACATTTACAACTGACGTTTTTTAGAGAGGTTAGAAATTTCCAGCCACGAGACTTCTTTGAATTGATGCTGGAAACATGACATCATAATGTTTATATTTAGATGAAACACGCAGACAAAAAAAAAAAAACCCAACTCGCACACAAGATACCCTGATCTGCAAATCGCTGCATGAATAAGCTGTTTGTTTACATTCATTTTCCTTTAAAGAGCAAATCAATACTGAGAAAAAGAATTACGGTGCAGATGCGGCTGAGTGTGATGAACAGATTTTTGATCATTGCCATAATTAGAAATAGAAGTGCACCTTTGAATAGGGTCGCATTAAAATCTCTATATTATTATTAGGTATAATACAGGCTGGCATCAGCTATTGTTGCTAAAAAAAAGCCACCCCCTGCAACGACAGTTCCTGCAGGTTTTGCAACAATGCAACATTTTTACTCCACTTCACTTACATTTGTCAGGGAACACACAGAAACACAGTTCCAAATAAATTCCATACAAGGTGCAATCGTATATTGTGGAAATATACATCATTAAAACCATCCCCTTAAAAATAACCTTTGCACACTTAGTTGTTCCTTCAGTGTCGCGCTGTAAAGCATTGTTTGTGAAGTCTTCTGGACCTCGTCTACAGTGTCAAAACAGTGACCCTCAGCTTGGATTTGGAAGCTGAAGTGGTCTCATAATGGCCTGTGACTCTGGTCCTGCGGGTGCATGTAAAATGTAACTTGCTATGGTCACTCACAACAGTTTAAGGTAGGAGCTACTGCATGCTTGTTACCAGGTCATGCTGCATTTAGTAACAGCAGACACAGTCCCACAGCAATGTGCTGACGCCTCATAAATAACTATTTGCCAACAACTTTAAATCAGTTTAAAGCATCTTAGTGTTGTGATGTAAAATTATACTTGATTTTAATGTTTATAATCAAGCCTAACTGTAGTCCAAGCCTGTCCCAGAAACCTTTCTCCAACAGAGGCCCAAGTTTAGCCTAAATATATCTCAGACACTGACAGTGTTTGTCTTGCCAGACTTGGAACACTCATGGCCAGCAAAACAAACACCTTTCTACTGCCAAAGTGTCTGTACTTGTACTTAGCATGCATGAAAATGGACGCCTAGATGTGCCCTGTCCTCGGTGGGTTCAAACATTAATGGCCTTCTGTCTCCATCGCTGTCAGTAATGTTAGCGTTTTAATTTTACAGCTAATGGAAAACACCTGCTCTGTGTGTTTTGGTAAAAATTTCCATGGGACTAGCTGAGTCTCCACCGCCTAGTCTACACATTAACTTTGTTGCCTGTGGCCAAAGGATAATCTGTACGTCCTCCAGCAAACCCTCAGGACCATTGTCTTTCTAAAAGCATCTGTAGCCCAATTAGTTTTCTCTTCCACAGGCTTAAGCCTGCGGTGTCTTTGTGGAGCCACGGGGCCCTGCTGTCATGACAAAATACAGTGTAAAATAAGTCAATTATCCCGTGTCACTCAGAAAAAACACAAAGCCCAACAGACTGACTGACTATGTGTGAAATAATAAAAAAGTTTATTCCTTAGCATCTTAAGTTCCTGTTTATTGTAGATATGATGCACATCGAACATTCAATCAAAATAACTATTTCAGACATATATAGTTCCATCTGTATTTAAATATGAAATATACAATGTGATTACAAACTCACAAAGTGCCTTCAGGGGCATTTCAACAGAGGCTTCCTGAGGCTAACCCTGATCACATCTTTATCGTTTACATTTTTCAGACTAGCCATAAAAAACATTATACAACTGTTTCCCAGGCGGACTGGTAATCTCTGTTGATGCGTGTACTGAACCTGATGTGTAAATTCACCCTTTGAGCACAGAAGACACATATATTCTGTTTGAATGATTTCCATAGAACTTTATATCGACCTCTCTCACTCTCTGACGTGTGCTGGCAGTCGGTGAGAACACAGTAATTCCAATCCTGGCTAAGCACCAGCGTACCCTCTCTGAGACATATGTGCACCTCACACCTCTGTCAGATGTGTGACATTTTAGCAGCATAACTGTTATGACGGATCCATCTTTGAGGCTTGGTGTTGCACGAGGCAAGAAATTCACCACAGCAACAGCACAACAGTGAGAGGTAGGAAAGACAAAGAGCTGGATTCAGTTCCCTAGTGCTGGTTGTGTTCCTTACCTGTAATTTTGTCTTGTTGTTTTGTACCAATTTCTATAACGGGCACGATTGATTATTTGGTCAATTAGGACACATCTCATCTACTATGACACTGGAATATTGAACACACTGTTCCTTCTTTTGTGACTTTTTAGAGGATCTGGCAGTCTGTTTATGGCCTAGACACACTCAGGCAGTCCTCTAATCCTCTCATCTCAGTGAACTCTTGATGTCCTCAGACACTGTGTGACCGAGGTCTCTGAGATACAGCAAATATCAGCATGATATCAGGTTAAAAGTCACAAAATCGATGTCCTGGACGGGAACTTCTGTCATTTCTTTTTGTAGAAGATCTAGATTTTGCGTGGTGGAAATAGGTTCTATTGAATAGCCAGCCTTTTTAAATGTTTCAGTTCATATTAACAGATTATATTACATGATCCAAGGTGTTTTGAACCCATTTGAAGCCTGAAAGGGAGTTCTAGTATTAAAGACCTTAAAGACCCCCCCTCCCCCCTTTTTTTTTACAAGAATGACCCTGGACAGAAAGAATCTCCTCCATTTAATTACATACAGGGAAAAAAATCATGCACAGTGATTAATTTAATAGTTTTAAAGGCCTTTATAACTATAGATTCACCAGAGCAATTAACTACGTATAGCTGGAGACAGTTTTCAGATACAGGACCTGCTAATTATATGCTCTGAGACAGAATAGTGTTGCCTCAATTACATTGAATCAATACCTTTTGCCATGATGTCAGGGTAAGCTGAAACCCGCATTCAGCCTCCTGTTATCATATTAACATGAAGGCTTGCTTCATCATTAGTCATGACTCGAGGCTGTGAAGCTCAGTATAAATTGTCAGCTGCATAGTAGCGCTTGACAGTGGCAGGGATACAGCACCGCATCTAAAGACAGAAAGTGCCTGATTTGCCTTTCACTCACACACAAATCCTGTGTTAGTAAATGCTTCCTATTTTTGAATGGGAACACTGGAAAGATAAAGTTATAGTTTGCCCACACAAAGTATTCCCACTGTCACTATTAAAGCATACTGAAGAACATGTTGCATCTGCATCATGTCTGTTTTATCTGTCACTTCTAAACTTTATGAAAATGTTAATTAGTTGTGCTGAAACAACGTACAAACGTATTTTCATAACTGACTTATCGTTTAGCTCATTTGTACTTTTTGACACTGTGGACCGTTGATCGGACAAAACAAGTCATTAAAAGACGTCACATTTGACTCTGGAAATCTGGAGTTTTTTTGTTCTCTACTGTTTTAGAAACTATTGCTAGATTAATACACACAACATGTAGAGTACATACACAAATACGCCTCCCTGCAAAATGCGTCACATCTCCTGACACTGGGTGCTATGAACTGCTAACGTAAGTGCAGCAAATGCAATGTGTATAAAAGCCTTTGATGAGATTGTATAGGATACATTCATACTGTGTTCTGACACTTTATATGGAAATGTTGCAGCTTACACGGAGAAAGCAGAATTGTTTGTAATCCACTCCAGTGCGGTAACTGATGTGTTTTCACCTCTGACTGTGGAAAACACTGGATTATTTTCATAGGTGCATCTTGTTCCCAGCTTTGTGAGTCCAGCTGAGCGAGAAGGGAACGCCCTCCCTTCATTTTTTCTCTTGGCTGTGAGAGCAGTAGTGCAGATGCAACTTAACACTCACAACACAGGATATCTGGGCCGGAGGATTAACTGGAGATAGCTGGAGATCAATCTACATAAACCCCCCTGGAGCTTCTTCTCTCCTTCCCTCTCCTTCTCCTCTTTCTTTTTTTTTTTTTTTCCTTGTGAACATGGCAGAAAGGGTGCATCCCTAGAGAGCATTCTGGGTATTTAAAAAGAGGGCATGATCAAAGGGGTTAGGAGGCTGTGGACTCTGTGATCACGAGGCATGTGGACCATTCCCCACAGTGTTCTCACAACAAAAGGTCTGCCTTGTAAGGACCAGTGTGTGTTTGCGTGCATTCAGGTTGAAAGCATATCAGCTTTGGGAAAACAACCTACTGCATACATCTGTTTGCATATTCTACACAACACTTTCTTGAAAGGATTGCCAATCAATAATCAGTCTGTGTATTCTTGATGGCATGTTGAAGTTACAAAGCCTATAAAGCCTACCTTGGTTACGATTTGCAACACCAAGAGATGAAGCATTTGCTCGATCTGTGTAAAAATGGGAAAGGTTATATATTACTCTGAGGTGTCATATAATCCATGTTGTTATATAAGTAGTTGAAGCACAAGGACAGCATGCATAAATTCTCTTTTTCACACTAATCCTTTTTGTTACAGGGGCTAATTTACCTCGGAATTTATTGCAGAAGTGCTGCCATATGTATGGAGTAGTCAATGCACCAATATACAATAGTGTGCATGCAACTTAAATGAGTGAATCTTCCACAAAAAAGGCACAAAGGCAGAGACATGTACATATGGTAGCTGCTTTTGTTATCCAGCATGAGGAGTCACCTTCAGGCATCAACATGCGTAGGGATGCATGGTGGGAACCGCGTCTTCATAAAAAATGTTTTTCTTTCTCTGGCTTTGGGCAAATATCTGTCTGTGCGCTTAGAGCAAATATTCTAGTATGGAGAAAAAAAATGATTCTCAACAGTGCCTGCTGATACTCGCCCAAACGTGCAGGACTGCTGCAATATTTCATGATATTGTCGTTTAATCTTGAATCGTATTTAGTGTTTTAGCTCATTAACCACAAATCATATACATAATATTACTGCTGTTGCATTTTGCTAACCATTTCACAGAGTTTAAATGTATTTTATACCTTAAAACAAGGCGTGCCTGCAGGGTCACAAATCATTCAGGCGTCCATTGTTTTACATTCATTTCATCACAAAATGAAAATCAATAGGCTTTTATTAAGTTAACAGTCAATTGGTTTTAATGCAAAATGGGAATATTTGTAAATCAGCTCTTAGCTTCTGTTTATTTCTGTGACAGGAAGACAACATTTTAAAAGAGACGGGACACTATAGTTCGCAAAAGTGCAGTCGGTGAAGTATATGATTTGTAATAATTGCCTAAAACAAGATAAATCTGACATAGCCCTTTTATTAAGTAAATATTTTTAACTTTGAACAAGATAGAAATTTTAGTAATAGGATGTCAAAATATTCTTCTGTTTTATTCCAAAACATTTCTAGGAACAATTGGGACTGTTAAAATTACATTTGAGAAGTATTCTCCCATCATGCACTGGTTCACCCCAATTCATAAAGGAACAATGTTAAGATGTAATTCTACGTTAATGCTTTGTTAGAATGGAGTTTTTGCAGTGAGGAAATCATAAAGGTGAACGGCAATGGTACAGATTCTCACACCAACATCATCAGTCACACAAGAGTTAGTTATCACAGAGGGAGGAAACCATCAGTCAGCATGCCAATTTAAAAAAGCTTGATCAACTTACGCACTGGTCCATGATTACTGGGAATACCTGCGGAAAAGGGCAAAGAAACAGGGTTTAATTAAAGCATGAATCATGCCATTTTACTCTTGAAAACTTCAGTCATGAATCTGCAGGAGGAAACATTTTTGCGTGAGTTGTTTGCCTTGAGCAATTTAAAGCCCACCAACACTTGGTCTCCAATTGGTCTCCACTGTGTCGACTGATTAGCAGCAGCCATAGCTTTGACCAATGCATGATCCAACACCCACCCTCTTCTGATGATAATAACAGGTCTGCTGATGATGAAATGTCAACAGAATCAAAACTCTTAAGAACAGAAAAAGTTAGCATTTTCATTTATGTCTGAAATAAACGTGTTATCAGCAGTGTTTTCTTCGGCAGCTGTTGACTGTATTTCTGTATCATCTTTGAATCAGTGAATCTCTGAATCAATCCTTTTGAACACCACATGCAAAGTTTGTTGTAATCTTCTCTGATTGTCAGGTTAATTGTAAGATTATCTCAAACATTTACCCATCATGTCCCGCCTCATGGAAAACATCACCAGTCCAGAACCTAAAAGTATATTTACAAGCACTTAAAACAGCCCTGTCTGTGAGCTGGAGCTGACTTTGCCCACCTTGCCAAAACACACATCTTATCAGTGTCTGGCTGTGGAGTCAATATCTTTGTGTTACATCTGTGTAATCAGTGGACAAAATCCTACCCCACAATTAGTGCAATTTCTGATCCTTTTTCCAAGCTTCACCGCTTTGTCCTTTTGTGATTATGTTTCACTGGGGTTTTTTTTTATATTGTTTGCAACCCATTCATCACTTCATTACCAGTTTGGAGCTGTCACAACAACTGCTGGCAAGTGCACAACGGTGGAGCAGCAGAAAAAAAGCACAGATTTTAAGCTCCAATTTGCAAGAAGGCAAGCAAGCCGCAATTCCCAACCAATAGTTGTTCTGCGTGAGAAATGGAGGGCAAACAATATTGCCCTTTGAAGCCAAAACACATTCTACAGTCTGATCAAACTCTAAGCCCCAACCCCTCTTAACCTGTGAACCTACTTTGGAACACAAGATGAGATGACGCTCCCCGCAAAGTGGACTGTCAACATAATTCTCGAAGTGATCCCTCTTCTGCTCTGCAGGTAACTTGCAGGTTTTTCCTCCTCCTTCTTTTAGGGAAGCCTTGGAGTTGAATCACTCTCACTCACACTCTGCTGCTGATAGCCGTGGCCCATAGCAGCACAGGTGTCACGGCCCCGGCCCTGCCTCTGGTTATTTCCCTTGTGTTTTCATGTGTTTCCCTTTTCCCCTGCCTCTCTGTTTGTGTATGTGGTGTGGGTGTGGCTTCCTTTCCTGGTATTCCTCTGACTCCCTCCTGATTGGGACTTATTCACCTCACCTGCACATCTACTACTCATTAACACGACAGTATACCTTCTTTGCCTCTCCATCCAGGCATTGTTTTAACTAAAACTCTTGCAATAGCAGATTTAGAGTAAAGCTTGCACTGCTTGTATCCTCGTAGGTGCAGTGTCAGAATGCTCCCCTCTGCTTGGTTGCCTGCGTCCCTTACTTGCTTGTTTATTCAATGCCCGAGCTTATCCTCAGCCAGTCATGCTCACACCCTCATCCACCTGTCTGAATCAGCTCAGCATTGCTATCAACACATGACTCTCTACTTTCTGCCTTCACTGCTACCTACATTCCCTTTTACCCCCTACAATTAACCCTTTAATTTAATTGTCTGTGACTACGTTTGTGTCTGCCTGATCACAATGGCATAGTTCCATCTTTGGGCTCTCTAATTTATTAGATGAAGGGTCGTGCATGTCCATATATCTGCGTGTGCAAGGATTTTAATATGTAATAGACCTTGCCCTGTTCCCACCTGAGATAAATGACTTCAATGATTAAAGAGGAAGACTTGATGACAGATGAAAGCTATTAAACCATAATTACATTTTGCACGTTCAGCATATTTGTCTTGAAACAAGGGCTGTATGTTTAATATCCTCGTAGGAAATATGAGCTTCACACACATAATAGATAAAGGCATCTTATGGGGCCTGGGCTTTACTTATGAGGGAAATAAGAATAATTTAAGACAAAAGTGTGTTCATTCAACACCTGGGGGACCAATATTGTTACGTCACTTCCATGTGCAACATTATTGCATTTTATGTGACTGCCAAACAAGTGCTAATATTGCTTTTGATATGGCTAGACCTCGGTTTCATCAGTTCAGAGCAGATGCGGCCAAGTGTTGGATTTTTTAATAACGGCCTGTCAATCTGACAGTGAGCACCACATTGCAGGGAGACTCATAACACAGAAGAGGTGCAGGGGTAAATCCAGCAATATCTCCTTAGAGTTCACAAGCATTCCCACAAACAAACTCCCACACCTAATCAAATGTGTTGGATGCATGCACACAGACACGCACACAGACACGCACACAGTTTTGTGCACATGTATGCATTCACAACCGCAGATTGATAAGACACATACTCATACAAATGACTGTAATCCTCCACTTGATCATCAACAAACAGCCCAAAGAACAACAACGAAAAGCAAACTGCACAAATGTGCTCCCGACCAAATCAGTAGATCAATAGCAACATCATATCTGTGTACAAATCTAATCAGAGCACCATGTCTGAAAATTCAAGTCAGACAGACAGATCAAACTGAGCATCTGAAAAACCTGCTGTCAATCCCAGCAGACTGCTGCCATGAGCGTTTCTGACTGTAACGCTGAATCAGTGTGAACGGAGGACCAGAGGGCTAGATCTTCCACCATCTGGACTCGCCTGGCCGTCCACCACCACATCCCTGAGTGGCTGTATTAGATTTATTGAGGCAATGAGCCCCCTGCCTCAGGCATGGGATTTGATAAATGTGACTCAACTCCCGTCCAAGATTATAATGGGGATAATGCAAAAGAGCACCTTCTGCCTTAGAGTTACCACGTGAACAGGCAGAAATATAACCAGCATTAGCTCACAGTTGTCATGGAGTTGGAAAATAAATAAATTCATTGTTTAAGTATTGAAAGGAGTGCTGTCTGTGTTTACGTAACATCGAATGAATGAAACATTCCATGATTTATCCACTATCAATATCCATTATCAGGTTTTTCTGACCGGAACCGACTGTTAAGAGGCAGACTCAAGATCCTGAGAACTAATGCAATGACACTTACAAAGACACACTCCATGAGCCAAAATCAGTATTTGTATAGTACAGAACCCTTTTAAAAGCTATGACGCAGTGAATGCTTTGTTTTCATTGATGAGACAAGGGGGACCTAAAATGTTGGTGGTGTAGCTATCGGACATTCAAAAAATGATTATTATTCCCTAATTGTTCATCCAGTCTGTCACTCAGAATATAAACAATTCATTCACTGATTGACATGTGCTGATTCCAAGAATCCCAGGTGATTCTGTCCCAAACTGACAGAGAGTTAATGACAACAACACGAAGGCCTTTGAAAAAGGACACAATGGAGCAAGGCTGCTTGAATTTATCATTTCAATTTATAATTTGGATTAGCACACAGTGCACTATAGTGAGATGGGATGAGAGATAACCAGCGGCTACGTAACAGGTCAGAAAATAGAAATCAAAGAGACACAGATGACTTAAGTAAAACTACTAGGCACTTTCATCTAAACACTAAAACTAAATATAGACTAGCTTCCAGACTTAACACCTTCTGCCTGAATAATGTTCTTCTACTTCCATTTGCTTTAGACGTTATTCACACAATTAAAGAGAGTTTGTCATAACAACATAAACTTAAGTCACTCTAATGAGTTTCTAACAAGTTGTCATCTTTGTGTCTGTTATACATCTGTACACAAGTCATTTTGCTCAGTAGTAAGGTTGTCGTCAGCTTACCAAAACACGCACATGCCATCGTGAAACATACTCTTACATCTCAAAGAGATAATGTGATTTAAAAGTGCAACATGGCATGATGTTTTATTATTGCAGTCAGTGTCTGCTGTGGCTAGAGTGGAAACGGTGCGTTACAACCAGCGCCAGCAGTGTTACAAGCATATTAGCTGCACAGCAGGTCTTTATCTATCAAAGAATGGAAATACTGGTATACTTACATATATTTGCTGTTCCTTTGGGTATAGGGAGGTAGGAGCCCACACTCCAGGCTCTTCCATGGTAGTGCTTCTTACAGCGGCTGCAGTCTGACCCCGTGGTGTTGTGTTCACACTCACAGCCCAGCTTCCCCTTGTCAAACACACAGCTGTTGGCATGCAGGTTGCACTTGCACCTGAGACAGAAAGATAACAACAAAAGACGGACGTATGAATAGGCATCATTCTGCACCCATTGAATCAATACCCTCTAGAGGGAATATACAAAGTCTGCCCTTGCTGCAGCGTTTATTTGTGCTTTTCAAATTTTTTGACAGGGGTAAATTGAAATCCTGGTGGGTTATCTGACTTGGATCGTGCCTCTACAAAGCTTCATTATGCTCTCCTTTTAAAAAAACAAGGCCTCATTTGTTGCTGCCCCTGCGGAGAGAACAGCAATGCGAATAAGGTCACTTTTGCCACTCTGAGAGCCAAATGAAAGGCACTCTGTAAGATTTACTAATTGAGCACAAAACAGGGATCTGATAGAGAGATGATAGCATAAAGAGAAGCGGCGTAGCCTGAGAATTCTCTTTTTTCTTTCTCTTCAAAGTTTCTGTGTTATTTGGCAAGGGAGCCTTCAGGCAGGAAACCCTACCGGTCGACGGAGCTGGTTTATTAGACAGAACTGTGGCAGAGCTGACAGATGCTCCTGACAGGAGAGGAGAGGAGGCCCGACGGCTTTCAACACTCAACCAAATCCACCCCCGTTCTGACCACATGGAGCAAGCGTGCTTGTATTTCCAAGCGTGTGGAGAAAGTCGGTTGCAGTTTGAGTCTTGCAACAAGCTGACTGAGCGCAGAGTAAATTGCATCCTTTCAGAATAGCCTCTAACCTTTTTTTTATTTTTGCGAGAG
This sequence comes from Datnioides undecimradiatus, assembly GCA_008933995.1. NCBI lineage: Eukaryota > Metazoa > Chordata > Actinopteri > Lobotiformes > Datnioididae > Datnioides > Datnioides undecimradiatus. Next base: position 4,960,263 of record WARS01000052.1, read on the forward strand.
TTGTGTTTACTCCCAGAGAGGAGCTCAGTCAGAGGCGGAGCAGCATATGTTTGTTGTCACATTCAGATACTGCAGCTTCATATACCACATGTGCTCCAAATATAATTATCCGTATTTGATTTTTTTTTACTCCTAAGAGGGTAAAAGGTTACAACTAGTGACCTCAGCTTCTTGGGAGGTTGGGGGTTGATACAAAAACAGTCACATCGAGTTGATCTGACACCTGTCTCCAGAGGTTCAGGCGGATCATGGTTTCACATCATGACTATGTTTGTTTTTACAAAGTGCTTCCGAGAGAAGATTTCTCCCATTTGAGACTGAGGAGCTGGGTATCCGTTGCCTACAATCGCCGGTGAACATGAGACAGAGAAATGACAGCGGCAGTCAGGAATACATCCATTCTAATTGACTTCCTGGCCTCTCTGTGACATCTCCCATTAATGATAGATAACTGCGGGAAACAGGGGAAACTGTAGCCCGCTCTGTGTTGCCGATAAGCAGCAGCAAAAATTCAGTGAATGTGGACGTCCGGTAACATCTACATATTTGTAAGTCATTTTATCTCTACTATTTAGCGTCAGTAAGCACAATGCATAAATAATTTTAATAACAAAATATGACCTGCAGTTGTAAAAAAGCTGCTTGGTTAGGGTTAGAATTGATCCCAAATATAAATATTTAAACATATTTAAATAAGTTTCCTTATAACATAGTGTGGATAACAAGTTAGGTTTATTAACAGTACAGTTAGTGTAGCCCCGGATGGCATTGTGAGTACTACAGGAAGTATCTGTGATGAGAGGTGCTCACTTGGTAACAAAAGTGCTCAAAATAGCACAGGCGTTAGTAACACCAGCATCAGTGTACATGTGAGAGTCTCACTGCAGTTTTAGATATTCTACAATAGGATTCTCATTATTTCAATGATTCGGTGTAAATACAACTTATTGTGCAAACCTTTTAGGGTGCATGTCACCTCATTTGCAGTTACGAGGATTACCAGAGCTACAGCAACATTTGAGTTAACAACTTCTTATGTCTATCTATACATAAAAATCGCCATTTTTCCTCAGGTTAGGTGCTTTTCTCACAATATTATCAGCCATAATGGATGCAACTGAATTCCAGCCCACATTCATAGCAACTAAATGCTAGTGCCTCTTACCACGCATTCCCCATAGTCCTTAACTTTTTAATCAATTAAAGTCCCTGCTCCATAAAATTAATGACTGGCTGTAGCTCTTCTGCCATGCAGACAGCAGCAGCTCCCTGAAGTAAAGAGCGATGAGATTTGACCTTCCACTTAATTAAAAACCAGCAAAATTTGGATCATCAGGCCCAACCGGTGCGGGCAGCACGCTGATAGAGTAGAGGATGTGGACTCAGGGGAGCTCTGGGATGTGATGCTTTTGCCGCTGGCATTGTCATATTGAAATCAGAGAGCTTTTCTGTCCCCAGTTTGGGTCACAAGAGGAAAAAGATCCCCTGTATGTCCAGCTTTTTGAACCTTCACCATTACATAGACACATTTCATAAAGTTTTAATGACCTTTTATCCTGTGCCCAGCCCAATAGCAATTGGTGTTATCCATTATCCAAACAAGCAACCCTCCCCTAGGAGCTGCTGGTGATCATCTAGCATCTCTGTCCTCACCATCAATTGCATTTCTTCTGCTGGGGGTAAAAATACTCTTGATGTTGTTATGGATAAAGTGTGTTTCTGTTATTCTTCAGCTATATGTGTGCGCATGTGTGCACAAAGGTGTAAAGACAGGCATCACACCACTTCAAGGTTCACTTCATCCGAATCACAAAAAAAGCATATTTTCTTACCTCTGGTGCTATCATCTAACTACGTGAATAGTGTTGCATATTCTATTCGTGCCGTTTTGAGATAATTGTGTGAGTTTTCACCCTCCAACACAATGGGAGTGAATGGAATTTATATCAAGTACTGACAACTGAAAAATATCTACAAATGTAAGTTTTTTTAAATCAACAAAGGGTTGATCACAATTACCACCATTGTTTTTTTTATTTGGACTATTTCCTCAGTTGTCCGTAGAAGACTAAACTTTGCCTCTGTTCCATATCACAAGTACATTTTTGAAGAAATATCAGAGAAGACATCTCAGTCTCTCTGTGAATTAAAATCAAGACTATCTGCTGGGTTAAATCCCATTCAGGGAAAGAAAATATGATGATGGATGACTGATTTTTGAAAAGATCAACATTTTTAACTCCAACGGGGGAAAGTTAAGGGTCTCATCTAATTATGAATGTTGTCATGACCTCCTGAGTTATAAATTACCCCCTTTAATCCTCACATGGAAAAAAGAAGACATTTAGGCTGCACCAGGCGAGTAATGTGATACAGATTCTTTTCATTCTGACAAAAATAAATTTGCATGCTAAATGTAACAAAGAAAGAGTGAAGAATGGAGAAGAGAGGGTCTAGTTTATGTTGATATTCTGGGGTAGACAGCAGCAGTTCCCCATGTCTTCTCCTCTGGCTGCTGCCTAACCTTGGTTTCTCCTGGTTGTTTGGCACTGTGGTGACAGGCTCACCATGTCTAACACAGCTTTTCTTCCTCGTGAAGGCTTCTAGCATCTCTGATTCCAGACAAGAGAGGAGCAGAGAACTCGTTAAATAAGAATCTAAAAGCCGAGAAGTTTGAGCTGACAGGGAAAGTTTCATTCTTTTGCTCATTTCAAGTTGAACCTTACAAAGACTTAAAAACCTAAACCACAATGAAGCCACTGATTTCATTAAGTGTTAAGTTAATGTTTCTGGTTATGGCCACATTCAACAGTAATCAAACCTTCAACTGTTACTGAACAAACTGTATTGTTGCCAAAGTGTAATAATCTTTGTCGCTATAACACGATATCTTTGATTAATTGAGCAAGATTAAAAAGAAGGATATAACTACCATTTGTTGCCTTACCTCTCAGAGAAATTGCTTACAAATTACAGTGAACTCAGTGTCAAGCTGTTCAGACATGTAAATGTTGGTTATAAAAGCCACAATGAGTCTAAGAGTGTGAAGAGCAGATAAAGTAACTGCAAGAGAATTAATGTCACTGGGAAGTGATGCCCTGTTAATCAAGGCCATCCAGTCGAGACATCGTTACAATATCTTCATGAAAAGTGTAGGGAGATGTTTGGCTCTGAAAACTATGCCCTACACCTTATTACTATTCCCTTGGTGCTTTGCATGAATTACTGGCACTACCTCCTTCAAATGAAAGTTGCACACACAATTTGTGAGGGTAAGAGTAAATTATATTTATTTTAGCAAATATATTCCGTCAAATTTTGTTTTTGTTGCTGCCCTACAAGTCCACCCACACAGGTGTTTTTAATTATTCACCAAATTAGACCTCTCAAGGCAGTGTGGGTGTGTACAGACTGTGCTTGATTGACATCTCCCTTCCTCCCCTCTTGTGCTCATTAAAGGGGACGAATTTCCATTTATATGGTCCCATTTTTTAATTTTTTTTTTTTTTTTACAGAAGACATTTTGACATATCAGCGTTGGAAAATCAAAGGTGTTAAACTTAATGATGCCTGAATTTCTTTTATTTTTTGGCATGCTGGCTCACTGTCCCAGAGCGTTCCCAAGAGCGCTTCTGTCAGCCCGTTTCAGGCATAAGAACAGTGGAATCACCAGCAATTTGAAAAAAAACCCCCAAAAAACAAATGTTGCAAAACCCCCCCAAAACAACCCAAAACAAAACAAAACAACTAAATAAATACATTTTTGTATTTTTCTACAGATTCTGCATAAATGTGGCTTCCTGTCTTATTTTGTAAGGGTATTTCCTTGTGTGCACTTCCTTCCTCTGTATTTTCCCTCCTTTTTTCATCGTCACCTGTCTCATTTGTTCATTAGTTTCACCTGTGTCTCAGTAGCTTTCCCTCATTAATGCAGATATTGTGTGTCTTCCATTTGTAGCTGCAGTTTCCCCATGTTTAATTGGATTCATTTCCTTGGACCTCACCTGATATATGGATTTAATTCTGCCTTCCTCTTTATGGATTAGTTTCCCTGTGTTGGCCTGCTCTTTGGTTTGGACCCTGCCTGCCTCAACTACCAGTAAGTCTACAAGAGTTTGAAGCTATCAGTGCTCTGAGTTTGGCATCTGTCTTTGGTTCACTCTCCTTGTGTCCTCCTGTTGCCTGCTTGGGTGCATTGTGAAAAAATATGTGCATGGGCCTTTATACATGTGTGTGGGAAATTGGCATTAAAGAGGAAGATATGAGCACTGGTAGATGTTTCAGTTAAAAGTGGGCTGAGTTTAGATGAAAAGTTGTTTTGACATCTATAACTATTGTTCCTCCAGCATTTCAGTGACTATTTTTCAAGACAGCAGGTCCTAACTACAGGTTGAAATATAGTCCAAGAAATAATGATGAAACAAATTGTATTTGTTACCTAGATGCCCTCCAGAAGTTTACTTCTAAATCAATATTAGTCCAATTTTAATCTAAAATCCCTAAAATGCCATCTTTTGACCTGCATATAATCATACCAGTGGTAAGGAGTCTGCACTCCTCCACTTCCTTTGTCTTGTTTTTGTTTTTTGTACTTTAAGTCATGGCTTGCTGCTAAAAATGTAAAATTATTTTTTAATTTCTGATGCTCACTAACCGACCATACTACGTGTATGTTTTATGTTGATCCCAGTGGTTCACCATGGGTTCTGTTTGTCTTTGTTGAAGCAATGACGTGACCTAATTGATTGGTGTGTGTTGATGTGGTTAGGTATAAATCCCAAGGTGCACAGGGCCGGGTCATACACTCATGAAGGACTAGAAGCTAAAATGTCTGTCTATGCATTATTCCCCACTGCTAAGAAGATAAGGAAAATATACTGCATATTATCTACCGTTGGAAAAATTGTGGCGGCAACTCCTACAAAATGATTTCTGGAAAAAAGGCAATATCCTATCTCCTAAGAGCATTTCCTAAAACCTGCCAATGTTTATGCAGACATTACTTGTGGAGAATTTTATAAAATAGCTATACAGTATTTTAGAATAGAAGGCTCCTTTTCTTTCTTTTTCCATTAGAGATTTAACCCATGACTGCCACTCTGACTGATAAGACTGACTGAGCAAGCCAGTCTCCCTCCGCTCAATATCTCACCTGTTCTTTCACACAAGTCGCCCATGGTCAGAACCTGTAATGTGCCTCCATGCTGTATAAATACATACTGAGGTTTCCGGAAACTTTCCTCGACAAGACACTTGGAGAGCCTCGCACATCCTGACCAGTGATAGCTCTGACAGATATGGAGAGATCAAGGCCGTTGAGTGAAACTTTGGCCTTGCTGAAAGTTTTACATGAATGTCAATGTGTTTCCTAGACAAACCAGAATAACCTTCCCAACACCTTACAGGGGAAGATGGGCTTCTTGATGTCTCTTACATTAGAGAAGGGGCACTGTGACACACGTGAGCTATAGTGGGAGAAAAAAATGGGACAACTTAATGTAAAAATTGGGAAGCTCGTCCTGTTTCCATTATGTTTACTGGTGTTGGGATCCTGTCTCTTCCCATCAGGTCCTTAACTGAAACATAATCTAAACAATATTACGTATTCTACAATCTCTCTTTTTTTAAAACCAGTGATGAGTGGTCAGCTCTTATGATAAAGATCACGCACCAAACCAGAGATCTTGGTGAAGCCGTGTGCTCTGACATATGTTTTGATGTAAAAACAGCCCCCTATCTTAAGAATAATCTGGTCAGACTGACAGTACATCTTGTCTCAGGAGGATTTAGGAAACTTATCAGTACCTTGTATCTCTACAACCACTGTAAGGGTGTCAGATTTTTCAGTCCTCACTGAGACCATGAAAGATGACCACATTAATACAGCTCTCTAACATTTGTGCAGACCTCCTGTAAGCCAAATAAATCATTTCAAAACGCTGCTATTGCTTTTAAAGCACTGGTATATTCAGGGCTAAACACAATTCTGATTAGCTCCAATGTTATGAACCATCCAGACCTTTCATGTCTTCTGCAATAGGAGGCTTAAGGCCTAATTGGCTTCCCATTGCCATACAGCTTGCACAATGTGTGATATATAAATAAACATGGACTTAATACAGTTGTAACGTGTATGGAAATAGACGTAAAGGTATGTTTGTGACGTACAACCTAACTTGATTGGTATTTCTAGGTTCATAACAGTGAATTAAGTATAGCATAGATTATCATAAGACAAAAGCTAGAGTGATTTCATCCAGGCTGCTTTTAGCAAACTCCGTAACGCAGAGATGCTGGAAAAGAAAAGTGTCCTATGTCAACAAAAGTCATTTGAGAAGGAACAAGGCAAAAGCCAGTGAACATAATGAGTTTGACAGCGTTACTTTACATTGACTTCTTCCTTTTACATTTCGAATGGCACTGAACTTTTTCATGAGGAGAGGAGGGGAGTCAGAGAGTCACCTCATTACACCAGGCTGTGTCACCGTGAAATTGAAGAGTCCGATTAGGCTTGTTTTCGTCGCTCTGTGCTGTGGCCAATTTTGTCATTCTTCGGGGTGTAATGTAATACATCTCAAGCAAATTGTTTGCGTCCCCCATTGAAATATAAAGTAGCCCCGCCAGGGCTCCCCAAATTGTTGGAGAAATATTAGGAATGGATCACAAGTTAATTCCCCCTGCTTCAATTTTCTGCCGAGGCGAAATGAAATTTAAATTTGCGTGGCTTGGGCCACTGCCACTGAAAGACTGTGATTTGTTTCAATGACAGGGCCTATTATTGAAGTTGTGCATTGATGTAGGCATACAGTATGGTAATGTCTAGCCCCCCCCATCCCACCTCAGTTCTCATGGTGGAGGGCCGTCTCATTCATGTGATGTAAGCCGCTGAGACAAGGAGGAAGCCGTGAAGTAATCGGCAATGGGAAAGACATATTAATATGGAAATCAGAGGCCAGCTGCATGCTCCGTGGACTCTGTGTGTGTGTGTGTGTGTGTTTGTGTGCAGGAGCACAGAAGCATGCGGGTGTTGCTTACCTTATGCACTCAACTACTGCAGTATGAAGGATGGAAATACAAAAATAGTAAAGTCTAGTTTCCGGGAAAGTGGTGTTCATAGTTTATTGTAATGAGAGAAAAGAGCCAATGCATTACTCATGTGACATACATACACACAGAAACCTAAATGCACACGTAGGCTATGCACACATGTGAAGCCCTGACAACCTTGTCTGCTCCAGTACCAGTAAAGCTTGATCATACAATAAGTGCAGCAAAAAGGACATGTTGACGCTTTCACTATTCATGGCGGCTGTCCCTCCAGAGACAGCTTATGTTGATGTACTTTCTCTCCATATATTATTTACAAAGCAAGCCTGGGCCTTAATGAGCACTAATTAAACGCTGGAGACTGGGAGATGACTGGCAGAAAACATCGCAGCATGTGACAGGCATCTGGTGGAAGATAAGTGAGCAGGCTTTGGCAGAGCCAGTGAGAACCTTACGGTGGTAGCGAAGTAACGCTGGGGGTCGTGTGAACCTGCACTTGAACCTGACTTTCAAACTCTGTCAATCAAGCTGGCTACAGCTGTCATGGTTCACAGGGCACGGGCTTGGAGGATTGGAAGTGTGTGTGTGTGTTGGTGAGTGTGCGTGCATGTGTGTATATGTGTGGGAGTGTGTACTGTAAGTGAGAGACTGGATACAAGCCAGTGGGTATGTGTGTGTGTGCTTGTTTTGTGTGTGAACTTGTCATTGTGTGTATGTGTGCGTGTGTGCTTGCACAGTTTGTGTTGCTGCATGTGGTTATGTGAAGGGCAAGACTGCGATGTAGCCATTTAAAGGGGCAACGAGGAAGATTCCCATCCAGCACTACTGTGTTTGATAGGCTTGGCTCAGTGTCTGTTTATACTTGCAGCTTTATACATTTATTCCTTCAAGACTCTTCTAGATTTTCAACTGCTAAATAATGGACAATGCAAGAAACACACTCCAGTCAACAAATCTTTTGGATTTGTTATGGATCCTGAATAATTTCTGCAACAGGCTAACCCACAATACCACTAAGAAATGGAGTCCACGCATGTCAACAAATAACTAGCACCCGCAACACAAAGTCTAATGTCAAAGCCTACATTGCTGCAAAGCGTGTAAAATCTACTGCCAGCTATGATCCAGACAACATAGACAAGCAAGACCTCCGCCGCATTGCCCTTAACGTCCATCTTATCATAGGAGTGAACACCAAGGTAAACATGGATGGATCAAACACTGGTCATGATCCTGGCGACATGGAGCTTCTCTGTGAAGCATCCTGCCTGCCCAGTGTTCAGACACTAGGTAGTGAATTGGATCTGTAACCACAATGGTTTCTGACAGTATATCAGGGTGGAGCTGGTTGCTTCTTGGTGTTCGCTGAAATGATTTGCAAGCACCAAGCTAGTTAGTATCATGGAGCCAAAATATTGTTTGATTGTGTGTATGTAGGGTATCCAGGGTGGATTGCAAGCAACAGCATGTTGACTGCAGCCCAAGAAAAATATGTTAAGAAAAATATCAAAGCAGCCTTCAAAATTACCAATTATTTCCATAAACTGTGTCCTGTGTCTTCAATAAAAGCCACTACCTTGCTCATTAGCCAGCAGATCTCTGAAGTTTCTAATTTGAGTTTCAGTTTTCAGTTTCAGATCTAACTCAGGAGGACAAGATGTAATATTTTCCCATCGTCTCTTCAGGTTAATAAAGGTTAAAACCTATTGCTGTGCTGCACTACCTAACTACGTAGTGTTTTCTGGTGACTTGGCAAGATGTAAAATGCAAATAGTGGATCAACCATTGAACTTGGGCAATGGCTGACATAAACAGCAGGCTCTGACACTTTCTTCACAGACATGAAAAGGGAAGGCATCCATCTGAGGCGGCAAACATCCCAGAAGGGTGCAGAAACAGAAATGGCTCAAAGATGTGGGTGAATTTGGGTTCAAACGTCTTTGCATGGGGAAAATACTGAAGGAGGAAAATGTATAAAAACATGGGCTCGGTTAAAAACCCAGCTACAAAGCTGTTTTCACACTGTGGGACTGTGGATGCTTTGAGGTCTTTGTAGTGGTTGAAAAATCATCCAATTACATCTCACCCTTTTTAGAGAGCTGCAACCTACAGAAACGAACAAACTTACTGTAGTAGTTGCAAAATCGCCATCTTCTCGTGTGATTGCATTTGACATACAAAAGTTGCCTGCACCTAGGACTCACAGAGGATGTAACAGGTCTGATTTGGGTAATAGATGAAAAGTGAACAGAGTGATCGCACGCTGTAAACAGAACATGGGAGTGATATGGTAACAAAACGAGGTGATAACACGCAGCTACAATAATGATTTGCCAATTCATCAAACACAGTCCATCTGAGATCATATCATATAATGTTTTGTCAGTGAAAAAGGTCCAAAATTATGAAATGTTTTGAATCTATTTAACTAAAAATCAACAACAACAGCAAGGATTACTCAAGAGAACTGATTAATTTCCTCTTGATGCTTTCCGTACCACCTTGTGAACCTACAAGCTTTTGTGGGAGGGAGACTCACAAGTATGGCAAGACATTCAAACCCGTGGTTTTAAAAAGGCATATTATACTGTAGATGATCTGGTGTAATATCATTACACTGCTTTTTCATGAATTTCTATATGCAACCATCAGAGAGCACAGATTCCAGATATCCCCGGGGGCTGAGAGCCTCTGTATGTGGTTCAGCTGGGTGCGTTGCCCGTCATGCGAATGCACTGTGGAGGAGTTACAAATTTAGACTCTTTTTAAGTGCAAGATACATTTGAAGTGTGCGGTACGGTACTTTTATGAGTTCAGGATTCCCACCGGGAGAGGGAGATACAGCGTTTGTCTGTGGCTCGAGGGGAACATTGGGGAGCATATAATAACAGTAAAATGTTTCATATCTTATCTAAAACTATTATTCTCTTGTATCAAAATTGGCTTTGAATAACTCTTATGTATACCTAAGAGGGAAGGTTCAGGATAAAATGTGTTTTTTTTTATTTTTTTTTTTTATACTGTCTTTGAAATTAGCTTTTGTTTAACATTTGTCAGCCGGGAATAAAACTTCTCTCTTTTTTTTTAATTTCTACAAGCCTGCAGTCATGTTAATATAGATATTCTAACTTACTTGTGTGTTAGAGAGCAGTACTTTCAGTCTTGCGGCCTGCTAGTATCAAAAATGGCATATTGTCATGTGTAAAATGATTCAGTATTCTGGTTTGTGATCAATAAGTCTCCGAGAAAATCAACATGTTGTCTTGGCAGGTAGTGATCCTGCAACCAGTTGGTCTTAAATACAAACCTGGAGTTATCATCATGCTACTTGGAGATTTATGCGTTGTTGTGTTGTGATGCAAATCAAAGTGATTAAATTAAATGAGAGTATTTAGCCTGCTTTGACATGGACATTTATCATGTTTTTTTAAATTGAATTACTCTTACAGGGAAAAACAATTAAGTTCAAGTTGCATTCCTTAAAGTTCGCTTTAAATAAGCATTTGAAACAGCATCCAGCGTATGCAGATAACCACCATAACTTGACCAATCTCCATTTCTTCAAATCTTTTATGGTAAATAAGCATATAATGCTATATGTTTTTCTAATCATTTAATACTGCACATCTTTTTTGGGACCTGTGGCCCTGATTTTGACAGTCTTTAGACAAAAAGAATAACAGGATCAGTGAGGTGGAAGAAAGAGAAACAGAAGAGAAAAGGTTAGAGAAAAATAGAGAATGACATGGGGGGGGGGTGTGAGAGGAATAGCACATTAGCACTTATGGATTGGCTGCCTCTCATTCCCAGGCCCTGCTGCAGCCCTGTAGATGTGCAGCTCTGACCGCGCAGCTCGCCGGTAGCGGTCATGTCTTAATTAACGAGCAGACATCTGATCAATAAGTGAGGAACGATGGAGAGGGAGACGTGAAAGGTGGGACAGCCTGCACGGTTCAAGGTTTTTGTTTTCCGTTGATGTGGAATAACATTAGAAATCAATAGCACGGCTATAGCCCTGCCACACACTCTGAGTCTGTACTCAGGAGAAGTGGGGGAAAAAAAAAATAATCCCCCTTCTGCTTTTTCTTTTTGGGTCCTGTACCCATCACTTTTCTATCATACACGATCACCACGCACAGGAAGATTTGTCTCAGTATTTCCAGTGCTGTGTGATTTCTGAGCCTCATAAAGCCAGTTTTATAAACTTGTGCTCTGTAACAATTCTTAGATTATTAAAGAGAAATCTGTCCTGGTTCTTTTATACTGTCATGTGTGGCATCTGAAGCTTCCTGGGATCTATTTCTGAATGAACTTTTATTGGTGTGCCTGCTTTGACTTAACCTGCCTCAGGCACACAAGTTTGGGATTTCCTCCCATAATGACTGACAAGAGCCTGCAGATAGTTAGTTAATTTGTGATGTCTATGAACAATTTGGGTAAAACCAAAAATATAACATGTTGACGATTTTGTTGTATTCACTTGTTACAATACTTTTGTAGTGTTGTGGGGATGCATTGGATTGCCTAAAGTAGTCATGACATGAAGTAAAGTTCTTAGTCTCTAATGAAGCAGTTTTCTTGCCTCCAATCCCAGTCTGTGTCATTTAATGTTACACATCTACTTTATCTACTCTATTTTCCTAGATAGCAGATGCACAGTGCACACTCTAAGAACATAAGAAAACATTGAAGTTTCATAGCTTTTATCACAATTCTTAAAGCAGCATTGCTATTTGTTTCATTTTTAAAAAAAAAACAAGTTAACAAACTAAAAATATGTCTTTCATCTGAGACCTTGTAGTTGTTTGTTTGAACCACATCTACTACTACTGAACCTTGCTGTAAAGCTCTGGGAGGTCAATGTCTGAAATGCAGCCTAGACAAGGTGGGCTGTAAAATGGCACCAAAAACTCCAAAGGAGAAGGGAAAACCTGTATTCTCTACCACTAAATAACAGGTTGTGTTGCTTTACAAATCTGGTAGCGAGCTGAATGAGGTAGAAAAAGGTGTTGCTAGATGTGTCACACCAGTTGTAGTTTGCCAACGCCAAGATGTGTAGTGTCCATCCATCATCCCGACCTCCCCACTTTCCAGCACCACAGTTTCTGCTTTGCTATGTAAAGGACTCACTGCCTCCTTCATTAGTACTATACATTAGCATTGCACATAAATCATGAGCATCATCCCGTATGAATGTAATTCCTTTAATGCTCGTGGACAAACTGATACATCTCCTGCTGCTGATGTTGCTTTAATGGATTAGCTGAAAGTTTTCTGCCATGCAGCAACTCTTTGATATCTGGAGGTATTTAAAAGTGACATCTTTCAGCCTCTATTAAAATGCCTGTTATTCTTCTTTTTCAGTATAAGTGTGTTCCTAATAGTCAGATTTCAGTGAAGTTAATTTGTTTTATGATCGATTTTTCTTCTTTCTACATTTCCCCCAAATTAAATCACTTTTTCATTTGTGACTAATTTTCTTAATATCTTTTTATCTTTGCAAAGCATTTCTGCAGCTCCACAGCTTTGCAGAGATCACTGTGGAAATATAACTTGATGTTTCTCAAGCATGCCGGTATCCATCCATTCAGAGCTCTGACATTCATGAACATATCCGCAGGTTACCTGACACTGCAAATATTCAGCAGCGTACGAGTGAAAGTTTATCAGTGTTTGTGGAGTATTCTGGGAATTCTCGGACAGGATGGCCATTCTGTGATAAGGCTTTCACATTTGGTTGTAGCCAGGAGGCTGCTGAGGCTGGTGGGGACTCTAATCAGTCTCTCCCCACCCGCCTCCATCACCCTCTTTCAAGTGAGTTACTGATCCACCTCTGGACAGAAATCGTATGTTTATTTTCTTTTCTTTCTCGCTGCAAACTTTTGTTGGAAAATTGAATTTGATGCCCAGGGGCAGGATGGAAAATTGGGCAAAATAGCTTATTTCCCCCCCATCCAACCTTTTGCTACTCTTTGTAATGAATGGCAAAATAAGATATCTGTGGGAGATGCTATTCTGTGCTGAATAGCAGGCCTAGCAATTTAGAACTTATCAATTCATGTTTACAGTATGAGTGTGAATACTGGAAGAGTGTGTCTGACTGCCAAACATGTGCACATCTCTCTGATAGGGCTGACTGGGGAATATCATATGCCACCATTATGAAAAACTCACTGTGGCATGATCAAACATATCAAACAAAATGAAGTGTTGTCACTCTTTTTTTTTTTTTTTTTTGCCCCGTTATGATGGCTCATGTGCAGTGACTGATTTGTTCAGATTTTGCAACAAGCTGTCAAAGATGATAGAAAAATATCAGATATCTTTGAACACGTATATCATTTAAGGCAAAGTGCGTAGCCTGCTCAAAAAGGAAATCTTGTAGATTAAACAATAAATCTATTCATTATTAAACAGGGCAAGGCTAAATTTGGAACCACAGCCCGGCAATTCAGAATGTCTCCACGTTTCACTGATGTGTCTCTGATGATTACCATTTAATCAGCTGCAAATGCTCTTAATTACAAGATTAGTCTCCTACCAATTAGCCAACGTGCTAATGGTTCTAATCTGCCATTGAAGTCGACTGAATTCTAATTAGGGACTAACTGTTTCAATTCACCCAGGGCCCATCTAATGGGTCATTACCAACCTAGTTATCCTCATATAAACCAACTGCAGCAAGCAACACAGGTCCCATTTGGAGAGCAGCTGTAGAGGCTTTACGACCATCATGTGGGCCATTTCCATGCGTCATGAAACGACAATGTTTCCACTCCCTTAAAATCGCAGAGGCATTCTGATGACTCGCAGATGAAAATATTATACACTTGGGCCTTGCAAGGTGGGTTAATGACGTATACGATGAAAGTGTTCTTAATTTTGTGAAGAGGCGGGTTTTAAATTAGAATATTTAATGAAAAAGGAACTTTTATCTTAAGTGTATTTCTGTATTTGAATCAGTTCATACAAAGTAAAGCATATTATATTATATGTAAACATATTACATATGATATGCATATTATATTTGATTAATTTGAACAACAGGCCCGTTCATTGGAGGAAGCCAACTTGCATTCGGACCCTGTCATGCTAAATCATGCCACTGTTACCCATTACCAATTAACCCATTCAACCTGTTTACCTGAGTAAAAGTTTATTCTTTAATCCACCTTTCATCAATTTCAGAATGAAAATATATCTATAAAAGTCAATGATGATGACAAGACGAATCATTAAATATCTTATTTCTGTCTTGAAATTATGTGAAAAAGGGCAAAAACTTACCCCATTCTGATTAATTTCACACCTTGTCTCAACTTGTTTGGAAGCCAGTGTTTATATTTTTATTTGATGAACTTCTTACAACTTCCTCGTATGTTACATTGCACAGAGAAAGGAATTGTGTGCCCTGTCTGGGGGGGAAAAAAAAAAAAAAAGAATTCCTAGCCAAGTAAAAGTTTTCCTCCCTAAAGTGGTTTTTCAAGAGTCCCCCCCCCCCCAAAAGAGCAGCCCTTAAATCATCACATAACGAGCAATAAAACGCGAAATCACCTTTGTCTACACTGAGTACTTTAACGCACCGGATCATAACTGTGCACAGACGAATCCTTGGTGTTTCACTCAATGCTGTTTCAATAAGACGCTGCCCTTGCGTTTTGTATGCCTTGCTAAATTGTATTACATTTATGTGTATTACATGTATTATACTTACAGCCTTTTTTTCTGCTGTCCTGCACATTTGTCCTGTCATCCCTTCTGTTATGCAAAAAAAACTCAACTGAACTGGTTTCATTTGGACTAACATTGAACATTTTATCTCAAATGATTCATTTTACAGTTCAGTTATGAACTGTAAAGTTTTGTAATCTTAAAACATTCATATTCATTAAGTCATTATGTTTAGAAGAAAAGACATGCTGATATTTAACTGAACTGACAACAATGTTTTTAAAGCAAAACATTTACAGGCAAGTCTAACTTTATGCCCTACCTAACCCAATGGTCGTGATATCATATTATGGGATTATGAGATGTCTGTGGAATCTTGATGTGTGTCTGCAATAAAAAATTAAGAGAGACATGCATTAAAACTCTTCTCTTCGCTACGGCTCAGAGGAGGCAATCTCAGCCCTCTGTCCTTGTCAAGTTAGGGTTATAATAAGTAATTTAGGAGACTAGAGTTCAGTATCTGCTCTTGCAGCCACTTTTTTCCTGATGCAGACTTATTTTAGAAGTTGAATTTTAGGCTGAGTTGAACTTAATCTAGGCCACAGAAACACTTTATTCTTGTAAACACCAGGAAGCAAAATATCTCCTCTTCTTTTCTCCCTCCGCATTTAATGTGTAGGTTCACTTAATTAGGAGTCATTGATAATTTTGAGTTTACTGGTTGTTGATGGTAATGTTTGTAACCAGGAGCATTTTTGATGTCCCTTTTTGGAAATGGGGCAGTAGAATGTTGGATTGGACACCAGACCATTAGAGCAACTTCAACTATGGCACAAAAGACAACTTTTGTACAAACTACTTTTAACTATATTTAAGAAAAAAAGAAAATGAAAAGAAAAGTCTCTTTTTTTTTCTTTTACAGAAAATAAGGTTGGTGTGCCACGGAGAAGCCACAGTATGACGGTTTTCACTCCAACTGATCACCTCAGCAGATGATCTCACTGTTGGGTTCTTCCTCCCTACTTGAAGCTGTGTTAATTAGTGTGTGGTGTTTTTATTTGGAATGAAAACCTACAAACTGTTGGCTCGCAGTAGCACATTTGGGCCACCCCCAGTTAATACTGATGGTCTGTGATAATTATAATGCCATAAATTCTATGAAGCCATCCAAACATCTATAAATATTGATCTGAGTTTATCCAATGCTGAGGACTTTTTGCAGACTTGAGCAGTATTGACACAGTTTGTCATCACAGAACTTCCTAAGCAAATGTATACATGTATAAAACTCAGTTCAGTGCAGACTGACAATTAAACAGGTAGATGAACTGTTATTTCTATCAGATAAATATGCCCGGTTCTTTTTTTATACATTGCAGTTGTTGTGATGTATGTGTACAAGCCTCATTTCTACTCCCACAATTACTGATAAATGGATGTAGAAACCCCCAAAAACATCAGTTTGCATATTGATACTTACTACTACTGCCTACTTGACACTCATTAGGAACTTTCAATGAGAAGAACAGCAAAGAAGAAAAAGAACATTTTCCCTATTTGTGCGTATCAGCTGTGGCTATTTAAAGCACCCGTGCCATTAACTGGTCACATTTACTTGTAAACAGTCATGAGCAATGAATAATCTATATATCTCATTCAAACAGATTTTACAAAGTGCTTGACATCAAATAAAATCAATTAACATGGAGCTCTTAGCTCCAATGCTAATCAGGAGGTTTTACAAGCTGCTGTGTGGGCTAAAAAATAATAATGTCAATGACACTGACAAGCAACCCAAACAAAGTTTTGGTTGCGTGGGGTTTTTGTATGTACACACAATATATACGAAAAGACGGACAATGGCACAGTATCTCACACAAGGTTTCACCCTATAGCACAACAACTGAACTCAACGTGTTTGTTTCAAGCTTTAGGATACACACATCGTTATTTGTGGGAAATACTGGATTAAATGTAACTTTTGTTCGCCAGAAAACTCACCTAAATCCAGCAGTGTTCTAGTTTCAGGCAAAATACAAGAAATATAAATATAAACGCCTCTTACCTGCCCTGCACCTTGATGTCAGAGATAGCGTAGAAGTATCTTGACAGGTTATTTTCATCCACCATGGTTGCTCCAGTGGCTGGTTTCAGCAGCCTAATCCTCAGATCGGTGATGGTGAAGAAGTCCCTCAGGTTCTTGGTGGTATCCAGCTGCCCGTACAGCGAAGCCATGTTGTGTAGCCGAGGCCCTGCAAAGAGGGCAAAGCGGTCCTTTATCTCAAAACGTACTGTCTTGTCATTCTTCCACACATAGCCTCGAGAGTAGTCCTCAGTGCAGATGATATCCAGCAGGGTACGCTGGGTGAGGTCATTGACCGTCTTGGGCTCCATGGTGAAGGCGTCCAGACAGTCGGTGGCATAGAACTGATACGGGGTCCAGGTCCGGCCGTAGTCGAGTGACTTTTCCAGGACCATCTGCTCCGGTCGGCCTGACTCAAAGGTCAGTATGATGTCGTCAGTGAGCTCAATGGTTTTGTTCCAAGACAGCGTGATGTTGACCTGGAGGGGCTTAGGGTACTTCTTCCATGAGGTGGACTGCCAAAACGTTGTGGGGTTGCGACCTTCGAAGTCAAACATCAGCTCTGGAGGATGAGCCAGCTCCTCAGTGGTGGCATCACATTCATTGTTGCACATGTAAGGATTCTCCTAGGGGAAAAATACAAATACATACATGTAAGTAAATGTGTAAAAATGGGTAGATAGCATTATTCTGTTTTAAAAAACACATCATACCATCAACAATACAAACAGCAATGAGATAAAAAAAAAAAAAAAATTTCTTCCTGTTCTTTCATTTTAATGTTCAGTTGTGGATGATTTTATTTTGTTACATTAACATTCAAATATGACCAAATCCTGGCAGTATATGCACCGTCTTGCTGGCATGTGGTTTAGGGCAGAATCAATTGCTTTTCGTGTGGTCGGCTGTGTGAGTTTCCTGTTGACTCCTTTTGGATTATATGAGCTCTACACACTTGCCCAGGAGAGGGTAACTGTGAAGCAAGCTATGTGATAAAAGTTTGATCAGAATTGATCAGAGTGGTGTTGAAACAGTCTGAAACAAAGGCCCAGCCTGTAAATATCTGAAATTTTAACAGCTATTTTAGCTTTGTTTTTATACAACAAAATGGACAAATGGTGAAAAATAAAGGTGTAAGCTACACTCTGTAGTTGGAAAAGGGGAAGTTAGGCATTTTAAAGGTCAAAAAGATAACGTTTTGAATAAAATATTCAGAGCACAAGTGGAATCCTGGAACACTTGTTAGCTATAAAGCAGCTTGCTGAAAAAAGTCCCACCCTCACAATTACACACCCTAGAGCATCTCCCAGGTCGACTGTTGGTCCACTTTGCCTGGAAATGTTATTTGTTTTTCCCGTGCCTTGTTGGCTTGCCATCCTATCATGATTCCACCACCGTACTCAACAGCATTTCTATCACATTCAGGCCAATGTGTATTTCATAATCCGCGCAAGCAATGTTGCCCCTAGAGCTGCAGGAGACAGTGACCCTCTCATTAAGATGACACTGTGGATCCCATATTCTCGTTCAGCGCCATTCCTGCCTACACTGCCACCCAAATTGCCAGTGTAATTGATATTCCTGTGTGGTATTTCAGCTGAGATGGGAGCGGAATCCCGATGAGTGTTTCTTATGAAACACGCAAAGGGACATGCATTTTTCATGGGCCTGTGCCTGCACTGTACCATAGACATCCACAGAGTCTGGATGTTTGTGTGAGCGTGTTAGTGGAGGAGAAAGAGGAGCTCTTGATGTGTTTGTATTTGTTTGTGGGAGGGTTAGAAAGCTCTGAATGCGTTTGCTTGTGTGTGCACATGCAGTATGTATCCTTGTGTGCATGCGTGTTGGTGTGTGTGTGTGTGTGCGTGTGTGAATGGCAAGGAGAGAGGGAGAGAGAGACAGCTGAAACCGTGCCAGAGAGCACAAGACACTCTCAATTGACATTCCTCTCACCTCTGCTCCAGGAACAATGAGGTTAAGTGCAGATGAGATTCAGATCAACTGTAAAGCGGTTCGATAATCAGCAATCATCCGACACTCTACACGCAAAATTATCTAAAGGTGAGAACAGTGCTATCTGCAACATTACTCTCTTATCTCTCCGGTATTGCAGTGCGTTCAACACAGACTGCCACTTTGTGGAGTGAAGATCACTGGCAGGAATACTGATAAGCAGACGCCATTATATTTTATTTGAAAAGACCAATTGCCGCTTTTTGTCTTTAAGGGTAAGGACCCTAAATTCCTCTTGCCCCAAAGAAAAACCTGATTTGATGCTTTATCTCCATCACAGGAGGGTGTATGTATGACTTCCCTGTTCTTAGATAGAGATCTTCTCGGTCCATATTATTTCCTGTGGGACTGTGATATGCTATCAGCGAGCTGCTTGTCAGCGAGAGGCGATAACTATACGATGAGGTAGAACGGGAATGAGGGATTGTGGGTCACCAGGCCTGCTCAGCTGACTGAAAAGAGCATTGCATGATCCAATTAGGAGGGTAATAAGGGTTATGCTGTTAAGACAGAGTGTAAGAGAATAAGAGAAAGTGGGAGGCAGGGAGAGATTGTAAAAGTGGACCTTTTTGCAATGTGTGTTTTTTTTTGTTTTTTTTTTTTTCTTAAAAGGAAGATCTCACTTGCTAAAAGTATTCTCTTCTTACGCCCATGCACACCCACACACAAATGCGGAGCCAACACGAAGCGTGAAAGGCCACACTGTAGCCACAAAGCAGAAGCACAGAGAAAGCGAGATCTGAAAGAGAGAGTTAAGGGGTAATAGGGAGGATGTTGGTTGCCTGAGTTTGGCCACAGGGACAATAAATTGTTCTAGTGTCAACTGTTTGCCAATGATGTGTGCTAAGGCTTGTTATATTCCCTACGTGCACTTGAACAGCCTTGGAGGTCTGCTCAGAGCTCAGACTCTGACCGTGCATGGAGAGCGAGCAAAGAGGCGGGGGGTGAGACAGACAGTGTAAGAGAGAGTGATTTCCCTGTTGACATTCAAGAGCATGAATTTTCACTTATATTTGTTTCATTTGTTGTCACGGTTAGTTTTGAGGGAGCAGCAGGGTGGAACAGGGTTGAGGGAGAGAGGGTGGCGGTGGCTGCCTTTGCATCGTCAAAATTGGGAACCTTATTCACCGACGATATAAAGAACTCAGACCGCAGTGGCCGTGGCTAATGAGAAAAACAATTTCCCGGCTGAACAGTGAGAAGCAGAGTAAATAGAAACTTTAAAGAGAGAAATTTGCTTCATCAAGCCAGCAGAAGAAGTGTTCAGAGACCAGTGGAAAGCAGTCATAAATTCAATCCATAATCATTCTCTCACTGCCTGCCTCAACTTCAGGCCTTCAGGGAAGTGATCATTCTAACCAAGGAGCCAGTTCACATATGGAAGCTGGCTGAGGACAAACCTTTCACAAACGCCACTTCCATCATTAATAACGCTCAAGAGTTCAACGGCACTTTTCCAATCTAACATTAAATGACATGTATAGTATTTACCATCGCATAGTAATCCTCTCCATACGGGAATGTATTTATAGAGCCCAGTGATGGTGGAATTATAGAGACTTATAGAAAGTTCACAACCTTTCATTGGATTTCCGACAGTGGTTATTTAACAACAAAAACAGTGCATTATGAAGATCAATACCCTCTGTGGTCATTTAAGACCCAGGGCTTCACTACTATGCCGGGGGGCAGCTATTGAAAAACAATAAGCCCTCTCAGTTTGATCTTTTACCTGTGATCATGGCTGTGGGAGTGGGAAATGGTCAGCAGAGGATCAAAGAAACGGGAGTTTTGTACCAAAATGAGATATCGACCAACTGAAAAATGGAACCTATCCTTATTATAAAGAGTTGGTATGCTATGAAAGTACAAGTTTGCATGGATAATTATTGAAGTCAAAGGTTATCACAGTGCCATCAATTTGTACCAATATGTAGCAGGTTAATTAATATCAGTAATGCTTTTAACATCATTCCTGCTGCACCTATCTTACTTCACAATGTACATGTAGTACACTACAGTACTACTACTCATCATATCATTTCTATTCTATCCTACTTAAAGCATACATATGTATTTGATGTATCATACATACATATACAAATAATGTATAAACTACATTATTAACAATTAATGTTAATGTTGTGCGTAAATGCCAGCTTGCTTTTTATATAGAGTCTGATTCAGACTGTGAGGCACTGTTTAAGAAATAAAATATCTTTTACTATAATGAAGCTCATGGTTATGTCATCAGTTTGATCTCAACCCTGGCTTTAAAGACTATATATTTATAGAGAAAGCGACCCAAACCCCTCTAACTAACTGTAAATTAACACCAAACAAGACATAAAACATCATTCCTTTTACTTTACATGTTTTTATGTTTAAATTATCCCAATTAGCTCAAGTCATCTCGGCCAGATAGTCTTCCTAATTTCACACCTATTGACACTACATAAAGTGCTCGAAGGCTTCTAATGGCCTCTTATTGGTATTGCTGACATCTCTATTGGCACTGTGGCTGCTGTGTAACCTAGCCCAGCTGGTTTCTATCAATGCTATATGATCCGTCCGGGGGCAGTGGCTTAATGCAGGAGGCCTAAGCAGCAAGTCTGTGGCTCGTCGCAGCTAACGATGTCCTGATCTCTACCGCCTATAAGGTCAATCCAATATCAGGGTGTCACACAGTAAGGGAACAAGAGAACAAGGAAGAGAGAGAGAGGGAGAGAGACAGAGACTTGAGCTGGGAATGTGAATCCAAATGTCATTCAGTGGAATATAAAGCAGTCAGCTCTCCAGACTGTCATGATGGCTCAACGGATATTTAGATGTAATTTCATGGTTGTGTCCCATAGTTTATTGAGGTTTCTATCAAAGGAATCAGTGAACCGTGACAGGACAAACAGCACAGCACAGAATATATTTCTTGCACGTCAATTGTCATCAATGAAATCTTTGAAATATTGACACAAGAATGTCCTGAAAGTACAACAACCGATGTCCTCTCACGTTCAAAACACATCCAAAGTAGGGGAAACGCGCGCTCGCACACACACACTCACACGCACGGGCATGTGATGATGTGATGTGAGGCAGATGTTTAAATGAGTGACATATGGCCTATGAGATTGACAAAGCGCAACCTGTTGATGTGCCTTTTGACACAAGCTGTGGCTTGACAGATAAATTTTCTGGCCAATGACAGCTCCTGTTGAAGGATGGGTGCAGGCAATCCAACCAATCAGTTCAGCTGACAGATTTCTGGACTTGAAGCTCAGATCAGAGATTGAACTCCTCGCCACAGTTTTCCAGTCAAGCCGTCTCCCTTAAGGCAAGCTTGTTATTTCACCATTGTGACATTTAAGCTGAAAAGTTTGAGATGTGCTCACTGCTTTTTTTTTTTTTTTTTTAAATCTGGAAATCAGTGGAGACAGTTTTGCTTAATAAAAGCCTGTTAAATTAATTTAACTCGACTTTGTTTGACTGATCCATGCTTTTAGGGAGAAAAAAAGAAGAAATATTGTGCTCTCAGTAACCAAACAGTCCTGAGGGAAATTTATTTTGGCTATGAACAGAGTCCCACAGCATATAAAGAGATCATTCAGTACATAAATTGCACAGCAGTTCAGTCAGACACCACAACACTGAATGCGTTTGTTAGTGGGTAGCAGCCATTACAGCTAATCAAACTATGGGTCAAGCAAGTCATGACTCATTCAATTTTGATTAGCGAGTTTCAACCAAACTTCCCAAAACACAGTCACACTGCACACCTACATCGGTACTAGAAATATAGCTGTGAATGCTTTAATGAAAGAAATTAAGAAGACAGTTGATGATGATGCTTTCTCTAATAACTCATTATTTTTATATGCAGTAATCCAATTACTTCTGAGAAAAGTAAACAGCAACTGTAATTACTCATTTTCACTTGCACTGATTAAAATTAGACTTAAGGACAACTTACTTCCAATGCAAATGTGGCTTTTAAGTATCGTATCTGAAGTTGAAGATGATGAAGATAATACTGTATCTTCCATTATTCTCATTTGACAGGTGTGTGTGTATATACAACTCTGCAGACATGCATTAACTTTATTTTCTCACCAAACCAATGATGTTATATTACAAACTGATAATGCAGGATTTAAACGATTAAGGTCTCAGATTTTGAAGGACGATCCTAGTTTACATGACTTGGATCAAAGTATATGCATCAGAACAGTTGCTCAGGTTCAGGAAACATTGAAGTTGTTAGAATGAAACTTGAGGGGTCAGAAAACTTGAGACAATCCGAGGTTATACATGAGCGAACAATTTATCCAGATAATTTTACGCACTGTTAACTGCGATCACTTCCATTTTCTCTTAAATGAAGGTGGCCATCCTGTGGGTTTGATCAAGAATATATGATCATCTGAACTTTTAGCCACTCTGAATTTTGTTGTAGCATCATCACTGCATTTTGTTTAAACCTGAGGCTTCATTTTCCTTTTTTATACACCATCTGTGGTAAAGATACAAGGTGAAACATACAGTAATATAACAGTGACTCTATGAGCTCTGTGTACTCGTTTTCTGCTGCGCTCTCAGTAACTTCCTTGTTACTGAGCCTCTGTGGCTGCGAGAAAAGTCTCTCCCACTGGACCCGAGGTGTTGCTGGATTAATCATCCCATCATCCTGCTCGGCCTTACACCTCCTAACCTGCCGCATGACACCTGCAGACCTGTCGCTGGCCCAAACCCCCTCTATCACACCTCCGGATGCCCATCCTCATTCATGGCAAGCACCAGAGGAGGAGAATTGACAAATGACAGCTTGGTGATATCACTCGCCTGTGATTTAGAGTTCGGGGAGTTGATCCACTAGAACAAAAACGGCAATGTTTTGAGCTGAAGTACCACTTGACAAAATCACAAGATGGCCATCAGACACTGCAGTAAATTCTCAACTTTCAATCAGCGCAGAAACGCTCCTTTACCCTGCACTCACACGTTACCACGATATAACATATGAGGATAATTCCTTTGGAGTGATACACAAAGGACGGGCCAAAAGGATGATATCAGGGTAGATCTAGGTCGGCTTTTTAGAAGAGCGAATGCTCGAGTGTATAGTGAACACTGAGACTGGGTGTTGATCCTTTCAGGACTTGGTATAAGACCTGACGGAAGAGACAGCTGAGATGAGCCATGGTGAGATATTGGGGGAGTCAGAGCTTTGGCAGAAACTCAATAGAGCCTTAATGACCTGCAGTCAGGGCCAGCAGTGGCTCACAACGGAGCCAGGCTTTTCATTCTTCTGACCTTCAGAGGAATGAAGGACAGAAGGATGGCTCATCTGACCTGTGAGTGCTCCATCATATCATATCTGAGGTTGGAGGGTTACGAATGCCTGTGAGCTGACAACAGATAATGGCGATTCAATACCATGCATTTAAGAGAAACACTATCGCAAATGATAGTTTGCTAACCTAAATGGTCAGGACATGTGAAGGATTGCCTAAAAAGAAATCCTGACATCTGAGTGTGTTCTAGCCTGCCGGTGTTTTAACCCATTTACTACACATCACATACTCTTTACATCACTGCTAAAGATTCTGTGGAGCGGGCCTCCGTGTTTTAAAGTTCAGACGTCTTTCTGCCATTAATTTAGTATGAAAATCAGTTAGACAAACTTTCTTGAGTAGGTCAGTGATTGCAAACCAGTGACCCAGGAAAATTCTGAAAGGTTAAAAATGTAATTTAAGATCTAGGAAAAAATAAGCTCTTAAACATTATTTATCATGTGTGAGATTAGATTCTTTTGGGTCTTCATGCCTCTTAAAATTGAAACCATCAGAGGGGAAACACTGGTTAAACTGCTCTAAAATGACTGTAACATTGTAATCGTGTCACTTTAAGGGGTCACAAGTTAAAGGTTTTGGGAACCAGTGATTTAGTCCATCACAGTCTACAGTTAAGTGCATTTTGAGTGTTTTGAGAGTTCAGTGCAAACTTTTTGAATCATTCATCCCTCAAATGACTTAGTAGTGCATCTTCATATAGTTTGGGCACATGCAAGGCACTAATAAAATGGTCAAAACTGGTGTTGCAGAGGGCAGTAAAACCTGATTTAAAGTTTCAAGTATTGTTCAAAGTTTCATCTTCTAGAGGTGGAGAAACTTGTATATCAACTTCCCTTACTTGTGGATACTGGATATTTAAAATGTATGTATCTTCTGCTTAGATGGCTAGTACATAACCCACTACCTTGCATGTAAGGTGAGTAACTGTTCAAGCTGTCAATATATACCAATCTATCGCAGTGGGTGCAGCCGTTATGTGGCTACCAGAGCAGACTGTGGCCATTCTAGACAATGCCTGTGATTCCACCAGATGCACCACAGTGTGTTTTCGCTCTGCTTCAAATATGCATCTTATCTATTTTTGATGTTAACCATGTTAACTGCGCAGAGCAGATACAAAAGATGGGCAAAAACAGGCACACATCAGAGCATGCAATCAATTTTCCAAATGAAACAATCAGTGCAGACTCTGAGTTGCAAAAACTCATACAAAAAGGAGCAACTTAACTCTTTAGCCTACTTTCCCATAGAAAGGCAGAAAAGTAAACAAGTAAAAATAATCAAGTCAACAAAATCAGAACAAAATTGCAACTTTTCAGTCATTCAACAAAATCTGCTCCTTTTTCTGAGACACCCCCACCCATATTAAAAAAAAGTACAAAAAATAAAGATACATAAATATATACAAAAAATAAAGTTATTGAATGTTAAAAAATTGGATTTTAAATGAAATTACACTAACCATGTGCAAAATGTGCTACTTACTGCTACAGTGTCATCTGTCACACACAGATGAGAAGTTGTAGAGTCTTATCTGGCTGACAGAACCAAACCACGCTGTAGCCAGAATGCAATGAAGCCATACCAATTGGACTTAGGCATTTAGTGAGAAGAACGTAAAGTAATGTATTACGTTTGATTGCATTACTTTTACCTTGACATCCTTCCTGATATTAGTTGTAATGCAGAACTAAATCACTAATTTAGACTAATCAGCATTAAATACTGTTCAAGAATCTGCAATTGATGCAGACACTAACATAAACCAAAGACTTTTTGAACTGGTAGCAAAAGAAGTAGAATTATCTAAAAATGCATTCATCAAATGTAGATTACCCGTGACCTTCTCTCGTGACTCTCAAAGACATCGTATGTTTATTTAAGTATCATGTGTAAGGTTGCACACAAATCAGAGGGTGCAGAGGTGGCTGTAACTTGCTATCGGCGCAGACGTCTGATCAAAATAAAAACACAAACTCCTCCCGGCGCTCGTGTTTCGATTTGCCACATGCCAAGAGCTCCGCCCTTTGGAACGCTGCCCTCGCCAAAGCAGTCCCTTTGAGGACTGCAGCACAGCCAGTCTGGCCTTTTGAAGTACACTGCTTGGCAAATCAACCGCGCCACGATCCAGGGCCGCAGCCTTGATTGGGATTCACAGGGCGTCGGCAGACGAGGGGAAACGCACTCCACATTAATTAACACCTGGCCTCATTATCTGTCCCATGTGGCAGAGTCCCACTGGGGTAAATTTAACACCGCCTTATTGCCATGGGGGATGATGTGGTGGGCTTTCATGTGCGTGCAAATTTACTTGTGTGCATCTGAATCAAAGTCATGTTTACATGTGTATATGCTGTTTTTATGTTTATCTGCATGTAAGCGTACCTGTATACTTGCCTGAGTACTGGTGTGTGAGTTTGTGCGCGTGGCTGCACATGTCTGCGCGTGTGGGATTGGTTGTGCGTGGGATTAGATTCCCCTCTGATGTCGGGATTTAATAAAAAGCTTTAACATTGCTATAATGAGAGGATGTTTAATTCTCTTTGCTAGATCTCTCCCTCTCTTTTGTGGCGCTCTGTATTCCAAAGCAGCCACTGGATAAAACGCTGCCTGCTTGTGTGGTAGAAATTGATGTCTCTCTTGTCACAATACTTTAGACAGAATACTTAACGCGGGCCGATATCTGTGTGTAAAATAAACGGATCAGATTAATTTACACGCATCTCTTTTGATCCTGCAGAGATGGAGCATGACACTAACAGTGCTAGAGTTGTAAAACTATTTGTAGGCCTACTCATCATTCAGCCATATGGCAAGCTACAGAAGTTGTAAAAAGTCTAATGGAGTATTTTCTCTACGTAGTTACATGTTTCAAGCAGCTTTATACTCACACAGCAAAGATATGATTTGCATGTTGCAGTTTATCGCTTTGCTCATGTAAATGGACTCACCAGGTTTCTTTACTCCTTCAACATCAAAGCAATAGTTCAGCTCTTTACACTTTCATTTGCTTTCATTCCAAGAGTAAGATGGGAAGATCAATATCAATCTCATGTCTGTGCATTAACTATGGCGCTAGAGTCAGGAGGCATTTAGCGTAGCTGGGTTTAAAAGTGAAAGCAGGGGAGAGCTGCTGGTCCCGGTCTACTACAAAACTACCAAAAATACTTGCAAATTAACACACTGTATCTCGACTACACAATTAAACTATAACACGTTCATTAGCGACCTGAAGAGGTGCTGTGAACAGCACCTCTTGCGCTGCAGTTGGGATATCTGTATCAACTTTCTCATCCAAGAACTGTAAAAAAAACAAAAAAATATATATATAAAATGTGAAATGTAAACATCATCATTGCAGTTGGTTAATGTATATTTTTTTTCATTGTGTTGGCAAAAGCACACGAAGAACCACTGATGATGACAATTTCAATCAAATTAACAGATTTCAGCTTCAATTTTAGATGGAACTAATAACTTTGCAAATACAGCTGACCTTTGCTACACCACCAGACGTCTGTGGTATTTGTTATTATCAATAATTGGTAATGCAACCAAGTCTTATTTAAACTAACCGTGATTTCACCAACCCTAAGATTGGACCCAGTGCAAAACAAACAAAATGAAATGTAATCCATTCATTACACCCAAATGCCTCCACCACAACAAGTCACTGATAAACTGCACTAAAGTAATTACATCATTGATTTTGACTGATTTTCTTGTGAGCTTCATACAAGCAGCGATGAAACATGTGAAAATCTGCCACCGAGGGATTCTAAGTGCTCTCTCATTGAGAATAAAATCAGAGGACACGGACTCAGTTCTGAGCCTTTTACAATGAGATGCAGGGGTCATCGCTGAGAAATTGATAGAAACTGGGATGAAATTGAGAGAGCGAAGGAAAGAACGAGATACGGCGAGAGTGAAATTGCTGCATTGTTCAGTGTGTTAGCTCATTGTGTGTCAACTCATCCTCCATCTTTTCAATCTGCATAGTTATTAGAGGCTTTTATTAATTTGAAATGCCAAAGTGAGGAATAAAGCATTACTGAAATGTCACCCTTTCACTGAGCATGATAAAATCACACCAGCCACTTTTGGAAACGAACATTATTCCCCTCTGTACTTTCGTCCCTACCTCTCTACCCCATTCTCTCTCTACAGCACAGTCTTTTTCGCTCTTTCTCAGAGATCGATATGTCCTGACAACATGATGGCTGGGTTTCCTAAGGGGAGGTGGGTCGCAACAGTTGCCTGTCATCTGGCCATTATTTCTCTCTTTCAAGTCCTTCCGCTTCCACTCAGTTCATGATTTCTCAAAATAAAAAATAAAAATGAATACAAAAACATAAAATTCTTCCCTGTAATGCTTGACCTTTTCAAAAAAAACAACACAAAAACAAACAACAACACACAACCAGTGTTTTGACTTCTGGGGGAATTCGGTGGCAGCACAGTACAGTGTTGATGTGCTGAGGCCTAGTTCAAAATAAGAAAATCATTACAATTATCCAAATGTCTGTGTGCTAACGTAAGAAGTTGCAGCTGACTTGTCTTTAGCCTAGCTTAGCATAAACACTGGAAACAACAACTTGCCTGGTTGTGTCCAAAAAACCCAACACAATAAATACACCTACCAACAATTGTAGAGCTTATTAAATAGTACACTATGGCGAACACTTTCTGCTAAAATGTGCACATAACAGAAATGTTTTTGCCCCAGAGAGCCAAAGAAATAGAGCATTTCTCTTATCTGGTCCTGCAGTTTATTCTCAGTATGTAACTTTGTTTTTACACACCCAAAATATTCACCAGCACTCTCCTCTAAAGACGGGTTCCCATTAGGCATTTCCAAACTAGCAGCTGCTGCTCAGCTCATGCATGGATTTGTCACATCTGTTGAGTTGTGACATGTAACCTGTGATTGTCTTGGTTGGGCTTCGGGGAGATGGTTATAGTTAACAGGTGTTCCACTAACAATAGAAATGAAAACATTAGAATCAAACTACATCCTCCCAACACAATACTTTTTAGTAAATTTATGTTCCAAGGCTGCGTTTGTGATTTTAATTCACTAGTTTCTTACTTTTAGAACAGAAACTGGACTGTTTTCACTTTAACTCTCTATAGTGGTATAGCACCAAGGGCATAGCTCAATAGCTTCAAAGCACAACTCCCCTAAAATCATTATAAATATAAATATGATTGGTCTAAAGATGTAGGTATGTTCTTCCTCTTTATCCAAAGCCATGCTGAACATGTTTTGGCTCCAGAAAGCAAATACATATAAATAAGGATTGTCATTGTAGTGATTCCAATAACTTCCACTTTAACTTCATATTTGCTGATCACTGCAGAACACTGGTGTTAAAGCTGATATGAACAGTGAAATTGATTTCCAGTGCTTGTAATTTCACTTCACCACGCTGCAAGAGACGCTGCAGGTTTATGCCACGCTGTGACATTATATTCAAGCACCTGTGCTACACCCAGGAGGGTTTTCTTTGTTGTTTTAATGTTAAATGGGTGAATACGGCCTCTGAGAAAAAGCTGCCGTCATAACATTGCTGTATTCCCACCAACATAGACTTTTAAGGTTAAAGCTTTCAAAGTGTTCCTCTCCCATGAGAGCGCTGCTTGATTGCTCGACGCTCCTCAGTCTGGCCAAAATTATAGACAGTGTCTTGAGGGAGGGGAAGTCCTTCACATGCACATGCACTTGCCTGTAAAGAGGAAGGGAAAAAAAAAAAAAACCTTTGGCAAATGGGTGAGCCAAGTTGTTTTTTTTGTTTTTTTTTCAGCAGCAACAGAGAGCCAGACTGCCAAATAGCTTTTGAGTAATTCAATTACTGTATCTTTTACAAGAATCCCATTCAGCTTGTCGAGCATAAAAGGGTGCTGAATGGGTGAAGGCTGTGAGAGCGCAAAGAATTCAATTTAATGGTGTAAAGAATTCCTTATTTCTAAAATTACAGTGTGGACAGTCATCGCCGTACCCTCTTATTTCTTTATTGAAAAGGTAGAAGAGTGGAGATGGACACAGCAAAACAGGAGGGAAAGGAAACTCTCTGCGTGTGGGGCGACCAGCTGAGCCGCATGGGTCACCACAATAACATCTAAGAACTGCTGTCTCATTGATATTGACAGACACCACACACTGAAATAACTAATTGTTTCCTGTGTACTGAGGTGTAAGACAAACACGGTGTGATTCACCGATGAAACATTCGGGCTTGTATTGCAAGATGCCTGTGCCAGGCAAGCAGCACAAATGCGTTGGCATCTGAGTCTACAGCAAATTAGTTAAATGTGGCTGGACGACAAAAAGAAAGGAAGCTGAGTCATATCGTGAGGTAAGAGGATTTCCTTTGAATCACTCCAAAACACCATCTTATCTTCTGCAATTTGGGTCCTCAAGCAGTAAATGCTAATGAGATTAGTCTTTGTCATCCTGTTTCAAAATTCAAACCTAAAGGGAACAAAAAGATTTAATATCTTATGTAAAGTTTGTTGATGTAGAAGGGATCAGAGGCAGCGGCGCAGTCAAGTCACTTCCAGTTTGCTCATTTTCAGATGTAAACGTAACAATATTGGACAAAGTTTATGGGTTGAAATACAACTGTCCTAGGTAGAGGTGCTTTTAATTGACCATACTCTCACAAATGAGACCGAGTGGTATTGAACTGTCTGTGAGAAGAATGAACACGTACGAGTCTGTTTTCGCCTTGTACGATGCATGAAATTATTTTGGTCTGACTCACTTATTTATCAACTGTTGTTTATTGTCTAATCTGTCACCTCTGTGTGTACATGTGTGCCTGTCACTTGACTCGCAATGCTCATTGGGATGCGCGGATGTGAATGGCATTGAGCGATTATTGATTCAGTCGCATCGCGTGAGATGATTTTCAATGCAATTGATCTGTAAGTATCCTGGTCTGCTATAGCAGCGGTTTAAAGATTTGTAATACTTAGTGGGTTTAAGAAGATCTGGCCAGTGAAAATGTCATAATTCTCAATAATTTATCGTTTTTTTTGCCTGGAGATTGCGACTTAATATGGGGGATGCGTTTTTAAGACAAACTGAATTGACTGTCAGCCATGTTCACCTCCTCAATGACTTTCCCTTGGAAAAGTTTCTACGTTAAGGCATTGCTGCTTTAACATGAACAAAACACCTGAGTACTTCCAGCACTGCTCTCGTGTCATATCAAAAAAACCTTCTAATGAAAGCTCAACCGAGCTCAAAAGCTCAATCAATAGCTACATACCTGTGGTTATCAAACTTGGGGTCTGAGTCTCACACATCACTGCCTGATTTTGACTGATTGGGCTGTTTTTCTGTTTTCTTTTCCCAGCTTGTAAAAACTTTTTACCGACACTGCAACATGCTGCTTTAATTTGCCACACTTAAGTAGTAACGTACAGTGTCATCAATCAGTTAGTCACCTGCTGAGCTGAAACAGACAGATGATCTGATGCAGCATGTCGTTACCAACGTAGCTTTGGATGTAGTTTCTAGACTCTCACTAATAGGTAAAATTTAAATACACAGTCTGACAGGAAGCTTAAGGACTTCCACAACTCTTTTAGCATTGCTCGATAATGTCATAATAGCAATATGTGCTTTTATATTTGAACTGTTTCTACTTCCTGCGTTGCTTAAATTAAATGTTCCTAGACCCCGGCTGTGTTAAGTGGAAACATATGTCATATTTTCATTTCATCATATCAAACACAGCGGGCGAGCATAATATCAAAGTACATCGTGGTTTGACAGTTTGCCAATGGCAGGTAGCTTTGTTCCATCACGTCAGCAGAGTGTGAAATACAATACAAGAACTGTACGTCGATTTCACAAAATAACTGCTTATAAAACCCGAATTGGTACAAGAATATACCTGGTAATTAGACATTTTCATTAGTAAAAGACAGTCTGATGCTCTTAGTTGTTGAGTTCTGAACCAGTGAGTGACAAAAGGAAACCTGTAAATATCATTTCTGCTGAGAAAGCAATAATCCTGCATATGCAAATGGGAAAAATTCTCCAAAGTAGCTTTTAAAGTATTACGTCTGGTTGAAAAGAAATTAAAACGAGGCACTTTTGAATATGTTTATTGGTGCTCCATTTTCTAGACAGCAAACATGCATTCAAATGTTAAGCTGTCCAGAAAGACTCTGTTTAGTAGAACCGCAAAGCCCATCACTTCCTTTTATATCTCCATGCATAATTCATCTGCCTTTGTATTTACAACCCTCTAAGAATTAACCTGTCACAGATCCCAGGGAATAATGCCAACATATCTCTATCTGTCAAGTGCTACACCTCATATGGAGCACCCAACCTCCACATGTTCAAACAAGGCATGGATATTATGCATCATCAACTGACAGAAAACAAGGGACAGGGAAATTAAAAAGCCAGGAGACAAAAGATGTGGCAGGCGAGTGAAAGAATAAATGATGACTCCCCCCCTCTCTTGGAGTCAGGGGACATGTTGCATGTCATCTCGGTGTCTTGGTACGCAGTGGTGCGGTGATGATGTGCTGGGCAGGGCCAGTTCAGAACAGAGTCAAGGGCACAGGGTTGACAGGAAGCTAAACGCTCCAACTGTTCCCTGTCCCCAAACAAATATATGGATGAGTGAACCTCCCGCCCCCCAAGAAAGAAGGGTACAGGGATCAAAGAGGGGCAATGGCAGTTTCTGGTATGACCTCTGAGCTACTCGGTTATTTTAGCAACTAGAGACACTCTGTTCATGATATTGATGCTCAAACTGGTTTGCCACAGAGAGGCTATGTCTGAAATCTCTATTTATTACATCACTAGATATTACTGCCTAAATACCTTAAAAATAGAGTCTCCATGGCAAATACTATTGTCTGGGAACAATCTCAAAATGCAGTGTGTACCAATTTATAACTTGTAGGTTGTATGACACCACATCTGTCAATTATGAGGCAGAAAAACGATGATTCATGAGTGTAGTGAGGAGTAAATTAGGTTTTCTGACAGCGATGACTACTGAGTGTCTTCTATATAGGGAGCGATGAATGATGTGTGAACAGGGGACTGATTATGCTCGTCGCTATAGGCTCAAGGTGGTCGAGGTGATCAGTCCTCACTGTTAGTCCAATTAATGAGCTAAACTCTGCATGAATGTAATTTAATCAACGTAGCAAGGAGATTTTATATCTTAGTCACCCCACAGCAGGAAGGTTTAAGGTTCAAACTCACTGTCCGACTGTGACCTGTCTGTGTGGAGTTATCATTGGGTTTCTCCACCCTTAATCTGAATTGCCTGCAGGTGTGAGAGTGAGTACGAATGCATGTCTCTCTCAGTGTATTAGCACTGTGAATGACTGGTGACATGTCCAGGGTGAACCCATCCAACCCGAGGTCAGATGGGATAGGCACACCTCTACAGGAGAAGCAGTTACAAAGAACATACGCAGACTGTTCACTGTCAGACTTTTTCCAAAAAACTATTAATCATGTTTGTATATAAAGCCTGTTATACCTGCATTACCTGCGTTTTTGTGGCTACTTGGTGGCAGTGATAGAGCTCAACACACCACATACTACTGTGTGAAGTAGATATGATGCATGATTAGAAAATAGTAGCCTATATACACACCCAGTCATTGAGCAGCGTTGACATATATTATAGAGTTGTCTTTGGATGTCCAATAAATATAAGTCCTCTCTCCTGAGGGAAATATCTAGCGCGTTGGCAGCTAAATGCTCCACTATTTTCACCTGCTAGCAACCATGATTAAACATTTTCACTGAAATCTGCGGCCCGCTGCAACTGAAAATGAGACCAATGAGATTGCTGAGTGAACATTACAAGTAACAGTAATTTTTTTCACCATTGTTAATATTAAAAAAAAAAAAAAAAATGATTAAAGCAGCTTTAGGGTTGGGGAAAGCTTGCAGTCTCAATAAAATATTGAAAAACTCAAGAGACAGAATTTGTTGCATTTACATTTTCAGTATTTAACCTAAATGGCCCCCTTTCTCGAACCCTACACAAGCGTTTTTCTAGCTTAAACCTAGCAACACATGCAGGTCCCAAGCTCCCGTATCTGGTTACACCTATTAAACATTCCTGGATCAGAAAAAATCTTGCCAGTAAGCTTAATCTGAGCAGCAATTACTGTACCTTTTATTTCAAAGCTAACTCAGAAACAATGTGCGGCTGTGGATTTGAGGTAAAACTAGTTATCCATCTATCAGAAAATTGGTGGTTTCATCCCCACCTCCTCTGGGCTACACGCAAGTATCCTTGGGCAAGACACTGAACCCCAGATTGATCCACATGGCTACACCATGGGTGTGTGAATGTGTTGGTCTCCATGGTTTCTTCAGTTTCCTTTCACATTTGGGTGAATGATGACAGTGTAAAACACCTTGATCATCATCTGCCAAAAGATTAGATAGGTGCTACCTAAGGACAGCTCATTAACAATTCAAACATATTTCCATCCAGTATCGCAGCAGTTGGTGATATGTAATGACAGCTGGTTTTAAAATTTGCCATTTTCAGTCGGGGGGATGTGTTTAATGCCAATGTGCAATGTCAAGCTAGATTTTAAAAATGAAACTTTAATAAAGCAACATTTCAGGTGACCATTGCAGCTTGTTAGGTTTAGATGCAAAAAACATTTGCAGTAACTACGTCCTTAACTCAATCAATGATGAACCCTGGTTTCACATGGGAGTTGAACCCCAAGGTCTTGTATTATAGTCCTGCATTTGACCTACCCCAACCTCCTTCACACTAGGATTTTATTGCTCTTTATATATAAATACGTCTTAATTTGTATGAGCTTTCAGCTGAGTGTCATGAATCTATTACATTTTGTGACTGCTGTGGCAGTTTGTAGGCGACAGTCTTGTGGCTCTGGTCATTCTGCAGATTCACTATTTTTGTTAGTGACCTCACAGCCTGAAGCGTGTATTAAAGGTTACTTCCCACTTTCTCAATAATCTATCTTTCCATAGTCTATTACGTCAGTTCTTGTGGGCATGTAAGACACAGATTGAAAGTTCACAATGACTCCCGTCATTGCCAGCAAAGATAAGTCTGCTGCATTGACTGTCAATAACGTGGCAGTCTCCGAGCAGCTTAGTGGGAGCTCTCGTCTCGTCTTTCCTTCCTAAGCCTCCGAGGGGGCCGTGTGGTGAACTGGCAGCCACAACTCCTTTCATCCATTCTGAGAGAACTGAATAAAGTTCAGAGGAATTACAAGAATCTACTCAGTCAGACTCGGAGTAGCAGGAATAAGCACCGTTACTGAATCAGTCTCACAAATGTTTATACACAGCCAACGTGATGCGGATGAATCAGCATGGCTGCAGATACTGCGGCTCATGTGGGACGACGACAACTCACTCAAAGCACACACTCATTCATTTAGATCAACTGCCAGATCACTTTAGATGTTGTGGGAGAACAGACAGTCTCACAACTTGTTCCTCCAAGATTTTCCCTGCCATGTTATAAACCACTGGGTGAAAATGCCAGTCAAAGATAGAAATGCTTCTCAGGGTGGTCTGTTTAAACAAGAAGAATTTATTTACTCAGGCAAATTCAGATTGTGAACATTTCTAAGACATTGTGGCAGCCATCTGCCTAATGCTATTTTATGTTTCATGGAATAAACATGTCCGTGACTTGGCAAGTGCAAATGATTTGGTTTAACTCTAAATTGCATGAAAATTAAACCTCTGTGCTCAGTGAAATTGAAGTAATGGCCTGCCACGTTTGTGAATTGCCATTAAATCTGCCAAAGCCAGCCTGATCTGGACTTAGTGGGGGGAAAGTGCTGCAATTAAAAACACTCTCATGTCTGTTAACCATATCAAAAATGATTACGAGAGGTTGTAGATGTAAATGCCTTTTTAGCAGGCTTTCCTTTGCATTAACAGATTTGTTCATGAAGGCCCATGTGGTGCGCTAATGCAATAATAATTTTCTTGCCTATGACCATTCAAAAGGGTGTAATTGGATAATTTGTATTAATCTTGAAAAATGCTGAATATCAAAAACTATTTATATATATATACTATATTCTTTTCCATTAGACACAACAATATGCATCACTTAGAAATATTATACATATTAAGATAAGTAATGGAAATATAATTTATCAATTAAAAACGCCTTTATTTGAGCGTATGTATTTCCATGTTTTAGCTTGCACACTGCCTGTTACGGTATGTAGTAAAAAGCCCTTAAACCTGTGGTGGATGATAGTGAGTGACAGTGCCACAGCGCACCACAGGGGAACAGCCTTAATACCGACACATTTTGAAGAACCCCTGAAGGTCTGCAGCTAAAAATAAAAACAGGGCTAACTCCCTGATGCCGAACACCTGTCCTAGACACTGTTCATCCTGGGCTCCCTTTATTACTTGTCCGAAACATTTGCGAGAAAGCAGGCCTGGAATTAAGACCAAAACCAAACTGGTATCTTTCCTTTTTCACCCAAGACGTAACAACCTCAAGATTTAAGTTGCAAAAGATTCACTCTTGATTGATTCATACTCTTCTCATGAGTACAAACTGTCATAACTATATTTGGCAGAGCTTAGTTTGAACTTAAAAAAAACCAAAACATCCTGAAGCAATAGAGATGGGAATCATCAGCACCAGAGAGGAGGGGCGAGCCATGCAGGATTCTTTGACCATCCGCTATGAGGCAATCCAACTCCTGGGGAAAGTGATTAGACTGGGCTCACAACTGCAGGCAACTTGCAACTTAGTGATTGGCTAAAAGAGCTCATTTGCATGCTCCTCTCATCTCCAACAAACTCTCAGGAAGCACCGGTGGATAAGGTCACCGGTGTCAGTCTGCCTGTGTGCCAGCCGAGAATGTAAGCAGATCAAACGCGCAACAGCCGTTTAGACGAGTGCAGGAGGAGTCTGTGTTCTTGATCATCGGGACAGTGATGACCTCAAATTCATGTCAGAGATGATAGACATCCTGGCAGTCAAATGTAGGGACTCCTGAAAAGTCACATAATGGCACCACAAAAGATCAAGTTGATATTCCTGGAATTCCTTGATCTCAAGACTTTGGTGTAGACTTTATTTAATATGGAGAAAATCAATTTTATTTATTTCATTTCTTTTCTTTTCATTTCATGACTTGTATTTCATTCTGGTGAAAGCATATCTGTGTCTGTAAAGATAAAAGCAGTTTTTGCCTGTTTTTGTCTTTTTGGTGTAGTTACAGCCAATCAGGTTAGTCTGACAATTAAGCATTTTTGGTTCTTGGATTATAAAACTGTATTTCATTGTTTGCTAAATCTTGGCAAGCCCAAAAGATCAGAGCATTTTGGCCAACCCACCAAATAATGGATCTAGCCATGTAAGCTAATTTGGCTAAAGTCAGCATGTTCACATGTTAACAGGGTCAATGTTTAAGACCAAAAAGGTCTTCAGCAGTTTCTTGAAAGCTGTGAGGGACTCTTGGCCTCAGTGCACTCTAAACTTTGCATGTTAAAATTTCCTAATTAGAATAATTCTTTCTGAATTCAAACAAAATGGAAAGCTACAGCTGAGGCTGATGGGAATGTCACTATTTGATTGATTGATTTTGACCTAATGATGGCACTAAATGAAATTCACCCTGAGCGGAGCATAAGCTTCTGAAATGAATTTCATAGCAATGACTCTAATAAAGACATTTCACTTAAAATTACACATGCCAACCTTGCTGAGTCGGGAGGAAAAGTAAAAGAATCTCCAAAGTAATTAGGATTTATCATCTGGGAACCATGAATGTCTGACCAGAAGTTTATCCTGATACATCTTTTAGATATTCATATGTATTTCTGGATACACTGAGTGAAAATGGAACAATATTTAATGGAAGTCCTAATAGTCTAATAGTTGTTGCACAAGTGTTGGACTGGGTGACTGATGAGCAATGAATTCTGTCAGTTTACAATAAGTGTTATAATTATGAAAATAATTAAGGTAATATTAATGCAGTATACTGTATATGAAATTATATGACCTAGCAAACAGAAAAGGGAAACATGAATAAAATGAGAGATGGCATCATTAGCTATCAACAGTTGCTCTTGTGAAATGAGCCCTGTCTCTATTTTGTTCTTTATACTCTGTGTTATGTTAATGTTGTGTATTCTGGATAATCTACTGGGCTGATAAAGGTTTCACCGTTCGTTTTGATATAAGGCTTCATAGAACGTCACACACGACTGGAGACTGGCTCCTTTTTCATCCTACAGTGGCATTAAATGTCTCAATGCCATCTGGAGCTGCGAGAATAAAAACGCTCCTTTTAAAGATGCCCATTTTAATTGGTAAATATTTACTTGCAGGAGCTCTCGGCGGGCACGCACACGACTTCTAATGAAGCACTTTAAAGCCTATGGGCTCTTGCTGCTTACTTTGAGTGTGATTCTAAACAAATTCAACCTGGGGTTGAACTGTTGATAATGTTTGATAAGGACCAATGAAACACAACGCTAAACACTGTGGTGAGCATGCAGTGCATAATAACTGCACCAGTACAATTACCCTGTCACCATTAACACTGATCCTGTGTCTGTGTGTGTCTGTGTGTGTGTGTGTGTGTGTGCGCAGTTCTGAGTGTGGTTTGGCTGTGTATGTGCAGTCATATGTACAAGCGCATGCAGTCTTTGTGTGATATAAACCATGTATTTCTAAAATTGTTGCTACTTTCAAAAGAAAAATGTGTAAAAGCATTTGAGATGGTGAGAAAAAAAAAAAAATCAGAACAGTCCTGCAACCGCATGCAACATTTTGTGAGAGAACACCAAATATTTTAAGAAAATGTAATCCGTTTTTGAGTGCAAGAGAGAAAAAAAGAAGGTATCTTCCACCATATGAAATTCTGCCTTTTGTGACTACACAAAATAAACAAAATACACAGCACACACACACACGAAGGCGATTAAACATCAGTAATGTAGGAACATTTACGCTTTTGTAATTCACAGTAATAAGAGAAATATTACTGTTGCTAAGAAATATTTCTACTTTCGCTATAATTCATCTGTGACCTGTTATGTGTATGTTCTGTACATGTTTGTGAGCATGTGCATGCACACGAGTGATTTTGTGTGTGTCAGGCCATAGAAGCCCGTTTGTCCTTGTGCAGTTCTTCTTTTCATGTGTATGTGTGTACTAAAATGCATCTGTGCACGTTATTACCTACTTCTTCAAGATTTGTGCACATTTGTTTGTGTGTGTGTGTATGTGGCCCGTGCATGTGCCGCTGGATGTTAGCACTTGTATCCTAATGCACACCGGGTCTGTGTGTACATCAATCTCTGCTGCAGCGACAGCAAGTTGCCTTGTATGCACTGCTCTCTATCCCTGACCCAGTATGCTGTGTGATCCTGCCTACAGCCTCATTTGTCTCCATCAGGGAACAGGCGAGGTTACGACTCACCAAAGCGCAGTACGTTTCTGGCGGATCTCCACACGTGATATTTGGGGGGTCGAGGGCCACTCGCAGGTACTTTGTCATGTCAGTGGCTTCTGGCTGACAGGCCATGTAGTCCCATGCCAGGCCCTCCTCCGTATAGATCTGGGACTTGCACACGTCATAGTGTCCCCAGGCCGCTGGGTAATGTTGCATGGCATGTGCCACGCTGGTGCACACAGCTTGCAGGGTGAACAATACAGGCCAAAGCATCACTGCTCTCTTTTTGTAGGGTTTGATGTGGAACTTCTTTTTTTCTTTATAGCTGTGGCTTTGTCACAGAAATGACAATGTCTCTGAGAATTATCTAAATGAACTGCAGCTTCGAATGGTGCAGTGGAGCATTTGGGAACAGTGGCTGCATGTTGCTACGTTTGTGTGAGCAGCTTCAGGCAACGATTAGCCCCCATTCAGTTATTTTGTCTTCGATTGCTGCCACTTCTGCCTGGCTGATGAGGTGTGTCAACAAGTGAGCTTCTTCACAAGTGTTGAGCGTTGATGAAAGGGTCAAATAACGGTCAGATGTGATGTGCAGAGAGGAGTGACACTCCTCATAAGTCAGTGGCTGTCAGATGTCTTAGCTTGATCTCTTGTCTACTGTGGCTTTTGCCACAGGCAGCATCCTAAAGGACAGAAGAAAAAGAGAGTTTGGTGAATTAAACAGATCGCACACGCACACAAAAACATTTGAAACGCCATTTAAAATATTAAGAGGTTTACGATGGTTTAAGGGCACTGAGGTGGATAAATAGCACGTCTTACTACCTACAAACACACACGCATAATGTACACACAAACACCATTCCAGGTTCCACTGTTTATTTGTTTCCCTCAATAATAACCTTGCCAAAATCACTGTATACAATTCAAATCGAGCTTGTTCTGCAAAGCCTAATCTCCATTTGATTTTCATACAAAGAGGCTTATTTCCATGTGTCAAGTCACTACATTTAAGGTATTGCTTTTTCTGACTCTTTCTCCTTAATGGTCGAATGTGGAGTTGCATTTGTCCCAATGCCTTCGGAGGCATTTGGGAAATATTAAAGTAAAATTGGGAGACAGAAATGGTCTATTTGAGGGATTGTACGTTTCTCAGAGCTATCACAAGCCATCAGTCAGATGGCCTAACTCGTCAGGTAATGGTGCCTGGCAGCAGTCAGCGGAGACCCTGCAAGATCTCAATGTCTCAGGTAAAAGGTGTGTTCAGGAACGGGGGAAAATAAAATGGAGCAGCTATATACAGCTGCCTCCAACCGAGTAATAACACTGTAAATAGGAGTTAAGTCACTGTTGACTGTCAGTGTACTCAGATGGCCTGAGGTTTTGCCTTGGTAAAAAGAAGTCAATGTTCCCAAAAGTGGCAATTCAGAAAAATGTACTTACATTTCACTTTAACCTTGGTCTAATTAGGGCACAATCCTAACAAGCACATTCAGTTATCCTCTTTTAAAGCCCCTTGCTAAAAGTTTGAAATGTGACATCATCATTTATTCTAATGCAAATTCAGACTTGCTTGGCACACCCAGCTGTTACATGCAGTTGAACCGGTAACTTTCCGGTCAGCAGCTTTATTCTCTACCCTTCAGGCTACAGCCGCCCCCCTGTGACTGACAGTCCCTGCTAAATTTTTTTTTTTTTTTTAAGGTAAGTTGGGTTTGAAGCATGTGGAGAGCCTTTTATGTTCAGAGGAAAGGGCTACTTTTCGATTCGTGTCAAAAGATTACAGCTTTTATCGGGAGATCATCAAGTCAAATCAAATTAATTACGGGAAGGGTTTTAATAAAAGCTTCCTCATATGAAAGGACAACGATTCAGATCAGATTCGGGAAACAGAAACTCATCTTAATGAGTCACCGTGGCGCACACACACAGGCTGGTGTCTCTGCTCCCTGCCGACATATGGAGGCATTAGAATTCAGTATTTTAACTTGGCTATCTTGTCTTGAACTGAAAATTGTGCCAATTCAAATGGGTTTTGACCACATCTAAAGCAATTACTGCTTTCCTTCTCCCAACCTAATACCCCTTTTACAAAATGACTACAGGCTTGAATACATCCCAGCCGTGGTGAAAGATGTTCATCTGAGCCGGAGAAACTATCTGCACTGCTGTTGAGACCCTTCAAAGTGAGCCATGTCATGAGGTATGGGTGGCCGGCTTCGTTTGACAGACCTCTGGTGGGAGAGGAGAAGAAAACTGGTTTTGGAGGAGGGGGGTTCGTACGGAGGTGAAAGAATTTTGACTCTTTCAATGCACTCATGTCAATCAACAAGGCTCCCAAGAAGAGGCCAATTACAAATTTGATAACACGACAGGAGCTCTGAGTGATGAATAAGCCATTTCTTTCATGGAGATGCGAGTATCAAATTTCATAAATATAAATGTCAGTCCCCGATCAGAGATGCGTCGTGGGATGGACCACTTTCATCTCACATGCACTCACACGCCAACACACACACACTCACCTAGATAAATCCCCCTTTCATAACACTGAGGTTGACTTTCATTATAAAACAGTCAAATTAGGTACCAGCGGCAGGGTGGCAGAGGTCGCTTATCTTATTTTTATTTAATAGGGAACATTCAGAGCTAATAAGCGACAGCAAATGGAGCTAACCATGGGAATATTGGATTTAATTCATAGACACCTGGAGTAATGAAATCTATACAGATGAAAGGATGGTGTCAGGATGCTCTGTGAACCTCCATGGACAGATACCATTCAGCATCAGAGCACTATTAAGGTGACAGTAAAAAGGGGGAAAGTGTATATATGAACAATATGGTTCAAATCTGTATTCTGCTCAAGAGATAACTTCTGCATTAAATAAGTGTTCGGACACCATTTAAAAAGCTAATTCATCTCCTTTTGAGACAATAGGGGTCTGTAGCAGATTAATTAGCATGTGAAAGAAATCTGATTAATAATATGACATCATGAGCCTGTGACATCAAATTACTGTGCAGGAAAAAGTGTAATCGAAAAGTGCGACAAAATCACAAACGTCTGCCGTTGTATCTCAAGTCTCTGCGTGTGTACCTCATACTCGGCGGCTCTCAAAATGCACGGAGAGCGTCAGGAATGTCGTAATTTCGCCGGGAAAAATATGAGGTCAGATTCTATATTAAAAGTCATCAATATTTGAGCAGCTCTCCATATGCAGGGAGAGAAAGAGAGAGCGCTTAGAGCTTAGGGTGACCACCTCACCTCTCTCTCGCTCTCTCTGTCTCTCTCTCTCTCTTTTCCTTCACTTGTTTTTGAAGCCTCTGAAACACCCCCTTGTGTCCGCTTGCATTCCATCCCCTGGGCAGCTCAAGCATGGCAGAGTGTTTTAAAAGTCAGCAGGCGGCCGTGCCCCGTGGCTTATATTGGTTACAAACTCCCAGCCAGACTCTTAAAAACCATGGCGGATGTATTCCATTCATTTTATAGTAATCCCGCTAAAGTGTGGCTTTGCTCTCAGTCTCCGAGTGTGGCTTTCTCATCCCCTCTTGGCTCCCATACAGGGCAACGTGGAGGGGAGCTGTCCATGGTGCTGAAAAACAGAGGCCATCAGATCTGCCCCTATGCGCTGCACTCAGAGGGCAGGTACCTAAAACACTGACATCAGTGATTGCAAGATGACACTTTTATTGATTCTGAAATTAAAAAAAAGACTCAAACAGCACAGACCAATGCCCCCTCGGTGGTTTATCCTGCAACAATTGCTATTTTGTTGCCTTGTCTTTCTGTATCGAGCACCTGGTCCGGATTTTGGATGTGCGCACGCACAATACCGCCTCGTTGTGTTTATTGATTTTGCTGACTTCCAACCAATAACTTCTGATCCATAGCCAGTTCGAGCAGACTGATGCTCTGTGGCTGGCTGATGAGTGCAACAATAAACGGGTTAATGCTTCCAGCGCTCTCCGAGCCAAAAACCAACCCTTCCATATGAGTCACAGTGGGATCGACTGGCAAGCAGAAGCATGTTTGTACTGGCACACATTTGTCTTCTTATTGTCTTTCTCTCTTCATTCCCTCTCTCTGGGTCCCTCAT
Organism: Datnioides undecimradiatus; assembly: GCA_008933995.1. Lineage (NCBI taxonomy): Eukaryota > Metazoa > Chordata > Actinopteri > Lobotiformes > Datnioididae > Datnioides > Datnioides undecimradiatus. The sequence continues at coordinate 5,003,957 of WARS01000052.1, forward strand.
TCAAACTCTCAGCCCTGCTCTTTCTCTCTTCAAACCCCCCCCATGTCTTTGTCTCTCTCCGTCTCTCCATAGCATCCTTGCTGCACTAGCTCCATATGCACACAAAACAAACAATTAATGTCTGAGGGCTACACTTTTGACCTGTTATTGCAGTCCTTTTTTTTTTATTCACAACAAGGACTGGCTGTGTTTCTTTCCTGCAAAGAGCTTTTTCCCTGAAAGGATGTGGTTGATGTGGTGACGGTATAAGGGTCCCTCAGTGTGGAGCCCAGCCAGAAAGCCCGCCAGCCTGCACCAGTGCCACACATGAAATCTGTTGCCATACATTATTCAAAGTTCTTCTCCTGAACCACTAGCATGCAAAAATGCAGAGCATGTTGCAAACATTTTAAAATCCTGGGCATGTAAGATTCATGCAATCAGAAGCGCAGGACGTAAACCGAAGGAAAAGTGTGATAATGCTTTGACAAGTCTGTTCATAAACTCCACTAAAACTAAAAGACAAAGACAGCAAACATTTCCAGAAGTTACGGTAATCTAGATGTATATTTACAGTAAGAGAATCTGTGTTCATTATGTTCTGGGTCAGATTTTGCGCAGAGGCGAGGCACACCTAGATCTGACTTTACTGACCTGCTGCGCAACAGGTTTAAGTCAGATTATTACTTGGAGAACAAAGGGGATAGCTTCCAAATAATAGACAACAGCTTTAGTTCAAGTTTACACTATGCAGATCCAGATTCGTTCACTCCTACATCTTGTATAACTTCTTAAAGAGGTAAAATGGTAATGCGCTGTGGATGTAAACACCGACGTTTTTCATTCAGTTTAATACCAGCCGCTCATTCCTTCATCTAACCCACTTCAAACCCGATCACTGTTAACGTTCCGCCCATGAAACAGCCCACTGTAATTACCCCATTATTGCCCATTTAGTCACGACTGTCATCATTCAAGTGACGGTATGCAAAAGGGTAAAATGCACAATCTGAGAGCTGAAAACACCATCATACTCACATTTAAATGCGCTCCCGGGACGAGCTGTTCATTCAACAAGTTATTTACAGCCAAGAGTTGTCGCAGAGAGATATTCACACGCCTTTGACGGACTCTCTTCTTTCTAATTTATTATAATTTCGCACAGGACGGATCAATAAAAGCAATGTGTGCGCAGAAAGCGCGCATTCACGTGGAGAGCACGGTGGGGTTTTCTTTTCCTTCTCTCAACTTTTCTTTAAACTTTTGCGTCTCACTAAAAAAGCTTCTTCTTCCAAATAACGTCCCGGGGACTCGCTCACATTCAGACCTTTTCTCTCGCGCTCACAAACGCCGCCGAGCATCGACTGGTGTCCACACAGGCTGTTGGGCTTTACGCGGCGCTGCTCCTGGCGCAGTATTCATTGGAATGGCGCACGACAGATACTTCAAGTAGCCGTTAAGGGGATTCACAGTGGTCGCAAATTCATTAAAGTCCATCAGCGCGTATTAAGACACATCCCGGTGGAGAGCAACTCTTGGGGTCGTTTGGATTGGATAGATTTCACAGCCCAGCCGAGTTGTAGACGGGAGAGGAGGAGAGAGATAAGCGATCTTCCTCAAATGGAGCCACTATGTCCAGTTACATACGAGCGCTCCGCGGGGTCCTAAAGATAATACTGACTGGCTTGTAATTCTCAACTTCAGCTGGTGTTTTCACGCGGTTGGTAAATACAGTTAGAAACTGCTCAGAATAAGTATGAGTGAGATCTTTTTTTTTTTTTTTTTTTTAATTAAAATGCGATTTAGCCTCCGGGTGTTGCTTTTTATTTTGTTACAGCTGATACTGTTTAAAATGCAACACGCTAAAATTCAACAAGGCAAGTGACTTTGTCTGTCGGCAATGCCAGGAAAGTCCTGAAAAATGTATTTCCTCCCTTTCATTTTACATTAATCTTTAGCGTGAGACGCCATGTGAGCGGAGGCATATTTGCAGTGGCACTAAAGTGGAATATTCTATTTAAAGTTGCTCGATAATCACTCGGCAATGGGGCTGCGTCGCTTTCCACAGCAGCGTCCAACTCTCTCACATCAACAAACAAGCCTAAATGCACTGATGTCATCTGGAAAACACAGCAATTAAAACATTTCCCACCAAAGCAGTGATGTAATTACAATGTCCACCTGTAATACGGCATAGCAATCGCACATATTAAGTGTTACCTACACCCCGCAGTAAACTCATTGAGCTTTTATCATAAGGGGTGCGGAGAGTAAATCCACCGAAACTTAACAGAGGCGAGTCCTCGTGGCAGAAAAACACAGCACAACACAATCACGTAGTCTAAGGTCTAAGTTACAAGTATGTGATCGCATCAGAGGAAAAGAATATATCTGAAAACATCATTTGAATATCTTTGGTTATTTGCTCGTCCGCCGATAATCACCCCGAGGTTATGCACAGATCGTTACCGCTTCAGGACTCGACGCTTTCAGGGGGAAAAAAAAAAGATCTTACCTTCCATCTAAGAGTGTGGGGGACTGCTACTGCGCTTGCAAAAAGGGAGAAAGGGGGAGAAGAAACTCCCCTCGCCGGAGTTGTTGGTGTAATTATTCGGTGAATTTTGAAGGCAGAGCTGAAAGAATAACTACAGTTAGGTGCGTCTACCGGGCTCCCTTGGCGAGGAGTCATAGATGTCACCCTCTCCACTACAGGGTGCCAAGCAGCACGGCAAACAACCGCGGTGACAGGTCGCTTTGAACACGCATTTTAATTGTGGTGTAATGCCAACTGGTGGAGATTGCACGATAAGAACAACCGCGCCCATCTGAAGGTCACCACAGTAATTGAGTAGAACGGTTATCTCACGTCGGTGCAATGAAGGTTAAAAACTACTACTGAGTTGTAGGATCAGTAACTTCTATATACACCTTTTGATATTTCATTTTTGAGGAATGTGCATATGACTTTTTTTAAAAAAAATCATAGACAGTGACTAAAGTAAAGCATTTACTGTTTAACACGAAATGCAGAGGTGCAAACTTGACGGTTTTCTTGCATTACACTGTTTTTACAGTCTGGCGTTATCTAACATGCTTGCATGTTCAGCACCATGGACAGCCCCCCCTGCGCTCTGCTGGCAACTTTACCACACGCTGGAAAGGATTTGCAGAGAAGAAAAGTAAAATAGCATGTATTAAAAACGATGTTTTAATACAGTTTGTAAGTTTGAAGTTTGTGATGGATGCAGTTTGTCACCCCCCTTCCAGTTGGCTCTTTTGTCTAATATTAACTTTTTCAGATGTCATTTTATCCTGCCTTCTTTACATCCATCATTCATTCATCTATTTTATTTCAAAATGTAAAATTGGAATGAACCATCTCATTTTTAGGGGGTCCATTTTGACCTTCTCTCTTTCTTTCCACCATCTTCTCCATTCATGAATACGGATATAATAGTCTAATTTCTATACCTCCCCTCTTTGCTCTTTATTGCAGAATATAAGCAAAGTAGCTAAATGTTTAAAATGGCCCAAATAGAACCCCAGCCCTTATTGATTTCTGGCAAATTAATATGCAATGGAAGACCTGTAATCCCATTAAAAAGTGACAATGCCATTTCTGCACTGATAAAGGCAGATTTCGGTCGGGACCGGCGCTGAATGACAACAAGTCTCTCATCCCCACCGCAGTGAAGTGGCTCACATTGTATCAGAGGGTTCAGCCTTTGCTTGGAGCGACTGCTGCTCTTGACATTTCCATTAAATCATTCCTCCTGGAAATACTACCACACCGCCCTGACAGTCACATACATGACTGTGCTCGCTCATTTTGATTTTTTTTTTTTTTTTTTTAGATGAATAGATAATCTGTGCATGGCAATTTCTGACAATGACAGCGCTAGCATATTGATGTTAAACAGGTATTATGTTCAGCATGTTTACTACTTTAGCTTAGTAGTATGGTAATCTTTGCTAAGTAACATTAAACACAAAGTGCAGTACAGTCGATGGGCACATTTTTCGGTTATTGGACAAAATTTTGACCTGATGATGGCACTAGAGTAAAAGTCTGAGTCATTTGTACCAAATTTCCTGGCCATTCATCCAAGAGCTGTTTATTCTTTTACCCCAAACTTCAGATATTACATGGCGACACCAGAGAATAAGACAGTGACTCACCAAAGTCCATAGGATTCATCTGCTGGGGACCATGAATGTCAGCATTTCATGGCAAGCCATGCAATGGTTGTTGAGTTATTTTCAACTTGTGGTGGACCACCAACTGACTGTCATTGCTGTTGCTGGAGCCATGCTGCTAGCTTGGCTAAAAGTAAAAGTCCATAGTTGGAAACAATCACATTGAGAAATTCAAGCAATTGCCTGTGACAAGTAACTTGGTTGTCCGTCTTTCCTTCTCTACCTCAAGTCTATAAACAGTAGTTCAGCAGCCACTATTAGATCAAAGTTGATGGAATATCACTGTTTGCAAAGTACAGTAGTTCAGGGTAGTGGGAATAAAAAGATATCTCTCCCCACTCCTGCCCTCAGCTGCTCTGGTCAAAGGCTGCAAGGTCAGCTGAATGAATCCACAAAAAGCCTGCTTGAAAATTAAAATCAGAGAGGGAGTCAGGAATTCCTCCATAGCTGCTTTATGTTTTTTTTTTTTTTTCCCCAGCAATGTGCTACAGTGTACGATGAGGATGCAGAGGTGGAGTCTGCCCTCTCACCCTCCGCGTGTCCTCTCCCTCGGTGCCACCGAGAGCTTGGGCTGACAGAGATGGAGGGTTTGCTGTTTGATTCAGCTCCCGGGGGTCTATTGATAGTTTCAAAGTGGAGTCCACCTGCCACTGCTTTAATCATCCATGACCCCAGCTGCATGTTGGAAGACCGCAGAGGGGGACGGGATCAGCAGCCCTGTTCGTGTGCGCGTTTGTGTGCGAGCAGTCAAGAGAAAGAGGAAAAAGAAGGAGCAGAAGCAGATATAGAGAGAGGATAAAGAAACACTCAAACCTAAAGAGATAAGATGGGGGAGAAAGAGTCAGTCGAGCCACTTTTCAGCCCTGTTGTCATCAAACTGAATGTGGGTTAAGAATTTCTCCACACTTGTGTTGAGATTTTGAATAACACTGGGTTTTTTTTTTTTTTTATTCCATACAGCTTCAGGCATCTTTGTCTCATGAAGCATTTCTATCTGGTTTAAATGTATTATTAGTGTATTTAATCAGATTTTCCTCCAGAGGTGGAGTAGAGTGAATCAGCATGCAGGCACAACTTATGGCTGCCAAATTAATTCAATTTATTCCAAAGCCTTTCTTAAGGCCAAGGTTGTAATTATGGCATGCAATTAGAGGGTCTATAAATATTAGATAACTTCCCAATTCCCTGTGAAAGTTAACCCAAAAGTTGTTTTTTCAGGTGTTGGTGATTTACATAAAGATCTCAAAGTGCTTCTGGCTATAATTAAAGCAGAATTCACATTCCACTGACAAATATCAGTCACCCATGGTAGAGTTTGGGTGAGATGGTTGTTATAACTGTTTACCTTTGCTGATTGCGTCACCAGAAGCCTACTGATAATTGGAGTGAAACTTCACCTTTAAAGTGACAAGTTGAGCAACCATGTGGTGGCATATGACAGTGTAGCTTTTCACCAAGTGAGACATAGTTGTGAATTTGAGTGGGTTGTTACCACACATAAAAGTCTCTATGTACAAGGAATATGTGACACTTTTTCTGGAGAGTATGCCAAAGCCACTGCAGCGCAGCTTAGAACAGGAAGTGATCAGGGTAAGGAAGGAGATGGGAGAGTCAGGAAACACGCCTTGGAATTAGTTCAAGCACTGCAGTGTGTCCATGCGTGCGTGTGTGCATGTGTGTGTGCTCTCTGTGCTGGTGAAAGTAATGTTCAGTTGAGACCCTTCAAGTTTGTAAACATCCTTATTTACTTCTATGGCGATATGGGAAAGATGAAACTTAATGCATTTAATTAAAATCTTCATCTGTGTTTTGTGCCAGTAGAGTTTAAGCAACAGTATTGGAAGAGTTAGCACCTTTTTGCAACGTGTTGCCTCCACAGTTTTGGAGCGCAGTTAACTTTTACACCACTGTGGTGGCTGTCAAAGTGATTTACAGCAACTTCGACCAGGACTTTAGTCTAGATCGTATTTTATATTTTCTTCACATTTTTTTCCCCCTCTGGTGTCCTCTGGCTGCTCTGCCTCATTTCGCTGAGATTTATGGAGTTTCCTAATGGACAAACAGCTTCACTTGTCGCTAAAGTAACAACTAAATAGTGTTCCAGAGCCCCTGTGCTAGCAGCGTCAACACCGACATGAACAACCGCAGTTGCAGGCTAACAGGGCCACTAGCTGCCTGGCTAAGTAAACTAGCTATCTATCTGCTATCTTTCATGTGCTTACACAACTTTCTGACATCGAGATTAGCGTGGCCACTTACTACTGAAGGTTTAGGGCTTTCTCTCTCTTCTGTACAGTAAAATTGCTGCCATCATAACTTTAAAGTTGAATTTATGTAATTTGGCTGCAACCGCAGCGGAAATTCAGGGTTGCACATGCCCTGGCCAAGAGAGAGCGATCACACTCTCCAGTGAAAATGATCATCTTGCTTTGTACAATGTCTCACTTGAATTTTTGGCGTGAAAGTGCAGAAACATGAACGAGACATCAGGCTGAACAAATGAAGTGAGTGGAAACTGCAACTCGCTTTGATTATTGGGCTAACACTCATGGTGTTGCTGGAGTGACTGTTTCTCAAGATGTAGAGCACATTATCGATCCCTGCTGCTTCCTGTTTCAGAGAACACGTCACTGCTTTTTGTTTCCCTCTCATTACTGCCATCTCTCTGAATCTTTTTCACAGGTTAATGTGCCATAATGCACCAATGGACCTTTGAAAGCCCCAGAATTAAAATCCTTTTGCACTGGACTTGTTCTCAGTCTCAATCTAATTAAATCTTACCACACAACACATTATCACACACAAAGTAACATGAAGTGTGAGTGACGTTTTGCTTAATACACACTATTTATGTGTATCAGTCTGCTGGTGTCAAATGAATCTGCAACAGCTTCATCAAGTAGTGACAGAAATATCTTAATATTGTACTTTTCAGCCTTAGGGGCCATAAATGGATAATTCCGTACTCAAATCAAACATCCCAGTGCTTGAATACTGACAGCGCTTCCAGTCTGTACACACCGACCCCCATTAAAATGTACTGATGGTACCTGGCTTTGTCAGCAAAAACAGCAAAGGAAAACCACTGATGGAACCAGATCCAAAGGATCCTGAGGACAACATCTGTGTAAAATGGAATATTGTGGAGGATATTCAATTCTGAAGTAATTTAAATGGCATATAAAGGTGAAATTTGTTATTGGTATGCATCATCAAAATTTCATTTTCTGATCTTTTGTAGATAGATAGACAGATAACCAAAACTGTACTCTTTGCACTTTGCAAACTGGAATCAGGAATCAAAAGTCTTGTTGAGTGGGTGGCACACTTCCATTCTCTGCCAGGTATACAAGGCAAGCGGGTGGCACCTCAGCTGCACCAAAACCAGGGCATATAAGCAGCTGGAGCCCGGCATCTCTTGCCTTGAGAGAAGCGGGCAACACGCCAACCTCTCTGGGAGCTGTGCTACATTTCAAAACATGATGGATGGCACGAGTCATGTTAAACCGTAACAACAAATCAGTTCATCAACAGCCCTCCTTAATATTTGAGAGGAGATAAAAGCCTTCTTAGGCTAAAATTCAAGCTCTGTTGATCAATCCCATGTGGGCGACAGAAATTGACAAATTCAGATTATTTCCTGCCCTGTAACTTTAATGGACTGATGAGATAATGCCACAGAATTGTGGCTGTACAAGATGGCTCACACATGCCACAGGCAGTCACAAGGTGACCTTGAATAAAACTGTATTATAATGATACAGTCAAAGTGCTTTAGATGGCACAAAACAATCTTTCAAAGTAAATGTATAAAATCAGTGGAGGTGAAAAAGAACATCTGACCAGGTAATAGACTGAAGGAGCCGTTGCATGTTTCTTTTCTTTTGTGCTAAAACATTGATTCCGATTGCTCTTAGTTTTGATTCACACATCTACAAACCCATGTGAGCCTCTTGACATTTATTAGGTACGGCATGCCAAAAAGTCCACAGATTCCCTGAGGTTCTTTTGCTGTGTCTTGACAAGGTTTAGACTTTTTTATGTGGTGCAGAGGAGAGCTGAGATTTCCTTGCAAGGTTTCCGGCGGATTGACATGCAGATAAACACTCCGCAGTCCACAGATTAGACATGTGCAATAGCCAACCACAGCATCTTAATTGCTCTGTATTCTGATTTTTGTTAGGATGACATTTTGTGAGGTTTAAAGCCTGATTCTTGTGGCATGTGTCTCTCTCGTGTGTGCTGTAATGTTTATTAAACCACATCTCTTTCTCAGAGGGAATTAAAAAAAATAAAAAAATGATCACACTGAATTGGGCCAAGATAGTATTTCTTGGCTCGACATTCATGTCTTGAAGCTCTTCAGTAGTTGTGTGACCACTAGCCTGCCTTCCCAGAAGGCAGACTTAGATGGAATATATCCCAGAATCAATTATCTATAAATTGGATTGTATTACAAAGAACAGTAGCAAGAAATATGTCTAGTGGAGGCACTCGTGAGGCAGTCAGCAGAGTGTAACCAACCAACGCAGGGCACATGTTAACACGGCTTAGCACAGACAAACGTTGCCACTGTCATTAATTAAAATTCCAAGCAGCCATTCATTATTTTTTGTACGCTACTACACGCATCTGTGTGTTTCACAAGCAGCGCAGGGTGGGTGTTGTCCTGCAAACATGAAACTATTAATTGATTGAAATTTTCTTGTGTTCTGGCTTATTAATCACCTGGCGATCAATTAAGCCCGCGCAGACCGTGCTGAGTGCGTTACTCTCATATATCATGCTATTTGTGTCTGTCATGTTCTGAGCGGTTCATTATTTCCAACATGGACCATTGGCAGCCAACAAGGTAGTCATTGACCTCTACCTAATCTGTTTTTGATGGAGGGTAACGAATTTTGGTGCGGAGACTGTTCTCTAATGTTTTGGTGCACTTAGAGAATACTGATTCAGTAGGTTAGCCTACACTGTAAAATAAAGTCCGCTATCTTGATTTGTATGTGTAAATGCTTGACTAAGCACTCGCTCACCCATGTCTAATCTGCTTTTCATTGAGGTTAACATATTGGGATGTTAGAAACCGCAGGGACCCATGCTGCTCGTAAACTGAACTCCGTTGCCAAAGCTGCCGTAGTATCAGGAGGAAAGAGATCTCATCTTCAAAAACTCCAGCTAGCTCAATGAATAACAAACCTCTGGCTCTCACTAGCTCCCCTACACTGCAAACAATTCACTTTGAAATAAGAATAGTAGAGAAATCAGCTGACTTTTGTTTTTTTTAAGAGTCTTTAGCTACTAAACATGACAAAACATTGTTATTTCTAAATACATGTGAACCAAGAAACATTACCTACTGCATGTTGTATAATAGTCCAGAATCACCCAGCATGACTTCTGTAGCCTCAGGGATTGAGTCCAGACAACCTTAGTTGTCAAGTCGATTTTCAGAGCAAATCCAGTTGAGTTTGGGGTGAGACCAGGTCCAGAGACCACTACATTTCACATTATTTCAAGACAAAGGATAAATTCCTGTACCCCCCCTTTTTTTTTTTTTACCACATGTAAAAACACCACTTAAATGATAAGTTCACCTTTTTTTCCCCCAAAGTCTTGCAACAATGCTTCACTGCTCAAATGTACATTGAAATGGATAAGTTGCTGCAACTTTTCCTGCCAGTTTAGTTACTCCTTTGTAACACCTTTCAGCGAGAAAAAGAGGTCACAAACTCCAGAAATGTATTCTGAATTCATGGAAAGCTTATCGTATATGAGCTGTCAGCAGTCAGAGTTAGTCAAATCAAGTTAAATATACTCCTTTTCAAAGCTACTGGCTTTAAAAAAAAAAAAAAAAAAGTAGTTCCCGATGATAAAAGTTAATATGCAGTTTTTTATCATATTGCATATTGATATATATTTGATCAATCTATTCTTTAATATGGCACTGTTTAGGTTTTTATAAGTTGTTATTGATGGTTAACAAACCATTTACCGATCCTTTATAAGTAATTAATTAAAGACCAGCCTTTGAGTTGCCAGGCTGTGAATTATCCATTTTGCTGGTGTAAAAGCATTTACTGGCTTTTTATTTTTTTATCAGAGGGACCATTTAACCAGTTATTGTACCTTCTCAGACAGGGGCTGCAGAGCATCTGGTGCACATTTATTAGCACAGACCCAGCTGACTGTTGTAAGAGCCTTTTATTAACGACATATTAACATTCAACAGACTTATTAGGAAATAAGAAGCCTATGACCCTTTAATAATGGTTTCCTAACATTTATAACTGCAGCCCATGAATATTTATGATAGGATTACCAACATTTATAACAGCTCCTGTTTACACATTCAGCTATTCATTGGTATGCTGCAGTCAGAGAACAGTTGGTTTGTCTTTACCCCCAGTATTAACAGGCATTGACGTGCCTCCAGCTAAGGTGTTTCATCAGAAACTCAGGTGATTAAAAGTAGAGGGGAAGCAGATTTTCGATTGTTGGAATGTCTCAGCCACAAGTTTTTCTGGAGCATTGCTTGAGCAGACTTTTATGTGGAAGATAACTGTCATCACATATTTCTTTCTGCCAATCTCATCTCCCCCCCAAAAAACATGATATTTTTGGAGATAGAGCTACTGTATTTTACAGGCATACGTATTCACCCATAGAGCTCTCTGTTCTTCCTCTATACTAACCCTGATATGTATGGTACCTTTATTTATTCCACCCACACAAGCAAGCACATGTGCACACAAGCACGCTGACACCAACACACACACATGATTCCGACAAGAATACACATATTTGTAAACACCGCCCTCAAACGGAGGCATCCTCGTCAAACGTTTCCTGTTGTTTTCTCATTCGGGTTCATCGTGCTCCTTGAAGTAACCTTACTCATTCTGAGAATCTGCAATGCAGGCTGTCTTCATTTAGGTGTTTGTTGGGTGGGCAGGATGCAGGCTGCATTATTTATGATGAGGCAAACCGGCAGCAAGTGATAGGCACCAAACAGACACGAGAACAGCCCCACATACCAGAGTGAAGCCATCAAACACAGTCCCCGTGCATTTAGTGACGCCTCATGACACCTCTTTTCATTTTAAACATAAGACATTGTATCCTCACCTGCTGAGAGCCTCGGAGAGGACAAAACTGAGAAGCCTCAGAATTGGGGGTCCTGAGGGAGGGTGCTTGCATATCTCCCCTGAATGTTGGTGCAAAAGTGTTGCAGTTGATTTGTCAGAGAAGAAAGGAGTGCGTAGGTATCATGATAAACATTTCTCCAGATGAATGAGGACACCTCTATCTCCACCCCTCGTCTGGAGGAAACGTTTCTGCAGAAACAAAACGTCACATCAGCTCTGAAACAGGCACCTGTCTCCTGGATATAGACAGATCTAATGAATTCATATTACAATGCAAATAGCACCTATCCATTATCATCCACTACTGAATCCCTTTTGTTTGTCGGGATTCACATTAATCCCAGAATCCGAAGAGTGTCTGACAGACGGAGACTTACTTGTGATGTTCATGTTATGGAAAATGAATAAAGCATGAAGGCGGAGTGTTTGGGTGCAGACCAGGCTTTGTGGAGAAGGTAGGGGCTGGGTTGAGAGATGTGGTGGGTGGGAAGGGGGTGTTGTGGGATGGAGGGCGGTGTAGAGGCCACAGGGTCTGCAGGCCAGGTCCGCAGAGAAATCCTCAGTTTTTCTTCAGTATGCAAGGCAGGTGCTGGAATCCAGCGAAACCTCTTAAATATTAAACGCCAACCACCTGCAGTTTCTCTCTCTCTTTCTATTCAATAATAGAGGACGGCCGTCGAAGCTGTGATATTTCTGCATGTGAGAGAGTGATGGTTGCATAACAGCGAATGTTATCAGGCATGTTTACAACAACACCAAAACAGAATCAGCCATTTGTGTCGGGGTGGTCACCTGGACGTAGATGCTGATGAGTGACTAATGAACATAATTCGCTCCTTTACTGAATCTCCAGGTTTCCCTAATGCCATAAACGCCTCTTGAGGAACAGGTTGGCAGTTCTTTTTATCTTTCCATGGCTAAAATGTGAGCAAAAATTTGAATTTCTAAAAATTCCTCCTAGAGATATGGCTACTGTGCAGCAATAGCCTCATTTGTGTATTTTTTTTTTACTTAATTAGATAACCACAGGCTTTGCATTTGACAAATAGATAGTTTGTTGATCTTTTCATTCCCAGAATTGACTTCAATCCCCAAAATGGATTTGGGTATTTCTCTGGAGGCCCAGTGTTGGCCTCATTTCCTGATCAAAAGAGTTCTCTCTTCCTGTCTGGGACAAATCTGGGATTAAATGGCTATCTTTGATGACTCACTTAGCAAAATTACAACCCTGTCTCCAAAGATTACCCTCCCCGCTGCTTTCTTTTTTTTCTCCCCCTATTTCTGAGATTCGGCCAGTTAAGACTTAATTTTTAGATGTCAACTTGAAATCAGAGCTTTTTTTTTTTGTTGGGCTCACGAGATCATTTTCTGAAAATCCTTTTGTGTTTCAATTATCAAGGAAAAAATGATCATCAGTCAAGTAAACTGTATATATCACTTAGAGATAAGACAATGTTAGATGCGTTGGTTATATCTATAAACCAATAAAAATAAATAAAACACACACAACAAACTGTTCCCATGGCAACAGTCACAAATGAAAACATGAGTTAGCAGTTTAAATATTCAAGACTTACCCAGAGGTCCACAGGAAGAATAAGTTCTCATGATTTCCAAATTCAAGCTTTCTCTGGAGGGAAGACCCGTCCTCTGCTGCCGTTTAAGAAAGTGTTTTTAGATATTTTTTGGGGGGAGTTCTGATTTTTCACTTGTGACTAAACCTGAAACCCAAATTTTAAGTTTGACGTTTCAAGACGAGAGCACCAATACTGTTCTTAAGTCTGTGTTAATATGCGTTCACACAGGAGGTTATTAGCTTAGCATAACATTTAGATTGTGGACAGTGGGAAACAACTAGCCTGGCTCTTTCCAGTGTTTGATTATAATATGCCCAGCAAAGATGACAAATGAACAAGATATTTGTGCAAGAATGAAAATAATCACCCCTTGGCTCTAGCATTGTTCTGAATGCACAGACGTGAGAGTAGTAATGAGAACAGATAAGTTTATTCCCAAAATAACATTAAACTGCTCCTTAATATTAATATTGGCTAATTCTTCCTCAGGAGCGAGGCAACGTGGTCTCCTTTCGGTATTTTCTCTGTGCTACAGCTTTTAGTGCATTAACTATACAGTTCAACAGCGCAGAGTTGCAAATTATCTTCTGTGCATTGAGTCATTTCCTTTTTCTTCAAATGACTTATTTAAACAGTTCCTCACTTCACTTTGTCTTACTCAGGAGCTAATGGGGGAGTAGAAAATAATGGACCTGGGGGGGTTTGACGCAACTGAAATGGAGGATGTCATTTATATGAATGTCAAAGATGTAAGGAAGTATATCTATACCCCTGGTGCAGCTGCAGACAATGAATATACAGAGCACAGTCTCTACTCTCAGCCAGTACAGGGACGAGGAGGCCAACATATGGAAATGAGCTTCCTTCAGGCTTTATTTCTTTCTAATATTGTGGGTAGGCTAGAATTAGTGTCTGGTAACCAATGGGAATATCACGTTGCATAAAAAGCAAGTGCTTACAAGAGCAGCAAATGCAGACTTCCATTAAAAATATATATATTTTTTTCCAATCAAGCATTGAATTGTCTCCTAACCACCTGGGTCAAGGCTAGGTGCTCATGCCGTTAAGTGTATCCTCCATTTCTCTCCCCTTGCGTGGCACAGCAAAGTTAAATAATGGATTATTTTACCCTAAGATGGATAAGTTCAAACACTTAAAGGAAAAAAGGCTAAAACAATAGCAACGGCTGGCAGAAGCACACAGGTGCACACAGGTAAACAGCTCTGTTGTGTTTTATGTCACCAGTTTGAATCTGATCCCTCTCCCGCTCCTCGGTGTCTGTCACTGAAATGCTCTTCATTGAGGCTCTTTGTTTGTACTCTGCAGAAGAATGTCGGCGCTCTGTATCAGTCTGGATAAATATTTTAGATAATTAAGCTTAAAATAATGTTAAATTTATATCAGTTTCACTGACTTTAACCAAAGTCACAAGCACCTTTTAGGAAGCGCAGACTTTAAATAGTAGACATGATAGCAGCAGTGGTGCTGGAGATGGGAATGAGGGTCTGTGTGTCGGCCTGTCGATCCACCTGTTTGATTATCCTCAGCATTGTGTCTGTCCGGTAGATGTGTTGATGATACAGAAGCTCAGAGCAAGAAGTTGTGGGAATAATTGAGAAATATGGTCATTTACACTTAAAAGACATAATCATAAGTATTGGAACATGAAACCAATCAATAATTTAGTGTTAGGTTAACTTCATGACAATCCTTGTAACAATACCGGCTAACCCAGTCTCACAGTCTCATGTCTGCTTTGCATCCCTGCCATGTACTGCCAACTCTCTTCCAACTCTCCTGTCATTTCACTTCATAACCTGCAATAACCCCTTCTTCCAGCCAATCCCCATCACCTGACCTTCCTCGCCTACCAGTACACCTGTTTCATACTTTCCCAATCAGTCTAGTAGTATATATGCTGGCCTATTTCCTGCCAGATCATCTATTGTGCGTCTGCCTTAGCGGTCCAGTGAACTATTGGTGCCTGGCGATGTTGTGCCTGAATGACCCCTTTTGGACTTAAGCTCCTCATTAGTTTGCCTGTTGTTCTCTGCCTGCCTGGTTTTGACTTCTGCCTCTCCCTGGCTACAAGTAAATTTTAACTTTTTATTTTACTTTGTTGGTCTCTGAGTTGTGCTTCTAGGTTCAGACCTCTTTTCCACTGACCTTTACAATCTGTCTGAAATCACTCCATTGCTCCAACTCAGATGGCATGTTACAAAGACCAACCACTAAGCTTAAAAGCGTGAGCCCACAGTGGACAGAGCGCTTAACACATCTGGCCTCAGTCTTGAATGGCTGCTGCAAGTGTCGCAAATCAGATGTCATTGTAGCTTTGTTTGCATGTTTACATACTAAGTTGCTAAATATAGCATACACCAGCATCTTAGCGTCGTCACTGTGAGCACGCTGTCTGTAGGATTTTGCACCAAGTGCCACTGTGCTTAAGTGTAGCCTAACCCATCTGCTAGCATGACCAAATACTCTAGTCTTTTTTACCCCAAACTACAACATCTGGGCCAAGAATTGCAATTTATTGAAATAGTTTTCATGTGTATTATTTGAATCTGACCATTATGTTTTACATTGTGTTCTGACTATGCTTAAAAATTGTCCTTGGTGAACGTATTCACAACAAAATACACTGTACACCATACGAACATTTGGACTTGACCTTTGTAAAGATCAGGATAAAACAGGATAAAACCTTTCCGGATGTTCAGTGTTGTTCAGATGATCAGTTTTATTATGATTATGATTTATTATTACGTATAAGAGATTATAATAAATCCTTTCAATGCAGTGAAAATATAGTCCTAGATAATATATTCTTAAAAATAACAAATCTGCATCCATAAATCAATTGATATATGACATGTTCAAGACTCATGTAGAATAAACACAGGACCCCGATACTGTGAATTTCTACCCACTGGGAGTGTGGTTGTGCACATCCTGTGGGGACATTATGAAATGCCTTTGCTCTGAATGACTTTTACTGTACATTTCCTTCTTTTCCTGGAAGGTGAAAAGATCAGATTTCAGTATCACTGAACACTTTTTTTGTGTGTGTTTGCTCCACTTAAGTACAACGGTCTTTTGGGATAACATATGGTAACGTACAATGTCCATATAGCATCTACTTGTACAGTGAAGTAGAAAAACAAGAAAATATTTTCAGTGGACAGGGACACTTGTATATTGATTAACTGTCAGCAGCAATCAGACATGGAAAAACGGAAAGCAAATACTTCCAGAGTCCTGTAAGATCAAGAGAGTGGAAGAAATTAACTGTGTTTTCATTAAGAATAATGCCTCAGTTTTAAAGTTTTATTTTGTTAAAATCTTCATCTGGTTCTCTTTTTTTTCCCATTTTGCTTTTGCACACAAGTCCCCCTACTGTGCTGAATCAAAATCTTGGGCGTCTGCGTTTTCTGTTTTGTTTTTTATTAATATCTTGCAGTTTTGTTTTATGACGGGATAAAACCAAACCAGATCTAAATTATATTCAAGCGAACACACTGAACGTGCTGTTTTTTCTGGGAATGTTCTCAGATACAGGACAATGAACAAACCCTCCTGACAGCAGTCTGTATTCAAACCCACCCGTGCTTGAGCCACCAGTTCCCATCAGTACATTATATCTCAATAAAAGAAAAGTCAACAACATCCCCCATAATAGAGCACTCTGTCAATTTCCCCTCAAACTGTGTCCTCCCAGATGTGTACTTATAAGTTAATCCCATTTCGAGGGGCAATTGTGAACGTGGCACACTATAAAGCCTTTTTCTGGTTAGGGGTGATAGTGGTAACAAGGCCCAACAGGGCACTATCAGGGTGCATTTCAAATGTCACCGTCCTGTCATTGTGTTGCCTGACAGCTGTGAATGGCAGAGACAGAGAGGTCATAACGGGGAATTTCATCCGCTCTCTGGCGAGGGGCGAGCCGAGACATGTGCACCTCTGTCAAGGCAATCCGGAGCTCGGCTGACAGATAACTGATACCTGGGCTTTAAAAGAAATGAGAACGAGAGCAAGTCTAGGGCATCATAATCCCTTTGGAAAGGTTTTCCATCTGTCACAAACGGTGGTGACCGGGCTTGGGTAATTTCCCCACAGGATTTACAGAGAACATTAAAAAAAGAGCCATGTAATATTCCCCCTACCTCAGAGAGGCTGGCAGGCAGACAGTAGCAGCAGTGCCAGGCATGAAGGGATATGAAGATCCACCCTTTTCATTTCACATGAAAAGCCAGGGTGTATGTGTTTGAATGGCTTGATGGGCTTGCATCTGTGGATAGATATTGTTTGCAAGAATCAGAAATGACATTACTGACATCCAGACATATATATTGCGATATAGCAGAGCTAGGATTACACATCATTGAAATTTCATTCAACTGAAATCATTGACATTTTTGCCTGAGATTCAGATGTAGATTCAGAGGCAATGTATTGTTGCGTGTTGGTCAGATTTGATCGGCTGCAATTATCAGATATCAGTAAACTCTGATCGGTGCACAGTGATTTACGACATCGTCTTTTTCCTACTTAGGTGCGCTTGCCTCAAAGCAATGTAGAGGAGGAGAGAGAAACAGGGAAATACAGGAATCGCTCACGTGAAATAATCAAACCCGTTGGAGCTCTGGCAGAAAAAAAAAATGTGTGAGTTCATGTTGAACCGCGTGGCTGACAGTGAGGAGCTGGTACGAAAAGCTGGTCTGTGTGTGAGCTGGTCTGGGATAAGAAAAGTATTTTTTTTTTTTTTTTTTTTACTCTTCCTCTTTCAATCCTGTCCCCTAGAAATTGAAATACACCTTATTCGCTACAATCAGCATGTTCTAAAGGTAACATAATGCTGAGTAGATTCCATTTTCTATTAATGCAATGAGAAAATGTCGTTAATTAACATAACTGAACGCTACCGAATGTGAACATATCAATAACATGTTCACTGACTGCATCATTTGTTTGTTTTCTGGCAAAATATCTGCTTGTAGTGCCAACAGCATTATTAAAGTGGTTCGATTCAGAAAAGGTCTGCAGAGATACACCGGCCCTCATTTGTCAAACAAACATGGAAACCAATCTGAGACATGAGTGCAGAAATCATTGTTCACATGTGATTCGTGAAACATCTGTATCTTGACAATCACAGCATATGAATCACTGGGTGCTCATAGATGTGGCAGCTGAATCATCATTTGAATATCACTTCCCCATATAGTCACAGTTTAGAGGGCTCAGCCCTTGGCTTTGCTACATGGTGATGTGTAATGTGTCCAAGAGGAGTAATTTCTCTCACTTTGAATTCATAACAATGACATCACAGTGTATTACAGACCATATTGCAGTTTGTTACATTTAAGTGAGGAAAATAATGGTCAGCTACATATTTTTAAAGGATGACTATGTGGCTGCATGCGGCATTATATTTTTTATTTAGTACCAATCGTACACGTTTCAAATCGCTTTACATTATAT
Organism: Datnioides undecimradiatus; assembly: GCA_008933995.1. NCBI lineage: Eukaryota > Metazoa > Chordata > Actinopteri > Lobotiformes > Datnioididae > Datnioides > Datnioides undecimradiatus. The sequence continues at coordinate 5,022,339 of WARS01000052.1, forward strand.
AATAAAAAAGACATAAAATGACCATGAAAGCACAGATCGAATGCCATAACTAAAATGGCACAAGATGGAACATAAAACCCTCTTGATAAATAAGACAAAACCAATTACGTTGGAAACAGAATACATTAAATAAATACAGAACAGCAACAATAATAATAACACGTAGAATGCAATACATTTAAGTAAGGTGCAACATTTTAGATGCCAACTTAAACCAGCTGTCTGTCCTTCTCTCACTCAAACTTGATTTTAGTACATCCATTACACACATTATTTGATAAATGAAGGCCAGCATGTTCGTAAACATTCAACTGAAATGATGATCTCTCTTCTGCCTCACCCTAAGTGCTTTTGTTGTGTAAATCTAACCATCACATGGGAGTCTGGATGCAAACTCTGGACTCTGGAGTCAAAGCGCTGACCTTTCTACATCCACCCCCCGCCACGACCTCCTCTGTGCAAGTCCTGCACAAAGCACATCACCACCGGCATGGGGGACCCAACAGTGTTATGGTGTTTTGGCAGCAGTTTGAGTATTTTGGCTGCCACGCTCTCAGTGAGCTGCGTGCTGATGACAGCAGTGACCAGGAGGACAGCAGTAACTCGCTGACAACTCACCCACGAGTCTCTTTTCCTCCATGGATGAGGGGGACATGTGATGCATGTTGATGAGAATCTCTTGAGTCATGATGTCTCCGTGTTGAAAAGCATTCTCAACTTCTGAGGTCCAAATATCAGTACGTGCTCATGACGGTAAAGCCCATCAGTTGTAAAATCAGCAAGTGACACACAGAGAGCTCACAAAGTCGGTCTATAAAGTCAGATGGGCGTTTTTTCTTTTTGCTTTTTAAGATGCTCATAATTCTTGCTTGAAGAGTGAGACTATGCACATGTGTTGATGATAATGTCGAGTCAATATTTCAATATTAAAGCCTGAAGATGTTGGTCTTTCAGAATGTGACATAACATAATTTCTCTTATAAAGTCATTTCTGACAGCGTGGTCGAAATCAACTTTTTCTCTTGCCCTACCAGTGAGAGAAAATTAGTCAAACATCAGACTGTCACAGCAGCAGTGATCTGCAGCAGCATTCTGGATATTAAGACACAGGCACCGACAAATCGGCTGTGGGGTCAGGGGTCACCTGAGCTTATTGCCCTTGACAAGCTTCTGCCTTCTATAATTGGATACCGCATCATAAATGGTGTTGGTTCACAGATGGAAGGAGACAGAGATCTGGCAAAGGATTTGCCTGCGGGCGATATTAATGGGCCATTTCTTTCTTTCGCACAAAGAGAGCTCACAGTTCGTGTGATGTTTTCATTTTTTTTGTACGGCTTTTGAAATACAAAAACAAACAAAAGACAGCGTTTGGGTCTGTGAAGTCTCAGTGCGGTATGTATTTATTAGAAGGCTGTGTAATTTGCAACAATTTGCAATATTTTTTCTTAGTTTGGAGAAACTTTGTATACGCCAGAGATTGCATAGAGGTTAGTTCACAAAGCCTGTTTTATGATACTAATTTTGCATGGACATATTGTAAGTAATGTTTACAAATGACACTCAAGGTCTCTCCTAGTGTCCTTACTTTGCACTGGGAGGAGACCTATGTGTCTGCAAGACTGTGGTTTGTGTTTTGAGGTGTTGTTGTACTTCACACACCTGCCTATTTTGCCTCCCACCACCTACTGTTTGGCAGCTGGGCTGGCTGGTGGGTGGCATTTGCTGCCTGAGTACAGTTGATGCAGAAGAGACCTGTGGACCAAGAGGGGACTTGTGGGTGTGAGAGACAGATGCCGGGGCCTACTGTGCTGCGCGCTGAGTCAAAACTTGTGTGATACACTTTGTGCGTCCACCACCTTCGCCGAGGGGCAAAACTACGTGGGAAGTGGCATATCTCCCTGATGGCTGGTGTGTGTCATGTACAGGGCGCTGTGATGTTGGGAGAGACCTGTGGGTGTGAGAGACTGGTGCTTTTATGATGTAGAACACTGACACCGGCACTGTACCAGCTGGGTTGTCCACCACAGTTACAGCTCCAACTCCATGCTATCTAGATCTGAGCGATCACAGGATAATTAACACAATAGAAAAAAGAAAAGTAAGTCTATTTTCTTCTACAGCTGTGGAATTTCTGGTTAATTTGACTTTAAATTTAAATGAAACTAACTTACCATTTATTCTTTAATCAAACAGTTCACAACCCTATACAAGGTAGCAACACAAGCTTTTATATGGGGCCACAAGCCTTAAAGAGAGGGAACCAGTGTTTAAGTAAAAGCCCTACATGACCACATGTAAGGTGAATCAGTATTAAAACACTAATCACTAATTCTAAAGATACACATGTCCCGTCAAGTGGAGACTCATAGGTGTGCGCTTGTTTTACCCCTTTTGATGAACTGTCCAGGTTGTCTTGAGGTTTTCTACAATGTATGCTGGCATATGCACAGGCCTCTGGACTCTGAAAAGCTCACAGAGTGGGTCTGAAGAAGACGTTCTCCATAAATGATTTATCTTGCTGTGAAGAAATTACAGCTCGTGATTTCAAGGTTCATACAAAATACAAAATATAAAACAAGTCCCCTTTGTTTAAATTGATCAAACACTTATTTCATTCTTACCAGTCTTTCTTCCCTCAGCTAAACAGGTAAATATGGCTCAGAATAGTAATGAGAGCAACAGTGCGTGGCCTTGAAATTATGCCTGTCTGATACTCACCCTTGAGACACAGTTGAACAGTTCAGTGCTGAACCAGAGTGGAGCAGCGTGAATGAATATGCACTTTGACTGGGTGAGTGGAAACCATAACCTCCTCAGCCAGGCTGTCTGACAGCCTCCTGCTGTTCAGCGCTTGACTTGTGGCAGCTTACAAAGTTTTTGTTTTTATTATGGATGGTATGTTTTGGTGGATCACAGGCTCAGCCACTCTGAAATGAGATGAGCAAAAGTTTTGGTTTTTTTTTTGTTTTGATGAAGTTGTTATGGCGACTCAGGCTCCTTTAACCGCTTTCATACCTGGACGAGTGACAGGGAAGCTATGTGTACATGCGCTACGAGCACTGGTCAAATAGCTTTTTGGATATCTTTTTAATGCAGCCAGGATGGTAGTGATTTACACCTGAAGTGACAGGTGAATGCAATTACCGGACTGCTGTGTGAAAACCAGCAGTATACTGGGCCCCCGCGGACTAACAATATGCGTGCAACTGCCATATGAAAAAACCATGCGTGCTGGATAACTTGACACTGGAAAGTGCTTAAGACTCAGTTTGATTATGTCAGTGTCAAATCTGTTAAAAAAGGTAATAAGTTGCAGTGTATGTACATCTTGTATAAAACAGGGTTGTTCCCAGTTCAGCACAGTGTGATTCTTTGGATATACCTGCACCACCAGAGACCTGTAATGTCCAGTTAGCTAGATGGTTTTTTTTTTTAAAATATTAATCAAATCATGAATCGAGCAAATGTTTTAGAGCCTTAAAAGATTGTTTTTAGTGTCATCCCCAGACATTTTAATAAAAGCAGCCAGATGTGTCCGCTGAAATCCTGCTGCGCCACTGTGATCTCCCCTAATTTAAGACCTGAGGAGCTTTGACCTTCAATTTTTTTTTCTGCCGCTCTGAAAAGCGAGTGTCTAAGTCACAAATAACAAATGTAAAATTTACTCTTTGTGGTTGTCCAGCTGCTTGCTGTTGTTCCATTATTAATAAGTCTACCAATGACAGCCAGGACAAAGACAACCAATTGATATGACTTAAAAAATTGCTGAACCTTCATATTAAATTAAGTTTTTGCGCAGAATAAACTTTTTTGTCAGTAACAGTATAGTCACAGCAAGAGAAATGACAGGAGAAATTACCACAGTGATACTAGGTCCTGCATTAAGCCAAACCTTTTATTTAAAGAGACAGGTAAATGGGAGATGATGTATATTTCCAAGTGAAGTTGAATATCCAAATGTGGGATTTTATTCAGGTATCTACCTTTGTCTGTTTGTCCATGACAGTTATCCAACCAAAGCTGGATTATAGGGTGGAGAGCAAAAAATGTGGTAACCCTATTTGATAACAACACACTTTTGGTAAGTTTTCAGGAAATCATCTCCCTTTTATAACACGCACCTTCTGCTTTTTACTGAATCCTACAAACTTAAACGGTCAAGTGCGATTTTATGTGACAGGAGGGTTAGCTGGTCACCCAAAATCACATTTGACTGGATAAACGTTTTTGTACAGGGTAAAGGTTTTGGTTGGTGGAATTTACCCACATGAACTAGCAATAAGCAGGCCAGAGAGGGTTGTAAACATAAACTATGGGAGCCAGCATGCTAACGACAGCAGTCCACAAAGTTACATAGATTATTAATAAACACAATGATGTTATTACCATCTATCATTGTTACTGCTCCCACTCTAGCCAATCAACATCTCTTCTTATCTAATGTTTGTATTGTCTCGCCATGCTGGTCTAAAAGCTTGGGTAGAAGCAACCACCTTTTAAAAAAATAAATAAATCAATCACATCTCCCAAAAATTAAATCTGCCTGGACAGTTTGGGTCTCAAAGTCAGATTAAACTGACTGAATTCATGACTATACTTAAATGTGTTTGCATGCTTAAATTTTAATGATTAAAATAGAAGAAAAAGAAAGGATCTGGATATCCCACAAAATATTTCAAAATGCTCAATTATATAGAAATCGGAAAAAATAAAACACAGGAATACAGGATAAAAACAATGTCTTTTTCATCTCACTTTAACTATAATATAGCACTTCCCTGAAATTTGTTCACTGTCTGCACCAACGATAAAACATACATATATTTTGAAGTGGTACTTTGCCTTTGTTCATTGGCCCACAGCAGCATTTTTTATCACTCTTTTAGAAATAAAACCCTTACAGTAAAGAGCAAGTTGACTCACTGTAATGCACTGCACTGTACCGCCTGTCACAATGAAGAGGAGCTCAGTGGAGCGAGAGGAGAGAGGACCTGAGGGGATGTGGAGGAGAGGACTGGGGCTAAGTGTTATGCAGAGACAGGCAGTGACCTCGTGGGAAAGGTACACACCATCTCAGTTCATGAATTGGCTCCAGATGGGAACTGGCAAGTGGCAAAACGGAAGAGAATTGTATCGACAAGCCATGCCTGGGCGGGCCCTGAGCAAGGCCATTAGCCATGTTGCCGAGTCACCAGGGAAAGCTCCGTCAGTCTGAGATTTCACTTCACCTGAGTGTTGATGGGAGCTCTCTGCGGCTGTCCTGCCCAGCAGCCAAACACTGAATCCCAATCAAGGTGCTGATGAGAAAAGCACAGCAAAACTAAAGTAATAAATACCTCTAATGAAGGGAATGGATTGGGATAATGGTCTCGTCCCTGTGCTCATCTCCCTCTTTTTAATGAGATTATTACAAGGTCCTATTACCCAAATGACTTGTTCTGTCCTTCCTTAACTTTTACTAATTCACACCATCTATTGTTAGTACCTGAACATTGGGAGGCTATTATCACCAGAGGGCTCAGCAGGAATGCAGCATGTACTTTGTGCGTTACCTTCTGGCCGTCTTTAGAGAAAGGAGACCTAAATGGCTACAGGAAAGGCTGTTATGACGATGCAACTTTTAGATTTTAGCTTAAACAAGTCAAACAATTAAAAAGTGGAGAAAGAAAAGACAAAACTGAAGATTTTAGGTAAACATGCTTGCAAATATAAAACGGCACTTAAATGGCAATAGCTCCAATCACCTTGAAGCTGGTACCTGTGTTTTGAGCATATTATGATTCACTGTTTATCTTACAGAATATTGTTAAGGACATAAGCTTACTCATTCATTACCATGGTTTAATACTTGTACTCTGGTATTGACAAATGCTTGCTGGGTTCCTTGTCACAACTGACAGTTCCAGTAAAGTCTATTCAAAACAGATCTATTGAGTTATTATCAGTTTTATATTGGAAGCACTGAAATCAACATTAGCTCATCCTATTTTTTTTTTTTATCATAATTTGGATCCTGGGACATTTTCCAAGCATTGTTGTTGTTGTTTCATTAAAAACATTTGATTAAAAACCTTCAGAGAGTTACATGTTTCAGGTTTATGTTTGTTTAGTTCATATGTTTAGTTTGGGAGCTTGTGCATGAAGAGCTATAAAAGTAGCCTAATGAAACCGATCTTAAAATAAATCCCAGTGCCAGTCATATGGGCCGTCTTCTGTGTGATACAAACAAATATATGACACCTTAATAAGCAGCTTAAAGGCAGCTGGAAATTTAACTTTTAATTTCTCATCTTTGTGAAGTAATACAGAAGTGGTCAGTACACTGTGACATCACTGTTGGGTGTGGTTGGGGGCCGTGACATGACACACTTAAGTGCACGCACTGCAACAGATCTGAATCTTTCAGCCTGAGTGGGCGGTTAAATTTCTACAAATACATTTCAACTGATTTGCATATTTACAAAGTGTATATCTTGCTTTCTGGAGCAGAACACAAGATATACACTAAGTTTGAAAAAGCCGTCCTGCAGCTGCGAGGAATGTTACATTACCTCGAATGAACTGATTGTTGCAAATCATCTGACCAGCTCCAGTATATTATGCATCGAGGTCGTAAGACAGAACAGAAGACTTTTTATTGAACAAACACTTGGCTGAGAGCCTTTAAGTGAGTGCTCCTCTGTGTTCTGGGGAGTTCTCAAGTATACCATAATGTCGGTGTAGTGATCATTACTTTTCACTACACAATAACTGGAAAAGTAATTTCTGATATTTTGTCTGGATGAGACAGTAAGTCAAAAAGCAACACAAATATATTAATATTTCAGTTTACTTCTGATGCCGGGGAACAGTTGATATTTCTCTGTCACCCATCTGTGCCTCACTCTAGATGTTTGGATCTGGATCTTTGTCCTCCAGGAGATTCAGCCTCTCCTCTTGCCCCTCTGTCTCTCTTTCTCCATTGTTGTCCCTGTCTCTGTCTAGCTCTCCAGCTGTGTGTGTTTGTTCTTTTCTCCTATCTCTGTGACTGGTGTGCTTGACCTTTGAGTCTGCATAGTCTGTCCTCTCCATAGTGGATATATGGTCTCTATGGCGACACCTGAAATTGCTCATGGATCCATATTCTTCATAAATGTTTTCACTCCGTCAATAATTTTGTCGTCCTGATTGTCCATACTTTTACTGTGCTGATCATTTCTGTGCATGCGACACCTATGAGCAGAAGGATTCTTCCTCTGCTGCTCTCCCTGAGGCAAAATCAAGTTCTTACCTTTTTTTTTTTTTAAACTCATCATTAATCAATTAAAGGTTGATTGCACAGTGTAATGGGAGAAAAATATTGGAATCGTCTGTGGTTAGATCGGTTCCCTATTAGCCGCATAGTTTTGTTGTATGCAACTGAAAAGGATCTCTCAGGACAACCTCCTCCTCCTCCTCCTTCCTCTCATGTCTACATTATAAACTAAATGAATGCATAAATTCACACAACTCTCCTGCTGTTTTCTTCCACTTCTCCCTCCACCCTGATGCCAATCGCTGCTGCAGTGTTTCCGCAAGCAATACTCCAACTATGTTCCATATGAAATTATGACTTTATTCACTTTACCTGTTCACTGAACATCCTTTTTTCTTTTCAACACATGGTGTTGCTCGTTTCTTTATGAAAATATAGAAACCAATGCAGTGTGTCCAGTTTTGTTGGTAGCTGCTAAACTTAAAGTGATCTGGTTGCCTTTGCAACAGCAGCAATCATACTCTAGAACAGTAACATCATTCTGTACATATTTTAAAGTGAGGTGTAAACTAAATTAACCCATAAGTTGAATGTGTGATTTATGACATAGGGTTTAAATAAAACGGACATTACTATTTTGTACCTGTTTTGAGAATTCATCCAGAATTGACTGTTTGTTGATCTATTTTGGGCCATTTCCACTCCACTTAGTATGCTTATAACAAGTCCACACCTACACTTAAAGCGTGGTCTGAGAAAAGAAACACTGACATATTTGAGAGTTTAACAAGACGTTACAGGCCATCGCCATGTTGTAAAGTGAGCATCCAGCTGCAGTCCCCACTTTTTGACAGTGGTGACAGACTGTGATGTGGAGCTCGCCTAGCGGTGCTGAGAGAGGCGTCTATTCTGATCAGCTCCACTTGGAGCAGGATATTTGGAGTGAACACTGTCAAAACCCTCTGCAGTCCTCATGTCAGCTGAAGACAACTCGTGCCACAGCGCATCAGTCAAAGACAGGCCTCAATACCTCCGTCGCCATCAGAGAAAATTTGGTGTGAGAGTGTGAATACATGAAAAAGTTTGCAGATGACATTTTTTTTCTTTAACGCCGAGCAAATACATCTGGGTAGACAAGCCTCAATCAATTTTTAATAAACTCCACCATGCTAGACGAATAACAGCAAGTTGGATATAAAATATATTTCAGGAGAGCATTGAAAATATTTGTAGCATTTTAAATGACAGAGATTTTTGTCACAATGACGGAACGGCCTTTTTTTTTTAAAGAGGTAATAGGATTGTGTGATTAATAACAAACACTAAAACATGAATTGCACTCCCAGCACATTTGTCTATGTCTTGCTTACTCCCTACTCATCCATCTGTCTGCCAGCATCTCTATGCATTGTGTGCGTGCCTCTCACCTTATTACAGTATGTGTGTGAATGTGTTCCTCCTCTTAGTTGTCTATCACCTCCTACAGTATGTGTTGGCGTGCGCCTGTGTGTATGCATGTGTTGGCTGTCTGACTCTATAAGCCAGGAGAGTCGAGGGAGTTGTCAGAAGGTGGTTGCCCTGGTTTCCTTTAGCAAGAAAGATGAGGGTTGTGCAGGAGATGCAACCTGCTTGACTGTAGCAGAGAAAAAATAACCATCAGAAAAAGCTCCCAGAACTGTGAAATGCACGACCAGAGCACCAAACAAAATAGATCAGATCTGATGGTAGTGAGACTAATCAACACCCTTTCTTATTTGTGATCCTTGACAATAAATCATACTGTGTAACTTTTCAAACCTGATCTGATGAGGTGCAGCCATTGTGTCAGAGGATTAAAACTCTTCCATACACTCGTCTGAGCTTCGTAGAGGCAGTTTGTTTTGCTGTGCTCCCGCCTGAACTGTCTCCGCCAGCTGATGGATTTTACATATCCCGCGCACAGCCTCCTTGGGCTTCACTAAATGAATTAGGGAGGCCTGAGTAGCTACATTTTTAGCTTCATGCACTAGATGCACATTATCCTGAGCCGTTGAAAGCCTAAATACCTGCCGGGCCTCACTATGACCGTTCGGCTGCCATCAAGAGCCCGCAGAGAGGTCGGGGAGGAAGAGAGACTGCACAGGATAGAGAGAGCACGCTGAGAGAGTGGCTGATGACAGCAAAATCGATTAATTGAATGAGTGGACAACTCTTGCACGGATTGAGTTGCACTGCTGTGATAAAACAAAGTGCACATTATGTTTTAAAATGAGTAAAAAACGAGTTAAGCACCTCGAGGCCCAGCGAAGAGAGCGACTGCATTCACTCCTTCACATTTTTCTAGTTGCAGAGGCTTCCTGCGCAACGTTGCTGCTCAGACAGACGCAGAGGCACCAGAAGACGCCTTTGCTTTCCCTCCCAGGAGATTCACTTCCTCCATCAATATTTAAGTTTGTTTATGTTTGCTGTTTCACTTTATTGACTGTGCTCAGGGTACTTTTACATTTTCTTTATGTATCTTTGTTTTCATAATGAATCAGTGCCCAGCATGCTGTTTTGTGCAGAACTTTGTTAATTCACAGATTTTCCAAAAAAAATAAGAATGCAACACTTTATTCCATGTGATTTCTCATTCACTTAGGTATTTAAATAAATAAAATGAGCTAAATATGATTTAGAATAACCCAGGGTGTGTTGCTAAAGAGTATAGTCACTGCTAGTCAGACTACAGTAATACAGAAACATCAACAGCTCTTTTACCTTAAATCTCCCTCGGCTCCCTACCAGCGTTACATTCACCGCCTCCATTATCAGCAGCATCATTTAACTCTGCCATGCAATGTTATCCCTAATAAGATCCAGTTTAATGCTCACTTAGCTGAACACTAGTCAGTGATCTATGACAACCCTATAACTCCTACAAGAACCTCGCTGGTTTGCTGCCAGCTTTATCTGCGATCGAGATAGGGCAAGATAACCAGATCACAGCTGCACTACATCAGTCTCTGCTAGTGTCAATGGGATTACCTGTCCTCTGTAGCCCAAGCTATACAGAGGGAGGGATGGAGCAAAGAAGCTGGGGAAATAGGTCAAGCACACTGATAAGGGCAGGTGTTCTATTGAAGATGTCTCTACAGTCTCCGGGGGAGCAAGTACAGCAAAACATTACTACTTCAATAGAAAAGAGAGAGCTCCTGTTAAAATCAGCGCAGCAGTTCAAAGGGGCTCTCTTCGATAAATGTTTAGGTTAGAATCTAAAGTAAAACTATTCATGTTACTGCTTGTTTGAGCCTTGTAATTAACAGCATGCAGAAGATGCACCCAGATACGCAAGCTCACTTTCCCCTCTCTTCCTCGAGCACAAACAGATAGTCCAAGATAAAAACATGAATTACCTGTAAATTTCAGTTGCGCCTCAGAGATACAGTTTTTCCTAAAGTACTTACAGTAGAGACCATTTCAAATACACAGGTTCTAAAGGTTTTATCGGGATCCAGATAAGAGGACTGCAAAATTGGGATAACCATCTGGTAAAAAAAAAACCCCAAAAAACCCCAAAACAAAACTGTTCGGTTGCGAAACTGACACTGAGGGACCTGCAGTGAACAACAGGGAAGCAGAGGAAGATGCAGTCACACACAGGACTAGAACAGAAAACGTTAAAGGGCCCTGTGTTGGGAGGTTCAAGTATGCTGCCTCAGTATACCTTGTTGCTTGGCTCTGGACCTCTAAAAGTATTTAGTGTTTTGAGATTTGGAGTGTTGCACAACCAGGTTACTACAAAGCAAGGCAATCATGATACACAGATATCTGGTGGAAGTAAATCAATATGCTTCATTGTGCAGCACATAAAACTGATAAAGAGGAATTTTACACTACTTCCAAAAGTAATTGTGTTGATTCTGTGTGTATTACAGTAAACACACACAGCAGACATAAGAACTGACTTGGAGAAACCCCTCAGCAGTCTCTTTAGTATTTTTCGACAATATGACTGCAGTTTGGCAAGCACAGGAAGTGTCAGGGGCAGTGAGTATGTATGAGGGCTGGAATCCCATCAAGCCGATTAATCAATCAGATTTACAACAAGGAAATGCATTATTCTTCTGCAGTGCAGTTGCATGATTATGAACACATTAACAATTGTGAAAGTAATTTCTGTGCGTGGCAAATACTGTGCTGAAAAAAAAAAAGATTTAAAAGATGATCATTTAAAATTGCATTTTTAAAATTAAGTCCAGATGGAAACGTAAACAACTCCAGAAACCTGATATTAAAACCATAACATTGTATCAAAAGGGTTTTTAGATAATACCTTTGAGTTTGTCCAATGTGCTTTTGATAGTAAAATTATCATTGTATATTATCTGTATTGTCTGAAAAACAGTCATTATAGTTTGCAGATCAGCTTCCTAGTTCAGCTTTGAACGTCTGTATTTATCTGTATTATGTTCATGCACATAAATGAAGTGGTTTAGTCCCACTAGACCGTTGGCTTGTTTACAACCGAAACCTCTTGTCTTATTTGTGTTTCCTGCCATGTTACTCTTTGTGGTTGTAGTTCTGCCGTGTTTTCAGACCACTCAAATTACATCGGGATGTTCAATGGCTTTTATAACAAACAGACTATTTAAAAAACAAACAAAAAAAACTCAAAGGAGGAGCATAGGACACCGTCTATTATTGAAGCTTTCACTCACAGACTTACAAACTTTAACAGGGAAAGAGGTACATGCAGTGGAAAGCGATGCAACACGTTGTGTCTGTAGACCGAATTAACACTGGTGACAGAACATGCTATGTAGACCACCTCCGCTGACTTGCTCTGAGCTTCTAATATTGGCATGGATGGGTTTAGATTAGAAAAGCCCAATAATTCTCCTACAGATGGTGAGGAGTACCTTGTGTATCCATATGAGACACTGAGGGACGCGGCACTGAGGACAGTTTGATGGAGAATATGGAAGGGAAAGTGGTAATTTAAGTGTTAGAATTTAGGAAAGCAGCTCGTGGGGGATCTTTGTGTAGATAATGGTGTATTTTCTGGATGATGAACAATTTTAGAGTGAAGCTCACTTTAAATTCAAATTAAACTCCATTTGGGAAGACAGAAACAAACATTCTGCCTCCAATTCATTACCAGTGCAGGAGCCTCAGACCCCCTGATGATATCCCAAATCTTTATGTCTAAGCATGGCTTACGATTAAACTCTCCTCAACAACAGGAGTGATATATAGGATTTTTCCTTAATATGCAGCATTTCATTTTAATGAGACAAGTTCTCAGGTATAGCCAGAGGGATGATGTCATTGTGATGAAAGGCAAAGTGGTCATGTCTTTCATGTCGGCAATCCCTCCATTAAATAACAGATGAAAGAGCAGCTAAAGAGAAAAGAGAGTTGGTCATGCTGGATAGAAAAGACAAAGCTAATGCTTAGAACAGGATTTCAAGGACAGGTGGCATTGTATCTCTGCACTGACAATGAATCTGTCGACCCCTCTGTCATCTTGGGAAGAAGCTTTGACCTCGGTGACGGATTTTGCATTTGGCATCCTTTTGACTTTCCTCCAATGCCAACATGAAATAGAATCCAGATACTTTGAAGTTAGGTGTCAAAACACGAGTCCTCACTTGCTGGTGAATAAGTTATGACAGCACCTCTTGTGGTCAAAGTTTTATTCTTCAAGGTTTGTTTGGAAGAAGTTCAAAACACATACTGTATACTCTTCAGTTGGCTTTCGCTTAGGAAATGATATGATAGCAAACAATTTAAACATTAGAGATATAGTATTGTCAAGGGTGGCTACAAACTGAATTAAATACTCAGTTTATCTAATAGATGCTCTGAAGTTTTCATTGGGTTCAGTTGGGGAGAGTAACTATTTAATTACAGTTTAGAGGTAAATTCCAATTTCTTGTTTATGGGGGCATGAGAATTTAGTGATTTTGATACCTTTTCTTATTGGAGTATTTGTTTGTGTTAATACTTTTTCCACCGCTGCCTTCATTATTCCAGGACTACCTGTCTGTCTAAATATATATTCTGCATTGCACATCTCCAACTGCTGGGTAGTGAGTGGGTAAATCAATCATCATAAATGAGGGACAGCTGCTACACACATTCATTATTCTGCTCACACACCTACTGTTTAGCCTTCTGGAGGCGTCGTGATCCAACTTCAACAAGACGTCAGTGACAGGAAGATGCCCACTTGATAACTACAGTGGGATACGCCAGTTCGCTCTGCCCTCAGCGTTTTGCCTTAACATCCAACTCGGCTTTTTTATACGAGCACTCATTCACACACAGTGCAGGGGGGGAGTTATTTCCATCTGTTTTTGTAAAAAAAAAAAAAAAAAAGCCTAACAACACTTTCCATGTACCTCATTATATTGATTTCAAACAAGCCATCGTGATAGTGTATAGCAGTTTAGCTTGCCAGCTTAATTGTCTATTTCCCCAATGTCACTGGATGCTGCAGATTCGCTACAACCCCCCGTCTCCTCATCTCAACATTTCCATCCCGCCCCCTCATTAAGTGAATCATTACTTGAGATGCTCTAATGGCTCCTAGAAATTGTTTATGGGCGATTTAATTTGTGTGTGAGGAATCTTAATAAACACTCTTGGCACACAGACGAGTAATTATACGTTTGGCTAAATAGATAATTGGATGGGCTTGAAGATAGATTAGTGCTTCTGTGGAATATTAGTATCATTGTGAAATACAGTAACTTTGAAGAAATGTAAGACATTGAATTTACAGTAACTGCATTCTGTAATCATTCTACAAAAATAATTGAAATGTTGCTTGATTTGCAAGTTAATGACACCAGAAACATCATTTTGGCCAAATTAACCACCATACTTTTTTTTTTATTTTTTTAGTAAAACATTGTGTATTTTCTTCATGTTATCTCTCAGAACCAAATATTGAACTCTTTGGCTTTCGCAATTTTATCTAAGCTGCAATACTATTCTTCATTCAATAAGGCGATCTCTCCCTGGAAATCTCACATATTGTTTTAGATCACAGAGGAATACTCACCTCTGACATAGAAATGAGTCTTTCTGTTGAGGTCAGGCACAATATAGTGGCAATACAGGTACAATGAGGCTGTAATGTGTTAAAAATTGAATTGCTCACTCCATACATTAGTCTATTGATTCACGGTATTTAGTTTTAAATGATATCGACCAGACTAATAACGTCCTGAAGTGAGATGCGTGAATGATTAAATGTGTAAAATTGCAGGCTGTGGTCAGGTCTGTAGCAACACACATGTTCAAACTGGTATCTTTTGTCATCATGTGTCTTTTGATGATCTAGGTCTAAGGCTTGGACAACAGCAGTCCATTTTATTACATCACTGGTGGCATGAGCCTTCTGTGGACATCCGTGGAAGTTTTCATCAGTGGAGCGACCAAACAGCCTGAGACTGTGTCAAACTGAAATCTCTACGCGGCAGAGCCTGAATGATTTATGCATTTGTCATTTCTCATTTGTTGAAACAAGGTGTCAACGTTTTTGTTCCATTGCACCAGTCAAGTCTGCAGAGACAAAGAGGTAAAGATGGAGCAAATGCCCTTGAAGAGAATAGCAAAGTCAACCAGGCAATTTGTCCAGGCGCGCCTCTTTTCTCAAGCATTTTGTCGTGAAGGTGCAACGGTAGTAGACAATCACCTTGTGACTCATTTGTAAATCATCTCTGTCCTTCTGCGGGGACCCCGCAGTGCATATTTGTACACCGTCAGAGAGTGAGGATAGCAAATGCAACGTGAACTAGAAATGATCTCAGTAACTTTTCAAAATGCTCACGGGTGAAACTGGTGGCAACTGCTTTAATACACAATTTATCTCATCTGCACATTATTGCCTTTGACAACAACATGTGCAGAAAATTGTAGAATGAATCCAGCTGTTAACACGTCACGTTATTGGGAACATTCAATGCTGTTGCATAGACAATTAACATAGGGAACCAGAGAAGGTTTTGACAAAACCTTTGAGAATGTCAAAGTTGATGATAATAGGGATAAACTGAAGATTAGGCAGCTTGTTTCTAAAATAGCTGTTGTGCCCTCATGTCTTTCTGTCACACGATGAATCACGCTCCTCAAGGATTAACAGATGGAACTTATAGATATCAGTCATTCACGACATTTGATAGAGAGGACACTGAACATACGAACATACCACAGCCAGTCTTCTTAGTGATGTAAGGTGACAAAAAACATGACGAACACCAAAAAGGATGACTTCAGTTAAAGTCAATACAAACTTTGTGAGATCAAGCATGGCACAGGATTTCATACACACCTCATCTCCCCCAGCGTGAGTGTGCTCGGCGATGCCTCTGGTGGCTGGAAACGGTATAAAGAAACTACAGTACTACTTCAGTCATAATTATAGCATCCATATATTCATCCGGTCACCATGGAGAATCTTTATGCATACCTGAGTGACTGAAATGTTCAGCATACATCTGGTGGCCATCCAGCACAGTATGTAATGGATCACAACAGTATCCTGCATCACAGATAAATTTATGCAAATACACTGACTGCAAAAAAGGACCAGAATCCAGCACTGAAAAGGACAAAAAGATGATGAAAGGCAAAGCACCCAGTCATGCGATATTTTAGGTCAATTTGACTAGTTCATAATTTTCCAATCAATGAAGGTGTTTGGGATTTTTCCTTAAAAACTTGTAGGAATTATTTGACAGTGAGTAAAATATGCCAACCCTAACTTAAGTGACATCACATGCATGCAAAAGCATGCAAGGAAGTACTGTATTCACACAGCTCAATCTTGCATATGCTCACGTACACCCACACAACTTTTGGGGAAGCTTGGCCTCATCCTGTCAGTGCAGGAGCTGACAGACAGGCTTTTGCTGTGTGTGTGTCAAAGGAAGTGGTCCGGTATAGACTTGAGGGATTCACTAACTGAGCACTGAACAGGGGAAGAAAGAAGGTGAGGGGGAGAAGGAGACACAGACAAAGAAAGAGAGAGTGACAGACACAGAAACAGAGAGACAGAGAGGGAGAGGAGGAAAGAAGTGAGCGTGTGTATGTGTGTGTGCGTGTTGTGGAGAGGGTTTAAAGTGCCCCAGGCTAAACCACGTGTGAAGATGGTAGGGCCTGAGAACTCCCTGCTGCTGGGGAAACAAGACAAAACAACAAGCGCAAATGTATAAACTTTAACACCCTGTCGTTCCTTGTAAATGCATGAGCAATACCCAAAGCCCACTTTGACATTTCACTAACTCAGTTTGGGATAGAGCACTTTGAAATTGTGGTTCACATGCAGGTGCTGCTGAGTTGAGCTACTCTAGGTTAAACTAAAATATTTTGCTAAATTTTAGTCAGAGTGAAGTCCAACAGTGAATTCACAGAGGACTCAAGGTGAAATACCTGAGTTTTATACTAATAACCTACAATTATTTGTAGAAGAGGCATTCACCACTGAATACACAGTTTGCCTCACAGTAAGGGATTATTTTTGCAGTTGAGCCACATTAATAAGACTTTTATTGCGACATTGTTAAAGCATAAACCGTTCTTTAAGTCTCTTCCCTTGTGATTGTTCACTCACTGTTGAGGAACCATAACTTGCTCTTTCATATCTGCCGAGCTGTGGATTTCTCCACAAGCCAGATTGGTGAGCATGTGGGTAGATTAGGCTAATGTCTGTGACTCTTTCCTGCTCTTTTGTTCGAGAAAGTTATAGTCCAGCAACCCCTGTTCAACATCAGGCACACCCAGGAATAATGTGTGTTTGCCAAACACATAACCGTCATCCTCAAACTCTTTACTCTTGTAAAGTTATGAGTGAAGCTCACAACATTAGCCAAGTAGCCAACAGGGAAAAACATTTTTAGGGAACTGACAATTTTTCCTATTGCACTAATACTGCTGAAGCTAGCAAGGTCTGAAACTTTTAGCATTTAGCATTGGCTTTAGCATATTAAAGGCCCCTTACTAAAACACTAACTAGGGAACAAGAATGATTAATTGCCTAAGGAATTTAGGTAATTGTTGTGTAGTTAGTCATGGACATCCTGCCACAGTGTAAGGGAATCACTCAACACGCAGTATCAGAGCACTAACTGAGACAGAGAGACAAGATACTTTGAAAGTCAAAAGGCTAAGGGCATAGGAAATGACTCCAGCACAATAGCAGTCTGCTCAGTGTTCAATTATTGCTGATGAAAGGGACATTTTGTGGGGCGGACATCAGAGAGTGGGATTAGTGAAAGTGATTTCCTTGTCCTGGGTTGTTTGACAAAGTCTGCCTGTAATCCTCTTGAAAACTTTGCCGTCTTGGCTTTTCCTGACTGTTGGCTTTCTGCTGAGCTGAAGATGGCACACAGAGCAGTAAAAAAAAGAAAAAAAAGATGTCCACTTGTGATCAAAGCCATACACGCTGAAATTATAGAGGGCTGAATTTTTATTTATTTATTTATTTTTGATATTACAGTATCAGCTAAAAGCATGGCCTAAATTTCTGAAGCTCCACTCTGATTTGTTAAAGATGATTTGTTAAATATATAGATATAGAAAGCATAATAAAATACTGAAGCATGAATGAAATGTATAATCTTCGTTGTCTGGCAGCCGCTGATATCAAGTCGTAATTATAAGAGCAACGAGCCATATGTTGTCTACATAATATGCACAACAGCACTTGATTATTTTATATAAGGAGTCCAAGAAACAATGGAAATTATTCCACCGTGCTGCTGGTCATTATCAAATGTTTAAAGTTTAATGCAGGCTTGAATAGTTTGGATATTTCTTTCCAGAGTCATTTATGCATGAATATTTTAGTAAGGGCATCTTTGTTTTAATTCTTCTCAAACACTTTAACTCATTGACTGAATATATTAAAGCTTCAATTCCAAAAACCTAAAAAAATTTTTAAAAAATAGATTAGCTGAAATTGTTTCATGTCTAATTTCAATACCTGTTTGAAAATGTGATCGTTTTTTTCGTGGTGGTGTCTCATTCAGCTCTGTGATCGAGCCAAGTGGAGCCAAAGACATGAGGATTTAATAAAACATACCAACATTTGGCAAACAGTCACCATTTGAATAAGGCAGGATTATAAAGATAGAGCTTGGTGATAGCAGCTAGATCCCCACTGCCTGAGGCTATCGCAGAGAAAAGATTTACCCCATAGTGTCCTTTCTGACAGGGCGTGAGGAAAACAATACTTTCTTTCCAGTTCATATTTGCATGTGCATAGCAAACCCCAAAATGGATAGTTGGTGAATGGACCTATGGATGGATGGAGTCATGTTGGCCCTGTCAAGCTCCCGTTGAAGTGTGTTTGAGTGAGATCAAGACTACTTCCCCGCTCCAAGCGCGCTGTTCTCTGGCTGACCTCAAGCTCTAACCTCACTGTGGGACAAGTGAAAAGAGAATTTCCCCACCGTGATCAATACAATATCACATTTTCTGACTGATCTCCGACAGGCACTACCATCATCACCACGACAAGCTCTGTTTGGGTACACGTCTAAAGAAACTGCTGGCCATGCTAACCCGAGGTGTTCTTTTTATATCCATATCCAAAACCATAATTGGGGGGTTGCTGTTAAAGGTGTATGGTTTAGATCAATGCTCAGTGTCTGTGTCAACAGTGCAGTGCTTGGTTTAGTCCAGGACCCATTTATCCATGCTTACTAGGAAGACTAGAAATAAAAGGTTAGCCTTGGTTTTCAAAGGTGATTTTGTTAACTCACAGGTGTTTATTGTCTTTTCTTCCAGAACATTTTTTCCATGGGAGGAACTAACCTTTAAATCCAGTATTTCCACAATGTGCCCAGCTTTTCAGCAGCAGCACTAGAGACCTTGCCCTGCAGAGAGTAACATACAGGGCGCCCAGCAAAACAAGCAGAGCTAGCCACAGTGTGTGGAAGCAACTTGGAAAAGAATACACTGTAGGAGAAGATTACTTAATTACAAGACTACTCTAAGTGCCACAGCTTTCAGACTTTGCCAACACGCTTGCAAACCGGACCAAGACTGGCTTCCAGTCTGGTTGCAGTGTCATAAAATTCTGCTCATATGAACACGTCTCAAACTCAGATTGAAGGCAAGCACAGGGAAACTTTCCCTTGTTAGCAACCAGCAAACTCTGCACATACTGCACATCGTTCTGCACGGTGAAGCCCTAGCGTGAAGTAACAATAAGCAAACACATTTTTTGACTGGAAGGGGATTTGAAATTCCAGAAGCAGTCAACTTTTGTTCCCTTCAACCACAGCCATGTTTTTTTCTTGTTAATTCATGGAGAAGACAAAATATATGCCAAATGCAAGTGAGATTAAAGCAAACAGTAAACCGAGGAAGCAGATATTTAATCTGTAGGTGATTCTGCATCAGGTCCGAGATGAAGCAAGAGCAGAAACAGCAAAAAGCCACAAAGACAGTACCAGCAGCACAGCACACAAGACAATGTCGCAACATTAAACTCAGCAGCAATCTTTGTCACAGGATTTCTGACAGTTATATACATTCGAAGCCACAGCTGAAAGACAGGTCTATGTTTTTGCCCCCAGGGGCTAAAGATTGGAGCTCAAAGAACCAAAATGCTTCACTCTAAAGCATTTGGTGCCATCCCCTGTGCATCTGAGACACTTGGGTTGATTCTGATCTTGGCCACAGCAATAACACTAGCAAAACTACACACTGAGCCTTTTATAAATCAATTGCACAAGAGAGATTTGATTCCGTTTTTCAATAGTAAACATAACATGCAAAACCACAATCGAAAGCATTTGTTCTTCATTGGAAATGTTTATACATTATATTCATTAAAACTCTCCAGATTTTATTAAGACCAAATCTGCAGCAGTGAGAACCTGGTGTACAGTATGTGACAAATGATTTGAAATGAAGGTGGATTACTGCTTTAATCTTCACACTGGATTAAAATGCCAGAGACAGAGTCTGGACAAATCCATAGCTCTCCATTCACCGAGGAGCACTGGCCTCTACGCATATGTATATTGTGTTTAGTATTCCCAGGCAGGTCCGGAGCATTTCCTTCACATGCTCATCCCTTTTCCCCCCATCCATTGAATTGTAATAGGAAATTTAAATTTAAAAGAATGATGTTACACATTAGGGCATGAAGAAACAGTTTCTTGTGGTGGCCATTACTCCACAGACTAATGGGGCAACACCCTGCAGAGATATACAGCAAGTTGTTATCTGGTGACACGTGTTTGTTTCATGCATTGTGGTTTTCACACAAAGTCATGATGTAAGTCACAGATGGATATATTTTTTAAATAATAAGGACTAACTCCACATGTGCCTTTTAAAAAGCCTTGAATTCTTACCTGTTTCACATTATAGATTCATTTCCACATACATATGCTCTCCTGTGTATATGCTGTGTAGGAGGTTCAAAGTAGTGAAGAGATTCATTAAAATCCAAAATCCTGTTCCAGACTTATAAAGACCTGGCACAATATGCTAAAATGCCACAATAATTACTTAAGCCAATCTGCTCTAGATTCATTCTTGTAAAGAAAAAAATAATGTTTTAAGATTTTCCAAAAATCCTAAAATGTCTGGTTTATTTTCCTTTTTCTGTGTCATCTTCTTTCCAATTTTCCACCCATAAAAGGAACACTTCGCCAATTACTCACCTCATGTGTCATTCATGGGAGCATTTCTTTAAATTACACAATGAATTTCTGTTTTCTCACATAACCACTGCCAAAAAGAGGAACATTTGTTCTTTTAACCCTTTAAGTCAAGAGACAAATAAATATCCTGAACACACACCTGATAAACATGACAAGGACAGTGTGTTGACCCTTCTCTATCACAAATCTGACCGTTAAACACATTCTGACATCAGTGGATGATGGTAAATCTACACTGAGAGGCTGGGTAAGTCAGGTCTTTTTGTCTCCTGTAGGGAACAAAGGTAAGCAATATACAAAGACCTTTTTCACATCTGACATTTTGACAGTTAGCAATAAAAGCGCAGCAGGTAAAATTAATAACACTAATAATGACCGGATTAAATTCAGGTGTCTAGTTTCAGGGTCGATGTATTGTGCAACCTATTAGTTACACCTGTGCTTTTCATGTTAAGACAAGTCAAAATGTCTGCTTGTCTGTTAGAGTTGAAAACTGCATTTCCAGAGCAGCATAACTTACAGTATACTGTAACTGCATCTGCATGTTTTGGCAGCGGTGGAGTACATTTACTCAAGTGCTGTACTTAAGTTCTAATTAGATCTACTGGTTCTTCTGCTTCTTAAACGTAATACTGTTTGAAAAACTGTGATTAGCTGCAAAATGCATCATCACAAAGCTCTGGATAAGTTGACTTTATAGCGATATATGGTTCTCACAGGACAGCAATCCCATGAATTTAAGATGATTTGAAAAAAATATGATGCTTTGCTGCAGAATTGGTAACCCAACGGTATGGGAGATTAAAAAAAAATTAACTCAACCCCTAACAACGATCTGTGAACTGCAACATGCACATTTATGCATACACATTAATAATTCTAAAACCTCATATAAAATAGAACGTATACGCCAAATACACAAAGACCATTTTACTGCACACTTTCACAATCATGCTTTAAGTATGTTTTACTCATAATGCTCTAATGCTTTTACAGAAGAAAAGGTCTAAATCTAATACTATTACTTAACATTTCATTAATAAGTGTTTATTAATGAATCATTACTGAGGAAATGTAAAGAACTTTGTGCAGATAAAATGTGACCACTGCCTGTTTGAATTGTGTAAATATATTCAAGTGACTGTACCAGGATAATATCACTCCTTTAGACCCAGGAACTACTTTGTGGCATTTAATTGCTGAGTCCCACCATTAAGATAAGATGTTTATTCTTCTCCTCTGCTTGGAGCTTAGCTAGACCCAGTGGCCTCAACTGTTGATTTGTGGCGTGCCATTCCTCACCTGCCCACCAGCCGCCACCAGTGAGTTTCCCTCGCCTGCTCATCACCTCAACCACTCACCTGCTCAACAGCTGCTCTTTATCAGTAATTAGTCTCAGTAGTCCATAGAGAAGGGCTCAGTTGCTGCAGATGTCTCTATTTCCGAACTTCTCAGCCTTAACTCTGTCACTCCTTCACACACCATCTAAACATATGAACATCTGCCTGCTTGCACTCTCTTTGGCGTTTCCTTGCCTTTCTTTATCCGGCTCTATGCATCCCTAACAACCACGTCAAGGCTGGTTTTACTACATTTGTTTTGCCTCCTCACTCTGCCTCTGCCTCTTATTCTGTGAGTGACTTTTAAACATTTAGTTATTATGATGAAGAAGATAGAGCTGGTAGGTGTTGACAAGAGCAGGCCTGGTAGTGTTTATGGCTCAGCTCCTAACACTAACGCCAAAATCAAGACAGTACACCTTTATCACAACATTTTTGTTGCAGGTGTAATTGATTACATTGCAGCTTGTTACTGGATTCAGCTGTTGTGCACTCTGGCTCACTGGTGCGGCTTATACGTGATAGGACAAGGGCCGTCATTAACACAATTTGTTTTACCTGTTGTTATTTATAAATATATCCTGTGAAAACATAATGCACCTTAACTTGCGTAATCTTAGTGAGGGCAGGGGGGCAGTCTCTCCTCTAAAGATAAATTCAAAGGTGAAAAACAAAAGAGAGAGCCAAGAGTTCAAGTAATACCCATTTGGTACAGAGCAACAGGTTGTACAGTTTTGAATAGACTGTATTTAGAGTGCTGGTGACAGGGACTCGCACTTTGGATTTTAGGTCTGTTTATTTATTTATTTATTTTTACTTTATTTGTTTAGCGTAGAGAGCTGTCAGCTGGAATGTACACCTGCTGGAAACACAT
The DNA here is from genome assembly GCA_008933995.1 of Datnioides undecimradiatus. NCBI lineage: Eukaryota > Metazoa > Chordata > Actinopteri > Lobotiformes > Datnioididae > Datnioides > Datnioides undecimradiatus. The sequence goes on from WARS01000052.1 coordinate 5,045,442, forward strand.
TTTGTTTCCAGCAGGCGTGGGTTTTTGTTTGATGCATTATGCTGAAAAACAAATGTAAACAACGCAATGACAAAAAAAGAAGACTTAAAAAGGGACTTTTCAGTGGTTTCATGTGATTGAAATTGGGGAAAGTAGAACAGAACTCCATATTTTCTACTTTGGCGAAGCTCATAAAGTAAATACGCCTCAGTCAGTCTTCAAGTAAACTCCACACAAATCCTTTTCCAGAGCTTCTTTCCCACCAGATATAACTCCATTACCGTAGACAAATATATGATCAAATATATGTTGTGAGGAAATTTACTTTCTGAATTTACTAGATCTCTTGGATAATTACCTGAGTGCCTGAGCGTGCTGACAGAAAGCTTATATAAATAACTGTGTGATGACACCCAGCTGATTCAGCTTCATATACACCTCATTATTCAAAATGACACAGCAAAGGAAAGAGAAGGTTGTAGTATTTAAAGACGCACATGCAGCACCGGGCCAGTTGGTTTGAAACCGTTGCATATAACAGTGAGAAATAATACTATGAAAATAAACCAATGAGGAGAATGATTTGCTACAGTGGATATAAAAAGTCTTACACCACAAATGCAGGTTTCTAAAATGCGAAGACAGGAAGAAGTAAAACCACTGTAAATGTCAGCATTGGTCAATCTTTACTGTGATCTTGTATCAACCAAAAACCAAAAGCTAAAAAACAGATCATCATCACTAGGAACATTTTAAGTAATTAAAAAAACCAACTTCAACACCTTGATTGCATAAGTCTGCACACCTTTTCATAACAACTGTAATCAAAGTTAATCAGTCACATTCAACATCATGCCTGTTGGTAAATAGAATACACCTGCCATCAATGACAGTGATATTGATTAAGTTTAATTTTGTCCATTTATTAAGTTTCATTATGTTAATTGGCATACGCACAGCTGCATGTTAACTGGAATAGTGCTATTATTTTGTGGATGTAAACATTGTCACTTTTGTGTTTTTAGCTTGATCCAGTGCTGCCAAGAGGTCCGAAAATCAATAGTTACCCCTTTTAATTATGTGGTTGCTTTAGTTGTGTAACCTCAATCATACCAGACTTAAGCAGCCACAAGCAGATATTGACTAGACTGAAACCCATTTGAGGTAAGCTTTTTATTCAGAGTATGTTGAGTTTGAGCGCAGGACATCCACGCTGTTTCTCTCCAGATCATATATAGCAAATGTGTGAGACATAAACATTGTTCATAGCTGCACAAAAGTATTCACAGGAGGTTATCTTGCTGCTTCAGAGTCAGAGTATAATTACTGTATTTGTTGGACTTTTTCAGATGAGCAGCGGGACACAGATTGGGCATCAATGGGGAAACAACTTCTGTCATCTTACATAGATATTATTATCTAAAACAAAACAAACAGTGAATTGTAGTCTACAATTATCACTGCAGATAAATGATAGACAGGGTAAATGTAGAACTAGTGGCATAATTCTGAATGTGGATATGTTTGAGTCAGACAGGCTATTGGTTGATTTGAGTGTTTAAGGTTTTCTAATCATTCTTTCTATGATATATTATTTTAAATACTGGATTGAGCCAAATATTGTAGCATGCTGGGTATATCATTGTCACAACAATGTTCTTGCAGTTCAGCAGCAACGTCAAAACTCCCAAACAGCCCGTGACTGTAATCTTGTGATCTATGTCACCGATTTCATTTTTTTCAATCAAGTTTAAAATTATCGCTGTACTTGCTTTTAGACTCCGCGGCCCAAACAGTTGCGTCACTGTCAGGCTGCTAAAATTTATAAATTCAGAGTTCACCAATCTCCACATCTCTTGCGTTCCAAATATGTCACGACCAAAAACATCAGGGAGCCTTCGTCACATCCATCTCCCACACAGGAGTCAACTAAACTACAGGGGAGCTTTGTAAATTTGTCAGTGCGACAGACAGAAAGAGAATTTTTCACTGGAAGAATACATGATGATAAATGATTGTATGAAAGATAAACCATCTTTAGTGAAATAATCACAAAGGTGTGTGCGGAAAAAGAGAGCCTTGAAAACTGTTGATCTGTGCTTCAGCAGAAAAGATTTGTGCCCATGTGTTTACTCTGACACTTGTGAGATTCTCAAATAAAAGATCCAATACATTCAGACAAAGTCAGTTGTGCTGCAATGCACTGGCGCTTTATGGCCACAGCCTTTAGTTTGTAATAGAAAGATGTGAAATAGATTTTTGCCACAGAATAATAATAATTATCTGAGTGGTAACAAGGACTTGTATAAGAAAAAACATGTTTACGCTATGTTACGGAAGAAAAAGGGTGACTTGCTGTAGAAGCTTAAACAGACACTGTACGGTAGAAACCAATAATAAAAGTTTACAATGGTGCAACATGTTTTTACAGAAGACAGACATCACCAAGCTGCTTCACTGTGATGTGTGTTATATACGTAAATGTGAGAACTAAATGTTGTTGTAATATCTTTGGTTGCATGTGTCTGTATACAGATGTCTGTAGAAAAACAAATGCAAACACACACACACACAAACAGAACTTAAATAGTAGGGAGAAAGCACATGAAGAACAACACAGGAGAGATCCTTACTCTGAAGGACAAATTACAATAGCACAATAAGTAAAATAGTGTAGAGTATGGTGACTTAGAATCAGAAATAGGATAGATCGACAGCAAAACCTCACAAAAACAATCACAAACAAGTTTGGATAAAACAGATCACATTTTTAATGGTGCTTCTTTAAGACTGGAGTCATGGAGTTTACTTTTCTTCTAAGTTTCCCATATTGTTATCTACATTGAAATCTACTTGTTGCATTGTAGCAAATATTTTTTTTTCTCTTTAAGAAGGAACCTTAGTCACAAAAGAAAGAAAAACGTGATATTAACTGTTTATAAGCTGCACATAAAGAGCTATAATTTCATTGAAACAGCTCTATTCTACTTGGTAAAAATCAATGAAAAATGAAGGACAAATCCTGAAAGCCCCACTTTAATCCTGCTATGGCACTTGCACTGAATACCCACAGCCTACATAAAACCACTTATGGAATGTTTCTCTGTTAGAGCCCATAATTGTGTGAAACATGTCAAACATTTGTGTATAAACTGACTAATACATTTCTAGATGTACTATAATTTCTCACTTACGGGGCCTCTCTTTTCTATGTGTTTTATAATCTGTCCCATATTTGCCAATTTTAGTCTAAAGCCTTCATTGATAAAGAAATCATGTGATGACAGTGTTAGACTTCCCCGAGTGGTTCAACGTTTGGAATCATATGCATGGATCTTCTTATCATAATACTGAACCAGGTTTAAAGTAAATATGGCAAAATCTTTCTACAGCATTGATGCATCCAAACAACAGAAGGTGACTAGAAATGAGGATTGGTGCACTATTTGCTAGACTCTCAAAATCTTAATGGTGATTGACAGCCATAAACACCTACATACATAAAGTGGAGTTCAAAGGGGTTCATTTGCATCCACAACAAGATGGTTTTTGACAATTTCCCAGCTGCTCACTGTGGGAAACTTTCGAGAGATAATGATCCTCCCTGACAGATTTGGTGCAATCAAACTTGTTTCTGCAGGTTCTTTTCATTGCGCATATTCCACCCTAACAAGGACATTTTCAAAGCAAGGAAGTGAGAAGGTGTGCAGCTAGGAGAAAAGTTGTGTGTCCAAGAGAAAGTTTAAAAAGATGATAATGTGAAAATGCTATGAGTCTGAAATTACTGAAAGCTTCTGGAAAGGGCAACACTCCAATTGGCAAGTGTCGAGTAGTGTGGTCCGCTACTAACAATTACATTAGAGTAAGGGACTAAATAGTGAGTTCTGTCTAGTTTTACTTTAAGTTTACCTTCATGATTTTCTGATGCCCAGCCCTCAAAGACAGATGTAGCTGTCAGAAGGAGCTGGTATGTTTGAAGTCCAAAGAAGGAGAGAAAACCAGGCAGGGAAAGATAGAAACAGAGATGAGTTGACAGATGGAATGAGAGACGCCAGTGATTCATAGCATGTCAAAGAGCCTTGTGATGGTGGTGATGGTGGGGAGCGTGTGTGTGAGGGGAGGCGGGAGTAGAGGACCTCAACCTCACCCCAAGAACAGTGGCATTGTTGTTCTCTTGATCATTATTCCAACCACATGTGGTACGCATGTTGATGTGATGTGGCGTTAATGTTTGAACTATAGTGCACCTTACATCTCAATTTGTAACAACAACAGATAGTGGCATGGGAATTGCACTGGAGAGATCTGATTGTCAAACAAATTACTGAGGAAAAGAGGAACTATGTTTACTGAGTGCATGTTGAGGTTACTGTGGCATCACACTGTACCGGCGACAATCTAAAAATACATTGGGCTGCTCAATATTTATTGAATGTGTGGTGCAAATAGATTCAGTAAAAGAAAAAAACTTAAAGTTTATCTTACAAACGCACTTACAAAGCACAAAAGCACTCAAATATTGACTAAATAGTGTTTCAGTTACTGGAACATGAAAAAAATAAATCCTTTTTTACTACACACACACACACACACACACACACCAGGAATATGTGCTTAAACATATCTAACTGACCACCAAAACAGCTTAATATCAATAATAATAATAATACATTTAATTTATATAGTGCTTTTCAAGACACTTCCCAGATAATGTTGCATTGTGCCTTTTTCTTATGCCGCAAGCCCATTTATCCCATATGAAGATGTAATTCTAGAAAACAAACTCTGGAATACGAGTTTATTTTGGCCAACTGGGGGCACAGTAAACAAGTTGTGAAAACAATATTGACAAGTAAGTTGATATGGCAGTTGCTTAGTTACACATCCAGCAGTTACAAAGCAACACTCATTCATCATTCATTTACGTGGAGCGGTGTTGCTCTCCTAGTGGATTAGTTAAAATAAATAATCTCCTTAAGCTCTGTTTTGGGTCTCAACCAACTCTTGAGAGAAAATATCTGCACCGTAGCTCAGATGCTAAATGCTCCACCTACAGTCTTCAGCTGTTTGATACAGCTTTAATGCTGAAAACAGCTACCTGCCGCTGCTGACCCCATGAGAGCACTAAGACTAAACCACGGCAATAAAACTGCAGCTCGTACAGCTAAACAGTTCAGTTAGCTGAAACTTGCGCTAAATCTCTGTAAAGTTGCAGTTGGGTTCATCACTGAAAGTGTCAAGTTGTTTTCACATTGACAGTTATTATACTGTCAAAATGGTTTTAAAATATAGTTTAACCTAAATCAAAAATGAAAAAACGGGAAACTGTAGTGTTAATGAAACATTACTCAAACAACAGTAAATAGTGCAACAGATCATTTTTAGCCTTGTATAATTATGCATTTGGTGCTCTGCTGAGTATTTACACAGTTTGATGCTAAAATACAATGACTAACGTGCTTTTAGTAGTTTTTGGACACCACTGAAGGTCTGCAGCACAGTGGAAAAAGCTATATCACACTTTGGCTGCATAGGCAATATACTTTAGTTTTGTTTTTCTAATGGGGTTCAAAGACAACAAGAAGAATATAGATTTAATGTCTGATTTACTCTTAAAAAATGCACTAAAAAAACCATACACTGTAGAAAGCCAATAAATGTTGTTTAAGAGATAATGACCAATAATTATACGTTTCAGTGCTGTGATATAAACAGAAAGATACTGGCCAACAAAGCACTTCAGAACCTAAACTGATAACACTTCAAATTCCTTACAAATTGTGATATTGCTGTGTAATTGCTGAATAAGTAGCTTCTCACTCCAATCCAACTGGGGCTTCAGATTGCAATCCTTTTCCAAACACTGCCAGGCCAATCGACAGCACAATTGATTTCCTGATTAATGTCCTGGCCCACCTACTAACATTGAAGCCTAGAGACATAATTTCCTTGTGAGCATGATCAATAGCCGCATCAACATAAATAAATGCTGGAAGAAGAGGAATTTTGTTTAGTTCGGGCACAGAGGCCAAAAACCTAAGTAATAGCTTTTTTTTTCACCTGTTTGCAGCCATCTAGAAATAAATTTAAGATCACAAATTGGTTTTCTGCCTGAAAATTTTCATAGAGTTAAGTTACAGGGTGCATACTGGGTAAACAAAACAAAGCAGTAACAATTCAGAATATAAAATAGAATAGAGCTGACGCCAACAATGAAAACAGCAAGTTAACAATATGCAAAATGCTCTCTATCATGACGTTTCGTTTTAAATTAGCTGAGGTGAAATTACCTTAATATCGCTGATCATTTAGTGCTCTAATGTAAAGACACAACAGAAATGACAGAAACACAGACAGAAACTGATTTGCCATAGGCAGCCATGTACAAAGTGTACATAAGAAGTGGAAGCTCGACCTGAGTGTAACATTTACTGGTGACTACAGTGGTACATGGAGGGAGGGAAGCTGTCTCAGTGCTGGACTGCTGACCTCTCTCTAGCTTCCCTTTACATGATGAGCAGAAATAAAATATGTAGCAGGCTGTCGTCTAATTTTAGCTTCCAGCTCTTCCATCATCACTTTCTAAGTTTTGTGCTTGAAGAAAAAAAAAAAGGTCTCTTGGACTTATCATCATCAACTCCTGAGTATTTTACAGGGTTATGTCTGCAGTGTTGGACAGATATGGGCTGGTAGACTTCGGCCTGAAAAGGTTACCTTTGAGATGTACATAAAACAAGGTCATGATCTGCTGACTATAAAAGCTGACACTTTGACTCAGTGAAATTACAAAATTCATTAATTCTTGTGGCCAAATTCTCAAAGTGATTTTTAGCCCCACTAATGGTCTACCTACTGAGGACTATCTAATTCTGTAGTCTTCTGCAAGCTGTTGTCCCATTTCCAGTCTTACTACTAAGTTAAGCTAAAAGGCAGCAGTTAATGGACAAATCTGAAAGTAGCATCAATCTTCTCATCTAATTCTTGACAAGAAATCGATGTAGCATATTTCCAGAACTACTTCTTTAAGCTTGCCAAGGTGTGTCTGTACTTGTAAGCGGAGAAGAGGATGTTAGCTTTCAAAGCTTTTTTTTTTTTGTTTTTTTTTCAGTGACCATGGCGCATTTTGTGTTGTATTGCAGGCTGCTGCCTCGGAGCTATTAGCCAATGTTAATTGATTTTACTTGCTATTTGAAAAGAAGTTCTGTCTACATAGACAAAGAAATAACATTATTCTACCACTACATGCAAAAAACCCCATAAATCCCTCCCTTTGGTTAAGAGAGCACATTTACATGTAAAAATACAGAGCAGATATCTGTGCCATAACATTCTGTAATACGCTCTTTAATTTCATTTGGATTTCAAATGCGTTTATCATAATTGAAACATCTTTAAATGTTGTTTTCCTCCTCATGCACAATGATATTCTAATTTGCAATAAATGTCTCCAAAATAAAAACCTCCACAGTGACCATCATTTATCGTCACTGTCCCTGGTGTTGTAAACCGACCCTAAACAAAAACTGTGATTCATTTGTAGTATGCTCAAGACCAGTATTGGTTCCAGCCACTGATGACTTTGAGAGAATAATTAAAGTGTGGGCTAAGTGTTGCTCGGGGATATTTTACATGCAGTAGAAGGGATGGGACGGGGAAGCGGCCAGAGATATTGATTACTGCTGGGATTACAGCACCATGAGCATCGCTCTCAGTCCAACAATGTAATCATCAGCCTTCTACTTGTAATGCGCAGGTTGCCACAGCCTCACCAGGGGAGGGAAGGGGAGAGGGAGAGGGAGAAGTGCAAGTGGACGCAGAACAGATGGATAATGTTTCATCTGCCATTGTCCTTCAACTCGTGATGAATTTAAGGTTGAAATTTGCAGACTGGGAATTTGTTTTCAAAGAAGGTTTAAAGGAGCTGTGTCACACAGCAATTACTTGGATATCAGTGTCTACTGTGTATTCATTGTCAGAAATATCTTTGAGAAATAATTGTTTTGTCTAACACCTGCTCTGTTAAATGAATTACATTCATTCCGGTGGAATAAGGCTGTATTCTTCTCAGAGTTTAAGCCGATTGTTTCTCCCTTGCTCAGTGACTGTCACCATTGCTGCTAGCTCTAGATTGGATTCGGGGAATGCATTGATGTAAGTTGGCAGATACTTTAAAAAAAAGGCTCCTCTTTGAGAGTTTAATCTTCAAAAAGCATGACAGTGCTGATCCAGCAGTTTTCCCTTACTTTTAGACAAATATTTTTCACTGTTGTCTATCTCTCGAAACTGTCAACTCCCACCAAGAGGACTTCATCACATTCATCCTATATATATTTATAACCAGGTATCTTTCTAACGTTGATTTTAAAATGTTCCAAACTAAAAACTGTAACCAGCTTTTTCTCCATCTAAGCTATCAGCATTGCATCAGTGGCTTTATTTTTCATTACTGTGATGCTTTGTTGTGGAACTGGTGGTGTAGCCAGTAAGTAATGGAGATCCTGGTACACAAATAAAACAACAGCAGTATGTGAGCCTGTTATCGCACCTCTACTTTACAAATTGTATCTATGTGACGTTACTCAAATTGTACAAAATAGTTTTTACATACTTCCCTAAATTAAGAAAGCTTTATTTATATATTGCATTAATATACAATCTGTGTGTGGACATCTAAAATAGGGATGTTAATGGAATCTATGGTACCTGTGTGCATTTACACCTGACATAAGGTGTTTATAATCTGATTTCAGCCCCAGGTTTATTGGTGTTCCATTCATATATTTATATAGTAAATGCAGAGCAAGATTGGCTTTCATTTGGACTCCTGTTTTTGAAGACATATTCACTTTAAGCTCCGTTTTGGTCTCCACCAAATCCTGAGAAAGTCCATTTTATTGGGTAGTTGCTACGATACAGTAGTAACCAGAAGCCTTCATATCAAGGCATTACAGAAAGTTCTTCTTTATCTGTAAGCTTTATCTATTGAGATTGAGAAGTTATATTTGTCAATGTGGAGCCATAAGATTCCTTATAAATGTTAGGCATTTTGTGGACAGTGCACAGTCAGCTAAGTAATTGTTCTTTGTTTAAATGCACTTGCACTTTGAAGAGAAAGTGCCCTCGAGACGGTCAAGGGTATTTCTTGGAGTTCTTTGAGGCTCCGTAGCCCTGGGGCGTCCCTTGAAACAAGTCCCCATCTGAGGCAGAGAAGCCGGGACATCAGAAGTAAGCGGGCCAGGTGACATCATGGTGTTCCTGTCTTCTCCTTGCAAAGTGTCACCCTTGCCAACTGTCTGGCAAACTTTCCCTGCAACTTCTTGGGTATGGATGCTTATATAAATGTTACTGCTAAGGTAAAAGTGCAGTGCAGTGGAAGACTTGGTCGTAATACTTCTTGGAACAAATTCTTACCTGTGGTTTTGTAATATCTGCACATATTCATCATTATAAAACCCCTTTCTCTGTGCATTTTACTTGGAATAACCTTCACAGCGGTAAATTCTTTCTCTGTATGCCCACACTAATTATGAGAAATGACAACAGTTTGTTTTGTTTTTGGTGTTTTTTGTTTTTTTGCTGGGTACGAAGGTGAAAACAGGGCCATGTCTTCTACTGAGGCTTGTATGTGTGTTTCATGCTGGGACATATTTACTTACTGAATGGATCTATCACTGGGTGGCACCTACCAGTTGATTTATCATTAGTGAGGAGAGACCACAGTCCATGCTGTCAATACTAAACTGAGTCATGCCTGGTGGTGGTTGTGGTGGCAGGGATCTGGATTTGATCCTGGATAATGACACCATCCGGCCTCATATGGGGAAAAGTGGAGCTACTGTCCCTCAGGGCAGAGGAAGGGGAGGTAGATAAGCATCCTATGTGCAGCTCCCATGTGACTTAATAGGTTGACCTAGGAAATTCTGGGTGTTGCTGCGGTTGTTTTTAGATACAGGTAGTGACACCAAAACCCTCAAATTCTATTGGATCTGATTTGTGCAAAGGCAACTAATTGATGTCTAAAATTCACATGTATTATTACATTTTACTTGGAAAAAAAAGTGTCTCTCAACTCAAACAAAACAAAGCAAAAAAAAAAAAAAAAAAAAAAAGAATAAATAAAGGCTCCTCGAAACATAACACAAATTCTCGTTGAAGCACAGCCCAAATGTAAGCACCAGTAATTGTGTTGGGTCACCCCTTACAGATGCCAGTCAGTGAGATTACACCATTTGTTTAAATACCGCCTGGTCAAAAGGATAAACTCAAATCAAACGGAGCTGAATTGCCACCTCAGTTTCCACCCTTTGTGTGTTTGCGCTGGCAGCGGAAAACAAGGACAACTGGCACAATATTGACAATCATCAAACACAGATGTTCAAACCCATGCAAAGGTATTGCTGCTTATTTGGTTGCGGTCCAATGTGCAGAATTAGATAAGAAAACTGAAAATGAAAACAATGAATATCAGTCATATGGTCAGAACAAAAGAGAGGAATTTTTTTACCAGGTGCTCAGAAAATGCAGCAAGTTTTCTACTTGCTAAACAGTCCTGGTTGGAATGTTTATGACAAGCATAAACAATATGTTTAAAGCATTGCAATTTGGGACTGATAATTGCTGTCCTTATTTATAATACAACACAATGAATCTATTGTTTGCTTCATGCTTTATCTGCAACACAGAGGACAGAAAAATGCGCAAATTCCTTTGTTTAGGGAAAAGAGTGTCTGCAGGGCTTCTCTGAGGTGGCACTTGTCATTGAAGGAGTAGAGGGAGATAACCTGGGGGCCTGCAGATAAGTGAATCTAAAGACCTCAATAAAGCCAGAGCCAGGAGAGGAGGAAGACGCAGGCAGGTATTAGTCCATCCATCATTTCCTTCACCCGATCAGAGAGCACAAAAATATACCACTCTCATCTAATCTGCCTAGTTCTCTTTATCTTTGTCATCGGTGGCTTCGGATAATCAGCAAAGGCCAATCCCTGGATCATTGATGACTAGAGGTGGTGGGTGATATTGGTTTACTACTGGAGGGTCTTATACACCAGTGTTAAAGGAAAAACACCTGATTTTTATTTTTTTATAGTCAGTACCATATTGTAAGTTATTTCTATTATTACAGACCGGTTAACATTTAAACATAACTAAACAGACACAAAAGAAAAAATATAAGGGGTCACATGACTGTGGGCATTGTAATCAAACTCTCACTTTATGAACTCATCTAAACTACTTATTATTAACCAATTATTAAATAATTATTAAACTAATTATTTCATTATTTGAATTTGGCTACCACTGCTTGAGAAACAAGCTGCTTGAGAAAATAGGTTTCATGGCCTTTAATTCAGGAGCACAACACTGAAATAACATTGGCTGGCATCACATGCAGACTTTTATTGAGTAATTATAAAGTCTCACAAAATATTGTAGGCCTGGTGCTACTAACATTGATTTCATCTTCAGTACGAACCCTCTGCTACTGACAGTATTGTTGTGATGTACTGAAAAACCTGATGAGCCATGCCGGCTACTTGAAAAGATTTTCCTAAAGTTGCTGCTTCTTTGACATTTCTAACAGTGGCTGGTTTTAGAAAAAAGGTGCGTTCAGAGGTTATGCATTAAGTTTCCGTTCACTTTGACGCAGGCAGACTAATTATGTTGTAATAATTCCCCTCTCACAGAAAACAACAGATCCAAGCCTATTGTGAAGGTGGCACTAATATGAAACAATAATGGCTCGCTCATGAAGCAGATGGGACAAAATGCCAATGAATGAATCATTCCTCCAACAACGTTAGAGCAAAAAAAACAAACAAAAAAAACAAACAACATGTCTGACTTATGCTTACACTGAAATGCAGTAGTATAATGTCAGCACTTAGTATTCAGCTGCTGTGCATAAAAGTGGTACTGGAAATATTGTAATTGCAGATGGAGCCCAAACAAATTAGTGAATATGTTTCGCAAACGTTATAATGATGGCATTTAATGGTCAGTGAGTCCGACTTTTCTTTGATATTTAAGTTGCAGGAATGAGAAGTTTAGGCACGGGTAGGGAGCGCCAATGTGATGTCAATATTAAAAAGCAAATCAGATTTGTTTTAATGTGGTGTTATTTAAAAATCATTTGCAGATGCACTGGGACACATTGCGGTGCTGTGTGGTTGTAAATAAAACCAAGGCAACGGATGAATATTGCTGGTTATGGACTCTGATGACAGCTGTCAGTTAACTTTATAGTTAAATTGTGACATATACAGTGTATATACGCTGTCATAGGTATGTTAGAGCCCTGGTGTTATTAAAATTACAATTCAGAGGACAAATTATTGTAAGAAATTATGTAAAAAGATTTCCTGCAGTTATTTTTCATTTTGCTGCGGGCCCTTAAAGAATCTCTTATACTGTACTTATGATTTTACTAGAAATACCATAATATTACTATAAAAACAAAAAGTATACAGACTACACACACACGTGTCTTTATATGTCCAACACCCTTGGAAGACTGTATAAACATACCATAAGGTACCTCGATGGCCACCCATCAAAGCATGACAGGAAATGTTGCTGAGACTTGTTGTAGATCAATAGCAAGCTGACCTTTTGTCACAGCCTACACAATGTTTAGCGTCCCACTTTAAGGTCACTGTAAGAGATCCTGGTTGTTCCTGCCCCATTTGATCTTTTATTGTGGGCTTTGATGAGGAGTATTAAAACAGGTCATTTGCTTTATGTCCCTCTCTGTCCCATCAGTAGGCGGATGATGTTGGCTTCACTAAAACTCAAGCCAGAGGTCGACATCAGTGAATTAATTGTGGAGCGCGAGAGACGCTATTCCCGGACAACATATTGATCTGGGGATGTTGAATATGCTAAACATTTGTCTGACAGAGGTGCTTTTAAATCGGCGTTACTACCTCCCCAGAATACCAGGAATGTTAAATTATACTACAGATAAAGGATGCAGAATTGTCGTCATCAAGTATTGAATCATTTGGTCTTATGCCTTTGTCACAACTTAATTACCATGTTAAATAAATCCTTGATTAAAATTCTTACACCTCTAATATTGATGTTTGCTTTGGTACTGAGAAGGTTTCCAAGTGGATTTTCCAGCTGAGACATGTAATCTCCTCATGGTGAAGATGTGCGTGTATACATTCTGCTTTTCTCATGTAGATGCTTGTGTGTAAGTAAGAGCTCTTACAGAAGTGCAGGTTGCCTGTCTTTCTCCATAACATTCTCCAAAAACACCTAAAATTCTTGTTATTATGTTACCTTTAATGTTTTTTAAATCTTGCTTTAAGACAATTTATCAGTCAAGGCATCTTTTTTTTGTTCTGTCCCTTCCTCATAACTGTGTAAAGACTTTTACTTGTGGTGACACCTGCTGGTGTTGAATTTGGGGAAATCTTCACATAGGGAAGGGACAGGGACTGGGTGGCGAACAGTTGGGCACTCATCACCATGCATGCCCAACTGTTCATCCTGTCATACATACAGTACTGCTTGCAAAGTTCCTTGAGCAAAACATATCCAAAACAACATGAAATCATTTTGACAGTCAGTGTTTTGAGTTGCTTTTGGTTTTTTAGACAACCAGTCTTGTATTTCACCCAACCAGACTGTTTCCAAAAACCCTGCAGGGTGCCACGTCCATATTTGATGTTGAACTTTATCCCATTGACCCGAGTGCCTGTGAGTGTGCAATCTGTCATTAGTCTGAAGTCTGAGGCACAAAGGTTCTTCAGGTTCCGGCAGTGTGAAATGAAATGACTGTAAAAAACCTGTTTAATTGCCTCTGGTTCCATCCAAGGCCCGTCTCAGGACTTTTGTTCCACTGCAGAGTTAGACGCCCCCACACTGTGCAGCCCTCTGTGATTGAGAGGATGTGTGTTTGATAGCCAATCATAGCAATGCGGTGGGAATCCCTGGGAGGGAAAAATGTGGAAGTTTCCTTTTGATTCTCAAAAATTAGAGTATGCTGAAATGTAGATTTTCAGATCTTTTGGAATTTTAATTATTAACTCCCCACTGTTTGCTCCAATGTCAAGTAGGAGTTTGTGGTGCACATCACACAAAGATGAAGGAAGTATTTAGATTCAGTACTTAAGAAAAAGCACCATGCAGCCATATAGAAATATTCCATTACAAATAAAAATACAGTATCCAAAATCCCATATGAGTACAAAAGTAAATGTACATAACGAATTAAAGTAAAAGTATTAGGAAAAAATGACTGCTGTGAGTGATATGCTACTGTTTGTTATATTATTAGATCATTATTACTGATAAATTCATGTGTGTTATGTGTCTTATTATCATTTGCTGTCATAATTAGTTGTGGTAGAGCTCAGGTGAACTATATTAACATTGATTTTATTTAAGATAAAATATTTATTGTGTGTGATTTTTGAACTCTTAAGTTGTAAAGTGAAGTTGTAAGATAATTACAGTGAAATATAAAGTAAAATATTTCCTTCCTTAATGTAATGGAGTAGAAGTATAAAGTAGCATTTAAGGGAAAGTAAAGTGCAAGATGTATCTAAAACTGTACTTAAGACTAGTATATGAGTATGTATGGACTTCATGTTCTACCACTGATATTAAACAAATACCTTCCAACAGCAACATTTGATCACTTATTATAAATGAACTTCCCAAAACGCCATTATGATGTTTTTGAAATCATACAATGATATTATGCCCTTTTGGAGACATGTGAATCACAAGAAAAAGTTTAATCCCTACTTCAGTAGTCAAAAAAACTCTGGATCCTGCTTTCCCATAATGCAACTTGATAAGATCTTTCCTTAAGACCCTCCGCCCCTGCTAAACCCACACTTTTATCAAACTCCACATGCTCACTTTGTAACACAATTTCTGCCAGAGGTTTAGAGTGTCTAAGCTTAGACAAAGAAACAAATCACATGAATCATTTTAACCACAGTGGTGTTGCTGTGGTCAACTCTGAGTGACATGCAAGCCACTGCTGATCACGTGTACTAGTGCAGTCAGAGGGATACCATTGGTCAGATGTTGGTCAGTGTTGTGCTGTGTTTGGATCTCAGTCAGCAAAAGTTTTGTTTACAAAGACTGTGGCTGTGGTCTAATTTATTGATTTTATCCTCTTCGTCCTATTCTAAACAACACCGGTGAGACAGTAGTGGAGGCATACGGTCCATATGACACACACTCAACAATCCAACCAAAGGTATAATGCACATACACTCACAGCCAGAGGACTTATCTTTTATTGCAAAGGACAACAGTATACTGTCAAACACAGGTCCGAGCTAATGAGAGAATAAACCTAGTAGTATTCAGCTCATTATGCTTTTCCTACAAACTGGGTCAGAATCAAAGGTCCAATGGGGAAAGAGTGCTAACCACCAGGATCAGAGTGTCCAGAGCGCTTTCTCTAATAGGCCTTTGAGAGGCCTCATTAGCCACATACATTTGAACTCAGATCTTCAACATGCAGCAAACTTCAGATTTAAAAATACCCAGCCCAGGATGCACACAAACAAGAAATGGAAGTGAACGTGCAAAGACTTGCAATCGTGTGCATACACTAAGAGTCCAATTCTGAAGAAATACACACATGCGAACACTTATACACAAACTCTGCCCTCCTACTGGTAAAAATATTCTCAAGTATATGAGATATTAATGTTTGTTTCCTGTTGTTTAAAGGAACAATACAACAAAATAAATAACTAATATTTATATACATATTGATTTATAGATAGATAAATATAGAGATATTAATATTATCATTTGTGCCACATATAGTGTAAAGCTAATTTTACCCTAAGTCCCTTGCATTATTTGTAAAGCACAAGATAATGACAATTTTCCTCCACAGGCTTTACTGTGTGCACAGTGTACGGCACCCTTTGCAGTTATTGCTTTCTCATAAAAAAGCGTGAAAGTAAGTAAGGATGAGTTGGTTTGCTATATTTAGTCCTCATTGAATCATGATTGCTAGATAGTTGTGTTTTTATTTCTCTATGCTCTTCTCTCATTATGCATTGTGTGTTCCAGCAACAACACAATGCAAACCAGCCATTCCTCCAACTATCATCATTGTCATGCAGCAGCTCTCAGTTCAGTCACATTCTCCCCTCACATCTCCGAACCAAAGCCCCCTCACAAAGCCTTATAAAAATCTGTGCCCCGGGAGGGAGCAAACTGCGGAATACCAAAGCATGCCAGGTGCTGTGTTTAAAAAAGCAGGACTCTGCTTAAACAGAGATGCATTATTTAAAGGACAACTGAGAGGCATAAATAGAGTGAATGCATGACAAGGCCTTACAATCTGTAGCCCCTAATAGGCCCCCGGTGGTCTTGGTGTGGTCTTCTTGTGCAAGATCAGTCAACCCCCACCCCACCCCACCCCCCATTGCCCAGGATAACATGCTGTTTGTCTTAGTTTGACCTTGAGCATCTATTTCCCAGTCAAACCACGATAATTTAGCCCAGTCAGGCTGCAATGTGAAATCACAGAGCTGTGTTGAATGGCAATAAATGCTACCACAGCCACTGTATTGAGCAACGGTGGCCATGCCGCAGAGGAACTTTGATTGTTTTCCTTCAAGACGTCAAGGTCAAAGTAATTATGGATACAATGCTGTGCTGTGTGTGTGCTTGTCTGTACTGATTGAATGAATTATTCCCTTTGATCGGGCAAAGATGACTTCATTAACATTTACAGAACAGATTCAACTTCCATCTGAACTGTTATGGAGCTTTCTCCGTAGGTCTCCGCAGTACCTGAAATCCGGCTATCATAAGCAGTGGCTTACCCTCACAATCACATCATTGTCATGTAACACACACACTACAAAGGCAGCATTGCCAAGCTGCGAGCACATGGCAGAAATGATTCGCTCAGAGTTGGCCATGTGGTGGGCAAATGCCCAACTAGCTGCTACAGGGGGGTAGATAACATGGGCTGAGTCACAGACGTTGTGAGTCAAGATCCACTTGGGCCCATATCCAATCTGCAAAGGAACCTCAAGAGACTCAAATGACCATTAAACACATGCTAAAAACAATTAAATGTAATACCTGATTTAGCTTTATGTGTTACTCATTGTCAACAGAGGGGAAATCCAGCAGTGCAGAAAATCAGGAGTCTTGTTCAAATCAGCTAGGCTAATGCATTTAAAATATTTGTTGATGAAGTCACTGCTGCATTTTAGGCACTCTAAGGCTCTTATATTACACTTTACTCAGGTCTTATACCTCTCTAGGCTCTAGTGAGCAATCCTCACAGATCGCAGGAGTGCAGGTGTGCCACAGAGACTCACATCTCATTAAAACGTGCATTACCCCCTTCCTGTCTCCCTATCTCCGCTCCTACCCAACCCTGCTGTAACCATATGGACCCCATACCGACTCTCATTATACAGCATGAAGTGAATTCATTCCTGAGAAGACAACGAAGGCCCAGAAGTGTTTGCGTGTTCAGGGTGGCATGTTTATAATCAGATCTGGCGGTGGAAAAAGGGCTGTTATGCTGACTCATTAAATCATATCTGATAAGGGGATGATATTGCTTAATATGGATATGAGATTGAGGTCTATTACCAGACCCTAGAGCCACATACAGTAACTTTTATCAGGTTATCTCATGCAGGGTTAATACGTTTACTGGATGTGTCACGGTATTTTGCAGTGGGAGTGTTTATGGGGAAAAAAACAGCAATATTTGCATTTAAAGGTATAGTGTGGGCCTTTTGCAGGGCTGTTACACTGAAGCCATTGTTGAATGAGTTCACATGATGCTGATTAAATCTAGCTGTACAAGATGGATCTCTGACATCCCTGCGATGGAGGTACATCATCCAGCATGGACGTACACTGTCCAGGAATGATTGGTTCACTACACCCAAATGGGGGAACAACTGTAGCTACATAGTTACCGACAGCAACCAGAAGCACGTCAACAATGTTTGCACAATTACTCTCACCAAGAGAAGAAAGATCTGCATCACAGCCACAAGTAGAAGTAGCAATACCAGACTGTAAAAGTACTTAATTCCAAGTAAAAGCCCTGAAGTGAAATTATTATTGAAAATATTTAAGTGTATAATCAGGAAAATGTGCATAAAGAATTAACAGAAATAGTAGAAAATCCAGAAAATTGTCACCTCTACCTGCTACATTTACTCATTCATTAATGTAAAAGCAGAATTTTACTGTTCTGATTATTATTTTCATAATCAGTGATTATTCAACTAAATTGAAAAGGTAACATAATAAAACACAACAGATATGTTTCAACATTATCTGACATACTTTTTGATTACACTTGAATAGATTTGAAAATAGATTTTGTCTGCATTTCCTTGAAGAGTTCAAATATGGCGAAAGTCTCTAAGTGTTCAACATTCTTGGGGAAAGAAGGTATAGAAGATACAAGTAAACAGGTAAAGGACACTGCATATGGCCTTTTATAGTCACATATGCACATACATGTACCAGGACCTTCATGCCTCTTCTTTTAAGCCATTACATGCTCTTAAGTTACATGTTCTGCAAAGCGGGGGTGTACCAAAGCACTCTCAGCCCTCAGTCATTAACCCCCTCTCCATCTGCTGACACAACAAAGTGAACAACCGCATAATCAGATGACAAGTGATGGAAAGAAATTAAGCAGGAGGGATGGGGTGGGTGGTGGAGAAGATGTCTTAAGCTTTCCTTAAAAGACATCGCACAGCAGGCGGCTCATCAGGAAATTGGGGTGTCAGCTAGCTGTCAGGGTGCATTGACCTAACAGGGCTAGTTTGCTGGGCAGCTGTCGTTGACGTGTCAATCTTGCTCTCAGCCAATCAATCCTTGGTGGAAAGGGGAGCAGCTTTTAGAGAGAAGGGAGGGAAAGACCTGTCACGCATCCCATCATATATCTACTGAATAACATTAACTTAAAAATGGCATACTTTATCCAAGTTTAGATTTAAAGTGAAAAAGAGAACAGCCTGGATTTAAGAGCATGGCCATTTCAGTCTCAATAATAATCATCAATGCACACAACTGTATATGAACTTTAAAATGGCTTTTGCCACAACTGTAATCTCTCATATAACAAAAGTTGACTCTTTTAGTTGGTACTCACCCACCAAACCCTCCTGTTGTCTCTGAAGGTCAAGCAAGTGCTCTGGAAAAGTGTGTGTTAGTGCAGCGGAGGAGAACTGCTGCTTGTGTTCAGTGCCGGCTCTGTCTGGGTGACCACGAAGCTGCCTATCTCCCCCCATTGCTTCGCTCCCGCTCCCCTCAGCCTGGGCATGTCAGCTTTCTGGGGCACAGCGGCCTGGCTCCCCAGGGAGAGGAGACAAAGAAGGAGAGGGGTTTGTGGAGGGTGTGGAGGGGGGTAGGGCATAAATAAAATAACACTCGTGTTTCACCTTGGAGAGGCCAGTTACCTGTTGTTGTTTTCCTCTATGCAGATTTGAAATCCAGAAAAGCTCATGAATATCCCTGGGAAAAGTGACATCTTCCCTTGGGTTTACATGTCTACACCTCATGGTTTGGTCATTGTTAAGGAGTGCTGCATGGTGAGTGACAAGCTATCAACACATTACAATGAACTGTGCAGGGTGGGAAGCTTGCTAATTCCGTTTTCATGGCAAGCATACTGTACAGAAAGACCATTTTACAGTAAACAAAGGTCATTATAATTTAGATTACAAGTGAAAACAACATGCCACACCATACAGATACAAAAGCTGGTCAACATTAAAGTATAACAGTAGTCTTAAATATCAAAACAGTCATTTAAAAGGCGGACAGACTGCCTCCCTGCAACGAATAATTAACAAGTCAACTATGCTTTCAACTGTGCACAGCGGTGCTCTGAAATGAATGCTAATACCAACATGCTAACATGCTCACAGTGAGATTGCTAACATGCTGATTAGCAGGTGTAATGTATACAATGTATATATCAAGGTAGTTTACTAGATTAACCTGCTAGCATTAGTTAAGGTCAGTACAGCCAATGGAAATGTCATAAACCAAATACAGGATAAAAACAAATCATTAAATCACCAAACGTCTCTCTCTCTCTGTGAACATATGCACACAGTGGTGGTGCATGGGTTGTAAAGGCGGTTTATCAGGTCGGCTGTTAAATAAGCAGAAAACATGACAATTGATTTCCGAAACATCTTCATTATTTCCAATCAGCTTTAACTGAAAACTGCAAGACTTCATGTTTTTTTTTTGGTAAATTAAACTGGGAATACTGTGGAGAAGCACTGGAAGGGCTGGGTCTCAAAACAGATTTTGACACACTATGACTAAACCGAGCCATACATGTTTAACGTTAGGTGTTGCCCAGGGCTGCCATATATAATTAAAGTGTTTCTGTGCCGCCACCCCCTCCCCCAACGTCTGTCGGGTAAAAGGTTAGGGAATTCATTGAAAAAAGTGTTTTGCAAATAATGTGAACTGACTGTAATACAAAAAAGCTTAATACTAGCCCAATTTTAGTATGCTCCTCCATTTGTCAGATAAAAAAATATATAATCTTTATTGTTTGTACCAGCTCTATATACAAAGAGACAAATATATCCAGTATGTGCATGTTAGTCCCCAAGAAGTTTCAAGAAGTCCACTCCTCAGTCACTGACCCTGCATGCACTACAGTACAGTAAATATGTTAGAGTAGCAGTAATGACCTTGATGTTTCTGCCACTCTGCAAAATCCAGTGATGATGGGTCCATTCCAGCACATCAATTATGAGACGCGTTTGTTGAGGTAATGTGGTGCACGCAAGCCAATGGGCGGGGGTGGACGAGACCTGCTGCACTATTCATGTCACCATCTGCTCCCTTTCAGAAAGTCTTGCTCCACAGGCCCGTGGGCTCTGGAACCAGGCCGTGGGCTGTGTCGCTGGTCTAATTCCTCCAGCAGTGCTCAGAGTCACTGCACAAACATGCGATTTAGCCCAGCCACCGCTGCTGCCCTCGCTGTTTTGGTCACGGCTCTACCACCATGTGCAATACAAACAGCCAGGCGGTGCACCTGTGCAATTGGAATCTGCAGGAATGGGGAGAGAATATGAGGGAGCAAACACAAGCAGCAGGGGACTTCCACAGCAATAACAGGGATCAATAAAGAAAGCACAAGGGCGACAGCTGAAAGGGGTCATCACATAAGATCCCAAAGCCAAACACATGAAATATAAATGCCGTTGAAATAGACAGGATTTCTCTTCCAAAGACAAATTTCCAAAGACCAAATGTGCTTTGTGTTTCCAATCTTTTCAATCTGTGTTAAAACCCATATCCAAGGCAGTTCTATTGGCAACATGACTCAGGAAGCTGTTGACCCACTGCCCAATTTGTCTTTGAGGTGATTAAGACCTGGCAATGGCCTAATTGAAAGCCTTAGTTTGCACTTCTCTTAGTGTGTTTGTAAAGTAAATCCATGCTCTGATTGAATGTAATATCCACAGTGAATATCTATGAAAGGGGGCTATGTATCCTGATGGAGGCATCTTATCAGTATGCAAATTGAACAGCTCACTTTGCTCATTATGTTAAATGAGCCGCGACTGAATGAGTTTGTCTCAATTATTTCAAAGTTGTGCTGGGTGCCCGTTTCACATAGTGGTATTTTAGCCTCATATTAGAGTCTCTGTGTAAGATTCAGGGCTAAGCAGAGCTTGTCACACTCTACATTCGGGATGCCTGGGGTGCAAACCACACACACAGACAGACACATGCACACCATAGGCTAAATATTGGCCACCCTGTGGGGTGTCAGCTATAAAAGATGACTTAGCCAGGCAATGATATCATTAAAGACTAAAGCAGAGAAATGTATGAGGACACAAAAGGCCAACCTTCATGTTGCTCTGTGTGCTGCTGTATAATCTGTTGGTGGGGGGTATGAATAAGCTCACTGCAAGGACAGCAAAGGTGCTGGGAAAGGGTAACTGTGACACAGACCAATGCACTAATGTATCAACATCATTTCATGCTTTTTTATTCACTATCATTCAGTTTCCCCTTTTGGGACAAATAACGGATATCTTAATCTTAATCTTAATCTTAATTAATTTAGCTAGTGTGTTTGGGAGGAAAATTTTCTATTTTGACTGGATTGGTTCTAATTTGGCTAAATTATATGTATGTGGCTTATGCAAGAGTTATTGAAAATGTGATTTTTCTGGTTTATTATTTCCTAATGTTACATCTGACCTTGTAATAACATTGTCATTCTTTTCTTTATAGGTCCCTTTTAGCAACAGTATAACTTTGCTATTGTATAGTTTAAGAAATTTATAGTATTTTCATTGTGGAACAATCATAAAATAGCTTAGTTTCTCAAATTTACACCAACAAACTGCTTCTTTTTTCTCTTGAGGAAATGAAACATCTTTTCTCCAGGTATGTTGTCTAGATTAGGTTAGACATGAAATCCTAATTTCTAATTTTTCTGAATACTCCTTCATAGTACTTAAAGGCAACCTATTTGTAGATATACAAGTTGCCATAGCATGTTGCCATGGTGAAAGAGCCTCTACACCGAGATATGATGTGACAGCTATCAGGTGAGGAAGCTGGAGGCTTGACAAGACTTGCCAGTGACCAGAAGATGAATGAAAAATCTGTCAAGGCTGTGGGATCAATAACCCCACTGCACTGAGTTCTGCTTCAGAATTAGTTGTAAAATTTGGTGCTAATATCACTCAAATAAACAAATAAACTGCTAATACTGGAAGCAGGGTTTGTATCAGCTGGGAGCAAACACTGACAGCCCAACATTATGCAGTTTAGCACAAATTAAGTTTGTATGAGAAATACAGTCATACATCATTTACCTCTTTTATACTGTCATGGACAATATATATAATTCATGCTTAATTCGTAGAATTAAACATCAATCATGAATTCTTTTCTCATCTTGAATAATTCTGCATCGAATTTCAAGCAATATATTAATAAATAAATTTCACAGAGAGCAAAATGTCTCATGGCCCTTTTTAATCCTGTTTTGGAAAAGCTTATGTTCATAGTTCTTGCTTCAATACTGCCCCCATGTGATATGAAACTGAATATTACCCAGGGTCCACATGGCTCAAAGGAATCATAATATGTTGTGTTCATGATTACTTTTAAGCCATCAACAAAAACACAGCTCTCCAAAGAGCCATTATCATTATAGTGTAATGAAGTCACCTGAACCCAATATTTTCTTTGACCAAATTATTTTCAAACAGGAAGGTAATTATTTAGGCTTGAATGCACTTGACTAAATGAATTTGTCATTCTATAATTTAGTACATTCAAATTGACCATGTTTAAAAAACAAACAAACAAAGTCCTTTGCTTTTATCAGAACACAGCATGAAAACACACTTTCACTCTCTTTTTGAATTTCTCAGTGCAGTGTGTGACAGCTGAATGGATCCAAAAACTCAGTTGCTTCGTCTTTAAGTTGATGACTGTCTTTCTCCTTGGGTGATGGGAGAGGCAGGTCTGGTGCACCATATGAAATATGAAACAGGATGGGGACACCGTTGACAGCCATGTCACAAAGCATCAGTGAGGATGACAGGACCAAAGACCCCAGTCTGCTACGCTGACATCTCTGCAGCTAATCGGAAGGTACAGGCCCTCACAGCTGCCGGACCAAAAGATGGAGGGAGGGTCAATAATTTAGCAGTTGCAATATGTTGACGCTAGGCCAATGTTAAGGTCTCCTTCCATCCTTCTCCTGCACTCTCTGTCACCCTGACTTTCTCATGTGCACATTTTGTGAAGAAAGATTCATCACATGCTTTGTGGTTCTTCACATGAAACAATTTGCAAATTTAGAAAAACATAGGATACTTTCAGAAAGAATGCAGGCGTTTAACTTTTATGTTACCATTATTTTCAATTAGTATGCATTATTTAATTGACACACTAAAGTGGTTCAACATTTCTATCTGTACACTTTAATGAATACAATACAAACCGTGTGATTTGTTGGTGTTTACACCACCTTTACAGAGTAAGTAAGGATCACTTCACTGCCATTGCTATGTCTTAGTCTTTCTATGAAGCATTAAAGGATTTCCCAGGCTTTCTCCACTCATTGGTCACGTTGCCATGACAACAGAGATGAGCTGAATGTTCTGTCAGGCATCACCTTTGCTGTCTCACCTCTGGTGGCTGGCACTCCAGTGTCAGTGGTCCAGAGTTGCTGACGGGAACTCAGTGGGTGGTCAGAGAAGGGACGGGGAGAAGGCCAGGGTGACGGGACAGGAAGAGAAAGGGAGGAAGTAAGGATGGAGATTTGGCTCACTGGCCCTCTGGGCCCCAACGCTGCCCTAATGACAGATGCCAGTGTTGCACTCAGGTGAAACTGAAAAGGCTGCATTGTGATGGCAAGGAGCCATCCCAGTGGAGGGCAAGAATACTCAAAGCAGGAAGGACACGAACAGGCATCCTAGGTCTTATTCGGGACACTACTTGACCATGTGGTCGTCCCATTACACATCTTTTGAGAAGCAATTTAA
Organism: Datnioides undecimradiatus; assembly: GCA_008933995.1. Classification (NCBI taxonomy): domain Eukaryota; kingdom Metazoa; phylum Chordata; class Actinopteri; order Lobotiformes; family Datnioididae; genus Datnioides; species Datnioides undecimradiatus. Next base: position 5,069,948 of record WARS01000052.1, read on the forward strand.
AGAAACAAAAATGAATTAAAAATAATGAAATCATATTATTCTAATTCATTGTTAATTGTCCATCCAGCCATTTTCTGTAACTGCTTTATCCCTTTTCAGGGTTGTGGGGCATTGTTAATTGTATTTTTGCAAAATCACTTCTGAATAGCACATGTCCAACCGAAACTTAGCAAATGTGACCGCATCGTAGGCCTGTAATTCTCTTGATATTGAAGCTTTGCACATATGGCTTTTAAAACAATGACTCTGCACATATGAAGAGTCGTTAACCTTTACAAATTCAAGACTGAGTTAATCAGTTTGTACCTGATCTAGCCTCCTGTAAGTTGCAATTGTTAGCATGTCTAGTTCATTAGCTTACTACCAAAGTAGCACTGGCCAGTGTCAAGTGTCAAGGTATCTCATGCAATTTATAGTAGATTTGTAGGTTATGAGTAGAAAGTCATCCTGAAACAGTGTGTCCAACCAGCTCATGTTTAAGCATTGGGCTTTACATTAGTTAGAACTTTGATAAAAATCTGCTAGCAAATAGTAAACAAAATCCACACTCACAGGTGCTTTTGTTTACTTCTGTATGAAATCAAAGGCCAATTGTTTCAAAACTGGCTGCAAATTTCGAGTGTTCAATCTGCCAATTGTCACCGCTGCACATGTGCCATGGAGAACAGCAAGCTGACAGGCATAGCAGGCGTAACAGTGACTGGAGGAGACAAAGCTTGGCAAACGGTCAGTCCATTTAGGTCTTTCCAACAAAACATTATTTTTTATTTCAAATTACTTTAAGTCTGACTCCAAATTAAGTTAATCAATTGAGAAGCAAATTACTGGTCATTAATGGAGTCTATGCTGTAACTCCTCTTACCCTGGCCTTCAGTGTTTAAAGTTTCTGACAGCCTATTAGCCTCGGGTAACCTCTCAAGACGGCAACAGAGCAGCTGTCATTGCAAGGGCGTTAAAGGATTCCGAAGTCTGAGAAACACTACTTTTTGAACAGATGATGGGCGAACAGTATCATCACATAGTTCTTCATGCCTGATCTGACCAGATTTTACCAACAGATGGACAAATTATCTGCGTATGGGTGATTCATGTATAGTGATGTTAGATTTGCAAAAGAATCGCTCTTTTCGAATGACTCTTAGGGAGGAACAAATCAGCTTGACTTGCAAAGAGGAAGTGAATCCTAAATTCTGCTTCTCTGTGGTGCATGACTTCATGTACAGTTGTGCATAAGAGCTGGAGAGACTGTCTGAGTCAAAGGTTAACTCGTTCATTCTGCACACACCCCCTGAGCCACTGCTCAACAGCGAGCTACCCAGCATGAAGCACATACCCCCCCCGGTGGGGTGTCATTCATGACTTGGATTGCTAGTGGCAGGGGAACAAAATGAACCAGGATATGGGGGGAAAAACACCTTCTAATCACTTTATGTAGTACTTTAAGTTTGCAAGTTTAGGCTGTATTCATTCATGGATGTCAATCCCTCTCACCCATCAGCTGCTTTCAAGCTTTCAAATGTGAAGCTCAGGTAACAATTTATCTAAATTTATGATGTTTATTTTTATGCATGGATGTTTCACTGCCAAATGCTGCAATAAAAATATTTAAATTAGCATGTATTTCCATCAAACTGCAAATTAGTAAAGAAAAAATCTAATTCATCATTCACGTTGACTAAAATATTATTTATTTTAAGTTTTCAGGATGTATTTACAGCTTGGAGTCAGCGTGAATAGCAACGAAGGGGTCCTCATCTCTGTTGCTGATCTTGAAGTGGGCACGGCCATCACCGCCAACATGGATCTGCTTCCCAGTGCACCTGCTTCCTTCCTTCTGGCCAGAGATGACATCACAGTAAGTGCCACCAGGCATGCCAGTGTTCAGGGTCACATCCAGGTCCCTACAGGTAAGGACAAACATTGTTAGTTACACTGTTTTGTCTACAACCACTGACTGCTGATCTGCAAGTTAGTAAGTACAAGTTTTTTTTGTTTGTTTGTTTTATCTTTAGGATGCCGACATGCATCTGAAGTTCAATGCCTGCTTAAAAAATATGGATGTTGCTTAATTTAAGATTAATTAAACTAGTATTTTATTAGATTACTTAGCAAATGATCCTCCTTACCAGTCATCGTTGTTGAAGACAATAAAGCCACGATTACCACGCCCAAAGGCAACCTGGTTGCTCTGATTGTCCCACCAGTTGGAGTGAGGCTGTCCATTGACCACATTACGGAAAATAACCATGTTCCTGTAGGACAGATATGATATCTTGTACATCGTTTTCACATCCATATGACCAAGCAGCAGTGTTCAGTGTGTATGGTCAACAGTTCCTTGTCTCTTGCTTTTCAAGGACTCACTTGATCTGACGCCATCTGTGCTCACACACCCATCCGTCTCCACATGTCTGGTCGGGGTTGATGGGAACAGACTTGGTGGATCCATCACCATGGCTAGGGGGGCCCATCCAATCATTCTGATCCTACAAGATAGTGATGCATAATGAGGTTAAAATAACAAGTTCATCAAAAGTGTGCAAATATCCACCAAAGATTGAATTTTGATTTTGCTGTTTAAAAGTGAATCTACCTTTCCATTGACAATGTAGCGGTTCCAACGGAAGCTAGACATCACCCTGGTTACTCCGTAAGGATGAGCCAGCATGTAGCCGACAGCCATCTTGTAGAGCCTGGAGTCCCAGAAGGTAACGATGGCTGCACCACCAGCACCGTGGCCTCGCTGGTTGTCGTGATTGTCAACAAAGACAAGAGCATTGCCGTTGGGCATGAAACCCCATCCCTCTCCCCAGTTCCTGCACACAATAGTACAGCATTATTAAAGAGTGCACATGTAAAACAGCCATGTTTGGAGAAAAATATGACTGCAAGGGAATTGGAACACATTTGCCTTAAAAGAAAGACACACACCTGCACATTGACTGTGTGTGCCCGTTCTATCAAACTGAGAGTTTTGACAGACTAATACACGAAGTTCATATTTGTCGCATTGGGTTTTTTGTGGAACTTTTTCGTAACTTGTTTGTGGTCACTGATGAAACATCAGAGCAATATGAGGAAACAATCCCTTCCCCGATGCTGCTCATTCTGCCATCATGATTTACATTCAGTACTGCTGGGTTTCATTTTGAGAGTTTCATCACAACTTTACAGTTACCTTAATGTGTATTAAGAAACTTGAATGCAACAATACCAATCAATTATGATTTAGGAATAATTCCAACACTTTATATTCTAGTCTCTAGAAACACAATTGGCAAGTTAGAAACTATTTGTTCAATTCAGCAATTTATGGGAGTCTATCTTATTGTCAAAAAAAATCTAATAATTCAATCTGACACGTGGCTTAGGCACAGTATAACAATAATACACATACTTGGTGTAAGACAGCTTCTCGCCATTCCATTTTCTGAAGACAGTTCCCAGTTTGGCACCATATTTGAACTCAGTCACCCTTCCCAGATGGAAATACTCTCTAGATGTGATGGGCTCACCTCCCAGATCAATAACCTAGAGGAAAATCAACAAATCATTCATCATCATTCATGGATTCATCATCCATACTATTCATAGTAGATATGGTTTAGGTTAACTTTGTCATATCAGTGATTTGTGGGCAGATTCAGCTGTAACAAGAACCATATTTCTGCTGTTAAAAAAATATGTGTTTAGTAAAGACAGAGCTCTGTCCGTCAGCTGTTTTGTTGCGTTTCACCTTTCTTTTTTTGATTAATTTCAAATCATTCTTTTACAGTATCAATATTACTTGTGTGTGCCTCCTACTACTGTGGAAACGTCTTCTTAAATATTAACACCTGCTCCTAGTGTGCATGTGTTTGTGTTTGCCATCTTGATTTCTTGCTCAACCTGAATGCAAATAAGTTTTACTGGCAGCAGTTTTTTTTTTGTTTGTTTGTCATCTTTTTCTGGCTGCATGTTTTCCTACAAACCAGGTCCAAATGCCGAAGTTCTGACCCTTATGGTCCAGCAAGATATACCATTGAAAGAAGTAAAGACAGAGGTTGTTAATGCTTCAGTATATGCATTTAAAATGAGTTGATGGGGTTTTTAAAAATATTTTTCTCCTGTTTTTTTTGACATGTTTAACCAATTTGGTGAGGATATTGCGTAAACCTTAAAAAGCAAACAAACAACGCCCCCCCCCCAACACACACACACACACATTTTAACAGCATACCTCCTGGAAGATGAAGGGTCTGGAACCACTAGGGAACCACTTGGTGGTGAGATTGTGCAGACGACCGTAGACAGCAGACAGGTCACCGGGCCACATGTGCTTGCAGGCATCCACTCTGAATCCAGCCACACCCATGTCAATCAGCTTGTTCATGAAGTCAGCCACCTTGCCCCTGACGTAATCTTTCTCCAGGGCGAGGTCCAGCAGACTAACCAGACGACAGTCACGCACCTAGGGCAGGAAAAAAGCATCTACATCAAAATGCAGTTATTCTTTACTCTTGTTTTAAAACTTCTACAGGTCAAGCTATGGGTCACAGTGGCCTGCTGTGTGGTTTTTGCATGGACCGAAATGGTAAAAATAGAAATGGTAGTAATTCATCACCTGATTAGAATCACCATAGTTCTCAATATTTCCACTGCCAGTCCTGCATTTGTTGTCATTGAAGTCCCAGTGGGTAAAAGGGACAGTGGGGAAGTCCTTCCTGTTTGCACTGAACCAGCTTCCACATGAAGAGTGTGTTCCCTCTCCACCGCCAGCGCCACACATGTGGTTGATGACAGCATCCACATAAATGTTGACCTGCAGGGTAGATGAAGGAACATAGGTGCCACACAATTAATCAACACCTCCCTTCTATCCCTTCTCACCTTCCCTCCCTTTCTTAGCGCGTTCAGTTCATTCTCAGGTCATAGCTACACTGCATACCATTGGTTTACAGTAACGTTGGTGGTCCACAGAACTGGAGCATGTCACTCTAAACAAAAAAGCAGTGGCTAAATGTCTAAGTGCGAATGATAATTCCTCAAAGGGCATTCATTGTGTGATTGCTTCAAGCAATTGCAAGCAGATGCAGCAATTACATGCATTTTCTACAGTGAATGCAAATATTCTAGTCCATGAAATGGTGCTCTTGTCTCAAAAGTGCCTTTTTTCTAAAATGTTGGTTGCCTGTTGTTATAAAACAATTTGAAACTGATGTGTAAAAGGTTAAGCGTTATATAATGTATGTGGTAAGAATTTGTTTTGTGGAAGGCTTTAGATTAATGAGGTACTGTCACACTTAGAGGAAAATTGTTCCTAATGCCTCTCTCAAAATCACTGTTGTGATGTAGTTTACCCCAACGTTGTTGCATCTAGTGATCATGTCTCTCAGCTCGTTCTCACTGCCAGATCTGGAGCACAGGTTGTAGCCGATTGGTTGGTATCGCTGCCACCAGGGCCTCCAGGGATTGTTCAACACGATGTGCTCATTTGGAGGGGAGATCTGGGCAGCACAGAGGGAAGACATTATGGCAATTATCATTTTAAACACATGAATTGTCTGCAGGCAGAAGATTGTTGTTAATTAGGGTTATACTGCGTTTTTTATACAGTTATTACAGGATGCATGAGTTTCAGTTTAATTGTCACAAGGAGCTGTATATGCCGTATGAGTCTGAAGGAGCTCTCTAAAGTCTGAAAAAGTATTTCAAAAAAGGGTTAACAAAGCTATAGATGTGCATAAGGGGAAATGTAGCATTTTTACAGCTTGATCTATCAAAGTCAGAACGTATCTGTTTCTCATGCCTGGAAAGAGACTCATTTAAAAGAAAATCTATTGAATATTCAACTGTAATAATCTTTATATTCCAATTATACAGACAGATTTGTATTCTCATTTTGTCTTTTATAGGGTATTGCCTTTCCATTTATGTAGGTGTTTAACAGAAAAGAAAAGCAAGAAACAACTGAACAAAAAAAGATGTTTTTCCTCTCTGATATATTTGATATGATTTTATAGTAAGTGATCACAAGCTGGTGATTGTTATTCTATTATTTATGACACACCAAGTAATATTAACAAGATAACATTACAAATCTGTGTGTAAAATCTAACAATTTATTTTAAAATAGAAAAGAAGAGTCTGCTCTTGTCTAGACTACCCATCTGTCCATCTGTGCTCATTCATACATACCTGAACTCCACCAAAGCCATTCGGACCCAAGAAGCGCTCACACTCTGCAGCAATGTCAGCCCAGCGCCACTCAAACAGGTGGACGATGGCGGTCCTACCATGTTTGGTGTGAGGGTTGTGCTGGGCAAAGCCAAGGCCAAACAAAGCCACCAGAATGAACAACTTCATGCTTTCCCTGGGTGAGCGAGAAAACCACAGTCACCTGCTGCCACACTGTTAGTATTTATCCTCATTTTCTCTCCCTCCTAGACCAATGAGAGACTGGCAAATATCAGTATGGAGGTTAAACAGGTGCTCCTTTCTCACGGCATCCTACTTTGTTTCAAAACTAGCAGAGGGAATAGCTTTAAAAATATGTGCCAAAGATCCCCATGCTTTCTTACTCTGATAGTGGAATATCTATTGCACTCAGTTTAATCTTGCCTGCAGGTCAACGCAAGCTGAAACTTAAAAGAATCATATATCATACCTATATGCCTTGTCATGTGGCAGTAACCTCAAGGATTCAGCAGTATCATTCCACAAAAACATCATTTTCTGGCTTTAAACATTATTATAATATCCATCTTGCATCGTCATGAGATTTATCATTAGTACCAATACAAATACTATATGAACAAGCATTTACCTCTCAGAACAGTCTGGATTTACCTTAGTTTCAGCATTTGGCCATTCAGTTCAATAACAAGATGCTGCTGCAACAGCCAGTTTAAACTTACCCTTTGGTTTTGGACAAAGGTCTATTTTGGACAAAACAAATAAAAAGCTGAGGCTGGTACGTGCTCTATCAGTTCTTTTTTTATATGTGTGCATGCGTGTTTGTTAGAGGAAAAGGAGTCACGTGTCGGAAAATAAATGCAGTCATTTACTTTTCCACATTAATTTTTTTAACCAATTGAATGTGTGAGCGTTTATGTAAGAAGTGACTGTCCTTGAAATGTATTTGGCAATTAGTCCTAAATGCTGAAAACATTGGTAGTAGAGAGCTAAGCTTGGAAAGAACAGTATTTATTTTACATCACATTTTCAGGTTCTGTATTATGAATTCAGAGATCAAGATAAGAAAATGTAATGAGTTATATTAGAATTTTAAAGGTTGAATGTCTTTATTTATTTGATCAGTCACAATGTGTGAAAAACACATGTGCTAATGTATTCCTGGCAAGAAAATGAGGCTTCACCATCCATTCATCAGGTCTTACACCTGGAGCCAGATACATAAACAGTGCATACGCATAAAAAGTAGAAGTTTGATGGTACACCATTCCCCACACATATACCAGTATTCATAAAAAGGAATGTGCATTGAGACGTTTGACCTAAACCTTAGGCACACAGATGTTTCAGGGTGTACATCATTTGATGGGACACATTGTGGGAGTGGAAATGAACCTTGTGCATGTGCACCCATTTCCACAATGATTAAGATTCATAAAACAGAATCAGGTATGCACGTCACTTACAAAATGAGCAGAAAACAATGCATATGGCTCTTTGTGTATACAAACAAATCTACACAGTGTTTTATGCATTGGTGGGGCTGATTGGTATTGACATTTGAAATTACCTGGCAGTCACTTTGTCATTTCTGACAAGCAAAAAAAAAAAAGTTGGTTGTGCAACAGTTACAAAACGTCTTTGGATAACTTCACAGTGTTATTCTCATCGAAGGGAAACTAATACAGATAAGCTGCACACAGGTGAGGAGGGTCAGATGCCAGTATTTGTTATGTAAAACTAGTAAACCAGCCCTGACAAACACAAGCATTCTCCCATGAGGGGTTCCAAGCAAGACCTTTTACTTAGTTACTGTATGTGGGTAAGAGGTCATGTTGCAAATGTGTCAACTCAGGAGAGGACTTTACAGTACTGAAGGTAAATCCTCAATATGAATTCAATTACCTTGTTTCTGTATGGACAAACAACTTTTTAGCAGATTCGCATTAAAGCAGCCAGCAGATGCTAGCAGTAAAAGTCTCACGGACGATCTAAAACTCCAATTTAAGGGTCACCTTAATTGTCAGGTTACATAATATTAAACAGTTCTCTGGCTTTATATTGAATTCAGAAGAAAATAAACAAGTTGGAAAGCTGATACAATGATCTAATAGATTAGCCTCATTATTCTGATGGCATTTTTAGTTTAGATTTTATTGTCCATGTGAGACATCTGATCAGCTAATTCTGAAACATCTGATCAGTTGATGTTACACCTTTACATAAAGGATCATTACATCAATTAACTTTACCTTAACAGCATTTAAATGCTGCCTGCATGTTAATAAATCTGTAATTAAATTGAAATAATAAATATAAAACTCTGTATAGGACTATTTGCATAGTGAGGACCACACAGTACCCTGGGCCATGCACTACTGACTACACGTTACCGTTTCTACAGCTGCATATCTGCTACACTGCATGAATGTTTGAAGCACCACTGAAGTTTGGGGTCCCAGAGGGTCTCAGAGACAGCAGCTGTAAATTAATGACAGTAAATTAGATTTGTCTGTGTGTATATGTTTTATATGTAAATATTGCTGAACAATTTTAAATGTTTTTAATGGAGGACTAACCTCTCTATCAGATCTATCAGTCTTAAAGAATGATACATGTGTGCATGCTCAGCCTATATAATATGTAAAACATTACATATTTCCTTATTTGATGTAAAATCAATGCTATATCATCATTTTCAGATTTTGTCACTGCAAACAGATATGCAAGCCCAGTTAATAGCAAAAGCAATCGTAATTTCCACAGGTTTTCAGTATAATCAAGGGATTAATACATTTGGCATTTATTATTAGTATTTTAACATACACGTTCATATGGTATTCATGTTAAAAAAGGAGAAAAAGAACAGTAACGCCAATGTCAACAAAACACAAGGGGTGAAAATGACCTTATTTATGTAAAGTGAAGAGTCATGTGGAGTCACTGTCCTGAAAGCACCGACAGGGCACACACTGTTACATTTTAACTGCCTGTCCAGTGTCAGTTATTGTGAAACTCTGATAGGATGTACTTCCATATAACAATAGCTCCCCCAATGGTTCTTGAGAGAAACTGCCTCATAAACATGCACAGTGTATACATACAGTCCTGTAGAGTAAAGTATTATAAAATATGTATATACTGGCATGTAATGTGTTTAGAATTTAAAATCACCATGAAACACAACTTTTGCATCCTGCACTTTTCAATATTGCTGTAGCGAAACAATTTTAAGAGGGTTCAGCATTAACAGTTAACATAAAAACTTGTGTTCTGTGTGTCACCGCAGTTGCATTGTGTAAAAAAAGGGCAGTAAATGCCACACAAACTGTAGGTTCATGTGTGTTGAAAGCTTTTGTAAACAAGGCCTGTTGTGCCTCATCATCCCTCATCCCACCTGCTTACTATCTGACCCAGCTCCTGCCCCTCCCGTCCCCCCTGTGGAGAGTATGTCAAACAGACATCTGACCTGCCTTACTGGGTTTCGTTCCGGGTCGCTCCCCCCAGTGAGTCTGTGAGTCGCTGGCATGTAAAAGTGAAGGGGTCCCCGACACGTTTGTGGTGGAAACACTCACTAATAACTCTTCCCGGTGCAGACTGTGAGCGTTGACACATAAGGACTAAAGGGATAAAGATATAATTTTACAGTGCAGGCTTTGTTTTTTAGGTTGTGATGCCCGGTTCACAGTAGCAGCCCTGTTCTCTGGTGCTCTTTGAAGCTGCACTAATAAACCACACAAAAGCAGACCAATACACATTCAAAGGCATGAAAACAATTGCAACACTTAAAAAATAAATGCATAAGTAGAGTTAATTATTTGAAGCTAACTGATAAAGCTGCAAAGTTAAGGTCAAATGTATGTTTTTGCTCTTTTGGGGTCAAAACCGGACCAAATATGTTGCATGTGCAACTGATTTTAATTGGCCACTTGGGGGCAGCAGAAACATCACATCACATATTAACACATTTTAACGCGTGACTAGACAGATGCAGAACAATTCCATAATTCGTGTTTTGCTCTTGACCCACTAACCAACTGAGGGAAACATCTAGGTTTTTAGTTGATAATTTCTACAACAATGTTCACTGCTTGAATGATGGGGTGACTGAGGGTGTGATCCCCTAATTAAGACATTGTGACCAGGAGAACAGGAATATTTCAAATATTTATGCATGGAAGAATATTTCAGACACCCATTAATGCATTGTCACCCTTATAAATGTCTATACTCACAGGCAAAGAGCAAGCCAACAGAGGCGCTGTAGGTTAATGCAAGTAGCTAGCTAACTATCTAGTTTGATATAGCAAATCTCTACAGATGAACCCTAGCATTTCCAACCTGCTCTAAGTTGCTGACATTATGTTATAAAAGCAAGATACCTTAAGGGATATAATATATATATATATATTATTATTATATATAATATATATATAATCCACTGAATCTAGTTTCCCCTTTACAACCCCAAAATAAAGTTGACTCAAGAAACCAAAAAAGTAGCTGCAGATTGATAATTGTATGTAGGTTCATTGCTAGCGAGAGGTACCATTACACATTGTTTTCACGTTGTCTTTTGACACATGGCTGCTCTAAAAATATCCATTGTAGCCACATTCAGGTTTCTTTTGAATTACTGGCATGAGGCTTTTTTATCCCAGTGACGCAGCATGCTCTGTGGGAGGAGATGTCAAAGGGAGGGTTTAGGCCCTAACTCGCTCACATTTTCCCATGGGCCCCCAAAATTCCAGTCAGACCAAAGTCCTTTCCTGTATGGACAACACAGGACATACCTCCAGAGGCGATGAAGGGTTCGGGGGGACAAAGCTTTCTTTCACAGCTCGAGCTCTGAGACCAGGTGAAAGAAGAGAAGCTGGTCATTTGATTCCCGCCCCTGGTTCTGTCATGGGAAAGTGGAAGAGTCATAGCAAAAGAGGGGGAGGCCTGAGGGTTGACTGAAGACAGGGGGAAGAGAAAGTGAGGAAGAATGAAAGAGATAAAAAGAAAAGGGGGTCAGCAGGTTAAGGCAGAGAGGGAAGAAGAGAGGAGGGATGAGAGGTGGGTGTGCGATGTTCATTGAAGACAAATGAGAAAAATAAAGAAGAGAAAGTGCAGGAGCTGCAGAGAGGGGGGCGCTGCTGTAGTTCAGGGCAAATGAGGAAAAACACAGAGGGAGTGAGTGGAAAAAGAGAAGGGGGAGTAAAAAAAAAGGTAAAGGGAAAAAAAAAGACCACTGATGGAAGGATAAAAAGCTGTATGCACCTCGTCTTCCTACACCTCAGGTTGCTCTCTGAGCCAGACAGCTCCGGTTTAAGAGCTGTTGGCTAACAGATAGCACATGGCACAGTGGATAAAAGCAATGACACAGTGTGCAGAGTTCACATTGTTTCACTATTGTAACTGGTATTGCAGACACAAATCAGCAGGGTTGTATTCAACACAAAGCTGCATCACTCACGGCTTTTGGACACATAAAAATCCACACTGTATTGGTTGAAGAGGTGTCGAATGAAAACATTAAACACATTTATGGTGCGGTAATAGTCTGATGTAAAGCATTTGTCGCTTCACTGGGCACTGCAGAAAATTTACTGCCCCTAACTTTGCTTTTTTTTTTTTTTTTTTAATGATCCCTGTAATACCGTCAAAGTGTACTAACAAGTGTTTCTTGCTCTGAAGAGAAGTGTGTCACCACATTTTTCCTTTTATAGTATTCAAATTTTCAATTTTGGGAACTTTTCAGCTTTCCTCAACTAAACTAGGCATATCAGGGAGGGTAAACGTCCTATAAAGTAAAATCCGTGGGCTCTTCCAAAGGAAAGTTTCAGCCCAGTATCCTCCTTTTTTTTGTTGCCATGATATGTTGTGCAGATGTTGGGAAAAGCTTTCCATCTCACTGCAAAGAATAACAGCAGCAGCGGAAGTCCCCCAGGAGAGGTTCACGCTCTGAAACTTGCTAATACGCACACACACACACACACACACATTTGCAGACATGAACTCAAACACCTTCACGTCTTTAGACAGGTCATGGATTCAGAACCTCTCTTGCCCTCTTGCTCATATACATACACACACACACACACATGCTCTCCATCCGGTCTGAGAAGATGTCTCTTGTTGAGACATGTGCTTCTCACACTGAGACATTAAAGAGACACATGTAGACAGTAATCTTGACCATATACATTACAGTGTTCACAAATTACTCATGTCAGTGTGTCTTACAACTTTAAGTGGGACAACACCAGGAGTCTGGAATAAAAGGGTATTGATATTTACTGATTTGTCTTGTTTTAGTTAATATTTAACATGTCAGAATATACAGTTTCCAAAGCCCATATTGTTGTCCAGATTTAAATCATATGTCTAAAAGCTGCAAATTTACAGTTTAATACACAGAGCAACATTATCATCCATTCTGAGTCTTGTTTACTGATCAGAGTATGTCTGCTACTCACCCTCCTTTTAGTTCTGTTTGGTTCTCCACCAACTCCTGAGGTAAACATCTGTCTTATCCGCTAAATGCTCTACTGTGATCACCGGCTAGTCACTTACCAGCTGTCTGCTGTTTGGTGCTGAGCAGGCATTGCATGCTGGAGCTGAAAACAAAGCTAATGAGAACAGTGAGAGTAAACCAAAACAGTGAAGCTGCAAGTGGTAAAATCTAAGACAATGAGCATCGCATCTGGTCACAACTGTGTGTGTGTTGATCACGATAAGCGGTCAAATAGACACAGAGATGTGATGCACTCTTAATCTAAAAATAATGATTGTATATGCTTTAAAGGGGTATTCCAGTTTTCCGGTATTCAGATTTCCCGACTTTCAGTCTCTAGAAACTGTGGATCTGTGATACAACCACTAATGCCTCAAAAAACACACCCACAGCTGAAAACACACCCATTCTCTGTAAATGTGTCATCTCAAAGTCCAGATAACCCCCTGTGGACAACAACAGTCCAGATAACCCTGAGGGCAACATCAACAACAAAACATGTATTTGATGATGAACATTTAATTTAATTTGATGTGTCTGTAAGTCAACTCATGAATTATTGTGCTCATTACTGTTCTTATCACAAAAGGTGTACAAACAGAGGAGTCTCAAAGGTTCAGAAATATAAGCTCATGTCAAATATCCATAACTGTTCCAAAGCCGAGTCATTCCATGATATTGCATGCAGTCTCTCCTCACTGTCAAATATGGGTGAAGTTGCCTGATTTACAAAGAGACATGTATATGAAACAGCTACCCACATAAAGCCAAATTTACCCCAAAGACATGCCATGCAATACATGCCTTCGAGTGCGTTTTAATAGAACTTAATAGAAGGAATGCCGTTGTGCTGCTGGTGACTGGAAAGTTCACCATAAAATTACAGATGGAGTCAATTTTATGATCCTCTTTCACAGTAGTCAGCGGGAAATGAGAGCTTCGCTTTCATGGTCATACGTTGAGCAACAGTTTTACTGTGAGGAAAATTCCCGAGCTCCCCTGTACTTCTGAAATGTTTGTAGTTTCTCCTCCTTAGACATTTGTTACCTTTTATACTACAATAACAGAGAATTGTGGGGTGCAGAGTTTCAGCTGTAAGGCCTTTGGGGAAAGGCATGAATCCACCTTCTAACCCTCATTTTCTCTGATTTCCCTTAACTGTGATGGATCTCAGAAATGCAATCACTGGGCAAGGAGTTATGATGAAACATTACTGAACTATTTATGCAACATGTAAGAGAGGAAAGCAAAGAAATGAATTCCATGTGAATGCAAGCTTAAGATGAATCACTTGTACTAAAAAAAGAAAAAAAAGGAGAGAGCAGCAGTATCCCCTTTGCCTCTCTCCTACACCTGACTGACTGTCAGCCTTTTCCATGATATCACTGCTGGCTTTGAGATACAGAGAGCTTCCTTTGTTTTGCAGTGCTCTCCTTCTCCAGAGCGAGAAGGGAGGAACAAGAGAGGCTTGGTGATGGGTTAGAGCAGGAAGGCATCTTTCAAATAACACATTAGACTCAAACACGTGCTGCAGTCCCGCCTCAAGTCGCATTGGCCCCAAACAAGCCTTCCAATATCCTTTCAGTCTCACTTTCTTGGTTATCTTGAGTTTTGGCATGTCAACAGACACCAGAGTTTGCTAAACACAAAGTGAGCGTGAGTGACCGCTGCTGTTCAGGCATCAAATATTATGGTGAATGAAAATTTATTTAACTGGCAACTAAGCAGCACCCCAAAACGCTCACCAGATGATGAATATCCTCGCTAAACTGGAGCAATGTGCAGGACAGATGTCTGTCTGTGGCACAGGAGGTAGCATTACAGCACTCAAATCGTCTCTTAAAACACTCTTCTCCCTCAAGAAAAAAATAGCAGCAAGTCTTTAAAGGCAAAGACGCAGTGCTGTAGGTCTCAGGCTTCTACTTACAGAGGGATAATCACAGGTTGTATAGTTGGCACAGAGAGGGAAGAGGCTGGCTGTAAACCTCGACCTGATCTTGCACTAATGAGCTTTTGTATAAACAAGCCGAACACCAGTAGTTTGTTCTCTGCAGACTTTATTTGCTTTTGGTTGTAAACTGTGTAGTCCAAGATTTGCCAGATCTGTCCAAGTTCCTGTCTTCAGCTGGCTGCGTCTCTGCACTAGCTGCCATAACAGTAGCCAAGGACTACCTCTGTGCGAGGACTGGCAAAGACCGACGCACACATATGTGGTGGACTGCGAGAAAGTGGGTCAGTAGATAAAGTTTGTCTCGTCTTATGTTTGAGCGAGTCTTGTGAGACGGAAAGATTTTTCACTTTTGATTATTTTACCTCTTAGATCCCTGTCTTCGTCACAAAAACTGAACAACTTCAAAAGTGAATATTACCAAGTCGTATTCTGCTTCACACAGAGCATCACAGGAAGTTTTCAAAGTGTAAATACTTGTAACACTTGATTGATGGCCTAGGCTGGGGATATCTTCAGCTATTAATCTTCACTACATTGCACCTCCCTCGGTCCTGTGTGTTCCAGACACATGGTGTATTAATTAGGAAACAATGTCCTCTTTCTCAGACAGAGAGAAAAAGAAGGGGGAAGAGGGGGAGACAGCAGAAGAGAGGGAGACAGGGGGGTGGAGTAATAAAGAGCATCACTTTTACATATTGTAGGACGTTTAACCCAGTTTTTCATCTGAAAAAAAGTGAAGCGGTGTCAGGGCGTCTGAAAATAAGGCTCAGTGACATTGTTTACCAACTGGCGACCAATTACAAGGAAAGCGTTTTAAGGTGAAACACAGTGAAACTTTTCTTGAAGGTAAAAACAAACCCCGCGCGTGCATCATTCTGCCCAGTGATGCTCAAACATCACAGCGAGGTAACAATAAGAAAAACACATTTTTGACCGGACAAATGCGTTCAGTCAAGATAAGCTGTCAAAATAGTAATAAAAAATTCATAAATCACCTTAAAATAAGTTCATTCAGTTGATTTCACTCCGAAAGTATGCTGCTTCCTTTGTTAGCTCTGGGTTTTCTCTACTTTACACCTGTCATGATGAACGTGTCAGAGAAGCAAAGACGGGGGAGAAAGTCTAGAACTGAAACCCAGGTTTATTTACACATCACGCAAAACAACATGGAACGACTGATGTCAGCAACTTTGGTTCAGGCAAAAGTAAAAAAGATGCCGCTGACTCTGTGGAGAAACGCTTCATGAAAGTTTGTGTTCGAGAGGTAGTAAAGTTTTCACTGAGAGGAAGAGGGAGGATATTCGGTTTTAATGCCAGACAAAAAAATATGACAGGACACTAAACTGAACGCACATTGAAACGCACAAGCCCACTTAATCATTCATCTGGCTTGTATTGCTTGCGCTGGCAGGAGGGTGAATGGTTGATTGGTTCAGGAAAGATAACATCTTTGCAAAGTCGCTGGAAAACACTGCACAGGCCAGCGTCGGCACGCAGACCAGTTGTTGAGAATCGCTGTTGTAGAGCATCTCTTCAACCCCGACTGAAAAAGATTTTTGTAATTTTTAGCAAGTGTTTGAATGCGTTTGATACATCGGCTTTCAGACACAGCAAACTCATACTTAAACTTAAAACACTATGTTCAAATTCTCAAATAAGTGCTAGAAACAAGTACTTAACCATCTAGTTGAAGCCTATACATGATGCAAATGGTACAGACTCACTTTAAGTCACTACGAATACATTCAACAAAATACAAAAAAGCACCACAATAAATTAGACTGATTGCTGATCATGTTTTATTTCAAAGTGAGAGTGCACTGTTAGCAGTCAAATTAGCAGGACTTTTAAAGCCTGATTACAGCATTTTCATTTTCAGCATTAGTTAACTCATATTTATTAGCAGGGCCTTTAAAGGGGTCACATTAATAGTACAAGACGACAGCAAAAATAACAGAAAAAATAAATAAAACTTTAAACTCTGCTTTTGTTAATTATCCGAAAACAATCTCAAATTGATTTTGTGACTCCTTGTTGTAGCTTCCTTCCCCACCATGGCAGAAACAGCTAAGAGATAACCACTGCATATTTTAGCACCAGTGTTTTAGCCCACTACTAGTTTCACTTTGGGACCTAATATCTCAGTCTCGTATATGTCTAATATTGTCATCAACGGTTTTTCTTTATCATAGTTTCTTAACTGCTGTTTCTTTTTTTCTTATATGGATGTTCATATCTCTATAATACTCTGACAAATACACACAACCACCGTAAAACTAACCAGAGTACCAGTTGGGTATGAGAGTGGATGTAGACATAGAGGCCCTGTAGAATATCCAGGAAGTTAATTTTGGAGGACTTCCACGAGGCATTCTGGAAAAATCTACTTCCAGCCAAATCAAATTAGAACCTCCAGAGTTGTGAGAGTGTGCAGCTGAATGAGATTCACCCCGTCCAACCTGTCCCCGGGTGTCTATTTTCTCTCTATTATCTGTTCATCCCAGAACACACCACAGTCTCAGAGGACCATCACACACCATAAACGCCACGCTTTGGCCTTTCAGTGCACTTGTAAGTTTCTAACACTAGGGGTCTCTCTAAGGGTTTGCTGAATGAAAGCCAAATTGCTCAGCAAACAAACCGACAATTAGAAAAACCCCTTAGTTCCAAATTAAGCTCACCTCGTCAAGCAGAGGGAGGGAAAGTAAGTAATCTTGTGCCCAGTGGCTCCATCAGTGCAGCCTGGAAGTGGGCGGCAAGTTTATTGACTCTTAAAGCTTAAAGAGGAGAGAGCTTTGCCTGACATTTCTCAGTTTCTTTTGAACTCAATTTCAGTTTAAGTTTTAAATTAATTCGGTCTGCCAGCATAAAATTTGAAAATATAATAGTACAATAACTTGTCTTTACGTTTGTCTATGCATGACAGTCTTTTCAC
This sequence comes from Datnioides undecimradiatus, assembly GCA_008933995.1. Taxonomy (NCBI): domain Eukaryota; kingdom Metazoa; phylum Chordata; class Actinopteri; order Lobotiformes; family Datnioididae; genus Datnioides; species Datnioides undecimradiatus. Next base: position 5,087,507 of record WARS01000052.1, read on the forward strand.
TGCATTAATTGTAAATCAGCAAATCCTTGGAGCAATGAGTCATTAAGTTTTATCATTTCACTTTCTTATTTTTTGCGCACTGTCCCTCATTTTTATGCTACTCCATACTTCTACTCCATTAGATTTCAGTTTTTTATTATGGTTTTTTACTTAAGGGATAAATATTTTGTACTGTTAATATTTTGTGCAACATATAACAGTTATATTTTGTGCAACACGTCTCTGAATGCAGCTTTATTTTGTGCAAAATAAAAAGTAGACATTGCTTATAAATATGATGTAAGGCTTTACAAAGAGTCTATCCAGCTGCAGAGACATCATCTTGTTTTAATCAGTCATTCATTCATTTAGACATTTTAATACATTTAATGCATGTTTTGTCCTCCTAAATGCATTTAGAGATCTTCTTCTGGGAAATAGATGTTGGACAAGAAAGACCCTCCTTATCATATTTAAATGTAAGTTTACATGTACAAGATTTCCTGCCAATCCATCCAGCCGATTTCTGTCTTTAACACAGTGGTGGAGGGGCTAACCGACAGACAGACCAGCATCAAAAAGAGCCCTGCTGCTAACATGGCTAATCTGGTGTAAAGCTTCATTCAGAGTCAGTCTTCAAATCTCACCATTTGTGCTGTTACTCTTCAAAGTCTTGGATATCCCTGAATTCTTAGGCATTAATCAGTAATAATTAGCAAATAATATAGTACACAGAAACATATACTAATGAGATACAGTCTGTCTGTATAAGTATTTTTACTGATTACAGTGTGCTGATACTACTTATGCTCATTTACTTAAGTGACATTTTGAATTCAGGACTTACCAAAGTAAAAGACTTTTCTCACCACTGCTGACTTCCCAGCAACAATACAAAAGTATGCAAAAAACAATGCTTGGAACTTCACCAACACAACAATGGCTCATTTCAAATGAAAAAAAATAATTGTAATGGTTGGGTGTACTCAGTGATGTGTTGCGCAAAATTTAACAGACCCTTTATCGCAAATTTGATTTTTTAACTTATCAGAACTTCCATGTTGTTTCAAGTGCTGAATGGTGCAATAAAAGTGGTCTGTCAGTCAGTTGTATTTGCTTCTTTATTGAGTGTGATCAAGCTTCGGCCAAACGTCTGGAGCCAAACCTAAGCCCAGACCGTTATTAAGTGTGTGAGTAGCACATATCTGGAGCTTGTCTGACAAAACCACCTAGTACTGGCGAATGTGGGTAACAGTGGTTTCTGACACACAGCGGCAGCTATAAGGCACTGATGTGACATCATGTCTTCAATTACACTGAGAAGATCGTGGGCTGTCGGGGCCACTTGTCACATTTGTCAAAGGAGTAAGAGCTTCCTACAAAACCCAGGAATTTCTTTTTCTCTCAGAAAAGCAGAAAACCGTTTCTCCAGGATGAAATTTGTCATATATTAAATGCAAAAGCAGAAGATTCCTTCACACAACACTTCTGTCTCTTTTGTTGTGTGTACAAAGGAGCCTTTCTTTATTTCAACCTTCAATCTCAAATCTTATTTTAGGCTTCTCTCCCCACTGAACTATTGCAACTTTTCTTAGAGACTGAACGATGTTCCCACATTTCTCACCCACTTACACCTAAACAGGAACTTTCAAAGTATAGCCTTTAACTGTGTGTGTGCGTATGTCTGTGCCATGTGTGTCTCCATCCACGAGAGTAGCCGTGCATGGGTGTGCACTTGCTTCACAGTTTATGCGTATATGTGATTTTCTACGTTATATTTGTTCGAAGGTATCAATTTGGTGAGCAGGGCTTGACTTGGTGGCCAGTAATAAACTTCTATTCCAGTGCTGCCTCTCCAGTGGTCTTCACCACAGGCAACTATGTGGCTGGCCGCCCGTGCCACCACAAGGAGAGCCATACATTTGACTGGTATGAGTCACTGCCCATTTACTACAGCTCTCACACTCAGGGCCACAGAGCGGTGCATGGAGTTGTCAGGCTTCAAAGTAGCTTCAGAGAAATCATTTTGGGGTTTTAAATTAACTTCAAAATTTTAAATAATGTCCTGAAAGACTGTACATGATGGACCATCATGGGATTCACTGAGGTCAAGCAAGTATACAGTGTGCATTATCTTAAATGTCTCCCCTTAAACAGAAACAGTTAACTTAATTGTATATGGTAATATGTGTATGTATTTCTTATTTGAGTAAGGACAGTGCACACTAATTAACCTGAGAACTTGGGTCCATCATGTAAATATGCCAGATTTAGCAATGCAGCCAGGATGATGGCTTATAAGAAACATTCACTTCACATAATCTTCACATTCACTTCACATAATCTTCACATTCACTTCACATAATCAGTGCTGCAGATCTCCCATCAGCTCACATACCTGCAGTAATGTACCCCACCGCTGTTCGTCACTAGATCATCGTCTTTCAGCTAATGTTGAAGTTTATGTTTCAGGCTTCTAGAGTATGTCTTATGTATAGTGTATAATTTTAAGTTAACACTTTTTCTCTTTTCCTTGTGTTGCTGGTTCATCAGTCTCCTCTTGTCAGTCTGTCTGCTTGCAGGGCTACTACGAACCTGCCATTTCCAGCCTGCTCATGCCATTCTCCCTCATTTGTCCACCCTGCCCAGCAAGTCCTGCCTTTCCTAAACGCCCTCCTGCCCTCTGCCTCAGTCATCTATCTCTCCTCTCACTGCACGTCCATTTAACCTTTCTAATAAATTGGGTCCACGTTGCACATTTTGTCTCTGCACACAGTCAGCTAGTATTCTGTGATTATAGCACCAGAGCAAGTAAATAAGGAACTCCTACTGATAATGAGCTCTTTCTGAAAACTCCCAATCCCATGAAAAGACCAAAGCCAACAATGAATTGATCCAACTAACGATCACTGTCGGCGTATTCACCGTCTGCTATATCTTATACCTTCCTCTGTGCTATAGAGCTCCACTCTACTACTACTAAAAACACCTCAAAGAGTCACGCTGTTGCACTGGGTGACGTGTTCATTCATTACAACAAACATAGGCACTGTAGTTTATTTTGAGTCACTCCCCACATACATCAGCTGAAAATAGTCCCCAAAAATCATTACTGTACTCACTCAAAACAGCTGTTTTAGGAAATTACTTAGCCTTTTTAAAAGCGTTAGACTGTATATTTCTGACCTGTTTCTAAAGCTTCAGTGGGTATTGATAAGTAATAGGCTGAGTGCCCCAGACATCTACCTGACTACTTCTATTTTGGGTTTTGCTGTTTCATAACAATAACAAAAGTACATGAAAATAACACCAGCCACATTCTTCAAATAACCCTAAAATGGTCTGCATTTATCTATATATGTGCTGTGTTGATTCCTGTTCTTGTATTTCCAACATGTCCCCTACTCTGCATACTTTAAACAAAGAGTCCCATCAAAATTTCTATCTGAAGCCTTTAAAGGCAATACAATAATGTGTTCCTCTCTCCCAGTCTTCTCAAACTGGGTCATCAATCACAGCGATGATCAGAACAGTCACCACTTCCTCTTGGATTCACTCCCAGCATTTTTGTAAAGATCTGTATAGCTGACAGGAAAAATGAAATATATAGGAAAAAATGCTACCTGAATCATAGTGAAAGCAAAGCTGTCTTTGGAAACAATGACACTCCTATTGGGAGGAATGATTCCACATGCAGGAATGTGTTCTCACTCTGTTTAAATGATTCCAGACATGCTGCTCTCCCTATCGGCTTTACGCTGGTGCACAGGCAGCAAGCATGCACATACACACAATCATACACATTTCCACCCCCTCCACACATACATACACAATTACACTTTGTAATTGAATATTTAAGCAATCGGGGGTCCACTGGTCTGCAGCGCCGATAAAGTTTTGCTGCGGCATCACTTCCCAGTGACTTGTTATGGCATTATGCTTTTGAGATCACAAGACAGCTGGTACTGCAAATGTAAACCCAGCTGCTCTGCTATCTCTGTGTTTGAGTCTTACTCAAAGATGTAGAAGGACCTCCACTGGAAATGCAATTGATCAACGTCACTCAAAAATGTTCATAATGGTCTTTTATGTTATTGCAGGTCCACCCAACAGCTCCCTTTCCTTACAGCCAGGATTTGGCATTCTTTGAAAGCCAGATGTCAGACCTAGAGAAAAAGACTTCTGGCTGGTGCCAACCTTTTTTTATAATGTCTATAATGTGGGAATAATCAATATATCAGCAAATGGATTGCATAACTACTTGAAAGGAGTCGTTACATGTGAAAAGAATTGTTTAAAGTGACAAACTCACAAATAATTCGCCCAAATCTGTTCAGAGCTTTAGCTTCTTTAGTGTCTTTGTTTTGCTTCTCCCTAATCAGCTTCATTTTCAACCACATCCTGCAACAGCTGAATATAACAAGAAAGTTCTGTACACTGTAATACCACCTACATGAAATAGTACCAATCTGCCATAATATCTACAAATATAAGCGTACGTGCTGTTTAAATCCTCCCAAAAGACCCCAAATCATGGAAATTAACAAAGAGTAATAATGGGTGTAACTAAATCTATAAATGTTCTAAATATACATAATATATACATTTAATTTTAAATATCAACCCAGACAGCTAGAGTATAGTGAATCTTCACCAGAGGGCAAAACAACATGTCTTGGATTGTTGTCAGTACCTATAATGCAGGGGGCTCCACATAGATAATGATGGGTTTTTGATAACTGCCTGCCTGAGAGGCAGGAATTCCAATTGATGAATGGGATTTTCCTTTTCTGAGGAGCCCAGTATTTGGCTGGACTCTGTCCATGTCAGTGTTCTTGATATAGCACAAGTTAGATTGGCATCCATGTGCAGCACATATGGTTTGTTGGGGTCAGCAAAAGCGAGAACCAGGGCATTTGTGAGAGAGATTTTTATTCTATTGAATACCTCAGTCCATGATTCATCCCACCTGGATCAGAATAGGTCCTGCTCATCTAGATAGGCATCACTTTGTCCTTTCATTGGTTTTGTACCACACTCGGTGGGGGCATATCCCTTAGTGAGGTCAGTTAAGGGTTTCGGTCTTTGTTGGACCAGCTGGGACACCCCCAACTGACACTTTATAACCCACAGTTGGACTCACAGAACTGACATTTATCAAAAGAAATCTTCCGCCCTACTTCCTGGAGTCTTTCTGTCTCTTTTCTTTTCAAGTTTGTAATCACTACACATTGTCCCACCTTTGACCAAGCCTGGGAGTGACTCCTTCCATGCCTCCACCATAGTGGTGGGGTAGTGAACATTTATGTAAAGCTGACCTCACAGGAGAAATAGGCATCATTGCCCCTTTAACCAACTTGGATTCCAGTGTGTTCTGGACAGAGGAAAAGCCACTGGAGTTCCAGTTTTCTTGAGTCAACATATTTACATGTCCTGGTAAAAACATTAGCAGCATGCTGTTCTTGTACCAGATGATGTTATGTTTAAAGAAGCTGTTTAGCAAACCTCACATGATGCAAGCTTTAATGTCCCCTCTGACACCACAGTCTCAGTAAGAAACCACCAATCGCCTCTAGAAGAGCTCTAGAATAGTGAACTGAAGCCTCAATTCAGGATGAGGAGAATGGCTGTGCTCCTATGAGTAAAGCCTCAGCATTAGCCATACATTTTCTCTTAGCCTGTAGTAAAGCATTTAATCTTTCTTAGCACCAAAAATTTCAGGTACAGTGAAGATTGGGCATCCCATCAATCCTCCCAGTGTTGGCATTTCCACAAGAACATTAGATTGAGTCACTTTTGCTTTTCATTCAAAGCACTCTTATACCATTTGCCTTGTCTACGTGTTCTTTACAGGCTGTAGTATATCCTGTATGTGTGCAATCTCTGTATTTTCTGAGACAAATGTCAGTAAAGCATGGCTCTAATCTAGTGTCTTATCTAGTTCTTCAACTTGTCTCTTGTGTTCTAGTATACCGCTTAAGTTAATTACCCAGACTTAATGTAGACAAACCCTGCAGCAGCTGTGACTTCATTTTATGTAGCCCAGCAGCTAACTCAGCAGCTAACTTCCTATTTCAGTCAAGAAGGGCTCCTGAGTTTTTATTCACAAATTATTTAATTTTACAATAATGAATACTTACCTGTGTCTCACCTGCTGATACACAGTTTTTAGCCTGTTGTTAAATAGCTCATATTTCTAACAATACTTTATATCATTTTTATTATGATGTATGATAGTTTTAACTCACAGACACATGGGCACCGTAGGTTACCAGCACTGTGGAACAAATGCTACATCCAGCTGGAGGTTACTGTAACCCAAAACCACCATGTTGGAAATCACCCAATCCATACACTGTGGGAGGTGCTGAACATGGAAAATAGTCAACTACTGCTGCTACTGGTTTTACCTTTTCCACCGTAACTGTCAGAATAAATACTGGTAATACTTAAGATGGAGGGAATGTATAAAAACTCTTGGACATCTCCCCAAATTACTCCTCAACCAAATTTTATGGTACTTTTTTCAAGTAAAGGATTGTTACAGTGCCATCAGCGGAAGATATAGCCAGAGCCTCATTGAAAGTGGAACAAAATGAACCATTCATATTCTCAGTGTTTTGGGTGATACATGCGCAGTACTCTATAATCAGCTTCATCTGTTTTTCCATATCTCCAGCCACAGTTATGTCTTTGGTCTTCCATGGGAGCACACACAGGCGTAATCAAGGAATTAAGCCAATGTGGTTTGTATTTTAGCCACTTTTTGCTTTGAGATATGGTGTCATTGTGTGTTGGCCACAGATCTCTTTTTACTGCAATGAATCTGACTCATTTGGCCTTGATTGTGCAGAATTTTATCATTTATCAAAATATTTGACTGCCTTGACAAGCAATACTCATGTATAACACAATGTATTCACATAAGCAAAGTTTATATGAAATAATCAACTGATTTGAGCAACAGTAAGATTCAAAATAACTTTAAGCCATAAAATGTGTGAATATTATTGTTGTTACTACTTTGGAATGTGTTTCTTTATCTGTAACATTTCCCTGACTGATTAAGATTTGGATAGCTCTTTAAGAAGTGACTTAGTAGAAAAACATGTAATCCAGGGTGTGTAATTTAGAAGCCAAGTAACAATTATAATTTCTGACACTTAAAGATGCCTTCTCCAATCCTTGGCAATTCTATTATATTCCTGACTGACCTGGCAAAGATGTCAACATGTCTTACAAACAGACATGTTGCCAAACAACTGGCCTCAGTGTGCAAAAGTCTAAGAGTGGCTGTAGCTGCTTTGTGAGGCTGTGCTGAAAAACATGCAAGCATGCTCACAGTCGCAATGCTAGAGTGTTTTCAGTTAACCGGTTAGTTTAACATGATAGCATGCTAAAATTTGCTTGTGAGCACTAATAAAAACTGCACATTTGATAGACAATGTCATTAAATGTACAAGTATTTGGTCTTATTTGAAAGAACTGGTCAAACAAAACACTTGACATGATATTAGCATTTGAGGAAATTCACCAGAAATTATCATATTTTAATCCTGTGGAGAACATAAATATCTCTTTGCCAGCAATTCTTCAACCCAATCTATCACCATGAGTTGTTGGGACATGCAACTCCATGACAACCAGAGAAACTCTCTGTGGCACTAGATAAGTGATTTCATCTGAGAACCATAAATCTGTAAAACATTTTATGGCAATCCATCGCAGATATGTTGAGATATTTCCTTGGATAAGTGAACATTTTACCTGTTGGTAGTATGAGTGGAAAAGTGAAGGGATTGTTGGTGAACAAGCAAAAACATCTTACACAAAACTTTTCCATGGCAATCCGTTTAGTAGTTGTTGACTTATATCAGTCTGGACTAAGTTGTTTGACTGACCAGCCGTGGCATCGTCAGTTCACTTTGAATATGAGCAGTAAATAAACAATTACATGAGGGTCTGTAGCAATAATCTCTTAATAACATGTCATCTACATTGATGCAGTCTTCACTTGCAGCAGGATCAAAGCCTCACGTTAATTCACAGTATCAAATCTTCCAATTGCTTGATATAACTAGTCCTTTGTGCCAGTGTGGCCTTTGTTAGTAGCTGAAATTCACATGCTGATTTATTAGATTAAACTGGGTTCGTACTCTGGGTTTATTCATTTGCATCATACTTTCCCTATATTTATTCATATAATAAAAACCACTTGTATTCATGAGATTGACAAGCCAAGGCAGGTTCTCAGACTGATTTGAGAAGCCACCTGGAACTCAGATTGTTACTGGCTCATATGTGTCCAAACAGCTTCAAGGACTGCTAAAAAACTGAAATTAGCCAAATGTTGAAATAGAAACAGAACTTAGCTGGACTCAGTAAATACTTCACCTATATGCATTTGTGGAACTGTTATCTTAAAGGTTGATGAAAGCTTAGCGGAAAAGACTCTTCCCAGTGACTATTTTTTGTATTTGGAAACCCTGCCTGCACACACTCATTAAGACCAGCAGAAGGAATATACCTTGCGCAATAAAAAGTTATTAACAGACATTTGCTTAGTCACTAATCTGTAAGCATTGGTCTTCAACCTTGGAAGAAACTCACTCCTTCCCACGTTTCTGAAGAGTCACTGAAGAAAGAGTGGAAAAAATAAACCTATGCCTGAGTGTGAAACCTTTCCCCCGTTGTTTGCAAGTTTAGGTTTTTCTTGTAGGTTTGTTGAGCCACTTGTTGTGAAACAAGCAATGTTTTGATGGTAGCTCACAAAGAAGTTAGAACAAACGATACAGGAAGACAAGGTCAGCCACAATACATGTTATTCCACAGATTTACTGTTAGAAACGTGCAACGTGCCAGAGCAGGTCAGGAAATAGAAAACTGGCCGAACATGGCTAGAAACAGTGCAGGTTTCAGAATGTTGTATTCATCTCAAATGTTTAATGAGAAGAAGTGCACCCAGCATGTTTGATAAGCCTCCAGGGACAACCATGTGTTCTGGAGAGTGAATTTAAACATAACTTTGTTTACTAGAAAACACAGGATAACCCAACATGAGATTCCCTTCTCTGTAATGTTTCCTTGCTGACCTGACAAAAGTCTTACTTTAGAAAGATCAGGTCTGTAAGTCTTAATAGTTTAATAGTTTCAACTAAACCTCCATTAAATACTGCTAAGCTAACTTATTAGCCATTAGAATGTGGAAGGTGCCCAGTGGAGCTGAGCAACATTGTATTAGTTGTGTTACTTGTCCAAATATGAGGTTGACAAGGATTGTGAGGTTGATAGATGCAATAAAATCTGAAGACTAACAGCTCCAACCAAACCATGTTACAGTTGTTGATAATTTATATTACATGTAGTTATTTGTTAGACAGATTAATGCAACTTCAAGGAATACTGCATGTGCTGAGCCACATGCACATGTGGTAATTTAACAGATTTTATGATTTACCATTTACCACCTCAAACTTTGCCCAATTCCCAGAGTCCATCCCTCCTTAAAGATTGATCGTCATCTCCAGACACATGAATGTTTGTGAGCATTGTCTCATAGTCTCAACAGTACAATTGCTATTGTACAAATGTCAATGGAGTGAAGAAACAGAATTCCAGAGAAGGATTAACTCAGCATTTATGCAGTGCATCAAAGATGACACAGAGATTTATGCTTGACCACGCAAACAAAATGTGAGGAACATTCATGGCCCTATAAAACAGCAACTCCCAAAAGTGCTCTAAAGCCAATGAGGTTCACAGGTTCAAGCGTCTTCAGTCCTTACAAGCCATGTCTTCATTTGCCAAGTTCTCTGCTGCTTTGTCTTTGTTTTTGCTCTTTCCTTCTACTCATCTTTTGTAGTGTCTTTCCTGTTTCTTTTAGACTTTATATCCATATTTTCTTGTTGTAGTTTTAAAGGCAAGACTCCAAAGTCAGTATGTAAGCTGGATCATTTGACATCCTTAATTTTTTTCTTCCCTTAAGTCCGATAACAGGACATGACTTAGCAACTCAGATTTGCATCCGGCTTGCTGTGTTCACACTAGATGAGGAGGCTCGCAATTGATCTCTCTCTCTCTCTGCTATCAGTTTTTACTGCTGACGGCTGGAGACAGGGCTCAGTGAGACTTTGGCTCATAAATACAGAGATGCTTGGGGCATGTTTTAGATTATCTGAACCCTCTCCGCCTTTCATATGCTTACCTCTGTTCACTGCTGAGAGGAAAGAATTCATCACACCAGTCTTGACAAAGTAACATATGAAAATAGGATGGCTTCTTTTCATCTATGTCACTCCTCTGGTACAGTTGGAGATTGTGCATGGTGATATCTGATCTCTACTTTTGCAACTGTACAGACCTACCTGCTCTCATTCATTGTACTTCATATATGTTAGTCTCAGGTTATTATTTCAGCTCATGTTAAGAGTGTTTTGTTCTTTCCAGAGATGTGACACTCAGATGTAATGTAATATATCAAATAAATGCATATCTGATGCTGGTAACTATGGCTCCTGGATTGGCAGTGGTAGTCATCAGTGATCTGCTAATCATGACTGAAACCATCTCCAATACTTATTTCATGGATGACATTCATAAGTAAAGAATAAAGTGTAATTTCTATGACTTTAGTGATTAAAAGTGTTCTCCAGGTGCCATCTGACTGCATTTGGATTTAGTAAAATGTCTTGGCGGCTATTGGATAGATTCCCACTAAATTTGCTATAGGATATGTCACGGACTGAATTATAATACTTCTTCCAACTTTTACCCTAGATCAAACAGTCCAAATTTACATGTATTTTGGTTTTGTAACACTCTCTTGCAGTGACACTCCGCCAGCCTTTACTGTATGACTGAAAATGCACACATTAACAAGAAATTATTACCAGAAGCTGTGTGAAATTCAGTTTAAGTTGTGTCTGTCATTCTTGTTCGTGGCATTACATGTAATAAATGATTTATTTTGTGACTGACTGACTGACTGTTGACAGAGGGCTTCCAATAACCACTGTCTTCCTAGGTGTGGTGTTGGCTGACTTTTTCTCCTCTGTGTACTCTGTCCCAGCATGTAACCCAACAATGTGGCTTTGCATTGTAAACTGGGTGACCTTACAAAATTTTTAGTGAAAAGCACACCTTTCCCGCGTCCTTGCACTTCTGCTAGGTGAGGCCGTCTGGGTACTTCATGCACCTATAATAAAACTGCCCAGACAAACATACAAACATACATTCTTATTTGAAAAGACTGGTCAAACAAAACACTTGACATGATATTATTAGCATTTGAGAAAATTCACAGAATTATCATATTTTAATCCTCAAGAGAACATAAATGTCTATTCTCCAGCAATTCTTCAACCAATCTATCCATGAGTTGTTGGGACATGCAACTCCATGACAACCAGAAATGTCACTGTGGCACTAGATAAGAGTGGATTTATCATCTGAGAACCATAAATCTATACAAACATTTTATGGCAATCCATACATGAATATGTTGAATATTTCCTTGGATAAGTGAACATTTTACTATATTTGGTATTATGGTGGAAAAGTGAAGGATTGTTGGTGAACAACAAGCATGTACACAAACTTTTCATGGCAATCCGTTTAGTAGTTTGTTGACATATCAGTCTGGACTAAGTTGTTTGACTGACCAATAAAGTGGCATCCGTCAAAGTTCACTTTGAATATGAGCAGTAAATAAACAATTACAGCCAGAGGTCTGTAGCATAATCTCTTAATAACATGTCATCTACATTGCATCATTCATTCACTTGCAGCAGGATCAAACCTCACGTTAATTCACAGTATCAAATCTTCCAATTGCCGTATAACTAGTCCCTTTATTGCCGAAGTGTAGCTGATGTTGCTTCAGAAATTCACATGCTGATTTATTAAAATTAAACTGGGTTCGTACTCTGGGTTTATTCATTTGCATCATACTTTCCCTATATTTATTCATATAATAAAAACCATGGCCATTCATGAGATTGACAAGCCAGGCAGGTTCTCAGACTGATTTGACCACCTGGAACTCAATTGTTACTGAATCATATGTGTCCAAAGCAACTAAGGACTGCTAAAAAAGCTTCAAATTAGCCAAATGTTGAAATGCAGCTCAGAACACGAAAACTGGACTCAGTAAATATGCCTATATGCATTTGTGTGGAACTGTTATTATCTTAAAGGTTGATGGCTGCTTGGAAAGACTCTTCCCAGTGACTATTTTTATGACTGGAAACCCTGCCTGCACCACTCATTTAAGATGTCAGAAGGAATATACCTTGCGCAATAAAGTTAGCCAGCAGACATTTGTAGTCACTAATCTGTAAGCAATGGTCTTCAACCAGGAAAAACTCCTCCTTCCCCACGTTTCTGAAGAGTCACTGAAGAGTGGAAAAAATAAACCTGTACCTGAGTGAAACCTTTCCCCCGTTGTTTTGCAAGTTTAGGTTTTCCTTATGGGTTTGTTGACCACTTGTTGTGAAGCGAAGCAATGTTTGATGAGGTAGCTCACAAGAGTTAGAACAAACACATTCACAGGAAGACAAAAGGTCAGCCACAATACATGTTATTCCACCAAGGTTTACTGTTAGAAACGTGCAACGTGCCAGGCAGGTCAGGAAATGAAAACTGGTAGAACATGGCTAGAAACAGTGCAGGTTTCAGAATGTTGTATTCATCTCAAATGTTTTGGCGAGAAAAGTCGCTAGCATGTTTGATAAGCCTCAGGGACAACCATGTGTTCTGGAGAGTGAATTTAAGCATAACTTTGTTTACTAGAAAACACAGGATAACCAACATGAGAGATTCCCTTCTCTGTAATGTTTCCTTGCTGACCCAGTAAAAGTCTTACTTTAGAAGATCGGGTCTGCTTAAGTCTTAATAGTTTAATAGTTCCAGCTAAACCTCCATTAAATACTGCTAAACTAACTTATTAGCCATTAGAATGTGGAAGGTGCCCAGTGGAGCTGAGCAACATTAGCAATGGTGTAGTACTTGTCCAATATGAGGTTATTGAGGATTGTAGGGTTGATGAATGCAATAAATCTGAGAAGACTAACAAGCTCAAGCAAACCATGTTACAGTTGTTGATAATTTTATATTACATGTAGTTATTTGTTAGACAATTAATGCAACTTCAAGAATACTGCATGTGCTGAGCCACGGCACATGTGGCATTAATTAACAGATTTTTATGATTTACCATTTACTACCTCCAACTTTGCCTTAATTCCCAGAGTCCATCCTCCTTAAAGATTGATCGTCATCTTCAGACACATGAATGTTTGTGAGCATTGTCTCATAGATCTCCAACAGTACAATTGCTATTGTACAAATGTCAATGAGTGGGAAACAGAATTCAGAAAGTTAACTCAAAGCGTTTATGCAGTGCATCAAAGATGACACAGAGATTTATGCTTGACCACACCAAACAAGAGTAATGAGGAACATTCATGGCCCTATAAAACAGCAACTCCCAAAAGTGCTCTAAAACAATAGGGTTCATGAGTTCAACGTCTTCAGTGTACAAGCCATATTATTATTCATTGCCAAGTTCTCTGCTGCTTTGTCTTTGTTTTTGCTCTTTCCTTCTCATCTTTTTGTGAGTATCTTTCCTGTTTCTTTTTAGACTTTTATATCGCTTATTTCAACATTTGTAGTTTAAACCCAAAAGACTCAAAAGTCCGGTATGTAAACTGGATCATTTGACATCATAATTTTTTTTTCTTCCTTAGAGCCGATAACAGGACATGACTTAGCAACTCAGATTTGTCTGTGGCTTGCTGTGTTTCACACTGAATAGGGAAGGCTCATGATCAGTCTCTCTCTCTCTGCTATCAGTTTTTACTGCTGACGGCTGGAGACAGGGCTCAGTGAGACTTTGGCTCATGAAATACGAGATGCTTGGGGCATGTTTAGATTATCTGAACCTCTCCACTTAACTCGCCATAACACTCTGTTCACTGCTGAGAGAGGAATTCATCACACAGTCTTGACAAGTAACATGAAAATAGGATGGCTTCTTTTCATCTATGTCACTCCTCTGGTACAGTTGGAGATTGTGCATGGTGATATCTGATCTCTACTTTTGCAACTGTACAGACCTACCTGCTCTCATTCATTGTGCTTCTTCATATATGTTGAACTCAGGTTATTATTTCAGCTCATGTTAAGAGTGTTTGTTCTTTCCAGAGATGTAACACTCAGATGTAATGCAAATAACTCATCACGTGTGCATATCTGATGCTGGTGACATAGCTTCCTGGATTGGCGGTGTTAGTCTGTCAGTAGTCCACCACTTTTAATCATGACTGAAATATCTCAATACTTATTTCATGGATGACATTCATAAGTAAAGTAAAGTATGAATTTCTATGACTTTTAGTGATTAAAAGTGTTCTCAGGTGCCATCATGAGCTTGCATTTGGATTTTTAAAATGTCTTGGCATTTATTGGATAGATTCCCACTAAATTTGCTAGGACATGTCCCACCGGACTGAATTATAATACTTCTTCAACTTTTCACCTAGATCAAACAGGTCCAGAATTTACATGTATTTTAGTTTTGTAACACTCTCTTACAGAAATAACCTCCGTAGCCTTTGTGTATGACTGAAAATGCACACATTAACAAAGAAAAGTGTGCAAACTGTGCTAGAAATTCAGTTTTAAGTTGTGTCTAATGTTCTTGTTCGTGGCATTACATGTAATAAATGATTTATTTTGTGACTGACTGACTGACTGACTGACAGAGGAGCCAATAATACTGTCTTCCCTGGTGTGGTGTTGGCTGTTTCTTTTCTCCTCTGTGTACTCTGTCAGCATAACAGCAAGTAATGACTGCATTGTAAAACTGGGTGACCTTACAAAATTTTGAAAGTGAAAAGCACACACCTTCCGCGTCCTTGCACACTTCTGGAGTGAGGGTGAAGTCTCCTGGGTACTTCATGCACCTATAATAAGCATGCCCAGACAAACATACATTCCACTCAGTGGTTGTGCGGTCTGCGCTGTCTAGTATGCATCCCTCTCCACCCCCAACCAGACACACACGGGCTTCTAGCTGGAAAATTCATAGTAATAAGGATCTCTTGTGGTTACATCTTCTTGTGATCTGGTAGAGGACGTCTGAGTTCAGAAGACCCGGTTGAAACTTTGTTCTTTACTGCAGCTGGTGCTTCGTACAGAATTGATGAAGGGAACCATCATTCAAATAGAGACTTGTGTTCAAGGGCTCCCTGTCATCCAGGTGAAGTAACTCTGAGCACCTTCTGAATTACTGTGAGCTCCGGGGTTCCTGGCTGGTGTGTGCACTGTAATGAGTGTCATGAGGAAATGCTTCTGTACATTTAGTCAGAAGATGTTTCCTGGGCACAGTATAGGGTTTTGGATGAATGACATCTCGCTGCAGCAATAAATGTATATGCTGAACTTTTATTTTTAAAATTCCTGTGCTCAAGTGACTGTAAATCTGCAGCGAGGTGTGTCAGTGTACTGTCTCTGGAAAGCAGCAACAGGAATTTTATTCTGAAACTTGAAAGCATTCAGATTAAAAGCTGCCTCCAGTAGAAAAACAGCCAGTGGGCAACATTTTCAAGACATTTTTGTTTTTATAGCTGCTCTGGGCTGAACCATGTAAGGAGTAGAGACCTATTATAGAATAATTATACAATGTCATCTTGGTACACATTGGCAGTAAATGCATCAGTTGTAATCATATGTTTTAAACTACAAAGAGGGCAGCTCTAAAGACAAGTCTTCTTGAAAATTGTAGACCATCCCAAGAGACAAGAGTCTATAAGGAGCCGCTGGATGCCTATCAGTACATTTTGTCAGCTGTCCGAGTCCTGTTTGAAAGAAAAACTAAAGACTTTAGTTTTGGTTGTACAAATTTCCTCTCTGCCAATGCAGGAGGGCTCATCAAAATAAACCAAACATTTGGAACCACAGTCCCGAGAAGCAACATGAACAAGAGGTTCTGACATTTTCTGCCAAACAACTTGAAAAAAATGACAAAAAAAAAAAAAGCCACTTATATGCCAGAAAACTAATGTGCACTGTTAGGCTGCTTCCAGAAGGGTTTTATACTGCTGAGTGAGCACAAGGTCACCACATTGGGTCATGGATAAATAATGCAAACAATTCAGACAGGCCAACATGACAAATTTTGCCTCAGAGCTAATTTGTTTTTAATATTTTGAAGAATGGCCATTTCTGCTTATGTTTGTGATTTTCAGTTGTGTCCCAGTTATTTCCTGTTTAATCTTGAGTCTTTTCTAACATTTAGCTAATTCTTTTTTCTACTTCCAATTTTCTTTTTTCCTTCTGACCTGTTCTTGATTTGTGACCACCTGAGTTTCCCCACCTGCATCTCAGTCTTTAATAAGCCTCTCTCAACATCTTATATAATGCCAGACACCCTCTATGTATCTGCTCTGCATACCTGTAACCTGTTGGTTTTGACTTTTTTGCCTGTCCCCATGGATTCATCTGCTTTGGTGGTCTGCTCTTCAACTTACCTGCTCTGCCTTAGTGACGGCTTTGTTTTCTGTTCCATTTTTTTAGAATGAAAAAAAAAAGAACCATATTTACAAAGGTCAAACATTTTAACGCTATCAGTTAATTATCAATCCATTAAAAGTAGACGTCTGTCTTAATCTGTGTTTTAGCCACATTCCAGTCTGGCGTTGTTGATAAGTCAGCTGCCTCATTACTCTGGTCCAGTCTGCAGCAACACATCAGCTATCTGATGGATTGCCATAAAACATTGCACAGACTTTCATGATCCTCAGAGGATTAGGCCTTCTGACTTTACATCTAGAAGCAGCAGTAGGGCAAAATCTTCGCTTATCCTGTGAGATATCACAACATCGTAGGATTTTGTACATATATCCATTGGTTCCATGTGGAATACCCTAATGGTGTTGATGATACACTGACTTTTAACTCAGCATCTTGTACTTGTACTTGTATCACATTTGCATTGTAAGTGTAACATTAGCATGTCAATGTTAGCATTCAGGTCGAAGCAGCAACATAGATTAGAATAAACTCACCACCTCGCAGGTCTAGGTTATTAACAACCTCACAAAACGGCTATTAGAACAAACTCACAGAGCAGCTAGCGTGTCTTAGTCTGGTTTAACACAAATTATCATTCCATTAATATTGTATGTTTGCCTTAAGGACACATTTATATTTTCAGCTGTGCTCAGGTTAGGAGAGGGTTGTCGTAAAACTCAAAATGACTGGTTGACATCCCCAGTCACATCCCCAAGTTATGGTATAAAAAAGGGTTTTACTCAGCAGCTGCCACCAAACTGCCCATGAGCAAGACATGTTCTCTTATCCAGTAGAGCTTTACGGTGGCCAGAAGTAGAAACTGTGGTTTTACAGAGTTGCAACCAGATGAGCTTAATATGAAAATGCTCAGCAAATTACCCTGGGTAAATAAATGTTTGAAAATTGCGTGGCCCTAATAAATCCGACCACTATTCTGCACACCCTGGAGTCAAGCGACTGATTGAAGCCATACTCACACGCACAACAGTATTTGACCTTATTTTGAACACCCAGCCATGTCCAGCCATGTAGGCAGTGACCTGTACTGTTTGATCCTAATCCCTATTATCCAAATTATTCATTTTTACTAAATCTTTACCTCAACATATCTGCTAAGGCTGTGGTTCTAATTTCTGTCTTGTGATAAAACACATAAACACTGACAAATTTTCCAAAATGTGGTTTAGGTTTGTGTGAGAGCTGCTGCCATTGTACTGTTAAACCCGTCTTTCATCGGTACACAAGGAAAACCAAATCAAGGGGACAACTCTATAGCTACCACCTGTGCTTCCATTCTTTGTTCCAGTCATCTTAAACCATTAATTATTTTCAGGCCTCAGGAGCCCTGCTGTCCAAAAAAAAAAAAAAAAAAAAAAAAAAAAAGTCAAAGAGCTCCTTGAGGAAACTCCTAAAGTCTGGAAAACATTTCATTTTGGCCATTGAGGCTTTTATATTAGCCGTTGGCCCGTGTAGTTGCTATTCAGGCTCTTTTCACATTCTTAGGCTTTCAGGAAAGGTCTGAAATAACAGCTCCACCCCGCCACTTAATATGCATTGAGAGTGTTTCATTTAGTTCAGTATCTCCTCAGCTGCTCCGTGTCCTTTCTTATGAGCATATTTTTATGAGAAATGTGTAACAATTCCCTTTATTTGTTCTATTATTTTAAATAAATCTTTGTCCTTAACTGAGAGAAACGTGCGTGGGTATGTTTCTAGAATAGTATCTGTCTGGGATACTGCACTGATTCCTGTAATTAGGTTGCACTGGATTGTAGTGATGCTCCGACTGATGCGACTCAGATCTCCTCCAAAGCGCAGGGGGCGGGTCCCGAGACAACTTTCCCGACTGGTGATTTGATGAACAGAGGATTTTCCAGTGTCAGTATCTTGCACTCGGTTCAGGTTCAGTGTTACGGCGTTTGTCCAGCCTCCTCACGGTGCGCAACTCTCAGGGAATAGAGAGGTTTGCGCTTTTTTCATGAAAGCCCTTTACCATCAGTCTGAGAGCTGGGCTTAAGGGGGAGCGGATCTGAAGGGCCCAGTCTGGCTGAGAGAGGCATCCCTATACTTTGACACATGGCGCTGTAGTGTAAGCACATTTTTGTGGATTGTGGAAGGAAGAGAATTTTATTAAAAGTCGCCCGTTTTCTGTACATCTGCGGGCGCTCACCATGGAGATGCAAAGATGGACCACCAGGTGGAAAACGAAAAGGTGGCTATGGGATTCAACGCTAACCGCTGCGGCAACGTTAATTTTGATTCTGCACGCTGCCAGCGTCAGAGCAGGTAAGAAGTTGCATCTTAATAGACGCTGCAGTCACTGTGGCAACTCCAGGGTATCCCGGACAGCTCGAGAGCGTCCAATAGGCTGGCGACCAGCCCATAGGTGATAGTAGGCTGATAGCCAGCGGCTGGCCATCAGCTTTAACTTAGAAGCCAAACGATGGCTGGCAAAGTTACCATGACTCAGTTTACTTACATTTTTCCAGACCTATCCACCCTATCCAACATAACAGCTGATACTTTTGTGTGTGTGTGAGTGTGTGTGTGCTTTTCCTATATTCCAGACATTTATGACGAAGGTCGGTATCTTTTTTTTTTTAACTGTCGAGTGAAACCAAATTAAGCCCGTATCGTGAACGCACCAGCATCCAAGCTTCCAGTAACTTTTAAACAGTTTTGTCTCTAAGTTTTGTTGATGACTTTGAATTTGTTGAAGTTTTAGTATCGGCATCTTGGGTAGCTCAGAGTATCTATGTAGGCAAAGTCTGCCATGCAGGTGTGGTAAGCTGCTGTCCTCGATGACCACACCTGGATGTTGATTTATTTTCCTGACACCACTACTCTTGTGGTCTGCGTAAAGGTTTGCCGTAAAACTATACCAGAGACCATTTCACTCTGTTTGAGAGCTTATGTTATAACAGAGAAGGAAAATCATTCTGTGTGCACTTTTGTTCCTCTTCCCAGATTGCCAATACTCATCCAAACATTTAGGATTTTACGCATACCTTTTACGCACGGCGCTTCATGATGAAATTAATATTCCACGTTTTATTAAGTTTTTCCAAAGTATTAGTTGGGTAAAAGCCTGACAGTTGGAGTCAAATTCACAAAATACATTCAATTTGTTTATTTTCTTTAATAAGCCTCAGCTGCCTTACTCATATCACAATCTGACAGCTATCAACAGAGTTGATTGTGAGACAGCGAGCACAGTGTAACTTTAAAACCTACAGCTTTTGTTAAACATTTCTGACAGTCTTGAAACTACACAAGGCACAGCATTGTGGAATTCTGTGAGTGAAATTCATCTTCTGGCCTGGAGGATCACCATCTTTCCACATTATCCTGGCTCCCTCTAAGTCCAAGAAGGGGCGTTGATGGAAAAAAGAAAAAAAAAAAATCTGGAGTATTTTCTTTGCTTTAAAAACACATATGTGGGTCACATTAACAGCTTCTTTATATTTCCTTTGTCTGTGAAGTCACAGAGACATCCATAGTTTGCTGTGGCTGTAACTAGGAGAAATATGCGTGTGTGTCTCTTTGGAAGAATTTTGCCTTTTAATATTTGTGGTTTGGACATCAGATCAGATATTATGCAACCTTTCAAATGTTTGTCTTATTGTATCAGACCCATTATACTGAAAGAAATAAAGTTATTTTAAAAGTTCAAATTTAATATTGCTTTATCACAGTTTTAATCCTAACTTTATATATAACTGCTGGTCATTTGTGTAATGTATTGCTTCCTGTCTAGACATTTCCTGTATTAAGTCCCACCCAGTTTTGAAACATCACCATCCATTATTTTTACTGTACTAGTCCAATGATACATAAAGAAATCATTCATCAAAGGGCCAATTGCAGAGAGCTCTCCAAAAATGAAAAGATCATGAAAGCAAATACCACAGTGACATGACTTGCCTATTGCCCATCTTTCTTCACTCTGACTGATATTTAAACTAACCATAATTGCATGATGTGCTAGCAAACATTTACAGGCTTTCCAATGTACTTTAATTGCTGCCTATGCTGCCAACTCTCAGTAGATGGCAGTGACACAGAAAAGATGCTGCTGCACGACCGCAGGGCCACAGAGAAATTAAGTCAGAATGTCACAGACTTAAAAGTTAATCACAAGTCTAAACTTAAACATTAAGCTGTATGGCTCTGTGAGTTATGCGATGGCGAGTGCTGGAATTTTTTTTCCTATACAGCTGAAAATGGTATTTTAATGCTGATGAGGGTCTGCCGGTGAAATTGCTTTAATGATTTTAACAGGTTTCTCGTGTCACTGCATGCTTCACTGCCTCAGGGGAAATCACACTCCTTTGTCATGTTAGTAGCTTGTTAACATGGCAGATAGTATATCACAAATCCCCGACAGCAGTCAGGAAGATGTGTCATTAAAAATCAGAGAGACTGACAAATTACCCCTCAGACAAGACTGTGGCTAGTCTGGTACCTTTAGCACGAGAGAGCTGTCTTCTCTCTCTTGTGGGTTTCATCCTTATCATTAGGGCATGGTTTATTCCTTTTTAAAGTTAGAAGGATGGGAATCAAGATGTGTTGAGGGTATAGCATGTCAGCTCAAACTGCAAGTCTGAAACGCTTTTAAGAAGCCATACTTATTCATTTGGGATCTTTAATGGTTTTGGGATATTGCCTGTTTTTCAGGGCTTCTGTGAAGCGCTGGTTGTGGAAAGAGAGGGGCTGAAGAGTCGGGGGTTGGGGTGTGGAGAGGGAAGGGGGGTTCCTGGCCAATTCAGCACATCTGGAATATATGAGGCCTTGAGGTATGCAGTAATGCAGAAAGGCATTCTGAAACTCACAAAGAGACCTTTAGTCCAAGCTTTCTTTTTTGTTTTTTTTTGTTTTTTTGAAAAACCAGTAGCTCT
Source organism: Datnioides undecimradiatus (assembly GCA_008933995.1). NCBI lineage: Eukaryota > Metazoa > Chordata > Actinopteri > Lobotiformes > Datnioididae > Datnioides > Datnioides undecimradiatus. Next base: position 5,108,956 of record WARS01000052.1, read on the forward strand.
CTACTTGGGACAATATTCAGAAGAGCCACAGACTATTTTCTTTTTTATGAGGCATTTGGTGTGAGGATGAAAACTTGGCATTTGGTACCTCACATTTGTATTCTATTCTGTCTGTGTTCGAGTCAGAAGTCAGTCTGGTAGTTTTAAGGACAACACAAACCCTGTGTCTGTTATGTTACTCCTTGCGCGGTGTCAGTCATAAAGCCCTTTTTATTTCATCTCTCTCTTAGGTGATAAAAGATTGGATTTAATAGAAATCAAAAGAAGAAAATCAGATTTTACTTGCTGCGCTGCCTGCTTGATGTTTTCACTATTTGAATTCATGAACTGTGGCTTTGGATCATCTGGACCTATATCAGCGTAAATGACTCCAGTGCTTTCCATCACTTAAAGAGGAGATCTGCACAACTTCAAATGACCTAAAACTCAAGATATGATCCCTGAGCGTGTGCTCGAATCAAGAGAGTTTGATTCACCACTCAAGCTGTTATTTTTCTCGTCACAGGAGAAGTAGCTACAGGGATGGGGCCTTCTTAGTTTAGTCTCGTGTATGTTTTGGTTAGGGGGGTATAGGGAGTGGTGCCAGGGCCATAATGGGTTCAGCATGTGGACTTATAGCTCCACCCATCAGACCCCCTCCTGGTTACTCAAAGTGAACAGGAACAGCACAATCAGCACTTCCTGGCTTCACGTGCCACATGACTTACAAAACGGAAAGTGTACACAGACCTATATTTCCGTAATTAAATTCCTTCAGCTTTCAATATAGATTGATTTTGAAATGTTTAGTTAAGAGGAACTATAGAAACATATGGTCAAATACAGGCTAACACAGGTTTGGGTCTGCAATTTGCATCCAGAGAGAGAGGACCAGATGGTGCATTCATTGATAGAGAATAAAATGGCTACAACACCCTATATCCTTAACCTAGTATTCTTTAAATAATACTCTCATTTCTGGTATATGCTATTTTGGTTCATTTATATCTCCTGATGAGTTCTGGTTCGCACAGTTTTGTGGAGTATTATGAGTCAGATGAGGAGATTTCCTGCAATGTGAATTTAAAGAAATCCGTCTGCCTGATCCTTTTAAATCATTTTCCCACAATGTTTTCAAGCTGGTATCAAACACATGGATCTCAATTTTGTTTTTCCACAGAAGGCAGATTTCCCATTAAGCCTGTTATCTGCCCATTCCTTAAAGGCTTTATCTTCCCAGCTGACCGTTCAGACATTGTTTATCATTGCAGGGCTTTTGTAGAGGACACATCCTGCCTTCGACTCACTGAAAAGACAAATGAGTAATGTGATGTCTGGGCACAATTGAGCCAGTTTTTGCTTCTGTGGTTTTGGTAAATGTTAAACAAGGAGCATTTAATACTTGGGTTGCACTGAGTTTGGTTTGGAGGAGGTTTAACTGTTATTCCATTTATTTTCTACAATGGACCACTGTTAGCTTTTAATGTTACCTTCTTCGCTGTGGATCTAATTTTTCATCAGTCCAGTGCATACTGTAGTATTAATGTGTGGTCTTGGAGTCTTTGTTTTTACTTCAGTATATATACAGCACAACAGCACATAACTTTAATTACATGTGGGGATTGTCATTAAATTATAAGACAGCAAATGTTACAACAGTTATGGTCAGAAAGTGTTTGATCTATATACTGTACATATATTTTTGGAGTAACTGCCAGCACATTATTAGCAAATAAAACACCAACATTAATTTGAAGACCCCTCGACCAACATGGAGAGGGAGTAAATAAATCATCAGTTTTATCCATGGCTGCTAATTTAAAGTAAGGCTGTATGACTTATGAAAGAAGATAAAACACATTCTTCCTCTCACAAATTAAAAGTTAAATATGTAAGCAATAAAACGCCTCCATCTCACAAACTGAAATGGTTTTGCTTCCTCAACCTTATTTGAGCTTAATGGTGGCTAATCTTAGCAAAGCTGTGTAATTAACATCGCTGAATTTGATTTTTGTTTTTACGTTTCCTCTCTACTGGCCTTACTGTTGCACTACATGTTAGCATTTACCATTGTCCTGTAATCGTGACTTCTGGCCCCAGTGACTGGTGTTCAGTAAAAGCTGCACAGACCTTTAAAGCTTTAGGTTTGAAATACATAAAAAATCTAACTATAAACTAAAAACTAAAAATAAATGAAAAGGCCAGGCCAGTATAACAGCAGAAACTAACTTACTGCAGATACTGGAAACTGTAGATACTGCAAATAAAACCTCCTATGCAGAAAAGCTGAACTAAGTTGGAGGGAATTTAGTAAGACAAGATTAAAAAAAGATTAATTAATCTAATGATATATCATTTCCTTAAGTTTTCCAGCTGGGCACAAGATGACTCTTTACTTCACTGTAAAGTGTGCGCACTGGCAGCTTCGAGTTCATACATCACACTTGCATTGACTTTCACCCTGGTTGTGATGTCACAAACTTGTGGGACCACCCTTAAAAATCAATCCAGCAGATGAACGTTCAAACAGACTCCTAGCGTCAAACTCTGCACATACATCATTCTGTACATTGAAGCTCAAACATCCAACTGTAGTAACAAGAGGAAAAACATTTGTTTGAGTGGAGGAGGACTTAAAGCTGACACTGCCAAATACAGACAACTACTAACAAACTGTAAGAGCTATCCTGCCACGGTCACTGAGTGTAGGCCAGAATTAAGCAATTTGCTCAAACCTAGGCTTTTCTCAAAAGTATTACTTTATGTACATTTCTAATTTTGTCCATTACAGTGCCCATAATGACCTTGAATTAATAACCTCCTCTTGCTGGATATTCTTAAGCAAATGCAGCCTTGGGCAGGCATGCATTCAATCAGGGATGACACCGTACGTCAACACTGCTGTTTATACAGGGGCCTCAAAACATACCGTATAAGGCTTCCTCCTTAATCACACTGTAACTGATGATGTGCCTCGGAGGAACAGGAGAGATAAGGGCTTCAGAGAAAAACAGTTACAGACTGAGAAGTACACTGACCGTAAAAGTCTCAGGACAGAAGGTCTAGTAAGACAATTGCAGCAGAGTGAACAAATGCGCAACAGTGTTTATGGCTGCACTGCACAGTAGTTTCACCCCTGAGTTCCAGGTCCATTGATAGAAAAGGCACTGGTAGTGTTAAAACGCTTGTAAAGCTGCACCCCCTCTGTGCTCTCCTTATTCTAAAGACCCAGTGATCAACAGCAATGAGTTTTATCATCCCATAGATGCTGTGGCTTTTGGCTGTGGGGGTAACAGTGGAGGGGAGGGGGCCAATTATGTCTGGTGAATGGTTCCTAACATTTTTACTGCTTCTCTGCCAAGGTAGCTCATAAACGAACAACTGCTTCAACTGACAGATTTGGCCAACAGCCCTTGCACAGGCAAGGGGTGTAATGTTGACTTATCATCAAAATGCCAGGCCCTATTAGTCTAACTGTTAACTGCTGAAATATGCTTACAGTGTACTGTAAAATTACATACAGTTTTTACAACATGCACACTAATAATACCTTCTAGTAAAGATAATTTTCTTCTATAATCTCATTAATCATCTTGATTATTCATGTTACATTTGAATATTTTGATCAGTATTTTTATTTAACTTCTTTTTAAATTAGATATGTTGAATTAATACGGAGCAAATGCACTGAGTACACTTTCAGAGTCAATGAAATGTATGTTTTCTGCACACGGCCTGCGGTTCCAGCAGACTGAGAATGTACGTTTACATTTAAAAGTTGAGTTGGAAAACATGTACATGCTGATTTATGATTTGGAAGATCATGTTTCACATGATCACATCATGTGCATCACCATATAACACTTTTCAAACAAGTGACACTTGGAGCTGCATCATTGCATACCAATGAAAGTTACACTGACACAAGCATAACAAGCATCTTTTCAGGTACATGTGCCACCCAGATACCACCACCCTCAATACTAAGGAACTTTAACCAATTCACCAAATAATGGATTTCTATGCAAATGTTGTGAAATGTTGCTGCCAAAGTATCACTGACTAATGTGATCATTTCTCTGTTCTGCCTTCACAGCTGATCCAGTAGATGTACTGAAGGTTCTAGACTTCCAGAGCTCCCCTGAAGGAGTACGGAAAACAACAGGTTTCTGCACAGTCAGGAGAGGATCCAAACCCGACGCTGCTTACCGAGTTGGAAAAACAGCTCAGATCAGTGCCCCAACCAAACAGCTCTTCCCAGGTAATCTCCCTTCTTATCTCCACAGATTACCAAAGTTTACACTATAGCTGAACCAGTCAGCTGTGCCCATTGGTTCCAGCCAGTAGAAAGCTGATCTCGCAAAAAACAGTATTTAGTTTGTAATTAATCTCTGTTCACACAATGCTTTACAGTTGTTCTGCTTTGGATATGAAGGCAAAGCCTAAATTGTGAGCTTGCTGAGTGTAGCATTTTCTTGAGGATCACCAGCGCACAGCTGTTTATGAGATTTCATCATCCCCATCACTTCCTGAAACTTTTAAATGTGCACTTTTACCTGATATCTTTTTTAATTCGTCAAAAATAAAAGAGATTAAATATGACATTCTCCAGAGAAGGAGGGTGGGTGGTACACAGCAGTATTTGTAGATTCTCATTCTAAAACAACCCATCCTTTACCTTAAATGGTACTAATGATCCATGCTAGCAGCTCTTTGAGGCTACTTGTGCACAGCTTTAAAGTGATGTTAAGCAGCTAAAATATTTACCATGTTCACAGTCTGTTGTGTGGCAGGTTGGCCGACTGACAAACAGGGCAAATTGCTATCACACACCACTTGCATTGTATTTATGTAGTTTTATGTCTACTCAATCAAATAATTGTTTGGATGAAAATGATGATGGTTTTCTTTCAAGTCTTGAACCACTTAATGGCAAAATACAAAACATCTTAAAGATATTTCAATTTCGAAATAAAATAGCAAGAAATGATGTAATGAAACGCTTCACCACAAGGACCTCTCCTCTGAAATGCAGTGCAGACTTTTAGCAGTTGTACTCTAGAAGATGGCCATGAATCTGCTGGTGTTCCAGTAGGCTCCAAGAGCCCATAGGGGATGAGAATCACTCAACACATGGTGTATAAAATGTCAAGTAAACATATGACTCAAGTAAGAAGAGAAACAGCAGATTTTTGTTATTTGATATTTTGGGGAAACCCACAATTTATTGCAGCAAGTCAATGAGAGGAATATTTCTTTTGATTTTGTGGGCCAGTCTTGTCAATAAAGTATCTGTCCTCAAGTTTGATTGCTGGCACGCTTGAGTATGCTGCATTTGGCTCATATAGTGAAACCTATCAGGATTTTTATTCTGAATACACATTGCCTGACTTAAAGTCTGCTGCCCAGCTGTTTGTGAGAAATAAAGCCATATTTGTTTTATTAGGAAGGAGTCCACTCTGAGAAACACATAAACTTGCTACTTTCTTACGCTAATTCAGCTAGTCCGAGAATTGAATAATGAACTATAGAGGACAAGATGTTATTGCTGATGGTTGTGGAAAACCAGTCAGCTGTTGACAGATGTAAATTTGATATTTGCCAGTTTCCAGTCTTGCAAGTGCTAGCTTTTTTCCAGCTGAAATATGAAACATGCTGCATTTTGAATACAATGTATAATAATATATATCAATAAAATCCACAACCATTGGAGGCCTGTTAATTCTTTATTCTTGGGGCAAAGAGTAGAAAGAACCCCTGGTTACTTACTCACTTGGCAAGAACGTGTATAGAAGTTTATTAGGGACTGAGTGCTGTTAAATAAATTGTCCCAGTCTGTGCAGCATGTCTGTTTTTTGTTTTTAATTTGGCTTCATTTCAATAAAAAAAAAAAAACCCTGTTCAAAATAGTGTGAGGTATTAGAACTCAACTTCTGTGATTTTTGGCTCAAACTGCCAGCGCACCTTACACTTTCAGTAACGGAAATTTGACAAATGTAATGAAGCTTGAGAGGTGAGACGTTGGAGGTGTCATGCAAGAAAGGTTTCAAAATGTCCTCAGACAGAATAATTGGACTTTTATTTGATCAGGATTAGTTATTTTGCCATTGAACCGAGCTATTATGGTTTTAAAAATATGACATTTGTTTGAGTATTTACAGCCCTTGTAAAATGAATGTGGCTACATCACCACTTTTCAGTCCTTTCAGGGGATGCCAAGGTTTCTTTCAGCTTCCTTAATAAACACTGCTCCAGGTCCAGTTGTCTAGACTCAGGGGTTTAATGTGAGGAGTGAAAGTTAGACAGCTAATAAACTTAGCATTATTCAATTTAGTCATTACAATACAATTGCCCTTATAATGACATCAGTAGAAGATAGACATGTAAAAGATAGAGCATAAGGTGCAATGGAGTCTGTGATTTATTTCTGCTTGACATATATTAGAGATGCAGATTATTCTCTAGCTTCATAATTTCTGGAAATTACGTGTAGAAAGGGATAGTCATGCTTAACCAGCTGGACATTTCGGGAGGATTTGTTGATAGATATAGTATCATAGTATCAGAAGTTTGTTATCTTAGCATAGAGAAGTCCAGAGGTAAGAACATCTACATTAACTCCCCAGTTAACATGCTTTTCCCTGTTTTTACCCTGTACAAAAAAGACAAGATGAACTTGGTGTGGTTTTATATTCGGTGAGGTGCTGGAATAAGATTATTACAGATTGGTGGTAGCTTCATATTCACTGTACAGACAAAAGAGTGGGATCAATTTTCTCATATAACACACAGCAAGAAAAGAATGTTGCAAAATCTCTGACAAAAATGGGCATTTTACCAGATTATGTAACTTAAGGTCTGCTGGTCTTTACGAACGTACCAAACCTCTTGCCTGCTGCTTGTTCCACCTTCAGGGGGAGTTTTCCCAGAAGATTTCTCTATCCTGTTTACCATCAAGCCCAAGGCTGGCCTCCAGTCCTTCCTGCTGTCTGTGTACAACCAGCAAGGCATCCAGCAGCTCGGCGTCGAGGTGGGCCGTGGGCCTGTCTTGCTGTACGAGGACCAACATGGCAAGCCTGCCCCAGAGGAGTACCCCCTGTTCCGCTCCATCAACCTTGCTGACGGCAAGTAAGTGACTGACTGCTTCTCAAGAGGGCTTGAACACCTTAGAGATCAGATGTGGGTGGTAGAGTTTTGCGTCTTTGCTTTTCTTTGTCTGTTTTCAGTGCTGAATTTTAAATCTGGTGTGAATCTGGTGTGATTGGCTCAAGAGCAAAGAACTTTATTCAGATTTATAGATTCTATTTTATGCTAAACAAAATAAATCTGCTTTAACATATTTTCTCAAGCACTCAGAACATAATTAACTCTTCTAGCCTGGTAAACTGACACAGAACTCCAAGGATTTATTGTTATCTTATGTTTGTTCAGTCACTGTGCCATATGGAACAAGTCAGACAATAATGGCAAATAAATTGCTGGCAGAAATTTGATGACAGCCTCGTCTTTTCCAGATTATTTGCAGCAGTGGTATACTGATATGTAATAATGAGCAGGATCTTCACAAATCGCATAACTGTCCAGTGATGCTGATACAAATCATTGTTAAAAGTTGTCATCAATCATTTGCACAAATGCTAACAGAAATGCCTTGATATGATGCCATGCCTGCTTGTTTTGCTGTAGTGAATTGTATCAGGGAAGAAACATTACACTGCAAATATACACTATAATCATTACTTTCATTTACCATTTTGTGATGCCTGATGACTGCAGCTTGCAGTAGTGTGCAATTTATACATCTTGACACAGTGGAAATGTTTCTAAATACCAATACACAAACACAAAGGTGTGGAACTTGTAGACATACCAGTCCAATGTGTTGGAAAATGCATTTACGTACTTTCTAAGTTTTAAATGGGAATGTTAATAGCACTTACATGTCTGCAAGATGGCCACAGCCAGCAGCTGATTAGCTTAGCGTAAAGTAAAGGCACAGAGGGAAGCAGCTAGCCCATTTTCAGGATGAATAGTGGTTTGTGGCGTCGATAGGCAGATTTTTGCACTTTCTGAAAGAGTTTAGCGGTTTTCTGTTTTTCTCTGTTGCCAGTCCTAACAGTGTGCTAAACTATGCTAATTAGTTGCTGTGTGTAGCTTTCTGTTTAGTGCACAAAAGTGATGACTTTTAACTTGTGGCAAGACATATTTCCCCAAATGTTAGCCATAGGCTATGAGACATTCAGTATTCTGGCTGTATTTCTGACCTCCTTTCTGGCTCCCTTGATGCACAGATGGCATCGTGTAGCTATCAGTGTGGAGAAGAAGAGTGTCACCATGATTGTGGACTGTAAGAAGAAGGTGACCAGACCGCTCAGCAGAAGCGACCAGGCTGTCATCAACACAGAGGGCATTACTGTCTTTGGCACCAGAATCCTGGATGAGGAAGTATTTGAGGTGAGCCAAATATGCAGAATCCCGCTGGATTTAATTAAAATATGTGGAATAGTCTGTTTCACAATGTCATCCATCTTCTCCATTATCTGCCCAGGAGCATCTTTCACAAATATAATGCATACATTCACAACTAGCTTGGGGTTTTTTTTCTGAGATTTGTTGAGTTTACTTAGATGCCAGCAATTTCTCCATTCTGGTAGTATGGATGTAATTGAAACCATATTGTGAATCTTACTCTCAATGACTCTAATGTACCATTGTGTAAAGGGACAATTTTAGTGTCTAATACTTTAAGTCCAAATGCTTTAGGGCCAGACATTTTATTTGTCTTCTATTAAGTTGTGCATACAGTAAATGGTGAATTTTATTGGCCAGAACAACAATTTTGGCTTTGTGTACTGGGCAAGAGCCTGGAGCAATGTCTGTAGAAAGGCTCTTTGCACAGTGTGTTGTTCGAAGTGCTTTTTTTCTTCTCAACACTGGTTTTATTTGTTTGAATATTTGACTTAATAAAAGAAAGACAGGGGTATAATAGGCTTCAGTTGCTCATATTGGACAGCATGTTGTTAAAGATGCATGAATTTTGGAAGTATTTGTGAAATGATCCCATATTGTCCCCTCAATTACTGTGACCATCAGAGCTCAGAATGACAGTTCACTGGTTACTGAGGTGTATACTATGAGACAGAGGTTCTAACTAGCAGCTTTAGCACAGGTAGCTGTGAGCAAAGTGGAAAATGTGAGCTGAATGCTAGCTCCAAAAACAATAGCCTCTCTTTGATGTCTGCATGTGGAATGCTGGCTAAGTAGAACAGCCTGCAAAATGTTTGCCTCCAGGTCAGAGATGACTTTCCACAGAAAATGGGATCCTACCCTCCTTTGGTTATAGGTTTCTGCCATTGCTAGGTATAGAGGTTAAACATATAGATGAGTCTAGGCTGTGGTGATAATAGTAAATACAAGTTACAGCTACAATTTGGTACATTTGACATCAACTATCATTAAATTACAATGGACACATCTATAGTAAATTAGTTTTATAACATTATCAACAGTAAAGTATGTAAGAGTGAAAACCACAGTGATTAGAGTTGGGATTGTAATTAGGGTAATTAAGAGTTGAGTGGAGGGGATAAAAGTAGCCTAGCACTTTCACCAAGCCTCTCCCTTCTATTTTTAATGCTGATTTATGACCTGCTATTTGGCTTTTGTGAGTGCTCTTTGTTTGAACATGTATTACGCTAAATGCTGTTGAGTTATAGAGTAATTTGTTTTGTTCTCCTCTGAAAAACCTGGAGACTAGAAAATGATTCCCTTTGTTCCAAGCATTGAGGCTTTTTGCACATTGCAAGGTGGTTTTAATCAGTGTATCACCCAATAGCAATGTTGTGGTGGCCTTGCTAGAAATGCAGCCATACCTTTAACTGTAATTATTTCCACTTCAGGTTTAATAAGCCTTGATTTGTTGATTGCAAACTGGCTACTTGTAGGGACACTGCACTGCTAAAGGCAAAAATCTTACTGGACACAAAGGTCTTAGCTAAGACTCTGTTTTCCTATAGATAAAAATGGGTTTGTAAAGTAGATTTAAGCCATGTGTTTAGTTCAGATTTGTTACTTATGGGATTATACTTTGTCTTACATCCTGCAGCTGTTGTGGGTATAACAATCAGTATACCTTTGAGGCTATGGAAATGTGTGGAATACTGCATCTACTGTTATATATGCACAATGTGAAAATTGTGAAACAACCTCCATGATCAAGTTATTGAGACCCTCCAAGGTTTTGTATGTATAAAAATGTATTTAAACTTTCAGAATTGCACCTGCATTGAACTGCGGCTTAAATCTATAATGTTTCATTGTGATTCTTGGGCTTTCCATACAGACTCATTGTGGAAGTATAAAGGTATAACGCTCTGCAATATAGTATAAGTAGCTCAGATTTGTTTTTAAGCACAGTGCTTAAGTTAATACTCTTAGTTACTTTCCATCACTGGCTAAAACAAACTAAAAACAAAGTTTTTGTTGGCGTATTTTTGAACTCGAGCTTGGCTAACTGTTTCCCCCTGCTTCCAGTCGTTATGCTAAGCTAGGCTAATCACGTCCTGACTTTATTTCCACAGTTTACATGCTGACATGAGCATTGTATAGAGCTTCTCAGCAAACTCTGGGCAAAAAAGGGAATGTGACTGTTTCCCAAACGTCAAAGCTTTTCCTTTGTGATTAAACTTAGCATATATGTTTATACCCCCCAAAGCATGAATGCAACTGATTCTGTTAATCCCTGACCTTTGCCTCCCACAGTCTTCACGTCCAAGTTTTTCCTTAACCAAGATTTTGACCCATAATAACATATCTTGAAATTTAATTGCTGGATTACTGGAGCGCACTCTTACCGTAACCTAAAAACCCTAAGCTAAACAAGCAGTAGTTCGAAAGCAGTCAAAACAATTACTGTAGCTAGTCCATTTGGCATGTGAAGAATTATAGATGTACAGCTATGAGAAAATATCCAAGACTATCCAAGAGATTAAGAAATTGTGGCTGCTTAGCAAACCTATTCGCCCAACTTTGGAGCCACTCCGCAGTTTAATTACTGAGCTTGGCTGTGAACTTTCTGACTAACACTGCTTTGAGCTGTGAGCACATGGCTACATTACTGCAGTAGATTGCATAAGCAGGTGTCAAAGCTGGAAGCACAGAGAAGAGTGAAGGCTAGGGGAAAATATGATCAGTGTGTGCTTAGTCTTGGCTCAAATTGCACAGCTGTTTAAAAGATATGCTCACTGACCGGGTCTCCAAATGCCTTTCCCCCCCCTTTCTTCAACTTTTCCTTCTTTTTAAATAAAAGCCACAGGATATTTAAATCATCGCTCATTTTTATGCAAATCTTTTCTTCAGACTTTAAAGAATAGCTTGGGTTTCTTTGTTTGTGAGGTATGTACGAGTGTGTGTGTTTTTGTGCGTGTTCTTAGATATGTGCATGCGTGCATAAACCTGTGCGTATTTGTGTGGGTTTCTGCAAAGAGGATCGGAGGAGAGTGAGGCGAAGATAGTTTGTTTATGTGTCTGTCGTTACTGCATGGTAGATGGTTCCAAAACGCTGTCCCTCAAGCAGGACAGTCTTTGGCAGAGGAATCTAACAAGACTCTGATGGGCTCTAAGCCTTAAAGTGAATCATTGTTTATGGTTGAGTTGGCAGGAAAACAAACGGTCTGACTGTTTCTCATCTGCCTCAGTCACCCCCTAGTCCCCGTCACAAAATGTTTTGGTTTGGGTTGTGTAATAGGAATATAGTAATTAATTCACATTTGTTTGAGTGTAACTGAGAAGGTCAACAGTCACTTTGTTCATTAACTTTTCTAACTGTCATTTAGGCGTAGTTCCTGATAGCATAGTGTTGAATTATCATATCATATTGTATTCTGTATATATTGAATATGTGACCTCCTAGTCTGTTGTGCTGCGACCTTCGGTAAATGGTACCAGCACAGCCAGGAAATAATAGACCCAAGGTGCTTCTTAAAAACTTTTGCTGATGGAAAATAGCAGAGCAAGGGGAAAAAAGTAAGATAGAGAAAGAGAAAGAAGTGAAGACAAGGAAGCAGATGGTTCATACAGTTCAACAGTTTTGTGAGCTACTGGCAGGCAAAATGTTTTAATATTCGAAGGGTGCAAGACATTTGTTTGCCCCCAGTGCTTGAAAAGAAACGTTATCCCTCCGCCGACCACAAAAGCTGCATTTGATAAAACAGTGGGAGAAATCTGGAGAGTATTAGACATTTTTCCTCTCCTCGGCTTCTTGGTTAATTGTTGTCCTTGTACAGTTTTGAAATTCCATCTCCCTATTTGTACTTTCAAGATGTGATCCCCTCCTACAGCTTTAAAAAACAGGCTTTTCAGATGATACGTGTGTTAAGCTTGTGCAGAGATAGTCGCACAAGATACAGTTTTAAAAAATACAGAAGTAAGTTATGGGTAAAAAATATACTGTATGTTTGCACAATATGCATTTTGAAAAGGAAAAACATCTGTAAGAGTTGGTTTGAACAGCTGTAAGTCTGTATTACATCTGGCTGATGATGCCTCTGGAGGTTCAGTGTGACAGGGAGGTCACAATGACAGCATTAAAGGTTTTGTTTGAACTGTTTATTTGACAGAAAGTAGTTCCAGTAAAAGGTTTTCACAGTGAGGTCTGTGGTGTCTGTCCTGAGGTGGGGCGAGATTTAAACATACACCTATACTATCATCTTACATTTAAGTTTAAGTTGCAATGGGCGCTTTTTACAAGTCTGCAAAGTGAAAATTGCTTACACAAATGTATAATTTGTGATCATGGCACCCTTTTGTTCTCCAGTATCTGCATGTATGCATTTGTGTTTTACTAGGTCAGACTGCAGATGCTTCAGGCATATTTCCAATGTGTGTTCCAGGTGCATTAATATCCCCCAGCTGTTCCTGCAGGCAAAATGACCTGCTGCACCTGGCCAAAGACAACAATCTTTCAACTACCTAATGATAAACTTACATGTTGTTCTGTCGGCATTAGTGGAAATTATTTGTGTATAGTGCAGAGTTTGGCTGCAAGGGGGGATTCTTTCTTATTGATTAACACAGTTAATTTATTTTTTTTTCCTGAGAAAAGTCAGAAATGGTCAAGATGGCTGTTTTAATTCCCCAAAGCCCAAGATGATTGGGTTTTAGTTTTTGCAAACCCTAGTAAAAGACGTGGGATTTGAGTACAGTTTAAGAGCAAAATGTGCCTGTAAGACTTGATTCAGGGCATTGTGTGTCCAGAACCTCAGGCTGATATCTCTCCAAACACTGACACTCTAATGTTGATCAAGTTGTTGTAATGGATTTTGGTTTTAATTTTGAAGAGTCAGACACAAGCTACAACATTGTTTATGTCTCCAAATTAGTCCAACAAATGCAGGATGGGAAACCTCCCATGCTTCCTGTCATCTCTGATCCTCTTCCAGCAGGAGCTATCTGCATCTAATCAAAGTTGTGTCTTGATCTTTGAGGTCAGTCATGTGCTTTGTTGTTCAAGAATGAGGTAATGTGTGCTTATAATCAGATGTCAACTACTTGCATGATCACAACCTAGCCCCTAAAACACACACACACACACACACACACACACACACACTCACTCACACACAGACACACACAGACACAAACACCTCTATGCTGGCAATCAGAAGCTAATATTTGATGTCCTATTAGAAAAACAATGCCAAGGACAGATTTCATGGTCTGCTGGCTTGTAATGCCGACAACTATTAGGTGGTCATCCATCTGCCAGTTATTTTCCTTGAGTGACTTCTGTTGCTCATGGGTGTGGGCTGTGTGTTGGAATGGATGCTCATCACAGCATCACAGCAGATGCCAAGGTCACCTAGCCCAGAAGAGGGAGAATCCAGTGGTGTCTGTCTGCTGTTTTAGATTTCTTAGCTCAGAATCAGATGTGAAATGTGTGTGCTTGAGGAAAAACTAGTGGTGCATTTATTTCCAACACAAAAACCCAACCATACCCCAAGTGAAATGTAGGCAAAAAAGAGTCTTTTCTCCTCTGTTTGATCAGCCAGTCTCATCTTTTATGTGCTTTTCTCTTTCAAATTGCTGTTGTTAATGTGTGAGATGAAGGTTAACATGTGTTGAGGCGCATTGTATTAACATCTTCGTTGTACACAGACCCATTAATAGATCCACTGTAGTGTAGCGTAGATGGATGATTTATCCCATTGTGTCTTTTGCCAGCTCTTAGCAGAGCCAGGGCATTGCTGTAGATCATTCCTGGAATTCTGAGGAAGAACCTCAGCAGATGCCAGAGAGATGTGCAAGACAATCCAGACAATAACATCAACAAAAGCATCCAGATGCAGACAAAAGAGACACAGTGGGTAAAAGAACAGAGGGGGAATGGTGAAGGAGAAACCAGTTGGGGAGTATGGGAATGATTGAATCACTGACTGGCTTTATAACTGGGTTAAGTGTGTGTGGTCTCTTGACATGATTTTTTTGGATTCCATGGCTCGTTTTCCTGTTGTAGCAAATGCATTGTTGCTTTGTACACCTTATTTTTATTGCAAACGTACATATAAACAAAGCTTAAAAGTAAGTTGAATCAGTGAGACTGAATTGACATAGAAAAGGCATAGTCACTGTCCATGTACACAAGAAGACACAGAACAGAGGAGGCAGACAGGGATCTTGCCAAATGCAATGTGTCTTTGATTTCAACTGTCCTCGCCGTTTCTGGTTTTGACTTTGGATCCATTTGTGCTAAATTATCAAAAGGACATACAGTATGCAGTGGCTGAAGGAATGTCATTAATTTGAGACCTTCTGTTTGTCATTGTAGTTTTTGTTGTAATAGGAGGTTCAAAAGGTGCAAGGTGAACTCTTGCGAGCATGGTATTTTACCCCCTGCCTTTTTTCACTAAAGAAACTTGTTTCTGCAAAATTCTCTTTTGCAGAAACGCCTTCCTACACACATTCACACCTGGAAGCTACCCAGTACAACCACAGTTTGATCTGTGGGTATTAAACGCGTGGCTCAAGATCTGTTTTCACTCTCCCCACCCAGATATTTTGTGCAGTCGTGGGATTAAACTGACAAATGTCTGTTCACAAATGTTTTTTTTGCCTGGGTCAAGACCAAGAGCTGCCATGGGTGGGACTAACACTGTTGTCTGGTATCGTCAAACTGTGTACCAGAACTAAAAAACAATGGACAATGTCAGAGTGAGATTGATTGATTTGACAATCTGTTTGCTTTAGGGCTTTTTCTGTTTAATTTTATAGTTATTTTTCATGTTTTACAGTTGCTCTGGTTAAAAGTGGCTCATTTTGTCATATTTTATTCCCACTAATATGGACACAATCTTTTCTCCCCTCACAAGTCTAGATCTATATTTTTATTCCAACATCCTGTAAATTATAGAGATTTTACAACCTTTGTACCTCACAGAGTCTGATGAATGGTAAAAGAACCCTGCACATGTTATATTGTGAAATTAAGCACAGTACATTATGTACAGTATATGTTTTCTAATGGCATCTGCAACTAAGTGACCTTTCCTTATAGTATTAATGGCACACATAATAACAATATAGGAGCTGAAGGTTACTCAGTGCATATGCATTAGACAATATGTAAAATTAGACATATGTATATCTTTTAGTTGTTGTTTGGGTTGTTCAATACCCTGTTGAGATTTACTGGTCATGTATTATAGGAGCATGGGGGCGGTGAATAACTAATGTATTCCAGAGGTCTAAGCTTCTACAGATGTTTCCTCCTGTAATTTAATGCAATCTGTATGTATGTGCTTCCTCTCCTAGGGGCCACCCAGATCACGGCCTTCTTTCACCTTTACACGACACTCAGGCTATTTTGCTATTTTAGGCTATCTATTTTTCATCTCTTAATACTTATTCCAGGTGGATTATGAAAAGGGTCAGCCGAGGTGCCCATATGCTACATTGGTATAGATAACATTCTCCACATCAGTGGCATAGCAATTCCTGGTTTAGATATTTCTTAGGAGACGATCATGGAAAAAGGGCTTTTGGCTGATGGAAGGGTTGTGAGCAGGGATCTAATTTCCTTTTCCAAAAGCTCATGAAAAACAGACGGCCTCAGATAAGTACAGACCTTGGTTATTTATCTGCTGTGTAAAGGGGACTTGCCGTCCCTAACGGTTGAGTGAGGGGACTGTAGAAAAGTTCTTTTTTAAAAGCTTACAGATTCCCCTAAAGCCTTAATTTACTCCATGCAGTTATATGCAATTAATAGTCAAGAGACTACTGCCTCTGGTACTGTACAACATCTGCCTTGTTGTCTTATTGTCACATTTTATTACAGCCTCATTGGTGCAAGGCAAGGGAAATCAAGAAAGGTGGACTCTGTGTATAGTTTTAAATTAACATTTGGTTTCAATTTGAAACCATGAACGAAACAAAGAAATTGACAATGTGAGTGGTCTCTGGGGTTATTTTGGGTGTCAGAGCTCAGGAAGTAAAAGTCACGTTCATTTTCTGCACATAGATGTGATTGGCAGTTGGAACACTTCCAAGGCTTGCATGGGCATGAAATTAAAGCTGAATCACTAGTAAGAAAGACTAGCCAATAACTGTGTCAGAAAATACCTGACGCAAACACTCAAAAGTCAAAACCTGTGTACATAAAAGTGTAAGTACTGTTGTCAACCAACGCCCCAGAGAAGTGTTTCCAATCATATCCAATCAGAGAGTTTAAAATCAAGTTCTGTATGTGTGCCTCTAAAAGCCAAAGCTAAAGATTAGCCTTCCTAGATACTTTATACTGTGTTCAGCAGTGCAAATCCATCCACTTCTGGATCAATTTTGGATGAATTCAGCAACTGTGGTGCCTTATGTTGAAGCCAATTGCAATAACAGAGTGTGCTGTCTTGGCAACAGCTCCTATTCGTGCCTTTGACTGGCATCTCCACAAGAGCAACAGTGGCTAACGCTCTTTGGTATTGTAGCATTTGGAGCAATTTGCCAAACCAAACTGGAAACTAAGTATAAATAAATAAAAGTAATGGCCATAACATAAACCTATAGTATTATTAATTATCCAGCAGACTCCCTGTTTTCATGTACAGAAACAGTGAGGATAAATGAAAACTCTTTGCAGCGGGGAGGAAAAAAAAACCCTCTCCATTTTTGACACTACACCCTGTGAAATCTGTTGCAGCTACTGCTGACACGCGTGCTTTTTTTCTTCTTCTCTTCTCCCAGGGTGACATCCAGCAGCTGCTGATAGTGGCAGACCCCAGGGCAGCCTATGACTACTGTGAACACTACAGCCCTGACTGTGAAACCCCCAACCACCACGACGCCCCCCAGGCTCAAGAACCTGAGGGCGAGGTCAGTATCTGGACACGGAAGAAAGCAGGCTGTGCGAGATGGATTTGGAAGAAGCGATTGGCTGAGAGGAGTAGTTGTCTACAGGGAGATTTGGGAGAGAGCAGGGAGAAGCAGGCAGGGCTTTACTGATAGCTGGATGGGGAGAGGGAGGGAAGAATAGTTGTCATGAGTAAAACAGGGGCGGGACAGGGATTGAGAGAATATGGGAGCTTGAGTTTGAGATTTAGTAAAGATGATAACAGGAATTTGGAAAGAGGCCTTTAAACTTGGGTGTTGTTAGTAAAAGTTAGGAAGGAAAAGTTGAAGTAAGAGAATAAATTCGGAGGCTTAGTTGGACGAAAATAAAGCAGATCAATATAAAAGACGGCTAGTTAAAGTCAAACTGACAAATTTGAATTCTCACTTTTTGCATAAAGAGATGAAAACTATAATTATACTACAACTATTGTGCTTATTGTTCTTCAGAAAAGGATAAACTGTCTTACTCTACATATGTGTATGGGCAGAGTCTGAGCTATAAGGCTCGCAGTAGGTACTTGCCACAGCAACAGTTCACTGACATTTTAGGGCCATTGTTGCTAGGAGACCAATTGTCAACTATTAGGGTGTGTTACTGCCCTCAGAATATCACAGCAACTTGCAAATATCGTTGCCAGATATTCTTACTCTTTTTCAACTCGCTAACATGGTATTGGTTCATGTCAATAGCAACATGTATCAGGTATATTTTAGCCCTCGGCTCTGTAGAGTGGAAGGAAGCGGAGACACACGTCCATCTGGACGTGCAGCAGACGGGGCAACCAAAACTGCCCCTTAATGTCAGAACTCCACATGTAACACACTTATATCATTTAATTTTGTAATGCAATTAAATTGATAGTTTAGTGTACATGTTGTATACAAGGATAAATGAAGCCTAAAGAGCAAGTCCACAGAGGAGAAAGGGGTTTAATCTCCATGTGAAACCAATTTTCTGAAACCTAACCGAACTGTCATTTCAAGCATTTCTGAGCAAGCTTTACTTTGAAAGTCTGACCTGACCAGATGTTGCATATTTGATATGGCCAACATCACGTCAACATGTGGCGATGGCACGAAAGTAACATCCAATTCCAATATATTTGGCTGAAAGTGGTCTCCTAGAAATTCATGTAAAATTCACTTCCATACACACAAATCTATGATTTACTAATGTAACTGCCATGATACCCGGTTGCACATTACCGTGTAACAACAATATGGAGGCACATGTAACGTAGTGTGTGTAATATATCGTCCTGAACATACACAAAGTTATGTGACACCTAATAGTCATAGAATAAAATATTTGGCCTGGTTCAAAGCAGTGCATTTTCAATCTGCCAGAAATACACAAAAAGCGGAAAACATTCTCTGTAAATTGTCTTCAAACATTTTCGCAAACATTCCTCCAAACTGACTTGGGAGTGAGTTTCAACTGAAACTCTAATCAGTTTCTTTCTTTAGTCTGTGTTTTACTCTTGGAAACATGCTGACATATCAAAACACACTGCTGAGTTTGAACTCATCTTCTGAAATTCAAATTTTATTGCCCCTGGCTCCACAGCATCACTTGTAGCCTCCTGAGCCAGATCTCTTAATTGAAATACAGTGCTTTGTGTCAGGGTCTCATTTTTCCTTTCTCGTGTTCATTTTTTGTTATTTTGCTAGTTCAAGCCTTTTGTCGGCTGACATTTTCCTTCAGTGTTTCACTAAATAACTGATGAGCTCACACTGGAAACTTTTCCTTTTTCCCTGCCACGAAGTCTGAGCCCACTTTGGAGTGGCCCCGTGATTTATATCACTAACGAGTTCTGCAGGCTCTGCCCAGACTCCCAGGGAAATTTAAGCTTTTCCTTCCCCAGCTAGACTCCCAGTACCTGGAAAAGTAGAGCTTAGATCCCTGATTCAAGAAAAAAAAAAATCAGAAGCCAGTTCTCTATTTGAAAATATTGGCTGCACAGTGGGTACCATGTCCTGGAAAATGTTGCTTCATCATCAAGTTAATCTTCAGCGCCAAGACAAGGAGCTTGTCAATCCTAAATAGACAGGAGGGAGCAGTTTGGATGCGAGAACATTGTAAATCTGGTTTATTAATTGTTGGTTTCTGTACAGTTCTAATAGGAATGTTTTTCCTACATTCCAGCACGGTATTTTACAAAAGACATTTTCCCTTGCACAAGAGAAAAATACTTAATCCAGACAACAATTCACTGTTGTAGAGGTTCAGTTTTTTAGCTGTAAAATGTCTTTGCGGATGAACTTCTGTCAGTATTTTCTTTAAGTGAACCTCCTCAATTCTACAAAAGCGCAGAGTGTGGCTGTAACCTTAGCCTCTGGATATGCTCCTTGACCTGCAGCACGCTGCCTTTGCAGACGTCAGCCACATGTCTGCAGCTCAGTTAAAAGAGGAAGAGGGAGTGATGCAGGAGGAGGAAGGGGGAGCTCTTTTTATGAGCGCACTTCAGTATTTACGCCTTTCATCCGAGTCTGTGGTGAAGGTCTTCAGCTCAGCCAAGCACTTCAACACCATAAATCTTTATAAATCCTTCCTTCATTCTCTATCTTTGTCTGTATTTCTCTCTGACCCTCTCCTTCTCTCCACACAGTCGGTCTTGCTGGCCTGACTTCACTCTTGCGTGACCTCTTGCTCTCTCTCTCTCTGGGCCACTGAGCAGACGCCAGGCCAGCATTGCAGCAGCGCGTGGATCTTGTATTATTTTTATGAGCTTAGCAGTCTGGGGAATAATATTCATCCCTGCACTGATAGAGCGATGTATATCAGGGCCAGTCTATTAACCTAATCTTCCTCAACTTTTTGACAGCGTTGGTAGAACTAAAAGAAAAAGGTAGTTAGCAGGAATCTTAAAGTTTCAAGATAGAGCTAAAGTGTCTAAATTGCATTTTACATGGAGTGTGAGCCCTGTAAATGCCTGTTGCTGACTGCCTGCCTGATATTTTGGAGAATTTACTTATTTGCTTTCTTTGCAAGTGTTAAAAAAGGAGATTGGTACCTCTATGGTCAATGAGAAGCTGAGAGCAGGAGACAATTAGCCTAGCTTAGCATAAATACTTGAACAAAGGAGGAACAGTTAGCACTGTAAAACTTTAACTCAATGTTTTACACTTACAAAGAATGTGTAACATGTTTATCAGAGAGCTTTAGATGTTGTTGTTGACTGCATCTTTTTACCCTTAAATAGAGACAGCTTTGAAGTTTTTGACAGCTTGCAGTCTTTATGCTAAGCTAAGCTAACCACTTCCAGGACAGGAAAAGCTGAATGATGTAGAGATAACAAGCAAGACTTTGCTGACTCTCTCATGCAAAACTTTATTTCACTTAAAGTCAGCTTGGATCCATTCTTGATTAGTTGCTTCTCCTATTACTGTTAATGATTACAAAAAATTGTTGGGTCAGGGGCAATAACTTTTTGGTAGGCGTGTCTTAGAAGGTTTTGGAACCACTGTTTTAAAGTAACAAAGCTTCTGTTTTATGTCACGGCATAGAGTTTATGTTTTCTCTCTGTTGACTAAGGTTGAATTCATCCCTAAATGTAAATAAACCACAAATTAATACACAAAACAGACACTCAACACAAACGTTCCGTTTAAACGGTTAGTGCGGTGACACGTGTTGTTGTCAAAGAGTCTGGTTTTAAACACTTAGGCAGTTTTAACAGTGCTTTCACCCCCTGCCACTGTTTTCTCTATGTTCCCCATAATTTACCAACATGCGATGAGTCAGGCCAGCTCAAGGTTCCTGTTATAAAGGGCCCATTAATGAAACCCCGCGGCCGTTGTGGGCTTACAGAATTAAGTGGCAGAGGCAGATACTGGCATCGCATTAACCCTCCAACATCCTGTTAGAAACAAAACAAGAATCTTAATTGCTGTTTGTTTACACACATGAACCTTTCAATAGGGCCGCGTATGGCTCAGGGGGGTTCGGACAGGCAGGAAGCAAGGATTGCTGTTGTCATCCATACTCAAAATGATTCCTTTTTTCTGATATGGATGTGATAATTTCATCATTTGACCATGTTATTTCTAAAATAGCATGAACACTACATATTTGAATGGTTTACAGACAGTTGTAAACTGTTTTGAGGATGACTTATATGCCATGTAAATAATGCACAGTGTTTCTCTCAGACACTCTGCGACCTTATTTACATGATTTTACTAATTCCTCGATCCTCCCTCCCCCATTCCTTTTTCCTTACAGTACACTAACTATGAGTATGGTGAGTTCTATGACTACATTGAAGGAGAGTTAACCACTGACACTCCCCCAACTGAAGGAGCCAAGACTGAGGTAACACCTAACTAACACAGTTATCATAGCTGTTGTCATGAATAACACATATACAAGCCTTTAATCTCATCTTGTCAGCCTTGTCCATCATAATCTTTACCTTTCCTTCTTTGTTTTCTTCTCAATTTTCCTGCATTATCTGGATGTTTGATGTCCTCCTTATGTTTTATTTGATTATCGAACATTTTTCTTACGCATCTCAAACCTAACATGGCTGTGATAATATTTGTTTCCAAATGAGGAGAGAATGATCATATCACCCTTACATTTATGATGTTCTAGCTGCTATGGAAGAGAAACCAGATAAATATGTGTCTTAACAAAAGTTCTTGAATATAACTTGGCTTCATTGTTTCTGGTCATGAACTTTAGGCAAATGTGGGCGGAGACTACTACACGGGTGAGTATGACTACACCACGGTGGATGGAAATCAGCCTGAAACTCCAACTGACACTGCAGGACAAGGCCAGGTAACTTTTCAAATGTCCTTATGTTTTACAAAGATCAAGAGTTACGGGGCTCTGAACATTAAACCTGTATAAAAAGTGCATCAGTAAAATATAATTTAAAATGGCAATTAAAGCCCATTTATAGTATTACATGGTAACAGCTGAAGATAGTTAGCAGTCAGTTGACAACTTCCTTAGTATTATGATGTCCAATTACTTTTGTAGAATTGCTATTGATTTTTGTGAAATCAAAAATGTTTGTACCACAGAAGTATTGATTTACCCCCCTGAGGCAGGCAGCGTCTCATTATGGTGAAAAACTCTGTGCATCACTGACTTTTAACGTCTATCCAATTAAACATCCACATTCCTGTTTAAATAATTACTGGGTTTTAAAGGAAATTTGAAAATATGTTTGGGCATCACAAACAACAAAACATATTTTTATGATCATCTTTGGAGGCTGAAAACTAACAAGGCCTCACTACGAGCAAGCCCGCTCACTCCTCTCCTTGATTTCCATGAGAAACTGCCTCCATCAAAAAGAGCCTGGATAAAGACCGACGCAGGAAACTTTGTCATTTAATGAACCGTAACCAATGGAAAATCAGTAGACAGACGCATCCCCCGTGTTTCTGCCTTATCCTGAATTTGGCAGATCCTGTCTTAATTTGTGCTAAACCATCACATAAAACACAACATAATGAGGAACATTTGGGAGTTAAACTAAAACAATACGGCCGCGTGCTCCGCCAGCCAAATGTCTGTCGATTGCGTTGTGATGTACCTTGAGGTGGATAACACAGCTTCAGTCAGCTTGAGACATTACATTTATTTAAAATGACAGGCCTAGGCTAACAACGGAAACTAAACATATGCTGTCACATGTTGGAACACTTGCATGATTGCTGATCACTGTCACAGACTTTTAGATAATATCATAGGGTCAGACTGCCCATAGATTTAATACAATACACAATATACTCTTGGTGGATGCTTTTAATAAAAGTGTGCTGCAGTATGTGTTGTCAGTGAATGGCTGAGGCCCTGAACCCTGAAATACAGCTTTGCTCGAGAGGGTGTACATGTGTTTGTTACTTTTTTGAGGGCATTTTGCACTGGGTGTCTGTTTATTACTGAGCAACGGGAGTGTACTTTCTTCTGGTTTGGTGTGTTGTTCAAAACACCACCTACTCCTTCATTTCTCACCTAGATTTAGCCATGGATTACATGGTTTGTAAGATGTCCAGCTGTGGAATAAGTTTTTATGTTCTTATCCCAAAATGAGCTGGTGATTTAAAAGTTGAGGGTTTAAGATTTACCTTAATCTCTTAAAAGGTACCCGACTCTTTGTTTAGAACATGGAAGCACTTTAACAAAATGTTTAACACAATGGTAATGTAATAATTCTGCCTGAGAAATCTTGGACTAAAAATGCCATGAAGTAAATCACTTTTTGAGTTTTTGCATTGTGCTCAAATACTCAAACGTTCATTTACTATTGTACTAACTGAACACTGTATGCAGTTACTTAGCTGAGAAGGGGATGCTCACAGAGGAAACGTTGCACAAGAGGCCTGGATATTTTCTCAACATCCTCTCTCCAGACACTGTCGGTGTTTGATGTCTATTAATGCAATGAACAGTGACATTCAGTGCTTCAGGTCCCGTGTAAACACAGATTCCTGAACACGTAAACATCTTGCAGTATTTCACTTCATCTTTCTATGCAAATGATACCGCTTTTTACAAATTCATCTTTGATTTTACTTCATTGGATTTTTAAAAGTTCTTGAAAGTTCTGGTATGTGTGAATGTTTTACCTTTTCCTGAGGATTTGATACTGTAAATTTACAGCATGAATATATTTTTGCAGTATTTCCTCATGCAGTATTTCTTTTTTTCCCTATATTGTAACATATTTTTCTGTTTGCTTTTTCAAAACATCAATGTGTCAGTAGCCTGGGACGCTCACATTTCGAAAAACAACTAAACCTATCCAAAATGATAGGGGATCTTAATTATAATAACAGAGCCTGTTGACAAAACATATGTGAGTTTCACATATGTTCAGTTTTGAATGCTGTCCCAAATTAGATACATGGATGTATCACAACTAAGTTGAAATTTCACTTAGTTGCCTCGACTGTGAATCATACTATAAAAACATGTGAAGAGCTTCAGCGATTCACATGTTTTCATTTCACTAACCATACCTCCATGTTCCCTCCCATCTTAAAAACCCGTGCCTCGTCTTTGTGATGCCTGGATTGATCCCAGAACTACGACGGGGAAATAGTGGATGATTACATCACCGGTGTGGAACAGGTTGGGGTGGACCCCACTGTTGCTGTGGAAACTGCTGCCCCAGTGGAAACCCAAGAGAAGGTGGATCCTGCCACTGACGTGTATGAGTTTAAGGAATACGACCTGAAGGAATATGACAACAAAGAGTTTGTAGAGAAGCCGTACGATTACGGTGATTATGGCGATTATGGCCCCACTGACGCCAAGCCAACGTCTGCAACATATGAGGAAGAGTTTGGTCCTGGTGTTCCAGCGGAGACCGACTTCAGAGAGAGCAGTGTAAGTGGAGTTGTAGGAGTTGTGGTGGGGGAGGGTTATGGAAATGGTGGTCAGGAATGTGGAAAGATGGAGAAGATGCTGGTGGCATTTGTTTAATGGGTTGTTTGCGGTGGCCTTTTAGTTTATTGTTTCTAATGGTATCAGGTTAAAGCTTGGAGCATTTTGCATGAATGTGCGGCAAACACAAATACACCATCGAGCACAAACACACACCTTGTCGATCTAAGTCTCCTGCAGATAAACAGATGTGGACGCAGCTGTCAGTACAGGCACACCCTCCATAACCTCTTGGCCTCAGTGACCTTTTGTGTTTATCAAAGACATGCTTCTCCCTGGTCATCCCATCACATCCATTCCTAAAAACTGACTGAAATATCTGCTGAGCCAGTGTCTATCATGGCTAATTTCCAGCCCCCCTTCCTTGCCTCAGGATCCAGGTTCTCAGAGGCAGGAAGTGACACGGTCCCTGTCTGGATGTTGACTTGAGATCTGTCTGCTCAGGGTTTAATCTGAACCGCTCTATTAGTGCACTCAACTATACAATCTCAGAAGACCGCAGCCCTACTCCACGACTTTCTCAAAAAGAGTTTCCTCTTCAGGCTAAACTGTACGATCTAGTGGTTTTTGGACGCACAGATGTAGGTGGTTGGTGAATTCTTCTTGTGTGAAGTCATTGTATGGATAGTGTCAGGTAACGACCTCTGCATTTGTGCACAGTTGGGGTCTTTTTTGCAGTCCCTGGCTTTAAGGAAGCTTAATAAATAGGAGTCAGACCAAAGTCTAAATTATAGCTTCTTGCAAAATTATTCTTGAGGTTTATTTTTCCAGCAGGCAAAAAAAAAAAACTTGCTTTTTGCCTTGAGAACTATCTAAATCCTTCAAAAGCATACAGAACACTAGTCAGCCATTTGCTGAGCTGTTTTGTTTTTGTTTTTTTTTTAGCAGTTTTGTAATTGTTTAAAGTAGCCACTGTAAAAGAGAAGACACCCACCGAACTTGACATCTGCTGCTCACTTGCTTCAGTTTTTCTATTTTAGGTAGTATTGCTGCTTTGCTTTTATATCTAAATGTTTGGCCTGTTGCTGTGTCAGAAAGCTCACCTGGTCTATATTATGTCTATAGGTGAGTGGAGGTCACAGTTACCTGGGAGAAAAAGGAGAGAAGGGTGAACCCGCTGTCATTGAGCCAGTAAGTGAAGTATTACATTGCGGTGTTTTCATTCAAGAAAAGGAATGTCTGGCTTTGTCCAGGATACTTTTGTATGGCCACGTTAAATAGCTAAGATTCGAATTTATCTATCTTTCTAGTTAACTGTCGAGGCTAGGATTCTATCAATCTTTGTCTGTCTGTTGCTC
This sequence comes from Datnioides undecimradiatus, assembly GCA_008933995.1. Taxonomy (NCBI): domain Eukaryota; kingdom Metazoa; phylum Chordata; class Actinopteri; order Lobotiformes; family Datnioididae; genus Datnioides; species Datnioides undecimradiatus. The sequence goes on from WARS01000052.1 coordinate 5,135,017, forward strand.
AGTTGGTTTGTTTTTTTTTTAGCCAAAACTATGTTCAGATTAGTGGCATATTTCAAAATCAGCAATGACAGGCTTTTCTTATCAGCTGAGGCTTTCCAACATTTGCACACATTGATTTATAAGTCCATAAAAGTCTTAAATCAGATTCTCTGCATATTTTTTAGGGAATATGTTTTCTTTTATCGGTGCTCTTGAACAAATAAAAGAACAGAGTTCTCTTTCATATTTGATTTATATCCATAATTATGTATGTTAATTTATTTCACTTGCAGTGCAGCTAAACTTATGGCTCATGTTTAGTCTTTTTCTAAAGCAGTGAGAACCAAGTCTCTCTTCCATTTTGATGAGATTTAACACACAATTTTGGTCTAACGGCAATGGACAAAACACCATGTACACAAAATGTGCACATAATGTCTTTTGAGAGCCATCCTATACAATTTACCACTACAGGCTAAACACTGACTGAAATAGCATCTGCAGTTAACGATTCTCCTCCCATACCATCTGTACCACCAAAGGCTCCCATCCAAATCGTTGCCCACACACGTACACATACATTATAGAATAGAACATGTGATAGCTGGAGAATTGTTAACTTCTAGAGCTTGTAGCTATAAGTAAACTATTCAACCTCAAACCCAAAGCACCCACTGGCTGTCATTTTCCACTCATTCTCCCGTTGCCTATGGATTTACACACTGCTCTGTAATGCTACTGTATCCACTTTTCCCTTTTTTCAGGGGATGCTTATAGAAGGACCCCAAGGAGCCCCCGGCCAAGCAGTGAGTATCACGTTCTCCCACACTCCTGTCTGCCTTCCACAGATGGAGAACAGCTAAAGAGGGAAAAAATGTCTTTATGGAAAGAGCATCAGCCCTGATCGCCAGTGAAGCTTGAGTTGGGAGAGACAGTCGAAATGTGTATTTGTGCATGAATGTGTGTACATCTGCATATGTGTGTGTGAGTGCAGAGAGAGAAAGAAGGGGGGTTTGGGGGCCATTTTATTTTGAGGCTTATTTCTTTTTGAACCCATGTCTGTGCTTCTGTCTTTCTTGGCCTGTGCATGTGCAGTACTGGACTGACTGTGGTGGGATTGCTGGTTAGCAGCACTTTTGGATATAATATGCTAATTGTATGTGTGTCTCTGTGTGTGTGTGTGATCCCAGGGTCTTCCTGGTACCCCAGGATTGCAGGGTCCCCCAGGTCCCCCAGGAGATCCTGGTGAGAGGGTGAGTAAAGGCTGGTCTCATTTCACAGCTGATCAAAGATGTTACTGAGAAGCTTTGTCAGCCATTCTTTACTCATTATGAAAATCTAGTTCTATTTTGCTAAAAGAGGATTAAAATATATTTGTACCAGTCGATTCAAGTTGTATATGGACCATAATTGGTACAAAACATACTGAAATACTTACTTTAGCCCTAGTCATCCATCTTACTTGAGGAATTATGGTAGTCAGCACATATAAATGCCTCTGCATGTGTGTTCTTCTTTACTGGAAAGCCATGCAGCACAGTCTGAATGCCACGGAATGAATAATACTATTGGACAGAGCTTGCTACTGCAGCAGTAGGAAAGATTAGCAAGGAGTGGTACACAGAAATTAGATGCCCATTAACTGTCAATACACCAACAATGTTCTCAGAGACAGCTGTGCTGCTGAAGCACAGAGAAGCAAGGAGTTTGATATAAAATATGTACACGCCTGAATTTTCTCAAACCTTTTTCCAAGCGCCGTGGGATTCCACTCATGTATTTGATTGATTGGATGATACACAATAAGTGCCTGTCCCCTCCAAAAGGCTGGATCCCAGCTTGTTTTTTCCCAAATGTGGTGATTGCCCCACACCCCCCTTTCATCACCCTTTTAGCACATCGACGTCTGCTGTCTTTGGAGGTTAACCCTTTAATTGCCAGGAGAAGAGAAAAAAAAAAACAAAAAACGCCCCCTCCTCCAGTATGACCAGCAAGTGTTGGCCATACAAAAGGCTTATTGTTTCAAGTGATCAGAAAATATTTTGTTGGAACAAAAGTGCCCCACTCCACCCCTTTCATTTCCTCCCATGGGAAACAGTCATGTTGAGGACTGACAGGGGGATTAAAAGCGACTCGTTTCTGTAGTCTTGTGGTTTTCCGCTGCACAGTATCCGCCTCGACTCAGCGTTTGATCGGCTCATTTCTCTCATAATCACCGTCTCCCTCCTATCCACTCAAACACCATTTCCCCAGCCAAGTCAGACTGTCATTAACACTAGATGTCGCTACACTTACCATAACAGCAAGCGATGGAGTGTATTTACCACCAGTGGGAAAAGGCAGATGTGAACACATGGCATCAATTTGAGCCAGCAGTCAGAGATTGCTGCACATGACAAGACTGCTAAGCAGACACTGGTTTCTCTGGAAACACTGGGTACTACACAGAATTTATCGTGGTAGAAACTTTCTTGGTTTTAATCAAACCAAATCCCCTCGACAAATACAAAATATAATTTGAAATGATTATTATTCAATGTGAGCCAGTTTTCTACAATTATTTCTCTTTTTATTATTTTTTATGTATGTGTCAAAGGATGTCAGTTAGTTTATCGTTGAAGACTCACTTCCACAAATTTTGGATAGATTGCCAATGAAGTTGACTGAGATTTTAATTGTCCCAGAGGATGAATCCTGAAAACTGTGGCAACATAAACCTTTTCCTCAACACTCAGCTTAATGCTAACATAGACATAAATACCCTATACTTTCCATTCCTAAAGGCTAAAATTTATAGCTTTTGAAAATGCAAAGGTGCATGTAGGCATGTAAACATGCTGTGTTGTGCGATGCTAAAGATAGCACATAAGTATTAAGTTTAAAGCATGTTATCCATGAAACCCCTGCTTTGTTCTTCTCAGCAGAATTAAACAATTATAATTGGAATAAGCAAAACAATAGCGAAGTACCTTATCACTGAAATAGTTACTGTAAACAAAGAGGTGTTTGCCGTCAATTGTTAATTGTTAAGTCTCTACACGTTTTCAATTTGCGGAGGATCTCCAGGGTATGGTGGAGAAAATATCATGTTATATATGACTGGCTTATTAACCTCATCTAATTAAGAGTCTGGAAAAGATGCATTCTGCTTTCCAAGTCCAAAAAATGATAACTTATTATTTGAATTCCACACTTTGCTGTCTGTTGTCAAGAGTAATGTAAAAGTTCCTTCAAATATCAGTATAGTAGTGATAAATAGGGATTTTATTCACTTTGTGTTTATTGACCTCATCTGAGACATCATAACTTTTGCCCTTAAAGACAAAACAACTCTCTTGCTCGGTTTTGACTCTTTAGGGTCCTGCAGGACGTCCCGGTCTTCCTGGTTCAGACGGTGTCCCTGGGCCCCCAGGTACCATTCTGATGCTTCCAGTAAGTCCTGCCACTTTCCACAAGCCGACTGGGCTTTCTTTCTGATCCCCCTCACATATTGTGCGCTCTTCTTCTCAAGCTTTTGCCCATGAACTCGCTCCATTTAATAAGTTTACCTCATAGCATCACCAGTAGGCCAAGGGATCGCAACCTTATTTTCTTTGGGCTACAAATCACTTACCTTGTAAATGTCAGCCAGTGCAATGGAGTGGAACCAGTGACTGATGCTTTGAAAGGCTTGGTGACACATATTTGTGTGTGTGTGTGTGTGTGTGTGTGTAAGTTGCCTGTAATTGCATGCCAGTATATGTATGTGTAAATGGGTGAGAGTGTGTGTGTGTGTGTGTGTGTGTGTGTGTGTGTGTGTGTGTGTGTGGCATGATGACAGCTTTACAGGTTTTTTTTAAAAGAGAAACTAAACACACACACACACACACCGGGGGAGACCATTAGATGTTCCACTCTGTAAAAAGAGAGTCAATATGTTTTTAATTGTGTTTCTTTTTTGTTTTGTGGTTGACAGTTCCGTGCAGGCGGTGAGTCACACAAGGGACCTGTGGTTTCAGCCCAGGAAGCTCAGGCTCAGGCCATCCTGTCTCAGGCTAGGGTAAGTATCGGTGCTAGATATTATGCATCTCAGTTTGATTTCCTGTGTCTTGGTATGTTCTCACTAGCTGCCATTTAATTTCAGCTGAATGATTTCACTGCAAAGCTGAGAAGCAAATCCAGAAGAAATACTGTGGGCCATGAAAACATTTAAATTATTGAGAAGGAATAGTAAATAAGAAAAGGAGGAATCACTATTTAGAAGTCCCACTCATCCTATAAATTGTGTAAAGTCCAAAATATAGACCTGTGTCAGGTGAGGTAGTATGTAAAGCCACACCAGATGTTCACACTCACTCAGGGGTCCCGATAGCCGTAGCACAGTTGAATTATGTGGCTGTAAGCAAGGTGTGATCTATAGTGGAACACATGGAAGTCATTAAGTGTTGCACAAACACCAAATATTCGCACATTCACAACGCTCTATGGAGCTGGAGGGCTGTCAGAACTGGTGAACTGGTGTTTGGTAATGTCTTGAAAGCACTTGTCACCTTTCTATATTTGTCTTTTATGCCAGAAGTTTGGCCTGAGGCAGGAAAAAAAAAAAAACATGGCAGGAGTTACACGTTGTTTAAAATGTAAAGTCAGTTGAAGGGAGGAATTATTGAACTTGTTGAATTCTCTTTGACCCGTTTGCACTCTGGAAGTGCGTTTAACAACCACAATGAAAATACGCTAACTAATCCGTGTGATGCTGGCCCCAGTGTAGCGTAGGGCATGAAGTGCTTTCCTCTGACATTAGCAAATTAGTTCATTCAGTAATCAGGCTGCAAATAAATCCCAGACAACTTTTTTGGCAACACAAGACTGTGGTCAACCATACACGGAAACAAAGAGCAGAATGGTAAAGGCTGAACAAGAACAAAGTAAAGTTTGCACATTGTAAGGTTCCATGCTATAGAGAGGCTAAATGGATAGCTTTTTATTGGTGTATTTATTTCTTTGTTCCTTTTGGTCTTAAGCCCAGTTAGTCAAACTAATGCTTTATTTATAAGAACTTCATGCAGTCTTTTATCACTAATACCACATTCATTTTGCAGTATTACAATAATCCCCCAAAGCATTAAGATTTTACACACGATGTCTTCATTTTGAGAATAAAAAGGGATCATAAATGCAGCACGCTTTCAGAGGGTTGTATCTTTTTAAAGTATCTTCAGCAGACTAAGAACAGATGCTAATATACTGACAACATAGCTGCACTTCTAAAGCAAAACATGCTCCTTGTGAAAGAGAAGGAAGCTTGGGTTTCTGATACATTAAGGAGGTGTAGACGAGTGTAAATGCAAAAACGTCACAATGCCGACATTGTGAGCTGACCTGTGGCTCATTGTTGCTTTGTGTCTGATCCACAGCTGGCTATGAGAGGTCCTCCAGGTCCAGCTGGCATGACAGGGAGATCTGGTCCTGTCGTGAGTATCTTTTAAAAACTTTCTTCACGCAGACGCATACACACCGTTGATCTACTTACTGTAACGTCCTTCGTTTCACAGTTAATTAAACACACATTGGGTGATTTGCGCTTCTCTCTGTAAAGGCTTCAACTTTACTTAAATTTATCATCTCCCAACACACGAGTACACACACACACACACACACACACACATCTTTAAGCAGATTTGATTTTATTCCATCAACACATGGTATGATATCCAGCTTGAATCATAAATAAAACTGTTTTATTCACCTATGGCAAATCATCTATGATAGCTACAGGATAATTTATCTTGCATTCTTGGAAACTGATAATAGCTGAAGCCCTTCTCTATTTTGGAAGTGTTCATGCAACCAGTGATCTGATGCCTTTCTATCAAATAATGCCTCAAGGTCACACCAATCCAGCAATTCTTGGATACTGAAGTATTTTTTACACATGTGGACAGATGCTACAGGAGGGTTGTATGTTGTCTATTCACAGTCCAAGTTTGGAATCTTATACTATGTGTGTTTGGATTTTCATTAGGTTCTAGTCCAAACTAGATTGTATTGGTTTGGCTGCCAAATGATGGGATGACCCAATATTTGGCTTTGGTGTCGGCATGTTCATTCATTTGATCTGTGTGTCTGTTTTTTTAATAGGGAGGCCCTGGTGCTCCTGGACTTAAAGGTGACAGTGGTGATTCTGGACCACAGGTGAGAAGAGTATTTTATTTTATCTTAACACAAGGAACCTATTTTCATCTCGTTTAACTCCTCAGTTTGTATGTTTTCACCTTTAGACCGCTCAGCATAAAGAAATTGTAACCTAAATAATGTGTCTTTACTGTGTTCTGTTTAATTCATTCAAAAATGTGCATGTTTTACCCACAGGGACCCAGAGGTCTTCAGGGTTCAACTGGTCCACCAGGAAAATCAGGAAAGAGGGTACGAGTTCATTCCAACTAGGCTCAGCCAGGAGGTTTTCATATTTTACTATTTTATTGATTCATCTCCTCTAGAGCAACACTGTGTTGCAAAGGATGATCAAGTTTAAATTCCCAAATTTCTAATATTTCACGCCAGCAAGACTGCAAGGATCAATGCAGAGAAGAGCCTGACTAGTCGCAAACATGGCCTCATTTCAAATAAGTCAGCTGCACCCAATAATGTTTTCTGCGTGTTGTGTAAATTCATAAAGTCATGTTTATTTAACTACAAAGTAGTTTGAAAAACTATAGCATCTTCCCTGTGTTTATTTCTAAAACCTTCCAAGATAATTAAATATTTTTCTAATGTGATTTCCATGTAGCTTTACATGATATTTGCATGTCATCCAGGGTCGTAATGGAGCCGATGGTGCTCGAGGAATGCCAGGAGAGGCTGGACCTAAGGTAAAGTACACACCAGGTTACCCCCTAAACCATCTGTTGGATGCATTTACAAAAAAAATATTTCCCCGAGTGATTGATAGAACTCACCATGTTCTGTTGTTCTTTCTCAGGGTGACAGAGGGTTCGACGGCCTTCCTGGTCTTCCTGGAGAAAAAGGGCACAGAGTAAGTATGAGGAGAGAGAGATTTGGGTCTCTGAATGAACACGGTTGGAGAACTAACATCACTGAAGACTTCTACTGGTCTCCAAAAATAAGATCCTACAGTCTCTTATTTCTAGACTCGACTCTTCATTGATCACAGCCTGTGCCGCTCCGTACCCTTTCCTTACAGCAGCTGATGAGTAGTTCAAAGGCCAACTCCAATCCATCTCGTGCATGCTTCAGTGTTGACAGATATGATTTCTGAACTGGTGGAACTCATTAGGGCATTTGACCCACTTATGAGAGATGGGACCAAGTCCAGAACCACTTTAACCAAACCTTGAGGCGAATGAGGAGTGCTGAGTTTGGTGTTTGTGGAATTTGGGCCCGCGTGGAGAGGCGAAGGAGAGAGGAGGCAGGGATCACAGAGGGGTATTTCTAGACAGGCCTACTTGCCTTATCCTATACCGAGTAATTACAGGGCCACCAGAGGTAGGCCCGTCCTTATAGAGCACTATAAATAGGAGAAACTATATAGGTCCATGCCAATTGTGGTGGACATGCTTACTGTAGATTAAAGGCAGTTTTGTTGCTATTTTTGTTTCTCCCTGTTCACCATCATTTCTCTGTGATTTCTGAATTTTTGACCCATATCATCGTTTTCCAAGAAGTAAGAATTTTGCTCTTTGAGCTGGAAGGATCAAACATGTGGACTCTCTTGTGACCTGCCACTCCCTATGTCTTAGCTGATCTTCCTTTCCTGTGATCTTTTCTCTCTAGGGAGAACAGGGTCCTACAGGACCTCCCGGACCTCCAGGAGATGATGGTCCAAGAGTAAGTAGCACACCAGTCACTATATAAGTTGACTAGACTAGAAGACTTAAAAGCTCATTAACTCCACGTTCCTTAAAAATAATGCACTGTTTCTCTTTTTATCCAAAGGGTGAAGATGGACAGGTTGGACAAAGAGGTGTGGCTGGAGAGAGTGTAAGTCTATTTATCAAAATACAGTGGGAAAGATTGATAAAGTGCATCTTATATTATTGAGACAAATATATAAAAACAATGAATATTGTACATGATCGTCTTATGATCATAATTTATCTATATTCATCCTTCTGCTACAGATACACACACGTGCATTATTTGCTTCTCTCTGGTATTATACCCTAGATACTACTCATTAAATTTAATAAGGTAATGTTTCACAATATTTAATGTAAACAAAGTAATGTATATATATGTAGCCTGACTTTACAAGATTTTTAGTAACCATCATCTGGCAAACCCTATGAAGCAGTTTTTTGGAGTACCACTGCTTGCAACTGTAACGACATTCCTGTCTGCAAGGACCATTGCATTTGTAATCTTGACCTTGCCAAGACAGAATGGCTAAAATAAAACTAGGAAACGTGTTGTTCTGTCATTACCCGTGAGATATTGCCATATGCTGCCCAGTTCACGTCAAATGGACCATAGAGTTGCATGAGAAATGCTTGCTCCCTGTCATTCCCAAAACAACATTGTCCTTTTATGGGACAGTTTCACAGTGTTTCATCACGTACACTGTCCATAAGATGAAAGAGCTCAGGAAGTGCATTGAATTTTAAGTGTATGACTTAAGCTGTTGAGCTAAGAAGCAACTTATGTTCGTTCCCTAAAAGTCACCTGCAGTGATCACATATGACCACAAGGGGTCAGTATATTGCATATGTAAGTCAAAGAAGGCTTTTAGGGTTTTTCAAGACTGTTCAGCTTTTTTTTTTTAATGTCTGTCTATTTTTAACACAGCATATAGTTTCAGACAAATCAAGACAAACTGCAACATGTTTAATCATAATTTAACATATGTTCCTTTAACCTTTGTTTGTCTTGATATACAGGGTCCTCGAGGTTTGCTTGGTCCCAGAGGGCCTCCAGGTCCTGGAGGACAGCGTGTAAGCCCACCTCCTTAACATTCCTGCTGCTGCTACTAAGTTTAGCTCTAGCCCAGTGAGATTCACTGTCAAATTTCTGATCTCTTTAGGGTCTTCCTGGACTTGATGGGCAAGCTGGACCTAAAGGAAACATGGTGAGAAATATTTGTTGCACTTTTAATGTGTTTTTTTTTTGTTTTTGTTTTTTTTTTTTACATTTAGGAAGAACATAAAACAACTTTGTCAGAAAGGGAGTTTTCCAACACACAAGACCACCTAAGCAATGAGTATGTAATTTAGCCTGCCTTAGGCTGATTGCAGGTCAGTGACCTTTTACCCTTGCGTAACATGACAAGAATGGAGGTCATAGGTCTTTGGCTGATTACAGATGGTAAATAGAGATAGGGAGTGTCTCATAATAGTTGTTGGACTTTTTCCATAAACTACAAAGCCTGCAGACTAGATGGGCCATGATGAAGGGACCTTCAGTTTTAGTAAGTGATGAAACAGAAAAGCCCTGTCTGTGGGTCGTCCCATCAGGCATTCAGCTTCCCGGAGGGTCTCAGTGGGATGTTTGGATGTGGGCAACAGATCATTGGTCAGGACAGCTGGACAAGCCCACATGTTGTTTGTGGTCACTGAGTCACTGAGCCGTAGAAATACACAGCTGTTAAAGAGACACCAAACAATAGAATTATGTTATGTTTTAATTAATTTCAATAAAGTTTGCATTGATCTTGATATATACTAAAAATCAAAGCAGAAACCTTAAAAATTTCCATAGTAGTAAGGCTTCCCAGAGGGTCTATTAACCCCTCTGGCACTCAGACCAGCCTCGGAACATATGGATGTTTTTAAGACATCTTTCATGAGTGAAGAACCCAAAAGTTTTTATTGACTGTATTTGGATCTTCAATGAATGCTCAACTGTGCATTTTGCACTCAAGACCTCCCTAACAATCACAGGCAGGCAACCTAGACTTTGCTCAGTCCAGCGTTTGTATTTAGGGTTTGTTGTAACAGCTGGAGCAGATTGCTTCACAAGGCTCTTGTCTGTTTTTGTATATGTTTGGTTTGCGACATACTAAATCTCAGCAGGGATACCAAACAACCCACCATTCCAGTTAGTCTTATTAGCCATTATCCATACCCAGATGGCTCTGTAACTGTATTTCATAGCCAAACTTAGATTCTGACCAGCCACCAGTTTTTTTGGGCTGGCTTTGGTTGGAATTAAACATAACTAAACATAACTTTGGAAAAGACCAGAATGCAGACAGCTCTGCTGCATGAGCCAGTGTATCACATTTCTTGCCACCATTTGCACCTTTTGGTTGGATAAAACAAATACAAGCCAGTCTATCTAAGCAAGGTCACCCAAAGTTTTCATCTAACCCAGCACCACAGGACATTTTTTTTTTTTAGTTTGCTCTTCAGTGCCCAGTCAACACAGTCTCAGGCTGTGTTCATCTAAATTATCTGCATTCCTCAACAATATTGTTTCTTTTTTAATCATTGAGCAGATTAAAAGCATGTAAGAGAATAAACAAAATCAGTTGTGGTGACTGGAAATATTAATTGCACCCTCCCTTTTTCTTTGTTATGCACAGGGTCCACAAGGAGAGCCAGGGCCTCCTGGGCAACAGGGTTTGCCTGGTCCACATGTAAGTTTCCCTTCTTTCTTCTCGCTCTCCCTCTATACAACTCTCCTGTTGTGTCCCCTCGTTCTCTCTTCTCTCACAGAATCTCCTCATCCCCTCTTTTCCTCAAATCTTTATGCTCCATCCTCGTTGCCATATTCAGTGTGCAGCACAGAGAAGTATGAACTCCTGTGTTCTTAATCAGATGTTTGCTGACACATCTTCCTTTTGACGCACTGCATTTCTTCTTGCTCTCCATGCTTCATTCCATAGGTTTGCTACCACTCTATACACTAACCTTAAACCAAAATATGGCACAGAACTTTATGACTGCTCACTAACGCTGTTACGCTGCAGCCACAGAGAAGAAAAACATCCTCTCTGTCCTGCTGAGATGAGACATATTGTATTGATTTGATAGCACTTAACTTGATTATGTTGTCCAGTTGGTGGCACAGTGAAAAATATTCCATTTTCGAGTCATCTTTAATACAAAACAGTACACCCAATATTGTAGCCAGGGCTAAATGACCATTGCCAGGTAAGATTTTCAGTCCCGCTGACGCTCACAGCATGGACAGGATGGCGTCATACCACTGGAAAGTATGAGTAGAGACCTGTCCTGATTGTATTCAGGTTGAATAAATAACTTCACTTTAGTTATACCTGGCCAGAGGCAGATTGATGCCTTCCAGGGAAGGCACTGGCCTGTAGAAAAATAACACAGCTCGCTTATTTTAACTGTTAATAACTTTTTTTTTTTTGTTCTCCATGGGTTGAATTTTCAATTCAAGTGTGCGAGATGTGTGACTTTAAAATGACTCTAGAAAAAAACAAACCTCCCTTTGCACAGCTGAGTGAACACATCTGAACACGTCTGAGTAAGCAGCATGAAGCAGCAAAGCAAGAAAAACAAATGGCTGGAATTGCAGGTGGAATAAGATGAATATGCTACAAAATAAACAAATTGCAAACACAGCTCGTCGTGAAAATTAGGCGTAGGCTTTCTTTTAAATTGACAAAGCCGGTGTTCTTTCCCCCGAATGTGCCACCTCAAAATCACGTAAAACTGCATATGGATAACTTTGTCTGTCCTAACAGCAGGCCTGTGTCGTTTCAGGGTCTTATTGGTCCTCAAGGTCCGATCGGCCCTCCTGGTGAAAAAGTAAGTAAAGAGGGAACCTACACACCCTTTCAGTCCTCCCACCACAACTCTGCTCTGCGGCCCAGATAAGTGAACATTTCAAGACCTCATAAGTGATTCTGCAGATACACTGCTGTCTGAGGCTGTAGGCCTTTACTGGCATTACTGAACGCTGTAAGACACGCACACACAGACATGCACTCTCACCCACACTCGCTATATAAATTTACCATAGGACTACTTAAGTGTTTTGTTTGTGGTATGTGGATATATAATAATATTTCAAGCAGATGAACTCTTGGCAGTCTTGATAATACTGCTCTACAGAGAGACTCATCTATCAACTCTCTCTCCATTTAACTTCATATTTATTGCTTTCTCTTTGTAGGGACCTCAAGGTAAACAAGGTTTGGCTGGCCTTGCCGGTGCTGATGGCCCTCCTGTAAGTAACACACCTGCCTCCTTTTTTCATTTTTATGTCATTCAGTCAAAATACTGGCTGAAGAGATGATCAGCTGTGGATAAACTAAATCTGCGGGACTTATTTCATAGGGTCATCCAGGAAAAGAAGGTCCTCCAGGCGAGAAAGGAGCAGCTGTAAGTATCACGATGTTTAATATGGATCTTACAGTAAAGTTGTTCTCAAAGATTAATCAAACGTGTTGCGGAACAGGGAAAAGCCTGGGCTGGACAGACTTTACAAAAGCTTAAACTTAGCATTCGTTTAGCCTACATTACGTGCCAGCAGGGCGAGGTTTAACACAACCACACAATTTAGATAACGTCTGTTAAGCTGTCTCAGAAATAGAGCACACTGAATTCCCTCACTCATTCTTACTATGGCTGGCTTATCTTGTGATTCTTTTGTGATTGCCCCCTTGTTGTTCTATGCGGTAAACTGCAATGAGCCTGCCCCGGAAAAGCACAGTACAAGAATGAAAATTAGATGATGCTGTCTGTTAACTTTATTTTCTCATGCACAGCTTTGTCCAACATCTTCTTGAGGGTTTTCTGTTGAATAAAAAACATTTAAAAAACCTATGGAAATCTGTGAAAAAATCTCCAGTGAAGGTTAGCGTTAGGAAAAACACTGATCGTTTGCATACTAATGGTTACTGCGTCTAATTCATGACATTTTTTTAAAAATCTTTTAGGGTCATGCTGGTCCTATGGGATCCATCGGCTACCCTGGGCCTCGCGGTGTGAAAGTAAGTGCTATCTTAGTCCTACTGTACCACCCTGTCATGAAGAATTTCAAGTTTTTTCTGAATTTCATCCTTTCCCTTCTCTCCAGGGTGCTGAGGGAATTAGAGGCCTTAAAGGTGGCAAAGGAGAAAAGGTAAGCACCTCCACAGCCCTGTGTTCTTCCTTTGCATGACTGACAGATGCCGTTCCTCCTAAAAAAGGAGGGTTGTAATTCCATCTTAAATGAGGCTTCCTTGGAATCCAGCAAGTGGAAAGACTCTTAGAGGCCCATCAGGCCGGCAGTTAAGTCCTCATGCCACTGAGCTGTAATGGAGTGTGGAACATTAAACGGGAATGAGGCTGTTTGGAGGGAAGGTTTCAGAGACTGATTTGCTGCCATTGTTTTCTTGGATGGCTGTGGTTGAGCTTAGCCTGTTGCTACCTCGGTGCCACTGCATCAATTTTCCTCTCAGTTGTCAGGAAGTTTTAAGCTTCTCTGAGATTACCTAAAAATACTCACTGCGTTGTTTGAAGCTCTTAAACTTCTGGTACTTTCATAAAACCTGAGAGACCAATATTCCACCAGTCCCAAGTTACACATTCTGTTACATGCCTGTCATATTTTATTGTGTTGTGAGTTAGTGTCTTAGTGGCTGGATGTGTAAAAACTTGTCAGAAAATTGGCATTGATACGTGACATTTAGAGAGCACAGCTGTCAGGAACCGGTGGTAACAGTGCAGAGCTGCATTCTGAATGTCATCCACCTGATGTCAGTACAACAACACAGCAGAGAGAGCGAGAGAGAGAGCGAGAGAGAGGGGGAGAGGGAGAGAGGGAGAATGGAAAAGAGACATAACTGAAAAACTGCATATATGAATGTTTCAGTTATATGGCCACTAGGTGTCAGTATTAAACTATCCTAATGAGTCCTTATGCCGTCGACTGCAATAGCACTGACTAAAGTTTCACTGTGGTGTTTATCACTTAATTGGTCCATCAGTATTGATTTTTTAAATGTCAGCTGTTACTGAAATGTATCAGTTTTTGCCCATGATCCTGGATAAAGCCCTCAGCTCTAAACAATGATCTTCCTTATCTCTCTCATCTTCAGGGAGAGGATGGATTCCCTGGCTTCAAAGGCGACATGGGTCTCAAGGGTGACAAGGTGAATCATCACCTCCAAAGAGGATTCTGATTTCGTTCGCAGTTGCAGCGAGTGTAACGGTAGAAATAGTAATGACAGTGTTTACGTTTGTTTCCTTTGCATCAAGGGTGAGGCTGGTGTACAAGGACCAAGAGGAGAGGATGGACCGGAGGGCCCCAAAGGCAAAGCAGGACCCGGTGGAGAATCTGGTCCCATAGGATTGGCTGGGGAGAAGGTAAATAATCAATACCTGCGTATTTTATTTACATATTGAAGTTTAAGCTTAAGTTGAAGTTGCATTGCACAGGATAATTACATACAAAAGGTTAGAACATACATATGTAAATATTCAAGCATGAATAAACGTGGGACTACAAGGTCTGTCTGTGCTTTTGTGGGTTCAAAAGCAGGACCAAGGTCAAGATTGCGCTTATCTTACTTTAATAAACTTGCGGTCTTAAGAGAGTAGTTTACAATAGATTTACAGGTTTCCTTGTAAGATCTCTACCCCCCACCATCAGCTCTACAGCAGCCCCATGTAATTGGCTTTATTTGTGAACATTGCTCTTTGGAGCTTTGATCTTGCCGCAGAGTATCTTGATTCAGGATGCTGCAGTATTTATGCTCTGACAAATGAGTATTAAAGGTTACAATGGGATTTTTGTAGTTCAGATTAAATGATTTGAAGATAAGTAAGGTCTTTGAGGATGAGTAATAGTTCATGAATGCTTTGATCAATGAACTGTTACCTCTGACAATAAATTGGCTTGAATTAACCCATTTAGTGCCTCAAATGACATCATAAACACACACAAGTGAGACTCAGAGTAATTATTATTATTATTGTGATATATGTGACCAGAGATAGGGAAAATGCTTCAAAAATGATTCAGCCTTTTGTAAAAAAAAAAAAAAAGAAGGCTTGTGGAAAATTACTGGTAGCTCCAACGTTAATTAGCAAGTTTCTCAGTAATTTTACTCAAATTAAAATCATGATTTGCTACGCAGATGAGCTAATCCCACCTGGTGGAATTTCAGACTGTAATTTATCCTCCTTCTCACCCTCATACTGATTTGCTGAACATTTCTGCACTAGAAGTACAAAATACCAGCAGCAAAGTCAGGAGTATTGGATTAATTATGAAAAATAAGAATATTTGACCTAACTTGAATTTAAAGGCACTAGGGGTAGTTACATCAGATTTCGTGTACTTCTTAATGACCAAACACCATCTTAAATGACCTAAAATGGACCATAGTGAATTGACTTTTGGGATTAAAAGCAGAAAAGGCCTCCGCATGGATGATGTCATGTTCATAAACATGGTATTAAAAAATTTCCCACACTAGAAGTAAAACTTTATGGTTATAACTTTATTGCTTTTCTGCAATGCTTCTGTGAACTTTAGTGCTGTCTCCAGCGGCGTCTCTGGTGACACAATGAGAATTCATCATCTTTGTTTTGTTTTTCTTTGCTCCTTTTTAGGGAAAACTCGGAGTCCCAGGATTGCCTGGGTATCCTGGCAGACAAGGCTCCAAGGTGAGTAATGATAGTAATAATGCACTCTGCTGATCAATGCAGAGAAATTCTCACCATGCATGCTCCTCCTCCACACTGAGGTCAGAGATCGGGGCCAGCTGTAGGTGTTTGTTGTCTAGGTCAGGGTCACTGCCTGTTTGCTAACTCAGTAATGTGAACAGTTGTTTTCATGACATGACCTTTCAGAGTGCATTATTATGTTTATTCATAATGTACATTTTTGTGCGAATGCATGCTTGAACGTATGTGAATGCTAACTGTACACTGCAGAACTCTATCAGTGTCGGTCAGATCAGCCTCCACTCCTCTAAACTTGCCCTCACATGCCCTTCTAAGATCTGCTGACTTGCTGACTGACCCGAACTTGCACAAACACAAACCCAAGCAGACACACACTGTACTCTTATAAGGAGCCTAAATGGCGTGGTCACCTGCTGGAGTCGTCAGCTGTCCTCCCTCCTTAAACTCTTCCAGGCATTATCTAACAGTCCAGGCATTGCTTGCGCTGTAGCACTGACCACTGTGCCTCTACTATCAAGATGTGCTGCTGCAGCTGGTTCCTCCATGCTGCTGTCAGCACTGACAGCTTGGCACTGATATGACGGGTCAGATACACCTACTCTCACAACGTCCACATAGGCAAGTCTTCCCCTCTGTCTGTTAATGTCAGCAGGATCTGACGCAGCTGAGCGTGGCACACAAATTAATGAGAGACCCGAACAAATTACAAGAAGTGGGGAAGACACAGAGGAAATCCGATGCATTTCTAATGCAAAGTATCGCTTTCCAGTAATTTGCGAGCAGTTGTATCATCTCTTTTTAGTATTAATTTTAACTGGAAATTTTACTCTGGAATAAAACTTTTCTCTAGTGGAATAACTATGTCATAAAAGTATGTGAGGAGAGCCAAAAGGTTTTTTTTTTCTTTGTTTGTATCCATAAATAATTTTAAACAAAGGCTGCCCACAAAGGTTCCCAGTGGAGCTCAGGATCAGATCTGCTTTTTAGACTCTATGTACTTCAAAACTGTTTTTTGAGAGACAGTAAAGGCATAGTTTAAACAGTGCCATGGTCTCCTCTCCTCTCTGTATAGCCTGCATTTGAAGAGTTTTCTCTCTAAAAAGAGAAGAGCTATCCAGCGTTTAAAAATCTGTGACACATACTAGAAGTTGAGACAGACACATCGCATATGACATCAATGTTATAAAATGTCACATTGTCCTCATGAGTAGGTTCAGGGTCAACGTCCCGGCTGTTTGCAGCCTTTATCCCTCTCAATCTGCCTGCGCATGAATCCCTCCAATGGTTGTGTTTTTGGCTGCTGCACCCCATCACTGTTAACAGCCTTCCCACACCGTTAATTCTGGATGCCATTTGCAATAGCTTCAGTCGACTGTCTTATCTCTGTGGCGCAAGTCAGGCTTGTCCAGTACCAGCTCTCCTTTCAGTTTACCATAACTGCACCTCTGTGAAAAACAAATTAAGCAGCATAGATCTCCCTTCCTGCTGTCTCCACATTGTTGGGCTGTTTACCTCTTGCAATTCTGCCCACGCTGCCTTGCTGTGGTGCCCTTGCTTATATTGCACAGTATTATGCCTCGTATACATATGCATGCGAGCGGTAATGAGCACTATAGATGTGCATTGCATCAGAGTAAGTTTTAAACACCAAACTCCCAGACATGCACACGACCTTGTCGTGCAGCTGAGACAAAGAAATATTGAACTTAAATTGGCTGAATATTTGTGCTTCCTAATGCTGCAGAGAGTGAGGCTGCGCTGGTAAACTGCTTGGTTCACCTTTTATTCAGCCAACAGTGATATCCCTCCAAGTATTTGTTAGACTGGCACCATCGCCACTATCACAGGACACAGCCTGCAAGAGCCCAATAACTAAACTGCTGAAGGGTATCAAGGGGCATCTACTGTTTCCCCTTCCTTTGTCTTTATTTGCTCCCACTTCCCTGTTTTATCTTCCCATTTTGCTTCCTAACTGTGCTAACAAGCTAACGTAACAGCACCTCTGCCTCTGTGTCAGAAAGTCTCTAAGTGACGAGGGTGGCGACTTTTGCTTTGAGCTCCTGTTAAGCAATAGAAGAAGTTTCCTATTCATCTAAGGGTACTCAAACTACAAACTGTGAACGTATGATAACAACCTGATCCACTAATGTGGCAGCATTTATGTTAAGACTCCACAGTTTCTCTCTTAATTAGCTTTACCCAGTACAGCGCGAAAGAAACTGCAGCTGTGTCCTCAGCCTTTGTCACTTTGTTACTCGACATCGTACCTTGGTGCACATCTCTTATTTAAAACTCCACTTTCTCTCTAACCCCCTTTCCATGTCACTCCTATCTTCCTCTCTCACTTTTAATTTTACTTGTCTCGCAGGGCTCAAATGGCTTCCCTGGATTCCCCGGAGCGAATGGCGAGAAGGGGGCAAGGGTGAGCCTCAAAATTCATTATTCTCTGTCTTGTTAAAGACATGTACACTCCGTCACTGTGGGTTTTCCCATGTAGGAGATGGATTAAGTGTAGATGCATTATGTGTAATGGGATGGGATGTCTAGTGTATCTTGTCAGGCTTGGTTGAAAAAGGTAAAAAATGTATTTCTGAGATCTATTTTGTTTTATTTGTCTGACAAAAAAAAAAGAAAATATCTCCTATACAGTAAAGCAGTTATATTTACTTTATATCATGTCCTGTGCTGCCATCACACACAGATTATTTGAAGTCAAGCCAATTTTGTTTACGTAGCACAACACTGTAACTCACAAACCAGCCTTACAGTGCTTTACAGTCTTTACAGAATATGACACTTTCTATGCATAGAGCCTCTATTTAGAGCATGAAAAGCTCCCACAAAGAAACTTTTAATGGGAAAAAATGGAAGAAACCTCAGGAAGAGCCACAGAGGAGGGATTTGTCATGCACTAAGTGTGAAGCGTGTAGAGGATAACACTTTCAGAATCAACTGTGTCAGCATTTAAGTGTGTAAATGAACCCCTAAGATGCCACTTTGGGTGTACAATGTGTGTGTCAATTTTCTTTTTTATAACCCAACTACTTTCAGCCACAAAAGACTTTGGTCGGCCACCCTGACTTCACACACTTAAACATGTGATGTTGAGACAAGAGAGGACCTTCCCCAAACATTTGCTACAAAGTTTGAGGCACGCAATTGGCTGAAATATCATCATATGTTGTCGGATCAACATCTCCTTCAATGGACTAAGTGAGAGAACAGGGGTGTTGGTATGCTTTTGGCCTTGTAGTCAGGATTCAGCTCTCCTGGGAGGACTGACAACTGTAAATAAGCCGTGTAACCGTAGAGTGTTCTTATTGAAGAGGGTTACAGATGAAGGGATGAGGGCTGTAGAGTGGAAGGGAGGGCTGTTATTGACGAGACACGCTCATCTTTGCTCTCAGACAGACACTGAGAGGCAGACACCCCTGGCCCACGCATGCTGCAACTGACAGGTAGTTCAAGCTGTCAAGTGCCTGTGGGTAACCACTTACCACAGCAATTTGATTATTTATTTTTGTCCAAAGATGCTCAGATGGCTCTATTTCGTCCCTCACTCAAACCCCCTCAGCATTTGTGTCTGTCTGAAGTTTGAATGCATTTTTTATTGTGGGATCGCTTCAGCTTAAACTTCTGAAAAGAGATGAAAAAGTACTTACATGGGCTGATGGTACAAGGAATGATTTTGTCCTAAATCAAAGCTTTTGTTTTTCTTTCTCAGGGAATCGCTGGCAAAGCAGGCCCTAGAGGGCAACGTGGCCCAACGGTAGGCATTTCAACCAGCTGCCAGCTCAGCCTGAGCCCTCCACATAAATGATTCATTGTCTTCCTTTGTGTAGTTGTGTATGGGCTTTATCTAATCTTAAAGAGGGTGGGCACAGCATTGTACAGATAGCCAGGGTAGGTGCTAGACTAGAAGGCGCTCATTACCTGATCTTTAAACAAGCACTTCCTGTTTTTTGTTTTTAATTATTTTGATGTGTTTTCTCATTTTGAACAAAGTTACTGTAAGTTAGGGATATTATTTCTTTTCCTTACATTGTATTGTGTGATATGTCATATACATAGGGTCCACGTGGTGGGCGTGGTGCCAGAGGACCAACAGGAAAGCCAGGTGCAAAGGTGAGATCTGGTGCCATTTAAGAGTCTTTAACCATGAGACCAGTGATTTAAATGTGAATGTGTATTATATATAGAGAGAGAGACTATATAGACAGAACACTTTCCTGAATCAAACAAATTCAGGACTTGTTTAACATTTACCTGCTTCAATTACAACAAGCAGGTTAATTTGCTGACATGTTGTACAACTATCACACTTTGCTCCACTTCGCTGCCGTTGTTCTGTTGCATACAACTATACATTAAACATATATATCGTTCTTTCCTGCCAACCTATGCGGAGATAGAAACGGGGTGTGCAAACAGGATTGCTGTAACACCTCACTGTCCGTGCTTTGCATAAATTTTATTCGCACACTGACAGTTTTGACAAGATGACAATGATTTTCTGTGCCTGTTCTTTCTCCTCAGGGCACCTCAGGCAATGATGGACCTCCTGGCCCGCCAGGAGAGAGGGTTAGTATCAGATATTTTTTTTTGATCAGTGCCACTTGAAATTCTGAAGTTTTGCGCACTAGTGACAGCAAAAGTACTTCAGGTGCATTGCATCATGAGCTCAAAGTGAATTACAGCAATTTGTCAAATCAGAGTTAAATCAAAGGGTGTGTGGGCTCCCCAGTAGCTTCCTGATTATAGGCTTTAAATGAACCATTATAAATGTTTTTTTTAATTTATCTGAAGTTCTGTGTACTCCACATCAAGCTGAAACGATTAACATTAACATATAAATTATATCCCAGTAATAATGGCGAAGCCGACTTTGGTAGAAAGTTAAATTAAATACCACTGCGGACGTAAAGTTGAGTTGTGCATCTTATCTATCCTGGTCTTTTTCTTTACAATTAAAGGGACCTCAAGGACCTCAGGGACCTGTCGGTTTCCCAGGACCCAAAGGACCCAATGTAAGTGGTTGTCATTAAAGTGTCTTGAAGTAACGTCCATGGTGACACTTCTTATATAAACTTTTCAAATATTAATACACACTTACGACCTGATGTCATCTCTGAGCTGTCTACCTGTTCTTTCTCAGGGCCCTCCAGGAAAGGATGGACTGCCCGGTCATCCCGGACAGAGGGGAGAGACGGTGAGTGGGTCGTTTTGTCCATGAATGCGTTGTGTCGTGCCATATGACCCTGAACATCATGCATCAGCACCCACGCACTCCCCACTCAGTCTCTCAGGCTGTAGAACAACATAAGGCAAGGAAGAGTATAACTGAAAAGCCTGCAGATTGTGTTCGTAGCACGCAAGTAAAGAAACAGCAACAGATATGTTATCATATTTTGTTTCACATGCACTTTATTTCTTTATGACAGTGAAGTTTGAGTGAATTAATTGAACTAAACCTAGCATAAAACCCAGCCAAGAGTTTTTCTTTGTTATTCATCACTAAAATGAATTACACTAATGAAAACACTTATTAGTGCAAAGCAACTTGTTTTGTTTGTAATTTAAATACTTTGTAATTTTCACGTGTGATTTTCCTGTTTAAGCAAAAAGTTTACAGCCTTAAAGCCTTGTAGGATTCATTCAGTGAGTGAAAAATGGAAAACAGTTTATTTACCAAAGTGCAGTTTTAAGGTACACTGCTGGAGTAGTTCCATTAAATATGCCCTTATACCTCTCTTGAGAGCTTTTGAAATTTTACAAATAAAAACATACAAACAAATACAATTAAAATAAATGTTAAATAATTCAAAAAACTGTATGATACATATACCCAACAGTATATAGCTGTGAGAAAACACAATAATCCCTCATATAAATCCCGTACTGTTTACCTTTTGATACATTTGATGATAGGCTTCTTTACTTTTACTCATGGAAATGGTCTACAGGGCCTATAATGAAGTAACTTTGGATTGTGGTATTGCTTCTTTCTCAAATAAAGTAATTAAGGGCTTCTGGCACTGGAAGGAAAATATCTGACTAAAGGGAATCTTTTTGTATCTGAATAAAATATTTTTTTGCTGCCTGATTATACTCAAATGAGTTTTAAAGACACCTATACTATTTTTAACAAGAAGTGGTCAGCAGGGATTCATGTTTATGATTTCATACTTGTGATTTTTCCTCTACGTACTGTACAAACACCCATTCTGGTATAATCCTTCCTGCGTTCAGTGCACTCTTTCTCTGTTTTCCCCTTCAGGGCTTCCAAGGGAAGACAGGACCTCCAGGACCTGGAGGGGTGGTTGGACCACAGGTAAATATAGAGCACAGTACACAGTTACACTTCCACCTCCTCATTTTTCCTGCTGGACACTGGAAACTTAAGTTTTTACCTGCAACAATAGTAAAAACCAATATGCATGAATGTAATTAAGATGCATCAAATGGGTTTGAAAAGAAATTTGGATGCCTTCAGTGAGATTTCCTGCTTTTCAAAAGTAATGAAGCGTGGACTGAAAAATAAATTATTCCATCTCATTATGAACGGAACAAAAGCAAAACTGGGTAAAATGTATGATTTGTTGACTAGTTTCAAATGTGAGATATCCTAAACATCTAAAGTACGACAACTGTGTCAATATCAAATCTCCTTTTGGTTGCAGGTCAAGACACATTTTAATAGCACAGTTAGCTTAATATACTTTTTCCCTGACAGGGCCCAACTGGAGAAACTGGACCCAGCGGAGAGCGAGGGCATCCAGGTTCTCCTGGTCCACCTGGTGAGCAAGGTCTACCTGGAGCTGCTGGAAAAGAGGGTGGAAAGGTATAACTGAGGCTGTATTACCACAGTCATGAGTAGTTTTGTTTAACACGCCAACTGTTTCAGGTCGTAAAAGAGGATCACTTCTGTATTTCAACGCCTGCACCTCCCATTGCATTTCTCAGATTTATTCTTTTATGAGTTACTGTAAAGTAGTTCAAGTGCTTGGAGATTTGCTCAGTTTACTCAAACTGCAATAACATCTAAAGCCAGTCAAGGTTGTCCAGTGGTGTGTAGAACAGTATATTTGTGTTTCCTGACATGTAGTCTTTGTCACTGTACTTTTAACAGCTCACACCTGAATGAGAAATTGTTTTTAAGCACTTTTTTCAAACTCTTTAAGATTTTATACCATTTATTTCCACTGTTGCAAAACTGCACTCTTATTGTTAAAAATGAATGGCTCCAAAAGATTAAAAATTGAACACGTTTTTACAGAGGGACCGAACAGGATGTCTTACTCTAGTTTAGGAGTAGTACAGTCTGAAATAATGGTACAATAGTGTGAAAAAAATAGAATAGAATTAAAGTGGTACTAAAAATATATATACAAGGCCTTTGTTTAGCTGCCGTTTTTTGTCAGCATTATTCCTTTGATAATCATTAGAAAATGGCACATGTCCTCTGTCGGGCCCTCACTTCTTAATCACTTGCTGTTGTTTCCAACATAATAAGGTATAATTCTGTTTTTCATCAAACCGATCAATCACTTTAATTGTTTTTCTCTGACTTTCCTCTGCCAGTCCCGGAGGTTCAGCTCTGCTCATTGTTGTCACCCAAAGCAATTCTGTATTTAATGATTACCTCACGGTATATCAGATGTCACTTAAGTGAATGTTATTATTTTGCCACTTTTGTAGGGTGATCCAGGTCCTCAGGGTACTGGTGGCAAGGCAGGACCTGCTGGCCTAAGGGGCTTCCAGGGGACAAGAGGTCTTCCAGGAGCCATGGTAACACACATACCATCCACTCATGCACACACACACACACACACACACACACACACACACACACACACACACTTAAGCAAACATACACATGTGAACACAGAAGTGTGTCATACCACATCCTGAGCCCACAGCCGGCTGAATTTAGCTCCAAACCCCAATTACCAGGCTAACTACCTGCTGTTAAACCAAATGTCAGAC
This sequence comes from Datnioides undecimradiatus, assembly GCA_008933995.1. Lineage (NCBI taxonomy): Eukaryota > Metazoa > Chordata > Actinopteri > Lobotiformes > Datnioididae > Datnioides > Datnioides undecimradiatus. The sequence continues at coordinate 5,158,563 of WARS01000052.1, forward strand.
TTGGCTGTGGACCAGGTCACCGTGCAGAACTGGCTTATGCAGAAGGAACACAGGGAACTTAGCTAGTCTTAATACTGACATGGTGTATCATTATTAATCTCAGCACTTATCTAACACTGCAGTCTGGTGTTGTGCTTTCACAAAGCATTTTAAGTTGCACAATTTCTATGCAATCAGCTCTAGTTTGTGCATTTAATTCCACATTTAGAGCTGCACCAGTTGCAAACCCTCTCTACAGAGAGTTCTGTGTTCAATTGGAGGATGAGTCAAAGCTCTCTTATTCTGATTCAAACCCACGACTTTGGTTTGTGCGTCACATGCACTCTGAGCCTGCAGAGTAACCCGAATTAATTCTCAAAAGAAGTGGGCGTGGGTGAGGGAAAGTTCAAGGAGAAATCGGGAGGCTGTTAGAGGCTGACTGAGGATGAGCTTGAGGAACTGAGGCTGGAGCTCATTTCAAGGCTGACCATTAAGAGAGCACATGACAGCACTGCCCAGACTTATTACCACCGTTATGTTTGTCCCATGTGTGCAGAGGGATGGCTTTCTCTTCATAACAGCAGCTCGCACACACACACACACACACACACACACACAGCACAAGCAAATACAACCTCCCGCCCTTTCTTAAAGTGATTGCATCCAATAACACAGAGACACACACATACATGAGCGTTTTCACCTGTTGTATGAGCAGGAACATAAAAGTTAATCTCATTCTGTTTGCCCAGAGAATGTGGCAACATTGTGCACACACACACACACACACACACACACAGTTTTTTTTCTCTTGGCATAGAGCACACACACACACACACAAACACACACACACACACACACACTTTTCATCCCATCTTTCAGTCTTGAGGAAAAGGCACAGTGGCAATATACGAGCCAATAAATAACTTTTTGTGTGTCCGGCAAAGAAAGATCCTTCCAGCCTTCTAATGCACCGTGGTGAAATGTGGAAGCCGGGGAGCTGGAGAGCACCGCTTGGCAGCGTCTGCGCCCGCTGGCTCTGTCGGAGCCTGTAAATTAGTTATTATAATGAAAGTCTTTACTGCCTCTGGTGAACTGTGTTTTCCATATGCAATCTCAGCCTCCTGATGTTAAGATTCAGCAGCACAGGCCTTGCCATTCAAGGGATCTTAAGGAGATGATGGGGGTCCAGAGATAGATGGACCACACCTCAACTGGTCATCATTAATTTTGAAGCTAGTTGAATGAGTCCTTTTGCATTAGTAATATAAACAGATTAGGCTGTATCATAATTATTAAGTAATCAGTAATTTTTCAGTAGCTGAACTGCAGCCTAAGTCAATGTTTCTAAATCTTCCTATTTCATTCATGAGTATTTCTGCGCTGCATCATTAAGAAAAGAAAATTTTAAAAAGTCCAGCAGCAACATCTCTTTACAGAAGCAGTGCCCGTTGCTGTGAACACATTCATATGGACTATTTCTGTGGCGTAAAGTAACTCTAAGGAAATCTGTGCTGTTTTCATCACTGCGAGAACCATGAACAAAATCCCATTCACCTCAGTTTTATTGGGGTGACAGCTGCAATCAAAAATAAAAACAAAGCTATCTGCTCTCTGAAGTTAGGGAAAATCTAAGTTTTATATTTTTGTTTGTTTGTTTTCATTGTGTGGCTGAACTGACCCTTTAATGACCCGCCGCCTCTGTAAAATTTGAGCCAATAACATGGTGACTGTGATGGAAAATTCAAAGAAATGACATGTTTGCCATCGGCTTCCATGCACATAAATCTGGAATGTACACTTTAAATATTATTTTGAAAAGAGTAGTGTATCCAACTTTGTTCAATGACAACATCATCACTTTTATCTAAAATAAGAAATGGATGTAAAAAGACTTCCTCCTTTTTTAGACTGTGTAAAGATCACAAATTGCTATGCACTGTAGCTCTAACCCACCCCCACATACACATGTATATGCACATATATATCCATGCACACGCACACAGTAACATTTAAAGGCCCATTTGACAGCTGTGATTACTTCTCTTTGAATGGCATTGAGCGGCGGTCCGCAGTGAATGAGATCTAACCCTCTCCTTTCCTTTTCTTTCAGGGTCCAGCTGGCTTAAAGGGAGGAGAAGGGCCTCAGGGTCCCCCTGGCCCCATCGTAAGTAGCCGGTTTCTATGGTTACCTCATCTCTCCTGCCATAGAGATTGCAGTGAAAAGTGACTTGTGCTTTTGGAGAATGAAGTTGCACATGCTGTGCAGAGCTCTGTTCTCCGGTGTAATGTAAACTGCAGTGTAGAGGGAGGTAGAGTAGAGCAGGGCAGTGTGATTGAAATCAGTACAACAATACTTAATGAGCCGTTGTTCAGTATGAGTGTATGGCAGTGTTTAGTGTTAAAGGTCGATTTTCAGTTTCTTTTTTTACTCCATCAGAATGCTAAAAACTGTAATACAAAACTCTACCATTACCAAAACCATTTCTCCTGTTATAAAATTGACTTATTATTGAGTCATAAATTCAACTTTCTTATTGAGTACTCAGTTTGGATCTTAAAATGTGAGACTGTAAGATCCACATTTTGCACATTGCAATGCAATTACTTATTTTAGGAACTGTGATTCACCTCATTTTCGTCTTTATTATGTTTTTCCTTTCATTTTGATTTTGAAGAGATGAATACAGCTTTTTGCCGTTTAGAAATAAACTCGTGAATTTGTGTGCAGTGGTTTGCTAAGAAGCAATCTGCTGCTTGATTTAAAATGTTTTTAGAGCAGCTAAGATATTTTAGGTATGAAATAAACACCCATAAACATCACTTTAAAACATTGCCCAATAATTGTTTAATTGCCTAATTCAACAACAACTAGTTTTATCCCAGTAACTTGACTGGTCTGAGATGTTTTCCTTTCACATTTAGCAGTTACTATAGCAACTGTGTGGCAAAGATGGAGGAAGTTTATGTCTTGTTTGCACCCTGTTTCCTTTTTCTTATGACCACTGCTTTTAGAGAAGGCTTTCACATAATTGATAATCAGACTTATATAACACATAAGGGATGTTTTTTTTTTTTTTCTCTGTGATTATGTGCACTTATGTTGCATCTTCTGCATCACTGACTCACCCTGAATCTCTGTTAAAGATGTCCTCTTACACACTGTATGCATTCATATACTATTCTCTCACATAGTTTAGGACCCTGAAAAGGAGCTGGAGTGACAGGGTAATCCATAAATAAGTGGGGCACTTTTTTCCTGCCTTTGTCTCTGAGCCCCTCAGTTAGCGATATATGCAATGAAAAGCCTCGGGAGCTCCGGTGGTGAATCCGTACAGAGAGCTGAGTGACAGGCAGCTTTGAACTGTCTGACATTTTGTTCAAGCGTTAAACGCAGGCTCCCGATAATTGCCCCTGTTCACCAGCGACAGAGCAACACCAGATTAGATGACAGCGGATATGCAGAGCACGGATGAAAAGATGATGAAAGCGAGAAGAGGGGCGTTCTCTGAATGAGTGAAACCATTTCCACTGCGAAATGAGATAGTTTTCTTAAATTGGCTTGAAAGTGAGCCATTGGCTGAAAACATGTGATAGACTGTTTTGGTAGTGTTTGAAAAACTCCTTGAAAAGGAGGCCGGTGTGCAATGCCCACGCACACAAGAGATCTGATATTTTCCTCCATCGATTTCCTGCCAGAGATTGAGCTGCTGTGGGAAAGTCTGTGAGTGGATTGTGTATGTTGCTGTTTCGTACTCTTTTTAGATGTGCGTGTGTGTGCGTGCGTGTGTGAGAAAGAAAAAAAAAAGAGTGAAAGCGACAAGTTGAGTCGCAAACTTTGGATGTGTGCGTGTTTTTGTGTCACAGTTTTGATTTCTTGCCAGAGAATCACATGTGTGGTAGAAAAAACATGAGAAAGAAAGAATGAAATTATGCGAGTCAAAGAAACTTATGCCTGTGTGTGTGTGTGTGTGTGTCCTGGCAGGCAGGTTGGCAAGCTGGGGATGACAGTTTGGAGCTGTGTGTGTCATGAAATGGGCCAGGCATTTGAGTGCCAGGTGGCAGCTCACATCAGCAGCCGAATCAGCGTGTGTGTGTGTGTGTGTGTGTGTGTGTGTGTGTGTTGGTGTGAATCAGGGTGAAACTCTGCCTACGACACGTGTGTGTGTTTTATTTGAAAGCAGCCCGACTCCTTCCCTAATGGCCTGCTGATCAAAGATGTAGTAACAGGTTATGTGATGCGGGCCACCTACACGGTGATGAGCCCCCACCTGGGAGTGGTGAAGAGCAGCGTTATAAGACACGCTGATGTGGGAGAGAACAGTAAGGACTCCTATAAGGCCATGGCAGGGGGAAACAGCTGAATCATTCTAGTTAGCTAAGAGTCCATTCATCAGTGCAGCTCACACCCAAGTGAAGCTTTGAGGCTGACAGCAGGGTCAGTACAGTTTTACTGTTGCTCTAAGTTATGATCCCTGTGGTACGAGTTACTTTATTATTCCTGTTACAGCTCCATACAGCAGTCAAATGAAAAAAATGATATTTAAAGAAAGCTTATGTTGTGTGTTTGTTGCAAAAATTATTTTTTTTTACTCTTATCTGAATAGTGTCTTTGTGAAGAGAGTGTGGGCACATGGGGTCTGTTTTTCAAATATGGGTATTGTTCTGTTAAAATTGAAAAACAAATGAAAACAATGGGGCATATTCATTCTTATATATTTGGGAAACTTCCCATTATAGTGGCCATCGTCTGTGGAAAAGGTAGTCCTTGGAAATATCCTTAATTAAAGCAGCCCATTTAATGAAGTGCTTCAAGGTGAGGCAGACCAACTTGTCTGGGGCTTTCAGCTGCTTCACACCTTTTCTTCAGGAAGTTGACTTCTCTAGTTACACTGACTGATGGCTGACTGATGGGCCTTTGTTGTTTGGGGACAGGGTTCTCCTGGAGAGAGAGGTGCTGCTGGCCCCGGAGGTCCCATTGGTCTGACAGGACGCAATGGCCCACAAGGACCACCAGGACCTGCTGGAGAGAAGGGAGGCCCTGTGAGTATATCTGTCCACCTCGGATCACTTCTTCTCAAGCATCTCTTTAACCCAAAAATGTAGATTTAACTGCAACCGTTATGAATGTGTAGGGAGAGAAAGGTCCCATGGGTCCTGCTGGCCGTGATGGCATTCAAGGTCCTGTTGGTCTTCCTGGTCCGGCTGGTCCTCAGGGTCCCCCTGGAGAGGACGGTGACAAGGTGGAGTAAAGCTGTGATACTCTGTTATGCTGCTGCAGTAATCCTTTATTGCAATATCAGCTTCAAAAAAACAACAATAACTTCAGAGGATATTAGACAAACACAGCTTCATGTAATCATTTTCAGTAGCTTGCACCTCACTGATAATTCCAGTGTCATGCTAACATCCATGTCCTTTTTACCATTTACACAGTACATGTAATACACAGAAAACACAGAATTTAACACACATACTGCACATAAGCATTTTTAGTTTTTTTTAATGTTTTTAGTTGTTTTAGTTACTCTGTTTAGCCTCAAGTCTGCAATGACAGACACTGTTATCAGATTATTAAAAAACACATGCTGAGAGCATTAAACCCTTACTGAACACAAACATATATATATTTTAAAAAAACTACATGGAGTGAAATAGCCCAGAGCATACATGTTTACCCTGAGGTCAACAAATCCCGCATCCACAGTTGATCCACTAAACCACAGATCTGCATCTTAACATTTGTAACCATCATGCCTCTCAGATCCAAGTCACGTCTTCTCTCACACCATTTTGTCAATCATAGCGCCAATGGGGTTAGACAGGGAGCCAATCAATTAATTGCAAAAGCTCGCCCAAGGTCTTTGTGGGCCAATCAAATTAGAATCTCTTGAGAAATATTTACTGCTCGATCGTGGTAAAGGTGACACTTTAAGATATTGAACTGGCAAAACATGGGAGGCAAGAGTCTTTTTAAGATGGAGAGGAGAGATGTGAGCTCTGCTGTTTGTATTGCACCACAGGGAGAAGTTGGCGGACCTGGACAGAAGGGGAGCAAAGGAGACAAGGGTGAACTTGTGAGTCCTTTTTTTTTTTTAATTTCTCTCTCTAACTTTTTATATAATAGTGTTGAATGATAATCCATGCTAACTGAGCTAGGAACACTAATCTTAAACACTGAATTCTCAGCTGAGCTGAATAAACCAAAGAACACAGGTTACTTGGCAATGACTCATCTGAGGTTATCTTGCCCCAAACAGTCTTCAGCATATAAAATATTAAATAAAGTGTTGCTGTGTTTTCTAAATGGTCACTTAGTTTCCAGTAAAAACACCGGTGTGCTCTGTCCTCATCTTAAACCATTTGTATTTTTCAATTTGACTGCGTTCAACACAAGCATCACTTAAAGTAAATGAAACATTGTGACATATTTTTCTTGCATGCAGTCGTATCCATTAACTTATATAAATGTAAACAGCAACTACTAATGGTCAGAAGGCAACTGGAAATATTTAATGTTTAATGAAATTATGTTGGATGGTCATTCTATAGGCTTTAAATATAGACTTGGAAATGAGTGACCGGGATCCCTAAGAGGAATAATCAAAATCTTGTTATTTCTTGTGTTTTTCAGGGTCCACCAGGCCCGAGCGGTCTTCAGGGTGTGGTCGGAGCTCCTGGCCCAGCTGTGAGTATCATTTCCTCATCATCTAATGTCAGCTATTCACTTTTAACAGTCATGTTCAGGAATAAACGTAGGCCATGAAAAGATTGCAGTAACGCGTGCAAGAACAAAATTTACTCCATTTGTCATTTTCCCTTTTCCAAAATGTTTTCCAAACCTTTATTCACCAGATACTGAATTAATGTAATCTTTTTAACGTGTCCCACGTCCCACAAGTGTTGTTCTCCTAAAGGCAGCCCATGCATACCATGGTAGGGTTGGGACTGGAACAATGAAATGGCAAATCAAGGTTGAAATATTTACTCCAATTCAAGGCTGTGGAAAGACAGTGACTGCGATGATTCAAAACAGATATTGGACTTGCCTGTGGGCAGAACTTTTCAACTAGTCATCTTTAGACCTGTACTTTTATCACAAAGTGACAGAATCTTATCTCTTTCTGCAGCTCTAGTCCTTGTTGTTTGTTGTTTCCAACCATATTCCACCAGGGGGAAACTATTTTTTACTTCACTATTTCTGGCTGGGTGACTGAACATTTGGTTCCCAGTAACAGAAAGGTGGTCTGAGTTTGAAAAACAGCATTTTATTTCCTGGATAATCAGGAATTAAGAACTGTTCCAACCAGGACGAGGATACATTACAGTATTACTTTTTACTGTTGCCTCCGCAGTCCAAAAACCTTTGGCTGCAGTCCTCGTTCATTTAAGAATCCCCACCTTTTTATCATTGTAATGTTGCACAAATTTCATTTTAATCACGACTTTTACTGGAGGCAGCTTATTAATATCAGGGTACCCCACAATGAGTTTGTGATCGCGGTTGTTAACGGCTTGTACTTTAGTAAAAAGTTCTTTTTACCCAGTCATCAGTTACACTGCAGTTCCTAATTTGAAATTTGTGTTTCTTTGTGATTTCTACATGGCTTTAAACTTGTGACCCTCCAGTCACAAACCTCAATGGTAGAGAAACCCGTCAATCTCTTCCATGTATTACCTCATGTGGCACCAGGTTCAGCTGAAAATGCTGCCTTGTTTGCTGCAGAACATCCTCAACTCATCCATCTCATTAACACAACAGGAACAGTCCTGTTGCTACAATAGCTGATGGCCTGAGGGCAACTAACAGCTCATTGCTGTAAATTATCAGGCCTTAACAACCATTCTAGCAAAAATTCAGCATCTGCAAGGCTCTGTGGGGGCTACAATAGACCTGGTGAGACGGATTGCCGCGAGCAGGTAGTGCACATAAGCTGAATAACAAATTATTTAACAGTTGTTTGTCCTGGTGAGTCTGTCTGCTCATGTGTATTCATATCTTCATAACTGAGACCTGACTCGCGCTGTGTTCTTTCAACATCTTCTGCCCTTTTTATTGTTGCGAGTCCTGTAGAATCCACCCAACCCCTCAATTCAGGAAGAAATGTTTTTAGGGAAAATGAACGATCCAATTTCCTTTTGGGCTAAGGCTTAACAAGGTTTTCAACAGCTCATTCACGAGTGTTGCCTTCAAAATGCAACCTAGGTCATACAGCTGAAACGATGGCACTGGTCTTCATCTGAATTAGCATCCTTTTGTACAAATAAAAAGTGGGTGTTTTGGGGTTTTTTTTTGCTTTCGTCATCATCTCATGAATAGATACATTTCTAATTTAAGTAACAATTCTCGAAATATCATCAGGCAGGAGGAAATGCAATTTTTTTGCTGTAAAAGTTTCTAACATAAGAAAAAGCAAAATCCCACAGTAACCCCTCAGATATGTTTGAGGAGCAATATGAACGTATTAAATTTGATGCACAACGGGTGAGTCGCAAATTGCACCTGCCTCTGCGTGTGGTGTGATGCCTCCAGGCCTATGCATCCATTATGTTATTATTTTGTTATTATCGTACCCACAGGTACAATTCATATGGATGTGCTGAATCATGTCTCAATTATTCAATAATTACAGTTAATTTCAGCTACTGTTCAAATTTCAGACAGAAAAGTTACTACAGAGAAAAATTACCAAGGTCCACAGTTGGTGTAAGTTTCAGGGCAAGTAATTATACACTGACTTGATGACTAAAGCCCCATAGGAAATCATTTTTCCTATTATAACTTCAGCATCTGTTGAATGCACATATTGCAGTTCCTTTTCTCCTACAGTTGTGGTTCACAAAGCACTGACCCCATTTTTTTAAAGAATATATGTTGTCAGTTTCGGAGAATATACTTTTGTTATTTGTACATTATAGCTACAAAATTGGTCATTCATCATGACTTACACCGTGTGCACAACCTCACGTGTCTATTTTATCAGAAGTCATCAGTAATGAGGAGGAATTGATAAGAAAGTGGACGAACAGAGTTTCATCATATTTTTATTTGTAACTGTAAATTTTTAAACCTATTTAAAAACCAGCTACTGTTGAGGGTCCTTCGTGCTCATGCTCACATAAATATATGACGTTCAGAAATGTTTGACCAGTTCATTAATTATGAACTATCCAAATCAAACGTGGCATTTTGGTCATTTAAGTTGTTGTTTTTCCGTCATTCCATCCGGTTCTCGCAACCTGCACCGCTTCGGGGGCTGTGATTGCATCAACAAAAAAATCACAGAGCGAGTTGTGCACAAGGTGTTACCATGAATTACAAATTATGCAGCATTTAAGTTCAAACACTCTGCAGCCACACACATTTCTGATTCCTGTCCTCAGAGGTGCTGCTGGGGCCAGTCAGATTTGTGACTTGTTTTCAGTTAAAGTTGACTTTAGTCCACCTTGTCTCCAGCTCCTCAGTTCAAAGCTGCACTCACGCTACCTGTAATCACCTAACATTTCCTTCTAAACTGCTCTGCATTCAGTACCAGTGCCTGAGGCTGCCTACATGTCCCAGGGCTCAGCGAGAGCTCCACCAGCACTTTCAAGTGCTGACATGCGTTTGAACTGAAAACTCCCAGTTTGTCAGCACTTCACTCCTTCCCTGTAGTCTCCCCTTTCTATCCTCTGTAGCCCTGTGCACCTCTGACTTCACAGATGAAGTCAGCATCTTTCACATACCCTCTTTACCATAACCCTGTGGCTACACTGTGCTCTATCCTCCCTGGTGGGGAGCTTTGGTAATCTGGCTGCAGTTTCCCCAAGTAGCCCAGCAGCACAGTGGCTAAAACTGTTTCCTCACCTTTGTACTTTTTTGTTTCATATATCCCCCAAAAGCTCAAATAGGCGTCGTCTAAAGATCTGCTCATTCACACATGGCATGTAAGTGCAAATGCCTGGTTATGCATTAGCCCTGAGAGAGACTGTTGATCTGTCCACGGTGCATGCTGGGAAAAGCTCCAGCCCGCTCTTGACCATGAGCAAGAATACATGAGTGTAGAGAATTGATGGATAGATGAAATTGCTGCACAATGACCTTCAGGAAAAGACATTAAGGTAACTGTCAGTCCTAATCTATGTTTGAATATGGGCATCGACCAACCTTCCACCATGTGAGCCTGGATATACTCCACAACCTTGAAAAGGATTAAGAGGGCGAAGCAATCCCACAAGACAAATTCCACATAGATACCACTGTTTGTAGACTTGAGGCCACGGTTAATTGGGATCAGAATAAAGATATTTGGATTTAATGAACTTTGACCTCCTACAGGGCAGTGATGGTGAATCTGGACCAAGAGGACAGCAGGGCATGTTTGGCCAGAAAGGAGATGAAGGACCCAGAGGATTCCCTGGTCTACCAGGACCCATCGGACTGCAGGTGAGTCCACATTTCTTATACAAATGCACATTGCACGTGTTGATTCTCTTCCCCTCATTCTCCGAGCACGACAGCAAGGTCACGTTGAATGCAGCCTAGTAGGTATGCACATCGCTCTCTCTCTGTCAAAGCTGGCCTGAGCTGAATGAGTTCCTCCACACCCCTTAAACCGACAACATTTCATCTCTCCTTACATCATTTACATTACATCAAAACAGAGCATAATTTATTAATGCAGCCTCAGTTTCTAATAACACTTTGTATTGCTCTTGGGCAAATAATACTTTTTCCTCTCCCTCAAGGACTTTCCTTAGCATAGACAGTGCTAAAAATCCATCACCATTGCTAACATTTTGCATTTGGCATTTTGCCGCGGCGTTAATGGTGGAAGGGAGACTGCCTTTGGTTTTCCACTCAGACTACATCATTATCATGCAGTAAACTGCTTCCCTGCAGTGCTCCCAGGCCCAAATAAGAGACCAAGCTGCTAAAGCAAGCTGTATTTGATCACATATTTTAATTATTGACTGGAATAAATTCATTTTTGCAAATATGTGTCATAAATTACAAGACACATACAGAATTCATTTCATGGTTGTTTTGGAGAAAAGGAGAGGCAGGTCTGAGGTTGGCAGGTACCGTTTTGTTAAAGGATGATTGTTGATAGGAGGATGGACACATTTGCTTGGTCTGGTATCAAACATGCAACCCTACAAATGTTGTAACCACCAGAACACTCCACCTACGCATATATAGCTTGTGAGCATTAAAGGCTGTGATAAGAGTGATGTTTGAGGGCTTTTTCATCAATAAATGACCCACAGTTTTATTTTCCACTTCAACACACATTGATCTGTGGCTATTTATCTTATTTTTAATGGTAGTAGATCATTGATTCATAGAGAGTGCTCCTCTTGGAATCACGCACAGGGTACAGCACCCATTTTCAGTGTTTAAATGACATTATATTACTTTGAAGAGAAGAAATGACCCATTCTTCCTTTTGCAATTGAAATATAGAAACAATACCTATAATAACAAAGCGCACCTTGCTTAAATCTAATATACTTTGCAGGTACAACCTCACTTGGTGTGGTATAATGGGTAGATATTGTTGAGAAACTGACATTGTGATGAAGTTTCGCTGACTTCATCGCTGTTTTCATCCTGTGTATTTGTCAAATTATGTTTTAGCATTATTCTCTTGTAACTGTCATTTCTCACAGCAAAAGTTGTGCAGTCTCCTCTTAGAAAACTAACCTTATACTGACAGTATACAATATATGCTGTGTTTCCTTTAACCAGATCTTTGGTGTAAAGAAAATTGTAACCTAAGGATGTAATGCTGAGATCAAGGCAACTCTTTGCATGACTACTGCCCTTTTCGACGAAGTGCTGTTCATCTTCCTTTTCCTCAAAACTGCACTGCAGTGAAAGAGCATAACATTGGCTCATTTACACCAATGAGCTGGAGTTTGAAGAAACTTGCTTTCGTGGCAATGAATAAAGAAACTGGACATTTTAGAATATCTCAAAGTCAATTATCCAAGGACTCAGTGAGGATGAAATTAGAGCAAAAGCCCTGCTGGTCAATAGGGCCAGATAACATTGTTATTAAGTGCAATTGGCTTTTAATTGGGCATAATGCACTCCATCTCCAGTCTTTTAATTATGTTTGGCTAAGCTGCCCTTCAATAGATGGCAGCAGCCACTGCGAGCTCAGCTCTTCAATGCAATTATCTGTAGCATTAATGATTTTTGACTGTGGGGAATGAATGGCTTCGCTTTGAAAGGCTTCCATCATTTGGGGCTGTGTTTGCCGTGGCATATTGAAGTCCTCGCTGAATTCTTCAGATTAAGAGGTTAAGATGTGGATGTAGAGGACAGTAAATATCAGATTTGATTACACCACAATGTCCATATATTTCCAGGCTAGTGTGGAAAATCGAGGGAAATGCCAAAGCATGAGTAAACATTTATTGATTGGCTCTGATATATGTTGTCTGTAAATTTATGTGTGTATGTGGTTTATGTTAATTTTATTCACAATACACCCCTATTTTCTAGCCTTCTAATCCACCCAGAACATATATTTTACAAAAAGGCCTGCACGTCCAGTATTAATCAAGAGCCTGTCACATCCAGACATTGTACGTGAAATAAGTTGATGCTTTATTTATTTTTCCATACCCTCATGCTTTATTATTGTGACTAAAGTCCCTGATATAAATTAGCCTTCTCTGCCCACGCAGAGGTACAGTAAATCAACAAAATGGGCTGAAAATACACACATGTGATCTCAATGATCGATATTCATGTCAGTCTGATTCTACAGCAACTTATCATCACTGGCTTTCCACCCACCTATTGATTATGCACACTCCATCATTGCAGCTTAAGCAGCGCCACAAATAATAACCGCAATTATGCAGATAGACAATAAGGTACAATAGCAAGTAGTGAGAGCTACTTCATTTTTTCATCACAGATACAGCACACCATCCCAAGTCGTATTCAAACTGTTTTAGTCAAACATGATTGAATCCCAAAAGTGGATAATACGCACCACTTGCGCTGTCCCCTTTGTTTCCACTTTCCTGTGGACATAGATGGATGGAGCTCCCACCCTGTAATTTACACAGGCTGATTATACCCAAGCCTCCCTTACCCTTTAATTACAATAGGTGTCCTTTTTGACTAATTGTGTGTTTACACTCAGGGGTTCTGCTCATGTTAATGCATTCTCTATCATATTGCATCCACTCTTCAGTACACATCCTTTAAATCTGCCTGTTAGTGAGCAGCAAAAAATACATTGATGCACCTGTCTGCAGATTCTTTTTCATGTGTTCTTAGTTTTGTTTCCGGTGCTGCTTCACATGACCCCTTTTTTTCTTTATTCTGAAGAATATGTGTCTTCTTTGCAGGGTTTGCCCGGCCCTCCTGGTGAGAAGGGAGAGAATGGAGACGTCGGAGCAATGGTGAGTTTTGCTCTTTTTCTGCAACTTTTGTCTGTTACAGCGATTCACATTGTTTGCACGTACAACCCAGTGAGGTGGGAAATTGTGCTGATTGTTCTGAAGTTGGGGCTGGTGGCTGAGTTTGGCAACTTCACCAGCCACTTGACAGATGTTTTTGAAGTCTGTAGAAGATGTATTGACACAAACATTTCTGCCGCTGAGAACTTTGCATGCGCTGCTTCCATGCAATACGTTTTTATCTGCAACATGAATTAATTTTTCTGTGTAGTTAGACTAAAAATGCTCATAATAATACACAAAGGGTGTGCTCAGTAGTGTTTATGTACATATATTCTACGGGGGATTAATTCTGATATACCATTACACTAGCACTTTAGTACAACAAACAGAGATTCTGTCTGTCTCTGTTGACACTGGCAGCTTTTGTGATTTTAGCTTTGGTGCAATGAGCAGATATCTGAGTGCAGGCACAGGCCTTAAACTGCCAACATGTCATGTGTCCACAGGTTACACACATGCTTGGTGGTTGGTCACAACACTTCATTTATAATATCGTCAGCCTAATAGCATATCTGCCTAACTCAAATTCAATCCAATATGAGTTAGGCAGATATGCTATTAGGCTGACGATATATAGCAGTTGTTTTCAGAGCAAACCTGGAAAGTTAGAGAGTAGTTTCTAATGATAATCAAATCTGCATTTAATTATTTCGTATTGAGCTTCAACACAAGACACAAAATCAGACAATGACTCCAGTGTACTGTACTGAAAATACCCATATGTTTCCCATTTTAGCAGTCTTTTTTCTTCTTTATTGTTATGCTCTGTGTCATATGCAGCCTTATTTTTTCCCTGTAAACTTAGTTTTATGAATTGTTTTTGTTTGTATATCATATATCATAAAATGTTTTTTTAACCATCTGGTTTTATTTTTCCTTTTTATTATCATTCAGTTTCTGCTAATACCCATAAAAACAAAATCATTATAGCACCATGTGATTCTTTTGGATTCATTTGGACAGCATACATTTACATGTGCACTTTGACGTGTGCCAACATGTCATATTGGCACTTCAGTATACTAAAGATGACTTTTATTTCTGCTGACAGGGTCCACCTGGTCCTCCTGGTCCTAGAGGTCCTCAGGGTCCCAGCGGAGCCAATGTAAGTTTGTTGTTGTCTTTTTAACAAGGCTTCAGTCTTACTCAGTATAAATTTAATATACTTTTTTTTTTAAATAAATTTTTCATGATTATTACTTTCTACGTATTATTTCTAACTGTCCTAATTGTGATTTCTCCACAGGGTGCTCAAGGTCCTCCTGGTGGTATTGGTGCAATGGGAGGTGTTGGTGAAAAGGTAAGAACCAACATATATTCATCAAAATAAGTTACTTCTTTTGAATGTTCGTCCTCCTGCCCCTGAAGGAAACTGCTATATTTACTACCATGAAATTCAAAAAACAGTTCCTGTGTTTGACATCAAAGTAAAAGATAGGAAACCAGACTCATGAGCCGGCAACCAACAGGCACATTGAGTCAGCTGATAACAGCATCTGGATTGCTTACTGCAACTGCGATAATCCAAATTGTTACACATTAATCCACATTTTCCTTGTGACACAACAGGGAGAAACCGGTGAAGCTGGCAACCCGGGATCACCTGGAGAGTCTGGTATTCCAGTAAGTATCCCTCCTCTCATATCAGATATAATTTCCTAGTTTCAAAAACAAGATAAGTGACTATTTAGGCATAAACAGAGCCTTAAATACATAGGAAGTAATGCAACATGCAATTCCATTCATATTGGTAACTTTATAAACAATCTGTCTATGAATATCTTTGAGTTAAGCTAATTAAGTTTTGTTTATTATCTGACACTTAAGTTGTGTGGGCTGTTCCACCTTAGTGTACTTTACCATTATATTACAATAGGCCAATGTGCAGCAATGGTAGCAACCTGAGGGGTTTTCAGCAGATAATTAGCTCAGCCACATTTGGACACCTCCGCTGTTGGTGGTGTCATTAATCTAACCTTTTGTACGAGGCGGTTATTAGAGGCAAAAGTCAGTGTATCCCTAGAGTCACTTTGTGTGACAAAGGTATCACAATAGCATGGAGCTTTTACACAATGGCATTTTGTTGTTTAATCTCTCCAAAATGAGCTTTAAATGACAGGAAGGCATTGATTTACATAAGTATGACCTGCATCAATCCACCTAATACTCATATCAGTTTCATAATTCAGCATATTGTGTTTGTCTGCAAAGTGTCTCTGCTTTTTACTTTGCAGGAGTGTAGATCATGATGAAGTATTCACGCACCCTGATCCTAACTGTCTCAGACCAGACTAGTGCCATTAGTCCAGGATAAGCAGTAGACATTTGTTGTGTAGACCAGGGAGGCCTCACCTGAGTAATGGGTATGGGCCAGTCACCCTGCTTGAGTCCATCAGGTTGTATTGACGTATCCATCTGCTGCTGTGTATCTGTTTACAGTGACAGATAGAGCCAGTGTTGCACATCACATCGAGGTCAATTTCAAAGGTGCTATGCTATACTGGCATCGACTGGAGAAGCGCACTGCTCTAATGGGCCAACTAACGATTCTGGGCTTGTAATTATGCTCCAACTGCTGCTCTGAGTCATAGCCAACACTTTAAGACACTGTTGCTGCTATTACTAGAGCAAAATATGTTATTGTAATTGTAAGACTATTTAGTGTAATCATTAAGTGTATCAAAATTTGATTTCACATGAAAATTTAGTGCAAATGATTTGTGTTTTGTTTTCCAGCTCTTAGAGCCACACTTTGAGTTCTTAGAGACAGTTTGGTGCACGTTTTGATGCCAGCTGTAGTGACAGATTTAGCATGTTACCGTCAGTGGCGTGGATCGCCCTTCTGTGATCGTCACGGTGACAAGCCCTCGGTGCATTTTTCCTCAGGGCCCCAGAGGAGAGACCGGTGAGAAGGGAGAAACTGGCCCACCCGGAGCTGCTGGACCCGCTGGTGCCCGCGGACCCCCTGGAGATGACGGTCCCAAGGGTAACCCTGTACGTCAGCTGCGCTGTCTCACGTACACAATCGTGACTGATGCATTATTAAAGCTGTCAGCGACAGAATCACTGTGTCAGATTTCTCAGTTGAGCTGTCTGCCTGCCAGAGTTGTTGTTGACGCGGTGTCAAATATCTGAGTCAAGCTCAGTCTTCTTGTCTCGATCTGTCTGCAGGGTCCTGTCGGCTTCCCAGGAGACCCTGGTCCCCCTGGTGAGCCTGGTGCTGCTGTAAGTGCTACAATTATCCTCCAGTTGATCTGATGTTTATGTATAGGATATTATATCATTCGGTGAATATGCATTGAATTAATTATCCTGGTGTGGCATTTACTATTGGTGTTATACCAGTAAGAGTGACAGTTAAATCAAAAGTGTGTGATCTCTATTTATTTATGTAAATTATAAATTACAGTTTTTATTGATTTTTCAGTTTTGTTATTGATTGTATGAATATTTTTTCGTTGCCATAAAATATTCCAAACTGTGACATAAAATGGCATTACAATATGTACAATATGAAAGCTGACTAATTTTGTCACGTTTTTATTGTGTTAAGGGCCTTGATGGTTTACCAGGTGACAAAGGAGATGATGGAGAAGCTGGACAGCCTGTAAGTGTCACCTGTCGTCTGAGGTTTTAGAAACAAGAAAAAAGTAAACAAAACAAAAAATATCAGCCCGTCACATTCAGCCACAAAAACATTATTTCTTCACAGTGATGTGCAAAAATACAGCATATCTAATCTGTTAAAATAGATGTTTTGTTTTGTTTCACAAAAATAGAGTTACAGTATTATGTAATGAAACTCTTGAGTTTTTGTGAAGTGGAGTTAAAATTGTATATCCACTCTAATTTAGGGCCCTCCAGGTCCGTCTGGTGAGGCTGGAGTACCAGGACCTCCTGGCAAAAGGGTGAGTACATTTTCAAAATGATGCATGAGATGATACTTCTGCTAAGCTCTCGAGATGTTCTCTATTTTTAGATTCAGAGGGCTCGCACAGGCTCCGGGTTATTACCCACTGCAGGGTGATACACATTTATGACAGCATTACGCGTTTGCATTTTGAATTAATATGCACAAGTTTGACAGGAAATGGTGCCCATTAGTTAAACAGAGGCTCTAAAATAGGCAGTAATTGCAGGTAGAGATCATCCTGGATGAGAATATTGACATATTATGAGTCTGACTTGCAGTAATGTGAAAGCAGTAGGATTGCTGCTGCCACTAATGTCGGGGAATTAACTTGTCACTTTAATTTCTGGCTTTCGATGCCCTTTCTGTCACATCAGACTTGAGCTGATATTATTTCTTTTCACTAGCGTAGCGTTTTTTACGATGCCCTCCATTTACTGTAATAATGTTTTAGAGTTAGCAATAAAGCATGCCGTTAATGTACTGTATGAAAGGCTGGCACAATATGGCAATAGAGAATAGAAACTTTGATATTCAAAGTGAGATCATTTTGTTTTGTTTACTTCAGCAGAGAGGGTGCTCAATAAAGTCTAACTCTCCCTCCAGAGCAACAGTATAAACCAGCTCTGCTGCCACTTTATAATTTAATGTATACAGTACATATACAAGTCTACAACTGTTGCATGTAGCAGAAGTACATGTGATAAACACAGAGTTTTCTTGCCTAAAATCATCAGCAAACTAACCATAAATACTGTAGATTTACTGTATATTTGTATACAGTATATTTTGTATAGTACTCATATACATACATATACATATTTGAGGTCCTTTAATTAAATACTTCCACATCACTGTGTTTCTTTTTTTTTGTACATATTTTTGCTGCTTGCATTCATTTCACAGCGACACATACATACCACATTGACTGTTAAATGTTAAATGTGAGGTCCCCAACCCCTTTGGTTTGTAACCTTTTTACAAAAGCATCTACTTGGTCCGTTTTCAACAAGGAAAAGCTTCCCGTTTAATTTCTCACATGGTTTTATTCATGTAACCATTTCAGGTTCAAAGGAGTCTAGTATAACAAATAAACAGATTAAAGAGAAGTCCAAAAAATAATACAAATTATGTAGCACAGCTTTTTTTCCCCTTCTGTCCTTTCCCATGAATCATCTCACCACCTATGCAGTTTGTACTATGACCTATTGAAGGGGTGAACCACACTGAGGTTAGCCACAAATTGGCTAAACTACCCAAAATGCATAAGAAAACTGCCTGGACTGCTACAATAAAATGCAAATTATGCAGCGGTGCAACAGTATTCACAATAAAATGATATGAAAATACAACCATCACAGGGGTCCTTTAATACTTTAAATACATTTTGTCAGTTCTGCATGTTACAAGACAGAGGATGATTGTCTAGGGAGATACAGTCATGTTATCTCAGATAAAATCCCTAAAACATCCACCTTGTTGGTGTTTTACTGAAAGGTTTCTTGTTTAGAATCGGCCACATTTGTTTGCATGTTCTCCTACAATTCTGTGGCTTGAATTAAAATGCAGGCTCAGACGTTTGATCGTACATTTTAGAAACACTGGTATGGTAAGCACTTTTTCAACCTGCAATTTGTATTCCAAGAGACAGTATCCAGGTGACAGAGGCTACAGAGCAAATTAGACCCTGGTTCCATGTCCATATTAATGGACTTTGTGATATGATTTTTCATCCTTCACTGAGGTAATTCTGGGTTAGTCTCTATCCCAATATCTCTCCGAAATTGACTCGGGTTTGGTGCTCATTGATGCATGTGGCTGCTTGACTACATTAGCACACATGCACGCACGGGTGCACACACACATATGCACATTCACTAATGCACACACACACACACACACAGTTGCTACTGCTTATAACCTACATTGGGGACCGGTGGCTTTTGTTTGGTCTATTTGATTATGGTTTCTAATGGCAAATGACAGCCCACTTACAAGGTTCTGACCAGAGGCTGTTTGGTGAAAATGCTGATGTGCTTTTAGCTCAGTATGTTTGGAATGTAGGGCATTTTTGCTCACACTGATGTTGTCTGCCCCTACATAACCCTCTCTCTTCAAAAAAGATTCAAGGTCAGAGCATGCATCTGCTGCACAATTAGTATGTAGTTAAAAAACAATGTTTATCAGCAAATGTTGGATAATTTTCCATTTAGAAATGAATTACTTATTCTGTGTTTTGAATAGGTTTATATGAAAGGGTATAGTTATAAGTTAATTTGTTAACTACAATAACATATATGTGCTAAGTGATGATTGCTATTTATTGCTGTTCTTCTCAGGGACCTATTGGACAAGCAGGTCAGGAGGGCAGACAAGGAGAAAAGGGATCCAAGGTACGTTGCACACCGTTTCACTTCAGTATTAGCATTCACTATTGAAGTTCTTCTATTGAAGATCTTACCTTTGCTAGGGTCAGGGTTGGATGAATACAGTGAAGCAAAGAAATGTGATGGAACCATAAAAGCAACTAAATACTTATTGGCACTGAAATGTAAAATGCTGCTCCATACACACAAGCATGATGTTTAATTAAAAAAACTAAACTAAACTAACTGTTCAAAAAGAACAGCGTTTGGGTTACTAAATACAAAGACAAATTAGTCCACCCTCAATCAATTTTATATTATTAGGTTACATTTTGACAAGGAATTAAGGGATCTATGAGAAGTTCAGATAAAGTTAACACCAGACACTTAAATTTATGATATTTTTTGAAATTGCAAAACTTCAAATTTCATTAAAATGTCAGAGAGGTTCATTCAAACCACAATGAATGAAACAGCTGGGTTTCAGGTAGGTAGACTTAAACTTGCAGGCTCACTATGCTTCTGAAGTCTCCAGGAAAGAACTATGTAATTAAGCATTAATAATAGAGGAAATAGCAAGTGTTTAATTTGTACATTTCCAATGATTAAATTAACGCTAATTACTTGCAAGCATAACCTTGAGAGTCAGTGCTAAGCAGGTCAGCCAAACATGTGAAATGTGTCTCCTGGCAGCATGTAATTATACATGTATGGAGAGTAAACTTCCCAATAATTTATTAATATTTACACGGTTTCAAATGGAGCTTTTCTTTCAAGGATACTTCAGATTTTCCAATAATTAGTACCAAAGCGCACAATGAATTCCGGAAAACTTTCTATGAAAGTATGAACCTGAATAATAACAAGTGAACTATTTTAATGCTATGAATTCATATGTCTCAACAAATAAACATGAAGTGATATAGTTTCACAGTTGTGTGTTTAAAGGGCCTTGTGGAGTTTTTATTACATTCAGTGTTACTCACCAAAGTGTATTACTGCTAATTCTTCAGGTTAAACAAATGTATTCAGTACATTTCCCTCCTTATAACCCACTTGCAAAACCAATCTTTTAAAGTGTTTAATTTGGCATCATTTACGTTTATATTTTACCCTCTTCCTCTTCTTACCTGCCTTTGCTGGTGCTGTGTAGCATGTCTTGGCATGTTCTTGCCACCTTGTAGATGTGACCCACTTTTCCTGCCTAAAGGAGACACTATTGAGTGAAATGTCTGCGTTGATAGATGTCCAGCAGATGGTCTATCACCAATTCAACACCTTTCCTCTAATATCCTGCCCAGGTGTGCATTTATGTGTTCACCTCAGATCCTGTACATTTGTAAAAATGGTGGAATTAGTCTCACAGAAGCAGCAGTGGGGTTTGTTGAGACTAACTACTAACAGATTTGATTGCATTGTTAAAATCCACAGCATGCATGTTTACACAGTTACAGAAGAGCATCAAATAGGGAATGAAATGTTCTTTGTGAGCCTTAAAGAAATTGTTTGCCTCCAAATCAGTTGGTTCAAAGCAAGGCATAGACAGAAAACCTGACAAATCTCAGACATAGCCTCGCTCTTCCCTTTGTTCTTTGTCGTTCTCTATCTCTCAAACTGTCGCACAGACACACGCAAAGTGCACATTCTGTTCACATTGGGATAAAGGATTAGAGTTGATTTGATGGAGACAGGACAAAGCCTGTGCGTGGTGATCCTAGAGTGTCAAATCCAGGTCTAATTGGTTGTCAGAACAATTTAATCCCCTCCTCCTATGAACCTAGTCGATATGACATCTCTGGAACTTCAATACATAAAATGTCGCTGTTCCTGCTCAAAGACAATAGACCAAATCTGGTAATATTTGATCTGTTTGGATGTCGCAAATCCTCAAATCCTTCCAATCTGACGTTTTGTGGAAGGAAAACATTTGCAAAATATGTGAGAATGTGACTTCTGGATACATGATTGCCTTAATTAGCAAGCTGTCTTGGGGTCATTGTGAAGAAGGGACCATATGCATCATAAAGTAACAGCATGTAAGATGCCATGTTACGGGGTCCACTATGGAGCAGAGCAAGTCCCAGTTTTGTTTGTATCAGCTGCACAGGTTTGGAAATACATGCGCACAACGTCGAACGAATTAGCTTTACAAGTGTTTTTAAAGTAGGAAAAGCATTCAGCATGTTTGGTAGGATTCAAAGAGACAGCCAATGCATTAAGTTAAGGAAGAGATGGTAAATATGACTTTCATTGTTAAAAAAAAAGACCTGAGGCTAATAGAGTATGAGGAGGCAGTGACGTTTGTTTTGTGCTCATGCCTAACAGGGAGAAGCTGGAGCAGAGGGGCCTGTTGGCAAAACTGGTCCGGTGGGACCTCAGGGGCCTGCTGGAAAATCCGGTCCTGAGGGACTGCGTGGAATCCCTGGCCCTGTTGTAAGTACATTTGGTTTACACATTTCTGATTTGATTTAATCTGTTTGTTGATTATTTAAAAAGTGATTGCCTTTCAATCTTTTTTTATTAATTTGATATGGGTTTTTTTTTTCCTTTCTAATCTGTTTGTCCAGTTTTGGTCCAGCTTTTATAGAACTGTCTAACTATTGTCTTTTCAGTCACCTTTGTCGCTGTTTTATGTCACGAGTTTCACATTAACACCTACCTGATCAGACTTTTGAGTGGATGAATTCATGTTTGGAGTAAATTACATGATTGAAAAGTCATGTTAATTAAACTCTTTCTGCTATTCTAGTGTAATGGATACATTTCATGCAAGTTTAGCGTCTTAAAATACACAGTTCAGCAGCTCTGAAATCTATTATTTAAATTATTCCTATGTTATTAGCCGAATACTGTAATATATGAATATTTTCAATTTTCAGGGTGAGCAAGGACTCCCTGGTGCTTCAGGCCAAGATGGCCCTCCTGGACCTATTGTAAGTCATGTCCTCCCACTACCTCCTCTAGAGTAAAAAAAATGTTGTTGTTAATGTGTAAGTAAAAAAATGTTCTGACTGCTGATACTGCAGCACTGCTTGCCCACGCCTTGTTTGGAAGTTCTCTTAAGTTTTCTATTTAGCCATTAAATGACGTAGGAATTAGTCATCTTGCACCAGTTTTTGATACAATATGGTCACAGCACTGTCGAGCTGCAAAAATTTGACTAATGAAGGAGTCAAGACATGAAATTAATCTGCTAATCTGCTAACTATGTTGATAAATGAATTATTAATATTTACTTGTTCCATCTTCTAAAATGGGAGAATGTGATGTTTTAATTTTTCCATACATGATGACAAACTGACTACCTGGATTTTTGTTGGTCAGACAAAGCAGGTCCCCTGAATGACTGATGAAGTGATGTTTAGTTGCACTTTTAAAGTGTTGCTTGCAGCAGTTGTTGCAGTGCATCTGCGTGATAAATACAGGATAGTCATCAATGAATGCAGAGATCTGTTATGGCTGCCGCTGTAAAATAATGTGAATTCATTTCACATTATGCTTTGACAATCTGATTCTCTCCCTCCACAGGGACCACCTGGACTTCCTGGTATGAAAGGTGACTCTGGACACAAGGGAGAAAAGGCAAGACGTTATTACGATGCTAATCTCAAATGGCTTTATTGTGTATTTCTCATATCTGCTTATGCGCCTTATCTGAAGCTTCCACAGTGAGCAAACATCTAGGCCTATTGCCTCTATCTCTTTGTTCACTCTCTCCCAGAGAGATGAAGAAAGGTTCTGCTCTGTGAGGTGCTTTCCCAGTGATTTAATGCACTGAATGAATATGTATAAGTCCAATAATATCATCATTCTAATGGTCATTGGTTTAATGCCAGCATGCGGTAGTCAGAAGCAGATGGTCATAACTCTGCCCAGCAGCAGGTGCTGAGACAGACCACCATTGTTAAATATGACGACCACAATAAACACGCAAATTATTTATCGGCAGAAATAAGACAGTACGGAGGTCGGTTGGCCAGACTTTGTGCATTAACTTGCAGGTGAATTTGCGTTTTCGTTTCACTTTGAAAAACTGCCCACATTTTGTTTTTCTTTTTTTTATTTTTGCAAATGATGAATGAACAAAATTACTTTTTGTCTAATGGATAATTAGAACAAATATTGTTCCGCTCTCTGAATTTATCTCAATGCGTTTGTCTCACTCTTTGGTCTTTGTTGTCTTCTCTGCCTGCTCCAGGGTCATCCGGGTCTAATTGGTCTGATCGGACCTCCTGGCGAGCCTGGAGAGAAGGGAGACAGAGGTTTGCCTGGACCTCAGGGTACTGCAGGTGGCAAGGGTGATGCTGTAAGTCAGTCTCTGTGTCAGAAAGATTATGCCTTTCCTAAAATATGCCCTCCGTTATTTTTATAGGAATGTGAATCTCATAAAGTCATAGTGCTGCATAAATGTATGTGCTAAGTGTGACCCTCCTAGACTTGGAGATTAAGAGGTCCTCCACAAGACCACCATACAGTCACAGGGGAGAGGAAGTGATCCTTGAGTACAGATTACTTTATCTCATATGCAGTCGTATTACTATAAGTGGGGCTGGGTGTTATTGTTTATTTACTTTCAGTGACAAGTTCTTACATAGGTGACTTTTGTTTGGTGTAACTTCATTGCATTCAATGTCAATCTGCTTGTTTGTATGTAATTTTGCACACATTTGCCATTTTTGGCAGCACTGAAAAAAGTATTCATGTAATAAATATCTTAATCTTATCTACCTGCCCTAACTGCAAGACATTTTGGATATATAATTTATCAAATATCATGTCATGCATTGAGTGCTTCCTGACTGATGTCATCTTTTGTCTGTTATAAGGGTGCTGTTGGTCCCCAAGGTCCCCTCGGCCCTCCTGGTCCTCCTGGTATTTCTGTAAGTTCAGTGTCCTACTGATGTCCTAAATATGTATTTTCCCATTTCGTTACATCATGGCTGTTGTTCATTGATTTAAATTTCACATTTATTTGGGTAGCGCCCAATAACAACAGAAGTTAGCTAGGGGAACTCTCCTCTATAGATCATGTCTAGACTGTGCTCTTTATAACCATGTGAAGTCATCCCCTAATATTTCTTTTTCAACAGGGCCCTCAGGGACAGAAAGGTTCCAAGGGATCATCTGTAAGTTGTGTTTTTATCCTTTTAACATTTAAATGTTTTAGTTCAGTACCCTTTATTTTTTCTTTTTGAGAATAGGATCCTATTAATTATGTCCTTGATACCTTGCTTTCTGTCAGGGTTCACCAGGTCAGAAGGGAGACACTGGTACGATTGGACCCCCGGGACCACCTGTAAGTTATCAAATGTAGACAGGTCCACCCAGTACACATTACACTCCAAGAATACCCTAAATGTGCATGGATTGACTATATAGCTATAGAATTATAAGATTCATAGGAAATAGGATCATAGGATTAGACAATACTGTTCTTGTAACACTCATCACAAAATATTGATTTTCAATTATCATTACAGTCCTTCTTCTGTAACAATTAGTCATTACAGCCTCCCAAATATTAGAATTTATCCCTTATTTTAGGCTTTATATTAACACCAACTTTACATCCTTGGGTTTCAATAAAGGCACGTTTGACTGTTTATTGAGTATGTCAACATTTTTGAAGGCCATTTATATTAGTTTCAATAAATCATGAAAATTGGAACAGTAAACTAAAATTAAAATGAATTTAACCTTTGTGTTGCAGGGTCCACCCGGTGATGTCATTCAGCCTCTGCCTTTCCAGCAGTCTACTGGGAAGACCAGGCGACAGGCTGAAATGCAGGGAGATGAGGCGATGGCCGACTACAGCATGGGAGGCATGGGCGTGGAGGGAATGGAGGACGTCTTTGGATCCCTCAATAACCTCAAACAGGACATCGAGCGCATGAAGTTCCCAATGGGCACCCAAGACAATCCTGCCAGGACCTGCAACGACCTGCACCTCAGCCAGCCTGACTATCCAGATGGTAGGATGGAGACCATGTATTTTAACAATAACACAGAATTCTTCAATGGTGGAACAAATGGGAAACATACATTATAGGTCACGTTTGCAACATTTATTTTCCACCTTTTAAGCAACTGTGTCCTTCAGAAGAGTAAAATGTCTGCACCTACTTTTACTGTTTCAGCTCCATTTCCTTTACTTTAGATTAAAATCTATCTAAACAGTGTCCTCCCACTGTGCTGCTGCCAAAATCCTGAAGAAAGAGAGAGAAAGATAGTGGAGTTGACAAAAATGTTGACACACTCATCTGAGTCACCTTCAAGCATTACCATGAGCTCACAGCAACTCAGCTTTACAAGCAGCAGCGTGTGATTTTGCCTCGCAGGCTACTTACAAGCTGCCCTGTTATAATTCTGGAGGTTCTAGTTTAAGGTTTCTGAAAGGATGACTGCAGGCGCTACTCACTCACAAGGATTCAAACACTTTCTGTGCATGCGTTGATGAAAAACGATTCAATTTCTTTCCTTTATTCACATTTAATATTTTCTTAAAAACCGACCATCAATCAAGCATGGGGCAAAAAAAGAAAACTATTAAAGATGAATTAAGGGTAGCAAATATTGTTAAGTGTCAGGTCAGGATAACTGCATTCGATTCAAAATAATACGGTTTTAATAATAAACAACAATAAACATTTCTTTTTTTTTTTAACTGCATTCGATTCAAAATAATACGATTTTAATAATAAACAACAATAAACATTTCTTTTTTTTTTTTACAGCAACTAATTTTAGCTTTATTGAGATGAAACCATAAATCACCCCTTTTCGTGTGCGTTTGTGCGAGGCTAATCCAGAACATTATTGTGTTGTTTAAAATCAAAGTATGGCTGCAACCAAATTTTTTTTTTTTTCATTACCAATTCATCTGCAGTAACAGCAGTAGTATTCGCTCTTCATAAGGCCAAAGTTGTGCTTCATACTGCTGCCTTTGGCTCTGTGTCATGGCTGTGTTTGTCTCTCAGGTGAATACTGGATTGATCCAAACCAGGGCTGCATAGGAGACTCCATCAGAGTGTTCTGTAACTTCACGGCAGGCGGAGAAACTTGCATCTACCCAGATAAGAAATCCACAGGAGTGAGTAATGGGGATTTGCTGACATCTGTTATATACAGCATCAGAATGGTGCTTTACAGTAATGGTAGTTGAAAATCATATTTTACCATTCAACTTTTCTAAATGTCATTAATAAAATGTTTTGGCTTGTTTTGTTATTATAGGTTAGAATATCCAACTGGCCCAAGGAGTCTCCAGGTTCATGGTTCAGTGAATTTAAACGTGGCAAAATTGTGAGTCAACTCGCGAGACTTCTTATCTTGTATAACCTCGCTGCGGACTTTTACATTGTGTTTAGATAAGATGATCTGCTTTTGCTCCACACTCATGCCCACTTCCTTCCACGCTGTTATTCACCAGTCCTGTTTCCTCTTTTCCTCTTCTTTCGCCTTCTTTCATTCCCTTTGACTTTCTGTCCATCTGTTTGTCTCCAGTTGAACTACGTGGACATTGGAGAAAACACCATCAACACAGTGCAGATGACCTTCCTGAAGCTGCTGAGCTCCTCTGCACGGCAGAACTTCACCTACATTTGCCATCAGTCTGTGGCCTGGTACGACGCCAAGGCTGACAACTATGACAAGGCGTTGCGCTTCCTGGGCTCCAACGATGAGGAGATGTCTTACGACAATAATCCCTTCGTCAAGCCCCTGATGGACGGCTGCTCGGTAAACACTCACTTTCTAATTTTTGAGTTTGGAATCAAACTTTCTTTTTTTCTAAAGCCCACGAAATCCATGAAATCCTCACAAATGTGTATAATGTTATACAACAGTGTGTAAACAGGTTGAGAGCAGGGGAGCCAAGGAATCATCAATCATCAGTCAAATGTAGAATCTTATTTTGTTTTACCAGCGTATATAGTTCCTCTAATGTGAAGGAAAAGCTGAAATGATAAGTTGATCAACCAATAATTTGACTGACTGGAAAGTAACTTTTTAAATAGACTTTTTAAAATGGCAAACATTGTCACAGTGTCTTAGCGTCTCTAATGTGAATATCCACTGTATTTATTTATGTATCTATTTCATTGGAGTACCTGTTGTTGCTGTGACAAAACAACCAGTGATACCTTGTGATAGAAGTTTAGTTCTTACTATTTTATGATATTTTATGAACACAGGAGTCAGACAACTACAATACAACAGATGAATAAATACCTTCTTTTAATTATTTCAGTGGATTAATTGTTTAGTGTAGCCCAGTGTGACACCTTTAGATTGCGTGTTTTTGTTCATTCTTTGAAAAACTGGCGATTTAACGGTGATGACGGCTAAGCATCTTTTAAATTAAGCGTAGGATTTCGTATCATCTGCTTGTCCATGCCATTTTCTAAACCTGCTTTTCACCCCTTTTACAGAAAAGAACAGTACCAAAACTGCTTTTTAAGCTTTTTAAGTAATTATCTTAAAAGTAACTTGTATGAAACATCCCCACGAAAGGACCAGATGTGCGCCGCCTTACTAAAGAATGTGTTCTCCTCTGTCCTTTGTGCTTCCAGTTGAAGCAGGGCTATTCTAAGACAGTGATGGAGATCAACACTCCCCGCATCGACCAGTTGCCCATCATTGACGTCATGCTGAATGACTTTGGGGAATCCAACCAGAGGTTTGGCTTCGAGGTCGGCCCCGTCTGTTTCCTCGGCTAGACACGCCCCGACTCCCCGCTGAAGGACAGGGTCAGAGGGTACATATTAACACCCACATGCTGAGACCCGACAACCTTTACCTTCTCTCCCCGCGAAGCAAAAACCTGTGTTTTTCTTTTGTTGCCGAGAAGATCCACTCAAGCCCGGAGAAGAAGAGAGCCCCTAGGCCCTGTCATGATAGCGCTGACCAGGGGAAACTACTCCTCGCCCTTGTAGGGCCAGAATCACATGACTTTAACTTACATGTAGTAATGGGAGTGACATCAGTAAAAGGACATTTGATGCCGTGGCGGACAGTGGCGCACTTTCAGCAACAGAGAGAGGATCCACTCACCCCGAGCCCCATCCTCCCTTGTCTTTCCCCTCCCACCACGCCTCTCTCTCTGGATGCTCCCGGTGCTGCTCTGAATACAACCACAGAGGTGCTTTTGTGCAGAATCACAAAACACTCAAGGTGCTACAAAAACGTGCTTTTTGATAAAACTGTAATTATTATTATTATTTTGTACAATATTGTTCCTTTCCGAATCCACTCTTAAAAACTTGCATGTGCCCCAGCTCTTAAAAGTTTAAATAGATATTGGGTAATCTATATAGAAATAAATCCAATGAATATATTTGACGTGTGCTGAAAATCAAATTTGCTAAGAAATATAATGTCTTTCAAAAACATTCCAATTTGTAAGTATAAAATAATTCTTTTGTAAATAATATAACTTTCAGTATTTGATTTATATGAGAGCAAACCAAACTGGAACATATCACCTAACTCGTCTTTTTTCATGACATACCAGCTGGTATGCCCATCAGGATATCAAGCCATAATAAAATAAGATAGTAATATAAATATTGTGAGAGAGGGCTTATTCTTCAACACCCAGATACTGTATTGTACCTCAGTTATCAATGTGGACATATTTGGCTCTGTTTTTATCTTGAAAACTCAATCAAGTTTGAACTTTTTTTGTGCTGGTTAACTAATTAGAAAAAAACATTTTTGTGTTTGTCCAATAGTTTTATTTTGGGGTTTTTTTTTGTTGTTGTTTTTTTTAAATTCACAAAAAAAAGCCCTGTTGATTTTCTTCTTTGTAACAATGAACACAATGTTTTCATGTGCCTTGAATTGTTCATTCAAAATTATTAAAACTGGATTCTGAAAAATGTCGGGTTGAATGTCTGTATTGTTGGCCGTTGAAGCGATTAGTGCTCTTTTTGTGATTCTGCGCTGCCTTATACATATCACCTTCCTTCGCCATGATAATTTAAAGATTAGGAGGATTAGTTGTTCTGAGTGTTTGGGTTCATGTGATTGATTCTGCTGAGCCCAGGCGCTGTGATCTCTTCCAGCTTCCTTTCTCTGACTCAGATTTGACTTTTGATCAACATCTGTTTGCATCTCCACCTCTTTAGCTTCAAGCTATGATAGCATAAACTTCAGAGCCGCTTTCAAACCTGTGTATGTTTACAACCTATGTACAACTGAAATAAATGTTTGGTGCTTTGCCAAATGCACACTGCAATCCTTTGCATTCACTTATAGGTTATAATTATAAATATTTTTAGCAAATTGAGTCCATAAAACCAGTGTATTGAGCCAAGACGCACGGTCGCACAATGCACATTGACATCTCTCCTGCCAGCGCTAGATGACAGCAACACGTCCCCCCAGCTAATTGGGCTTTCTAACTGCACCACTGGCTTTTGTAAAAAATATAGCTAGACCACATGTCAGACACAAACTCTTCACAGTGTGGTAAAAAGAAAAAAAAAATGATTTTACTACCGTCGCCTTAAAAATGCTCCCTTTTCAGCCTAACTACAATCCCGTTCTCATGTTCTGTTCGTGATTTTTGAGTGATTTACAGTAAGAAACTCTGTCACCCAGTCAACAGTCAGTCTGACCTTTCTCTGCTCACATCACTTCACTTCATCAGTTTATATATGACGTGTCAAACAACATGCTGTGTCATTCAGTTCAGTTCCATTTAACCACGTTCAGACGTACAATACAGGCGCTTGTGTACACCTCACCTTCATTCCCATTCTTCACAGCAAAATGAACTGCTTATAGGTGTCACATGAAGTGCAATTTAGTAAATAATCACACATAATAATAGCTCACAGAGAGGGTTTATGTGTGCCGCTGAATTCGCGGCAAATGCAAATTGACAGTAATTATCTTTTCTTCCCAGGGAGTTTGTCATTTTAGCAGTGGCGAGTGAAGGAACAGATTACATTTATGATAATGAAGGATGTAAACCATGGGACATATTTTACAAAATAGATGTTAGGCAGCAGTGAATATGATTTTCCATCACTTCAAAGATGGTAACAACAATGTCTCTTGTGTGTGTCTTCCTGGAGTGACGGTGGATGCGATATATGTCTATTTAATATTTACATCCAAATAAAGTGGTGAACCTCAAACTGATCTCATCCCGAGCCTGTTTGTATCCGTTAGGAAACTACTCAAAGAAGAAAGAGCATGCAGGGTTTTTTGTTCCTGACCAATCATTTTTCCAGCTGCACATAATTTTGGCTTTCAACGCTCACTTTTGACGCATCAAACAATAACGACAGCACAAATACCTCTGCCGATAAAAAGGCTGTTTCCATGTTTAAGCCATTTCCAAATGTTAATGGCCATTGTTTGATTAAAACTTGTCTATAAATCCCTGTCATGGCCTCGCCATAAACATGTCATGGCAGGCTTTTACATACTGTAAAGTGGTATTACTGCATCAAAAGTAACAACACACTGATGCCTGTCATTAAATGTTTATGTCGCTGGTACTAATGTCAGGTTCCCAGGACAGAGATCCTTAAAGCAGGCTGTCATTTCAAAAAGGGATTCAGACAGCAGTCGTACATAAGGCTGAAATCAAGCTTGTGACATTCTCTGCAGTGTAACGGGTCTTTCTTGGAAACCAGACTTTCAACTCGCCTAGTAGGAATTTAACTTTTTGATCAGTCTTTGGCATAAAAGGAAATCTTGGTTGTAGTTGACAGCCGGTACAGAATTACAAAAGCTGTTGTGCTCACAATTATTTTCACATATTTCATATTTCACAGTAAAAACACACAAATCTCTATTTATTTTCAACTGAAAACAATAATCACACAAGCAACCCATCGGCTGACAGACGCTTCAGCCTCCATATTACGGTCTTTTCAATGTACATGCAGAGAGAAAAACTGCTATTGGAGTTTTGTGAGATCTGTTTCATTTTGGCACAAACGTCCAAACTGTTTTCCTTCTGCTGTGTGAATCATTGCATCTGTTAGTAGAGCTGTGTGTGTTTACGTCTTAAACCTGAACGCTGTCATCGTGTTGTGGTCAGGAGAAGCACATATGGTGATGAGTAATCATTAAGTTTTTCTGTGTCTGACAATTTTCCTTGGGCTGATGGCCAGTCTTGTTTTGTTTTTGTTGTTGTTGTTGTTGTTTTAAGACAGGCCTACCTGGTTTTCATCTTTGAAGGCAGAACAGCAAAAAAAAAAAAAATGGCTGCAGAATCGAAACAAGAAAAATAAGGCTGCAGTCCAATGACAGCATGTTGCTGGGGTAAAGGGCTGTATGCTTACTTTAAATGTCTTCACACCAAACCTGTGCCCAAACACAGCCGGTCACAGCCGATCTGTTGGGACGCCCACTTTGGTCAGCATGGCTAAACATTTCTGTCCAAACTCCAAGTCTGTCGTGGGCTGCAGTCACATCTGATGAAAGCCAGTTTTCAAAGAAAGGAGAAAGCAACTGTTAAATTCCTCCTTCATTATTCTTACACATTTCCCCCTATCCATTTAATCCGTCCCAGGGTCATGAAGGACTGGACCCTATCACTGCGTGGATTAAACCAGAGGACAAGAAAGCACCCGGGAAAGTTTCCGCTCTGTCTGACAAGTAGCATGGAGAGACAGACAATCACATTTAAGGCAATGAGACAATTCTGAGTCTCTGGTTCGTCTCACTTGAGCAGTTTTAAATCAGAAGAAACAGTAAAAGCCAAACAACCCCTTCTACACACACACACACACACACACACACACACACACACACACACACACACTTCACCAGACTTAGGCCTTTTCTCTTATTAAATCTGGCCAACTGACAGGTATCTTGAAAAAAAAAACCATACAGAAACACTCAATTTTCTCGCTGATGGTCTTGTTTGTTCATGTAGAGACGTCAGTAGTAAACCACGTTTGTTTCACGAGCAGTGTAATAAATCGCCGCAGGTTTGATGTCGTACCAGGATTTCTTTCTGTGTTCTTTTCTTTGCCTCATTAAAGAAGACACAAAAAACCCACAGCAATTTAGTAAAAAACGATTTAAAGTTAACTGAAAAACCAGAGGTAAAAGATTAAGATCCGGGTTCTGTGGCAGTACTGTTGGCGATTACTAACCTTTCCTCGTAGGTTCTTGTAAGATTTAGAGGAAAATTTACTTTAATGGTAAAACTAACTTGACTCAAGTTTATCATATCTGATTAGCTCACAAATCACAACCTGGCCTCAAAGGGCTTTCCGCCAAAAATCCAGAAAGGTAACTGACATCACGCTGCCCTTGAACAACATGAAATCCACCCCCTGACTACTACAAGTTTAGAAAGATAAAACTTCTGTTATACTGGAAAAGTACTGTATGTATAAAAAAGACAACATGTGTACACACTTCTGGATAAAAGGAAGATAAAGCTGACTTGTTTAAACCAGCCAACACCATGTAATTTTCAGCTATTTGGCGAGGAACACTAGAAACAGCCTGTATTGACTGGTGTCTCTTTTGTAGCAAGATAATTGCTTGTTCTCTCTGTTGATATTTTCTTGAAAGCCAAAATTCCCGCAAACACAATGCATCTGCTATGTTTACAGCATTAACATTTTTTATGGATTTTTTTTTTTTCACTGCATCAGTAACTACATTCTTTTGAACAATCGGACTGCAAAAGATACCCGGGGCTCCTCATATGTCATAACCAATTTGAACTGGATTGAGTCACAAAGCAAGCAGCGAGGCTGTTATTGCTGGAGAGAATCTCATCAGGAATGCTGGTCATGGCTTACGAAAACCCTTTGTTCGAGTACGCCAAGAAACTTCTGTCTCCTTCTCCTGTCAGAGACACTCCTTGAGTTTAAGTATTCCCTGTTCAAACAGTTTCACTGGGAAACACACTCCAGCAGTACTGTGCCTCAGTGCCCACCCCATCACCTCATCCCAACCTGCTGCAGACTGCTGATCTGGAGAGGGCCTGGAGACACCCTTTCTCCTCAGTTCTCCAGTTTATACTAGCTGTGTTCGTATATTAGCACTGCCTAGAGTGCCCAGAGAAGAAGCTGTAGAGCTGAACTGCTCACCCACCCCATGTCTGAAGCCAAACGTATACACCAACTCACCTAGCCTGACGGCACTTAGCCTCCTCTTGTCTTCTTTGCTGCTTTTCCAGTGTATAAACAAAGACAAGAAGAACAATCTGTCCATTTTCCTTTAAAAAGGGGAAACATTGATCGGCATACCAAAGTGAAAAGGCTTCCCACTGCATTGAAGGTGACTCCTGCAGTCAAGGACACGCTCTTGCTGCAGCTGGTGAGCCCATCCTCTAGGGGAAGGTCTGAATGGCAGTCAAAGTACAGAAAGTCAAGAACACATTAGGTAAAGAAGGCATTAATGACAAGATACGTGTTAAAACCTATCTCTGGAAATGAAGAATTTCAATTACAAAAGAGAGAAATTGTATTGTGATTTCTGTTATGACTTAAACACAGTACCTGAACTGACGGTCAAAACAACGAGGGTGTTTTTATATGTAAATCCAGGACTGACTTGTGTTTGACTTCTATGTTTTATCTCAAATGGTTGTGTGGTATTATCAGAGTCACTTCTTCAAATGCTGCAGAAGACATTCTTGAACAACATTGAAAAAATAGGGGGGGAGAAATGTGATAAATGTCAAACAACAGTAGCCCGAAGCACGTTTTCAAAACATATTCCCAGACTTACTTCAGAACAACATAGTCTGAAGGTTTTAGACAAAAACATATATATTAATCTCAGCTGAAGCGAAACAGCTCCAGCACAAAAGCTGAATAAACAGGCGTGTGTCCTGTACTCCTGCACAAAATTGTGGACCCTATTTGTATGCATAATGAGCACTCCACACATTATTTAATACCTCGTATCAATTATTTTAAGCACTGAAACTATTGTTAGCATATACAAGAGTGTGTGACTAATGGCATTGGCCAGAGAGGGACATTAAAACAGCCACAGAAAGCTTTGTGCCATTTTTTCCCTAATATGTCAGATTTTAGATTCCTATATGGTCAGGCATTTCCCCCCTTCTCTTCTGTAAAGGGTCTGTCCGCTCAAGATGCAAAAGTCCTGTATACTGTCTAGAAATGCAGTTTTGGTTTATTTTGAGATAAAATGTTGTTGTTTTTTTTTTTGCCAGGCATCACAGCATTGTAATATTTTATTTGCAACCTCTCTCTCTGCCGTTCCAGACACACTACTCTACTCACACATACTGTAGGTCTTTGCACACCATTCTGTGAATAATCTTCATCAGGACTATTTCCTGTCAAAAAAAAAAAAAAGTTCCCACGAAAGGCACCCACAGCAAGGCCTTTGAATAGCTGGATATATGAAAACTCATTTCCACCAAGAAAAGAAAAAAATGACCACCAATGTTGGTTTCCACGGCAGAGAATGACCTTTTATTCTCAAGAAAGACATAAGTGGAATGTTTGTAATGAGAAAAATAAAAATACTTAAGTATGAAATAATATGTAGCAAAACAGATTTGTTTAAGTTTCAAATGTTTTTTATGATGCAATAATTATGTAGCTAGATTAATGTTTAAAAAAAATCAATTTGATTGGCTTGCTGCAAAAGATAATGCAATGTTGCAATTGATATTTTTGTTTTCTTTATTCTGACTTTTTTTTGATTAAATGGAATAACAAAATCCTGCCCGCAATGTAGCAGCAGGAGCTCTGATTAGCCAGACTCTTGTTCACACATAGCAGCTAGCCAATCAGAGCTTGAGCTGGCGAACCTCAATCCTGTTGCCCTACAGTACAGAATTAATATACCTGGACTCATTTTCACATATTTCACTTAGGAAGTCCATACTTTGACATATGTTCATTTTGTTCATCTTTTTCTTGGCATAAATGGACTGCCATGACATACCACCATAACCAATACCATTAAACGTGAGTTAGAACATGTTCCTGAGTAATTTCGTTCGTTTCATATATGCAATTAAACGTTAAAGTAGTGCACCATAAGGAAATAATGGGAATCTTGTCAGCGTGTTGTGTTAAAGTCACTGGCCAATAGTTTGCCATCACAGTATCCCCTCTCTGTCTCTCTCTGTCTCTCTCTCTCTCTCTCTCTCTCTCTCTCACTCACTCTCTCTTTGCGCGTGCACTCGGGCACAAAAACGCAGCAGCAGCTCTGATCTCGCGCCCGAATCTCTTATTTTTCTCGTGAATACTGCCAGCTGCAACTTTTGTCACTGCACAGCTGCCGGTGGTTCCTCCTCTCTCTCTCTCTCACACACACACACACAACAAGCTGGATTCATTAAAAGTCGAGTGAGGCAGCTGGATGATGTCATATCCGTGAAGAAGGGTCCCTATAGCCTGAACGCAGCTCGGATTTTCGCCGCATGCATGCCCACAAACTTTTTTCCTGCTCGCAGTGACGAGGTTTCTCCCCGCTGCCCACATGGCATGCGTAACGGGGACGAGTGGATGGATGTGCCCCCCTCTTCGCAAGGAAGCCATGGTTTTTACCAGCGCGTAGTGGACGAGGTGGCGCGAGCCCACGGGCAGAAACTTACGTGAAATTTGTTTTTCCCGTCGCCGAGGAGGAGGTGGAGGAGGGAAACGCTGTAGCAGCCGTCAGAATGTGGTCGCTGTCCGTGGTCCTGAACCCGCTGCTGTTTCTGCTGCTGTTCGGATACTGCCCTTCAGTGGTGAGTTCACTGCCCTCACATTTCACTCGCTCTCTAAAAAAAAAAAGAATAAACTTCAACACGAGTGTGTGCCACGCGATGTCCTTATTCTGAAGTTCAGCTGATTGCGATGCCTTTAATTTGGGTGGAGCTCTGCACAACGGGTTAGTGAATGACCAACAACAGGGAAATGAGTCATTTCAGTTCCCCCGGCATTGTATTGCATGTTTCCAGCAGCTTGTGCTCCAGCAGTGGCAGCAATTGACACTCGTATGCATAAATGTTGCATTCAAAAACACTGAATTCAAAGTGAGTGGAGGAAGAGGCACCCAAACCAGCACTCATGTTTATTGCCTAGATCAACCACATAGCGCTGGTATTGATCCTGGAGTATTGCCAGGCATATAACTCACTTTCAAGGGAGAGTACCATGATTGTAAAAAAATAAATAAATAAATGCAAACATTGCTGCTGTAAATTATATCTAAATCCCCTCCCAGACTGAAGAAGCTGCACTTAACATCTTAATAAAGCAAACTCTCTCTCTCTCTCACTCTGTAAAACTGACTTCAACTGGACTGATCCATTAATATTTGCAGCG
This sequence comes from Datnioides undecimradiatus, assembly GCA_008933995.1. NCBI lineage: Eukaryota > Metazoa > Chordata > Actinopteri > Lobotiformes > Datnioididae > Datnioides > Datnioides undecimradiatus. Next base: position 5,195,567 of record WARS01000052.1, read on the forward strand.
GTTTTATGGCCAAATAATGGCTTAGTCCCTCTGTTCATATACCTGCCTTATTCTATGGTGTTTTATAAATTGTAGTGTGAATCATTCAGCCTGGTTTAAGCTTTCGAAATGGGAATGCATTTGGGAGCATTATCACAAATTAGGAGGAGCAGCTTGCAGATCACCAAGCCATTTGGACAAGAACAATGGTCGATTAGGTTCATCCCACCCATGCAGAGTACAATCCGTGTGCCAGTGTCTTGATTGCAAAGCGGTGTCCTCACACACTATCACCTTGCCATGATTGAAAGCGGTGTGCAGAATTAATGTTTCTCATTTGTCCGCGAAAACAGGAAATGTTTACTGGCGGAGTCAATTCTCGAAACTGTATATAGCGATCTGTCAGAAAGTCTAAATGAACAGCACAAACAAAAGAGGAGGCAGCTGTCTGAATTATTTAAAAAAAACTCTTTTGTGCAGAGTTCCTGACATAAAAAAAAAACGAGTTGGAGAGTGCATCTGGCTTGGCTGAGCTACAGATTCATTTTAATATGAGGAAATGTGAGAGTGAGAAGAGGGGAGAGGATGTGCGTCACTCAAGAGACAGAGGAGAAAGACCGTTTTAACAGATTAGTGAAACTTGCCTCTTTTTAGGAGCCTTTCAAGGCAGAGTAAGGGAGATGAGCTGAGGGTGTTTTTCCCTCTCCTTCCTTTATCCCCTTTAGCTATGATGCCATGAGAGAGAGAGGCAGATTGCAGCAGCAGTCTTGGTGCACGCCATCCAGTATCTTTAATCATTTCCTACACTACTACAATGTATCAAACATGACCTCCAGATCTTTTGATGCGGCGCCACTTTTTCCCACCGCTGCTGCTGCTTTGCACGGTAGTTTTCATGAAATTCACAATGAAAGTTCAGAGGTGGCACAAAATTAATATTAATACTATAATAGAGATGCTATATTCTCTCTGTTTTATTTAATACCCATATCAAGAGGAACTTAGCATCGGGGCATCAGTGGAATAAGGTTTAATTTTTAGATCACAAACTTTGCCAGCAATCAAAATCAAGGTGGACAAAGATCAGGGCTGCAGCACTTTGATGTGTCAAAAGCAACATAAGAGAGTTGTGCTCAGGAAAAGAATGAAAGCTCAGGAGATTGATAGCACGAAGGGTATTCTTTGTGTTTTGACAACAAGATAGGGAAGTGAAAGGAAGATGTGGCAGACGAGTTAGGTGTCTACAAGCTCAGATAGGAATGTAACACACATTCTGCATCGCAAAATGTTAATCGGAGGCTTAAGCAGGCATTAGATTCTTCAAGCACAGGACATTTTCTAAAGGCAGTGATACAGTTTAAACTTGTGTGTTGATGTTTTACCTACAAAAAGAAGTTTCTCAGTAGGTGAAAATGATGAGTCAAAGACTGAGCTTTTCTCCTTGGAGTGACGTCTTTGCCTGCTCAGAGGGGACATGATCTTTCATGCCTGATTCCAAGCGCTCTTTAAACTGTTCAGGCTGACAGGGGAGGATGAATGGGAGACGGAAAGGATGCCTGCGCTGTGAAAACGCTCCACTTTTATGTCCCTGCGCGTCAAATGGCTGGCTGATGCCAAAGTTCATGTGTTTCACATGTTATTCTCCAGCCAGATTTAGTTTTTGAATGTAAAACACAATCCAAATGATAGTTGGTTGTCTGCCAAAGACGCAGGTCATGCAGACAAATTCACCATCCACAGTCAAAGGTTGCCAGTGTTTGGCTGCGGGCTTGCGTTAATTTCCCATGCTGACAGTAAACAGTCCTATTGTTCAAATACTGACGCTGTTTTTATGCGTCTGAAAGCTATCAACTTTCCCAGCTCTTCAGGACACTTTGATCAATATTTGGAGCAGAACTGGTTTTCACAGTGTACACTCTGACATTGGTTCCTAGTGCCGCATTAAAATATGCTGCATTGGCTTATGATGCATAACTTTATGTTCTTTAAGCTTTATACTCCAGAGCTGTGGAGCATATTGAATGTAATAAAGAACGAGAGAAGCTCCCACAAATCAGGTTTATCTGCGTCTCCCAGCAGGACTTTCAGTTAAAAAAGGAAGGCCTGGTGAGGAGAAACAGAGGAATTTAAGCTCTTGGGTTATTCATCAAGGCCAGGAAACACTATTTATTGTTGAAGAGGAAATTCACTGGGGACTGTATACTATGGAGGAATATCTTACAGCAAAAGCACTTTCAAAACTGAGACTTTTTATAAGTCAGTGGAATTGGTTGGTGTCAAAGCACTGGGGCCATAAGGCAGAAGAATGGATGACCCATGAGGAGAGGAATAAGAAAGTATAACAGCTGTGCGCTGCGTGCAGTGATATCATCGGCATTGAATTTATTTAGTCCGTCTGTCTGTGGGTGAGTGGGCTGTGTTTTCACAATTGTGCCTGTGTTTTTGCATGCAGACCATCCGGCCAAAGGAAGGGTGGCAGGTGTACAGCTCAGCTCAGGATGCAGATGGGCGTTGTATCTGCACAGTGGTGGCACCTGAACAGAATCTGTGCTCCAGAGATGCCAAAGGCAGACAGCTCCGCCAGCTCCTGGAGAAGGTATGTGCATGCAGCCGAAACACATTTCTGTTTACCTGACAATGCACAGCCCTCTGACACGCACACACGTTGACTGTAAGCAGCCAGCATTCATGCAGACATGTAACATTGATTTCTATTGTTATTCATGCTTCTTTGTTGCCCTAATCCTCTGAGAGATTGCACCAGCCAGGTCCATAACCCTATTTTCCACTTCTGCATATGTTACATGGATGACATCAGCTGAATGGTTGCTTGCAAAAGATGAGAAGGCTCTCCATCTCACCTTAGCAGAAGTGGAGTACCCCGCCCCCATTTTCTGCAACAACAAAATCGAGGCTGTTGTTTGTTGTTGTTTCAAGTATTAATAGGCTTTAAGCATTTGATTAGAAATGTTATTACTGTTAGAAAGTGGACTATCATCTGTAAATCTGCAATATATTGTGTTTTTTTTTTTTACGTCTACTATCATGGACTCCTTTAAAAAATAAAATGCACTTTGAATTGCTAACATAAAATTGGCTCTGAACAGAAACAGCCTGCATTTTGACTTTTAATTCAAAATGAAATAGGTTCTTTATTTCCCCCATGACAGTAGTGATTTAATGCATTATCTACAAACAAACAAATAGCACAGCACCAGAGTCACTTTCTTCAATTAGTATGCCATATAAGGAAGCATTTCTCTAGCCTACATTTTAATGCTGTATGCCAAAGGGTCTTCTCTGTCATTCACTCGGGCCTTTGACACTAATGTACTAAGCTGCCTCGGGGCTTCAGTGAGGCCATTTCAGGATCCCTCTGCCAGAGCCAGAAAAGTATGCAGAACACAATGTGTGTGTTGTGCCACTTTGCTAGTGTTGGATAGTTACAATTAGAGCCAAAGAGAGGAGAGAGAAAGGAGTACATTTCTTCTTGTTCGCATGCCCCATAAACCCAGAGAGCTTTTGTCAAACCAGAGAGAAACACTACAATGTTTCTGTGTCAAATATCTGCTCTGAAGTTTGGCATCAAACCACATTCAGTAGTTTATTCATGACATTCAAGAACAAGCAGGCGGTTTTGAATTATATTTGACGGAAGTGGAACTATATTATTATTAAAAGAGAAAGAGAAAGCCGCCATGTAATAGTCCTACGTCCATGTATTTTCCATTCAGAGCTCTACTCGGCTCACACATGGATGGTTAAAAGACAGTTACGTTGGAGGTCAAAATGTTGATTTGTTCCTTGGGAAGTTAGAGCATGGCAGGCTACTGAACATGGAGGACATTTTAATCTCGCGGTGGACGGAAAAATCAATGCCTCGCTGTTACATTCTTTTCAAAAGGTGCAGAACATGTCGCAGTCAATCGAGGTGCTGAACCTGCGGACGCAGAGAGACTTTCAGTACATCATGAGGATGGAGAGCCAGATCAAAGGACTGAGGTCAAAGTTCCGACAGATCGAATCCGACAGGAAGACGCTCGTCAACAAAAACTTTCAGGTACATTTTTTGTTTGATGTTGAACTTTGTGAGAAACATCACAGGAATAGGCTGCGGAAGGATCTCCTCTAAATATACCTGAGAAGCATCTGAATTGATAAACTTTCATTCCTAATAAGATCAGTGCAGGCCTACCGTCATCCAGCCAAGGACAAAACTCTCTTAAAAGCTAGAAAAGCTGTGAAAGCAGCTTCCAGCATGGACTTTCAAACTCTTTATCAGTGAGAGAGTGATATGATCCTGATGCCTACATGAAGCATTTCCATTCTCCACTTATTTTACCTTGATAACTGGTTACTCCTGTTGCATGTCAACAAACAGCAACAATTGTATATTGGTAGAAAAAGGGCAACACATTAAGTTTTGAATTGGACGCCAAGTGTCTCCACGGCAGACGTCAGCAGTATTGATGCTTCTCACGCAGAAGATCGTTCTATTTTCACAGAAAAGAGAGGGTTTCCATACCATTTGACATTTTATAATTGGCACTAACACTGAATAAAAATAACAATAAAAGCAATTGCTATAATAATCATTATCATTATCACTGATGGATGTGTCAGTGAAATGTGTTGCTGTCTGGACCTTTACTGCAGCTTTAAATGCTCTTTCTCAAAATACTTTTACACAATCTTTCCCACAAATATTACAACTAGTGTTTTTCTTTTTAATATTAATATGCAAGAAAACAAAATCATACTAAATTTTATAAATGTGTGTATGTGTATTATGTGTGTGTATGTGTCTGTGTGCATTATTCTGCCTTTGTTAAAGATGTTGGTTGTGTTACTTTAATAATAAACAAGAAACACCTGCATTGGAAGCAAACTGAACTCCTCTTGCCAGACTGGGCGATTTCTTAAGACAGGTATCTTTGCAGTGGTGTATTCTTGGTGTTTTCTAGGAGCTAAAGGGAAAGATGGAGTCCCTGCAGCCACTGATCCCTGTCCTGGAGCAATACAAGACAGACGCCAAGCTCATCTCCCAGTTCAAAGAGGAGATCAGGAACCTGTCTGGCGTGCTGATGGGCATCCAGGAGGAAATGGGAGCCTACGACTATGAGGAGCTGCAACAGAGGGTCCTAAATCTTGAAAATCGGCTGCGCAACTGTATGAATAAACTCAGTAAGTCCGTTGCAGAGAAATCTAGGCATGGTGACCCCAGATCATGCGATGGCGCAGGTATCGCAGGCTCATTTCTTGCAGCTGCCTGCAGATTGGTATTTTAGATAGAGACCAAGGGACAGAGCAAAGCTGCTTCAGGAAGCAGAAATAATGTAATGGCTCGGCTCTATTTGCAGATTCATAGAACAATTTTGCAGTTTGGCACTGAAAAAGTTGTGTTTCCACTGCTCCACCCATTTGTGATTTAACTCATCTAATAAGATCAATTCAGCCTCCAGAGCAGCTTTGCATCTGATAAAGGTTTGCATGACTAAACTCCAATTTGCCAACTGCCAGGTTATCAACACTGATGGAGCCTGTCAAAGTGTCAATGTAAATAGCTAACATGTGAATGCTAATGGGATGTGGCTGGAAATGTGTCTGAGCTTGAGATGATTACTTAAGCATTCATTCTGCATGAGCTTTGATTGATTCGGTAAAATAGCAGTTAAATACTTAATAGGGAACTTGCGTGCAAGTGATAGCCTACTGTCATTTGGCACTATTAAAGTGTCTGGCAAGATGAATTAAGTGCTCAAGTACTTCAAATATTAAACCATGTGGGATAAATGTTAACCCAGGTCTAACACACACTAAGGGCTCTTACTAGCTGTTGTATTGTGAGCGTTTCTGTGGTAACAGCTGTGACACATACATGGTTGTGTTGAGATTTTGAACACAAACAGATTTTGTACTTTTTCCCTTTTACAGAAAGGAGCCAATAGATAGAATACAACAGAATATAATATAATACATTGTCTGCAAGCTGGGACCCTGAATCTTAATCTGAGATACAGCCAGCACTTTGTGTAAAGCTTTCCATTTATCTTTCATTTATAATAAACATTGTTCGGTGCCCTTTTAAATTTCAGAGGTTTAGAGGGTGTAAAGACTCAGAACGTTGTGATCAAAACATATGATGGCTGTCCCCATGTTAAATTATGTCTCATAAGTTATGCAGCGATTGATAGGAATCTTTTTTTTTTGGACAATTGGATGTTGAGCACCTCTCAGAACTGCTTTTATTGTAAATATACTATACATCTTCTAAATGCCCTTCACTCTTGTTTTTGGTTGTAAAATCTAATGTAATTGTAGTTATCCTAAAGGTCACAATCATTTTATACAGTGAGGTCAGGTTTTAAAAAAAAAATGGCCTCGCTAAAAAAAAAACAAAAACAGCATCACCACACATGAATACATTTGGTCTCCCTGAATCCCCAAGAGTCTCTGCTTTCCAGTCACACCCCCATTTTACTGTTGCAGTAGTCGTTAAAACTGTTTAGGGACTGTTTATACTGCGTGCACAAACTGCATGCAGTTAGCATAAAGTGGGCATGTGAAGGGGAGACTCATTTCCACACATCCAGATATCCTTGTGTCAGAGGCAAAAAAGGCCCCCATCAGAATGGCCATAACCGTTTTCACCCCAAGAAGCTAGCACGACATGGTTGAATCAATGGATGCGTATTATTATTATAGTGTCAAGTTACATGATATCAGTATCTTCACGCTAGCTTCAAAACTAAGCCTGCTACAGCCTCTAAAAGCCAGTAACATTGCGGATGCCCTGACACGCTAATGGTTAAGCAATCCAGTGCTTTGTGATTTATTCCGTTATTACCATCAAAACACTGGCTGCAGTTTTATCATGTAGAGCTTTGTGACCGGAGCTGTGTGATGTGTTTGCAGCATGTGGCAAGCTAATGAAGATCACTGGGCCGCTGACAGTGAAAACTTCAGGGACCAGATTCGGAGCCTGGATGACTGACCCACAGGCGTCTCCCAAAAACAACAGGGTGAGCCAAGTTAATGTGCTCTGCTGTAGGTTTCAAGCCTTTGAAGTAACAGCAAGCGGTTTAATGATTTACATACAACTGCTTCCCCCCTGTTGTGTGGGGGGGATTGATGTCATTGAATTACAAAATCACACTCACTAAAATAATTTTTTGTATGCTTGACTGCTGAGATCAAGCATAAAGCTTGACGTCGCTTGTCGGACATTTTGATGTACATGAAACAGGTCCATGATTTGATTCTTTTTAACAAAAATCATTTTGACTTGCTGGAAAAGTTTGGACTTTATTTGCCTTTTTCCCACAGTTTTTGTTGTTGTTTTGCCACAGGGCCCTGGTCAGTGTGTTTTACAGAATGGGCGCGAGCACAGCCTTGAAATTCACCACAAGTTACAGTATGCATGAACATTTGACACGCTGATGGCCAAAATGAAAGAACACAACAAACTGTGACTGAATAAGTGAAAATGAATGCACAAGTAGTCACAGAGTGGAGTCGATGAAGGTCGATGACAACGGCATCAGATTGTGGAGTATTTAGTATTTACATTCAGTGTTGCTACCACGTTACAATGTGTGTGTATCCTTGACCCCTTAACAAAAATTCTTTCTATACATCCACGTGCTGACACTTAACTGCTTGCCTTGTCATCATCATCATCAACAGTCACTATGTGTAATAGCACAAAGCAGGAATTTGCATTGTGTCATCTACTTGCATGTACACAAACAGATATAAACAAAAAAAACCCAAACACACCAGGGACTTATCCTCAATCCATCCATCCATCAATAGTGGATCTTACTAAACCTTCTAAATAAATGAGAAAACCTCCCATTTATTAAATAACTAGGGGAATTCTTGAATACTACAATCTTTATTGATCCAACTTAGATGCTGTAGTAGGAAAAATTTAATCCAAAAAGTTTCTGTTTCGTATTTAAAGTTGCCCTCCCTATGCCCCAACCTGACCTTCAAGAGAATAAAACAAAATCATTGAAGGATTAGCCTTTAGCAAATGTTTGGCCAAATGTTTGCTTCTGCGCTCTGTTAACTAGAAAGTTTTTCCAATACATTTTTAATGGACACACAGGATCATACAGTTATTTTTTGGTTTTACAGCTTCAACTGTCAATATTTAGGCTATGGTGGCTTGTCTATCCGAATATTTGGCATTTGGCTTTTCAAACTGTATGTAACTATATGTATGAGGCTGGAGGGTGGGTTTAAAATAGCTGGGGTCTGGGCCGGTATGCTGTTGGTTGGGCTATAAAGAATTCTCATTTCTCATAACTTAACATCACAGAAATATGACCAGTATTTCTTTGCCCTCAGGTCTGGTATATGGACAGCTACACCAACAACAAGATAGTAAAAGAGTTTAAATCCATCGCAGATTTTGTGGCGGGGGTTGAGTCAAGAACCTACAACCTGCCTTTCAAATGGGCCGGAACCAACCATGTGGTGTATAATGGCTCTTTGTACTACAACAAGATGCAGAGCAACATCATAGTGAGGTACAGCTTTGAGACAGGCCGCGTGGTCACCCAGAGGGCTCTGGAGTCAGCAGGCTTCCACAATGTGTACCCCTACACCTGGGGGGGGTTCTCCGACATTGACCTGATGGCGGATGAGCTGGGCCTGTGGGCCGTGTACGCGACCAACCAGAATGCTGGGAACATCGTTATCAGCCAGCTGAATCCAGACACGCTCCAGATCCTCAACACGTGGAACACAGAATACTCAAAGAGAAACGCCGGCGAGTCTTTCATGATCTGTGGGACGCTCTACATCACTAATTCCCACCTGACCGGTGCGAAGGTGTACTATGCTTACTCCACCAAAACCTCCACATACGAATATACAGACATTCCCTTTCACAACCAGTACTTCCACATGTCTATGTTGGACTACAACGCCAGGGACCGCGCCCTGTACGGCTGGAACAACGGCCACCAGGTGCTGTTCAATGTTACACTTTTCCACATCATTAAAACTGAGGACGATTCTTAAAGCAGAGGACAACATTGTAGAAATGAAAGAAATTATGAAAACAGAAAAAAAGGATGGTTACACTTGAATGTTCTTATGAAATGTATTTATTTATTATTTATTTATGTCATTCCACTGCTTAGTTTTGGTCATCTATATAAACTAAAGTCTCAAAAACTTGCCATTTGCCTGTTTTGAATGTTAATTAAGATATTGTCCATGTCGAAACATGACACTTTATCCATAACATCTAAAAAAGACAGCACAGCAATTAATTTGATGCATTATGAAACAAATTGCAGGTAATGCATTTCAGTAAATGATGACATTTTTACTCAGCAACTTTTCCAAAACAACAATGAACTTCTCTGCAGCTCCTGTTTCTCTCCAAAATGAAAGCTTTTCCAAAACGAAGTCTTCATATTTGTAATGGTTTTCTCATCCAGTACTGCATTTATTCATGCCCCCAAATTTATTCATATTTTGACTGTGTTCACTAATTGTTCGTTTTGTTTCCATTCTTCTCCTCGCCATTTATTCATCATCATCTGCTAATTTATTCCTGCCTTTCACTGCCTCCATTTAGCTTTCAATTTGTCTTTGTACTTTTCCTTTCAAAACTTTTTTGCACTTGACCTTGTACAAGACAATGAGAAATGTGGTGAACCATAACGCACCTGTATAGTTATTGTACTTGGCTTTTTTGTGTCCATGAAGATTTTCAGTCATCCAGGTCATTTGGTATCTTAACGTACTCTGTCAAAGTACTTTAGCAAACAGCAAATCTGGTTGTATTTGACTTTGTACTTTAGGATTTTAGCTTTTTTGTAACTTCAGCAACAGTTTGTATGCCTTATTCAGTGCAGTACGTTCTGTAAGCCCAAGGATAACAGCTCTCGTGCATGAATGTTGGCTATCCTAATAGCATTTTTACTGTAACTGTATATCTGTGTATTTTGTATCTGCACAACATCCCATTCTCCTCCTCTCTAGCTATATTGATGGTAACGATCCATTTATACAGACAGCAGTAGATAACTTTAATAAGCATTCATTTGTGTAAATAAGAAGTTATACATAACCAAAATAAAAGTATTGTTTTGATTAAGTCAGTCATGTGTGTGTTTGTGTTCAAGAGGCTCTTCTGCATCTGAAGGGAAACACTGAAATGCCTCAAATGTGAAACACCGCACTCTTTGATTTAATGTGACGTCACTTCCATCCATCTATAGACCTGAGTGCTACTGTGCTTTTTCTGCCAAAAAAAGAGTTATTTCATTGTCCTCCAAAAGGACAAACTGTTTTTCTCTTATTCTCGGCACTTCCTTACTCATTTTACATCATCGTAACTCTTTGTCAGAGCTTTTATCACATTCCTTCCTTTCTGCAAGGAAGAGGAGGGCATATTTGAGCTGTAAATGTCACTTCATACCTGATGACTAAGGCTTGTAAAACTTCATGCTTTTGTTTCTCCTCAATACTGGTAGCAAGTCACACTGTACAATAATGCTATAAAATATGCATTAATGGTAACAGTGGACTTCATTGGCAGTAAACAATAAATAAATGTGTTTAAGCATTTTTTTATGACACAGGCACGTTCAGGCACATCAGATGAAATATTATTATTTTAATTTATTTGTGAGTACTGCCAATATGTCTGTTTTATTAATTCAGAATACTTGAAGAAGGAATATACTGAAAAAAGCAGAGAGCTGGGGACAGAGTCACCTTTTTGGTGCTAAGAATGGACCTAATTCAAAGCGACCAAACTAAGAATCCCTCTGACAACAAGATGAATTTCATTTATTAAAAGGATCCCCATTACCTGCAGCATTGTAGCAGCTATTCGTCCTGAGGTTTGTAAACATACCTAACATAATGAGAATCCAACTGTTACAACATAACACATAACATTATTAGTAACTATGGGATTATAACTATGGAACTGGACAGCATTGACACGTGTCATTATTGCCATTTTCTATACATCACAATGAGTTTAATTATATATCCATTACATATATTATAAGATATTATATTAATTTATTCAGTATAATATAAATTATATTGCCATTGATTTTTTGGCATGGTGTTTTGCATGCGTAGCATGTGCAATGAATACAAATTCCTATAAAATTCTAAATCTTACATGAAAGCTGTGGCGGAGATTAATCATGGTTAATTATATGATATTATAATAAGGACAGGCAGAGGAAACATTGTTTTACTCTCTTTCTAAAACCCTTATAAGAGGTGATTTACCCACCTACTGATAATATGATTATTATCGACCAGCAGGCCGAAAAAATTTTATTCACCATATGCAGTCTGTTAATGGTCAACAAAGGTCTTAACTCAGCTGCATGACACTGAGATATGAAATATCTGAAAACTCAAGAAAACAAAATGTTAGTTTCTCTCTTGAATCTCAAAATCAAACATGTTTATGTGCTGTGGAGACAAGTGAAATTATCCGAGGCCTCATCAGTGTTTACTAATTCTAAAAATAAATATAACAATTAATGTAAGATGAGATTGTGAGATGGAAACTGGATAAGAGCTTTGTGGTGAACAATGAGATTCAGAAGTACCATGTGGCAGATAATTCCAAGAATAGAAGTTAATTGTGCAGAAAAACACAAATCTAAAATGTTTCTGTACAAGCCATTTAAGGTGAGTTCTACAAATACACATAATAAATCTTCCAAAGTCTTTTAGGCAAGTGATGTGGCTTACAAGTTACTGACTAATGTAAACAAGTGTGGTGACATTCAAAACAAGTGAAATCCTCCTACTGCATTTGTGTGTTGATCACAGGATTTTACTGCTCAGTGTAGACCAAACCTGCCTTGTTAAGATTCACACCTTTTGGAGCGCCAGTCTGTCGACTCACGTTGACTTATTCAGGAGCCTATTTGTGGGTGAGGAGGTGTGAAAGCACACTGTGATTCATGACCTTCAGGACTTTTTTTTTTAAGCCATCCACCAATGCATGTCCAGAGGTAACTGTCAGCATTGGACTAAGTGTCCCTATACTATATGTACAGTACAATACACAGGAGGATGCATGGATATACACACTTGTATGGGCACACTGATATCCACTGTAAGAGCACTGGCCACCCACACCTCAATCCCTGACAGGCTTCGTGTTGAAATGCTCCTTCAGGTCAGATCAATGCAGGTCAGCTAGACAGAAAGCATCTCAAAGGTCAGAGATGCAGCCACAGCAACTCCATGCCTTCGGAAACACAAGATGGATCTCCAGAGATACTGATCCCCAGAACGCACCAATGTCAAAGACTTCCCCATGTATTAAACTCATATGTTTCTTACAGCGTCAGATGGCATTGGACGCATCTGGATTCTGTAATTCTTGGATTAATATAACTGCACATCCACAGTTGTGTGGCAGATGACAGGAATTAACTGGTATACAAAAGGTGGTTGATGAAAAAAGAAATCCAGCAAAACAGCATGAAATTCACAGCAACACAACAAACAACATGCAGAGATCATTAAGGATAACAGAACCCCAGTAAGAATTGATTTACAAATAAAGGACAGGACGCTCACAGACAGAATAGAAAAGCAAGTGGGGCTAAGAAGAAGGCACCTCTTGTAAATAGCAGCAACAATACAGTGTGAGTAATTGCTTTTAAACAGATAAATCAGTGCAGTTAGATAAGAGAGCTATGCTATGCTAGTTTTCAGGCGACACAACGTAATATGCTCTTGATGTCCTGCGAGAATTAGTTTATTCTCCCCTTTGATTCAAGCGAAGTTGACTCAAATGAAATGAAACATTTCTATATCTAGTGTTAGTGACTTAATGTGTTCAAAGCAAAGACAGAAAAATTAAAAATCTGGGAATGCTATTCAGTGATGCAGTTGTGGGATGAAACTAAGTGCATTTACTCATCAGCTCCAAATTTTGAGGACTTACACTAATATATATGCTAATATACTAATATACACTGACCATATTTTTAATTTTACAACACTGATCTGGCATCTTTAGCCAGTCGTTATTTCTTAGAACTGTTCAGAGAAAACTAACTATCTCTCAATTTTGAAAGATCTCCTACTTCTTAGGCTAAATAAGCTATTTACCAGCAGGAAAATGCATTGTCACAAAGCTGAAAACAGGGCTGTTTTCAATGAAACACTTGACTGTTTAGAGATGCACAGCAACACCACAAATATACGATGACTTTACAGCATACGAAGCGCTGATGAAGCTTAACTGCTCAACAGCCTGTAAAGGAATTAAAATGAACTCAATCCTAAACATTTACAGCTGTAAAATGTAACATTTACTCACCATGATTATTAATCCAAAATAATAACGTAGTAACACTGACAGGGACCATTTTACTGCAGAAAGGGTGCCTTTACTTTTCATACTATAGATGTAAATGTAAATGTTGTTGATAACACTTTTGAATAAAGCAATTTTACATAATTTACTGACTTTTGCTGATGTAAAAGATCTGAATAGTTCTTCCAGCGCTGCAGTGATGGACTGTTACCGTCTTATTCCTGTTCATTGTGAGTGTGTTGCTAGGAAACAGCTTGGGTTCAAATTTATTTCCTGTCAGCTACTGATATTAACATACGGAGCAACAGGAAATAAACCCAGACCAATTTAAGAAGCTGAATTTGAAATAGTCTATAGAGATGAGACAGGCCATACTCAACACACAGTGCAACTTTTTCTCTGAGAGCCATTACCTATCACCCAAATGAGAAATGTCTCTGGTCCATTTGATACCATTTTATGAGCATCCACCAGGATCCCTTATTTATCATTATTACAGTATAAACATTAACATCTGCTGACCTCCAGTGTGCATGACTTTAGCTCTAGGTCTAGCTTTGCCAGCACAAAAGGACTGGAATAAAATGATATGTAAAGCTCTAGGGAAGTGTGAGATATCCTTTTCACTGAAATACAAAACATATTTTTTATTATGATTATAGTATGTGATGCCACAAATCACCCTGACAGCTCTGAGCTAAGCCTTTACAAGTGAGAGATCACCTTATCAGTGTGTGTTAAAATGGCATTCAAACATTCCTCGTGTATCTTCACAACCAGCAAAGACGGGCATTGCATCAGGAATATCAGGAATAGAATAAAGCAGGGAAACAGATCTTTTCCGCTTTAAGATGGATGACATTGTGTTCTTTAAAAAAAGAAAAAAGAAAAAGAGGCTAAATGACATTCCTGAGAAATGGGATTCTTAAAAAGCAGTTTTCAGTTTCTGTGCCAATTTCAGACCTAACTGAGGGAAGAAGTTGCTTTTAAACATCAATTCGATTTCGATCGTGTCAGGTGTTCTCTTATGCAGTCGAGGCACGTTTGGGGGCAGTGGAAAACAGTTTGAGTTCAAGATAGAGCCACAGACTGTCTCTAAAACAAGTCAACTGTGGTGATTGAAGTCATTAAAGTTAACAACTATCGGTGGCAGGGAACACTTAGACTTTACATTTAAAGCAGGAGTATAACAAGACAAGATTTAGCCTCCATCAAAGACCCTCCATTGTATGTCACACTTCATAATTGGGTTTGTTTCCAGATGAGTAAAAATGGAAATTGTACTTTCATTGTTGTGATTCTTTAACAAGTTATGCTGCTGTTTTCAGTTTGACTATGAACCAAATCTCTTCACTCAGTTTCATTTCACTGCAGTGTACATTTTGATATAAAATCCTTGCATCTTTAGCAAAACTGATATATTCTTCGCCCTATTTGATCCTTAATGTCTTTATTTACAGAAATCAAAACATCTTATGACATAAAATAGTTAAATATTTCAAAAGTTGGAAGTGGCACAAATGGGGTTGCCATGTTGAAACCAGCCAAACCAAACATGTATTGTACTACTGTAGAACACCAGTAAAGCGATGTGCTGCATTAGCTGAGATAAAGATAGTTTTGTGATTTTTGGTCTTTCCTACAGTACCTAACATTTTTTATATTTCTGATCTCTCATTTAAACTACATAATTCATTTCCAGTCTCATCCCTTCCCATTTACCTTGTCTATAATTTTGTTTATATTTTCCAGCAGTCCTAAACTTTCAGTTGCTTGCTTTTAATGCATACAAAACATTGTTTAACCGTTGATCACTCTGAATCTTAATTCTGACTCTCTTTTGTGAGAGAGCTTGTCAACAACCTCGAGAAACAGTGCTTTAAAATAGGCAACACTCTGTCAGTATCTGCGTTTGAAACCCCAGGCCAATCCACTTCGTATAGAAATGATTAGATTAAAACAGTCAGCCCTGAAACTCTTCAGAGACCTCACTTTAATGGAATTATAACAGTTGGAGACAGTTATATACTCACAGAGCAAATAGTGCTCAAGTTTTAATGCATGAGTTGCCACAGTGGGAAACACAAGTCTGCCTAAAGTTTGAGATTTAATAATACTCTCATTGAAGAAATAAAAAGCAAACATTAAAAGGGTATCAAGTTGCCATATACCATATATAACATTGCTCTACAATGCCTCTGGCAGCAATTATCGACAAAAAAAGCACATGCATGAATTGAATAAATGTCACCAAATGTTAAAGTGTGACAAACCAAATAATTTGAACTCAGAGGCAAAAATTATAATAAGAGATCATCTTAGATATTTAACTGTGGGAGATAATGAAAAAGAAATAGAAATAGGATGTATCTGAATTACGGAAACTGAGATGTCAATACATAGCGATAACTGGGGACAGGTACAGTGGCCATGCACTATTGGTACCATTGCTAAAATTTTTGTTACTCCCTATAGTTAAGTATAGATTATGAACTGATTCCAAAAGGTATAAAGTTAAAGATTAAACACAGTTCTAACAATTCTAAGCAAGATTTTGTCTTTTTTTGTTTTTTGTACAATTTTTGAGTGGGAAAATCCTGCATGTAAAAGTTTGGGAAATTCCAAGATATTGGAGATCTCTGACAACTTTTACCAAGGTTTCAAACCTTAATTAGGCAGTATGGGCTGTGGTTGGTCCACTATTAGAAAGGCCAGGTGATGCAAATTTCAAAGCTTTATTAATACTCTTACTCTTTAGACCTTGTCCCAACAATCATCAGCCAGCAGAATGTCCAGCATTCTGATAATTAAAAGAGTATTTTCAGTTCATACTGAAGTTACAAAAAACAACAGGGAACAGTGGAGGTCAAGTTGTGGTCTGGAAGACCCAAAAAACGTTTGCGAGGAAACTGCTCATAGGATTCCTACAGAGACGAACCCCCCCATTTGACTGCAGAAGACCATCAGGAAGATTTAGCAGACTGTGGTGGTAGTGCACTGTTCTGTTGTGCAGCAACATCTGCACAAATATGACCCTCCTGCAGGAGTTATCAAAAGAAAACCTGCTCTGTCTTCAACACAGATAAAAACTCTGCATTAGAAGTTTTCAAAGGAACATCAAAAGCCATTTTGAAATCCTGTGGAAGGATGAGGTTTTTTAACTGCATTTAGCAAAAAGGTTTGAAGAAAAAAGGGTACAAAGTCATATGAAAAGCATACCTCTCCAACTGTTGAGCATAAGGGAGAATCATTCATGCTTGGGCCTGCTTTGCTTGGGGAACATTTAACTGGTTGAGAGAAACAGCTAATTCTGGAAGCAGACGTTGCATCATCTGTAGAAAAAGCTCAAGATTAGAAGAGGGTGGCTTTTACAATGGGATATTGATCCTAAATACAACCCAAATGGCACAAACTGAAGGTTTTGCCGTGAACCTCACAGTCAAATATAATCCAAAATCTGACGATAAACCTCAAAAGAGTACTTCATGCCGTACAGCTTAAAAGGTCTCACAGCACTAGAAGCCTTTTGTGAGGAAGAATGGGTGAAAATCCCTCAAACATGATTGGGAGACTCTTAGCCAGCTATATGAAAAGCCAACCAAAGGGGGTGTGACTAAGTATTGATCATGCCAAAAGTTTTACTTATTTTTGTTGTATTTATTGTATTTTAAAACAGCAAAAGAAGGAACTAACATGTAATATTGCTCAAGTTATTAAATAAATGTTGTATCTTGACCGTTGAATTGATTAAATACTGTCTGTAACAGAAATTTTTACCTGAACTTTTGCATGCCATTTCATGGATAAAGAGATAGACAAATGTTTTTCTCCTTCACACCCCCGCTCTACACCAATTTTGTTAATTTTGAATGTCACTTGTTCAGGTTTACATTTCTGTATTTGGCTGCACTCCTTTGCAATCATCCCTTATCTGTGTGCACAGCAGCTAAGGGTTCGTCTCTCTGAATGAATGGGCTCAATAAACCTGTCACAGCTCAGACTTGTTGACTCTGTATTGACTCATGTTACAGCGATCCATCCTTTTTATTTGCCTCAGTTCGGCTACAGATTTACAACGTGATGTTTTGCCCACATGTGACAATTCAATACCATGAAAGTCACTTGGAGTAGTACGTTTGTTTGTTGTTCTGCTGAGTTGTTGCTTTCAGTACATTGACTTGAAGCTAACAACATTAAGGACTGTTGGTCCTTGGTCTGTTAATTTGGAACGGATACCTATAAGTCATTGTCCGGCTCTTTTGCAGGGTTATCATCTACCTCCATGCTACTCAACTGCTGATGCTTGTGTTAAAGCTATCATGTAATGTGGTTGTTCTAATTGTGTCTTGTTCTGCTCTCCCCCTCCTTTGCTCCTCCAGGTACTGCCCTCCTCCACAAAGGGAGGAGATGCATGTGGGGAAACTATCCATTCAGTCTACATGTGTTGGCGTTATTGGTATTGTTAATTTTCCTTCAGAGGTGGGTGTATTTGGATTTATTTCCAGCTTTTTACTTGAGTTGAAGTTTGGTTTCTAAGTGGATCGACTTCTCTTTTTGTTTATAAGAACGTACAGTAATTTTATGTTGCTATGAGAGCTACGTAAAAGGTATCCAATATACAAATGTACTGTCTACAAAAGCCTATTTAACAATGTTTGAACCTGTTATCACTGGCTCTAATACAGGGCAACATTAAAGATTTCCTTTATTAATCCCACACCGGGGAAATTCCAGGGCCACAACAGCAGGGAAAAAAAGATGATTTCATATGGGGTGAAAACATCAGTTTACACAGCTAATGTTTGTAAACAGCAAAGATAAATTCTATAAATTTGATGAGTTTCAGACTGTATGCAATAATAAAGGGGGATTGTAATTTTTAGTAATATTAATTAGGCTGGGGAGGATTTTGCTTTTTAGCCATCCTAGCATTCCATGCATGACAATGTGAAGGCCTGAAGCTGATTCCAGCTTGCACTGAGCAGGAGGTTACATCCTGGACCAGTTCATCGCAAGGCTGACACAAGACCCACAACTTATCAAATGCAACTTTGGGCAGGATAAAGTCGCCTGTTTATATAAACTGCATATCATTAGATGGAGTCAGAGCATCTAGAGGAAACCCAAACAGACACAGGGAGAACATACAAACTCCTCACAACTGATCACAGCTATTTATTTATATTGACACATAGGCCAGCATAACACATGTTGTACACTGTACATTTACGCTATGGTGCACACTGCTCAAGATATGTGTGCCAGATAAAAGCTTGACATGTAAATGTAAAATCTACAGCAGAGCAGTCACATATTGGGTCATCTTTCAGTCTGTCTCAGTAATTTTGCTACAACGGGGTCGATAGATGATAAAGGGATGACGGTCGACAGGTCCTGAGAAGGGGATGTTAGCTGTCAGGACAGGTGCACCAAGATCTTTGACTGACAGTCGAGCATGTCGAGGCATAGACGAACAGGCCCCCCCGTTCACATTAACTTTCTAATGCTCAAGCCTCAGACATTGATCTGTGCCAAGGAGTGGCATGGCCTTGGTGTGAGTATTGTAAAAAGAGATTGGATCTCTTCTTCCAAGGAAAGGGCTCCCAGGGTTGCGGGAGATAGAGTGTGATAAAGGTAATATGGCACTTTTACTAAATCACTTATACCATTGGGTGATGTGTTCAGTAGTTCAGGCAAGCAAGGAAGTGATTTTGTAGTCACTTGTTCCACACATGCTTGAGTCACGTATGTACAGATCCTGTTAATCTATCTCTCAATAGGTGGTCCATAAAAACAAATAAAGAAATTAAAAAGAATTAAGAAATTGCTCTCCCTTCTCCTGTATTACTATTGAGTTGCAAATTAATTTTCAATGTTTTTATTATTTCTTTAATATGTGCCCATGTTCATTAAATCACAGGCTCTGCCAAGGACTTTGGGGTTTGGGGAAGGTTGAGTCAAAATTACTCAGATTTGTTCCAGAGCATCAATGAATCATTTATCGTATTTGTAAGTGAGTTGACAGGTTGCCCTTAATTATTACCACGACTTGCTGTTGAAGGAATAATTTAACATTTTAGGAAACTATCTTTTTCTCAAAGTATTTCTTAGCTCTAGAGTTCATTGTTTTCCTCTCCCTTGATCTTTGTTTGTGTTGTACTTACTTGCATGTACGTTGCTTTGGTTAAAAGGGTCTGCTAAATTTATCTCTTGCTAATTTAACTCTTGCTAAGAAGACTCTTGCTAAGTTATCCAACGTTGAACTTTTACTTTTGCAAAGTCAACAAAGCAACAAGCATGCATTTTTGGTTCTTTCACAAGGCGATCTTGTTTACATTACTGATGAAACCTATAAAATACTGTTTTAAATTGGATGTACCAGAAGTTGATGGTGATCTGCAATAAGTTACAATAAATATAACTGCAGACAACCAACTGTATTGTCTTTGACATTAAGGGGCTAACAGCAGGGATGGCATCGCCTTCATTACACTCAGCCACTGCAGCAGGTTAGGTGGGACAAATTTGCTGTCAGCCTGTTCTGCATTAGGACAGACTGAAGTAGTCTGTGGATGTGTACCTCTGCTATTTCTAAAACCTGTCATTCAGCAACAATCCTGGATTTTGTTTGACTGTAATTGTCTCAAAATCAATCTATGCCGCTCTATGGCCGAGTCTTTGTACAATATATAGATGTTCACATTTTAGGCTAATGTCACTTGCTCTGGCTTTCTAATTTTTAATGGTCTAAAATTAAATCAATTAGACATTCATGAGAGATTCATATGTATTCCCCAGGCAAATGATTCAATTATGTTCTGTAAATGAGGCGTGACTGACCTTTAAAAGGGAACTATTCATAGTTCAGTTTCCGCAATTGCCACCATGGTTCACCTAATCTTTTTGCATTTTCTGATGTATCAAATAGAGCTTAACATAATTGAACATCTTGGACACTGTCAGGTAATGACACAACCTGGAAAACTGACCTAATTACTGTCATGTCCTTTTAAAAACAGATTCCTAGACTTATGGATATCATGCATGCGTCATTTGGCAGCCATATTGGAGGCTCCCTGCTGGGAAGCAGTGAGGAAATGTCATTATCTTTAAAAAATATATTACTTATATGACCTAAAATACAAATGGCTCATCAATGTGTTGGGTTTGACCAGCAACTGACAAAAAAAATTTGAGCAGTTTGCTGTACATTAGTGTGAAATGACTAAAATGATCA
Source organism: Datnioides undecimradiatus (assembly GCA_008933995.1). NCBI lineage: Eukaryota > Metazoa > Chordata > Actinopteri > Lobotiformes > Datnioididae > Datnioides > Datnioides undecimradiatus. The sequence goes on from WARS01000052.1 coordinate 5,216,119, forward strand.
AATGATGTTTCCTTTGATAAATTAGGCTACTCTGTTGATTGATTAATCAACATTAACAGATTAACATTAATTAAAAACATAAGTGATATTTGCAGGTTAGTTGTTTGATTATAAGGTCTGCAGCTTACAAGCTAACAAATTAGCTTAGCAACCTAGCCTGCAAAATTGACATTAGCAGTGCACTTGGCATACCTGGTGAGTGTTTGAGTGATTAGTTCACCAAGCAAAGGTGCAGGATAATACATAAACTCATGTTTCTACACTAAATGAGTGGAAGAGTGCAGTAGGAAAGTGCTATTTAAAGTCTGGTGCTGTCTGCCAGTAATGGTGTACTGACCTCCTGCTGCTTTATGCTTTATTTGATTAAGGTGGTGTGTAAACAAGTTCTCCATCTATGTAGATGGAGAAGTAATGGTGTGCTATTGCATTAATGCAAATAAAGAGCATGCTATCATGAAATGAAAAAATAGTAAATATAAAGCACATGGCATTTAAGATAGATAGATAGATAGATAGATAGATAGATAGATAGATAGATAGATAGATAGATAGATAGATAGATAGTTGTTTGTCAAGCGAAGGCAAGTGACAAGTGTGTGTATAAATATTCAAATCAATCTAATTTATTTAACTCACCATGGCAACTTTGTAGACTTGCAGTAAAAATGAATTTGTTTTCGCTGAACTTCATTAATTCAAAATTCACTTTTAAGAATTTGGCTTAAGCAGTGGCATACTGCATGCAGCAGCTTTCAGCTGGAGCAGATTTCCATTAGAAAAATCTTCACTACAGTTTTTTTATCTTTCTGACCTGCAGGTGAGACAAAACAACCCTTGCCTGTCAGACATTTTTCATAATCATAATCAATAGGCCAAGAATAGTACTTGAAGGTGAGCCATGTCGATCTATCTTTCTCAATCATCTTCTCCTCTGTTACCCCTGGGGTCGATACCACAGTCAGCAGAGGCAACAACAAAGTAATGCACACTTCCACCCGGGAGTAACAGCATGGAGCTAAGGTGCTGTAAGGAAGTTAATGAATGTATTTGTCATATCTCTAATGGCTCACTATATCACCACAGCACCTTGGCTTGAGATTTATGGTAATCATGACTGCAGAGGAGCGAATGCGTTCTGTCTTAGGATTTTTAGTTTCTGTGTACAGGGCTGCACTGATGAGACACCTTGGGAGAACATTAAATTGACGGCACCAGGTTTTGGTTTTTTTTCTCTCTCTCTGAGCGAACTTGTGAAAACGTTGACAGTGTGCCACGGTAAGTGATAGCCTAAACACACGGAGCTGGAAAGTTGGTATTCACATCAGTAAGAGTGCAGGAATGGCAAACTAATGATGAGTCAACTCTTCTATTGATTAGAGCCGGTTTATTTTATTCCCCAAGGCCCACACAAGCCCACACACCCAGACCAACAACATCAGCTCGAGTTATGCTGAGATGTCTCTGCCGATACCAACTCCTGAAACTTTACTGTCCCTTTTTTGCCTCACAAATCTAATCCACCAGCAGAACTTCATCTTCTTCCATTAAATCCCAAGTGACTTCATTTTGAGACTGTTTTTTATCTGCAGCATGCACTCAAAATGCAAATGACCAAGTGTCTCGGGTTCAGTCAAGTACAGAACCCAAGGGAGTAAGACAAGAAAGACAAGTGTTCCCAAGAAAATATATTGAAATTGGTTAACAAATGAAAGCAATTAGCTAAAATTAATTTTTCCCACTGCTCTTTCTGTGATCAATTTACCTCAAATTACCAAGGGACATTATTCTTTATTTGTTGATCAACTCTAGTGTGAGTGTTGCAGTGTAAACAACTGTAGTTAAAGCCAACAACAGCATATTTCATTTGTATGTTTTTGGAGTTATACAAAGACATTTTGTGTAGCATGAGTAATGGTATGTGGATGTGGGGGAGAGAAATATTTGCTTGCGATTTCTCAAGGGCGACTCCTGCAGCTTAGAGACAAGAACACTCGCGTGTGAGACGAGAACATACAGACTGGCTGCACCGTTCTGATGCACTTTAAAAGCAGCACTTGATCAGCAATTCCTTCTATGAGCCCACACATCCTTTGGACTTCAAACACACCTCCTGAAGGTTAGGGGCACAGAGCTGAGTAGATGACAGGGGGATGCTTCAGCGGAGATGCCTTACTTTGTTGATGCAAGACATTACGGCGGTATCTTCATAAACCTACTGCCCTCATGTGGTTGTCTCTGGGTCACAGTCAGGACAGAAACATTTTCAAAACACTATCAAACTTTGACAGCACCCACCAACTCAACCTGCAGCAGGATATTGGGAAAACAAAAATCATGGTCATGTAGCTCTTTCAGCTACATCTGCACTAACTGATCAATTACCAACAAATGATTGATGATTCCTGCCTTCTCAGGGAAAACAGCATGCTTAGGCTAATTTAGGAAACAGCTGAGCTTTTGTTCAGCACAGACTTTATCGATGGGCATCGTCCTGCCCAACTTGCCTGATCGCACAACACTGTGGACCTGAAAGGTTTGGGCAGCTCACTGTAAAAATGTGCCCATCTCAACACATTCAGTAATGATACCAATACAATTCAATATTCATATTCTTTATGTAACTGTGCTTCTGACAATACATTTAAAAAAAAAACAACGATATGGTCTGTTTTATGGCAACAAAAACTCACATTTGATCCCTTTATACATACAAGTTTTGTGATACTTTAAGGACTATTTAAACACTGTATATCCAACAATATGAATAACTATAAAATGCAATTTGGTACAAAAGTGATTTAAGCAAAAACAACAAGGCCAGTCTTTGTAATACAACTGTCTAGCTTGTGTGCCTTCAAAAGACAAAAACCAAAAGAAAGAGTTTAGATTTTTATGGAAACACATCCATCTGTCATCCCCCTCTGAGCAATGAAAGCTGTTATAAATAAAGAGAAGTCCTTTCAGCCTTAACAGTACATTGGGCCATAAAAAAATTGCACCTGTGTTAACAACTTTCTTCCTCTGCAGCCAGTCTTCTGACTCAGTATGTGAGAGCAAAAAGATAAAAGCTTTTAACAGGAAGTTTTGCAGAATTTTTTCACCAAACTTTAAAAAAAAAAAACATAATTGCAAGGTTACTAAATGTACTTTTTAGCCCATACACTGTACAGTGCTTCCTTTCACGCTTTTCATTTCTCACAGTTCAATTGTCTGAAAGTATAAATCAGAGCATTGTGCTGCTGAACACTTACAGATGAAGCTGTGAACATATTCAGCATATAGCTCCTTTTTTCTGATATTATACATGTAAATCTTCTTCACACTTTCTGTCTGTCTCATACAATAAACACGGGATTATAATATGCACCAGCCTTGACACACAGTTTTCTTAGATACTAACTTTGTCTCTCATCCAGACATTTATTTTGTGCTCGCTGTCTGGATAGACACACAAGTGACCTTTTCCATCCTTCAGCCATGCCCCCAATTAAACTTATAACCCAAAATATCCAGCAGACTGGCTCTCAAGCTAAAGAAATGAAACGCAGCGACTCAAATAAGAGTCAGACATATTTCACCTCCGAGAAGCCTACACATCACACGCACAACTGCATTAACAGTTGAAAGTTTTCTCTGCAAAGTATTTGTTCTGCATGAAAAAAAAAACATAACCTCACATCACTGAACTTGATGGAGCATTTAGTATCATTGCAGGTCTCATCATTTTACCAATTCTTTATGAAGCTGAACTTCAAGATTACTTTACATCATCTCTCACAAATGATGCTTTGAAGTTTCCATCAGAGGTTTAAAATCTATGTAAATACTTGAATAATGTTGCTTTTGTGTTCATTAGAGATAGCAACATTTCTTACGCAACCACCCTTTATGGATTTCCACTCAGTGGCGTTTTCTAGATTTTTTTAAATTTATTTTTTTGTTGTTGTTCTGAGACAGACTTTTGAGAGAAAATTGAATGGATAATGGATTATGGATTTTGTTGTGAATTTTGCAATTGTGGATTTTTAAAATTTGACCAGTTACAGGGAACAAACTAGTAACTGTTTTTGAGGTAGTTAGTAATGAATGAGCTGTTCATTGTTTTGTGCCATTTTCCAGCTGGTAAAGACTGGTTGGTATTATCAATGACCTCATCAATACCTAATGATTTGCTAATATTCCTGATTTCCTGATGTTCCTGATTTGCACCCCATTTGTTTATTAACTACCTTACCTGTGTGTGCCACTTATGCTATTATGTCAAGAAGCTGTTTGACCTCATCTCTCGATGTTGTTTTTATGTAATTTTAATAATGTCTTATTACAGACATTAATGTGGATGAGTTCCAGTTATGAGTTATTTGCCGTAACAGCTACAGCAAGCAGAAATCAATACCGCATTACATCATGTCAGTTTTGTTTTTAAACCACATTCAATGATCAGTGTATTTTACTCAGAAGTATTTCAGAACATTTTAATTCCAAGCCACAGAACAAATCAAAACAGAAAGACAGATACTTCAATGTTCAGGACAGTCTATGTGATTTAAAGCAGGGTGCCTTGGATCAATAAAATGTATGTGATTAGCAGTTTCAGACGTGGTGCTATGGAGGGTAATTCTGAGGGTGAGCTGTGGCTGCATCATTATTGTTGCTGTCAAGTCCCCAGGGGTCAGTTTTGTCGGAATAACAATTTCTCTTCTCTTCATTATCAAAATAGTGAGAGAGTTTACAATTTTTTTTTTAAATGCTCTCCAGCAGGAAGATTGCATCAGATCAGTTTGACCAAGTCCCATCCTAGATAAAACTGAAATTACCACCGATACCAAATCCGCATACAGCAATCGCGGACGAAACACAAACCAAACAAAAGCAACCCACAGCTATAATACATAAAAACACGCTGCCAGGTTGTGCCATCTGACCATCATGTTTTATGTTTATCAATCGTGTTATTGGCCCACCCAGTACTTCATTAAGCAATGATGGATATTTCTAGCTAAAATATCATATAGAGATACAAGTATACATCATTGTTTTAATGAGATATGCTGGTTCTGTGAAATAACAAGAACACTGTGTGACAGAATAAAATATAAATGTATATGTTGAGTGTATTCTCATGGCATATCACCTTTAAGTTGACATTTATTTGCGTTGGAGAATATCATTCCAACGAAGTGTAAATCAGAAAATACGTATGTCATATCTGTCTTTACATTTAACTAAGGACCATGTTGCATGAACCTATGGGAGCAATGTGTATATTGAGAGATTGTAGATTATCCCTGTAATAATAGAAAGACATTCATCTTCTTTCGCTCAGAACACTTATATCACTGGTAATTGTGCTGGTACAATCAATCACCTACAAAGGACACCACTAGGTTTTTCAAAGTGTTTCAGTATTTGATTAATATCTTGCCAGAAAAATGATATTCTGTATTTACAGCTTAATTTAACGTTTCATATTTTGGACAAAAATCTGTCCTGCAGTGTTACGGTACATATTCGAGACTGAGCATCTCTTGGTTAGTCAAAGTAATGTGAGTTGGGCAGTTTTCTATTAACTTAAGTCTAAATATTTGATGAATTACTATTTTATTTGCATGTGTATCATACCAAAGGTCACATTAGCTTCACTCCTCCTATGTAGCTGTTGTGCAGTACTGCTAGTGTATTTTAATGTGTATTTCTCTTCAGTGTCAAGATGATATTTCATTACGCTTCATTAAATTCACATTCCAGACACTTAGCTGATAGATGTGATGGAGAAGTGTCAAATTAAAACAATAAGAGCTAATTAAGGAGACAACAAATCATTTAAACAGGTGAAGAAGAATAACTCTTTGCCACATTGAAAACACAACTGGGGAAACAGGGTTTATTGAGAGTGACAGCTGTTCACTGATGTAAGTGACAACAGAAGGTTGATCTGACCCCTAACTTGTCAATCACACTTATTAACTCCTGTCATTCTCTGAGAACATTTCAATCATGAGTTACTACCTTGTATCGTTTATCCTACCAAAAAAAAACCCTGTACTTTTTTAGTGCGTAACTAACAATGTGTACTCAGATACAGTACTTAAAGTGTTTAGGTTTTTGAACTGAGCTATTTCAACTTTATTCCACTCCAATACATTGCAGAGGAAAATATAGCGTTAATTTGTCTTCATACTAGTCACTTTGCAGATAAGGAATAGCATGCAAAACATGTTCAACTACTCAAATGATACGGAAGAGCCAGAGATAAACTTAGCTCAACCTCTTAGTGCAACATTACAATCCTGCTGACATGCTAATTCATGGCTAATTAAGTTAAGACTTAAAATAAAAGTAGTTTTGAGACATGAGGATACGATACAGTCCACCTTTTACAAATGAAAAAAATATATAGGCAACACACCTTAACATACTCATATTTATAACATTATAACTTTGTGAGGGGAAGAGTCGAGTATGACCGCATATAGCATGTGGTGGCTAATGTTAGCTAACTCTTCCTCCTCTTTGGTTTGAGTGTGTTTTAACCTTACCTTACCACAACTGTGTTAATATAAATATGTCCACATTTACAATACTTAATAATTCAGTTGGTTTTGGTTCTGATAACATAAATAAAACATTGCACTCTGAGAGAGTTCTTCTCAGTGTTCAGTAGTACACAAACAGTCATATTTCACAGCCTGTTACAGTATGACTCGTTTGCTCTCCCACAGTGACACTATTCATGCTCATCAGCTCGTCCAGATGACCATATGGGCAGGAGAGGATCATGAGATCCACACCAGAGAATTCATTAGCAGCCCTGGATTGCACTGTGCCATCATCCCTCTGTTTCTTTGAGGTAGCCAATGAAATTCAGGCTTGTGGGCGGCCGGAGGCTATGACACCACCACTTGCAGCAGGAGAGCAGTAATTGGACTGTGTGTCAGATAAATCCAGGTTGTGACAAGCCACTCAGCACAGTGTCGCCTTGGCCGCGATGCAAAGCTATCTCTTAGCCACTCCACTGACCTGCTGCAGATTTCTTAGCACCTCACCAGAGGTCAGTGGAGTTATTGTAGGAGTGAAAAGCCTTTCAACTCTTTCTCTCACTAAATAACCCAAAGTAGCATGCAGTAACTTTAAAAAAAGCAAGACAGGGCTAAAATATTTGAGAAATATATTTAAGAAACACTGCACTTCACGCATGCATTATGAAACTTCAAGCTGTTTTATTTGGATGGTGCAATACAAAGCTACAGTAGTCAACATTGTGCAGCAGCGCATGAAATATAAAGCATGTTAAAGGTTTATTTAGTCAGATACAAAATATGATCCCTCTTAATCTACAGCTATAGTTATCTAATTACTTTTTTCTTTTACTGTAATCCTACAAGAGGAATATTTTGTGTTACTTTGTACTGACATTGAAGAACAACATAAAATTGCGATGTATGAAATACGGCAGACAAAAAACTTCAACATACAACAGTAATGAATGTGAATAATAATAGCGGTATTGAATTTATTTTGGAAAAAAACAGACAACCAACATTAATTGCCATTTGCTTACATAGGTCACATAAAATTGAGGTGAGTGCGTTTAATGTAAACATTAAAAAAATACTGCCTCTAAGGTGCTCGAGTATTCGTTACGCATACAATATGTACAAATTTATACAAGCCAGTCAGTCTAAGTAAAAATATCTTTCTTTTCCATATTTCAGATGAAGAACCAGCTGTTAACACGTATGATCAGCAAATACAAACTGTCTCATTTTGGCAGGTAAGTGGCCAGACTTATCTCGACTCTAAATAGCAGCTACTAAAATATTGTGGCTTTGTAATTGTGGAATGTGGGATTTGTTTTACTGCAAGTGCAGAGAAATGCACTTACATCCGTGTTTCTGAACATTTACAGGTGACAGGTTCATGTTTTCCTCTGCACTGGTGAGATCTTGATGTCTTTTCTTCCACCTGCTGTTCGTCTGTGTAATGTAATGTCCTCGTCCTCTCCTGTCTGTTGCTTGGCAAAGTTGACAAACACCTGGACAACAGACACACTAATTCAGTATCAAATATGATTTTTTTTTTTTTAATTGCCCCAAGGCATAAACAGTCAGACTTTCAAGCAAGACATTGTACCTATAGTATACCTAAAATGTCAAGTTTATTAGGAAGACATTTAACTATTGTTTTATAGAGATGTAAAACACATTTATATGTATCAAATGTTATTATATCAGACAGAAAGGGGGCCCTTTATGTAACCAAAGTAGGAAGATGACATTTGTTGTCATACTCTGGCCATACTCTGGAGTCCAAGTTGGTAAAGCTATTTTCAGTAATGCCATTTAAAGCACTAGATGCAAGATTCAACACAAAAAGGACTATGTATGTATTGATTTCATATTCTTTGCACAAAATTGAATATTTATAAGTTATAATAAGTAGGGGATGCAATTGACAATTCACGTATATGAACCACTTGTTGAGTTTATTTGTTTTTTCTTTTCATCATCCTGATTTATACACACCTGGTCCAGTGTTGTCTGGGAAACGGAGTAGTCTTCGATGCTGAGCCTCTCCTTATTGGCCACCACTAGCTGAAATATCCTGGCGAGGGAGGAGGAGGCAATCTCGTACTGCAGCGTGTTGTAGTGCTTCTCCCTCTGAACGCAGCCGGGGAAGCAGCTCTCCATGAAGCTCTCGACAGGCTCCAGATCAGGGGACAAGCCTGCTTTAGCTGCCTTGATTTTCATTGTCACGACGTAGCCGTCGCCAAATCTTGATCAAGGAAACGCAGTGTGAAGATAATAGATATTTTTTTTCAGGGCATATGTTAATGTGTTCTAACTTCATACTGTCCCCTCGAGTTCTCTCTTTTTATCTTTGGTTATACATTATACTTCCACAACATCCACAGATTATACCATGTTGGAATTGCTATTACTCGTGGTGGCTGCTCTAACATGGATTATGAGTTTAGAACAAATAACACTGCAAAGTTGTTGTTCTTTAAATAATTTAGCATTTTCATCTATTCATCTATTAAGGCCTCCTCCAGAAAAGCTAAATCCTCATTGAAACATATATTTTAATGGTTATGAATTTTCTGTACCATGATGGTGAAAAACCCTTGTAATCACATTTTACGGTTGGGAATCTTAATATATAAATTCTGTCCAAACACTGTACAGGCCTGCTAAATTACTGAAAACCTCTTACTTGTATTTGAGATGCTGGATGGTACCCAGACACTTGAAGGTCCCATTGACCATGATGGCCAGTCGGGTGCAGAGGGCCTCACACTCCTCCATGCTGGTGAGAAACAACCGTAATCCATCTTTATTTCTACTGCTGCTATTTCATCTCTATGAGCAATAAATCAGAATTTCACAGATCTCTATGGTCAAATCAGGCAAATGTGAGTCCAGTCATGATGTTGGCAGAAGAGTTAGTTCTGTTGGGTCAGCTGCAGCAGCAGATGTGTGCTGTAGATTCTTCTCATTATTAGATATCAAACCTGTGTGATGTTAGCACCACAGCCCTGCCATCCTGAATGACACTCATGATGGCGTTCCACAGGAAGCGTCGTGAGTGAGGGTCCATCCCTGTCGTGGGCTCATCCTACACACACACGCCACAAACAAACAACAAACTTGACTGTCTGAGCACATGATTCCATATGAACAGAAACCAAATCCTCATCTCTATCAGCATATGGCAAAGATCTCAGATTTATGCCAATTTGAATTAAACTGCGCAGTTGCCTGCCAATGTATAAAACATTCGAGGCCAGGCTTGACTGAACCCATATGGCTTCCCATCTGGATCCATAGACCATTTCATTGATAAATCCCTGCATAAAACCCAAAAACCCAAACAATGGGCTTGGGAGCTCCCCGTCACTGGCTAACTCACCAGCAGCACCAGCGCTGGGCAACCAATCATTGCGATGGCTGTGGAGAGTTTGCGCTTGTTGCCTCCACTGTAGGTCCCTGCGCAGCGACCAGCATACTCAGTCAGGCCCAGCTTCTGGATGCCCCACTCTGCCACCTACAGGTGGAAGGTGAAAGTGCATCAGGTGGGCATGCCCATCAACAAGTGGCTGTGGTTGCATTTTTACGATACGCAACCCTTACAGTAGCCTTTATAACAGCAAAATGTAAAGATGAAAAGCAATCACAGAACAACAAAAAAAAACTATAAAACAGATGAAATGCTGTGTATGTGCTGAGCCAAACAGTTTAATTAGGACAAAACACCCTCAAAGACATAAAGCAGCAGAAGTGTTACTCACTCTGGGGATTTCTGACTCAGGTACCCCCCTGAGACGAGCATAGAGGTACAGATGTTCCCTGCCGGTCAGAAGCTCATCGATGGCGTCAAACTGCGGGCAATAGCCCATGTTCTGGTGCACGTCCAGAATCTCTGTTAGGATGCTACAAAAAACAAGACACTAGGTGACATACACTGCAGTGAGGCAACAGAGCAAAAAATAAAATGAAAAATAAAACATTTAAACTGTACAGTGAGAGGTTAAATTCAAAACATGATCCAGAGCCAAATTTGTTTTACACAACTGTTATTTAAAAGATCATTGTTTCGAAACCTGAAGACCACAGATAAATCTGTGGAATTACAAGATATTAAAATCATAAGAAACATACTACTGCTGTGTTGTTTTTGGTTTTGGTAAAATGCATTATACTTTTACCTTTAAAGGCTTCAGAAAATCCCTAAAATTATAGTCTCAGAGGAAAAGTCTTTGGTTGAATTATTTAGAAATCAGGTCCATGCTGAGGCCATAATCTGTGAGGAGGGATCATATGCCAGAAAGGCTGAGAATCTCTTTAACAGATGTCTGGTTTAAATAGTGGTTAACCCTGGCTGTCATTAAGATGAGTTGTCAGTGTCCAAATGCAGTTTTAGGGCCTTATTCACTCTGACAAGAACTCATAGAGGAAAACTGGATAAGGTCAAATGTTTGGCATAAAAATTGGATTTTTAATAGATACATTAGCTCAAAAATCATTTTCCAGATGTTCCATAACATGTATTTGAAACTTCGTCAATCGAGCTCTAGCTTCTAGTTTTTTATTTTCCTATTTGGAGCACCACATGGGTTGGTTTTATAGTCAGATAGTGTCATCAAACAGAATTAAGTCAGATTGACCTTCCCGTGTTTAAACTTTCTAAATCATTGGACTGTCTCTGGTCATCTCCCATCTGGAACTGCATGCAGGATAAACCGAAAGCATTTTACGAATGCCATCTGATCCAGCCCTGAGCGGCATTTGTGTTCTGTCAGCAGGGGACTGCTGTGACTGATCTTTATGTACCTGTAGCCAGCCACAGTCGCCTCCCCAGAGCTGACATCGGTGTCGCCGGTCAGCATTTTGAAGGTCGTCGTCTTTCCGGCTCCATTAACTCCCAAGAGGCCAAAGCACTAACAGCAAAAAAAAAAAAAAAAAAGACAATCAGGCTCTCGATTCGAGGACACAGTCTGCTGAAATACTGCTGAAATGCATTCACTATGTATATAGAATGGCTATTAATATCCTTGTGAAACTCTAATAATCTATTCGGCCCCATAAAATGACAAGAAATGTCCTTGCATACGCATTCAGTAATTAATAATATGAGAACAGAACAGAGAATATAACACAACCAGACGAAACAGGGAGTAGATATACAGTAAATAAACTTCATTGTTAGGTGGCTGGTGGTAAATTACACACTATTGCGTACTATATTCATCACCAACAGTGTAGGCAGCAGCTTAATCAGTGCGTAGGCGCACTGGAGCGCACGCAAGAAGCGAAAACTTGACTAATACACAAATAAAAAAGACAGCATTAGCTCTCAGTGTGCACATAAATGAACTCAGTGGCTTTACCTCTCCTGCAGGGACACCGACACAAATCCGGTCCACAGCTGCCCTCTTCCTGCCCACATACGTCTGTGCAGAGAAGGCAGGGAAACAATAAACACTGAGACACACATATATATATGTATATATATAAACAGTAGAATTTATCAGATGGTTTTTTTATCTGCCTGCATGTGTATTCATTAAAATGTCAGTTTTTACACGTTGTACATTTATTTCCATTATCCTGGAAAGGCATTAAAAATTATATCTTATTTTGTTAAAAATAAAAACCTTCCCTATTGTAATTACTATTTTGTCCATCCCACTGACGTCCAATTGAATATATGAAAAATAATTCATAGCAAATATAATAAAATGGTGAAAATACAGCAGTTTTTTTGAATTTGAGCTATTAATCGTTTAAGCCTATAACAGCCAACGAATGACTGAACTGGGCTAAGCACTCTATTGGCGCTGATGGACTAGAGCACTGCAATAATTTTAGGCCAGAATGAATGATAAAAAATATTTAATTCAGAGGCAATATAATCCTCCTCTGCACTCCCAACAAATATAGAAGAAATATAAAAATACATAACCTAACATGCCCTTCTGACCCATTATTTCACACAGTGTCCTAATGCTACAGACCACTTTTTATGACTTTCGACAGGTTCATTCATTTCTACCAAAGACAAAAGACCATAAAGGTTTAATATTTAATCAGCTAATGTTTATTATGTGCACTCACACACGCCTGGTACCAGCCTGGTATATTACATTTTGCTTGCTTTGTTAGTCATCCACTGTCTCCTTTTCAAGCAGTTGTAGAGATTGTTGTATTTAATATCTTCAACACCCAGAACTATATTTTTCTTTTCTTCTTTGACATTTCAGCTTTATACTAATGGATGAAAGACTTGATGAAAATAAATCTGAACTTGAACAACTAATTAAATGACATTTATGAATAGCCAGGACGAAACCAAGCAGTTCGTATTACATACTATGTCTACTGCAGCTTTTAGTACAATGTGAAACTGAGATATTGTGATGGAGTCAGTGATGTTTTACCTTGGAGAGATCTCTAATTTGCAGGATGTCTGTCTTGCTCCCTCCATCATAAATCCTCTGCCTCTCTGCTGCCACGTCATCATCCTCATCTTGTGATGAAGTCAGCTTGTAGTCAGATAACCTGAAGGGTGCACAGAAATCATCAATATGGAGAAGCATCTAGCACAAAAGAGCTGAACTTTATCTGTTAATAGATGACCATGAGTTCAGCCCCCATTTTTATGGAAAGATCTGGATAATGGTGTTATAAGAAGGTGAGATGTTGGGTAAGTAAACTTTTATGCTGTGTTGGGCCAGCCCCTTACCAGTGGTCCAAGAAGAACCGGTACTGGATGAGAAGATTAAGAATAAAGTAGACAAAGCCTTCCACGGCCATGAAAGCAATGTTTTTCCCCACAAAGTCCCACCGGAAAGGGTCCTGTGTGTACTCTTCACCTTAAAGCAGAGAGAAAAGGTTTGCACTCAAAATAAAACTTTTGTTCAAACAGTACAAAGTTAGTATTTTTTTATATCACAGAAAGCACAGATTTGTAAAATGCAGGAAACCATTCCCATTCCTGTGTATGCAAAATGGTGTTTTGTCATCCCTTAATGAGCAATTATACAATTAGCAGAATTTTGGGCATATTATTTGAAATATTTTCAGTGATTCAGCGGAAACTGTGCTGCATATCACAAAATAATGATGGAAAACCCATGGAGCCATAAACACTTACCGAATCTGGCATAGACATCAGTAACAGCCTGGTTCATGGCCATGTCTATCAGTCCTCGCCCCAGGCAGAAGTGAGGGAGCACCAGCAGGCCTTTCTTTAGCCACTCATTGAACGTCAGCAAAGACTGGCAGCACACACACACACACACACACACACACAGGCATGATTCACACATGATTCACATTTCACTTGAGTGCATTTATAAAACAGATCAACGTACAGTATGCACACAAATATCAAAATAAACTCAATTAAAGCTGTGACTCATGTCTGAATATTTTACATTACTGGATCATCATCAGCAAATTTGCATAATATCAAAAGAAATTGTATGAATTGCCCTGTAGCAAAGAGTGAGTAGCTCATGCAAACAACCTCTGTTCAGGTTCTGCATCCTGTCAGTTCGCATTTGTTATTCGGCTAAAAACATAAAATGGCATTAAAAAGGCAGAAACTTTTTTTTTGCATTTTCATCAGCGTCATTTAAAACTGGGGTACATGACTTTTCCTATTTCGATCAAATATATGATATTAAATTCCAGATTTATTTGATTTGGTCTTTGGAAGACTTGTGATTAAGATAAACCTATGTTAACTAAAACCTCAGAGAGTCCACATTTGCTTTGATTTTACATACATGTATACAAATCAACACCAAAACCCAATAACTTGTAAACACAACTAATTATCAGTTTTTCATAAATGCCCCCTTGTGTTTCTAGTTGGTCCCTTATTTGTCTTGTCTGTCTGTGGCATGACACTGACGCCAATTGACCTGCACACCTGCACTCATCCACTCTTCAAGGTCCTGCAGGATATACACTGCAGCTCTACACTCCAGCCTACACCAGATGGGACAGTTTTCCATTGTGGTACTAAAGTTAAAGGTCCTGGTCAGAAAATTGCTGCTGTTATTGTGCTGTCAAACCTCATTTCTACCACTTCTACAACTTCTCAACGAAACTGCATTTGAACTGTTGCACAAATTGCTGCACGAGTCCTGCTTTTGGGTCCAAAGTTAGCTGAGACCAAAATGAGATTTACCTGTTGCAGCATTCATCAGTGAGAGCAGAGACGAGTACAGATGTGCAGTGGAGGGAAGCTTCTGGCAAAAATATACAATGCTTTGACAGGCCAGAAAGTCACCTGTTGCCATGACAGCAGCATCTGTGCCCTTTTCCACCTACGTCAGCTTCCTCTTACTTCTCAGTTGTTGGGGTTTTTTTGTTTGTTGTTTTGGGGGGTTTTTTTTATAAAAGACTCAAATGCTGCACAATAAACGTACCAGATTTGGTCAAATGCTTCACAAAGTGACTGCTTCACAAAGTGACTGCTGGCATTAGTCATTTCTTTTCCTCTGCCCAGCAAACACCCTCAGTGTTCAACTGCCCTGCTCACCTGTGACTCATCGTCTTGTCATTTTCTTGTTAATCAGTCTATGTATATAAATATACTGTATGCTTGCTGCTTGTTGTATTGTTTTTGAGGCGTTTTGACAGGTGGCACTGTAAAGCACAGGTGTAGACAATAAAATTAACAATGGCTAAACGCAGCTAAGCTGCTTCAGTCTTAGGATCCTGGTATTCTGTAACTTGTGCTTTTGCTGCAATGACGAGACAAAATGCCTTTAAGCCCTGAACCCTCACAGACATAGCTGACGTCACCTGTTAAGTGCTTGAATGTGAGAGGCTGGAAGGGACCTAAGATGGCATATACAGCACATAACCCTGACAACACCAAAACACAACTGTTTATGGCTTTATATTTTATTCTTTTTACTTTCTTCACTTCTTTAAAGAGAGCAACGGCCAGATTTGAACATCCTCCATTTTTCTCTATTACAGAGTGGGTTAACTGTCAAATAATCATTTTACTCATTTTTGTCAAACAACATTGCCCACTTACATTTTTTTCTTGTTGTTGCTCTGATGTTTGTTTACATCAGTTTACATATTTGACACTCTCTGCATCCTTACCCGATTGTTTTCAAAAAGCTCCAGGATGAAGGTGATGGCACTGCTGTTGATGCCTATGAACAGGTTGATGCAGGACAGGGACACATATGCAGTACTTGGGATGCTGAATATGTAGGACATGGGATACATCATGGGCGTCACTGACCACCTATAAGGCAGCAGGGAATACAAAATAGAAATGATTTACAAACAATTTCAGTCATGCCATGTTTTGATACATTTTTAACTTCCTTACGGTTGAATTAGTTGTTATTTAGTTCCACTTATCTCTCACACTATAAGTCACCAGTGTGAGATATGTTTTCCCTCATATCCTTGTGTCAAATAATCAAAACCAAGCCTTACCCATACAGTAGAAGCAGTGCTATTAGTGCAGGCAGGTTGGATGGTGACGTGTAACACTTTTTGTCAAAAGCCATGAAAATGCCAACTACCATCGCAGTGCTGAGAGAGTAGTTAACCTGGGGACAAAATATAGTAATCACATGAATTTAAAAAAAATACTTTTTGAAAACCAGATTTCTGTACCAGTTTCAAAATGATGTTATAATGACTCCCACCCTGCTCGACTTACCATGTCCCAGAAGAAGTTTGCCACCCAGTACACTAAAGGGCTGACCCCACTGACAAACTGCAGGTGCTTGGCCTTGGTCGCGCGCTCCTGGATGAGGTAGAGGACGAAGCTGGCAGGGATGAAGGACATGGCAAAAATAACACAGATGGCCACCACGGCATCTACTGAAGTGGTCAACCTGAAGGAGGAAGGAATAAAAGTCAGTGCTGTACAACCTTATGGGGTAACAGAATTATATTAAATGCTTAATTTTATTTTATGCATGTATGCAAATGTCAATATGTATAAGTTTCTATTCTTTAATGCCCAGAAAATAAATGGAACATATTTTGAAAAACATAATTAAACAAACGTCAAAGCAACACTCACACTGTGACTTCAGAAAGCTGCTCTTTGGTGAGATTCAGTGGGTGGTTGATGGCTGTGATGCCAAACTCGACAGGTTTAGCGGACGGAGGTAAGAAGGCCCTCAGAATGGCGTTATTGGCCACATTCATGAAGGCCACCACGGCGTGCCAGCCTTTATTGTTATACCACACCTGACAGATGAGAGCTGAATGAATGCATTTCACAACTTTCTGACTCAGTTTATCTACAACATACTGACTTGTATGCAGCCTCTGTAAAATATCCTAAAACCTGCATTTCTTTAACCACAAAGCAAAGCTATTGGAGCGAGCACTTAGAGCCATCAATCATTGTCCCCGTGATATGAACAGAATTTATATATTGAAACATTTTTAAGGTAAAAGCAAAGCACCAGTGTTAGGCCTCAGACAAGTGATAATGAGCGTCTGCAAATAATATCTGCCACTTGCTGTTGAACTATTTATGGAAAAAAACTGCATACATCCCACACTTACCTTTATATTGAATTCACTCTCCATGTATCGTAAGAAAGGACCAATGTCCCTCAGTGCAAGTCCAGAGTAGTAACCCTGTGAAAGACAATGCTCACTGTAAGAACGAAGTGACTTGATGGACCTCACGCCCTACCCTCATGAACACAGCAAAGATGAGTACCGCTGTGATGTTGAGCATTCGGCCCAGCTGGTGGAAAACAGTCTGGATGTCTGTCGGGTTGACGTTCAGGATGGGAAGTTGTCCTCCTACTGACAGGCCTCCGTATCTGAGGGACAGAGAGTATTTATGCTGAAGTGTAAGAGAGAGAGAGGCAGAGACTGATAGAAAGAGACTTAACATACAAATGATTACCTTTGCTCATTCACCCAGTATTTGCTCTTCAAACTGTGAAGTAAAAGTCAGAATGTAATTAAGCAGGGAGGTCATTACTTCAGATCAAGATCAAACACAATAACGTACACAATCAAAACTTCTTTATAGCACTTTTATCAAGACGATCAGTTAGTTGAGTTAAGTTGAGTTTGGCAGACATGATTTTAAGTCCGCTGAGGGTGGTAACACACTAATATATCAATAAATTAACTTTATTTAGATTTACCTGGTTCTGATGAGACTGGGGTAGGTTTTCACGAGGTAGTCAGAGATGTTCCTGTCCGTCAGGTCCAGCATCGTGTCACCAGTTTCCTCGATTCGTTGGCGAGGTGGCAGGCCTCCGGCTCCAATGGGACAGATGGGCATCATGGTAAGCTTCTTACTGCTGCTGCACTGGCAGGAAGGAGATGGATTCCTCTGGTTCCACTCGGGACTCTGCAAGATGTTGCTGACCACGGGAGAGACGTCCGGATACTCCCACTCTGATGTGCTGTTACTGCAGGTCATTCTGGATGCGGATGAGTGGAGAAATGCAAAAAGCTTCTGAATCAGAATGGAGAGGTAATATCTATTAAAGTCTGTAGTCACATGCAGCAGTGGTGGAAGACTTTAAAACAAAGTCTTGGATGTTGTGATTTGGAACCACTTTAAAGACTGCCAGTTAACTTAATCTCTAATAATACATCATCATCCTCAAATAGTTTGTTGTTAAATTGGTATCAGTTAAATCTTGTATTAACCTGTAAAAAGTAAGCAGTAACTGTAGCTGTCAAACATATGTAGTGGAGCGATGCATCAGTATAAAGTAAAATAAAATGGAAAAGTTGGAAATTTTATTTAGTTACATTCCATCATGTACAGTATTTGGCTAATAAATTATTACATGTCTTATTTTACTCCACTTTTACTTCAAATGACACCAGCTATCACATTGTTGTTCTTGTTTTGTTTATTTTCAAGTTAATAACTGGTCTGCATTTTGTGTCTGCAACTGTATTTTTTTTTATTTTTACACAAACAAGCTTTGTCTGTTTGAATGAATGTAGCAGGTTCTCAGTTCTGAGTCATTTTGAATCCAGGAAATAGGATGTATTCATGTAATTAGCCCTGATACTCACCCTAGTGGTTCTCCTTCCATGCAACGTGTCCCAAGACCTGGTTTGTGCAGTAGGCGCTCTATGAAGCGTTTCATTTTGGGGTCAAATGGTTGTTCATTACTGAACATGGAGAAAAAAATATGAGGAAGAAAATCAAGTCAAAGCCACTAAATCAGTCAAATACCTCAGTGCCTATTAGATATATTACTAAAGGTTTATTTAATGTAGAATTCACAGTGTTTGTCTGACCTGAAGAAGGTGAACTGTTGTCCGTACATCCAGGGGCTTAGAGTCAGACTTGGATACTCTCCAAAAGGAGGGACGATCATGGTGAAGATCAGCGCTATTAGGACAAAACTGGCAGGAAGGATGATCTGAAATTCACAAAAATATAAGTAAGCAAGCCGTGGTTGAGCAAGAATTCACATAATCTCTGAAAAAGGTAAATACAATAAATATGAAAATAATAAATAATAAGAATACTCTGTGGGTAAAAGTCCTGCACTACGAACTGAAGAGTATCATGAGGAGAATGCGCTTATTAGATCATGTAAATGCAGTTGAGGTAAATTGAGGGAGACAGTGGTGTGAAAAGAAAGGACTAAAGTACGAGTATCCTTAATTTATACTTAAATACAGTAATTGAGAAACTGCACAAGTTACACCACCATGATTACAAAAAATGTAAAGCAACTTTTTTGATTAACTATGTTTTCCATGAGGTTCAGTGATAGATTTAACAGCTGATTGTTTTTCCTTTGGTTAAAATACTCACTGATCTGCAACCACAAGCTGATTAATGTTATTCACAGCTCTCAGTCTGCTGTCAGTCCATATACACATCAACACTATCATTCCACACGTTGCTTACCTGTGCCAGGAAGTCTTTCTGGCTTCTTATGGCGTGGTGAAACCTCTTTACCAGCAGCGCATAGAACTGCTTCAGGATCAGAGCGGACCCTTTCACCTGCCGGGAGCCCTTTCCTGCACTGCTGTCCGATGCACCGATGTGGGTAGTGCCATTAGACTGCATCACTCCATTTTGTTCTGCGATCAAGATGAAAGCACTCAGTAAAGTAAAGCACATAAAACATCGACACAGGGCACAGCATTTGCTGGAGAGGCAGGTAGCAGGCTGGAGAAGCAGGTCTAAAACTCATCAGAGCTGCAGCAAACAAATAATAATAAAATATAAGGTGTATGAATTTGACTTTAAAACAGCACCATGCTAGAAAATAACAAGCAAGCAGAGTAAGTTTTCAAAAACAGAACTAAGACTAAGAGCCTGCATAATCACAGAAAAGCATGTTAATATCAGAATATGATGGTACTTTACAAGATATCCAACCACATATCTGGTTGAAAAAAATAACTTTTAATTCAAATAACCAACAATTTATGCACATAGTGAGTGACCAAAGTCTAATAAATTAAATTAAAAAACTTAAACTGCCAGAACTCTCGAGTCTCTGACCTTCATCACCAGCTTTGCTCTCGTTTTTTCTCCGCTGTAACATCCACTGTTCTAGAGGTGGGAGTGCACAGGTGAGACAAACACACACACGCACACACACACACAAACATAGACTAGAGGGTTACAACTGACAAGTGATGCACCACATCACATGGAAAGACACGACAAGTGGCTGTTAGGGAAGTGAGCTGGAGGAAATTCACAACAATAACAGCTTCATAAAAACAGGTGTGAGGCAAATGGATTAACAACACGTCATAGAGACGGGGCAACGGGTCAGAAACTCAATTCCAGGAAAAGGCCATGTGGAATATCAGTGGTGGTATTTACCAGGAGTGGTGGCATTATTCGCTGCTTCTCCATCTGCAGTGACCTTTATGAATATCTGTAAAGAAAAAAAAAAGGAACTTCCTTAAACTTTTAAAACTTTTCACACATTAAATAAAAGTTCTGTCTTCAAGTTTGGAGGTCATACTGTAGAGGTTTTCATTTTTTTTTATTATTAAACTTGAAGATTTTGTTAAAAGACTTTATCGGAAATTCAGTATTCACATATGGACAGTAGAAATCCTGCCATAACATACAGACAGTGATGTTATTGAGTAAAAAGAGTCTCCTTTTAGTTATACCTGCAGGTTTAGTTCCCAATACCTGCTTTCGAGCCCACTCTGTTGGGTTGGGTGTTGTTTAAAGCGACACTCACTTATTTCAAAGTCAATTTTATGTATTTTTATGAGATACCTCTATAAGAAAGCCCTGGATGACAGGGAACATGGAGGAAAGTGCAACAACGATCCCTGCCAGTTTTAAACCAGAGTGTTGTAGTTCATCATACACATGGACAGTTGTTAATAAACTCATCTGAATTGGAAACAGGCTGCAACAATCCTACTGTAGCAGATAAAAGACAGGATTTTAAAGATTCCATATAAAAGATATTCACTGCCCCTAGAGATCACACTGCAGCATTTTAGACTAAAACATACACTTATTGTCTCAAGTGTATGTAAGACATCATGTTGAATTGAAGGCCTTCCCTCCTCAGGACCTTTACTCCACTATATATATATATGTGTGTTGGAGCTGAAAGTCATATATATAATCTACATAGAGCATTTAAGATTTTTTTCTTATTTTAACATCATTTATTTATTGCTCAAATCAGTACAGTTTCTTTGCTCTGGCTATGGGTTGAATTCACAAAGCTGAAAAATTGTGATTTATCTTAAAAGCAAAACTTCCCAAGCTTCAGAACTGATGTTATGTTCAAAAATGCAGCTTTAGGAACACCTCACAAGGAGCGCCTTGGGAACAAAACATCTTCGACCATCAGTTTGTGTGTTTATCAACGGCACACCCCTCTCAACTATTTGCTGTCTGCTTCTTTCCCAATCCAGTAAAGGCAAAATGCCTAAAACAATGACCTTTAAAAAAAAACATACAAGTTGCTGATGATGTCAGACAATGTTCCTACCTCCTCTAGCGACGTATCAGAGATCCCAAAGCTGCTGAGGCCCATGTCAGCAAGTGTCTCCTCCAGCTCCCTGAACAGGCTGGCATATGCTCGATGTTTGAAGCCCTTATTGGGGAGCAGGTAGGTCAGCTCCTGGCCGATCATCTCGATCAGCTTGGCTTCAGGGACATGGTGGTGGATGAGGCTGGTGATGCTGTCTATGTCCCCTGGGAGGAAGACAGAAAATCATAGTTTATGGAGAATTAAGACTAAAGCATTCCTGAAATAGCAGGAACCAAAAAAAGGGACAAAGGAAGGGAAACTGCTAAATATGCTAAAACAAAAAAACAAACATTATTCAAGCACTGAAATAGATGAGCTGATTTGCGCTTTGAATCACTGAATCTCCAGTGTCCTCAGGCAGAATTAGGAGGAAAAGGCACTGGGGTCAATATCACCACTAAATTATAAATGTGAAATCTGTATCTGTTTTACAAATTGGAAAAGTCATGAGAATATGAACCAACACACACATACACATCCCTACAGGCCACAGACAGACACGCGCCAACAAATTAAACATTTCTGGTTATCTCACGTGGGAGACTTCTGCAGTGGTGTTTTCACCTGAGATATTCTCACTGGTGTCAGAGTTGATGTCTTCCAAGCACCAATCAGAATTAATGCAATATTTGAATATCTGTCTGTTTTGCTTGCTCTTGATGCGAGCGCGGTCAATAACATTAGATAAAACACACAGTCGTGATTCGTAATAGAATAGAAGAGAAGTACTTTTTTAATCCTCTGAGGGAAGCTTTATGAAGGAGGGTATGCATGGAGGATACAGGCATCGATCCCACTACCTCTTGCATGCTAAGCGAGCACGCTACCATTTGAGCTAACCCCCCACTAGTTGTTTAGAAGAATCTTTGATTGATTGTGAATTATTTAATTATTTATACTTATTCATAATAAAGAAAGAAAAACCTTATCCTTACTCCCATCATGCCTATCTCTTTAACCACTACAACTACATGGTTAATTTCAACCCTTATTTAACCTTTACATAATCTGATTGAAAAATACATTTTTATCCACAAACAGCTCTTGGAGGAGGTAAAGAACCAAACTGCCCTTCTCCCACAGGGTCTAAATGTTAAATTTTTTGCTTAACAAGATAGATAGAATACATCTGTCAAACAGCAGACAAGCAGCTCATTAGTATGCAGTTACAGTAAAAGAAACATGTTTACCATCCAGAACTCTGTCTAGAGGCTGGGACTGGTTCTGAGACTGATCTTTGTATCTGGTACAGATGGAGCAGGAGCAGGAGCAGTCTGAGGCACAGTCGCAGTCATTCTGATGGAAACAGCAAAGACAAAAAAAAGCCTTAAACAAACTGAAAACTGAAACTTTACCATGAGAAAAGCAGGTGTTCTCTTTTATGTGTCTGGGTTTGATTTTTTTTTTTTTTTTTGGAAAAGGGTGAACCTCACCTCCCTCTTCTTAAGATCTTTCATCCGTCGTACAAGTGTCAAATAGAAACCAACTCCAAAACAGTTCTTGAGGAAGAGGGGGGATCCGCAACAGTGCAGTTGTCCTTTGGAGATGATGGCAATGCGGTCACTCAGCAGGTCGGCCTCATCCATGTGATGAGTAGACAGAATCACTGTCCGGCCTGCACAAGAGTCCAGATTTTAGTAAAGTGCTTTTTATTGACAAGTCTTCTGAATCAAAGGAACATTTCAGCCCATCTTGGATGCACAAAAAAGTTTATCATAACTTTAAAGTGTCTTTGCCAGCAGATTATTGATTTTAGGAATGCGGTTTTAGCTTTTGTTGTAGCTGTGTAGCTGAATTTTCTCCGTTTGATCAATTCACTACTTAATTCAAGTGCCTCAGGAAAGCTGTAAAGCTGCAAAGGAACAGTTAAAAGGGGAACTTGTGGGTAAAATGTGCATTTAGGAATGTCGATCTAACAGGCTAATATGTTGACCTGGAGGCATGCTATGACATATGGGTGAGACTGGGGGTGTGTCTGACCACCCCTAATTTAGACTCTGACACCATCAAAA
The DNA here is from genome assembly GCA_008933995.1 of Datnioides undecimradiatus. Taxonomy (NCBI): domain Eukaryota; kingdom Metazoa; phylum Chordata; class Actinopteri; order Lobotiformes; family Datnioididae; genus Datnioides; species Datnioides undecimradiatus. The sequence goes on from WARS01000052.1 coordinate 5,239,660, forward strand.
GAAGTCGAACGTGTTGGGGGTGGGTCAGTGCATTTCCTCATATTCATCGCTGGTAGAATCTTGTAATATGATTTCAGACACTCCTGAAGTGGACCATACCATCTCATAACCTTGACAGTGGTTCAACATCTTGTCTGCCTGCCTCACTCCTATCATTGCAGTGACTTACGTCCTCATTTAGGTTTATGCATGCATAACTTTTGCCTTAAGTTTAGCTAACAAACATGGAGAAAAAGACGCCCCCGCTCCCCCACCCAGATCCCAGGTCATTAATAATTGGCATTCTGTTCAAAGGTCTAACATGAAGCTTAATGGGTTAAATGAGACATTTTTACCGGCTCTGTACTTCAGCAGGAGGTCCCAGATGGATCTTCTGGAATAGGGGTCCACTCCCGAGGTGGGTTCGTCCAAGATCACAACCTTTGACCCACCAACAAACGCCATGGCAACTGACAGTTTCCTCTGCATGCCACCTAAATGGGAGCACGTGACAAGCAACTGTTCAGTGCAGAAACAATGATAAAGCAATGATGTAATTCTCGCTCGCTCTCTCTTTCACAAACACGGAGGAGCAAGTGGTCAACCTGAGAGGTTCTGAGCCTCCTCATCTCTCTTGTGGGGCAGTCCAAGGTCCACCAGCATGTCCTCAACCTCCCTCTCCGCCTCCGCCTGAGTCCGACCCTTCAGCAGTGAGTAGAACAAGATGTGCTCTTCCACTGTGAGACTGGAACAAAAACCAGGCGGCAGTTATAAAGACATTTACAGAAGAAGAGTGTGAAATTGTTGTTTTGACAGTTTTTGTTGACTATATGAATGCTTTTAGAGCTGGAATGGGGAAGTAAATCAGTAAATCTGGCTTTCGGTGCCTGCTGACAAAGCTGGTGTTTGTGATTTTGGGAGAATGCAAATTGATTTACTAAAGTTCGTTCTGCCCTTCACGATAAACTTTCTAAACCTTAAAAATTCAATTAGTAACTTTAAGCAAAGAAAAGATCAACAAGTAATTTTAGATCATACTTTGACAGGAATAGTTCATTTCTTATTTTACTCTTTTTTTTGCTGTATGTCCCAGAAACACTGGATGTATGAGATTTGTTGGACTATCGGTGCCACAACTCACTGTTTGAAGAGGATGTTGTACTGAGGGCACATTCCCAAGGAGGAGCGGATGACGTCCATGTCAGTCCGTATGTCTCTTCCATTAATGTAGGCAGTGCCAGATGTAGGGGGGAACAGGCCAGTCAGGATAGACCTGGACAGAGCAGGAGAACATACAGTATTAAAATGTTGTAATAGTAGAAAGCCAAAATTAAAAGGAATATAGTGATATTTGCTTGTTTCATTGGAGCATTAAGCTGCCCCTTTGAACTTAGCCTGTTCAATTTAAGTTGCTACAAAGTGTTGTGAACTGGTTATGAAACAGTCCCAGTTTAAAACTGGTGCCTCCATATGACCTAAATGTGCAAATGAGACCATCAGTAAGAAGATGTTTACATTTTCCCAGGCAAAGTTTTGCAGCGAATAGTACGTTAGTGAGTTAAAAGGAAGTAGGGGGAGATTTTTATTTAGAAAATTCGACTTTTTGACAATTTGTTTTGTGAAGTAACTTTAAAGTCTTACATCTTTATATCTTTTGAGACTTTACCCTTGTGATTAAAGAGATTTGTGACTTGCTAAGTCTGATTTCAGCTCACATCGTGGTGGTTTTTCCAGCCCCGTTGTGTCCCAAGAAAGACGTGATCTGGCCCTCATAGAAGTTGATGTTGAGACCATTGACAGCTGGACGAGCGCTTCCATCGAACACCTTCACAAGATCCTGAATCTGCACCCCCATCAACAGCCCACTGGGGTTGGCCTCAAAGAACAACTGACCTGCATGAGGAGGCAGATCCAAAACACACAAGAGGGTTTAATCTCAGTTTCAGAATTAAGAAATAAAAACAAAACATGTTTTAGTTTCCTGATTTATCTGTATTTCACATAACCATACATGTCATTTAATATTTCTTTCCATTCCTTTCACAAGTGGACACCAATACAAACAATAACCCTCACCTCTCTGCCATGCCACCCTTCCTGGCCACCAGATGTCCCCAGTGTGTTCCCAACATGTAGTTTGGTGTAAATTTACCGTCTCCAGTCAGTCACAGTTTCAGCGGCTGCAGGCTTCACTTCTGAATTTGTGTACTCACCTTCTCTTCCTGAGTCCTGAACCTCCTCCTCCTGGTTCGGAGTTTCTTCTTGTCGTCTCAGCAGCTCCCTCTCTCTCTCCAGGCGATCCCTCTTACTTTGGTGCTTACATGTTTTCCTGCTGCCTGAGCCATTACAGGTGTACGTCTCTGGTGTGCACTTGCCCTCGACTTCCCTCTCCACATTGTCTGGTTCAGGATTCTCAGGATCTGTAGAAGACAGGTCACAAAACCATTTCCTGGTTAGTATGTGTTTGCCACAATGAGGGTGAAGCTGTAACTCCTTAGTGATGGAAAGAGAAATCATAAAACCATTTCAGTCTCGGCAGAGGAGATGCTGTGCACTATGTTGTGCACTATAAACCTGGAGTTACATGTCCAGTATGTGAATTACATGGAAATGTACACCATGCTTTTCTGTTATGTTTTGGGGTTTTTTGACTTTTTTTCTTATTTCAAAATGTTATGTTAGCTAGGGTGCCTTGAGGTTTGGAGGACCATTCTCCATGAACAGGACCTGGTTTCAGACCCTGCACTGACAGGAACGCAGTCAAACAAAGCACTGAAGGTACAAAATCTTCATGTAGGGTCCCAGTCTTCTATATTAACCTTTCAAATACAACCACACCATTCCCATAGGAAACAGAGCAATTAGATTTGAGGCAAAGAATAAGTGCAGCCATTCACTTAGACCGTTACACTCCCAGTAACATGGCTGCTTCTCATTAACATGGCACGCTAAAGATTTCAGAGTCAGTGATACAAACCTTGATCAACCATTTCTGTGTGTGAGGGTGGTGGACTTTGCCAGTATGAGGGCTGAAATGGAAAGTAGAATGGTCGGCCAATGCCATATTGTCCTGTAAAGGAACAATTTCACATAATTAACCAAAATAAAGTATATAACAGAAAAAACAATGTGTTTATTAAAGAAAGCATATTAGCAGCCCAACCTGGAAAGACGTTATCCAAATACCAGGCCAGGGTGGCATAGAGTACAGCATCAAACATCATCATGAGTATGGAGGTGAGAAAGGAGTAGGTGTCTTTCTCTAATGGGCTGGTCTGGATGTTGTCCCACTGCAGACCCAAACCCTGCTCCTCATACCGCGACAGATACTCTGTCCCGAAGCCAAAAGCCACTGGAGACAGCAGGCTCTAGAGACAGAGACAGACAAGGAAGGTGAATAAAGTATTGATTCACTGACAAGTGGTGCAGAATATCTAGATAGATGTTACAACATACTGCATAAATGTAATATGATAAGATTTTCAAGTGCCTTTATATGTATGTGTGACAAATGTATTACTCTGTCAGGGTCAATGCTACTTATTCAAACTATGATATATAATGAGTTATCCTTGGTGCTTGTATGCTATGCTGCATTTAATGGAGTTTAATACTCAGTACCCTTTCAATGCTTGTGCTAAAACAGTAATTGTGGGTTTTTTTCTGTATTTGTTAAAGAAGGCGCACACAAAAACACACATACAGCAGCAAGCTTCATGTTCCTGGTGATTCGGTCCTGCCAGGCAAAGCAGAGGATGTGTGGCAGATAGAGGGTGAAGTAGATGATGCCACTGCAGGCAGCTGCCAGGTTGGCCTTGTTGAAGAACACACTCATCAGGAAACACTGCATGATGGTGGCAACGGTGAAAGTGAGCAGGAAAAAGAAGACAAGGAGTGGGTTGCTGTAATTCAACACCTTTCCACCCTGAGAAGAGAGAAAGATAAATAGTATGTGAATACAGTGAGGAGATTGTCACACACACACACACACACACACACACACACACACACACACAGGAAGTGCAACATTTCTAACCACTAATGGAGCGTTTTAAAATTAGCCACAAGAGGGCACTATTACCCTCAATAAAACATCAGCCCTCCAAAACAAACGTGACCCTCCTAATCAACATGGCCTCCGTTCATCTCTGTCCTTCTTCTTCTGTTGTCTCACCATGATGATGGAGGTGAGCAGCGCAGTGCTTGCAGTCATCATGATGAAGCTGTCGATGAAGCACGTGTACCAAATGACTCCATTGTCGACCCCCATGGCTTTGAGAGTCTCCTTGAGGCGCAGCTCCTTCTCCAGCACAATGCTCTTCACGATCATGGACACAGAGTAGATCCAAGCCAGCACCATGAACAAGGGGAAGCAGCGATTCAGAGTGATCATGAAGCTGGAGGAGAAGAGAGACAGAGGACAGAAAGAATGGATCTCTAAAACTGGATTGAATTTCATTAAACACTTGGGAAATCTTTTTATGTTTGATGATCTGCTGTTGATTTCTATATAAATACAAACTTCTCAAATATTTCACTCTCCAACCCTCTTTTAGGAAGACAGTTGTGAGAAAGTCATTTCAGAAAAGTTGTGTTTAACAAAGAAAACTTAAAGCCACTATGCATGGGATTTGAACATTTGAGACTTTATTGTCACCCAGTGGTAACATCAATATAACACGTTGACAGACAACAATTTATACTCCTTCCAACCCCACTTTCCAAGAAATACGACCTTCAGACAATGAAAACCCCAAACGGACGGCAACAATTTCCAAGAGGATTGTCTCTTTTTTCAATAAACAAATGTTAACTATAAATATGAATGTCTTTATTTAAGAAAAAGAGTGCAACTTTCTTCAGTTTCATATCAAAGTGATATAAAATGCCATTTATAACGGCATGGGCACCGTGGAAGATAAAGTGCATTTTTAATGATGTGGTGTTCATGAAGTGACTGCTTTACTCACAGGTCATCTACATAGCATGGGTACGGCATCTGCTGGATGTAGACCCCGAGCGGCCAGTCAGTGCCTGTGTGAAGCTTAATGATGCCGTGTTCAATCATATCCTGCAGGTAGGCAAAGCCTCCCCAGATGTATCTCTGGTCCTCCATAGGGTCTGCTCTGGGGCCGGGGTCCCAGTACCTGAGAGAGGACAATGAACAACAGAAGGTGAATGTTTAAAATGTGACCAGAAGACCGTTCATCATACAAAAAGTTTAAGATTTAATCAAACTTTTTTTTTTGTTGCATGAAATAATCCCTATCACAGTCTCCATTCAAAACATTGTAATAATAAAAAAAAACTACAGCTAAAGTCCCTAAAGCCACACACACAAACCACATGTACACTGCTTTTACTTAAGCGGATAAGTCTGAGGCAAAGCCCTCTTACAATCTGATTATTCAATTGTATAGAGGCAGGACTCCCACTGGGTCCATTACAGCCTGTTGGTGCACTGTAAACAGCTAAAAGTGCTTGTTCACTCCCGGGGCTATTGACATACTGTCCGTTTATGAATGGTAGATCAAAGAGAAAGGAAAATGCATGTAAGAGCCTCAAATGGGAGGATGAAAGGGCAGGTATCGAGTTAATATGGAACCACCAAGAGACTTTGGAAAACCCACTGAGGCCAGCGAGAGAGGTTTTTCTTTTCCTCCTTTGAGGAATGTGACAAATCCATATAAATTGCCTCATTAATGTGGCGGTAAAAACATGAAAAAATGAAGGAATTGCAGGTTGTCTGGGTGATTCGGTTCTTAATGTTATTGGTTGGATCCCACTTAACCCCCGTGGGTATGTATACCAGTCAGCTGCAATGTATTGGAAAGCAGCTATTTTGTCCTCTGCTAGTAAAACATTTATACTGTTATTTTTTGGGAGATAAAATGGGCTTCCACTAACAGTTTGGAAACCACAGCTCTTAAAGGAGACCACTAAATTGGAGACCACTAAGGGTTTGCAAGAGAAATCTCAGTGGTCACAGCACAATTGGCTAGATAGGAAAACAAAGAAAAAACATTTTCTTCCACACAAAATGCAGTCATTTTTCTGACTCCTTCTTAATTTGTTACTTGTGGAGTATGTGACTGTTTTACCTTTCAAGGTCAAACAATTACTCTAGACACACTGAGTATAGGAGAATAAAACTCTTGAAAGAGCCAAAATGCTACAGTCCTCGTAATAAAACATCACCCCGCACAGCTGCTTCTGACCTGTCCTTGATCTTGTTGGTTCGCTCCACTGCATCAATGTCCATGCGGATCTTGTACTTGACATGCGCTGGGACACTTGTGGTCCAAGGGTACATGTCCATGAAAACCACACCGGCCCAAAACTTGTTCTCCTCGAGCAGATACAAGGCCTGATGGATCATCTGTGACTCATCCGTGTAAGCCACAAACTTATCCAGATTGATGCACTAAAACCAAAGGAGACAAGGATCATTTAATGTTGGGAAGATGTTATTTGTTACAGCAGTGAGAGCCAGTATACATGTGCATTCATGCATCATGAGAGATGTTTGAACTGCCATGCTGTGGTGATCTGAACAAACATTATGGTGTTTGATAAAACCCGTGTACAAGTCTGAAACCATGATGGTGTGCAAATCTGTGTCAAGGTCTAATTTGATTGTGTATTGGATTAAGTGCACGTGGTATTTGCCCTGCTGGGAAACAACTAACAGGTAAAGTTGGTCAGCAACTGGCACACACACATGCAGGAAGGCTCGCATTTATAGATGCAGAAACGTACACTCATGTATCTAAACATACACCTACAAATGATTGTACTCAGCAGCTCCTATTCTCTGCCATTTACTCACATGCACACACAGACACACATTCTCTTTCTATGAAACACACAGAATTGCCATGTGAAACTCCCGTCACACCCACACTACTCTCTAACCCCCTCACACCCCGGTGTACACCGTGTCTAATGTCTCCATTCACATTACTGTACAATACCCCGAGAATGCTCAAAGAGAGACGAGAGACCACTTCCCATTCATCTTTATGGGACCATACATTCACAACACAATAATGTTCACTCAGAGATGGGTTGAGAAGACAGACCCTCACTGATACACATGTTCCAATGGGACTTCAGTGTGAGAAACATAGAGCAAGAAGACCCAAGGCTAACTGCAGCAGTTATCCTATGGCTCGATTCTAGCTGACAGCTATATCTAATTGGCTAAACTGCCTGGGTTTGTTTGTGGGGCTCTGAAGGGTCTCAAGGCTGAACTTGGAGACAAAGGACAGATTGAGATGCCTGCACTGATAGGGCTCTCTCCAAAACCGCAACCCCTGCCAAATCAGACGAGGGAAGGCGTGAAGGATGGATAGAGTGATTTGCCCCTCTTTTATTTCACAGTCGCAAGGGTCTGTCTCAATGCGGGGGCCATACACTAAAACAGCATTGAGCTCATTGGGGGGGGGGCTCCTCCCACCTACTCTCCACTTTATCACTGGCTCCACAATGGGCGCAACGGAGGGGGGTGACAGGAGGCTTGTTCTCCCCACCTTTCAGCCTACTGGATGGTAGAGGGGCTCTATTGCGGTGCTAAGTGGCCTGCTCTGTTTCAAAGGGGCTTGGCTGCAATCTCCTGGGAGCAGACCCGGAAGACTGATGCACCTGTCTGGAGAACTGAGAACCAGTCTGACAAAAAAAGGCTGAACACCTCGTCCTGGGAATGTACAAGATTTGGATACCAAATACAAATAGTGACTGGACTGAAGAATCAAAATAGAGAAGAGGAATCTATTTATTCTTCATAAACAGGTGAAAATATGATTCTGACGGGAAAATACAACTACACAAACTTGTGTTTCTTACCTCGCCATACTTGTTGAACATGCGTATCATCTGGTCGGTGATGTTAAAAATGTTCCTCCAGTCAAATTTTGGCATGCCCGCCTCCCTCCATTCCTCTGGACCGTTGTACAGGAAGTTAAGAAGGTCTGCGGTGGATAGGTTAGTTTCTCCCAAACTGTTGTCCACAAAATTCATCACTGTTGGGTTTCTCAGGGTGTCCTGCGGCAATGAGACACAGTACATAATATAAGCATGGTGCATATGCAAAAACGAGTGCTGATTAGTGGGCTGAATAGAAAATAAGGAATATGAAAAATGCGCTGAGAACCTTGTGCTGACAAAAGTCATAAACATAATTCCTAATTCATGTCTACCTGATTTCATGCAATTTAATCCACGTTTGAGAGTACTGCCTGTTCACACTGAATGCTGATTGTATGGACGCTGCTGCGAACTCTCCATCCATCCTTATTGAATGAGTCACACATGGTAAGTGCAGCCAGCTAAGTGGTTTATTATTCTGCAGTCTCTAAAATACAGAGACAAGGTTTGTTGTTTTGATCTCAGGCGTGGTCAAAGAGTCAAAGTCTAACTCCATCAAATCTGTATACAAATTGGACTTAAATGCATGACACGGATTAGCATTGATATCCCTCTTTACTGCTGCTTTCCTCAAACACAGTATATGTTACAGAATTAATTATTATTCTGATATTGTAATTGTGTTCTTTTGAGCATAATGCATAAAATGTATTGATGGTGGTGTTGTTGGTGGTATTCAGATTTCGGTGAAAATTAGTGTTTGCGAGTGTGCATGAAAGTGTGCACAGATATTAAAGTATCTGTGTGTTATGTGCTATATTCATACCCTGATCATGTTCATCTGGACGCTGTTTTGGAAGAACGCCCAGAGCTGTGGTCCCAACTCCTCCCAGGCCTTGGCCATGTTCTGCAACCTCTCTAACTCCTCGAATGTAGTGTTGGCCTGCGGCACACACATATTCACACAAGTAAACGCTATATCAAGTAATGCACGCTGTTGTCAGTTGCGGAAAAACAGCTCTGAAGAAGCACAATAATGTATATAACATTAATATCAAACTGATTCAGATTGTCTTTGTGTAGGAAAATGATAATTGTTATTGTATCATTATATAGTATTTATTGTATTATAACATTACACAGTTTCCAGAGCCATTAAACCTAAAAATTGTATTCATCTTAGCAGTAATAGCAAGTAGTCAACAAGTGGATAGTCACAATAATGTTCTTTTCAGGAGCAGGTTGCTAAACTCTCCTGAACCAAACTCCTCTTGAAATTGAGATCTGTTTCGTGTTGGGACCACTGAATGAGATGAGACAAACCGAAAAACATTCTGTCTTTCCTTTCATTGCTGCTCCCTCACATTCAATTTATTGTTTAATCCTCCCCTCCTCTTCACTTCCCCTCACACTGCAGTAGATTGCCACCCCCCCCATCCCTCCCTCCTCCTCTGCTTCAGTAGTCAGCTCATTCCTAAGTAGGGCGGGAGTTTGGACGCATATAAACAGATACAGAGAGCGGCGAAAGAAATGGAGAAAAGAGAGGAAAATGTGAGCAGGGAGATGGAGAGAGAGGTGAGGGGTCGGGCTGGAGGTGGTCTCTCTTACACTCTTTAATATCTTGTGGACGGCAGGGGAGTCGGGGGTGTACAGGATCTTTCCCATCAGCAGGGGCTTGACTGAATTCCACACAATTTTTGTAACAGGGTTGGACTCCAGGGTTTGCATCAGGGCATTGCAGAAGGGAGCTGAGGGTAAAAGAGTTGTGAAGGTTTAGGAGTTTAGAGGAAGAAGAAAATAAGATAGAAAGGGGAAAAACAAAAGTGAAAGAAAGATAAAGCGTCAGCACAGAGTTGTTTCTTAAATCATACAGACACCATTACCATCCAAATATTAATTATAAAGTTCTAACAGTGATTTCCGTTGCATACATCAATGCTGATCAAACAGCTCTATGGTGGATATTTCTAGATTCTTATTAAAAAAACAAGAATACATATTCATTTTAAACAGGTTTTGAATTCATGAGAATATGAGAAAATAAAAAAGATGGTCAATACTGAATTTGATCAACAGTGTAAATTTGATATTTGACTGTGCTGCTGTCAAGAATTATTGTTCCACAATGCACTTCACAACATAAATAGAGGAGCTGCTCACAGCTGGAAAGAGATCACAAACAGATGAAGTTAATTTGGATTATTCCAGAAATATACAAACAAAAACAAGTAATGACTAAATTAAATCTTTTCTCTCTGTGAAGTTTAAAACTTGTGCTGGTTGGACTAAGAAACCCAAATGGGCTTATGAGGGTGTTCAAAAAAAAAAAAAAAAAAAAAAATCTAAATAAAGAAAATAATTGGAAAAAAATGATTCTAAAACACATTTTAAGCACATTCAGCAGCTCTTCACTTACTAGCAGAGTCGTCATACACATAGTTGTGGCTCTTGGTGCCATTGACGCCCAGAAACACCTTGTAGTTGTTGTCCTCATACCAGTTGAAGGACAGCACCCTGGAGCCGCCTCCCTCTGGATACCCACAGAAGAGGTTCGACACACTGGACATCAGCTCGGTGAATGAGGAGGGACCCCCGGATTGAAACAGAGAGTAAACCGCCTTCAGGAGCTCCTGAGAGCTCTCCCGCTCCATCAGCTATAAAAGACATTCAGAGTACCTGTTTGCTTGATATGGTTTTAAAACCGCTACTTGCTAGATGTGACCATTATCATAAGTAGGTTTGTTTAAATTCTGAGTTTCAAAAAATGGTACAAAATACAGCCTCAAAGCATTAGCCTGCTAGTGGCTCTACAGGGCTTTGAGCTAAATGCTAATATCAGCATGCTAACATGTTCAAACAACAATAATGTTACTGCACTGATGTTCACCATTTTATTATGATTTTTTGCAAGGAGAAAGACGCCAACATGATCAAATTTTGACATAAGAAGACCAAGTTGTGGATATTATAGTATTTTTTGTTATACCAAAAAAATAAAAAATAAAAAAATAACCCAGACATGTTGACACATGTCTGGTCATCCATGTTGCCAACCAGGACTGAATATTATATAACCTCCAGGATAAATGAATGCTGAGTAATGCTATGGCGCCTAAATATCTAGCTCTGAGCTATTTGACCTTTTGTCAGGTAATTATTTACAAGATAGGGATATTTATGTCCTTCATATTCACTCAGGCTGCGTGATTTTTATAACATAAACGGTCACAACAAAACAATAGTTTGAAAGATAAGCAAACACGCTGGACGGCTGCCTCTCCGCACATGACGAGGATAGTCAGGGGGTGGACTAAATATCCTCCTATTGATAGAATAAAAATAACTTCATCCAAGAGCATTTCTCCCTGGTGTGTCTCGCTTCCTTCTAAAGAAAAAGGAGCAGGCTGCCAAAAATTTGAGTTTTATGTTTGAGTCAATACCCAAACTAACACATCGCTCCAAAGTTATAATCATATAAGGAATGAAATCAAACTAAAATGCACTCAAATCTGTTGCACATCTTTTGATGATCTCATAAGGGATCAGATTTAAGGTGGAGTTCAGCTGTAAGACAAATGTTTCTTTATGAGCCTTTATCTTTATGAGCACATCTCAGCAATACCCCAACAGTTTGACATGTAGGCTATATTGCAACACTGAAAATCCAAAAACTGGTTTCAGACTAAAAATTACTCATTGCTTTTCTGTTTTCTCACTCAAAGTAATGTTATTATAAATGTGCACACACACACACACACACACACACACACTAAAACATACCCTTGATTTGTTTCACTCTCACTCCCTCTTCCTCCCTTTTTCTTATTTATCATTTCACACAAACGCACACTCACTAAATTGAGAGGAAGGAGAGGTGGGTAATGAGAGCATTTGGCTCGACTTTCTGTCACCACGGTGATACAAAGGTCCCACCTACAGGATGTGTCACCTAAACCCCCACCCCCCAGCCCCTCTCCGTCTCCCACACCCTGGCTAAGGTGATGATGGGATACACCACCCCCTGGGACACACAGCGAACGTGCCGAAACACACATCCCTTTCATTCTGTGTCTTTGTCTGTCTTTGTGTTTGTGTGTAGGGTGTGCGTGAGAAGGAGAGAGAGAATGTGTATGTGTACATCTCAGTTAGTATGCAAGTATACCAAGTTGATAGAGATGTGATTCCTAACTGCACACATAACAAAGTCATTTCAAAATATTGTCCAGACAGGACATTTTATATTTATGTTAATACATCATGGTTCTATTCTGTTCTCATGTGAGATAATTACATTTCCATTTTTATTCCACTCCGTATGGGTTTTTTCACTATTTTTATTTCACTATGGTAATGCACCTTCAGCTCTGAGCCACAACTACTCCGTGTCCACTGTCGTCTCCTAAAGCCAGAGGCGAAGTCTTCAAATTGCATGTTTTATTCAACCAGCAGCTCGAAACAACAAATCGTCACAATGAAAGTGACTAAAATGATTGATTGATAGTTGCAGATTCGAAAAGTAAAACAGCTAAATGTTTGCTGTTGCTGTTGTTGAGACTGTTGATTTCCTGAACCTCAAATTTTTCAATTTTCAGCCAACGTAAGCAAGAACTAGCGCACAGAGTACACAGGTAGAGTGGGAATATGAAAATTTGCAAATCCAATGCTATTGAGAAAACTCCATCGGACGATGAAGATCATGTAATAGCTCTAGAGAAGTGATTAAACTGATCTTAAGGCGACAATGTCAATGTCTATTATCTATGATCTTTTAAAATATTATATTTCTGTTCCATACACTTCTAATTTGTATATAAAACTTATTTATTTATTATAAATAAGGTAATAAAGACACATGCATGCACACAATAAAACATGCACACACAGGCATATACATGAATGCACACACATATCACACGAGCCTACAAAGACATATCAGCACATGAACAGGACACGTCGTCTGTTATCACACACATGTACACATGTACACACAACTTTGGGCCTATCACTCTGCCTTCTCCTCTGTAAGCGATTCTCAAACAGGGAGCAACGGAAGAGGCAAGTTTCCTGCAGGGCTAAAAATAGAGGTGCTTCTGATTCTGTAAGACTGGAGAAGAAGAGCAGAGAGGAGCAGCAGTGGCAATGGATAGACAGACTTTGTAGCACTTACAACTTGGATCTTCTCCGACGTCGCCTTAAGAACCCGTCCCCAAAAGTGCAGGTCAATCCCCTCTGAGCTGCTGTCCATGACCTGAGGCATCTGGGGAGAAAGAGTCACAAGACGCATCAAACAGGAGAACAATATAAAGACAGTGTTAGTGATAAAATGAGAAATAAAACACAGTTCGCTTTTTGTTCTTTTGTATGATACGACCATTTCTGCTGTTTTGAAATCAGGACCCGTGATTCCCTTTGACAAATAAACTCATTCATATCGTGCAAGAAACCAGTTAAGGAGTAACCCTGAAGTGCTGAAAACTGAGCACTTCCAAGAAATGTTTGTTTCTTAAAGGAAACCATTTTTTGCACACTTTCTTTTGGCAAAACTGTACAGGCAGCATAACCGGCCACCTGCTGAGGAAAACTCCATCAGACTTTCCATTTGGCCTTTTCTTTTTCTGTCTTGCAATCTGCTTTCAAGGGGGAACTGAACCTGCTTCAAACTTGGAATCCCTCCATTGTTCAATATGGAAACTCACTGACTCTATTCACCTAAAACCCCTTCAGTGACTTTTCTTCTTCAGAAACCATTGGCAGGAGGTGTTAGAAAACGCCTGGTCAGGTCAGAGTGCTGGGGGCCACGGAAAAGACAAACACACATGTGATATCCTTCCTCTCGCATTCCTCGCGCTTACATTTCAATGAACGAAGGAAGGAGGGAAGTGGTGCAGGGGCGAGGGAGAAAGCGAGGGAATAGGAAGGGAGGGTGCTTAGAGGTAGATGGGAGACGGGAGTCAAGAGTGTAATGAGGGGAGGAAAATTGTTACAAGGCAGAGGTCACTGTGGTAATGGGCTTTAAACTTAACAGCGCTAATGGGTTAAATGTAGAAATCCCCGCTAAGATGCTACTGTACGACTAATACGGACTAAGCAGTACACTACACATGCTTATATTCCAGTCAGGAAACTGATTTTTGGTTCATTAAAACAACATTACAATTTAAAACTTCAAAACCATCTCTGGCTGCACCTACACGGCCACCCTCTGTACTAGATTACATTGTATTGTGACTTCATTTGTCCATCCTTTTAAATAAAATACGTTTTTTGTATATGCTCGCAACGTTTGCAACGTTTCGTGATAGTTTCTGAATTTGACTCAAACTTTGAAATGCACTGTTAGAGTGAAATCATCTTTTTTCATACCATTTTAGTTAATGGAGTTAGTTGCAACCTGGTTATACTGGGGTTTTTTGCATTCTTATGATATAATGAGTAATGTAATGAGTGTGGTCTAGACCCGCTCTGTTTGTAAAGTGCCCTGAGATGACTTTGGTTGTGACTTGGCGCTATATAAATAAAATTGAATTGAATCAAATTGGATAATCTATTCTATACGATATTTAATGCTGAATATAAGCTACAACCCCTGATGAATTGAAGGTACAGTTATTGCATATAAAGAAGGGAAGAGAAAGAGAGGCAGAAAAATTAGCTTGAATAAGGGGCTTTGTTAGAAGTCACAGAATAAATTTGCTAACATATTACCAAAAAGAAATCAAAAATCAATTTAAAAAAAATAAAAAAATGAAAATGGATCAAATAAATTTAAAGGCAAACCAATGAAATGACCAATCTGTCAATCAGTCAATCCCACACATCACATTTATATCTATCATGGCTGCACCTCTCCTGTCGGATTATGAGTCTCATGTCAATACAGCTACTCCAGCATTTATGCAGATTCCTAATCTTTGTTATGTCTTCACAGAAGAGGTCATGTAAGACACTGCAACCCTGTCAAGCCCCAGGTGTGCTGGCAGTGTTGTTGACTGAACTCTTTAGTCTGGCACATGTTGGTAAAGGTATTTATACAAGATGCAGCTTCACGTCTTACAGGCTACCTCACAGGCTATAGGCGGGGTCCAGCTAAGCCCATTAAAGAAACAGGCCAAGAGGGATAATGCTATGCCAACACCGTGAGTCAGTCACCTGACTCACTCAGGCTGAACCCGAACACACATATAGAAGAAACTGGAGAGTGTCAAGGAAAAAAGTTTGGATATCATACAGTGGGTTGATGAGTAATGGTGATGTTATAGTCATAATTTTTCTGTAAAATATGCTGAAAATATACACAAATATAAATAAATAAATTAAAAGCATGATCTGTGACTAGATGTCCTGCCTCCTCCATGTTTCTTTCTCAGCCTAAATACAAGATTTGAACCGGGGCCCATGGGTTATTCCAAGCCCCACAATAAGGCCAGAGACGGAGTGAACAGCTCTGGCAGAGTCAGCTGGAAGCTAGAATCAGCTACTGGGCCTCACATGCAGTCCTGGCATCACCACCAGCCGCACACAAAACAATGAGCCATCTGACCTCACGCCACAGCTCACAAAAGAAATTCACAATTCTGAATACAAAGAGGCACAGACGCATCTGCAGTAACAAGGGAGCACATCTTGTATTAATCCAGAATGTTTGCTTGTAGCAGCTACACGTGTGATATAGCAAACAGTATCACACATCATACAATTGCATTATTGTTTGTCAAAACAATAATGAAATTGTCAAAACAAAAAACAGAATTATTAGGCTGAATCCACTGGACACAAATCAGGTTTTAATACATGGATTCATGATCATTTTGCAGCATTTCCAAAGACCACTAAAAAAAAAGTCCACAAAAAAGGCATTATTCATTCATTGCTCCAAAATACAGCAGCCAGCTGTTTTAGGAAATCATTTTGTTGATAATTTTCCATCTTCAGTGAGAACCAGTAAGCTTGGAGTGCAACATATTGTTGGTTTAGGTCAGTTTTATGAGATTGCGGACAATATGAAATAATTAATAACGATCTTTATCCTTTATAATGGAAAAAATTAAACTGAAGTCACATGAATGCCCAGTGGCTGACTGGCACCTAGCACAATCTCATCGATGAAAAGCCTTTTAACACGAGTGAAAGAACCATATAATCAGTCATCTCTGCAAAATGAGCGGATTTTCTGTAAACAAATGAGCCAGTAAGACTGGCCTTGACTGCCAGGAAGGGAAGGGGAACATCATTTTTCCAACAGACATTAAGAGGATCTCTCAGTGGAAATAATGACAAATAAGTCAAAAGAAACCAAGCAAAGGAGTGAAGACTTAAAGGAAAGCATGAATGTTAGGGAGAACATCTGCATCAAGGAGCTGTGAAGGTCTTTAGACAATACAGGATAATACGGGAAAGCATGAGAAACATATAGGAATATTATATCATTATGTAACGCTGTTGCATTCAACTTACTGACCAGTTTAAAGATTTTGAAGAAGTCCACATTAGCATAGAGGATGTCCTCTATTTTCTGCAGTCTTTGCTGGCTCAGGGCACACATGGCATTGCGGACCCCGTGAAGCCCCATGCGACTAGGGAAGATGATGAAGCGCTCCAGCAAGGCCTGACTGCAGGCTATGTCTTTCAGCTGCAGGTCTGGGATGCCAAAGGCAAACTGGAGAGTATGAAAAGAAAAGGGAAATGTTAGAAGTTTGTTTACTGTCTGAAATAATTATCAAATATCATTACAGTGGCCTCTTGGTTGCTTTTAAACCCAAGAAAAATATGTAAAATTATGCAAATTCATCAATGCTGTATTAACATATCAGCCAAGATGAGCTAATATCAGTCCGGGCTGCAGTTTTATACATCATCTCTCCAAACTGCACCTGTTCTAGTCGAATTTTTGCATTGACGAGCTGGTAGACTATAGACTCAGAGAGGGCGGCGTCTCGCAAAAGGAAGGCCGTGAGAACTTCGTCATCCTTCAGAATATCATCTATCTTCAGCCCACGTCCTAGAGGAAAAATCAAGAGCAGATGTAGTGAAAGGTTAGACAGTATTGACCCAACCAGCACTGGGCTACACAGAGGAAATGATTCACAGCAAGACAGATTGACAGGGTTTTGATGTTTCAGGGAAGCACCAGTGAGCTTCAG
This sequence comes from Datnioides undecimradiatus, assembly GCA_008933995.1. Classification (NCBI taxonomy): domain Eukaryota; kingdom Metazoa; phylum Chordata; class Actinopteri; order Lobotiformes; family Datnioididae; genus Datnioides; species Datnioides undecimradiatus. Next base: position 5,256,645 of record WARS01000052.1, read on the forward strand.
GATGTGTGTTTATGCGCGTGTCCGTGCCAACAGGTTGAGTCACTTTTCTATTGAAGTAATGTGAAGAATAACGTTCTTCTGCCACATTTGGTCATTAACTTTCCTGTGCATCTGAATGACCACAATAACGTTAATATAACCAGAAACTTAGTGGTCTTACAGAACGGACTTACATACTGCAAAATCAAGTCTTCGTCTAGCTGACAAATGTTAACTTTACATCCGCCAGTTGGACGTGCAGCATCTGACTTCTCTAATGAAAATGAAAGATTACTGACAATGTAAACATGTATGAAATAATGAAACACTAAAAAGTCTGACAGAGAACTTTTAAATGAAAGAGAAAGTGAAGGGTGCTATGGCAACAGAAAGAGAAAGAGCAGGCAAACAAGGCACAAAGGATCATTTTCGGGAATCTGTGTAGCTAATGTTTGATGACAGGAATATGTAATGAAATTTGTACACCGTTGGCTAAACATCATGGCCAGTAATCAAACATAGCTGTCATCAGTCTCCTCCATTTGACATTGTCACTGCCATAGCCTGTGACCTGCAAATCAATCTCAGCGCTGAATCAAAGGAGGCTTGGCAGAAGATCTTTCAGCCAGGACGCAAAGGAGCATTGGGGACCTCATTTTGGCATTTTGTAATCTGTTTGAACACAATTGTGCTCATTAAATGCAGCAGCTGGCTATAACAAAATAATGGAGAGTTGATGCCGCTGTACCACACTTCATATTTAAGTAATGCCTTGATTACTCTCTTCTTGTGTGTCTTCCTTGTCCTCAAGGATCAAGGATGTCCATAAAGATAAATGAGAAGACAAGCGTGTTGGTGTGCCTGTGGTGTGAGTGTGACAATCACTCTACTGGCTTCAGGATCTCTGCACAACAACCGGCACACCTGCCTCCCGTCAGGTCGCCTGCCTGCAGTATATTTGCCTCAGCTCTGCTCCCTCTCATTGCCTGATCATTGTGTCTTTGCCACTGTAGTGGTTTATGCTTCAGGCTCCTTGAGGGTTTCCACTCTCTGTTTGTCTTCCCGTCTGCTTGCTTGCCTACTCGCCAGTCAATAGGCTTTCTGCTACCTCCAGCCTGCTCACACCATATTCCCTCCTTTATCCACCTTGCCCAGTCTCTCCTGCTTGTCCTCAGCGACCTCCTGCCCTCTGCCTCAGCCAGCTATCTCTCCACCTACCCTTTCCAATAAATCTCCTCTGTTCATTATACTCTAGTCTGTGCCTGTGTTTGGGTTCACATAGCGAATCTTGACAACACACAAGAAAAAAGGGCTACTGTCTGAACCATTTCTCACAGTTGCCCTTTACCTGACACCACAGATGGGTTGTTGCGCAATGTGTCCATGAAGTTTGAGAAGGAAGACATGTCATGCCACAGACGGCCGAGCTGCTGGACCTCCGTCTCATTGAGCAGAAGCTCCTGGACGTCAACATAGAACCGTGCCAATCTAGAAAAAGCCAAAAAACACATGGAATTAGTCTGATTTATTAAGTATTTTACAATGTAACAGGATGTCGAATGGTTTTGAAATGTTGATAGGTAATTTAACAAATGACACAGTATGAGATTGAGCTATTATCAGGCGTACACTGAATTGTTGTAGTTGGAGACAACGCCTGGAGACTCTCCTCTGGTTGGATATCTGAAGCACGGGTTGTTGGCATTGCAGAAGATGCCCTGGATCCAGGGCAGAATCCCCGCTGAGGGCATTGCCTTGTTGGGGAAATGACCTGAGGAAACAGACATATTTGAGGGCATGTGACAGCTTTTGAAGTTGTTTTTAAAGAGTTTTTAAAGGGTTAACATGTCTCAAAAGCATTTTCTCATTACTATCACCACCTGATTTTCAAGGAATTGCTATATTACATTACTAAAACAGCTTGATTTGACTTACATTCATGTTGTTGGTACAGTGGATTGGCTTTTCTCAGCCACACCAGACCAACGAATAACAACACTGGCCAGAAGATCTCAACCAGGAAGCGGATCTGGATAGAAACAAGTAATGTGTGAGTTACAGACACTGAAGAAAACACAACTGAACAAATAAACAGAGGCTGGTTATGTTCAGCTTCTGTCCTGACTCTCTGAGACATGTAGTTTGACCTGTTATTGTATTGATTTGCATTAAGCTAAACAGTGTTTTTGTCCAAACCCCTGTGTTAAGCCTTGATTGATACCTTCTGTCTCTTGCGGAGAGTCCAGTTCTTCCACAGTAACAGGAGGATTTGGGAGCCTGTCTTCATTGCTCCGCAGCTTCACCCCTAGAAGGGGTCATCAGACTGTGACAAACCTGCAGGTACACGACTCCATCAGTGATGATATTGTGTGTGACCCTCTCACACTGACCTTCAATTAAAGGTCAGAGCGGTCAGAAAAAAGGTTTTTGTGTTTGTGTTTTTTGCATGATTTGCTAAAACATTTAAAGGTACATTTTTCTATGCATGGATGACTATTGTTGTTTTGTGGTTGGTTTTTTTTTTGGTGAGCCTCTGGTCACAAATATATTTTCTGCTGGAAAACCTAAAGGGAGCTAGAAAAGTCCCCGTATGCCAAGACATGCAGACATTTACTAATAATGTGGACTCTGGCTTTGGTTTAACCCGACACTGACCAAACTTGACTTTACCTGATCTTAGCATTAACTCGGATATGTTCAAGGTGGTCTTGACTACAACCTTGGACAGACCATCCTTCAAACCACTTCCTGGAAGAAACATACACCCCGTGGAAGTGTTCCAAAGCAAAACCAGCAGCTACAAAACTACTAGCTTTAAAGGTATATTGTGCAGGCACACTGGTTAAAAAAAAGGGAATTTCTCTATTGGAAAATACAAGTTTGTCATTATTAAAATCATTAAAATGTAAATTACAATGTTATAAACGTGAGTTTGTATGTGTATGCACTTGAAACAGTGCAATTTGTACCTACTCTATCATACAGACTTGTTCCAAAAGGACAAATTTGTTTTGGAAGTGAATGCTGAAAAATAATCTAATGCCAATCACATATACAAGTTATGTGGGGATGACCTCAGAGAATGTCGGACATGAAGAGTAATTTGTTCAGAGTGACATGTCCAATAGATTATCGCAGACCGGCAGACTGAGGATGCACGGACATAAACACTTGCCTGGAAAATCAAGAGGACAAAGACTGAGAGTCTAAAACAGGAGAGCATAGGCTACCACCGTGTCTGACTTCTCTGAAATCACCTTATTACTGAAACGCTAATTACATATGACAGGACTTCCTTGCACAAGACTGCGCAAAATTACATGTTTCTGTCAAACACGTCTCATCATATAAAAAAAACTGATGAACGTAACTGATACAAGAAGCTGGGAAGGCAAAAATACTTTTAAAAAGCATCCACCAATATGTCTGTTTGTACACCATCAAATCATGTTGGAATCTCAGCATTAGAAAAACTAAAACAGTAATTAGCAACCATACACCTGTCAGCTCTTACAGCATCATACACCACATCCTATTTTGTCAACAGAAGAACAGTTAATGCTGTGAATACTTACCTCTTATGGAATGATATAAAAGTCGTACGACATCTAGAGAAACAGCTCCACAAACAAGCTTAAGTAATAGAAAATATTAACCAGGAGAGAAGAGCTCCGCGCGACTCCTAGCTGCCCACTCTCTCTCCTCTGCCTGCAGGTTAGCAGCACTCCTAATCTGATCTGCTCTAATCTCCCAGCTCAACATGGGCAGGCAGAAAAAAGACAACAGTCATCCATTTTGAGGTAGAATTAGGGGGGAGAGGAGAGAGGACAGGAGGGATACCGTTAGAGAGAAAGACTGTTCTACGGTAGAACAGGAGAGGGGCGGGCAGCAGAACATTTGTCAAAAAGTGACCATGAGCAAGATTTCACCTGCGGTTATTATTACTCTGCAAGAAAGTCTTTCAGCTTAACACCTTCAAAATAAACCAGAGTTTTGAGTCAGGTACAAAGGAGGTCACTAGACTTCGAGGTAAGATGTTCACGGCTGCTTTTGTGTCGCACATGTCTGAAATTACTCACTCCTCTGAGCAGCTTGACAAGGTGACACGGGTAATTAGGTTGGGAGAATGTGAAGACACTAGCACGTTAAAACCACTTGAACCTGCTGTGAACTATGCATGCGCCACAGCTTACGCTACAACAAAGGGAAATTAGAGGTTAGAGGTCTGGGGGCATTCAGGTGACTCAGGTAGTTTGGTGTCACACAGCTCCAGTATCTTGTTCTCTGATGTGTCAAGAGAAAATTATAGCTACAAATACGACTGGATCTATTTCTGAAATACAGAACAGGATGCAATGTCACAGGAAGTCTTAATAACACAGAAAGAATTCAGTCTTTAGTCAATGGGCAGAAAAATTATCTGCATTTTGAGTCATTTTTCAAGGAAAAATTCTAAATATTCTCAATTTCTACAGCCTTAAATGTGACAGTTTTCTGCTGTTATGTTACAGGAAATTATCATCTTCTTTTGGCCAGTTGGTCAAAAAAAAACACTTAATTTGAAAAGGTGTCCTTTGGTGCTACAAAGCTGTGACAGGTTCTTTTCACTTCTTATTGTCAGTTATAGACTAAAGCATTAACAGCTAATGACAATAGATTTACACAAATCGCAGCCCCAGATCTGATCCCATTGTACTGTTCTTCTACCATTCTCCAAACAATATAATACAGCCAAAACCCCAATTGGGCAAATGTTTGAAATGCACAATAGGCTGCAATTTAAAAAGGGACACATAAAGTAGACATACATCTACAAAGCCTCAAAAGAAACGGGGTCAAAGGGTCAAATATAATGCTTTTACCCTGATGCACCGAAAAGAGATTTGAAAAATAAACTATACTGGATCAGAAGTAACAGTTTAAACAATTTTTTTTAATTTGCAGCAAATATTGTTGCATGTCATTTTCCTTTTGTATAGTCACAATAACACAATGAGACAAAATTACTGTGACAAACATGCAGTATGTATGAATGAATATAAAAATACGTAAACAGATACACAATGTATACATACTGAGAAAAGATGTACCAATCACAGGCTACAATGGACAAATTTTAAAAAGGTAAAAATAGTCTTAACTCTTTAAAACAGAAAGTTAAAAATACTTCCATCTGTTCCTTGTTGAAGAAAATACAAAATTAAGCAAATTTTAACATTAAAGGCAACATTAGAATTTGAACCTGCATTAAGTGCATAGTGTGATTACAATAAAATAAAATTTTGACACAAATACGAACCCAACTGTTCAGTTCAAACAAGGACAATTATAGGCTTACAATTCTTGTGGTTGGCAAATTTTCCTAGACGTACAAACACAAAATTCAGTTTTTTTGTTATTGAAACACATGAAAACAAACATTCAATGTTATGGCATCATTGTAGTATTTCCTTGTTTTGAATGCTTAGGAGATTGAACATGTAAAATACAATATATTAGTACTTATAACACTTTCATGGTTTATTTTCATGGGTTTATATTTTCTCTCACTCTTAGCTTGTATGATAAAAATGCATTTACCTGTATACACTATGGCACAGATACATTCATATTTACAGATATAATAATTTTTTTATTTTTTTTTGGCATCACACAAAATGGGCCTCTCTGTGTTCAAGCTCCTGCTGCCGCCGAGGTCGGAGTCTTTGGTAGATAGGTTTAGTCTCACTGGGGCTGAGGTCTTCAGGGCTGCTTGGAGGAGGGGACTGAGGGGGTGAAAGGGTAGCAGAGGTCGAGACCCCAGGGTTGGTGGTGGTGTCGGTGGAGTCCTGCGTCTGGAGACGTGTCTGTGGGGGGCTTGTCAGGACAGGGGACGGCGTAACCACCTCGGCAGGTTTGGCAGAGGCAAGCGATGAGGTGGTGGTGGTGGTGGTGATGGTGGGAATGGTTGTGGTCCAGTTTGGAAGTGTCCTAGCTCTGCTGTTAATGGTAGCTGGGGGCTTGTAGAAAGTTCCAGGAGGAGGCTGCAGAGTTCTTGGTGCCCTGAGCGTTAGTGGAAGGTTTGGTGAGCTTTTAGACTCACAGACTGTATTATTTGTGTCATTTTCCCTTTTAGAAGTCCAGACAGGCTTGACAGACACTGCGTAGGTGTTGTTGGAGAATACGGTGCTCACACTGCTTGTGGTAGGGACCACAGAGGCAGTGGTTACTGTTGAGCTAACAGTGACAGGTATCGTTGCCTTTACGGGTTGTACTCCAGAGCTGGCAGGTGGCAGGTTGGCCACAATCATAGCAGTCCTAGGTGTAACATCATAGTGCTTGTACTTCCTGTCCCATGTTCTCCTCTGCATTGTCTGTGTGTCAATGAAAGGAGTGATGTAGTAGGTGCTAATCCTGGATGAGCCAGTTTGACGGGCCTTTTCAGTCTCTGGTACCTCTTGTATAGTTTCAGAGACGGGGTCTCGCTCTGAAGAGCTTGTATCAACGTTAGCAGCAGTGTTGCAGTTATTCCTCTCGCTGATCTGGGCGGGGTTGGGCAGGCGTTCCAGCGGCATGCTGATTGGCCGAGACACATGTCTGGTGCGCTGGGTCCGTAGCTGGACTTTTGGTGCCAGAGTGGTGCCGGTGGTGCTGGTGGTGGTGGAGGAGGGTATGGTGGAGGAGGGTATGGTGGTGCTGGGACGGCCAAACACCAAGGTTGACCTCTGGACTTCTCCGCTAGACATCTGCGTCCCGTTGAGTCTGTCCTGGGCTGAGGACTCCGTTCTGTCTGTTCCAGGCTGGACCTCTTGCACCTCGTCCAGGATGTGAGAGGACGGGATCACTGATGAGTATCTTTTGTACACTTTGGCACTCTGCAGGCACATGAAAAACAATTAGTTAACAATGTGCATCACACGGTACATGATAATAACACAATTTTATTTATCTAGATTTTTTATAAATATCATCTTTTGAATTACATGTATTTCACATTTTCTCTTTTGTTGTCAAAATCTGGTTAGATTACCCATAATGCTACATGACCACCAACAGACAGGTTGGAAATTCAGGTGTGTTTTGGTAGTTCTGGCTAATATAAGTAGCCATTGAGACTTGATGAAGCTCTCTTCAGCTCTGTCACATATGGTATCTGTAGCACCCGGGGGTATCTACCTAAATTTGACTACATTTGTTGAAAATTAATATTAAATGAAAATTGACTATATCTCAGAAGTTCCAATCAAACATCAAACAAAATGACATTGCCTTTAACACAAAAAGGCAGGTTTAGGCAATAAGTGTTCATCCTTTATTCCAAGATGGTTACCCTGAGTGACAGCCAAGTCCCCTTTAATCCCTCCTCACCTCTTTGATGTCCATCAAGGAGGTGGAGTGTCTGCTGAGCCGCTGCACCTTTTCTTGGGGGGTGAGTCTCGGGGATGCCTGCCCAGTTGTTGATATATCAGAGCCAGACAGAAGCGATGCATCAAAGACCGTTTGGAAGTGTCGCACCAGCAGCTCCACCATCAGAGCCTGGTAGGGGTAGTCTACCAGGGAGGACAGGGACACCTCGGCGTCTGTCTGCCGGGGCTTCACCAGTGTGGGGCCAAAGATAATCCCCAGGTTACTTGCAGTCATTTTGTTCTCCTCTGCCTGCTCAGTCACTCTGCGGAAGTAAGAGAGGGTTGATGAGTTCAATTCAAGACATATTTCAGATGTTGTTCAAGTCTTTTACTTGTTGCAAGGAACAATTCATTGGCTTAGAATCATGGACTGACATTCTTCTGACCAGTATTTGCCCCTTTTTAAAAGAGGCCAGACGATGTTTTCCCTGGCAACATGTGAGTTAAGGTTAAACTATAATGACAACGGTCAAAAGGAATGGAACCTGCTCCAAGAAGCTGCTAATGAAATCACTCATCTGTCATGTGATGATTTACAAAGTCTATGCAGTTGTTCCACAAATATAATAAAACACAATAAATATGGAATTTCTAAGATAGAAGATCATCAAATATAACTATAAAAAGGACATGAGCACAGAACATCTAAGTTTAAAATATCAGTGCTAGTATGAGATTATATAACCGAGAGAACCAGACTGTTAGTAGGGTATGAGTTTTATGTACTTTGTGCTACTTCCTCTGTGCTATGGGGAAGTCTCCATTTCCTTTTGTGCCTTATGAGGAAGTTTGTGTATCAGTGTATTTGTGTAAAGAGCAACAGACAGAAATCCTTACTGTGGACCAGCTCTGGGTGTATGTTTACAGCCTTTACCTGTTAAGGTGTGCTATAAGGAAGCGCAGAGTCCTGTAGTTGGCTGTGGGCAACTGGCGGAGAAAGTCCCGGATCTTGAAAATGACCCTGTTGAGCTGGACGCTTGGCCCGCCTTTCTCTCCTGTCTCATTGCTCTGAGGTTTATCAGCTTCCTCCACAATCACTCTCTGGCACTCTTTGGCCAGGCCGATAAAGTCATTGTAGTAACGATAGAGGATCAATGGCTCTGGTAACTGGACACAGTAAAAGCATCTTAGACCATTTGCTATGCTAAACAACCCATTTAATAATGAAGAATTGAACTTGTGCATTTCAACAGTAAGAATTAAAGACCCACCTGTCTCAGGTAGAGCTTCAGGACATTGCTGATGTCATGAGGAGAGAGATCAGACAGCTCAACCAAGTCTTTTCCATTTTCAAATGCCTGGCAGAGCTTCTCGACACGAGATTTGGCACCATTCACACGATAAATCCCCTGTGAGGTAAAAAAAATGTAGTTTTTCACTGTAACAGACAATTGTGATACATCCAAGACATAACTGGAACTATAATATTCAAGGAAAGATTATAAAATACCTTCTTATATCTAATATCTGCCTTATATGATGTGAAAAAGCACTGAAATCCAATTTATCAATTGATTAAAGATAGAAAGGGCCACAGTAAAATGTACCTTGATGCTGAGGGCTCGACTCTCAATCTCAGATGTGCACTTCTTGATGATAAAAGGGATACCATCTGGACTGTTCTTAGCTGCTTGGGCAAAGTCAATACCAAACAGATGTAGTCTGCCTTGCAGCTTTTTATGGCCACACTGGATAGCAAGTGTCTCTAGACACTTCTTATGACAGGCCAGGGAACACTGGCAAAGGAAAGGAGACAGAGACAGTTAAATAAAGACTTACAAAGTGGCTGATTAAATACTATTTTGATCAAATAATTTCCTACAAGTAAAACAACTCATTCAGTGTCTTTTTTGTTTTGTTTTAGTCCTTAGCAAAACATTCTTGCTCTACAGCAGAAATATGTCAGCAGCTGAAGGAAAAGACACGCTAATGAAAGAATACATGCATCATACCTCCTCACACTCGGCTCCATGGAAAACGACCAGACTATCACACTCTCTGCACTTAGATGGAGCCCGAAGTTTTCTCAGCTTATGGGTTTGAGCAGCTTTGGACATCTGAGCATTTCGAAAAGGACCAGGAGAACTAGCCGTCTCTGTCACCATCTCTGCCAGACCTGAAAATCAGAGCTACTTGTGAGGGAACTTACTCGACAGATGTCATGTGCTGAGTTCCAACATATGCAGGGCGTCACACTAAACACACTAAACCTATCAAACAGATAGGTGCTTGGTGATATCATATCACTGATTGTTTGGTAGTTAAGAGTTACTTTACTTTCCTGGCTGTTAATCAATAGCCCAAACAACTTAATTACAAGGGGGACATTTATTTCAAAGTGTACTGGGGTTTTTGAATCTCTTTTCCTTCTTATATAGAATAGAACCAAAGTGTGCAACCATAGTGAGTAGGCATTGTGGGGCATGATGGAGGCACACAATGTAAGATTGTTTCTAAACTGTGTAACTACTGTTACTGCCAAAGTGGGAGACAAAAGTGTGCCTTACAGATTCATTTCATTGTTTAGAATCCCTCGCTGTCATTCTAATATTTCAAGCAGAAATTCACTTCCTGATCATGTAATTTAGCACCACATAACGTGACACTTCGCAATAATGGAAAAAATAGAGTAGGTCGAAAAGAAGAGCTGCTCTGCTGTTTCAGTTCACAATGAGAAAATAAACATGTACATGGACCTGGGGAGCTCAGCATAGATACAGGAAGTGTAAGCTAAGGCCAAATGCCAAAACTAACATGACCCCCATCTGTGCAGCTCTGTCGAGTGTAAAAAAATGGGTGTACATGAAATCCACCACAGAGTCTGGTCCATTAAATGCACACACACACACACACACACACACACACACACACACACACACACACATATATATGAAGTGTGCAGTTGTCTCTCACCATTTCTGCTTCTCTTCACTAACTTCCCTGTAACACTCTGGACACAATGACTGGCTAATACAGGAGACACAAGAGACATGAAACCCAGACATGAAGACAAAACGCACACATGCACACGCCTTACCATTGTCTGACGGCGATGGTGGCTCTCTCTCATCCAGGTCATCTGCAGACGACATGGTTCCAGTGGAGGGAGTCCTTGGCAGCCGTCGTTTGAAGTCACCTGCACATATGTACATTTATTTGTATATAAATCATGGATTTTTGTGTGTTCAGTAGGTAATTGTAAATGTAAAAGCAAAATATCCCAGTCTATCCACTATAGAGAACAGATAAGCTATAATTTTCTACAGCTGTACATTTACTTCACAGCTCTGGACAGTGTAACAAGTAGTTTCAGCTGTAGAGGGAAGTGTAGTAAGAGATGGGTAGTGCGTAGGCCTGGTCTACAATGAGGAAGTTTAACTAAAATTATTAAAATAGAAATAAATCCATCATCAACTTATAGCTTTGTTGTGATTTAGGTATTGTGATTGTTCCATCATTTCCATTTGCAAATAACCCCACAACCTTTTTCTAAATTTAAAACAGATCTAATGTAAAATCCTACCTGGACTGGCGGTGGGGGAGTCCATAGACCTTGATTCGCTGCTGCCTCCCGCACTCTCCGAGTCACTACACATCCCGCCCTGACTCCCATGAGTGCTGGAGGCCCAGGCTCTAAGCGTGGCCTGACTTCTCAGAGCTGCAAAAGAAAATAAAGGCCACCAGTCACACACGCTGAATAACAAAGAAATACAGCTCAATTTCCCGTTTTGGGCTACTCTTAGTGTCAGTCTGTTATTTTCAGTGTCAAGTGGTCACAGCTATATTCCAGACTTGTGACAAGTAAGCAAGACACAACTCAAACTGTTTTGATTTTATTTCTGAGGAACATCCATGATTCAGAACACAGGGAAAGTCCCTAAAAGGCTCATGTACAGAGACAGGCAGGCTTGCAGGCTGATCTGACCCACAGACAGCCTGCCAGCTTCAGCTTTCCAATCTCTAGCAACACTTATTTTTTCAGGTTTCGGTAACACCCAGTTCCATAAGATACTTTGCATCCATGTTAGTAAAAAAAAACTGAGGTTTACTTCAGAACGTGAAACTCTATACCCATAAAATGCTGCTTTTATCTCCGACTGACAGAATGCACTCAAAGTATGTGTGCTTAAATGTTATCACTCGTTTTTGTATGTATCAAACAGGATCTGCTCTAAAGTCTGCTGGTGTTTGTCTTATTTATAACTGAGTGAGCACCTTGTATGTCTGTGCTGCTGTTGGACCTTCGCTCGCTAATCTTTGCAGGCCGGTGGAGAGGGCTGTCCACCTCGTCTCCGCTCAGCACGTCACAAGAGGTGATTGATGCCTGCGACAGGTTGCCGTGGGAGGAATGAGTGCTGCCCACTGACCTTTTGTTGAACACAAACCTGGGGAAATAAAGTCAGCGGTTAAGGTTACATGTGATAAATTTACCAGTGAGAAAGATTTCTATTGTCCCAACGCTCAGTATGGTTACATTACACAGTGTTTGTGTGTGTGTCTGTGCAGATTTTACAAGATTGTTGATCAACACCAGTGACTCAACCATTACTTCACCAGGCAATGCTGGCTTTCATTTTCTGGCCTGTAATCTGTTTTCCTAACACCCACCACCACGACTCCAAGCATTTGTAACTACTTGGAGCAGAGTGCTGTGAACAAGCAAACACGACTTATCTCTTAGCCATTTTGTATCTGACGAGTGTATAATTGAGTGTAATTCAGTACATTGTATTGCTTCACTACACACACCTGAGCAATCCCTGCAGTATTTAGCCACACAATACATTTCACTGGAAAAGACTTGATAAGAGCATACTTTTCTGTCTGTTACAAGCTAAACTCAGCTTTACTGGAGACCACTCAAGGTTTTTATACAAAAGATGTTGACCAACAAAGATGTTGATAAAAGCTAAAAATGTTCTGTTTTTTTATTATAAGAAAGGTGAATGGATTTTCAGAAATGAAAGTGTAAAACTAAGACTGTCAGAGAGGCCAAGGAACAGAAACTGAAACCAACTCTGTCAGCAGACCACTACAACACATAATGTCACATTAAGCACATCTGTGGTTTCACAATTACACAAGTACAAACTTGTCTTCAGCACTAAATTAAGCCACAATGGAATTTTTCAGTCAGTGTCAACGCCTGTGATTTATGCTTTACTGTTACTCACAGAGCTACAACAACACCATTACTCTTACCATTAACTTACCATTAACCTGGTACTAAGAAAGTGAGTAGTGAAAGTGTGTGTAGGAAGCGGACAATACTTTGACAATCTGAGCACAGCTCAAAACTAGAGCCAAACCAGAGAACTCTCACGCTCACAATCTCCCTTGCTGCATTTTGCCTGCGCCACAGATATTTCCTGAGGAAGGGCAGCAAATTCAACACGCATTCTGTCTCTCCTTGATTCTCCCTCTCTCTCTCTTCCTCCCACTTTGACTCATTGTTACCTTTGCTGAAAGAAGAACTAGGCTACGAACAACCTTTAAAAAGGGGAGCGATTTGAACATATTTTGAAACACTCTCCTCTAAAAATGTTAAATCCCAAAAAATGTAATCCAAAACAAAATGTCAAGTCTCAGCTGTGCTCATTTAAGATATTAAGTCTGACTTTGGGGGTGTTCATGTCCTGTTTGAGACCATTTCCACAGGTCTAATCTGAGTGTGCAGTCTTTTGGTACCTGGTGCTGTCAGAAGAGACGGAGTCTGAGTGCACACGCTCTTTAGGCAGGTTTTTGGGCAGATTCCGGACAAACTCAGCATAGCATTCACCCGGTTCGTACAGCTTGGCGCCGTCACTCAGGGCCTGGTAGTGAGCAGGGAGTGACACAGTCTGCGCCTGCTGCATCTGAAACCAGTTCACTGTCACCTGAAGAATGATATTATTTGTTATATAATATATAAGTATTCAAGCAATTATAAGTTACTATTATTCCCATTCAATATACAGTATTTAGTAGATAATACTAGATACGGTATTAGTAAATAAGAGAGAACCTGACAAATCTCAAATAACAAAATTCTGTTGAGTAATCATTTCCACCTTAAAAATACATGCTGAATTTGAGCAATAGTGCACATGAAGTACAAGTAGCTTGCTGCAGCCCCAACAGTAATTGTTTGACATATTTTACATTTATCATGGACGACTTTGTGTTTTTTCACTGATGGTTTGTTTATCATGCACTATGCCTATATTAGCTATTCCTAAAATTGGGAGGTTGTAATTGGGAAATCCAGTGTCTTTTCTCATTTTACTGTCTGTTTACTCACAGCTTTGAGTGTGAGGTCACACTGGAAGACCATTTCCCGGATCTGTGTGAGGACGGTGCTCTTTGCATTAGCCAGATCCATCTTCCTGACGCCTGCGTCAGCCATACAGCTTTGGTACTGGTCCTGGGCCTCCTCTGCCTGACCACAACAACAAAAACAGAGACTACTGTGAGGATGTGGAGGAAAATTGCCATGTATGAGTGTGCAAAAACCCAACTGCAAAGCACTGCTCCAAGGACAGTTTTTCCCCAACAGGGTGTCAAGGTACCCACTGACTATTATAAATTGCACTGACTGTCCAACCAATTATTTTCCTCCGGTGAGCCTCTTCTCTGCCTACCTTCTGCAAAGCTTCCTCCTCCAGCCTCCTCTTCTTCTCCAGCTGTTTGTTACCAGCATTAGACTGCTCCTCCTGGGAGCGGTTGGTAGATGAGTGGGCTTTCTGGTACTCCTCTCTCCTCTGGGCCTTCAGCGCTCGTGCTTTCCGCAAAGCTGCATCTGCCTCTTGCTGCCAAGAACCACACAAATCGACCATAACCACCCATGAGATTAAAATACAGAGCTGTGCTGCAGTCATCATAAGTATAATCAGACACCACTTTGTGGTTGATTAACCTTGCATGTGAAGTGACACAGTACAAAGCCAGGATTTTGAGTAACAGAGAAAGTGTTAATCCATGAAAAAACACCACCTAATGAGCTAAACAGGAATACAGCTCTTATTTCTGTCACTGATAATGCAAATTTAAAATCTAGTTTGTGGTTTTGCAGAATCATATGAATCATAAATTCAACTACATGTATGTGTCTGTTAGATCTGCTGGCTGGACGAGCAACAGAGTAACATTTACTTTGGAATGCTGCCTTGTCTTTGGTGGAAAAAAGAGATGGGTAGCACTGCTCTGAAGCTGACAACTTGTATTGATTCTTCTTAAATACATAACATACCATTTTCTTTTGCTCTCTCTGCCACTGCTCCTTGATGTCTTTCCTCAACTTGTCCAGTTCATTCTTACGGGCTAGAAGAGGCTGGGAGAGGTCAAAAATTACATTAAGATACAATGTTTTGAAAAATCTTCTTCTAAAACAGTTTATTCTTAAACAGCAGAGATCCTAGCGTCCTGATCAGCAAGAGCCGTCTCTCAATATAGTATCTGAGGAACAGAGCAAGGCTTTCTAATTTAAATTGCTTAAAGTCTTGTGTGTGTGTGTGTGTGTGTGTGTGTGTGTGTGTGTGTGTGTGTGTGTGTGTGAGAAAAGTTTTTACTGAAATGACGGAGCCCATAAAGGCTTGATAATAGGCCGATAAGACGAAAGGCACGAACAAAGATGAATGAAATGAACAAATATCTGACTTGAATGTGACTTCGTCTTGTTAAAAATTGTGCTTTGTACTTTTAGAGTGCTAAATTTTGCACAAGAGGCTCAGTCATGATGTCTGTTTTCCCCAGAGTGTATTCACAATACGCCCTTTTAACAGTTTATTTTGTGCCCTCTCTATGAGCGTCACTGTCAAAGGAAAAAGAAAAGTTCCCCTGCTACATGAGACTTTTATTGCCTGTGAAAGTTTGAGGTACACCCAACTGGTCTGAAGTCATATGCAGTGACAGACTCAAGTGCTTTGTCAAGGACAGCTTCTTGTCACTCTTACCTGTATGAATTTATTCGTCTGAAGAGCCACTGTAGTTTGAATAAGCAACTGTTTGTATTCAATGTCGTTCTTGAATGTGGAAACATAGATATCACTGAATGGCATGTAGTCCTTGAAGAAATGAAATATAGAAATTAACATCTGAATAATCATTTAATCCAAATATAAACAATGAAAATTCTATTATAATTGTAACCTGTTACCTGTTGACTGGCTAGTGTCTTTGCAGTCTCAGCCATTTTGGCATAATTTTTGGCATACTCAATATCTGAAAGAAAAATAATTACACAAAAGGATATAGAATCATTCATGTTCATAACACTGTTCATAACATGATTAACTGTTTCTTGGATAAGAGCATGTGTAGTGCACGAAAGAAATACAGATTTAACATCCCTTCCATCACATCATTTCACATTATATCTAATAATGAGTCCTAATGCAGTAACTCTCCATTTGAAGCCTAGTGCACTGGCAAAAGTCTCACCCATAGCCAGTCGTTTCTCCATCCAGACCAGAAGGTCTTTAATATACTTGGACCAGGCTTTGGCGTAAAGTAGGGCAGACTCAACCCCACTGTCATGCTTCAGCAGGGCCGAGTCAACTTCTTCCTCCCGTGACAATGGCGCTTCTGGTCCTGAGGAGTCAACACATCAGACACACATCAAAACAATGTGAGAGTAAGCACAAGGTATCAACTGAAAGTGTTGGATTGATGTGTCTCAGTTCCACTATCCCAACAGACGTGTGGGAGATAAATGAAAAACACATTAAGGTTAAAGTTGACAGTGTAGGTAGAAAGTGTCGGGCATCAGGATCATTTTCTTTTTACTGGTCACACTGTGATGCACCTCTCTCGGCCGCCCGCCATCTGATTTAACACAATCCCCATGTGCTTCCCATCCCACACGGAACTACTCCTAAACAGGCAAGGAATGTCAGATATGTGGACAGCGAAGGGGAAAACGAGCAGCAAGTATGAAAAAAGCAGCAGAAATAACAGGGGTGGAAGCAGAGGTTTAAGGCGGGTCTACCTCAGGCATTCAAGAATCCAAAGCCTAAATCACTCAGCTAACTCAGAAGTTGACACTCCAGAGTGCCTTGAGCTACAAAGCAACCATTAAATGTTTTGTGAAACATCCATTAATAGCTATTACATTTCAGAATTCATTTATTTTTTACATCTCATTGCTTAGAGGTAAATGACAGAATATGAAAAACGCTTACCCACAAGGTCATTTTTCTCTGAGACATATCCCTCAGGATCCACTGAGAGATTGTCAAAAGACTGTGAAAAAGACATTTCTGATTATAAGGAGGGAATGGTAGGCATACAATCAAAGTTAGACATCAGAGGCAGCTGGGTTTCAACACCCCAATTAAGTACAGAAAGCAAGTCTTTGAGGCTTTTTTAAATGGAGGCGTGGTAAAATTGCTGCTTTAAGTGCACCCTTTTTGAAAACTGTCATGTTTGAAAACAAAGCAAAAAAAAAAAAAAAAAAAATCCTTGCCTAAAAGCTGGGAAAAGAAAGATGATGTCTCACCCTGCTTCTCCTGGTCTGGGGGATCCCCAACCCTGAACCACTGTCCACATCTCCCATAAGGAAGTCAGAAACTCTGAAAGGGTAAATTTGTAGATGTAGGTCAAAACAAAGTTTGATATGGTCAGATTGTAGCACATTCTGTGATTACTCTGAGGTATATACTTAACTCTGAAAAACAAAACAAACATATCTATTGAAAACACAACTGTGAAAAGGGCAGAAAGATGAATTCAAACGTTGAAAAAATGGTTTAAGTCAGAGCTCCTTTCTTGGCCGTTACACAAAAAGTAATACAACTCTAGTGGTGTTGAAAAGCTATACAAACATTGTACTCACACATTGCCGAATGTGAATGCCAAAGTGTCAATGGATGTGTGTATCTCGCCAAATATAGCTTTTGTGTTTTCTGGGTTCACTTCCTTGAAGTCAACGCCTGTGGAGAGTGATAAAATACAGGAACGTCAGCCAAAATAAAATTCTATTACAAAGCTTATGCACACCCAATTATAGCACAAAAGTATTCTGACATCTATGGCTGAATGCAGTGGTGTTGTGATGAGGTACATAACACCAATGTTATAAACAGATGTGTTAAATAAATGGCATGTAAGTGAAAGAAACCACTAGGTTAAACTCTAAAACGAAGAACCATGCGTTAAATGCAGACTACATGGACTCAATTTACCAAAAAGATTTTTTTTTCTTCTTTCTGTCTAAAATCTTGAGTACTAGAGGTCATAGTTAGCTGTTTCACTTCTACGGAGAGTGGTTTACCACCTCTACAAGTTGTTTCAACTAAGTGTTGACATTCTCTTTGATGGCAGGCAAAAAGTCAACCCCCTGAGTGGTTACACAGGGTCAAAAGTTTTAAAGAGCAGTCTATGCGAACAAGCTTGAAAAACACAACCGTTAGAGCGGAGGCAGTCCGAGGCAATGACATGTACAGTTCATGTCTTCCTACCCAATCAGATATATTTTCTTCTGAACAGCTTCGAAGATCTTCAACGATGTTCAAGAACTTTCAAAAACAATCCCAGATTTTCCCTCCTTCGTTCCAATGTGTTATAATCCCATGGGACATTTTCCATGGTGATCATGCACAGAAGAGACAGTCAGTAATTCATATTATTTACTTGAAGGTCTGCTGACTGCCAACGATTTCAGAACCGTAATGCCATCAAAGTGCAACAAATTTTCGAGAAAATGTGCAGCGATCTTTCCTCGACAGGAAACAGTTTGCTCAGCAAGAAGACAGTTACAGAAAGCAATCAGAGGAACTAAAGACAGAGGCAGTGAAATCCGACGAAGCTGAGTACTTCCTGTCTGCCCGCAACAGGAAACACTCACACAGCTTGAGTTCTCTGACTTGTAACACTATTGACAACACTCACCTTTTCTCTCTGTAACCTGGCATCGTTGTCTAGTAACTGGGACCAAAAAACCTCAAGAGTGTGAGTCAGTTGCCCAGGGAAGAACAAAGTCTACACAGCTCCAGTTTCCAGGCTGCTTTCTAGTTTTTATGCTTCCATTTTCTCTTCATTAGAGCAAATTCGATCCATGTCAGAGGTGGTTGGGTAATTGTAAATTCCCAGCCAATGACAAAGCACCGAAGGGTCATGGCATCCTGGGCTGGGGAGGTAAGCCCTCCTAGGAAGACTCTTGAGGACACCAAAAGAGAGGAGACGTAGTGGTGCAAGCCTCCCTGCCATGCACCTCCCTGGCCCTGAATGCTAGCGTACAACTCTGCACTGACTTCTTCCTCAGGACATCCTGTGGGTCTCATAACAATGATTCCAGAGCTCTGCCCCCCTTGTCACGATTGAAATATGGAAACTGCATCATTCAAGTACAGGGGCCATTGTTTTCTCACGGTTCAGCTGTAACTGGGACAATTAGCCCCTGAAAAATGTCTTGTGAATGTCTAGTGAATTTAAGAATGCCTGATAATTTTCTGTTTATTATAACTTGACATAACTTGATTTGTCTGGGACATAGGTCATTCATATGGCAAACTGAAAATACAGTTGTGTTGAATGCAGAAAACAGTGCACATTATGGCATGACAAAATGCCTTTATTAGATTAATTGAATAAATCTATAATAGCTTTGACGTGCACATACAAGATTGATTGCAGTAAACAAACACACCCTGTCAGTTGCCAGCATCTTCTCTAGATAAAGGGGGACAGAGAGCATGGAAAGAATTTCAATAAGTTGTGGAAGTTGACACTTTTATTGCAGTACCCTGCAGTTTTTCAGTAGGAGGAGGGGAAAATGAACACCCTTTCAAAATGTGACCAGGGAAAGAAACATTGATTGTCTGGGCCTGGTGTGAGCCAATGAGAGTCTGCAAAAAGATCATATCTTTGATGACACACAAACAGAGAAGACGCTTGAGCGATAAAACAATAGGTGTCTCTGTCTAACATGAAACCCTGTACATTATAAAACCAAGTGGAGCTGAACATATCTCTGAACATATTAATATCTGCCTGCAATGACAAATGAAAACAATGGCAGGAGAATAGTTTGACTGGATAACATCGACATGCAAGTGCCATTTGAAACTGGTTAGGCAACCATGTGTTTGGAGAAGGGGGGGGGTTAAGTTTTCCAGCAAATTCTGGCAGCTTCCCAAATGCCCCAGGTGTCACGACCAAACATCAAAGAACAACACAGATGAGGAGACGACACACTCTGAAGACAGTGAGGCGCACAAGGCCTGTTATCATCCAAACCTTTGAGCCTTCATCTCTGACGTCTCACTGATTCACTCCTCTTTCAGCCTCTCCTTTTCAGTCTTCGTCTGCCTCGCTGACTGTGTAAGTATTGCGTTACCTACTGGCCATTAGGGACAGACCATCCAGGGTGTACAGTGATGTTAAGCACCCCCTTGTGGACAGGCAAATTTCCAAGATTCCATTTGATACCTAGATATGCATTTAGTGCACTTACTAAAGGGCTAAATAACTTAAAGGGAAATTGAAACACACACTGCAGCTGTATGGTAGCACCACAACTCCACTAGTGTTGCAGTGTGCATATTTTTTGCATGCAATATAATGAGTTACTAGATAATACCCTTGTGAATGTAATATTGTTATCAACTCCCCTGCGTAAAACCTTGACCGAATGATTGACTCCACAAATTCAACTTTTCTAAAACCAATTGGGATTTAAGGGTATCTGCTCAAAGGAAAAACCAAACAAACAAACAAACAAACACAAGTGCTCTCTCTTTCCTCGCAATTCAAATGTCCGCTTCACAGTGAGTGCTCATTGTCATCATTTTTATAAATGTGAATGAAAAACTGAATTTTCAAATGGCACTGACAAAGAACCTGATGCTCAATCTGCTTAATAAAGTTCAGTAAGAGAACCAATACTGATTATGTGTATTGAATCACTGCATCATTCATTATTTGTAATAAACTTGCTTTAGAAAATCTAGGAATTTTAGGAGTCCCTTTTTAGTTTAGTGTGTTTTAACTGGGTGTCTGAGAAACTGTGATCTTTAAGCATGCTTCATAAATGTTTATAAATGATAGAAACCTGCTCAATCATGTCATTAATCATGGCATAATTTTTCCATCTCGTCACAGAAACTACTGTCTGTCCCGTTGTATGAGTTTCAACACTGCCAGTAATCCCTTTGGATCATATAGTAATGGATCTCTTTGTTTCTTTTGCATTCTAAACATTGCCAAAGCACGACTCAGTGGACTACTGATGCAGACACACATTCTTAAGGAGTAGTTCAACACTCAGATATGAGATAGGGCAGGTGAGCTGTCAGACAACTGCACACCTCAAGACACGATGAAAAGAATGAAGACGAGGACGTGCCTGACTGACAAGCAGCGTGCCAAAAGGGCCGCTGTGGTCGCTGAAATATGGAATGCAAATTACAGCCATGTAGTCTCCACTGTACAGATTCTTGTGTGCAAGTCAAGTGAAGAAATACCTTTGCAGTGGATCACATTTCTTGCAGGCTGAACTTGTGAGCTGAGATTGCTTTTGTTTGTATTCATTAAGGAGATGGGGATTGGATCTGTTTCTGAAGGAATAATAACTTCTCATACAGTGACCTTTTAAAAACAAATCTCCAAGCCAATGCTAACCAAGCAGACAGCTATAAAATATTCCTGCAGGGTATTTCCCACACTAGTTTCAAAGATTGACGTAGACCCTTAGCCTGAACCAGTACGGCAACAATGAGATTCCATGCAAAGTTATTTGGGCATCATCTGGGCACCTTTCTGTATGTCTGTATGCATCCATGCATGCTAGTGAGTAGTTACTGACCTTTGACTTTTGCGATGACCGTTCCAGCCGCTCCCAGGATGTCCACGGAGTTGAGGGTCTGGTGTTTGCCGATGACAGCCTTGAGGACCCGGAGTAACTCTGCTAAACGTTCTTGCACCACCTCCTGAAGATTTTCCAGATTTTCTGAAAAAACAAGAGAAAGCACGAGTAGATTCAGTCATATAGGTATAAGGACCTTGACAGTGGCCTTGACCTTGAGTAAAAAAGCTTCTCTGATTCCAAACGCCCACTACCATGCAGCTTGCTATCTCAAAATCTCTTTCATTAGTCAAAGTCACCATCATCACCACTGAGTCACAGGTTAGCCAGAGACAAAGTCATTCTTGGCATTCCATTCTGTTTGTCTCTACCACACAGGTTACTTGTCATTTTGAAACTATGAAACTTTGCTTTGCTCATCTTTGGTCTAATCCGAAGATTCCCCTCAGGGCAAATAATACAGTGCATGTTCTGATTTGTTTTAACTGCATGTGTGGTTGTCTCCAGTTGAAAAGTTGGTTATCGTTGAGTGACAGTGACTAATTCAGTTGTTGCAGCATAAAACGACTGTGATGAAACTTCTGTTCTGCTTCCTCTAGTGAGAGAGTGACACCTTGTACACCGGAAGAGGCATGCATCTATGTAACGAGGTCATACCGTTTCAGTCACTGTTATTACATTCCCAGACAGGTGAAGATGATGAATACAGAAATGGTGACGTGCTGTTTGTGCTTTTGTGGTCACAAGCAAAGCAGAGTATTATGCTCTAGAGAAACATCCTTGTTAACGCATAAGCCACAGATTTTATCTCTGCAAAAGCTGCCATGTCTATCTACATCTTTGAGTCCTGGTCAAGTCAACTGTGACAGCTAGATGTCATGTTTATTCATTTGACTTTTTACTGCTTGGGCAGTCGATAAATGCAACTGTGTTGTGGAGTTTGTGTATGGCAGTTTATGCAAACCATTAAACAAGGCACTTCTACTAAATAAGGATGAAGCAATGTAATTTTAGAGTTGACTGAAGTGGTACACATGGTTTCACTCATGGTTGCCATCATCAGTTTGAGTGGCAAAAAAAAAATAGTGAGGGACCTCTAGCATTTCTCTCTGTTACCAGTGAGGTTTGAGGTTTGAGATGATACTTGAGAAGAAAAAGAATGTACAAAATGTATTCAGATTACATCTCTTTCCTTATTTTACCAACCATATCACATCAGTCTCTCTACTATGAAAGGCATGCCTTTTCTTTACAGTCAAACAAAGCAGTGCAGGGTAGTACCATTTATCTGTATTTATGTATTTTACCAAAGGTTTTGCCTGTCTTCACAAGTGTACAGGTGCTCTATGTTTATTTTTTACAGTATTCTTGCAGATCTTGTCAAATCAATGCAAGTGTTTTACTGACAGTTATGCACTTTGGGCAAAATAGAACACAAAAACCTGACACACGATTAATCTTGTCCAAACAACAGAAGGGGAAGTCTCAAGTTCTGATGGAGGGCTGATCAGAGGAAGTTCTGGAAGTTGGCACCAGACAACTGGTGAGTTCATGTCTAACTCACTGTTTTGGAAGAAGCAGGGACACCAGCTGGGAATAGAAAAGTCATCTGTTTTTCATCAAGGCCACCCCACAAGGCAGTTGGGTGAGATGAGAGGCTGAATTTATTGGAACGTTAAAAGGAATTACAGAGGGTGAGAAAATGAGAGCCTGAGTGAGTGTGTGCTACCAATTGAGTCCTCTCTGATTCAAACGCACACACTAATTCAACTGGCTGGTGTAAAACATGGTAGAAGAGACATAATCCGCAAACGAGACATAAGCCCCAGCCATCTGTGACACTATTTCACAAGGATGACAGGAGAGACAGACATTAATTTAGACATTAGGCAAGAAGAGAAGATTTTGACAATGAATCACAAGGGAACATAACACAAAAAAAACTTGAAAACAGTCTACCAATGTACAAGATAAAAAGGGAACAAGTAAGACATGAGAGTCTATTTTGCTGTCCAGCAGTTTACCAATCCCTGGCTCTAGCTTCTAGCTTTCAGGATTAAAAAAAAAGTGGTCTGTGGAGGAGGGGGACTAACCCACTCACCTGCCCCAAGGCGAGAGGTTCACAATCAGCAACCCACACATTTTAAAATACCCCCTGTAATACTGACACTGACAATAGGCCCTCATTTAGCACCCAAGACTTCCGTTAAATCAACCCTCAAAGCTGTGGTCATCAGGGTATGTTTGGTTAGCTCAGAGGTGTTTCTTATCAAAGATGTGGTTCGACCACCAGCATATGAAAACCAGTTCCAATTACGTGTATAACAGAGAACTCTTACTTAGCATGACACAAGTGACTGAAGGTGCTGTGGATTCACAGCAATAATGTTTGTTGGCATCACCCATTTCCCTTTCCTCTGAGAAGAAAAGAATCTGATTAGACTAATCTGTTCTGCAGAGAGCAGAAAGGGATACAAAGTGTGAGGAAATAACAATAGCTGTGATGTTGTGGCAACAAAGACAGAGGGATGTCCTGGGCCAATGTGCCGGATTGGAGCTGAAGGCAATCTGGGCATTTCTGAATGGATTGGTATTGGCTGCATCTTTTGTTTACTGTCATCCACTGCCAGCTGTCAAAGATGCTGCACTGTGCAGAGTTAAAACACTGTAATGGAATGGCAAACAAATAGATAGCAGCCAGCAATTTCAATTAATGATACACACAGTGACAGCAAGCTTCAGAGAACAAAAAGCATGTCAGACCCTAATGAGAGCAGAGCTGCTCTGTGGGTTTAAAAACACCATCTATCATGCATCAATCCTGGCAACATTCTGCACCACATCTCAAAGGTACCAGGTAAAACAGCCTGTGCACATCTGAATACAATTCCTGTAAGAACTTATACTTTATATATATATATATTTTGGGTTTTTTTTACAAGGAGCTGATATACATATATACATTGAAATGTTTCCTTTGTCATACCTCTAATAAAGACCTACTTTTGGTTAATCGTGCACTTTTTTTGATTTATGGAGGATATAAACAAATCACGTTAACACGAGCAGGTACTGAATCAAGGATCCAGACTAAGGGCAAAGCAGCTTCCATGCAAAACAGAAACTCTGATTCTCCAAAAGTCTGTTTGGATTTTTTTTTGTTTGTTTGTTTAAACCTTTTTTTTCAAAGATAAAAATGTGAAGTAATGCTGAAACAAGTGAGCATGTACAGTCTGTGTACAATTAGGCTACTTAGATCATTTTTAATTCTTCACCCTTAAAGCCCAGATTAAAAAAAGCAAACAAAAGAATCCTCATTAACAATCAGAAATGGGAATAAAGTTATCAAAACAAGGTCAAATTTTGTGTGACAGCTCATACTGATCAGCACCATTGTTGCCCTTGGAATTGTATGAGAGGAGCCATGCTCACTGCAGCGTGAGACAGCTAGGAGAAAGCTGGTAAAAATCAGCGGTGAGTGGTTTTGTCACAACAATGGCATCAAAAAAGACCACTGGAAATTTGCAGGCAATTGTGGGGGCCATGCCATTGTTTTGGTAGAGATAACAGCGCTGAGGCACAGAGCTGGGCCATATTGTTTAAAGGAGGACCCCCTGCAAACGCCAATGCAGCTCAAGGCTTTGTCTTTCTTTACAGTGGTGGGATGAGCTGGTGTCCCAGCCACGCTTCACGCTCGATCTGCTTCATTTATTTTCTTAAAGCTCAGGACGTCCCTTCCTTTTAGGAAAATAAATTCACAATAAAAGAAAGCTATAATATGTTGAAACCTTGAGACGTGTATGAAACAATGCATGATTTGTCAAAAAAGAGGAATAATAGACATCAAACGTCATGCTCTGTGGTTGTGTCTATGTTTGACTATCACAACAGCTGCAATTTAGTTCATTTTTACTAGATCACATTTTACTATTAATCAGATTAATAACTAATAAAAGAATTAATAATTATTGTTTCAGCGCTATATCCAAGTTTTACATGGGATAATGCAACAGATCAAACTCATGTATCTGACAGTCATGCTAGTCATACCCTCTAATTTATTTTTTGATATACAACTCCTGACAGCTGAGTGTTACAATTATGGTTAAATTAATTTAGTTTACAATTAAAAGTCATCCGCCTGGCAGTTACTAGATTTACCTTCTGTCAGTAAAGGTTTTTATCAGTGTTAAATGACTGAGCTATGCTGGAAACACTCTTATGTTTGCCAAAGTATAAATGCTCACAACACATTATGTATCACTTTATGTTTGGAGTATCACTTTAAAGTAGATTTAAGTGGTGATTCAGCTTTAACACAATACAGTGTAGCTCAAACATTTGCCTTTTAAATTAATGTCTCTTGGTATATTGTCATGTGTGGGGGTCCTATTGTGTCTAACAAAGCTCATTGTGTGTCTGGTGCAGAGAATGACCAATCTAATCCAAATCTTCAGGTGGCCTGACAGAGGTTACAGCCGCTACTCCCCCCACCAATAACAACAGGCAATCAACTGGCCTGTCTGGACACGTGATCTGCTCGACATGAAACAAGTCTCGGCAGCTCTGGTGACACAGTGCTGCTTGGGAAACAGCTGCAGGGCTTGACTGAAAGGCCAGGCAGGCCATGTTTCTCCATCAGCATCCCTCCTCCTCCTGGTCTCTTGAAGGAGGGAGGGTGACGTATTTACACCTGCAGCAGCAAATGATTTTCAGGTTTTCTTTTAGATGCGTAAACATCTATCATTCCAAGATGGTGATACACTCCCCTCTGTGATGACTCAGTCATCACTTGAACTGCCCTTCAAATGAAAACAGCCACTTTCTGTCCTTTTCACAGAGAAACCTACCCTAATAAACTACACACAGAGTGTCTTCAATCACAAACCACAAGGCCAGCACTTAAATACTCACTGTATCAGACTCTGCTCGCATTGCTGAGCTGCCTGCAACCTGATATGCGACAGGTGGAATTGTTTGGTCAGGATTCCATCTCCAAACACTTATTTCCCCCCCTGTCCAAACAAACGCAGCATTGCTGGGTGCCTCTCCGTCTTTCCCATGCCTTGTTTGGAGACAGAGCGGGCCCCAGACATCACACAGACAGTAAACAGCAGGCACTCCATAAACAGCTACCTGCTCTATTAGTGAACTACACTCTGTGAGGTCTGGGCCTCACAGTCAGGCCATTTCGTTGACACTTCAGTACATGTTTGGAGGACTACACAGCAGGTGCACAACAGGTCTCTATTCTTGAATCAATGCACGAGTACACAGAGAGGTACAACACATCAAGGGAGGAAAACAGGAAATAAAAGCTTGAATACATTAACCACTGCTTAAATATTACAGTCCAAAACATAGTTTTAGATAACTGAGAACTGAATTTGTATTCTCATCTAATAATTTGATCGTTAATAATCATGATTAGTTCAATCATAAATGAACCCTCATTTATAATTAATCATAAATGAATCTCATTTATGATTAATCTACCTTTATCCAATTGCTATTAAGGCATCTTAGCATGTCGCTTTCGTCTTGAGAAGCTGATAGTACACGGTGCAGTGAGTAATAAGAATTCATAATGGGGAGTACTACAACAAGAGAAATGACTACGTGTGAAACAAGGGATCTAACAATTTGTTGTGACAGGACCAAGTGTTTTTTTGTTGTGTCTCTTCATTTAAAGCTGAGCGAACTTTAGCTGTTTTTGGTATTCTACAAAAAACAACAACAGTCTGACTCATGATCATCAGCCCCCTCTCTGTGCAGGCCTGATCCACAGCTGTAAATTTCAGGAGGCCTGCCCAATCGCCAGCAGTGACGTCCCCCTGCTAGCAGGAGCCCCACTGGCCAATCCACCCCTTGCCATGACCAATCTCCTACACAAACATCCAGAGCCCATAACCATAAATCCCACCCCAGGAAACACACCCCAACCACAAGCTTGCACAAAAACATCCTTCAGTATCACAGGGGAAAGTTACTGCCCAACAAATCTCTCCTTTCTCTCTGCTAAGAGCAACAGGCCATTAAACCATTTTGTGTTAGAATTCTGCTTTTCTCTCAATTGAAGGCACCACCCGCAAGTGGCCACTTCAGCTGGCACAGGGGTACTTGTGTGGGAAGGGGAGAGATTTGCGGTGGCCATTGCTTGATATGTTTTTTAGAGAGTGGTGGTGGCTTTTATGGACAATAAATAGGGTTTTAAACACGCCAGGAATATCAGGCCAGTATGTCAGATTTAGTGAGACTAAGGGACATAGATTTAATCATTTTCAATTCACCCCACAAAGCTTAACATTTCTAATTTATCACATACAAACCTTTTTGAGCAGAAAGGAAAACAAGTCGACGTGCAAATACTTTTGAGTGAAAGGTAAACAAGGCCCTGTAAGATATGACACTTTTTGGACATTTTCAAAAGCTGTTCTAAAACAGAGCCTGCACTACTGACAACAACACAGTCACAGAATGATGCTGTGAAACACAGAACAATGCAGTTTAACTGGAGTATTGCCAGATCTTATCAGAGTGACATGATGACACTGCCAGCTGAAAAAAGCAGCACAGTTTTCATGGTGAAACAAGAACTTGTGAGTCAGCAAGACATGTTCCTCTTCATTTAAAGACATTTAATGCTTCCTCTAATGCAGCTGCAGAAGACCCTTTTCTCTAGCATGGTGGGAGGTAACATGTTCTACTTTATCTGTGGTAAATAAGCTTTCAACCACATGCTCCTCAACTATGCTGTGAGATGTTTGCTCTACTCTGGAGTGAAACTGTAAAAGGGCTGGTGTGAAACACTTTTGTTTTTCTGCTCCACCTGAGGCTAAAAGGCTAAAATAAGGAACCCAGAGTCTCTTGAGCAAAGAAACCTAGGGAGAAATAGATTTTCAGAGAAGCTGTTGTTGTAACAGAAGACATTTTGAAGTTAAACCTCATCCTGTTGAGCCCGGTAGGCCTATATTACTCTTCATTATTTCCACCACACATTTCTCAACATACTTCCTTGACTTTTTTGGCCTGATAAAGAGGGTAAACCACATTTTGTTTTGTTGAAGTACATCTATAAAAGAAAAATATGAAATTTGTTGTTTTTGTGTGGTCAACAAAAAAAAACCAAAACAAGCATGCAAAATGATGAAGAAACTTGTGCTTAGTACATGAGCTTGTGCAACAAAAGCATTTTGAAAAATGACTCTTAATAGGACAAGTGAAAGATCAAATTCCTTTAAGTAGAAACGTTGTCACAATCAGGTTGTGATTCCCCCAGGGACCAGTCAGTCATGTAACATAGATATACTGGCATTATTTGTCTGTTACAAGGACTGCGTCTGTTCTCCTGAGGTATTTTCCTGGGTTTTCATAAAGACTGGGCATTTTTTTTCACTTTTTCTAAGCTAAAATTGTTTAAACTTCAGACAACCTTGACTACATAGCTTCTTGTGAGTTTTATTTAAGACCAGCTGGATTATTTTTGGAGGAGTTTTCATAGTCAATCTGCCTCACACCTACCATTAGTCTATTGAAGCACTATAGCTACAAGTGATCATTTGTTCTAAAGGAATGCAGAGTATGCAGGAGGGTAGGGGGATGGGAGGGGGACAGCAGCCCGGCTGTGTGTCGAGGACTTCTTTTTCATCCTGATTAAAACCATTAACCAAGCTGTCTTCTGCAAAGAAAGACTCAAATAAAAGTTTAAGAATGAAGAACATGTCCTGACTATTTTATTGCATCTGTTTTATTATATTGGCCTTGAAGTGCTATACAGTTACTAGTCTTGTACCATGACACTTAAGTCCTTGTAATGTTGACGATAGAGGAATTTAACTTTAACTGGGTGTAATTTTAGTTAAGAGAAAACAAAACATATTCCAGCGTGAGTCTAATTCACTGTTAATGACAATTACATATTGATCCCACAATAATCTACTGAGTTTGATGTGCCACTATTTAATTGTGATTTTGTTCATTTTTTTAACAGCAGACATTGTGGGAACAGAAAAATCTTTAAAGGTCCATTTTGTGTTTACAAGCTGAGTTCTCATTAGGAAAACCCTGCTGTTTTGTCCCATTTCAAAGCAATAACACATTTGCAACACTACTTGCTGCCAAAAAGAGAAAAAAAAAACATGTTTTTGTTATTTACACTTTTGGGTCAAAGTTTGAGTGAAATGTGATGGTTAGGTGATCAAATGAAATCTTGAGTTTAATGCAGAGCAGAGACAGGTTAAAGTTGGTGACTGGGACAGCAGTCGCCCACTCAGTCAAAACTCATGCAGCCTCACATTCTTTTCTTGGGTTACATTCTTCAACAGCTTGAGTTTTGTTGGGCAACAATTCTTGCAAGCACCATGACCAGGGCCCCAGTTATTAGAGAAAGTGTAAATCTACACCTAAATCTGACCCTGGGGAATCTATAGGTGTGAAGTTGTGCGTGTGAATGTGGTGCATCTACTTAACTCTCAAGCTAGTGGTCACTGATTGAGTTCCTGTCTGCATTTCCAACAGCCAAACATGCTGCTTGCTTGTGCCTGCAGCATTAAACTGGCAGGTGCCTTGAGTGGGAAAAATAGGCATCTTCCAAGCTAAACTCTACATTCTCTCTGTAGAAGGGGCTATGAGAGACACACATGGAGTCAAACCTGCCTCTCCGCATTGGGAAAACAACCCTTCCAGATCGCAACAGGGCACACGCCTTCAAGCCCCCCCCCCAAAAAAAAGCCATGAAAAAAGCATTGTGTTGGTTTCACACAGTACTCCAGTGACAGACCTCTCCAAATATGAAAAGAATAACACGAGAGCTGGCATGTGCCTGGCTAACCCCCTCCCTACTTCCCTCACAACCTTGTTCCTGCAGCTTTTCTCAACCACATGGAGACCTGTTACCGTCACGCTATTTACACTTTCAGACATAGCTAACACAAGCAGCTAATCACAAAATACTAACACTGAATGGAAGACGACAGTAACCCTGCCCCAGCCCAGGTTATCAGCTCATCTCCACTGATTTTACTCTGTATTTATTATAGTACAACTGATTGTCAGTGGGAAAAACACATTTTTAACTGTAAAACATTTTTAATTAAATATAATCTAACAAAGATACTGTGGTGACTGTTTTAAACTTCTAATATGGAGATCACTCACTTGATTTTATTCAGCATTAGTTCATCTTACAGTATATGCTTTTACCAAAATAGAGACATGGAGTGTTTTAAATCAGTCAAAAACAGACTTTAGCTGTTGGTTTTTACAGACCTCTTTGTTAAATTTCACCTGATGAATTTCAGTTCTGATGGTGATATATTTCTTTTGTGGCTGCTCACTTAGCTTTAAAGTAACGTGGTTAATATTTGACGATTTTCAGTTAGCTGTTACTGACAGTTTCAGATCACAGTGTATAACTCCAAGCTATGAGGACTGTTGACAAAATACGTTTGGTTTAAACTGTGACTGTTTTACCGGTTAGAAATGAGAATGACTCAATGTTTACTTTTGACTGGACAGCAATCCACATTAGCAATAGCATCCTGCATGAGTTGTTCCACCAAAACCACTTGTGTCAGTGTATTTAAGAAAAAGAATAACAAAAATAAACCACTAATCCAAATGGAGAATAACTGTATGACATTATTGGGTCATACAGTATGATTTCATACCCACCTGTTGAATATGAGCCACTGTTAACTGGGAGCAAATATCCCAAATGTTTTTGTGATGGCTCAAAGAAACACCCAGCATGACACAAGCCAAGGCTCACTCACAGAGGCCTCACTCCTCCAGCCAGAGGAATGGCTAAACAACTTACTCCCACTGCCAGACCTACAGTTGGACCCCAGCATGTGTGAGTGTGTGTGTGTGTGTGTGTGTAGGTGTGAGTCTTTAGCAGAACAGTAGGAGTACTAGCGGTTGCAATAGTGATAGTCCCACATTACTGACTTAAATTTAAACATAACAAGAGAGAATATATAGCTAATTTACAATAAATTATCGTGTACCGTCAAGTAAATCTCTAAGCTTCATCTGGAGAAAAGAAACAATTTCATGATGTCACACTATGAACTTAAAATCCTGAAAGGTAGCACTTTGTTAAACAATTCATAGAGTAAGTGATTCATACAAAAAGAAAACACATTTAGCAATGATGAATGAAAATAATATATGACATACAGTGACTGATTATTAGCGTATATGCTCTGGTGAAACCTAATTTAACACATCAGGAGCTCTGTGTGGGTAGGATGAAGTGTGCGCCTGCTAACAAGAGCAAAGCCACCAATACCAAAAGAGAAAACACAGATAGAAAGCAAGTAACCTGGGTCTATGGTGCTCGTGTGTGTAGCAGAGCGCCTGTGTGTAGTTGTTAAAGTACTAACAACATTGCAAGCACGCCGACCTGTCAGCAGTGAGGCTGTTATCACACTATAAACTGACACTCCACAGGTGGTTCTGCCTGTCTGTAGTGACGACCAGCTTCAGGCTTTAGTTATCCATCTGCAACATCACAACTAGACACAGAGCCTTACATTTAATCCCAAACACTTTGCTGTGCCATAAGTGCAACTACTGTATATTGAATGGGTGTTAGCACAAAATCTGTCAAACAGACAATGTCTAATATACTTTATATATTAAAATGTTTACTGTTAACACCATTTACCAAGCTTAAGGTATGTTTACTCATTAGTAACAACGGTTTCAGTGAACAACTGAGAAAAAAAGGCAACATGACATCTTGTCAATACATTCTCAATGTATCTGCAATGCAATTTGCTGGCAGAGAACTTTAACTATCTACAGCATCATTGGTAAACATCAGGTAATAATGTCAGCGCCTCAGTCCAAAGAGCAAGGGTTTCTTTCTAGACAAATTGCCAGCAGTTCCACAAGGAGAAATCATTTCTAAAGGAGATATATACACAGACAGTAGACTCTATAGACCAGAACGCCATTCTGCTAATAAACATGTTTGATTTTAATTAAAGGGCTTACTCAAGTGGAAAAAGTCTGCATTTCTTGTTCTCATGATATGACTGTTGCTCTTTCAATCATCACCTTAATGCAATGCATTCTCCACGCTATCTGGGGTTTATGTAGAGTTTATATAGGATATCTAAAAAATCCAAAAGAAGTAGAAATATGCAAGTGTAAAGTGAAGCAGGCAAAAAAAATGCGATAAGAGAACTGTATCAAATACAACCCATAGATTTCACTGAAAATGCAATACAGATTGGGGGCAAAGAGTAAGATGTATTTTCTTTTGTCACTATGTCATTTTATGATGTTTCACTTCCCTGACCTCCACAGCTCCTGCACAAACACCTCCACATTCCAGCTCCCCCTGAACTCACCTTTACAGTGAAAAGCCTCCTTGAGGTTGAGCAACACGTCTGCAAACCATCGTACATCATTCACCAATTGCATCACATACTCCGGGTCCACTCCTGGTGCCCCCACGAGGTGAGATGTTAGCCCCATGCTGCTCAGCGGATTGGGGTTCTTGGAGCTTCGACCCATATCCCAGGTCTTGGTGGATCCGGCAGACAAAGATCCTGTGTGGGGATTGGCAAAATGTCGTGGTAGACCCTGGGTATGCTTAGTCCCACTGCCACCACTGCTACTGCTCTTCCGTAGCATCCCAGCAGCCACTCCAGCTGCCACCCTTTACAGGGGGTACAACAGGCCAGCTAGCCCCTGAACTCACCGAGCTGCCCTGGTCCCTGGATGGCTGAAAGACAGAGAATGATGAGTTAAGATGATATGTGTGATTTTCCTGGTGTCACAGTTTAATATATAAACATATATATATAACTAACTACTTGATGTTTAGTTTATGAGTGCCATAATGACTGCAACGTTAACCAACTGTTGCTGTTAACGGTAGCTAAGTTGGCTTGTTTGCAACTCATATCTGTCAAAGCAAAAAAGAGCACTTCCGAAGACTGTCCTAAAAGAGCATGCGAATAAAAATGAACACATTTTTTAAATGTGACGTTCAATCATGGGAGGTCCTTAGAAAACTCTCACAACATCGAAAACAACTTTAACATTTCTTTTTCCGGACAGTTTACAATGAGAAGTGATGCTGCTGCCCCGGTAAAAACAGTCGACCCGGGTCATAAACTGCTTTGCTGGCACAGCCAAAAAAAACGGCATTTAAACTCACCTGCCCGGCACTTTACTGACATAATGGTCACGATATCCAAACAAAACTTTGCTCAACGGTGCCTGTGAAAACTCAAAAGCAGTTCCGTTAGAAAAACCAAACTCCAGAAACGCCTGAAAGTTGGCCGCTTTCAGTCACTGTACATCGAAAAGTAGCCCACAATCAGCAGCTCTCAAGTCAATCGTAATTTACGAGTCGGTTTGTCACATGACGCCACAGACGTGTATTGATTGGCCAGATCCTCTCAACAGAATGATAGTGTGATGCCTTCACGTGCCGGCGGACGTTTTGTCAGGTGGTTGAACTGGATTAGTTTTGCACTAATTTACCGGAATAGTGTAATGCACTGTAATGTATGTATTGAATATGTATTGAAATTCAGAGGAGACGTCATTGAATCAACCTCGTACTCGTATTTTTTTTTCTCGGCTTGAAACACTTACAGTTTAAGAGTGAGCCATCACATTATCATCACTTATCAACGGAAATTGGATTATTCGATGACCTCTGAACGTTCGGAATCATATTTTTCTGACATTTGCTGGAATATAAAATATGATATATAGTAGTACTGGGTTACAAATACCTGAATTAACAGGCCTGATTTGTGTGTCAAATGTGCCACAGTTTACGAGTGTTTTATAGTATAGAGTTCAAAATTTGCAAAATGATAACAGTTTTCGTATTGGGATCATTGTTTCTAGTCACCAAAACGTCGCCTGTGCTAAGGATTTCTCATCTCTTTCAATTCTGTTTGATTTAAAAACTTACTATGTAAAACAAGCCTATAGTACCAAATACGGTGAATTCAGTGGTTACTCTTTTGTTTTTCATGAACTACTGTGCAATTTCTGTAACTGGGCCCTTGGATGCATGAAGTTATGTTTCCATCTGCAATAAATAGATTATGTTTTTACTTCACAGGCTTAAATGTTGCAGATTTTTTAGGCGATCTGACCCAACGACAACAAAACATCACTAATTAGGATCAAAGCATCATTTCAGATTCAGGACATGCTTAATGGAATATGCGAAAATGTAATATCATGTCATTTGCATTGCTAGACTACATTTTAAAGATTTTTTTTTTTAGACTCCAAAATAAATGATTTGCTTCGTTGCCCTGGTTCATTTAAGATACAATCTTGATCAATGGGTATTATCCCATGCACATAAAATAAATCAAAACAAACCACTGGAAGCACTGCTGCCACCTAGTGTACCGATGTAAACATAGAACACTTACAGCTGGAAAAAGGATGGTTAGGGAATGCTGAATACATACAGTCCTGTAAAAAGAAAACTCCTTAAATCTTTCACAGAAGCATTGTAATTTAAAGGAAAAGAAAAAGTCTAATTGGGATTATAAGACAGCTGGAGCTGGATGCTTACTACCTTTATAGATTTATAAATTGGAGCTTTTTAGTAGAAAATTGAGTTTTCTTGTCATGTAGATTGTGTAAACTTAGTGAAAGAGAGAAAAAAAAACACAATTCCCTTTACATGGTTAATCAGTGTTTGTCTTTATTTTAATATACAAAAAGATGGATGTATTCTCATCTAGTTTATATTTCTAAGCATTTCAACTCACAGATAAAGTTCTCATTCATACTGTTTTAGTGAAACCAATCAACATACACCCTTCACACACATACACTCTTCACATAAACAGGGAAGGTCACATGTCAAGCATCCATTCACACGAGAAATGAAGAATATGTTGACTGTAAATAAAAAAAAAATTTGCTTTCACAGGATTCACACATGGAAAGGAAGAAACCCTTTACATTTGTCAAGTAAATATATACACGATAACTGATATTTTTTTTTCTTTTTTTGAAGATGAGACTGACTCCATGTTAGTGTTACTAACGAGGTACTGCATGAGGTAACTGGTTTTTCTGTTCAGAAGAGCTGGGTGTAAGACAGCATTTGGAGGTAACAACCGATCACGGCAGATTTTCATTGGTGATCGTTGTTTTTCTGGCACGACACGTGAAAGCACCTGGGTCACGTTCAGCTCCATCTCACACACACACACACACACACATTCACACAAGTTCACGGCATTTCTTCTTTTTTTTTCCCCCATCAGGAGGCTTTTACATGTGTCCTCATCAGAACATGATCCAGGTGTGATGACTTTATTGATCCACATGAGAAAACTGCTAAGTCACAGCAGAGTTGAATGACATAAACTATGATATTCAAGTGACTATTGCTGTATAATAAATATTGCTGGACCCTGGGACCACGCACATGCCACTGTTTACATGAATCGTAATGGGGCTGTATTATTAATCAATCCTGTGGTTATAGACACATCGATGATTTCCAAACACTAAAAACACTGTTCTGTATTGACTGATGTCCCCCCCCCCCCCACACGTGCTTCACCAAAACTGCACAGGATCAAGCGTTACAGACCACTGTTAAAAATCACCATCTTTCCACAGCACTAATCAAAGTACAACAGATGAGCCTGTGTGTTGTCCAACGTCGCTAAACTATCACTGAACAAGTCTGAACATCACATCAGCGGGTTAATATTGAGGTAATACTGTTCGAACGGGAATTTCCAGCGAGTGGCCAATCACAGAAGCCGCCAGCACCAGACCATCAGGGATTTATTTAATTTTTTTTGTTGCTGTTGTATTTTTTTCTTTTTAAGTCTGTTTTTGATGATATACACACTAAACTTTCTAATGCAAGTGCTACCTACACAGCTTCTGATCCAGAGGAACTGATACC
Source organism: Datnioides undecimradiatus (assembly GCA_008933995.1). NCBI lineage: Eukaryota > Metazoa > Chordata > Actinopteri > Lobotiformes > Datnioididae > Datnioides > Datnioides undecimradiatus. The sequence goes on from WARS01000052.1 coordinate 5,292,715, forward strand.
ATTAATCATAGAAATCAGTAACACAACCACCATTCTTGAAAAATTTTAAGAAAAAAAACAAAAACAAAAAAAATACCTAAATCACAGGGCTGGTTGTCAAAACGTCTTAAATATGTCGAGGTGGAACTGAGAATTCCCTTTCATTTTCTGTGAAATGAGAATTGTAATGCCCTGATTTTGTAGTCTGAAAAAAAATAAAAAATAAAAAAAAATCAGATCAGCGTTCGGCAACTGTGTGTACAGGTCTATTTACAAGAATCTGCCTCACTTCTTTTAGGTTTGTACAGCATTAACACCGTGACAACTGGTCAGGCTCTATTTAAAAAAAAAAAAAAAGTCTCCACAAACAAAGAGGCCCAACTGGCAATAAAATATCTCTACTACTAAAACACAATAAAATACGTAACACAACTTGATATACATGTAGAAAAAGCCTGAGGTACTTGTCAGAATATCTGAGGTCAGTCTGGAGGGGTAAGCAGCTGAGGGCTTACCCGGTCAAAAAAAGAAAAACAGAATATTAGCCTCACATAATATCATTAGCGTTATATTAACAAAGAATACATGTACATCTACAAATCCTTGAGTATCCTGGAATAGTCACAGCAGCATAACGGACATTCAATGTATGGTATTCATGTTATGGTACAACTATGGCATTGCATTTGAGACAAAGGCAACCATTTGAGCTCTCCTTGCATGATGTACAGTGACTGAGGTATCTGGGGACTGGTGTCCAACTGAGACTATTGAACAAACACCCATGACAATTAAAAACAGACATGTTGCTTACTCAAGTATGGCCCTCGCAAGGATAAACCCCAACTATCTGTCCATGGTTCTTTCTTTAAAAACGTGCTCTCCATCTTATCCATGTCACATTTAGTGTTCTTGCACGCACACACACGCACGCACACGCGCGCGCGCGCACACACGCACACACACACACACAGACAGTTAAAAATCAAGAATGTGTAACATTGCAACTCCAGGCAGCATCCGTCAATGCCCCTGGCACTGGCAAAGGAGTAACTCTGAATTTCTACATTAAAAACAAACAAAAAAAAACAAAACAAAAACAAATCCAGGAATATGTCCATGATAGCTAGCTGGATAGCTTGGCTCTCAACTTAGAGAAAATGTTCCAAAGAAGCCTACTGAATACCTGAGAGGTAGTTCCCCGGGGACAAGACACTTGTCCCAAATCTTCAAAAAGTCCAAAATGTCCAATACAACTGCCCAGCTCCCCATGTTAGCTCCTCCCCTGCGATAAAACAGGTGTGCTCCGTTCCTTTTTTTTTTTCTTTTTTCTTTTTAATCTTTTCTTGTTTCCCCACTCAGAGGCGTTCACAGGTTTAAAATAAGGGAGCACACTCGAGTTTAAAAATCGAGATGCTTCGACCCCTGAGGAAGATGAATATATGTTGTCTAACAGTCTCAAAACGGTTCCTCCGAGGTGTGCAGCACGTCGTCCGAGGTTTGGAGCAAAGGTTCATTTTCATTTGGCCGCAGACGATCATGACCAAGACAGGAAAACGACAAAGATAACAACTTATGAGGTAATAAAAATAGACTAACACAAAAGAAATACACGAGGTAATGACAACATTTAAGATTTGACACATGGGTGTTATCAGATGTGCCCATCACATAACTTAATACTACTTCAAAACTACAGCAGATGGATGTGTTAGTAAGATCTGACTTTAAACACTGAAAACATTAAAACGGAAAAAAATACCAGTATTGGGATAAAATAGCAGCTGCATTCATGTTGCTAGTTGTTTCTTTATGCTTTTAAATATTCACGGAGACCCGCTGAGTTTGGATTTTTGAAAAATTAAAAAAAAAAAAAGTCAGGAGCTCAGGTGAAGGATGGTGTCACCCGTTCAGGTGCTGGACTCTTTGGGAGGTAGGTCCTCGTTGGTGAGAGACGTCACAATGGAGACGGGGCTGTCTGAGGTAGTGCTGCTGATCGTCCTGGCGATCTGGCTGATGCGCTCCTCGACGCAGCCAGCGGACAATCGTGCCTCTGCGTCATGGTCCCAGCATTCTTCGATGGTCTCGCACATCTGGCTCAGACCCTGGAGATGCAAATGTGTTAGTACGACTGTAGTCCTATTTTCTTACTTTTTTTTTTTTTTTATTAAACTGGAAGCGCTTGTTATGCATAACCTTTGAACCCAAACAGTAAATACAAAAAGCATTCACTCTTTCTGTGGCCTGAATGCTCAACCAGAAAATGATAATAGGTTTCACCACGAAAACAAAACTAATTCAGAGAAATATGAGCTCAGACAATTGAGCCGTATTAACTGGAAAAAAGGATGCATGACATCCTGCTGTTGCTGTTGAAACTGCAGGAGCTATTCTTCCACCATTACTCACAGGATGTTTGAGCCAGCAGTCCTTGATGACTGGACGCATCTTCTTGTGCACGACCACATCCTGCAGATCCTCCAGGGAGGGATGCTGGCCTATTTCTTCCTCGAACGGCAGCATGTACTCGCCAACCGTACCTGAAGGAGGGGCAGTGAGGCCACAGGATGGAAAGCGTTATAATAGTGCAGTGTTTGGATATTTAAAATCTAAAACCTGCCCTCTATTCAAAAGACTAACTGCCTACATTACACCTTTAACCTGGATCAGATGACTTTCCCCAGACGATGTGAAAACTAGCCCATTGTTTATGAGGTCAGCCCGAAGCGCAGTGACCTTTCACCTGTGGGGGGAAACCAGCATTCCTGCACTGTTTGACTCACCGTCAGCCTCTGTGCAGCGAGACACCAGCTCCCACAGCACCAAGCCCATCGCATACATGTCTATCCTCAAGAAGGAGTCTCGCTGGAAGTTGATGGCTCCCTCCAACACCTCTGGAGCCATGTAACGTCTCGTACCCACCTGGCAGGACAATGGATTTGAATACATATGAGCAAGTGCATGAATGATGCTCCTAAAATGTACCGATGCTTTCAAAATAATATGTACATTTTGAAATTATGTATTAAACTGTCAAACTTGAAGCCTCCTTAGCTTTCATATGCGTGGGAGTGTGACAATGCTGACTGGTAACATTTCTAACTTGTTCTACCCATTGGCCAAAAGGTAATGTATTTAACACCGAGCCAGGTAAATGCAATACAGACAATGCAAAAACACCTATTTCGTATCAAACAGACTGATCAGCTGCAGGGAAAAGATGTCTACAGAGTGCCAGAGTGAAAACTTTTTATTTGTTTTCATGATGATTTATTAACAGCAAGAAACATGCTGTTTGTGCTGTACTCTTAACGCCATCTTACTAGAAAAACACTGGCACTTTTTAAGATTTCAGTTGAAATCAAAGTGGGCTATTTAAGCTTTTTTGACACTGATCAAACTACATAAAGTGGACGCTTGTGACAGAGTGCCAATATAGAAAAAAATACACATAAACTGATTTCATACCTGCCCATGTGTATCTCCTGGCGGTTTTCCAGGTTCAAACCGTACAGCGAGCCCAAAGTCTCCAATGACTGCAGTGAGATCATCTCGTAGCATCACATTCTTACTCTTGAAGTCCCTGGGGAAATTCGTTTCAGGACAAATTCATCACAAAACTGCAACTGGGTAGATGTTTCGCCATCACAGGAATTAATTCATGGACTTTGGTGCAAAATTACTAAGTCAAGCACAACAAAAAGACGGCAGAACTAATAAAAGGCTTCTGATCTGAAAGCGTACCTGTGTGCTATGGTGGGTTTAGGCCCCTCTCCCTTGTAGCTGGGAATGTCCTCATGGAGGTAGGCCAAGCCCCGGGACATGGTCTCTGCTAAGTGACACAGCTCACTCCAGGTCACAGTGTTGCCCTTCAGGTGGTCTGTCAATGAGCCCTACACACACACAAACATATAAAAGATTCAAGAGCAGGGATTAATAACTGCACAAGAATCTAACTCTACTGTGACTCAGCGCCCGAGGACTTGGCCGGCTGCAACACTGGGACAGATCGTTTCTGGTTGCGTGTTTCACTTCATTTGCCAGCAGAAGTTATGTAGTCCGGATAAATTACCGGAGTCGTCTAAATTCACACAATGCTGTTTGTAATGTCATTAAAACGACTGACAAAAATGGAAACACTAAACCCGACAGATGACACATCGCAACGACCGCGCTGACACAATAACTGTAACTAAATACGGCTTTGCCAGTGCCAATGATAGCAAGGTGCCATGAGGACAAGCACTGAGAGTCATTACACAAACGTAATGCTAAATTTGTCGTCACGGTAATCATTATTTAATCCTGTTTAGATATAGTAATACCTTTGTTGGGAAGACCAATGAACAGGATGTTCTGCGTGCCTGAGGCGTTTAATTATAAGTCTTATTTCAGAACTCTTGCAGATATTTTTGCTGCTAGTAGTATTCATTGGGGTTTTTTTTTTTAACACTACATGCTTAAAAAACTCCAACTCTATCACTTTAAGGTATGCTGGGTATGTAGACCTGCCATAGGTAATAAAATCCCCTTTAATAAAAGCTGCAATGCTCTTTTGTTGAGGTAAATAGAGGCCTGTGCTGATATTGGAAAATGTCAAACAGTTCCAGTAAACAAAGAGGCCCTATACCTCACTGTGCGTTTCCTATAAATGGGTGTATACAGTATACAGAGAGTGGCACTCACCCTCTCATGAAACTCCGTGATGAGCCACAGCTCCGCCTCCAGGTTGGTGCCGTGCTTCTCCGCGGCGATGTAGCGCAAGAGGTTTTCGTGTCGCATCCCCGGAGTCATGAATATGTCGCGCTCGTTCTGCCACGACTGCTTATCCTACACAAACCACAAAGTTGTGTTTGGGTCTTGATGATTCATACGAGCACTTGTGGAAATAATGGGGTCCTTGTTTATGTTACACAAAGCAGGTAGCCCCAGTTAGTGCCCCTCGCGTATTAACAGTCAAGATGCAGTGCTAAGCATCAAATTTTCCACCAAGTATAAGTGCCTGTGTTCTTTGAAGCTCATTTAACAACGCTTACCACTGTTATGGAGGCATTTCCTTCAAACCTTCAAAGGCTCTTTCAAACATCTGGATGAGGAAAATATTCCATCCACAGAAAGCTTGTGGACCGTTTCTCTGGAACAAACACGGTAGCCAGACACAACATGTCTTGCAGAAGCAAAATAACTTAATGTCAAATACTTTACGTTTTGATGCAGCATACCATGTTAACATATTTGGTTGCGTTTTTACAGAAAATAGTAATATGTCATTTGTGGCTACCTGGATTAGAAAATACAGTCTCAACTAGACAAATGGGTAAAAAATATTTATTCATCCAGATGTTTAGAGGAGATTTTGAGGGCTTCAAAGATCAGTGGTTTGAAATGTAGTGTTAATACTGAGAGGGAAAAAACTGGAGCTAAGAAAGCAACATTCAGCAAAACGAAAGACACACGATGACACAAATTCCTGTAAGTATCAACGGTGACATACCTGGACAGGGAAGATCTTCACAGCGACGTACTCGCTCATCAACTGGGCCTTCCAGACACAACCAAAGCGCCCCCTAGCTTTGATTTCCAGCAGCTGCAGTGGTTTTAGACCCACCAAAGGGGACGGAGGAGCTGGTCCAGGATCCTGACCAACAGACATTGAAAACCAGTTAAGTGCTGTTCCTCTGCTTGAATCAAAAAATGTTAGCACTTATTTCGTCCGCGCCACAAAATATAACCAGAGCATGCGAGCAGATTAATCAGGGTAATCAGGATTAGCAGCAGTACAGAAACCTGAGGTTAATCTTGGGAAAATTAAGAGGAAAACATGCAGTAAAAGGCTCATCTCTTCAGAGTCAGTCTGGGTTACGGCCTCTCTTACCTCGCTCAGGTCTACGTGTCCATAGGGAGGTTTGCGGTGGCGGTACATCCACAAGGCCAGTACCAGGGCCAGGGACAGCACGCAGAGAGGCAGCAGGGAGTACACGAGCACGTTGAGCAGTGACGGCACTCGCGGCGGAGGCCGGATTTTCACTGTCAAGGGGGAACAGAATAATTACGGTGTGCCAGCTTCATGGCTTGTTGGTTACTACCGAATGCTACATGTTGAATGCTGCAGCATTACGCATTCAAGGTGCAAACGACGTCTGTCTGCTTTTACATTTCAGCAAACAGCAAATTGTATTACTGTATGCATGCATGTAATTTGCAAAAGTTTAGCATTTTTGCAATATTCAAGGAGAAAAATACAAATAACATCTGTGTAAGATGCACCAGTGCTTTCAGCATAATGTGATATACATGTTGTTGTTTTTTTCTACTACATGCAAGGCTAAGCTTCACTCCCACTAATTGGGGGGGAAAGCAAAGACCTATTTTTTGTTTGGACTATATGTGGGATGCATTTGCCGCTCACCTCGGTTGCCACTGCCAATCATGTCAGGAAGGTGGGTGAATCGTTCATTGCAGTAGTTGCCCTCGCAGCAGCAGAAGAAGACCTGAGGGTTTTCCTCCATGGAGACACACTCTTGCCTAAAAAGATATATGACGCACCTGCATTATCGCTCTGATAAACAAATGTCACAACCTGATGTGCTAAACTCATTATGGTAAAACTAACATAGCTGTTTGTGACTCTAGTTTCGTGAACCAACTGGGTGAGTGTCTGTTTTTCTATACCCTTTGCTTCTGTAAGAAATAGGTTACTGCCAGGCTTTAACACATGCACCCCGCCTGTATATTAATGCAGTACCTTCGCAGTATGGGAGTCCATGCGTATACAGGCTACGTGTAAACTGATACACACTACAAGTACAAGTTCACAAGCACGAGTTTCTGTGTGTCTGGAAACTTGCACCTGGGCACCGTTAGCAACATGTGCTGAGGTTAGCACAACAAGCTGACTGGTGAGGTGGTCACACGACACTGTGTCTCGGCATTGCTTCACCGTTATGTAACAGATAAATGTTTGGGCTGCTCTGAATGTTTAAATATAGCCGAGACAGAACTAACTGAACCTTCATCCTAACGCGCAAGTACTTTGCATTTTCAATTTCACTGAATTAGAGATCTTTTGCAGTTTGATGGCAGTTGTGACCTGTTGCTTTGTGTTTGTTCAGTGTGCGTACAGTGTAATACACAACTGCTGAATATCTTTTAAATGGAAACAGCACACCAAAGTTGCTAGTGGGTAAAATGCAGTAATATGACACCCGTGCTAATGTCTGTTCATGCTAAATGAAAATGTATGTATGTATGTATGTGCACTTTTTATCTGCTTTGACAAACTCGTACCGAACAATGACCTCTGTGTACTGTTACAACCAGACCTGCAAGCGTACGAGCCACTCAGGGTTTGTAACAACTGCAGAAGTGTATCACTATACTGCCATTAATCTTTGTAACACTGTCGCTTAACCTACTAAAAAAAATTGTCCACCTGTTAGGTTGCTCATCTTTTTCTGTCACAGTTTTAATGGAGCTTCTCACTCAGATTAAACTGAGTGAGGAAATGCATTTTTCAGGTCTCACTATTTTCCTTTTGTAGTTCTAATTACATCAAACAGCACTTTAGGGCACGGCTATTTCCCTTGACGCTGTCAATGAACTTGTGCTGCGTCTTAGCCTGCAATCCGTGCACATTCTATGTAAACCTTGTGAAAATGTTCCTTTAGTTTAATGTAGCCCTGGCTGATCAATACAAAATGTCCCTGTTTTACTCATTGTGGCAATTATCTTTATCCTTGGAGTGCTTTTAATAATCTGAAAGGAATAGAAAAGGCTAAAACACAAGACAAAAACCTGCCTATTTTATAGGTGATGAGGATACGTGTGTATTCATTCTTAAAACACACATATATACATGCACATTTATGGCCAAATATTATAGCCCTGTTTGACAGCTTGCCTTCATGAGCCACCAGAGCTTCTCTAAAAAACGCTGTGGCTTGAATATTAAAGACTAAAAAGTTTGATGGTGCCACACAGCGCTGCACCGGCTGCTGATAAAGGCTAGTTTAAAATTCTCCCCCTGACTTATAAACTCCTGAGTGGCATGCTGACACTGTATCTTTGTGCCATCACCAGGCAGCGGACACTGAGCTGCACCGCCGATGCAGCCTATCTCGTTATTCCCAGGAAGAATAAGTGAGTTCTACTGACTGTGGAGCATTTCCCCAATGTGGAAGTTGGTCCTATCAAAATAAAACATGATTGTAGACCTGATCGTTTTTATGAATCCAGTCTAAGTCTACCTGTTTTGCTGACCTTATGGTTTGAATTTTATAACATATTAAATAATTTACAACCGTTATACTGTGTTGTATGTTCTGCACCAGGGGTAGTCGGTTACATGCCCCCGAGGTAACCTTTGGTTTTATACATCTTGTCTATACCACTGAAGAGGCACAATTACTAGATTGACAGAGAATTCTATCTATTTTCTGTAGCCGCTTTATGCCTTTCGAAGTCACAGGGATGCTGGAGACTATCCGGTCACTGGGTGGAAGGCATAACAGAGAAATAATCAAGCAAGTTTAATAATCCATAAATCGTCTGAGTGACTTTACAAGCCAAATTACTTGACATTTACTGGCATTTGCTTCTTAGGTAAATACATTTTCATCTGTTCTCAGATTTGTATCATTGTCGATTGAATATCTTCGGGGTTTACATTGTTCAGGTCAATCAGAGTACATAAGCTTGAGTTCTGAGAAATTACAATGGCTATTTTTTCACAAATTGTCCAACATTTTATACATGTTCTACATGTTCTCGAATCTAGAAATCAGAAGGGAGATTGATCATGAAAAGAGTAAGTTAGTTCCAGCTTGATATCATCCAAAGATTGGCTTGTGTGGGCATGCATGTTTGCTTGCCATCTTATGTAAAGTGTTATGCGACTGATAAAACAACTGAAAGTGATGATTTCAATATCAATAAATACGTTGAGCCGTTCTACAAAAAAATCTTCAAATTGTGTTTTGGTCCCAAAAAAACTATTATAAATATTTGCTTGTGTTTACAGGGATGCAAAAAAGGGAGAAAAACAGCTTGTCCTCACAGTTCAGGGTAGTTTGATGAATTACCTTCCGTTTTTTGTAATTCTCTGTCAACTCAACGATGAATCGATCCTAGAGCTTTTATTTGTGTCCCTGCAGGTGCCCCAGGTCACAGAGATACGTGTGCCTTGAACGATACGTGGGTACTGGAGCAGATATTTACATTGTACCTGCTTGCCAGTCACTTTGGGCTTGAACCACACAACTTAAAATATGAATGTAAGTGAACAGTGAGTGACGACCTCGCTCTGTGACCCGACCTGTCATAGCAGTTGAAGTCGTCCAGCCAGCAGCCTTTCTTCACCAGCTTGATGGTCCCTGAGGAGTTGAGCCAGGAGGCATAACAGTGCAGACGCTTGTCCTTCTCCCCCTCGCATCGCTCAAAACCGCTCTGGTTGGTCCTCTCCGTGCGCCAGTTATCATTGTAGTACACACACTCCCGGGTCTCTGCTTCGCCAAGACTGTACCCTGAGACACGGACGGACAGAAGGCCTCAGTCAGCTCGCATCGTAATGAATTGACACTCAAAGGCGGAAGCGCAGACATATGGCACAGGATCCGCTCGGTGCCACGAAGAAACATCACTGAGCAGAGCCTCTATCATCACTCTGGCAAACGTCCAAGTTTGGGAGCTCTCTGTAGTAAAAAGGGAGTTCCTCTGGGCTACGAAATTGTCGCTGAATAGTAGTTCGGCATAATCCCATTCACTAAAAGATCTTTTCAGAGAGTACCGACTAAAAAGGAGGAAAAATGATAGATTTTAATTAGCTATAGAAAAACAATGGTATGCCCTGCTGTGGCAGAGAAACACACCACACACACCAGCATGCTACTTCTATAGATAAGGACTCTTGTATCCTGCTGGAGTATGACACATCTGGAACTATAGATAAGACTTTCTTCTTTAAGGGCTTTTACTGTCATTTTAGCAGGGAATAGTTTGCCCTGAAAAGGCGAAATATAACAATGGCTGTCAGTCTCCCACTGTTTCACCATTCCTAATTGGGAAAAAAAAGGTTTTTTTCTTCCTTTTTGCTGATTTTTAAAGGGTGGACACACTCAAGCAGCGCGTGCAAGACGTGTTTTGGTGAATACTGAAGCAGATAACATGCTGTTCGTGTCGTCCACAGTGCCACTGGGACATTCATGCCTAATCTTTGTTCACAGAAAAAATAGTGCATGTCTCTTTAAATCCCTGCCTATAGGAGGCTGCCCATCCCCCCAGTGTTACCCCCACCAACCCATTACACACACGGGCACACACACTCACACAGGCATCCACTTACACATACATACATTTTGTTGTCCAGCAACATACAATGGATTTCATTATAGCATATTAGGGATGCATGCAATGACCAAACATCATGTTCATTATTAAGGATGGAAGGAAGGAAGGTAGCAAGGACAAAACACACACACACATACACATACACACACACACACATAGCAGAGATGCTCAATGCTCCATTGAGCCGAGATGGCATTTCTGATATCTCTGGTCACATGATCCGGGAGGACTTTTACTACAAGATCATTCCCCAACCCCCCTCCCTCTGTCACTTACTGAGGCTTACACCACAACAACATGAATTCTGGAGAAGCAGCTTACTATACTGTGCGAGCCCTAATCTATAAACCATAAAGGCATTAGCCACACAGCACTATTTGGCACAGAGGAGACAGCTGTGCCTCAATGAAAATTTTATTGCAGTTCGAGGAAAAGCTAAAAACGTTTCGTGAGTAAAGGAAGCGGGGGGAATGTTGTGTTATTGTTTCCCAAGTAACTGTTTAGTCATAGTTGGAGGTACCAAGCTGGGGGAAACACAATGAAACATCCCATGAGTTGCAAACACTGGCAAAAAGAAGACAACGAATAAACAAACAAGCAAACCCCCCCCATGCTCAATTTCACGTGGTACAAAAGTCACAAGCTGTGTGTAACAGTAACCTGAATTCAGGGAAAAAGACCCGACTAAAGACAAGCAGCTGCTGTCTCCTCAGAAAAAAAGGGGGGGGGGAGAAAAATCAAATGCCATTGATTTATGAAATCCGTACAGGACAAAGTGTGTTTTCAAAGGCTCTTGTTCCGGCTGTGACCGCAAACAAGAGTGCAGACCTGAGATGGAGCCTCTAAGGTTTCAGGATGTTGATGCAGCTGCTGCCTTCTATTCCTGCCACTGGGACGCAACAGTTTCACATTTGGATATATTTCGGGGTGATTTCTCATTATATAAAAATGTTTTCCGTGTTAGTCTTTATTAATATTAAAAAATAAATTAATTAAAAGTCATACCTATCGCTCAGATACATTTTCACGTTAAAGTAGTTGAGTTAGAGGGGCAAACAGAGAAAAGGCGATTACGGTTAAGAGAATAAAATCCCCACAGCTGAACGATGGTATCCGCTGCTAACAAACTTTAATCGGCCAACGAACGTAAACTGGTTCGCGGGTGTCGATATTTCAAACCCGGGCTATCACGCAAACAAATAATAATAACGTGTTTGCCTCGGGACGAACGACACGGGTGGAAAAAAAAAACTGTTGCAAATTGAGAGCCAACAATAGCGGCTTACCTGCGCATAAAGTTCCCAGAAGAAGTGAACAAGTCAGCCATGAAAAAGACATGTTCCGTTTTAAATACAGCACAGAGATTTCCCCCACTTTCCGTCGCGAACATTAAAACTCAGGTTGGCCAAAACATCAGTCCAGGATCAAAACGACCACAGGCCTCCGGTCCCTCCGCAGCCTTAACCACCACCACAGCGCGTGTCAATAGCCGCGACGCTGCAACAATGTTGCAAGAAAAGATAGGAGCGATTAATTGACTGCCAGACTGTTAGTCCATTAATAGGTGCGGCATTTCGCATCGGAAGTGGATCCAAAAACCGAATGGGAAGCCGTTAAACCATCCGAGACGAAAGCCCAGCGCTCTTTTTAAGGTTATTCACTTGAATAGTAGCACCGCTGCATCGGGAGGTCGGTCGGGGTTTACATGCATGTTACTGATCTGTGTCCAAAATGGCTTCTAAATGGGGAATGGGCTGCAAACAGGGAAACCCGGATGTGTAAACACAAAGAGGGGAATTCAGGCAGCCAGCGAGTGACCTTAACGCGACACCGCAGATCCACGCCTGAAATGACTTTAATTTTCGACTCGTGACGATATTTATCACGTTATTTTAAAGCACATATGAAAGCCTCGCGTCAGAAACACGAAGCGGTGAAGGATGTGTGTTTTCCACGGTTAGTATTTGTCCCGATTCCAGCTGAGTGTTATCCACTTGCACTTTCTGTGGTCAGAGTTGGTATTTTAGACTCCACTTTTCGCTCCCGTTCGTTTAGCCCGATGTTTAAATGAGATTTCCAGCTCGTGCATACTGTTTTTACTATTTTACACCAAGAGGATTGTGCGATATTTATAGGTTATTAAAAAAACACAACTAATTATTATTGGAATAATGTGTTGCAGTAGGCTATTTAAACAGCAGACTGAGCTAGACTATATATTTTAATTTTATTTAGAGTTTATCAGCACAATTAGTCAGTATGTACACATTTAAATATGAATGTAGATCAGCTCCATCATCATGGAGTGTTTAAGTAATAGTATATCTTTTCTGTTCGTGTCAGAGTGATAAATAGGCTATCTCTTACAGCCCCACATATAGTAGTAGATAAATTGAGAGGGTTTTTGTCTATCTGAATGATCTTTTATGCATTAGTGGTAGTGCTAAAAATAGCTGACCTAATTTGGAGTAAGAGGATACAATAACTGCTATTTAAAATTTATTCATTCTAATTACTCATTTCACCGCCAGACAGTATTAAATATAAAACATCTCACACACAACAAAACCAAAATAGAGCCAAATGAATCACTAAGCATTTTTTTATTATTAACAAAAAACAGGAAGTGTATGACTTCAATCTTCCCCAATTTTCAAACTGAATATTCTTTTAATAGTGTCCTGGGTGCCAAATTGTCTGTGACATTTTAAATTAAAAGTCTCGAAAGGACTGGTCGGCCTGCCCACTCATCCGGTCTCCCAGCCAACAGACAATTACTTTTAAAAGTATTTCCATTAAAAGGTTCAAGTTATTTTCCACTGACTCATTGGGTATTTGTCCCTTTTGTAATCTCCCCTCTTAAGGATAAACACTTACTTCCATTAGAACAAGTAATCAAGCTTTATTATATAAAATAGGTGCATGTATTAATAAAATATCATGGCACATACTTGGCATTGTTGCATTCAAGACAAGCTCTTTCAAAACCAAAGTCCTTTGTGGAGAATAATAAATCCCATCATCATAGGAAATCAGCAGTGACATTGTTAAAATGCCATTAAGCCACGCTCTCGCTTTCTCGTCTCTGACATCCAGACTAATGGCATGTTGGTGACACCCAGCCAATTCAAGCAGCAAATGACCTAGGAATAAGGTTAGCCATAGGTAATCGCTCTTAAACTAGTGCTGCTGAGTATAACTCAAGACAAAGCATTTCCTCATTAAGCTATCCCATATTGACCCTGTAACTCAATAGAGGCCACAAGCGAAACCTTGTAAAGATATGTGATCTGTTGTCATGACAGTTGGAAGAGAAAGCACATGATCGCTCATTAAAGGTCCAAATGCCACAACCATGGTGTGACATTTAAAGAATAAGAGCGTGTGAGGAAAATGATGCAGTGGTGCATAAATATATATATATTTATATATATATATATATAGAAAGCATGAAACTATGAGGTAATTGTGCTGTAAAAGGCTGTATCTGCGGCAACATTTTGGCATAATACAATTTATTATGCCAGAATGTCGCCACGGATACTGCAAAAATACATCATGTGTACATGTTGTGTGCATAACATGATTTAAAAAAAGATGAACAAACTGAATTTAGTTGGATATAAACCCTGAATGGACATTAATTAATAATATTGTTTAGAATAAGTGTTTGTTTGTTTTGAGGTTATTTTTTTTGTAATTGAGGAAATAATTATATATATATATATATATTTTCTAAATGTATTTGCGTTATTGCTGTTGAAAGCCCCAGTTGTGATAAGATCGAAAAAGCCCGAGGTGAGCGTCACGACTTCACAGTAAAGTAGATAAATGACACTAGATGGTAGCAGAGCTCCCTGGAGCAGGTGCAGACACTCCAACCTGTGCAATATCTCTCTTCCACTCTTGATTTATACACTGTATATGCAGGGAGGAGGACACACAGTTTCTATTGTACACTGCTGACTCCCAAACGTTCATTCGTGTGAGGTAATGTGTTTGCTAAAAGGCTGAGCGGCTGCTTTCTTGTGTCTTTGTTTAAATTAGAGCATTTTTTAAATCAAAATTATTTATGTTCCCTCCTGGACAAGTACAATTCCCATTTATCTATCTATTAATCTGTTCACTGTGGTATCTAATGTAACCTGCTAATGGACCCATTAATATAAGGAAAGGCAAAGCACTTAAAGGTACTGGAGTTGTGGCGCAGCCCATAATAGAAAGCAATTACCTGAATCATAGCCTGAAGTGATTTTTACACTGAAATGTGATGGTTAAGTTTCACACTGAGAGAGCATGGAGGGACAAAAAAATGGCAATAAGAGTGAAGATTGTAGATTGTGATTGTATGATCACTACTTTATTTAAGCCTTTGAATAATTCAGTACAAAAATAAAAAAAAAAAACAACAAGCAAAGTCAAACATTTTCGTCATCTTTTATTATTTTACAGCCCCACAGAGTCAGCGGGAGATTACTTGACAGTGTGGCGTGTTTTTCCTCAGCGGATGATCTTGTTCCTGCTGTCGTATTGCCATTGACAGTGAGATGGTTCAGAAGTAGTTCGCCACCCTGCGAACAGACTGGATGTTGGGGTTCTCTGCCTGCCACTCCATGTGAGTGCAGTAGTTGCCCCTCTCCACAATGTACATGCGGCCACGGTAGTTAGGCTCCTCATACAGCACCCAGCTGTTTAGAACAAAATGAATAACTTTAAAATAGAGGTTAAGCATGAAGCGGATAATAATCAATGTGAGCTCGACTCAGTGTCCAAGCAACCGTTTCTTACTTACCTCTGTTGGTACATACCTTTTAGGTTCTGAGAAACATTTTATTACATAGCTCTTTGTTTATTAGGGGGGTATTTTATGTTCTTAATAAAGTGTTGAGAGTGGGGATGACAGGGAATAAAGGGAGTGGGCTTTTGGTCAGTGCCTTGACCACCAAAGCGGCCCACCTCTGAGATTTCTTACACTAACCCTAACACAACGTAGGTGAACTGAATTGTGTTTGTTTTGTAATAAATCGAAGAGAGACAATTTCCCAGCTACTCTGGATTGTAGTGTCTCTACAAAGAAATAGTGACAGTGTGTTTAGTGAATTATCAATAGCAACTGGAAAGAGGTACATTTCTAATTCTGTGACAAACAAAATTAATCTTGAATTGTGTTTCTCGCCCTTATTGTGATCGTGCCCAAAATATCACATATAGATTTCCATGTTTCTGCTGTGGTGATACGTACGCTCCATCGCCGTAAACCTTGATGGAGTTAACGCAGTTCTTGGTCAGGCCTCGGGCCTGCAGGAATGGACAGTCATCGCACAGCTCCACGCACTGGCCATTGAAGCTGTCTCCCTCGAACAGCTCCATCCTGTAGTGCTCTCCGTGCTGGGGAGGATAGTGACATGTCCCCTCGCTGAGTCATAGCAACAGTGCTCACCTTCACCTAACACTGCAAACGACCAAGGCCTCCTCCGTTATGTGGCAGGGACTGTAATAGGTGTGCAAACACTTACACTGACACACCTATAGAAATCTAAGGTTGAATGTGCACATGGAGGACGATATGTATTGTCCACAGATTCAAAGCTTAGGTGAACATAATGTGTCATTTTCTTTCATCTGATGGCGTCATAATGTGGTTTTCTTCCAGCTGATTGATCCCTGTGTGCTGCAAGGCTAAGTCTTGTATTATTATGAAGTTATTTAATTTAATTCGACTTTGATTTTTCTGAAAAACCCATGTGCTCAAATGAGGCCATACGAATGCCAACCAAATATTTGTCTGTCCCTGGGGTCTCTTATACACACACACACACACACACACTTACCATCCTGATTGGCCTGCAGGAACCCATGTGATCGTTATGGGCATTCCAACGCTGGAATTCGGGGTACTCTCCATGCTCCAGTATGTACTGTTGGCCCTTGAAGTCTGGATGGTCGTAGCAGATGAAGGCCCCGCTTTCCACACGGACAGAGTTGACTCTGTTCATGAAGCCACGGTCCTGGAAGTTGTCACAGTCGCCGCAGATCTCCAGCTTCCTCCCAGTGAAACATTTTCCCTCATAGAACACGATCTGTTTTTTTTGTTTGTTTGTTTAACAGGGAATAAAATATTTAATTTCCTGACAGACACTCATCCTGAAAATGTCTCAACAGCACTTTGAGTGAGATATTCAGTAAGGTATAAAGTGCCATTCAGCACTAAAGCAATATCTCTCTAAGTTGGACAGGAGTTCTACAGTATGTGTGATTACCATTTGTTTTGTGACACACATGCATAAGTTTGGGAACGGCTGCATCCCACTCCCTTGTTTTGGTACTCACCTTTCCTGAGTACTGAGACATTTTCCACTGTTTGCTGTTCCAAACTAGTGACACAGTATAAGAGTGGAAAAATTTGGACACCCAGATATATATGGCCAACAGAGAGTGAGGTGGTATCGCGAGGCTGAGGCAACAAAAGCACAACAATGGGGGGTTTAGACATTTTGCCACATGGACAGTTTCCCTTACATGTGCCAGTGCTGATATTGGAGTTTGGCTCTGGAGGGCGAAACAATAGAGGGCGAGATTTTGCTTTGATTGGGCTTTGGGAGTGATGTTGGACTGAGTCGGGGGGTTGCAGAGTAATATTTGGGCTGTGTCCAGATGAGGAGGAAAACAAACAGAGTGGGAGAGTTAAAGTGGAGGTGAAAGGACACGAATGACTGGGTGCAAACAAGAAATCCGTCTCCTGACAAGTTGGGCGAGAAAGTCCGGAGAATGTTGAAACAATGGGGTGTGGCTCCAGTCCATTTTTTAAGCTTTTTAATCAGGTCCGAGTCATGATGGCAGCTGGCAGGATGAGCACAGGAGCCTAGATTTCTCACTCCCAAGCAGATTTCCCTCCAGCTCTGCTTTTTTGAATCCCCCTCTGTTGTTGTTTCTCAGATGCTGATCCCCAAAATTGGGTGGAGACTCTCAGTCGCAACATCAAAGACCACCAGTTTTAAAACTGGGCAGGTGGAGCAGGATACAAAACAGATAAAACCTGTTTTTCATTAACTCTATGGCCCCGCCTCACCCCTCTCCATCTACAGTAGCAGTGCTAAAGTGGATTTTTAGAGATTACAAAGTAGAACAGGACTTGGCATATACACTAGAAAGGTAATTCAAAGCCATACCTGGACAAAAATATTTCTGTCGGTTGTGTGTTGATTCAATAATCAAAATGTAGTTTTGCACATTGTACATAGATTTCAGTCTATTTGGTCACCAACTGGAATCTTTGTGAGACTTGTGCTGAAATGGATTCTTGACATTTTTTTGTGGCGCATTCGTAGCTGTATTTTTAGTCAGGCATTCGTGCATTGTGTATTCAACCAGAGTTTTACTTTAAAAAAGAGAGAAAATGTTCAGCGAAGGTAATATTTCTTTGGCACAGAGGAGAAATATTTTGATCTTTTGCGAAGCATCTCTTTGACTGTTGAGGGTATCTGCCCTAAGCGATGGCAGCTGGTGAGAGGGCCTGTCTTTCGATTTCTTGCATTAGGTTTACATTAAGTGCTGGTTCAAGTCAAATCAGCCCTGTATGCTTTGTACTGAATCAGTGTCAACGACTGGTGCCTATATTGGTTAAACAGCACTGAGCCAAATTTATTACACCTTGTCTTGGTCTGACGTAGAGCCCCTAAAAGAAACACGCCGTGCCTTTGACTAATATCTTCTTGTCCCTTAAAGGCATAAATCTACAGAAAAATGAAATCCTTATTTGAGTCTGTGACAAATGCATACGTTAATATTTGCAGAAGTCTCATGAATTAAATACAGTAGTGGACAAAGGGTGGGCACTCTTGCATAATGCAAGAACCTTAGCATTGGGTAACTGTAACCCCTGTGCACAGTGTACCCAGGGTGAGTGAGTTGCTAAGTATATAGACTTAACAGAGATACAACACTTAATGGGATGTTACCATGACAGGACGGGTATAAAAAGAGGGAAAGCCGGTGAATACATCTCAGTCATTGGCAGACACCGAGACAGTCAAGTCCCCAAGGTATTGTAAACATGAGGTTTTTCTTTGCCTCTCTTGTTCGAGTTATTTTTCACTTTGTGTGCTTAACCTTCGATTCTGCCTGAAATATGTCTAATAACAATATAAAGTAATATTAGCCTGACATTTTTGCCGTCTATTTCATATCAAATGTCAATATCGCTCTGCACGGAAGAGCACGCATGCTGTTTTTGTTCAGAATTTCTATTATTTATTTCAAATCACTGAAAAAAAACAAGATATCCATCCCTAAGAAAAGAACATTATTCAATATGAGAAAGCTGTAGTGTGAAATTTGGAAGTATTGTGCGTACATTCTTAGCAAATCTGTGCTTTATCTCCCACAGGGTGCAGCGCTGAACAGAACAATGAAGTTGTTGGTCTTGGCTTTAACCATCGCCCTGCTGTTTACAGCTGGTGAGTCTGTCACTGATTCTCCACTGAATAAACACAACCTCTGCTGCTGTGCAACAGGGACGTCTGCTATCTGTCTCTGTCTGTCTCAGCAGATCTGTCTGAAACACAAAGGCAGACTCTACACTTTGCAACACAATATTTAGAGATATATTTATGACATTTAATCAGTTGTACCAATAGAGTATGACACTATGCAGCTTTATGCTATATCTCTTTTGTGAGACTAAATCTTACTAAAAAGTTGCAACATATACATTTTCCTAGGAAATGATTCTTTGGAGAACGCATCAGCCAAATGATGATAGAATTAATCAGATTCATTTGAGCCTCAGAGAGAAATTTCATTTTTGTTTTTGCTGATTTTTTTCCTCTCAGGTGAAGCCCTGGACTGTCATCGGTGTGTCCCTAAAAGTGCCGGGCAGAGCTGTGAGCTCACTGTGGAAACATGCAAACCAGGGAAAGATGGGTGTGCTGCTGCCCGGTTCCTCAGAGCACCACGTGAGTTTCTCAACATGCTCATACTAGAACGGTAGTACCTAAACCACAGCAAAGTACAAGCATTACTTACAAGGACAAGGAGAAATTCGCTGAAGAAAAACATTTGCATGCATACAATAACACCAGAATTTTAAGACCAGAGGCATCAAATTCCTGAAGACCTCTTGTGGTTAAACAGTGTCAGGCAAGGTGATTTAAAAGTCTCTCAAACACTCTCAAATGTTTGTGAATCGTTTCATGATGTCAGAAAGCACAGATCCTGTGACAGTGTGTGGGTGAAGGGCACCTTTTTTTTGCTAAAAGCCTCTCTTTTCCTTTTTTAATAACTTTCTTAGATGGCCAATACCAGAAATGCATGTCTCTGGAAGACTGCGAAATGCTGAAGATGAACGCTTTCATCGACATAAAGTGCTGCAGCGATGACATGTGCAACACTTTTGATAATTTAGTATAAAAATCAAATTACAATGTACTGTAGCATCTTTGAGCAATGCACCTAAACCCAATGACTTCTGCAGACTGCCGCTGCTTCTGGCGGCTCCCAAGAGCGAACACATGTATGAATTCAAATACATTTTAGAAATACAACATTTGCTCTGTCAAACAACTCCCCTGACAAATAAAACAAAAGCTGAATGAAAAAGAGCAAATGCCTGCTTTCATTCCCATGTCTGAAAATCTTTGGCATGTTCTTATTGCTTCTTGACAGCCACATCAGTTTGAAACTGTATCTCGCCTGCTATCATTCTTACAAGTGCTGGGAATTACTGGATTCGTGTTCAGACAAGAGTCGAAAAATCTTGTGCGTGCTTTTATTTTCAGCAGGTTAATTTATTGTAATGGTTTTGTCTCCAACAAGGGGCTTAGGCAACTTACAGCTTCAGAACACTGGTGCTACTGTTTGACACCTATCAGAGATGGAGAAATGCATATCACACTAACTCAGATCAGGGTTCTGACTTCTGACTTCATGTGCATACCCACCAACAAAACAAAAACATCCCTTGTAATTATATGTTAACAGATTCAAACTGCAGTGTGGGACTTGTGTCTCCCACCTCTGGCACTGAGAGCAATTGCGCAAATACTGTCGGCGTGATAATGACCCCGCTGGCTCCTTCATGTTCCACATTGCTGTAGCCAACTCCATTGCATCCTTCAGCTCTGGTGAACAAATCATTGCTGAATGAAGTAAAATGCATCAGCACTCTCATCGTTGGATTGCCACACAAGACACAAGTTGTAAACTCTATAAACTATGTTGTGCTTGATTTACCTGGTGGTGACAGGGCATGTTAACTTTGACTGGAATCTAAATGATGTTTATATATATATCAAAGTCCTGCACATTAGCTTTGATTTTTAGGGTGATGTAGTGTGATCAATATGAGCCAACAAGCTACTGACTGTCATCAGATTCAAGCTCTAACTGGTGATCTAGCTGAAAATATGACAAATTCTACTGTAATATAAGAAGGCATTTGTGTTCTTGGCGGATACTGTAAAGACCTTACTGAGAGAACCAAATCTCCCATTTGTCTACAAACTTAGAACTGATTTAAGAATAAAATATATCAGAACACTTAGAATACAGAAGAACAGCGGTGAGTTAGCAGAGATCAAAGTTTCAGAAAACACAAGACTTTAATTATCTCAGTTACTTTGTACTGAGCTCTTGAAATGTAAGCTCATTATTAACCCTGCACCTACGTCTGACACCCTCCTCCATTATACCATTCTAAACGTATGTATCTGCTGTATTGAATTACCATCTTTTTAACCCGTCTGTCAAGCATTTTGAACTCTCTTCGAAAGCTGCTGAATAAATTAAGTGCCGAACGCCTCAATCATCGGCCAAAGTAATAATGCACACTCGACACCAGACGTTTTACATAACCACTTTTTGCTTTAATGATTACAATCAAAAACATTTGTACAACATTTTCAACATTAGAAAATGGATGCAGGTGTTTTTTTTTTTTTTGGCTGACGGTAACCGCTATGAAAACAAAACTGAGGAACAGAGAAGTGGGTACTGTGTGGAGATGAAGTAGAAAAAGAGCTGTCTACTGGAGGGGCCAAACAGCTGCTGATGTATCAGAAGAAACGTCCAGGTGCATGTATCTGTTTTCATAGCGTTTGTATGGCGGACATGACATTTCTCTTATTTCTTATTATTATAACAGAGCAGGGCTTGTAGCCGGTATGGAAGATGCATAATGAGAAGCTAAGATGCATCAAGCCACTACTATCACAGAGGGATGTACAACAAAGCAAGTTCCACACAAACCTTAGCAATCCAAAACTCTAATCAGAGATAGTGAGTATCATGACAGTGGTTATCAGCTTTCTCAGTTAACCCAGAGTTTCTTCTTCAGGGTCTGTGCAAGTTCCCATGAAGGGGGACATTTGGCGCATTATTTGAGTCAAATTCTTCACAAAATGGAGCGACCCTGTGCCACCTTCCTCACTCAAGAGGTTGGCGTTATTATGGAGAGCTATAAAAATCATAAAATCCTTATTACAGCCAAAACCAACACTGTTGCAGCAAAAAAAAAAAAAAAAGCAAAAGAAGAATGTTGGCAGAAAAATGCTAATGAGTAACTTTGTAAGTTGATATATTTATTTTTCCACTTGATGCTCTCATATGTTGCATTTCATTTCTAATGACAGCACACATTATAAGGCTTTTACACCTTACATTTGATACATTTAAACATGATAAAGCAAGTGCCTTTAGGTCTCATGCTCATAATTAAGTATAAACCACATTAGTTTCTGGACAAATCAAAGTGAAAATACCTTTTTTCATATGAATGTTATTTCTGACAAATTACCAACAGACTAATCGATTTTCTAATCAGTGCTCTGTTACGCATCATGTTGCTCTGCAGTTGTTCAGGTGTGCAGCGCAGCATAAGTTACAATGACGACCAAGTCATGTCTAGCTTTAGGGTCAACACACCTCACTGAACCGTTAACCTGGGTTCGTAGTACACCCCTCTGGCCTTGGTTGTAGTTGTCATCATTACTGAGCACAGGAAAACATTTTTTCTGATACACCCAAATGATGTTCTGTGTTTTGCATCAGTGCTGAGCGCAGAGATGGAGGAGGGGTGGACTGTGGGAAATATAAGACAAGGGAACCACCACTCATCCTTTTTTTTAATCAAACACACAAAGAAAAACAAGGATGACAAAAGGGAATAGGAAATTAGGAAATACTGATAAATAACAGTGGAATCAGAGCCATAAATAGACAGTATTGGATATTTAGGACCCTGGAGGGGTGGAGTCA
This sequence comes from Datnioides undecimradiatus, assembly GCA_008933995.1. Classification (NCBI taxonomy): domain Eukaryota; kingdom Metazoa; phylum Chordata; class Actinopteri; order Lobotiformes; family Datnioididae; genus Datnioides; species Datnioides undecimradiatus. The sequence continues at coordinate 5,315,290 of WARS01000052.1, forward strand.
GCTGAGGTGGAGGAGAACTGGCAGCTAGCCTTCAAGTAACGGGATATCCCAGTGCAGTGTCCTGTGTGTTGATTGGGCGGCTCTACATCATGGAGCAGGACGTTTTTCCTGGCTGCACGCCGCCGTCCATCTTCTCTGCCTCCAGGATCATCCTCCGGAAAACCTCCACGGCTGTCTAAAGGAGGGCGAACAAGACACACACAAACAAACACATGTCACATGTCTCAGTCACACCACTTTGAATTTTCCAGCACACTACATCCAGCGGAGCCTCACCGGCTTTGGGTACAACAGAGGTGGCGTTGTTGTCTGCTAACTTGATTTGAAGCAGATAAACAGACTTCCTGAATACGAAACTTAGTTCTGTTGGGAAACTCACACACCAGATGAAATGGAAACTAGGTTTAAAGAATTGATTCCTGCTGCTTGTGCTTCAAGTTTGTTGTTCAGTTTCAGATCATGCTCTCTATGCTTTAATCTTCCCCTCAAGGATAATCAAAGATTAGATAGAACATGCTGCATGTTGGACAAACAATTAATCACTGGTAAACATGCACGTGTTGATTTTTATTTTTTTTTGTCCACTTGGGGGCAGTGCAACAATCTGTAAACACTCATATACTATCCTTATGTTGTAAAACAAACATGTTAACTAACAGTGGCTTCTTTGCATATTCAAAAACACAGAACAAGATCTGCATTTATTTGGAGTCACGCTTGACGAATAAAAGTCCATCCTAATATGGATGGAGTTTAGTTTGCTGTCCTAAAGAGCTGGACAACTCTTTATTTAGCAAAACATTCAAACATATAGATGTAGTTTGATTTTAAGTTAAAATACCTGACCAGTTTCTCCTGTAAAGCCATGGCAGTGGCATCTGCACTCTAACACCTGTCGCGTGAACCTGCCTGCACCCACTCACAAGTAACATAGAGGGAGAAAAATCACCAATCCACACGGCTGAAGAAGACCTGAGCTTTCTTTATATAAACTAACCACATTTGCAGAATCAGGTCTCAGCTTAGTCTGAAGTTGCTCTTTCACGCACAGCAGGAGATGTTCACATCAGATATTCTCAATTACTGCAAATGACGTTACTCTGTTTGGCTTAATCGGGAAGTGGCGCCTTTGTAGAGTGTGCAGGGGCGGGAGGACTCAGCTGCTTTTTCTGAATTGTTATCAATACTATTTCAAGGTATCCGCAAGAAGAAAAGAAGATGAAGCAAACACATTTTGTGCAACATCATCAAGATGCCTGCTCCCTGCCTCAGTCCATCGTTCTGTTATTGTTTGTGTTAGAAAATGATGCTGCGCAGCTCCCAGAGTTTTCTCTTTTCCCTTTTACATCACATTAAGTCATTTGCTCCATTGTTAAAATAAAAACATTGACTAGCAGCTTTAAATTAAAGCAGAGGAAGACCAACTTTACATCGTATTTATAGCTCATGCAAACCAATGATATGCAATATCTAGTGAAAGTGAAGTTCACTTTCACTAGATATTGCACTGAATGAGCTGTAAAACTTCCCTTTAAGGATTCTAACTCAATATTCTACCAAGCCCTTTGTCAGACAGATTAAATGAAGCCTTTGTGAGAGGCCATTTCATTATTGCCGACAACTATTAATTATAGCCTTACTGTGACCTTAGAGCAAGTTTAAATGCCATTTTAATTGTGCGTCTAATCCCTAGATAACACGAAGTTAAACATAAACATAAACAGTACTTGGTGCAGAACATGATCCCTTCAGCCTTCGTCCTTACCTGGTTCTCTTTAGCTGAGGACTCCATGAAGGCAGCGTTCCAGGATTCGGCTAATGCTTTTCCTTCTTCACAACTGATTACTCTACAGAAAGCACACACGCACAAAGGGATACAAGACCACGTAAATATTTCACAGTAAAGCTGCATTGTGGACTTCTTACTAACCCACATGGGTCAGTTGTGATAGATAGATACTGGAGAAGATAGAAGATAGAAGATACTGATTGCTCTTGTAAACTTTGACTGAGTATTACATATCTGCAGGGCTACACACACACACGCAGACAAGTATAACTACACTTGCTTGGTACAAATGGCTTCCCACCTCTTTTGGGTCATCTGTGAAATGAAAATATTAACATCTGCTCTATCTTCCACTTTGTGCGTCCATAAACTGCCAACTGCTGCTCTATGTCCCATCTATATGTACACAAATGTGACCCAGTGTAGAATTAGGTGTGCATTAGGACATACCGCTCCATATGTAGGTCATTCTTGTTTCCGACGAGCATTATTGGTACTCTGCATTAGAGGGGAAAGAGTCAACAGCGCATTGTTATTTATGCATGATGTATTACAAATGTCTTGGAATGCCTTGGACAGTAAAATAAGAAGAAGAGCAAGAAGTACTTACTGAACTTTTCCCACCATGTCCAATAGTTTTTCATGGATAACTTGTACAACTTCAAAGCTGGAAGAAATGAGGGCAAAGGTCCTTCTTCAGCTTTCATGAACTGTGCTCACAATCGGCTCATTAAACACAACTTATATTAGACATTTGGTCGTTTTTTTTAAAAAAGGGGAAATGAAAGTTTACCTTTTATTAGATGTGACTGAATAGACCAGAATGTAACCGTTGATATCTATGGAGTAGGTCTGTGGGAAGATGGAGTACTCATCCTGTGAACAGACAGAAATTGCGAGAGAATCTGGTAAGCAAATTTGGGAATATAGGCCAGTAACTAACTGTGTAAAAACACACAAGGCACTCTAACGACACATTTACATAAACATAATAATAATAATAACAATAATAATCAATAACCTGGCGAGTCATACCTGGCCTGCTGTGTCCACCAGCTGAAGATGGTACTCTTGTCCATTTATTGTGATCATTTTAGTAAATGCTGGAGTTAAAAGAAAAATAGAACTTAATACATAGAAATGATGTGGTATTACAAGCCCTCACGGATTCTGCTCGAGTAAAAGTAGCATCACCACAGGGTAGAAAGTAAACGCATTTTGCTGCCTCTGTAATGCAGTCACATAGAAGTACAAAATTATAGAAAATAGAAATACTCTGGTATAGTAAAGTATCTCCAAACTGTACTGAAGTACAGCAGTTGAGTACATGTAATTAGTTACTTTCTACTTCTGTAGTTACACATTTTAATGGAAGTCCTGTCAAAACAACACTGACAGATGCAAACAACATCACGGTACAGCTCCACTGTACAGTACTACACGTTCGACTGTATCTTCATTAGTGTGCGGGTCTCGAGATGTACTAGACACAACCCAGATATGGATCCATCCTGGTACCACTGAGTTCATTCAGCACAGAAATGTCAATAACTGCCTGGAGATGGGTCATATAATCTGCAGCAGGGCCGAGGGATCACACTGCCTGCAGCATCTCGCTGATAATGCTGACACCTCACTTCATGTTAACCATCCAGAGATTATTTATAGACACACACTCGAGAAACGCAGGGTGATACAGGAGCAAACTTGCTGGGGAAAAAGAGAAACAGCCTACAGGGAAAGTTTAGGCTCAAATCTCTGGAGTGTCTGGGAGCACGTGTGTTTACGAGGTTGATGAATTACTGTACGTTCTCTCCCGTTAAAGTACATTCGACCTCCAGATCTTAAACTCACTGGCTTACACCACTAGAGTCAGCACGGGTTAATTCTGACCAACGTCGGCTGATTTCTCAAAAGCCCTTCAAAAGAAGAGTTTTTTTCCTTTCTCATAGAAAGTGTGGAAACTGGTGAAATCAGCTGGTGTAGTGTTGGGACACATTGGTCTGGAGGGAACAGTACATTTCGTTGGGTCACAATTTGTTGTTATTATTTATCTTCTTTCTGATACATTATGTTGTAGAGTTATCACCATGCAAACTTCAGATGCCTGTGGTTCTTTTATGTAAATTAAAAATGTTAAATTAGGTACAGTGAAACATTCAGAGGAAGATAACGTCACTATGCCTCATCAAGTTCAATGTGATGAGCATTGAGTTCAATTAGTAAAATGTGAAACATAAGCATTGTAATGATATAAAATTGATATCAAATTGACATGGCAATACTTTATCAGAACTACAAGGGTTATTGATTAGTTGACTGGCCTAACATCTGTAATGTTTTTGATGTTCTTCATCACATTCTGAGAAATATTATCGAGTTCCAGCTTCTCAAAGGTGAAGATTTACTGTTTTTCCTCTGTTTTACATCTTTTTTTAAGTTTTGGATATACTGGTTAGACAATTTTAAATGATCATGTAACCATGAATACTGATGATGGATATTGTTCATTATTCTAGCATTTAATTGACCCAACAATCGATTAATCAAGGAAATTAATCGATTAATCAAACAATTAATCAAGGAAGTTAATCGATTGATCAAGGAAGTAACTGGCAGATCAACTGGCAATGAAAATAACTTAGTTGCAGGCCGTATAGCATGTGCTGCTTAAGAATCTGATAAATATCACGATATAAAACCACTTGTTATCATGCCACTGCAATTCCATTCTCAGGTCTTGTGATAACAACTAAGCTATCGCCATGGCAACTGAGTGACTCCATCCAGTGAGGAAGGCTACAAGATCTAGCTAGAAGCTAAGGAAACACCAAATAAGTGGACCTTATGGTGGGGATTTTAATACTGATTTTATCCATAGTCACCCGTCTTACTTTTCAGAGTTCTTCACCATTAAAATGATCAAACCCTTTAACAAAAAAAATGGTATTTTGAACTCAATAACTGACCAGATGCCCCACTATTATCACTAGCCTAATAACCAAATGTTAATTTAATTCTGAATATCTGATGAAATCATACAGGAGAAAATACAGAGAGCAGCAGCTTAAGTCTCAAGGAAAATACAGTCTATACCTCACATACGTGCAAAAAAACTGAAGTACTGCACACTCAGGGTTTCCCACAGTGTTTCGCAGCAGAGGTGGCTCATAAAAAATACATATACTTTGATAAAATAGGGAGGAAAGAGCAGAAGTGCTGTTAAATTAAGCAAAATTTACTATATTTAGAGCAGCTATTGTACAATGTCATCAGCTGAGAGATGCCCCAGGATCTGAGTGGCTTACCACTCCCACTTCACAGTTTCCTGTGGGGAAACCCTGTTTGTGTTTCAAGGTGTAACGCACCACAAAGTCCCCACTTACTGTTTTCTATTGTTGGGTCATAGGAGTCAACAAACTGGCCTTCCACAAACTGAATTGTCAAGGAGGACTTTCCTGCAAAATACAAAGGAATATTGTAAACAGAGACCCTTGTGTCATCAGTGGTAATGGGGAAACAAATAAATTCTCTAAAGGTGTCAAAAGTTTACAAATTATTAGCATGCTGTCCTTCATAACAAGTGTTCATCAGATATGAACTGTAGCTCAGTAGTGCATTCAGTGTAAAGATGACAGAAACTGAAAGAAGCTTCATACACTAGAAAAACTTGAAAAATGACTTAGTAAAGGCCGCAAATTACACAATACACCGCCCTACAGTGACGTTATGGGTGATGTTTACTATAGCAGCTCATTATGGAGTAGTCAACCATGAACACAATACAAGTCTGGGAATATTACAGGGGTTTAGTGCTGGTATGCTGGCTGGGCCTCCAGCCGCGCTATCTGTGCGTGCCATCTTGCCATCCTGAATATGCTTTCACCGCATACAAATTGCGCTCCTTTGCTTCCACATGCGATAAAGTAAAGAGCACGGTAATGCGTCAAATCCGGTGGTCTTTCGGGCCTTTACGCAGAGCAAGGCACTGACTAACCAGGGCTGGGGTCAGCGATAGGAAAAGCATCATTTAGACAGGTTAGCGTAAAAAAAACGTCTGTCTTGAGCACATTATGGGAGGCCTCATGTGCTAAAACCCATCAAGGCCAACATCTCACCAGGTGGCGCTCTGAGATGTTGCGTGTCAGATAGTACTCCCTATAATTTAAGTCTATTATAGGAGGCGTAAACCGCTCTTATACTGGATTTAAATTGACCCTAAAGGCCGCTGAAATTCAGCCTCAGCGTCGCATCCGAGGCCCTTGAGGGTAGTATCATCCCCTCAGCGCTTGTCGCCTGGTCGGGACTCACCTACGGATCTGTACCCGAGGATGGCGATTTTTCGTGATTTCGGCTGCGGCATATCTCGTCCTGGTTATCGCATCTAGTCCTCGGGGTCTACCGCAACCTCCAACCGGAATGGCATCCAAATTCAAGGGGCGAAGAGATTCGACATGCAGCCTCCAGATGACAGCAGGAATCCCTCCTCTTTGTCCCGTTAATGTACAATTTTACGTCCGGGTAATGAAAATAAAGTGTTATTTCAGGTCATATAAAGAAAGCATGGAGTATCTATAGATCTACAATAACTGCGTCACTCCCCTTTGCGATGTAATGAATTAGTAATTACTGCTACGTCCTAATTGGCTATGAGCGGAATGAAGGTGGGCGTTGATGCCTGTTGTAAAGCTCTGATTGCTCGAGACGGCTGTTCGTCAAGCCACAGCGCTCGCTGTCTGGAATATGATTGGTTGCTAAACGCATTATGACGTGCTGGGTGGCCGGGTGCAATGTCATTCATGTCTGTAGGGTCAGGGAGCAAGAGTACTCTCCTCGCTGCTCCAACGACGACGTCATTTATTATTATTTTTTTTTTATACGGGCACACTTTTGTGATTCTGTAATGACCTCTTAAAATACACAACATAGTCAACAAAGTTTCAATCATCATACATCATCATACAGCGCTCTTAAAGGTCAGTCAGTAATCTTATAGTATTAAGCACCCAGGAGGCCTGAATGAAGATCACTAAAAAAAAAAAAAAAAAATTATTTAGAATAAACTAAAAATAACTCTTTTCCTCGCATTACAGTGAAAGCTTTCACGAGACACTGGTGGAAGAACTATTAAAATTAGCATTACCACATTGTAGAAATACTATGTTACAAGTTTAAGTCCAATATTTAGAATATTACTTAAGTAAAAGTACAAGTTCTACCAGTAAAATATGCCCAAAGTAGCAACAGTAAAAGTAATATTGCAGAACGACCCATTTCAGAATAATGAAAATACAATAATGAACTACATCACTACACCACCTCCTACTGCAACATCAATAATAAACATGTAGTAGAATCACTGCTTTCCTGGTAATGTTGACAAAAACTGAATAATTATGTAAATGTAACATGTAACATTTACATAAAGATATGTAAATGTAGAGAAGTTGAATTGGGTCTGGATTGTACAGGTGTACCTAACAAGGTGGTCATTGAATGTATTGGGATTAATAAAATGGTGCTGGTACAATAACAGATCATCATTTACAAGTTGATTATATTTTGTAGCATAAATCTTAATTTGGAAAATAGCTAGTAAAAAGTACTCTGAAGTGGAAAGTAGTTGATAATGGAAAAGGTCAAGAATGTGACAGTACTCCAGATTGTACTTAAGTACAGTACTTGAGTAAATGTACTTAGTAATATTCCTCCACTGATTTACAGGTGATAGCATTTAAAAACAGTTAATACTACGTTACATTACTTATTACTTTTCAAATTACATTTGTTAAAATTGTTCATAGCATGTTTAGTGAAAACCTGGTATCACCAGATATCGTGATTTGGAATTAATTTTTTTTTTCCTGAAAACCGAAAGATCTTTCATTCTTTACCTATGTAAACTCTCACACAACAACAATGCTACAAACGACGATCTAGTTGAATATGATTAATTGCGGTAGATTAAACTAGTAAAATTAGCTCACCCATAAACACTTACAGCAATTAGATAATGCATTAATGCAGCAGTTATATTAATCCAAAGACTTAAAACATATTATTACTGCACAATACCATTTTATATCTAAATAGTTTATATATGGTATAATAGTACTCTCAGTTTTTTTTTTTGCTTTTCGTGAACTAAAAATTCTAAAATTCTTGGTTCAGTTGTGATGTCATTTGGATTAAATGTTTTTACAACAACAAAATATAAGATGCAGAAATTTCACCTGTACAAAATGGAAAATTCCAGATATTTCGCAGATTTTTCTAAGCAAATCAAAAATGTTTTAGGGAACAGTGTTGTAAATAAACACATGACACAAATATTTCTAAAATCCTGGCTACGGCCCTTGCTTTGAGGACCACGGACACACCAAAGTCCTAAATAGAATAATGTTATTGTGAAAGAGCTGACAAGGACAATATGATCTCATAGCAGAGATTCAGCACACAGATATACAAATTTATCAACTCCAATATTGTTTGTCCCTGACCCTGGAAATAACTCAAACTCAAGCCAGATGATTTTAATTAACAGGCTGAAAAACCCTCCTTCACTTACTGGTATTTGTCCAGTAGATGTCCCCATAACACCATTTATATCTTACGAGAGCCACTTACAGTACCAGAGGCCAATCTGCGAGTTTTATATATTCCCAAAGAAACATCACCTTGTAATTACTGTTTATTTCCATCTCATTCTTTTGCCTCAAACTCACTGAGTGCTGAGTTTCGCCAACTGTGCATTACAAACCCCTACGCAGGGCAGCACTGCATCACATCAACCTCACACATAAATCAGACTGCGCACATCCCTGATTATCTGAGCTGATAGTATACTCCATTATGGATGTTAAAACACCCAGGTCTTAATATAACTGTGGCCTTAAACCAAACCACAGGCATGCAACAATACCATAGGAGCTCAGGCCACAATTAGTGGGTTAAGCCCATTGGCAGACACAGGAATTCAAGGCAGGCGTTGGTGGTGAGCTGATGAGGGTGTGTGTTGCTTTTAAATTCTAATGTTCCTTATGTGTGTCAATCACTTCTTAGTACTTAGCAAACGCCAATGATGCAGTCTGTAAAAACTGAGTCTTCCACTGAATTTTAGAGATTTTTCATACAGTTTGAATGCCAGCTGGGAGAGTTGTGGAGCAAAACTCTTGAAATAATTATTAAGTCTTTCAAAAATAGCCCATAGACCCATGGGTGTGCAGTTTTTCCTGCCCTGTGACCGATGAAATCCCCTGTTTCCCCCTCACGTCCTGGGCCATTACTACTTAATCACAGAACTGTCCAACTCCCCGTCAGTAAGACCCAACTGTTTTGCCTCCACACACACTTCTCAGCAGTGGAGACAAGAAATCACTGGTGTCAGCAATAAGCGATTTGTTCTGCATGACATTGGGTGTCAAAAAAAAAAAAAAAAGCTCGACTGAAATGGCTGAAGGGTGGCTGCAATCACTGGATACACACACACACACACACACACACACACACACACACACACACACACACATCCACACAAATACACACTCATGTCACTTTCGCTGGCTCTCCCTCTTTCACTCACTCTGGAAATTATGATGACCAAGAATAGGTCACACTGGTAATACAGCCATGTTCTAGCCAGGGATTACAGTGTGCTGACATAGGCCAACAATAAATACCCCCATGCAAGAACAACAGGTGTCTGACAAGATTGTTTTACTTTAATAAAAGGCTTACACAAGCCTCAGAGAAATAATACATTAAGCTCTTTTAGACATGTTGGCCTTTTATTGCTTCATCCCTCGTGATTGAAAAATGTCTTTTTTTTTCACCCCAACAATTAATCTCGCCGAATCTCGCGTGCAACGAGAGGGCATTGTGATTAAGGTGGCGGTGTTGTGCGCGATTGTTAATGTCACGTCATCAATATTCTTGTCACGAATCACGTTGCAGGTTGAAAATTCACTTTAGGTTTTCTTTAGCTATATGCGAGCTAGTGGATATGCAGCTGGAGCTCGTGTTTCTGAACCCTGGGTGTGTGGCACCAGCGCCAGCCTCTTTCAACTCACTGTGAAAGCACCCCTGGCTCTGTTAGTATGCCAGCCCGAGCGCCAGCAGAGCGAGTCAGCCACATCCTCCAGCTGGGTCTGTGCCACTGACGGGCACCTGGACCCACTCGCAAACCTCATGAAACGGAATGCATATTTAACTCAGAGGAATGCATTTATGTAGCATCTTTGAGCAGCAGGTCCGTATGTCTGCATGATGCCTGGAGGAAACCCGCTGCACCTTTACTTCCCCTCATCTTTGAGACTTTTATCTACCCACTGGATGCAACGGCGACTTTTTAACTGGCAGATCCACACTTCGGCTGTGCCTCAGCTGTTGGACTGTGTCCAGAGTCACACAGGCCTGAAAGACAGCCATCGTTATCCAACTCTCACAAGGTGTCATTGTAGGGATCCAATGATTACCATATCAGCACCACATGAAACATTTATGGCTTGCTGGCAGTGATGGCCTGGCAAGCATCCTAATTTCCAGAACAGAGCTTGTCAGATCCTATTGTTTCAAGGTCTGATGACATGAACAGAACTTGTGAGGGGGCTCTACTGTTACCTGTGGTCAAAAATGAAACTTTTCAGTTTTTTTAGGTGTCCCCATCACACCTGACACACCACCCGAACTCGAGTTCTAATACGCAACACACATGATGGTCACTCAGACTCATCACACTCACTTTCAGCATGTACACAATGCGCCCTCTGCATTAAGGCGGTGTGCTGAAACTGCCGCTGCTCTCTTCCCTCTTTCGCTCTGCTATCCTGCTGCCTAACTGCTCATTTGCTAATTTGCCCTCCCTGTAATGCAAATTCTTGCAGCGACCATTACCGCTTATGAAGGATTTCATAAGCAAGCTGAACTGTAAACAGGCTGATCACGGTGTTTCAGGATCAGCCTCATGATCAGACTAAAATTTCATCTATTTTTACTTGAGATGTGGGCAGAAATTCAGTGGTCTGAAACCAGGCGCCAAGTCAGTCCTACACTCCATTTGCTGGTCATGCATCATATAAGCAGCTATGTGATTGCAGTCTTACATGTTGTCTGGACTTTGAGCACTGGTCTCAAAGTAAATATATTCATTTTAACATTGATGACTCCTTTTTTCGTAGTAGAGTTTTTCTTACCTGGATTGATGGAATAGAGATTGTAAAGCCTCTTGAAGCAAATCTGTGATTTGTGACAATGAACTATATGAATTAAAATGGACGGGAATCACACTTTCACTTCACCAAGCTGCTTTGATGTTTGTGATAATATACATAGTGTGCATGTTTGTGTGTCAGTTTTAGGCCCTCATGGGAAAAACTAGAAAATAATGGTGGAACACAAGCCAAAAGCAAACACACATTGTACTGCATTTTATTTTATTGTATTGTTAAAGAATAATGTGGTACTGCAAGTCCCTGAATTAGCTGATTTACTGCACAAGTGTTACTCTGTCCATCATAAGGAATAGTTAATAAACAATAGACAATAAAATAACAGTAGGGAATTGTAAATGTTCAAAAAACAATTTAACCTCACAGAAATAAAACAGCACGAGCAGTGATTTCTATTACATATATTTTTTTCCCACAAGTAACATCTGGTTGACCAAATTGTACTATCTTCAGTGTGCAGGCCTCATTTTGGACAGCCGTGGGCTATAGCTATGTAAGATCTGCTCGGTGTCTTCAGGCTGGTAATGTCTACTCTTTTAGTTGCTGTCACTTATTTTCTTGTAATGGCTGAGCTATTTTTGCCTCTGCATGATGTTTGGTATGTACATCATGGTTCTTGAAATTCGAATACCCATGTTTTTTCCTGGGTGTTACTGAACAGTATATGTCTCCTAAGGTTGTTTCAACTCTTTCTAATTAGGGTTTCTAGGAGTGGTCAAAAGTAAAAATATTCTTTAAAAAAAAAAACTTTACTCTTCTTTAAACTTAGATTACATGATGACAAGTCTTTCATCTGCCTGATGAATGACCAAACTTGGTTGAAAGCACAAAAAAAACCCCAAAAAACAAAAATGGAGCGTGAATTATTTCAAGTCTTTTTCTCCTGCAGATTTGATTTACTTTGTTTTTGTTGTGCTGTCTCTGATTGCATCTGATTGTTTTCAGGGTTCGATTTATCCAACTCAACTCCCTATGTATTACAGTATATTTTTGCATTATTTGCTGAGGCTACCGTGGCCTGAAGTTTCACATGATGCGGTCAGATAGCACTCTGAGGAGCCCGGCAGGGGAGTATCCACATGGTGGCCGCTACCCGGCCCACACACAGTAAATGCTTCACATATCAGCTGGCATCTGGTTCTGTATCTACTGCAGCTTTTGAAGAGTTCATTATTGTGACTCCTGGGTCTCTGCTGAGTTTTCAGGCAGTGATGAGGTCGGAGCCTGAGCTCCAGATAAATCAATTGCCCTCCCTGCCATCCCAAAGCATTGACACTTTTATCTCATCATGATCAGTCTATGACTGCACTCACTGTACAACTGTTTTTGTTTAGCACTCAGTAGCGCCTCATGCAGTGGTGGTGAGCAGGTGAGACCCAGATAGGCTGCTCCGTGGTACTTCATCACCCTGCTTGTTGTTGTCACAACTACAATTGGTTTGTACTCCTCATCTGCTGCATCAGCAAAGTCAGGACTGATTTGGTCACTTTGGAGCCCAGTTAGCTTTGCTCACTGCACTTCCCCGTTGATTCCAGCCATCATTACAAATCGTATCTTTATGCGGTGGAGTTAACCCGGATTGTGCTCTCCCCTGGGTGCCTTTATTATCTATTCATCATGTTGTCCTAGTTTATCTCAAGATGGATCTCAATGCTTCACCGCAGACCTAACTACAGATACCTGGCGTGTGGCCTGGGGAGAGAGATTAGGAGATTACAAGATACTCAGCGGAGGTGCTGCAGTTAGAGTTGATAAGGAGGTGAAAAATATTCCAAGAAGATGTAGAATGGTTATGAATATGTGTTTGCGGTCCTTCAGCATGAATTTGTCTTCAAAGTAGGTTTGAATATCTTAACACTGCTTTGATATACGGTAATTTCCGTGGTGACAATTTGCACAAGCAGCCAGGGGCAAACACAGTGTGTCCAATCTGGTAAATAAATGAACATTTCAAACATTGAAATGAAATGTTCTTGGCCTTGTATTCAGCCTCCAAGCAGACTTGTTGGACACTCCCTCAAATTTCCTCCCCGCTAATTTGCATTGCTGAGTAGATCCTTTGTGTCACCTGGAGGTTTGGGCAGAGCAGTGTTGCAGCCAATTTCCAGATGGTAATTCAAATGTGTGACATATCCTCAATTTTTGACAAAAAAATGCACAGCCACTTCCACAGACTCCATTAGCTGGGCGGATGTGTAAGCGTGCACAAATGGAAAGTGGAAAGTGTCCAGTGGGTGTGAATATTCACATCTGCACCTGCTGAATAATAGACGATTATCAGCTCAGGTGGCTCGCCATCCACCGCTATTCACATGGTGACTTCCATTTCATGCTGCTAATTTTGTCTGGAATACCCAATAGGCTTGCAAAATGCATATTTCTTGTCTCTTAGACCCGATCTTGTCTTGTATTCTGTCTAAAGAGGGAACATATTCTTCAATAAGAGTGTTGGCTTCAGGGAGTAATGTGTCTGCAATATAGACTCTAAAGAGCCTCGGGTCTTGGCAGGTACTCCTTACTTTTCAACAGGACAGAGACACCTACAGCAGATTCTGTGGCAGCGAGGCCATATATCATCTGTCATCGCCAGAAGCCTCCACAGTAATGAACAAGTAATAATGGTATATATCTTGAACTTGAGTCTCTAAAGGTAGCTCATCCAGAGTCATTATTGTGCCACATAACCAGATGAGCTTTCTCAAATGAGATCATTTTTGTCACCCTGAGGACTGGAGGGTGTAACTGTTCTCAGAGTGAATAACTCATCCTCATTTGGTGCTAATGGGACTCTGTATTAAGGTGTTGTGCAAATGCAAGAAGAATGGTAAATCCCATTTTCTTGTAATTTAAATCTCAAGCTGTTTCCACACATCTGCTCCTCTGGTGGAGAAGGAAGCGCGAAAAAAAAGACATGCACGGGATAAAAAAGGAGCATTTAATGAAGATTCATGCCTTACAAGATTATGACGAAGTGTAAGGCGAAGGTGTTCTATGGAGAGGTATGTCATGATGACATCTCTCTGTCACAGAAATGAGCATTATTCGCCTTCTCCATTCATCCACCTACCTATCCAGCTTCTATCCCACCCCCTACCTCCATCTGTCCATCCATCTCAGTTTTTTCAAGGTATTTCAATGCTACAGTTAACCCATAATGAGGGATATGCATACGAAGCCAAAGGCTTTCTGCATATTTGACAGCATGTGTTCTGAGCCTCTCTGTGGATGTGTTTGCACATGGGTTGGGGGGGTGCTCCGACTGTTACAGTCGAGGTGTCATTTTTCATGTAAATAGGGGATGGCAGGATATAGCAATCCTGCTGTTTGTGAAATCAGCCGTGGTACACATATGGACAAGATCAGCAGTACAGATCCCCTCTGAAAAACCAGAGTGCTACACTAGTGTCTAGACCAACTTACTGTGATGTGAAACTGTTAACATTTGCTAAAACATTCTCAGATGAGACATGCTGCACAAGGAGTGGAGCAAATGGGCAATGCACCCCAACAGCCCTATCTCCAGTGTCCAATACAGCAGACACATGATTCAAGCTGTCATTCATAAGTGCTCTTGTAGCAGAGCCACTGAGTCCCCAGAGTTGGATATCACTGCTAACTGTCATCCGAGTACTTTGATTACTGGACTGGGGGAAGAATGATGACTAAGGCCACTGTAAGTCCAGCTCAGACTCTGTAAGGCTGTCGGGGAAAGTGCATCAAGTCCAAGGTCCCATTTACACCACTAACATTAATACATCATGTTCACAGCTTGTGAATGTATACAACTCCCATTGCAAACTGTTCGAGTGACACCTCTTAAAGAATGATTGGTGATGTAAAATCAATACGAATGGAAATAGTCGTTATTTTAAAGAGATTGGGTCCATTTCAGTCATTATTTGACAAATAACAATTTCACATATATGTTGTTTACAATTATTAGATCACACAGTAACATTTTATATTTATTTAGCATTTCTAAAAAGCATATAAACAATTAATTCCAACACACTGTGATGTAATTGTAAGCTGATATAAGGTGTTTTTAAGTGTTTATTGATGTAGCTGTCAACAACCTGAACTTCTCCTGTGAAGTATCTGTAACTGTATATTAGTATATAAACAGATAATGACAGACAGTCCTTCTAGGGCAGTTGCAATTGTATTTAATATGTTTTTATAAAATTAGCTGTAATAGTTAAAGATACATGTAGAACAACTAAAATCATTTTAAATGACTGAATAAAATATAAAATAATAGTAAACGAAAAGACAGCAAATAGCACTGTAATGTTAATGGTGTTTAACTTAAGTGTTTAGCAGCTCAGTGCATTGCGCATGCTGTACTGTACATGTCTGTCTGTCCTGCGGAAGGGGTTCACTCCTTTCTCATGGTTTTCTTTTCTGCTGAAGTGCAGTCTGATCCAGTTTAATTCATACGTCACAGTATCACAAATTTAAAGTTTGCCTCAAGGTGCTTTAAAAGCTGTACAGTACCCAACATCCTTGTACAGTACATACAGCACCTAAATTAGATAATGCCCTACTAATAGATTAATGGTTTATTATTATTATTATTATAGATGCAATAGGCAACACTTCACTGTTATAGGTGTTCAAGATGGAGTTAACTTCAATGATTTTACACACTCCTGGGTGTAAGCTACATCACTGTATTGTGTTTTTTAAACTCATAATATATTTTGCCTGTAAAATCTTAATCTGTTAAGAAACTATTGATTAAAGCTTATGAATAAATGTTGTGCAATGAAAATGTACAATATCTTGTTTTAGATGGTAGCAGTGTAGAAACATAAAGCAGCAAGATGCAGACATCCTTGTGTAAAGTAAAAGTTAGAATTTCTAAATTGCCTCTAGGTGTAAATGTGTTTGTCTGTCTCGCACTGTGATACACAGAGGACCTGTACAGAGTACCCCGTGTTCTAACAGATGCATGATGGGATATCTCCACCGCCCTGCAACTCTGAAATGAATATCAGACAAACGGCATAAAGTAGTCACATGAGTCAAAGTAAATACTTGAAAATTATGATGTTTAAATCTTTTTTTTTTTTTAATTTGAAACTTGAAAAAGAAGTGGAACAAATAGCTCTCAGTGAATCCTATGAAGATACTTAAAGAACTCCGCAGAGAAAAAGCATTAAGAACATTTTACCTCAGTGTGTAAGTTGCTGGGGGGAAAGACAAAAATTCAGAAATGTAAATGCACCACAGTATATAAGCTTTTGGATAAAGAGAGGTTCTCCCCCCGGGGCCACATGAATGACTCTTTGAATAGCAGTACAGGTTTCTAGGAATATGCTGGAATGTTCCATGTCCTTTTGCACTTGAGATTAAACCAACACATGTGCATAAGGTTCCACTAATACCTCCGTCAGAACTGTTACTTTTTTAAGAGATGATTCAGTGCGATCGCGGCTGCCAGCCTGCTGCCATATTTAAGTTAAGACAAGCGATCATGCACAAAGGCGCAAGGGGCCGAGGCGAGAAAAAAAAAAAGTGAGAAGAGATTATGATCAGCCAGGGATGGTATGTGAAATATCTGAATTATTTTTAACGCAAAATATAACTCACACTGAAAAGAAAGCAGCCGTATTTAACAAAGTACACGCAAGAGCATTTCGAGTGTGACAGCATTCGTGTGCACCAATGTATTTCAGTGTGTTAGCCTATGAGATCATGGCAGTGACCTCAACTGATTGAGCTCACACAGCATCCTATCCCCAGTTCTGCTGCCCTGCAGTGGGTGGAGCAGAAGCAGGGTGCTATCTGTGGACTTGCAAAATGACAGGACCAGCTGGGGTATGAAATTCAGTAAGACAGGCAGTTGGTCTGGGAGACGCAGACCACGAGCCCCCACAGTGCTCAGTTACAGCAGCCTGCAACTCAACTCGGGGAGAAAAACTCCAGCCAGGATTCAGTGAAACTGCTGCCAAACATCAGGAGTTTTACAACAGCCTGTACAGCTGATCATGTTCTGTGTGGTTTGTTCAAAAGCCCCAGAGACCAGATCAGCAGCCATTATCCTTAACAATCCTCTCAATGTTGGTGATTCAGCTAATCGCAGGCTGACATCTTTTTACAGGCGATAGAATCAACAGGAGGAAGATGGGTGGGAAGCAATCTCGCAGTTTCTCCAACAAGGAGTTGAGTGAAGTCAGTGTGAGTCAAAGGAGGAAGAGTGTGTGGAAAGACGAACAGTCAAGCCTGTCCTCCGCTGCTGAGAGGATCCGCAGGCACACCACGGTACACTTTGGCTACAACACCCTCAGCCTGGCTATGCGGGGGCTCAGTGGGACCCCCACTGAGCTGTGGGAGCTCAAAGAACTGCAGAAGCTAAACTTGTCCATGAACTGCCTGTGCTCTCTGCCCCCTGCCCTGGGCACTCTGGACAATCTGGTGGTCCTCAACCTGTGGGGGAACAACCTTTCCAGCCTCCCGCCTGAGATCGGCCTCTTGAAGAAGCTGCGTGTGCTTTTTGCTTGTCGCAACCGCCTGAGTGAGGTCCCCGAGGAGCTGGGCTCCTGTGTCTGCTTGGAGGTGCTCAGTCTGGCCAACAACCAGATCACAGGCCTCCCTGGCAGCCTGGCAACCATGCACAATCTGACCAAACTCAACCTCAGCCACAATCGCATTGTCCACATCCCTACCTGTGTCTACAGCATGAAGGGCCTGGTCTTTCTCCACCTGGCTTGTAACCGTCTGGAGACCATTGCGGACCAGATCCAGGACTTGGTCAACCTTAAGATCCTCATCGTGGAGGGAAACAGTATCCACACATTGCCTAAGACACTGTGCTTCCTGGAGTCTTTAGAACTCCTCAATGTTGACTTCAATGACCTGCAAAATGTGCCGGTAGAACTGTATCTACTGAGCAGGCTTAGGAGGTTGGCCTGCCACCCGCTGGATAAAGGACTTCATATTGTTCACAACCCCCTCCTCAAGCCAATCCAGGAGGTGCTACAAGGAGGACTCAGTGCCCTCTATAACTATCTCAAGCCCACGTGAGGGACTACCAGTGTGTGTGTGTGTGTGTGTGTGTGTGTGTGTGTGTTTATCTGTGGGTGTGAGTTTAAAAGAGTGTGTGGGATGATGGCACAAGTCTGACCCCTGGCACGTGGACGTCATGCTGCAAGTGCTAGCAGTTAGCACCGATTACATTAAGACAGTATCGCCCACAACAAATGACCATGACTCAGTATGTTTATTCTTCTTGGTTTTATGTAATGTAAGAGCAGGTTTAAAAAACAGGCAACTGCTGTGTCATGTGTAAACATTTGTTAATCCACAGCAAAGGGGTCAGGACATGTCACTCAGCTCACGCAAAAATTCACAGGTCTACATTTGGGGGCTGATTACAGGCCAGCTGATCTTGTTCGGCCTGTGGCAGTGAGGTAGAAGGTGAGTTCGGCCACGGATCGCCACCCTTACTGTTGCATTCAGGTCACGGGGATCAGGTGTGCAAAGTCAGTGGAAAGAATGGTGGAGGGGGGCTTAAGATCTGCAAAAAATAAATAAATAAGCTGAACAAAACACAACAGGGACTTAGACACTGATTAAATGTTGTTCCACTCCGTCAGATCAGAGCAGGACTGCTGGATGGCTGCTCCTCTGAGGTTGTCGGGTGTTTTGACACAGACGATTTGAAGCTACGGAAAAAAATAAAACTCACAATGCATGATATGACTGACATGAAAAGACTGCATCTCACGATAGAGTAAATGTGGAGCAAATTATTCAGTTAAATTGATTTTAAGGAAACTACTCAGAAAGTTGAAATTGTACATTTACATGTGGTTATGTCAATTTGGACTGAGTAGCATCCAAATATTGCACATAAAGCAAAAAGAAGCTAAATAACAAATCATCTGTAGATCTTTTAACTGATGCTATGATTTCCAATAGCCTCTGTCGCCCTAAAACTGTAACTGTAGTAATGATTTCTGTGTAAATAAAACTAAAAGGATGCCAGAAGATCTGTATGGAGAGTTACGTATCACATAATATACCTGATAGTTGAGAACTAATATCCTTGAGTGCAGTAGTTTTCAAAGTTGCTTTGCCTAAGGCAAATCAAAGGGCAAGCCAAATATCTGAAGGCAGACCTGTATTCATATCTGTGCAAAATAGCCAAAACTTGAAGATCCTGATAAAACTCTGACTGGGAAAAACACAGCGTCATCAGAATATTCCTCCTCTGCAACCCGACTGCAGAGACAAGACTTCTACCACCACTGCAATAATAATGCATGTTTGTCACAAAATCCCGAGCACACCTGGACTTGGCCACAAAGACTGGGAACCACGTCTCTGTGCGCACTCAAATTCAAGAAGTAAAACCTGGAAACTTGACCGTTTAAAGTGTTACAAGTTTTTTGTGTGTTACAACTGTGGGTTTTATGATGTAAGGCACAAAAGTGGAACTACATTCATTACTTCACACATAAGTTTGTATTAAATCTATTTTACATCCATTTTTGTGTCATTTTGTCTCATTGCATTGCCTTTATCTTCTTCGCCCCTCGTTCACCCATACACGCATAAACTCAACAATGTCAGCAAGCTATAGTGAAGCGATCACCTCAGGTGACTTTTGTGATCAGCGTTTGCTTTTGTGAATCTGGCTCTCAGATAATGCTCAGGGTTGTTTCCTCTTAACAGACGTACATCTCAAGGTTAGATGGCATGAATAGATTGACCCTCTCTGTAGTATTTTCTCTACAGAGGAGAATTAATTCTTCTATTTGGTAAAATCCTACACACACACATTTATCTTGCTACTCCTGCAGCTAACATGAAGGTGCTTGCAGTCAAGTAACTTCATCTGGAGCTGCAGCAGCTGTACGGTGTGATGATCGTGACTGTGTAAACGTATGCCTACATCTAATATCAGTTATTTTACCAAAAGGTTGCTCCTGTAAATCAAACAGAGTTTTATGTCAACTTGGCTGCTCAGATGTTAATGAGGTTTACATGTCGCCACGTTTATGAAGGTCACAAGCATTTTTAACCACTGGTAGTGAAGATTACAGGTGCCATGGAGAAGACAAAAAAGTGACCTCTGTTGGTATGTAGCCGGAACTACATTTGTCAAAGTAAATACTGAGCTATCCACTCACTCTCTCTTGCTCAGTGTGGTATTCACACACTCATATACACACTAACAACCCACACATTCAAGATAGATGAGCCCCTCCTGAATAAGTCTTTGTCCTAGATAGTGATCATGGGACATGCTGTCAAATAAAGCACCCATAAAAGATATTGCATCAATGCGAGTCAGATGACCTGAATTCAGTAAATCAGTGGTCTGCGGTGATGTTACTATTCTAGTGATAAAACAATGCACAGTCACTTTGTCTGCTTGTGTCACTTGTTAAACATTAAGTGAACATTATATATCAATACAGACGCAAAGATTTTCAACTTAGGGACTAAAAATCTCATTTGAATTCATCGACCAATGCAATACCTGCAAACAGCCTCTTGTGTGCAGCCAAAGTAAAAACACACTTTAACCACCATGACAATTAATTAAAATGACCCACTGCAGTCTGGCAATCAACCACATCGCAGTGAACGGTTCACACTCACTAGTGGTCAGCTGTACACCCGGGATCATCCATGACTGCAGTTAGCAGGCTTTGTACGACTTGCTGATCCTACTTAATTGCCGTGTGCTCCAATAACTTTGCTTTATAATGAGACACTGTGCAAGATATAACAACTGGGTGAGCACAGATTGGCACCCGTGTTCTTCATTCAAAAGGTATTTTGCATTCATAAGCCAAAGCTTAGAAAACAGTTTGGCATCACCAGCAGCCAGTGACTACCCATAATGAAGGACAGCTAATCAATCTCGCATTGAGCTTTTGACAATCAAGGTACGGGATAATCACAATGGAATTAAATGACAAAATCACTGTTGTCTGGCAACCACCTAAGGAGAGGCTTAATAAGTCTGTCTGTGAAGTGCAGTTTAAGTTCTGTGATTTATTCAGTCACACTAAGACTCCTCACATAGGGTGAGGTGATTGGCATATTGACAAACAGCATTATACCGCCACTTATGTCAATTACTACAAAGTGTTATTTGGCTCATCGTTCTCATGTTGAGGTGAATTAAACTGTCCCTGCAGAGCGAAATATGTAGAGAAATAGATTTGCTGAAGGCTGACAGTTTCTTCCTGGTGCCAGCTCTCTATGATGAATTGTCAATATCACCTATTCAGTAGGTCAGGATATTGTTCAGAAATCAGCAACAATGAGTCACTGAAACAGAAGACCACGTTATAACCTTTGAGGCCTAAATATAGAATCTTTTGATCCTGGTCTGGCATCAGTTTTGGAGCCACTTCCTTCCGTCCGTGCTATCGAGTGATGTCACAGCTTTTCTGTCTGAGAGCGTGATGAAAGAAAACTCCTGAAAGGTTACTGGAGGGAAAAAAAAGCAAGTGACATGGGCTTGTTTTTGCTTTCACCACAGATTGAGAAGTACATCCCAAGCAGGTCCAAGCAGGCATGCATCTGCATAAACCCAATAAAAAAGGAATTTAAATGAAATAGTACATCAACAGATTGGGTCACTGTAACGTCTGAACATAATGTTGTGATGAAGAGTTTGCGAAAAGAACTAAGCAAGCAGTAGACAAGTCTGCTGTCTATACAGTAGTTAGCCAAAAGTAATGGATAAAAGGTTGATAAATAGAAGAAAGCTAGTGAAAATGGTTGGTAGTTGGCTAAAAGCAATGGATAAACAGCTGATAAGCTAAAGATAATACATCAGCGGTTGAAAACTATGGATAAAATGGTTTATAGTACGCTAAAAACAGTGGATGAATGAATGTTTGAAATAGATTAGTGTCATATCACCAGCCTCTGGCACTCTGAGTGGTAATATGAATAAATAAATATACAAACTGACAAACCTGAAGTAACAGTTAAATTGTAGCCTATGGAGAAGGTCTTACAAAAATATCAATTTGTAAACCCAGTTTAAAATCAAATCAAACAAACACGTTTAGAACATCATGGGTGGTGTTGATGAAGGGGTACCTTAATGTTATCTGATAGGAGGCTACCTAGCCCAGACAGTGGGATACTATAATGATACATTTGGAACCACTGAAACACATCCCTCGATCACACACTCCCAAACAAACAAACACACACACTCTCTCTCTTTCTCGCTCTCTCTCTCTGCATCCATGGGTGCAAACAATGATGCTATCCATTCATTCCTCCATCCAATCAGAGGAGTTTTCATTCTCATCAATTCCCATGACAGCTCTGTTTAGACTGGTATTCATGCATTCCTGGCAACATAACATTGCAGCCAAGACAATACCTAAAGACCACAAAAAGACATGTGGTGCTGTGAAATGCCTTAGCCATTGTTCGGTATACTAGAGTAGAAAAACAACAACTGGAACCATATATCCTTGACAACACGAGGTCATTTTAAGACTAAATGTAGACCCATGTCAATCTGGCTGCATTTTAATTAGCCATCAAAACTGCTTGTACAAGTAAAATCGCCATGCGTGTTTATGCATGCAAAAACAATAAGGGAGTGACATTGGTTGACTTTGTCATTTGTTGCTTCTCCATCCTATTGTTTGATATTGCTGCCATTGTTTGCACTTGCTGTCTCGGATAAGACTAATTTTGAACAAATATTTGCATATATTAAAGTAAGTCATCATTATTGATTCATTGAAGCTGAAAAAAAAAATATGTGATGATGCGATATGTTTTGCTAGGTCAACTGATGAGGTCCTCTTGAATGTCAGCCTGGTCTCCCCCGAACGGGATCAATGTGTGAATTTGACCAGAAAGGACACACAAGGTGAGCTATGATTAAGAATTAGCCGGCAAAGATTTTAATGAAATACTCCATTAAAAGGCCAAATTAAGATGTCAAGTTGAGAAAAAAGCTAATATGATGTATTTAGTATTGTGATTAATAAAAATTACCCAACAGACGGGGCAAATTTCGCAAACAAAACAAAAAAATGCAATCTGGGAAATGTGATATTATTCCTAATGATCTGGTTGAGAAACAATCACATTACAAGGTCCATTTAATGGATTTTTTCAGAAGTTGCAGTTTGCTTCTCTGCGGCATTATTATGAATATGATGGCTCAAAATACGTAGCCTACCTAATATATGATGTGATAGTTAATGACTTTTCCTTATTTGATGAATTCTGTTTTAAAATGATATTGAACTTAAAACGTTTGCCAGAGAATATGAACACAGTTATAAAACATGGTTAAACTGAATTTAAGCGACTTTTACGCAAACAGAAGAAATGTATGTTTGGCCAACCATATTTAATATAACATCTAAAAGGGGACATGTTTATAGATTTGGTGGGATAACTGTGCTATCTGAATAAGTATGAGTATTTTTGAAGCGTCAGCAAATGTTGAGCGTGAGTTTGCAGCAACTGGAAGGAGGTTATCATGTCAGTATTTTTCTACATACCCTACAAAAGATGTATTTAAAGTAAAAAAAGGTTGAGTTTGCAGTTATTATTATTATTATTAGCCTAATTTTGACATATATCAGGGCAAGTATATAGGAGGAGGTAAAGCCAAAGTCACCAAAACACAGCATTAAAGAGCTGCAATTTGTCAGTGTCAGAAATCACTTTATGATAATGTCAGGATGATGGTCATCAAATCTATCACAATATCAATGACTATCAATTTTCAATTACCACCTTAAATTAATGATTGGGTGATTGGTGACCCAGGTTAACTGTTGGCCTGCTACTTCATCTCCATTAACCTCTCCACACCTGGTCCAATAAACGTCAATTTAAGTCAATACAAGTGGCTTTGTTGGCATGACTGCATATAAAACAACGCTGCCAAAGCATATTAACACAAACTATACAAGCATCATGCATCACATTTGGAGGCAGGAGGAGGGGACACCTCCGCCTGTCCTCTCACTCACTGGCGGGGCTCACACACGCCCTCTACCGGCCAGACAGCGCGCACACAGCCGCTGCTCTCCTGGAGCTGCCGGACCACTCAATCCACGCGTAATTCAGGAATCAGGACTCACTCACACATTCCTCCTCCAAGTGTGGAGCAAGCCGGCAAGGAGCAGCCGTGTCGGCGACAGTGTCCTCTCACACACCGACAGCACGCAAAGGGACGGAGGGCAGGGCGAAAACACTTCAGATTTAACACTCCTAAAAAGTATAGGTAGGATTCAAGTTGCAATCAAGAAAGAAGAGTTGCCAGTTAACCCCGCGGCTCGGGGTTAACGCTACGACGGCGCGGTCGACATGGATAAAGTTATCAATTGCTTGTTTGCTGCAATTACCCTGCTGTTGTCCGTCCGAGGGGAAGTTTTTAAAGGTAAGGAGAATTACCTGGTCATGTTTGCACGTACAGATCATACGCGCAGTCCCGTTTGACACCACAGCGCAGAGAGACGAAGTGGAGGGGAAAGGCACTTGAACTCAGTTCGCTCACTATTTTGTTGTCTGATAGTTTAGGCGCATTTTTAAGGCTTTAAGCAACGTTTACGGTGTTATTCGGAGCATATGCGGCGGCGTGAAAGTAATGTAAGTTATGTGAGGGTGATACTAAAACGTTCACATTTGATTTACAACAATCGGGATGTCACAGTTCGCCGCTACAACGCTGGCGTTCATCAGTAGTTTGTTCGCACCTTTTGTGCCGCTGTGCGCAACGAGCAGGTGCGCTGCGGCCACCCGAGCAACTCCGCCGCTTTTAATGCCACGATCTGCATGACCACAAGTTTAAGAAGTTCATTGTTTGTGTCTAACTTTATCTTGATAAGTTGCTGTCTAATGTGATTAACCTCAAGGGATTCACGCTGCAAAGTGGCAAAGCATGCGCTCTGTTGGTTGTATTCGGCGAGGCGTTAAGCCAAACGAGACCTACTGTCTTTATTTCACCGTGAACTCCGCGTGAACTTAATTTATAAGATCCCAGTGACCATCTAGGCATAGGTTACAGTCACTTTGACTCGCAGAACCCCGCCTAAAATCTTAAATGTGAACTGTACTCGGTGGGCTGAGTTCTGTTCATCTCAAGTGTGAAGACAATTCAACTTCCATGCATGATATCAAATTCCATTTCATAGATCTCTTCTGTAGTTTATACAAATGACATTTTAAAATGTATGTTTTTCTTTTTACAATAGAAGTGCCCTACGCTGAAAGAATGGATGGATTCAGAAAATACACTTTGTATTCTTGTACTGTCTGTGTGCAGCCCACGTTCAAAATCCATTTTAATTCAATTAACTGGTAAAAAGTGAATCAACCTCTCATTTTTCTGAACGGTTTCCCCTGCTTGTGCCGTGTTTTCAGCTGAGAACATATGCTTCCAGATGTGTCTGAAAAGTGTTTTGCTTTGTCACTTTTCTCTGGAGTTTGACTTCAGGTTTGATGGATTTGTTGTCTCACCGTGCGACTGATTGCTGATGCAAACTTCCTCCATATAGATATAAAACACAGCAGTCCTACTCAAATTAATGATATTCATATAGGCGACTTCATTTGCATTAAGTCTATTCAATGCTTTGTGAAGAGAAAAAAGTTCAGGGATTAGTACCAGATAGTGGTTTGACTTATTAGAATTACTGAAATAATAGTGCAGACTTCCACCTTCTGTGTAATGGCTGTATTGCCTGAGGGGACTTAACATTCAAAGTCTGATTTAGCCCCTAAAGGGGTCATTTCTGTTGTCTCCACAATGGAATTATCTTAGTGGAAAAAGGCACATTAGCCTATATTCATGCCAATCAATGCATAGACAATGAATGTCCAGTCTGAGGGTGATCCATACTGCCAATACAATTAGAGTTGCTTTTAAAAACTTTATAGAGATATGGAGTATTCTGGCCTCATATCTAAATGTGTGTTTGATTTTACATCCTGCTTGCTGTGCGATGTGTGGTGGCTTCAGTTAGAGCCGGGTGCCGTGGGATTCAACAGACAACTGATGCATTTTTTCACGAGCCTGTTGGGGGCAGCATGGTACACATATAATCTGATACCTAGATGATGAAGTCAAGCTGCTCAGAGTGGAGGACCACGAGTCGGACACATAGATCAGGATTCAGATGCACTTTGGAAACTATTCATGCCTGCGCTGTGCCAACATTTCAGTTTGATTGCAACTCTGATTTAATAAAACAACTTAGCTGCTAAATAAATCCATTTTTTGTTTTATTTATGGGTCTCCACTTTCTTTGAATAGCTCTTTTTTTCATATCAGGGGTCTTTTTTACAGAGAACTGGCATATTCAGAGAGTATGTATTAAAGCGCTTCATGGTAAATAAACAGCTTTTATCAAGCAGTGTGAATGCTGGGGGTCAATTTTAGTGACTGGAAACTCCCTTACCCTGAAGCTCAAAGTATTCCCAGTCCATTTCTGTGTGTGGTTCATCAGTCTTGGCCGTTGGCAACCTCAGGACTGAGAGATTTATTGAAGTGGGCTGCACTGCAGGGCTCCCAGTGGTGCCGAAACCATCGATAAATGTGCTTCTAATTGCATGAGTGTGTGTGTAAATATGTAAACCAGGAAGAAATCAATTGGATGTGTGTTCCTTCCCCTGGCTTGGTGACGGATTAGCCACACGCGGATGGAGAGGTAGAGGCTAAATACGAGCCCGTGCACGCGGCCCGAGACATTTGTTATGGAGAGTATGTGATAACAGCTCATGTGATAATTAGATCACTGAGGTAACCAGAGTACCAGTCTACTTCAGTACACAGCATTAGCGCCTTGTGACTCTGCAGCCTCAATTCGATCACAGAGAACAGTCCTTTGCAAGTCTTTTAATTTACTCATAGAAAAAAAAAAAAAAAACACCTCCATAATCAGGATCACACTGTATCAGTTTCATCTCCTTCCTTTGTGAACTTGTTTATGCACCTGGTTGTCTGCTCTCAGTGGCATGGTGCAGATGAACTGCTCTTTTGTTGTTTTTTTACCCCCCCCCCCCGCATTCACAATGCCCACTGGATGCTCCAGGTTCAGAGAGAAAGCAAAAAAAACCAAAACAGCACTATAAATCACTTGTTGTGTATGGCCAGTGCTTCTGTTTTCTACATTATGAGGACAGCTTTTTTTTCCTAGAAGGCCTGGCCTTTGATATCTATACTCCGTCTTTTGACCGAGCACATTAAATTCCAGGGAGCAGTGCGCTTTGTTATGTTTACCACCTTTTCCAGCAGCCATAAAACCTGCCTCGTTTTCTGATAGGGGTGAGCCGTGTGTTGAGAATAATGCCCATGCTCGGAGTGTAGCGCTGTAGTTTGTCATTGCAGAGTGACTGCTGCTGATAGTGTCCTGGTTGACCGATCCTGATTGCCATCCAAGCTGTGACTAAGGAGTAAAACAACACATTGGCTGCTTGGGAAGATAAACAGCACTTCATTTGAAGTCTGGCAATAATTTAGATAGTTTTTCACTCATGAAATGTTTCTCTTTTTCCTTTTTTTCCCCCTCTCCCAGCTGACTCAGATTTAATAGAGACTTTTCCGAAAGGTGTCCTGAAGGGTGGCAGTTTCCTTTGTGTGAGCCAGTGGAGAATGAAATTAAATATGCATGTGATTTTTTTTTTTTTTTTTTTTTTTGATGGCTTCAACCAATGTTCGAGGAGAAAAAAAAAGCTCTGTAGTGATTGATGATAGTACAAAGCAGAAAGTGAGGTGTCTACATTCTTCTGTAACTTTGCTTTTCAGACACTTTATATTATGATGATAATGAAGGCGGTGGAAACACATGGATTTACTGAAGCTGTTCAAACACTGCGGGCACATGCGTGACTTCCCAGAAAAGGGTCTGCTGAGTTTGTCAGCCAGGCTGTCTTAAGACTTATTACAGCTCATATTTTAAAATCTAAACTTTCAGAAAATGTAATATTAGGTAAAGCTGTATATTCTTTGACCGTTTCATGCTTCATGTCATTAGGCTGACGGGAGTATTATCCATTTTTCTCTAGTATAGAGATCCAGTGCGATGTGTATGTGACCTTAGTACTTTATTTAAAAAAGTATCTGGCCCATCAGTATCTTAGCTTTACTACCCATAACAGCGAACATTGCAGTGCCTAAAGGGAAATTTTCATCCAGAACAGTAAGTCTGCTATCTGAAGCATCAACAGAAGCTGATGTCAGTCCGTCCAAATCAAACATCAGGACGTTTTTTTTTTTCTCGAGAAAGCCGTTATATAAGAGAAAAATATTCAGATTTTGTTATCCTCATCAGACCTATTAAATCAGAATAACAAAACATGTTGCATTTGGAGTAAAGGGCACACAGCTTGACACATTATTCAGCTTTGTTTCATTGGGAAAAGTCAGCATCTGTTCTCTGGAAGTTGCCACAAGGCATTCTTGGAAATGTAGGAAACCAGTAAGTAATAGATAAGGGAGGTTGAGGAAAAGTCAACACACCAAAAGAAGTAAACAGCACTTCATCACAAAAGAAGTCTTGATACAGCTTTAACATTGCAGATTGATGATGCACGGGAGTGCAGGGGTAACCAAGGGCGGACTTCTCCATCAATTTAGGCGGCAGGTAACAGAACTGGTGCGGGGATTGAATCGGGCAAGAACCTGTCCTATTCAAACTTTTATCATTTGCAGCATTTGCTACATTTGAAAGAGGACGTCAAGTCAATTTGTTAGATGTCGGGGTCACTTGAATGGAAAGTTCATTCTGCTTGCATAGAGACTCTTCTTTGTTTCAGTACTCGAGCACAGGCGATTTAAAACGACTCTGAGGTTAAAGCACTGACTCTCAGCTTGTATTTAATTTAGGGGCACAGACAGTGATTGGATAAGTTAACATGAACCCAAAAGTTGTCACATTTTATTCTTGAACTACAAAGCAATTGCAGAGGTGCTCTCAAAGTCATTTTATTATGCGAGGCAAAAATGTCAGTTTCCAGTTAATTGTCTGTTTAGACAAGCAGGTGTGATGGATCTGGTTTTACCTTTTCTGGCCCAATGAAGACCCTGGGAGGCTGAAACTGGTCTTTGTTTTAAACTAATTTCCTTCTGCTTCTATTTCCAGTCTGTGGTGTGGTCCTTACTCTTTAATATCACTGCTAACAACACACTGTCTGCCTATGACTTGTAGCCACAGTGCAAGTTTGTTTACTTTGCCTCTTGTTCCCTACGGTGCACCACACCCCCTCCAGCCAGCTGTGATGAAAAGGAGCATTTCTGATATTTCCCCAAAGACAACAATATATTTTAAAAAACACATTATTTTAGCCTGCAAAAAGTAGATAAAAATGTATCTCAGCTGGACTGGTTATATCACTCTTTGTCATTCTTTGCCTAAAAGTGTATAAATAATCTGTTTTTTCATCATCTTTAATATTTTAGTTCTGAATCTTCTCCGTGCATTGACCCCCAGACATCAGCTGACTCTTCAGTAACCTTCAGTCTGGTCTTCGGCGAATGTGAAACACATGATAATTTAGACCAGAGAGTCAGATGACTGACCTGGCTGGTCAATAACATTCCACTGTTGACCAGAAAAAAGCTCCTTTGGAGTTTTCACTGTATGTTTAGGATCATTGTCCTGCTGTGCTGTCAAAGATTTGTGGATTTTGAATAAAAAGGCTGTGATTTCACTTACATTAAAGTTCAATTTAGGCC
Organism: Datnioides undecimradiatus; assembly: GCA_008933995.1. Lineage (NCBI taxonomy): Eukaryota > Metazoa > Chordata > Actinopteri > Lobotiformes > Datnioididae > Datnioides > Datnioides undecimradiatus. Next base: position 5,345,000 of record WARS01000052.1, read on the forward strand.
TTAAAGCTTAAATTAAAGCTGAAAGTGCTTGGAAATGAAACAATGACCATAAGGTCAAAGTGCTGGAGTAAAGAGCCAACGTAACAACAAACATGTGACTGTCCAAACACTCATGTGCTGCGCTGTAAGTGTGTAAATTGGTTAAGCTCTGGCCTATCACTGGCACTTTCAAGCAAAATAAAGTGAGTAAAAATCTTGGAACCTAAAAGTCTACCAATATGATCATCATCTTCATATCCCCGGAGTGCCACTCCACATTCAATCATTAGCTGTTGATTTGCAAGTGATTTTATTTACATTCTTGAGAGGCAGTAATAGTTTGAAGTTCATTCTCGAGGCGGCTGATGTGGCTATGTTATCTGGGAGCTCTGCAACGGAATGATAATTGGCCTTGAGATGTGACTGTGTGAAGGATGCTGGACAAACAGAGCTGCTCTAATTATACACAGCTCCTTCTTCAAATGAAGAGGATAAAAGCTAATGAATCGCACACAGGCCAGCACAGGGGCTGCCTAATGAAGAGAGAGTGAGAGACAGAGGGGGGAGTGTTTGTAAGAGAGAGAAAGTGTTTGTGTGTCTAAGGCATGCTCGAACAATTCTGTGATCTCATCACCATGTCTTAAAAAAAAAACAAAAAACAACCCTCGGTGGAAAAACAACAACTTACTATGCAGCGGATCATGTTTACAGAAGTCTGCATTCGTTGTAGGTGGCTCAGAGAGTCCAGGCTCTCAGGAAAATTTTACTAATTAATGCTCCAAGGGTCTCAATTGTTATTAATGGTGACGAGAAGGAGGAGGAGGGGAACGAGGGAGGAGTAGGAGAAGCAGTTTAAATCAGGACATTACAGTGTGTCGGCTTAATTGATTTGCAGGCCTCCTATCTGTATGTCTCTGTGGAGGTCACTTTTATTAAAAAAAACATAAATTTAAAATTAAGGCAATAATACTTAAAAAAACAAACTTGGGAATGAAGTCTGTATCAGTAAAGTCTGTACCAGCGACTGTCAGTTGCATCACTAGTTTTACACTCAACCGAATTGATCCTGACCCCGACACATTCCTCACTTATCTTCAAAACCCGCTGTTCAATCAGCTGGTTTCTATTCAGCATTGTCGCCCTATAACCCGGGGGTTATTATGTGCACTGAAATTGATTCTGATAGAGCGCACTTTGATATTTGGTTCAGGTGAGCGTATAGCCTTGACCTGAATGCCTGAAGCTTTATATCAAGTCTGTCAAATTAAACTCCCGCCGCTGCTTTGACGGCAGAGTCGTCACGTAGTTGAGAAAGGTGCAAAGTTTCTCCTGTAATTTCATGAATAACTCAAGTTGCCTCCTCCATGGGACAAGTGCACTCACTAACTTGGAGGAGACTCCGTATCGTGCCAAAAAGCTGTCCGCGTGGGCTTGATGCTCCTCACACAACTGGTGGTGGTGTAGGTGGTGGGGGTGGGGGGCTGCTACTGCTGTTTCACCTTGTCTCCTGTTATTTATTAGGCTTCTGTCAAGGCTCAGGCAGTAGGCAGGTGTACATCCCTCCTCCTCTCCCCATCCGGGCCTTATGAGTATAACCAGGGGCAAAATTCTCCATTACTGTCAGTCTGAATCTGTTGCCGTCACATTAGCGCACGTCATGCAGTCATTAATGCATTAGGCCTTGTTTGAGTGCCAGTTATTTGCATTGGCTTTTACACTGTCTATTTGCCCTTGTGCTAAAAGCTGCCTTGGCTGAACCTATTGAACATTTAACTGTTCAATAATGAAGCGATCCCCGTGGATGAATTAGGCCTCAGTGGTCCTGTGGAATAATGGTCATTAGGATGTGGAAACAACAACAACCTTAACTATCATATATGTATTTATGGCCTTTATAGAGCGACGCGTAGCAAGTTTTATTTACCTCTCTGTATGTTTATAATGCAGCTGTATCCCTCCAGTGTATGATCTCACCACTAACAGTCGAGTACACTATTATCCACCCTTATCCTCCACTTCTTCCTCCCAAAGCAGAATGTACCTGATTATACTCCTATCGGTCACACTCTGCCGCCTATTTGGAGGCTGTTATCTGTTTGCGGTGGAGACTCCTCGGGGAAGCATACAGCCGATAAGAGACTGTTGTTCTGTAAACAGGCCTCTGACCTCCTCAGGCTGGGCTTGGCTCCTTTTCAGATGGGTCTCTTTTGTATTGGCCCCTAAGCACAAACCTCTGCGTGACTGATTCCCGGGGGGGGGGTTAATGGCATTACTGTACACTCCATGCCACGCAGGCTGGTCACTCCAGAGCTGTCAGACCCTGAGGGGGTGTCCATGTCTTCAGAAGCAGAGGGAAAGGGGGATGCAAAAACTGTGGGAATGATGTTTGAGAGACGTTTGAGATGATCGTTCAGAACACGAGGACGGTAATGACCCTCTTTCTACCTTTAAAGTGTAAAGTAGTAGCTTGTGGGAATGGAGTTCTCTGATGACTTGGAGGTGTTTTCCTTCAATGTCAATCTCCATTTTAGTTTTTAACCATGTGGCAAACCTCTTATCACAACATAAAAATTATTCTCACTTGCGCCTGTACGTCTGACAGAGTGTTAACTAACTGAAATCTAACATGCGACAGCTCCTCTGGGGACAACTTGGCTAACTGCTGGACAGTCCACGATCAAGGACTGTCAGTCAGCTCCTCCGATGTCAGCTTGGTTTTTAACACAGTCCTTGTTTAGCGTGCCTGAGCAAACGTGCATTAAAAATCAGTAGCCATGGGCTGTGCTGCAGCAAGCTGTTATACTAAATGACTTTTGGTGTTAAACACTGCTTCATCGACATGGCTATTGAGACACACAGCTGCAGGGCCGGTGTTAAAGACATAGCAAACACAAAACAATAACTGGAAAAGATGATGCTTGGCTTGAAGCTTGACTCCCACCCTGTAATCAGAGTTTGCCACGCTAAAGAAATTACAGGGCACAGGAGTCATTAGAAGTGTGGGTGAAGCTCGGCATTGCAAACGGAAACAAAGTTGAAAACACATGTTTTTGGAATAATGCACATCTGAATAAACAAACCCGTGAAAATCTGACAAGTTGATTGTAATGATAGTATGCTGCCGACAGGGAGGATAAATTCAGTTGAATGTGAAGTCTCAGAGACGTATGGATATCAGGGCAAAAGGAGTAATTAATGTGGAAAGCCTCTAGCATCACTTGGTTTTTCAGCAATGTTATCATCAGTTCGACCGTCACAGCTTAATATATCATAATGAATAATACTGTAGTTACAAGAAAATGAACGTAACCTGTCTGTATTTCTCAGAAACGAATACAGTGAAACAATCTTTTATTGTTTGATTTTTAATTTTAAAGGACTTTCTCCAGTCTTTTTGCACCATGTAGCCCCAAAACTGGCCCCCAACTAACACTCTGAACACTAATGTGAAAATTTTTCTGTAGTGTGAATATCATTACCCACTGCTGAAGCTACAGTTTGACTAAAATGCAAACATATCTTTTTCCATGTCCTACTAAGTCTTTGAGCAAGTCCCAAGGCTAACTGAGGATTTCCCTCTTGCCGTTGCCTGATCTCTAAATGGGGCATTATTCATAATAGGATCTCAGCTGAAGGTAGGCAGTAGAGACATTTTTAAATAGAGGCAGGGACAGAGCAACTCTGTTCACACCAAAGACACATATTTTTTTCACCTTTCATGTTTCTTCACCACATACAGTAGATTTATTTAACCTTCCATCGTAGAAACTGTGTTTGCCTGTTACTTTCAGTTAGAGTGATGCTAAAATATGCCAAAAGAAAGGACCTTTAACTGCAAAACCTAAATGTCTTTATCCAGTTAATTTCCTATTGCTTGCCATGGCTAGTCTGTAGCCTATGTCTAATTTTATTTTTCTTACAAATTGTGTAAATTTTTGGAACTGGTAGCATTTTTAGCATTTGTTAGAATGTTGCTAACTAAAGTGCATCAAAATGAGCAAAAAGACCAAAACTCTGACTGGAACACTGCCATCAGTCGTGACATTTGCTGTGATATGATTTTGCTCATTTACCTGCCGCATGTTATCCGCACAGCTTTTAACATTGTTTTACAATCCACAGGCTTGGAGGCAGGCTTGTTTTGTTTAGAAAGGATGCGTCGTAGCTGTGGTTCAGCACATGATCAAACGCCAGACGCTAGCTAGCTTGGTTTTTCTTTGAGGGTTTTTTAGGACGAGTTCAAGTTCTTGAGGATTTGTGTCAGATTTTCCTCTTCCCTCTCCACATTTAAGCAAGCTGACCTTTTTAAAGGTAATTTAAAGCATCAGGATCCCACATTTCTCATGTATTTGGTCACTTAGGTGTACATTAAAAGGAGATTAACAAATCACTGGCTTTCCCTTTGGCAGCAGGCAGGCAATACTCTCTCCTGCATCACGTTTGTTAAAGTCACAAATGGCGCAATATTGATGGTGTTGCTCTTTTGCATTAACCTTGTAATACATTACTCAACATCAGACAGACACTAGAGGACCAGTGTAGCTGTTTATTTCAACCGTAGGGAGAACTTAATTGAACTATGAACATGAGCAGAATTAAGTGTTGATATGGGTGAATGTTTTTATACAGCACCCGTGCCTCCCTTGGACTGGCCAGCGTCGCTCACCTTTTCAGCAGCTCTGCCTTATTTAGTCGCTTGGAAGTTGCAGTAGCATCAAACATTGCAGATCAGGCTGGCAGTAGCCTGGTAAGGCACAGGCTCGGTTCAGAGGATGAATAATTCACTCCCATGAGCCCAGACTTCTTGCCGTGAGACTAATATTCAACAGCACCTGTGTGTCTGGAAATCTCTCCCCTTCAACCCACCAGGTTCCTCTCCCTGGGGAAAACCTCACCCTGGCATCACCCCAGCTGTGCTTTCTCCAAACTGTCAGAATAGCACTGCCGTGGCTGGAATGACAGAAACGTACAGAGGACACTGAGATCAGTGTACACTAAGCTGCTGTGTGACTGGACTTGGAAATAAGAGAAGTTTGAACATAATTAGGGCTGGATATTGAACCTCTACTACTTTGAGAAAAACTCACCACAACATGCGTCCAGTAGTTGCTTGCATTTTGCATTTTATTATGTGGTCTCAGTCAGCAAAGTTTGACCAAATGTTTTTGCTCAAATTACCAATTTTTCATGAGCACAAATTTCTTGTCTGTGTTTGTTTAACAGCTGAAGTTCATTTGTCATGGCTGAAAGCCCCAGAGCAGCTACTAAATGCTCCTCAGGCTGAGACTGCTTATTGTTGTTTCCAAGGTCAAGAATGATCTCTTTTCAATAACAGCATCTCTGCTTCTTGTACCACTGTCTTGTACAACATAATCATTTTGGTACTAGTGCCAAAACTCAATTGAACCCAGGGTAGAATACAAACCCTGCTGCTGATCCAATTCAGGATGAGTTTTAAAATATATTTTTTCTGTTGGGTTTTGTAGTCAGGTGTCATATTTGATGTCGCTTTATTTCTGCATGACAATGCCATAGCTGCCGTGACTTTTGTTTGACATCAACGCATTGAGTTTTCTTCCAGTTTTCCCCCCCTCCCTTCCTATCATTCTACATTTCATCATTCAGCCTTCACTTCTATAATTATCTGAACAAAAGACGCTCAAGCGTTGACAGATCTACTGCGTCCAAGCATGCGTGTGTGTAGGCGTTTGTGCACACAAACACATAGACTGTGTTTATAGTGTGTGTCTCTGACGGTGGCCACTTTCCACAAGTGTGCACTTGGATGTGTGTCAACGTGCATAGCCAGTGTTGGTATGTGGCGTCTGTGTGTGTGCTGTGTTTTCCTCCTCGTCCCTGTGTGTCAGGTAGCAGACCCATCTCAGGCTTATTATCAGGATGTGACAGAAGGCGGCAGGCAGCAGCCGCGATGCCTTAATGAAACCTGGGCTCTGGCTAATTGGTGACACCATGGCGTGAGGGAATGAGAGAGGCAGCAACCAGACTGGCAGGACGAAAGGAGAGGACAGCGGGTCCGGCCCTCACACCAGTGAATTAAGCTCGTCATGTTCATTTGTAGAGCACACAGAAAGAGGGAACACCTACACTCTTCTTATCAAAATCCTGCAAATGCAAACCTCCCTGCTGGTCGACCAAAGATAGCCCTGGTAACCCACGTTTTCTACTGAGCAGAGTTTGCCTTTTCAATCTTCTCCTTTTCATTATCCCTTGTCAAGTCTTTTCTCTTTTGCGCTCAGTTTCAAAGAGCTGCAGTAGGTTTGGCTAGAGTTAAACTTGGCACCATTTCTTCTCGGTGCTTGGTTTTATCACGGATCAACATGTATCCAAGTAACATAACTAAGCAATTTGTGCTCGTAACAAAAGCTAATAGGTCTCAAAGTGAGGCTGCTTTTGGGAGTAAAAAAAAAAAATCTCACACTGTTCCTTTTTGTAAATGAAAAGTTAAATTCATATGCAATTTGCACTCTTACACAGTCAAGGGTTTCTCTTATTAGGTTTGCAATGAATTGCAGTTGCTTGTTAGTTACTTTGGTCAAACTTTAAATAGATATTGCTGTTTGACAAACCTTACTGAGTCAGTTCACTGACTTCACAGTGTGTCTCTTCTGTACCTGTGTTAACATTTAGCATTTACGAGTGTTAGGACACACTGCCAACTTTAGTAAGTAAAAAAACATCTCTTGTCACTTTTAGTATCTAGTTTTTGTAGCTATGAGAAAGTGTTGGTTTCATTTAATGCGGATTATTCTTTGTTCCTCTGCTTCCATCTGAAACACAGTGGAGATAGATGGATTTTAAAAACAGCAATAATGTCCTATTTAAGTCACAGACTTTGTTATGAACTGATTTTTTTTTATTTACACTTATCTCTGCCAAAGTAATCATAGAGAATCCACATAATGAACGGTTCTGTTCCTAAAGTTAAATAAGCACTACAGAAATATTACACAGAAATCTCAAAAAGTCAGTATAACATATCTTCATACTTAGACACCACGAGGTGATACTGAGTTAAGAGGCTTTTTTCTTTTTTGGAAATTTTGGTTAATCAACATTTTCAGCTCAGACGGGATGGTAGTGCTAGAGGTTACCTGTAGTTCATTCCGCCTTGCCCTGGGCTGGATGTGTAACCCTCCAGCCTCACAAAGTCAGTTTGGCTTCCTTGTGTCCACGAGACCTTGAGGGCTCCTTCCGGGGTGTCAGAGCTGACCTTTCTCTGTTGGTAGGAGGAGTAACGTACAGTTGGCCTCTATCTGTCATGCCCCCAGCTGTGTTTAAGCCTGAGAAAGGACCACAAGGGCCTACTCCAGTGTTGTGTTTGAGTAATAGCTAATGAGGTACAGTGCGAGTTGTGTAGCTCAGCTGGTCTCTTACTGATACTGATGGCCGCGGCTTGCCCCATTTATTTCCAGCACCAATCATTATCTATCATTGAAATTTAGAATTATATGAGCCATTTAAAAGTCCATTATGAAAAATGACTCGCTCGAACATATAGCCAGTATTTCATTTAGTTAAAGAACTGTGCAAAGATTGCACTGCAGCTTAGGAAAGATTAATCCAGAGACTAAAAGGTGTTCAAATCCCTGGCTATCCTCTATCTTCACTGGTTCACATCTGACGCTAAGCTTGTTTGTCCCATAAGATCAGGATGAAAGATCTGGGTGGGTTGACCGTGTTAGTTTAGACCACCACATGAAATGACCTGATCAAACATCCTCTGTGCTCATGGCTGACAAACACCACAACAAATCAGATTTCCTTCCACTTCACTTCCATCCTTCTGACTCAAATGACAGATCTAGCCCAAGTCTGTGATCTGGCTGTCCTCGACAACATGGGGAGATCAAAGAAGGCAAAAACATTTACATAAAAGATTATGTATGAGTTGTAATTAGTGCCTGCCTCGGCGCTGACAACAGAAAAATATGTGATTTTGGCTTGAAGATGAAACGAAGGTGGGGTGAGATTTATAATAACCAGGTCTGAGCTTTAGTGTCACATTTTTAATTGAAGAAATCCCCAAAGATTGTCCAGCTTTTCCAGGAGCACCTGCCTCGAAAAAGATAGATTAGGATTAGTCTTATTAATTTTTGTTAATGCATTCATGCACATTCATTTTCTCCAAGATAATTATGTGTTTTACTTTGATGGCTCCTAATTTGCAGCAGCTCCCCTCAGCTCCATCCTATAAAAAAATTAGGTTATTTCATCCTCCAAATTCTATTCAAAACCGTGTGGAGTTGTCATATTACATCAAGGTACTACAGTATGATTTGAGTGAGTGATGCAAGATTATTGCTGTGGGCAAAAATGGATTTTTGCTACACTCCGGTACAGTGGGTTACCATATTTATTGCATGTGGAGAATTTTTCTGAAGATGTGTCAATTGGCAAAGCTGTAAGAGAAATCTCTTTAATGTGTCAGTGCTACAGCATGTCATTAGAGGCAATTTCCCTGCCACAAAGAGGGTCAGCAGAGGGGGTCACATTGTTTTGTGTGCTCATTGGACTATTATCTAGACTTGTGGAAGAAGACAATTTTTGAAATTTCAATCTAATCGTTATAAGTAGCTTGGCGAGGTGGAAGTTCATCTTGCACACTTGTAAAAGGGTACTATTTTCAGAAATTAAATAGGAAGCCCTCGGGATGTGCGCACCTTATCTCAATCCAATACACTAGCACACACACTATGGAACAGTGACAGTGGCGAAGCATAGAGGCTTATCCTCCTGTGGGAGGAGCTGACATTTACTCTGAAAATTCACCTTTGGTTTCTGCCTCTGGATTTATGATATCACTCTTATCTCGATTCCATCACAATTTTTCATTACTGTTATATGCTGCCAGTGTGTGACTTTCTGTCATGGCTTGTGAGATTTGCCCTCTGAGAGACAAGATTGAGCTGCCTGAATGGTTTGGTCTTGCATGGCTGATGTTTCTTAAAATGTACACAATGTGTAATGGTCGTGAAGATATGCATTGACATTTTAGATGTGTGCATTAGGCCTGCATCAAGACCTCTTGTGATGATGTTGGACGGCATGCCAGACAGTCTGCTGGCTGCAGTAGTTGAACATCCAAACCCTGCGCTTAATTAATGTTTCGCCCGAGTTGTTCCAATTCTGTCAATCCCTAATTCCAGGAGGGATATTATCCTTTGCCCGTTAATAAGTTTTTAAACATCTTTTCAATTTACTTGGGAATATGTTGAGATTTGCTTAACATGTTTAATATATCTACACTATTGCTCTCACAGGAAAAAGTCAACAGAAGCTGTCTTGCAGGCATGACTATCCAAGAAAAATGTCTTAGCTGTGAAATCTTGTCCCTCGTCATTTGTGTTCTTGAATCAAAAATCTGTCCTTGGATATCTCCGAATGAGAGGATATCACTGCAACTTTCTTCAGATTCAAAACAGTCCAACAGAATATTTGTTGCACAAACAATCACCTGATCTAACCCCAGGCTGTCGAATTTCTTTAAATGAATATCATGTAAAATGTCCCTCACTTTGGGTCCAGACACTGGCTGAATTCCACCCCAGTGGGCTTTCATGATGTTAATGCCCCCTAATATGTGGCAGCACACACTCCAATACTCAGAATAATGAGGAAAACACTTGAAATACAGATAATTTCTCCAAACATGCGTGCTCTATTACACAGATCATATTTTATTATTGTGAGGTCTGGCTCAAAAAAGCAAATTTCAGTGCCAACAAAACAATGACAAATAGGCTGGGGATCTCTTAAATGATACCAGGCATGGCAAATGGACAGTGATAATCCTGTATTCTTTGCACTCACTGCATACTGCTTTCACTGGAGGGTTGAGGTTGGTGTCATTTTATTCACTGAACGGAAAGGTTCATCTGATGTGTTAAAACTGCAGAGTTACAAACAATGCTAGTAAAATATGACATGCTAAGATTTGTGCTATTCAAACTTTCAAATTCAAGTGAATGCTAGCCCAGTAGCATCAATTTTGTGATTCCAGGTCAAGCTAATTGATTTTATACTCCAAAACCATGAACTTGTCCCTAGCAAATTATGTTATTTTAAGGCTAAGGTGCTATATAGGTCAAATCATTTAAAAGTCTATATTTCAATGCAAATCATCATGAAAATCCTTAATATGAAGCTCCTAGGCCTGCCTGTGATGTCAGCACGGCAGAGAAAAAACAGCTACAACCCACCCGTGTTCCCTGCATGTCCTCCTCACGCTAATGTTGCCATAGCCTGAGGACATGGCGTTCTCCTCCGGAGGGAAGGTATCTCCGGCGTAGAGACAGATCTGCGGAGACAGGGGACACTTGGGAAGACGGATACCTCAGCCAGGCGCCTGCTGCCATTTAAGAGTCTCACCCTGCTCTGAACTGACATTTCTGTTTTACCATCTCTCGTCCCACTCCTCGCCCCCACTCTGCCGCTGTCGCCGTAAACTTGTGTACAGAAAAAACATGGGGATCTAGATGTGATGGGGGGGGACGGAAAGCTTATTCCCGAGCACAAACAGAACCTGTAGCCTCGCAGTATATTTGCCTTTGAATTGTCCTTCTTCTGCAGTCAGCCAGACTTGGGGTACTGCAGAAAGCGCCAGTGCAGCCTTGCTCCCAAGGGAGAACAGTGAGCCTGATGAGATCCCCGTGGCCAGGCCAGGTGCTTCTTTTGGAATCATGGGGGCAGCGCAGATCCCTGGTACCATGGGAGGGAGGATTGACATGATAACATAGCCTACCAGCTCCCCGCGCCACCCGGCAGCACGGCCACACAGCTTAATCCTCTCTCCACGAGGGCAGAGCCGAAACACTCGTTCCTCTCCTCGCTCAGTCCTCTGTCAAAACAAGGGGGTTTTGTCAGCCATGAGGGGTGTTGCATCCCTCTCAGTCCCTGCCAACGGAAGCGCTAGTACTGCCTGCCAATGCCCCAGGAAAAAAAAAGAATACCCAATATGCATATTATTCTAATACCAGCCGTCAGTGCCTGGAATTACTCGGCATGATAGCATAATGAATGTGGTGCCTTGTAGGTTTCTACATAAAGCTGTTTTGCCACTCGGATGAATAATTCATACCAGCCCAGAGGCAATGAATCAACCAGGCAAGAACTAAGAAAATTAGCCACCAATTAGTGTTTATTTATGGGGATAGTGTGTTTTACTCTCAATCTTGGTGCCAGAAAATATATGCAAAGTAAAGTTGGGCGACCCCTTTGACCTTGGAAATACAAATAAACCAAAAGGTGGCGACAAAAAGAGAAGAATCAGATGACCCCCATGTCTCCGCTGCCCCTCCTGACTCTTCTGTCAGTTGGGTTATTGGGCTCTGTGACTCACATCTCAGCCGGCCTCCAGACATACAGTATCAGAGTCAGCCTCTCAAAGCAGATTGATTCAATCTCTTGGCACATGATATGTAAGGGACTTTGTTGACTGAGGGGATGTGATGTGAGGTTTTAATGCTGCCACATGTGAGCTAAACCTCTGTCTCCTTGGAGCGTGTAGCCCCCACCTCCACCATCTCCTCCACCACCACCACCACCCCCTGACACCCCCACCTCCCCGGCTGTTCCTAGCCCAGCGCACTGGCAGCTTGCCCAGATACATTGGTAGTCGTTAGTTGTCACTGGAACGATGTGACACGTCGCTCTGATTCGCGGGGACTGTTGTTGAAAGTGATCGTTCCTGCCAAGGAGAAGCCCTCACCATGGATAAATGGACACTGAACAGCATGTGAACAGAGAGATAAAAACGGCAGACAGAAAATAAACTAGTCAGCCTTGCAGTCTGGCCTAGCATCTCAACACCACAATCTTTGCGGCTGGTGAGCTTTGCAAAGGGTTTTTTTTTCAGAGAGAGATTTTGGACATCTTCCTTATTTTATTACTGATGTTCCATTTATTTCTCCTTCGTGTTGGATAAAAAAAAAAAATAAAGATTTGCCTAAAGTTGAATGCTTCACTCTTGAAATTTGTTGAAAACTCTCAAGGTCAATGAGTGGAGAGGATATCTCCAGCCAATTCAATGAAAGACAAACAGACATGAGTTGAAGGATGGGTTTTATAAGAATCAGACAAGCTGTCGACAGGAGGATAAAGAAAAAAAACCCTCTGCCAGATATTCATGAGGATAACTCTCCGGCGTCTGCACTCTCCTTTTCTTCCCTTTGTAAAGCTTTGATTGTGAGGAAATATGCTGCTGCTGTGGATGTCTCATCCTTTTCATGAGCTCCAAATGTGGAGTTTTCAGAGCTGCAATGAGTCAGACATTGTGTTGGCCAGAAGATAAGGGAGGCCAGGTGACAGACAATGTTTCAGCTCTCCCTCTGACTTGTGGGATAAGCGCTCTTTATGTCAGGCCATTTACTTTAGTTTTTGCACGAATAGGCAGACAAGAGCCGAGACTAATTTCAGGACTCTTAAGTACAGTTTAGACAAAATGCAGTGGGAAGAAATGGGATTTTGTTTTTTCACGTATGCACCAAGTGTACCAGTCGGTCTTTTGCTCAGCTGTTTAACAATGATAATAAATGTCGATGGAAATATTGAGGCTGCTGACTTTTGCCTCACACTCTCCCTTTGTGTCGTGTATAGGGTTACTTTGTAAGCTGTTAGATACTATATTTACGTGCAGACAACCCAGTTACTTGAGTAATCTTGTTTTGGCTGAACACCATTTAGCTCTAACATGGTTAGAGTAACCTGGTTAAGTTTCAGTTCTAAGAGCTTAGAGAAAAGTGGTTGCAGATGACATTATACTTGTTTCTTCCTCTAGTACTACGATGGACAAGGTAGTTCGCAGCTAGAATCAGAATCAGAATCAGAATAGTGTTTATTGCCATGTAAGTGAAGAGGTTTCACATTACTAGGAATTTGACTTAGCGGTTTGGTGCATACATCAAACATAAAATAAGTAACATATAATAAGAGGCATGCATGGGGTAAAATAAAATAAAATAAAATTAGATAAATAGGATAAAATCTAAGTAAGCAAAAATAAAGCAACGTATTAACAAATGAACAGAACAAGTGAACAGAAGAGTTAAGTGTGTCTATGGTACAGAGTTAAGTGTGTCTACAGTAGGTAGACAGTGCAAGTAGTCAGTAGGTGGGTCATGACAGGGCATGGTATAGTAGCTAGAGTTCACAGCTTTCATGCTTTCCCCTTTTAATTATTATTGGCTAAGCTAGTGGTGTGACTCTGTGAAAGGCAAGCTTTGTGGGCTAGTCAGTCAAACATAATTAAATAGATACAATTTTCCTGATTTCTGTAAGATGAATTCTGTGGTGTGACCCTCTGGCTTTTGTTTAGCATATGTATTTGTATTTTTAAGTGAAATGTCTCGACAGCTGCTGGATAGATTTCTACCAAAGTTGGTACAAACTTTCTTGCAACTATTAGGATGAAAAACTTGGTGATTCCTTAACTTTTTATCAGGTGTGATCATGAGGTCAGTCTATACTTTGGGTGAAGAAAAACAGTCTTTGGTTGAATAGCAAACAAAAATACCTGCTTATTATACCTGCTAAAAACAGCATGATACAATTAGCTATGGCCCAAACACGCACTGATTCTCATTGTTGTACACTTTTTTAGCAGTTGGCATACAAAAATATCAACGCACTTAACCATTTTATACTCAGAGGAAATGACACGATACACGTGATGTTGGATGAGATTCAAACTGCAGCTCTGGAAAGCTACTGCCAATTAAACTTCACACACAGACATTAATTATTTTTTTTTTCCAAGATTTAATAATATTTCTATTCAATAATTGTTTTGGATCTGTTTCACCACCCTACACAATTTGTTTTAATATCCTAGGCTGTGAGCAGCTCCTCAATTTCCTTTGTGTGTTGCAGAGATGGGAGTCCATCAGAAGCACACTCAAGTATTTACTGTGTGTAGTTTGAATGCTGTCTGGTCTGAGTGTGCCTCATTTTGTCACTTTGCTGGCATGAAGTATATAGTAAGGATTTTGGGATGCAGTGATTGTCAACGTGAGCATGTAAACACAATATTAAACACAGCGTCACCAAGCTGCCAGCCTATGTGATCCAGTCCTCACTCTAAATTATATGTACATAAAATATTTTATTTTATTTATATTTTACTTTTAAAGTAAAATATAATATATATATATATATATATGCTGACCAGGATAACATATCTTAAATCTGCTATTTCTGCGTATTCGTTTTTAGATAATGTTAAGATGTTTCTGCTCTTTTATTAATCAGAGGTGTAAGAATATATGGTGCCATCAGCTTGTAAAGGGTTTGAGATGAACTTGTGATTTTAGGCTATCTGAATAAAACTGGCTTGACTGGGCTCTACCTTTCCATTTGTGGAGAGGACGCTATGGGTTTACAGGAATCTTCTGGTGAAAAGAAGACCCAGTTTTAAGGTATCAAAGGCTCGCGTAAACAGCTTAACTCAAATAAGACCTGAACGGCTTTAAGGCCCACAGCCAAGTTACCGTGTGCACGTTAGCATCGCCACCATGTTGGAGCAGCTGCATCACTAAGGCAATTTGCTGTGGATATCCTGAACGTGGTGATTAAAATAATTCTAAATTCTGACTTCTTGTAAAACATTCCTCCTGTTTTAGCTGGTTGCTGTCACATCTGGTCCTTCACTTGAGCTGTAGTAAACTTGTCGACTTATTTCAGTGTCCGTGTGTCATCTTTCGTGCTATGGAGATGATGTGATTCAGTCATGAATCACTGTGCTATCATGTCTTATCCTGAAACTCCAGGGAGGACAGCTCTTGTCACAAACCATTGTGGTTTGGTCCATCAGACTGACGTCTAAGTGCCTATGTTGTGTTCTCAGCCAGTAATTAGCCACAGCCCTACAACCCCAATAACACAATTATATCTGGAGCTGCTACTTTCCCCCACACCCACAGCAATAATGAATGAACTACAGGTTAATGAAATGTGTGTGTGAAATGGAAGATGCCTCTTGATAAGTTTTCACACATCTAACTCATTAAGAGCCGAAGCCGGAGGCACAATCCACAAAAATGATCCAGTGCTAAATTTAACGCTTACTTTGCAACTTCTCACCTTAATCATTAGCAAATGA
Source organism: Datnioides undecimradiatus (assembly GCA_008933995.1). Taxonomy (NCBI): domain Eukaryota; kingdom Metazoa; phylum Chordata; class Actinopteri; order Lobotiformes; family Datnioididae; genus Datnioides; species Datnioides undecimradiatus. The sequence goes on from WARS01000052.1 coordinate 5,360,094, forward strand.
AAGCTTGTGAATGTCGAAAAGAGGTACAGCTTGTTAATTTTATGTGCAAGATGGATAATGCACTCATGCTCGTATCTTTTTGAAAATACAGCTGAATGTTCACATTTTCCTTTTAAGGAGCTTTCTGGGCGCCAGTTATCATTATATTCAGATTTGTCATGGAGAAGCTTTTGGGAAGTTTGCCAACTTTCAATCTGTTGGATAAGTTTCTGTTTTGCGCATTGTTTGTTTGTGCATGCATATGGTTTTATCCCAAGTGCCAGAATCTTAGTTAGAAGTTCCCAATGTGTGTTCGTGCATCGCAGAATCCATGTTTGTATTTGGAATAAGTTCAGTTTTAATTGCTGGAGATGCAAATTCAGACGCTTTCAAAGCCAGCAGCATTTTTTTTCCCAGTAGTGTCAGGTCAGCACTACAGATGGTCATAGTGTAGAAATTCCTTGCTGTTTTTTCGCTTAAACATCTGGATGTTGAAGTTAATACCCACTGTGAGTCTAACTGACCATATTTTGTGTAATCACACCATGTAGTCTCTCAGATTTGTATTGCCATATGGGAGTGGGCTACACAAGGTTAGCTAAAAAGTTTCTGTAGTCTCAAGTGGGAAAGAACTGTGTTTCTCCAGTCTCCATCTGAACAGTAAAGACATTGTTAAAATAAAATTTCCTCAAAACTGTGTGTGCAGAAATGTATGAATGTGAGACTGTCTTTCTAATCTTTCTCTCTTTCCTTGGGCCATCTGATGATTACCACTCTACCTATGAGACGCACGCAGCGGCGCCATCTGTACATCTCTACCACTTTGTTTTTTTTCTGCGTGTGATTTACCATACGAGCCACTGAGAAAAGTAAACTGACGTGGACCAATTCCAAATTGCATCGAATCAAATAAAAGCAAAAGGACAGATGATGACTGCTGATGCACAGATGGGTGACAAATTATAGGAAAAACCAACACCACAAGTGTCTTAGTGTAAGGTGTTGGGCCAAGGCCAGCTTGCACCTCTCATGTATTATCATTGCATTCCTGTCACATCATTAAGAAGCAGATTTCCTGAAAAATAATTACCCAGTGATCTCTGGAAAAAAACCCAAAAAAACAGATTGTTTGGGAAGAACACTTAGTGCTCACAGCTGTCCTGATGGTCTGTATCAGTATGGGTGTAAATTTGAGGATGTTGTAGTAGAACAACAAACTTCTAACTCATTTCCCAAGTTGAGATGATATTTCTTAATTAATATTGGCACTGAAACCTCAATATATACTTATGTATGTATATATGTGTGTGTGTGTGCGTGTGTGTGTGTATATAGGGACAGGCGATATATAAAAACTATAATATATCATGATATGAGACTAGATATTGTTAGCTTTTGAATATTGTAATATTGTGATATGACAGAAGTGTTTTCTCCTGGTTTCAAGGCTATATCAGAACAAAGTGATGTGTTTCTGAACTAAATACACCACTCTAGCTGTTGCAACTTGTTTCCTTTGCCGACTTAACATTATTGCTAAGTATTTATCAAAAATCTTATTGTGTTTAATATTTTGTGAAAGCACTAATGGTCATCCCTACATTGTTACAGCAATATTGACATGGTTCATAGAGAGGATTCAGGAAATACTTTCACAGCATTGGATGCTTAACTTTGTAACTCAATTGTAATGTGAATACTCAAGACGCACAAACATTTGGCTACCAGGCACAGATCCCTGCAAGTGTTGAATATCATTCTTCTAAAGCACACTCACCGGCCACTTTGTTAAGTACACTCGTGCAATCTGCTGTGATCCCATGTAACAGCTCTGCCATTCAATTCCATGCAATTCAATTTCCGCCTTTACAAATATAATAATGTTCAATTTTCACTGACACACTGAGAGAGGTATTAATTTAACCACGAGTTTGAGGCTGTAGTTTTCAGTTTACAAGACTGAATTATAGTAAAAGGTGTTAAACCATTGAACCACTCTGTGACCCCTGGTGCTCTGGATGCGGGTTACATTTGCATTCAAGTGTTTTTTTTCTTATTTATTAAGGTGTTTGCTTTAATTTGTCACCTTTGTCTCTAACTGTCAGTCCATCTATTGTATATTTCTCTTCTGTCTATCAATCATCTATAAATGAGCTTTAGTTCTAAATTCACTTTTGTTCTCCTTGGTATTACCACTGATGACTTATGCCTGGGGCAGTTTGGTCGATTTTCCAGTAACCCTGTAGCTTGCTTGGTGAGATCGAAACCCCCCCCCCCCCAACCACACACACGCACACACGCACACATCCACAACTCCTTTCTTCCTCCCTTTATCTATTTTTTTCCCCCTGCTCGCTTGCTAATCTCACATTGCCTGGAGGTTCTTTTGTGTGTTTTATGGTTTAGTTCAATTTGTTGATCTGTGCTGCGGTGGAATTCCATCAAAGGGATCATTTCTTTCGTTATTCTGGATTTGGAGCATTTGATGTAAACTTGACTGAACCTGGTGTTAGAAATAAGACGATATTGCTAATGACATATAAAATGAACCTTTCTGGTGTTCCTGCTTTCGCCGCCATTGTAATAGTTTCTTTGTGTCATTTAATATTTTATTATCTCTTATCTTTTAACAGCTCCTGTCTTTTCTCTTTCAATCTTCTGGTGGTCATACTCATGACAGCAACATGCCTTGCAGCGTTTGCATGCTGTCCTTGTCGATGTCTGTGACATTTCTGAAACCATGTCAAAATAGCCTAAACATGGCAGTGAGTGCTGCATTGTTGGGGTGTGAACGAAGGCTTTGGCAGCTCTCCTTGTTTTATGATTGATTTAGCTCTCCTGGCCAAACCAATATAGGCTGAAAGGCCTTTGGGATGGTCAAGCAGAGCAGGCAGCTCAAAGTGATGTTTGACTGGATGAGACATTTTCCTCAAATATAAGAGTACTTTGAGTATCATGACCTTTGTGGTCATTCAGATGATGACACTTTTTAGAAAGACCTTAGGGCTCAGAAAGACAGTTTGACAGATGTTACTGTTTTTATGAAATACTAGCCTCCAGGTACTGCAAATGAAAAACTTTTTGGTCCAATTATTTGAGCATATTTCACAATACTCAAGACTGTTGCGCGACTCAGCTCCTATTTTGGAAAATAACAGTGCATTCACTAAATTACACTAGTGACATTTCAAGCTGAGACAGTATAAAATGAATGACGGCTAACACGTATTTTATTTTGCTACTGTAATTAAGGGCTGTAGTTGCTTTGACTGCTGAGACGTATTAAAGACGGATACTCAGCTATATGCAGTATACAGCACTATGTAATTATACTGAACCCTATGCTGTACTGTGTTTATTCGCAGAGCCAGAGCGTATTCATGACATGCTGACCAGGAGCTCTGTTCAACAAGCCACTTTAAACTGAGGAAATAGAAATGTCACAGAAATATGTCTATTGATGTGCTCTTACAAGGCAGACACTGCTTTTACCACTTGCAGACTTCCTAAAGCTCTTTTTTCTGATCTATTCAACAAAGCTTCAGATATTCGGGTGATCATTCAAAAGCAGCATGTACACTGACCAAGCACAGCAGAAGAAAATATTATGTCTATTTTTAAGTCTCTCTGTTGCTTGGCTGTTACTTTAAAAAAAAGGTTTAAGCTTCTTCTGTTGGTTCTCAAATTCCTTTCTGATTGAATTATTTTAGGGTACATACTGTACAGCATGTTCCTTTACCTTTCTTTGATGCTGCAGCATTGAGCGTTTCTATAGGCCAGACTAAAACTTATAGGGAAGTGGTTTGAGTGGTCATTGTATTCAGTGTATTGCATTTTCAAGACACTTGAAACTTTAAGATGAAATCTTAAATGCATTATCTTTTTAGTCCAGTATTTCCATCATGAATCACACTAATTTGACCTTTTTAAAATACCTTTTTTTTTCAAAATTAAAGATGATAAATAATGGAAATTGTGTTACTTCTTATGTTTTTAGTTAGCAGTTAAGTAGACTGACATGGTTTCATCTATTTGTGACCTTTTCACGAAACACCTTTGTTATTCTGTAAGTTGATAAAGGTTAGTGTCTTTGAAGGACTGGTTTCATAGATATGGATGATGTAGATTATCTGCCAAACAAGTATCAATATGTATTTGTAGTAATTAAATAATTTGTTTGCTCAATAAAATCACTATTTTCAAAAACACCAAGAGCGAAAGATGTGAGATAGCAGGGTATCCTCACATGTAAAAAATACTTAACTATTGAGGATCAAAATGATAAATAATAGTAATGTGTAGATAGTACTTAATTGAATAACCAACTAAACTTTAGTTCTAACACAATTTTATTTTTTATAGCTGCAGTTTTTTAGCTTCTCGACTTTTACACTGAGCTGATCAGATTTGCTTCAATCTGCACATTGCTCTCTTGACTGGACTCGACTTCTGTTCACGTTGCCCCCCCCTGCACTGTAAATCCCTTGTTCCATCCCACTGGAATGTGCTTGCGCCACGACTTTATACGGGCGTTTGTCACACTGTTAATGAAAAAACCTGCAGTGTAACGAGATGATTGGAGCGGTGCTGTGCCTCAGAAGTTTGTGTGCTCCAGACTAATACCTGTGATCATTCACCTGGATGCTACAGTGGCTGGATCATAATATTCTCCTGCAGGGGACTTGACAGAAGTCGACCAAGATTGGAGGACCAAAGTCTCCCGAAGGAACTCCCTGCAGGAGTTTGATAACCATCTAAAACCGTAAAGGTTTCTCTACTCTCCGTGATGTGTTTTGATAGGGCACTTAAATCAGAAAATAGGTCACGAGCCATCATACAATAATTGGATTTAAAAATTAATAATATTAATGAGAGTCGAGGAATTCCTTTGTTTCCTTGACTTATTCATACCACTTGACTGTCTGAATTGATAACAAACCAGCTGGAAAGTCTAACTTGTCTTGTGGTATTCTGTCACCTACTGCATAGAGGTGACCTGTCCATGAATTATTGAATTAAAAAGTAGATATTTGTTTTTACAGTAGATGTTAATATATTGGAAAATCAGTGTGTTAACAGCAAAATGCAACCCTGACTTGATTTCCACACACTATTTACTTAAATTTTGTTTTAATAGTTCAGCCTCATCAAAGAAGGCTTATTCACTTTCTTGCTCAGAGTCATATGAGAAGATTGATGCCACCCCCAAGTCTTTATGGTCAAAATGAACATGGAGCTAGCAACCAGCTAGCTTCAATTAAAGACTGGAAGCAGGGCAAACAGCCAGCCTGGGTAACAAAATCCTTCTACCCGCACCTCTTAAGCTTACTGATTAACATGTTATAGCTTGCTTGTTTAATCTGCATAAAAAAACACTGTGTGGTTGCCAGGCAACCAGCTCAGACTCCAGAAAATGGCGGCACCTTGCCAAAAAATATGCCAGCACATATTGTTTTTACACTTGGCTTTTTTTTGATGCGATATAATGTGTTAATTAGTGAGCTTAAGGGGAGTTGGTATGTAGACTGGCTACCTGTTTCCAGTCTGTATGCTAAGGTAAGCTAATTGGATGCCAACACGAGCCTAAGATTGATTGGACAGATAAGGGAGGGGTATTCTCGTCCACATTTTCAGCAATTCATATCTTCTCTCATGTGGATTGTAGTGGCAGGACAGCATTTATGTATTATGGTCAAACAAAGTAAACGACACAATTGTGATAAAACGATGGAACCTGGCAGACAATAAGGGCAATACCACAAATTACTTCAATTGTGGTAAAAATATTCTTGACGAAGGCACCTAGAACTTTTGGCTTAGCCAGCTGTAACAATTACATTGGTTCATCCCTCATTAGAACCAGACTGGGCATACTAGGCAGCATTTTTGACACAGTGGAGATGGACTGTAATGTCAGTTTTAGAAATGGCTGTAGGCTACAGGGACAAGGCGATGAGGATGATATTCTGAGATGCTTAAGTTAGGAGAGATATGTCAAGGTAAGTGCTGTTGGTGATCTTTATTGATATAATTATCAACGTTATCTTGAAATGTCATGTCTTGAAGAACTGAGGCTGTGGTTAAACACGTAAGATGAGATTCCTCCCACTTGATTTGAGATTCACACTGACCAGTCTGCAGACTTCTTGTTGCCAAGCACAACAAGACCTCAGCACATGCAGTAAATTTGAAACCGGGGCTCATATGCCTCATGCCTTCCACACCGGCTCCCCCTGACCCAGGAGTATTAAGCCTGGCCACAGGGTTTTCCTTTCAGGTAGCTGATTTGTGAGGCTTCAGCAGGGAAACAAAGGGTCTGGATGTGTTTGAAGTTTGCAGGTGAAGACCCTAAGACAGCACTTTGAAAAAGCTCCCACTGGGATTGAAGGCTTGTCAGCGGCACCTGTCAAAGAGGCACTTGGATCCCCACTGTAACCCTTCACCTGGGCTTGGATCCACCTTTCACCTGTGTGCAGACTGTTCACTTGTTGGTCAGACTTTCCAAGCTTGGCACAGCTGTCTGGGGCAGGACATTAAACACACTGCATATGTGATTGGCGATATGTCATGCCACAAAAGCAAAGAAATGATATTTCATCAAGCTGATAATTCTGCCCGTATGCGCAAGCTTTGCCTTGTGGCCTAGATTTTCATTTCTTCTCAAGAGGGATTGATTCAACCTTTCTTCTATTCTTTCACATTTTCTAATTAGCTTTAGTGATTTCCTAATTCTTTGACATTCAACCTTGAATTATTCCCTCCTCCACACATAAAAACACGCATTTGTTCCAGTTCTGGAAAACCAACAAAGCATGTTAATGTTCTTGTTTATTCCATGATCAAACATAATCATTCTCTCCTCTGGAGGAAACCTCCCTTTGGGCTAATTTCTGGCATTGTTACTTGCATGTTTGACAAATTAGACTCTGGGAAACTCAGAGAACAGGGGAGGGGGAAGCTACTGATACTGACATTAGCATTTCATCCCTTCTTTGTAAGACTCTTCAGACAGAATTCAAAGGTTTGTTGACTTAGCAGGTTTTGGGAGGATTGAAGGGGTTCAGTCTGAAGGGTCATCCACTGTGGGATGTGAATGTTGTTTTTTATTGGAGTGAGTCAGAGGGGTGTTTAGCATCGAACACAGGCTGGACTCTTATTCTTTTGCTAGTTTTAACTTCCACTCTTATAGTATTGAAATACAACTGTGTTGTGAATCAATGCAGGTGGTTTATTTGACTTTATACCATCTTCACAAGTTGATCAGACTAACAATAGCAGGGCAGTCAGACACTGCATGAGGATGTTTGACAGTCAAGGTGTGGCACTTTTCTCAGCTTTTCCCCACCTCTCTGATCAAAATGCATCTTCTCAGTGCAGTTTCAAGTTGTGCAACAAATAAGCAGAGTTTGATGGAGCGCTTGTTATACTCAGTCACTGTATCACTTCTCTGGGCATGCTGAACACACAGTGCCTCTCCCCTCTCTGGAGGGGCACTGACACAGACAGACTGTGGCTCTCCCTGTGGATAGAGACAAGAATGAGGATGCTGGGAACAATAGGAGGAGAAGCCATTGTTAACCAGTATTGTTGCTGTCATGTCAAAGTCAGAATGCACCTAAGCAACCTAAACACTGATCACAGTAGGTGGTTGTTCACTTGGAGAAATGTATTAACTATGATGGCCAGCATTTGGGAGCTCTCCTGCTTTCTCCTGAACTATTTGACCTTAACTTTCCTGAGAGGTTCTGCCAAGCTGTGATTCAACATGGACTTTACCTAAGAGAAAAATTTGTATTTTATTTGAGTGTCATCACCACAGGATACCTCTGTGCAGTCAGACCTGGAGTCCTCGTTTTTATTGCTTAAAGAAAAATGACAATAAGGATCTTCCATGTCTCTGAGTTAGATTCCATATTCATCTTAATTGGTGCCTGGCAGGTTGTACAGAATGGAGATGGATTTGAAGTCATTTACTGGAAGTTCTTGACAGGCGCAGTGGAAGAGAACGTCAAGCCGTGTTCGAGCACACATAGCTTGAAAATCATCTGTCAAAATTTAGCATATCTAAGGAGAAGGCTGCCTGTCATCTTCGATGTACATCTAACCATGCACAAGGGTGGATTTGATCAGGAACTATGTTGTACTCCTGGTGTAAAGCACATTCATCAAGTTGATATTTGGTTGACAAGTCAAAAAAATGCCCTGGAAAGGCAAAAAGGTTTTTATAATGAGATGGTTTTGAGCTACACATAGTGCCAGAGGGCTTTTTTTTTCAAATGAATTTGTGCACAATATTTTGAAATCAAAATATTCATAGCTTCATCCATCATTGGACGTATTTTGCCGTCTTAACTAACAAATGCGATGCTTTCTCTTTGCCCCGATTTTGTTCCGTCACACTAGATGTGATTTGTCGGTTTTGTTTTGCAAAACATTGCTGGCAAGTGCATGGCTCAGCCAAGCAGATTATCAGTGGAAATCTCCACTCCAACTTCTTTATTTCCCCTCGAATCAATGTGGTGAACAGCAAGACGTGATTGATAATGATATTGAGATTGATTGTCTAAATCCCACCCCACAGTTCAAAGTCCCCAAACAGATAGTATATATACATGCAATTCAGTGCAGAGATAGGTCTTGGCAGGAGCTGCCAATAGATAAGTGAAATAGGGCCAGAGTGAAAAGGCCTATCAGTCCCTAAGGGGCTTAGCTGCAGGATTCTGGAGCTCTAAACTGGCGGTGGTGGAGGGAGATAGTCGACATTGGTTTTAAATTACCCAAGATTGCCTTGTGGTTTCAGTCTGGGGGGACGCCAGCAGACAAGATGTTTGTTAAAACAAGTGCAGACATTGAGGCAGATTGGGGCAAAGAGCAGACCTGCGATTTCCTAGCCAGTCAGAGCAGGTTGGAAGGCTGGTAATTGCAGAATTGGCAGAGGGGCTAAGGAGGTCTTGCAGCAATGATACCTGCCACTGGGACTGAAGCAGTGGTGATGCTGGAAAAGGGCTCACTTTCCTCCCCGGGAGGATATTCAATCTGATGCCATACAAGCTACAGTGCACACCAAACTAATGGTACTATTGTTCATTTGCTTGCTTTGTAAAGTGGCATACAGTATATAACTCAGAATTACTGGGTAGAAAATGACCCGTAATTATGTAGTGGCTTGTAATTATTGTACAGGTGCCAACTGTGTATTATGTAGCTGAAAAGTCCAGAGTTCCTGTTCTGCCAGTTTTCTTTGTCTGCATTAGATCCTGTTGCGGGAGGGAATCAAAATCCACTGAAAATATTGATAAAGGAATATTTCAACATTTTGGTAATAAGGTTGTTGGCCTCCTTGTTGCCTCTTTTTTTAACCAAATAAACAAACAAAATATAACATGTTAATTATTGATCTTTAGGGGTGCTGGTAGGTGGATTTTGTTACCTGAGTCAGACTGGCTGTTTCCCCTGCTCTGTTTTTAGTTATTTGCACTAAGCTAAGCCAACCTACTGCTGGCTTAATCATCGTACCTAACAGACAGATATGATGGTATCAATATTCTCACTTAACTCTTGAAAGGAGAGCAAATAAGCGCTTTACCTCAAAATATCAAACTGTTTAAACCTTGTAAAGAAAACCAAAATAACTCATATGATCCAAAATGTTAAGATTGAAAATTGTATTTGTCTTTAAACTCTCTAAAATGACGAATGCTGCTATTTGAAGAATGAAAAAGAACTTCACAAATGTAAACTTGCAAACGAAAATGTTGGAAAACAGAACTGAGTGATGTCGATTACAGCCTGTCTAAGGAGATGTGTTCTGAACCTTATTTTTCATTTCAGGCTTTACCACATGTCAGCTTTTTCTGTATTCACCTTTACAATCGTCTCTGCATTTATTCACTGGCATCCAGAGAGAAAACTGTGAGCATTGCACTCCACTACAGTACCAAACTTTCACACACACATACACAAAGCTTTTAATGCTTAAAGTTTACTTTTGTTACAGGTGCAATAACAAAAGGCCTTTTAAGTCTGACTTGAAAATCTTTAGGAGAAATTGGCTCCAGCATTGAGGGGTTGAGGTATTGATTCTGGCCTCTGGCTCAGTCCAGGAAAAGATGGATAGATTTCTTTGAAATGCACTCTGCGTGAGAATATAAAGACTATTGTGTGTTCTCACTCAGGAATAAATTGTTTCATGACATATCTAGGGCCACCTTTTTAGCTTCAAGCTGCCTGCTTCTCTTGAAAGGGGAATGTTGACAGGGTGGAGCACATTCATCTGTAGTCCCAGACTACCCACACCTCATAGAAGCTTTTATTGAAAGTTAAATCTCCTTCAGAGAGTTGGCAGCCTCTCGTTGGGATATCTATTTCAGCAGCTGTCGAGGCTGATTATATGGGGGTTGTGCCACACACTGGCAACGATATAAACCTCCTACAGAGAGAAGGACTATTATGATGCTATTGATTGATGCTTTCATCTGCATGCATGTGTACAATCTCTCGACTCAGAGGCAGCTATTTGTATTGATGGCATGCAACATGTGATTGGTGATACCATTTTGTTTTTGATTTATGGTGCTCACAATGGTAGAGTCAAGCATTAAAGAAGGCTTATGATGACGTGCCTTTTCTGTGGTACAAGATGCTTTAATCTTTAACCTCTGGGCCGAGCAGTTTCTACAGCAGATCAATAACAAGTTCGAGGCGTTATTGGAGAATTTACCAGTACTGAAGTCTGATACCAGGAGCCCTATGTTACAGTCGAAGCAATGCAAATTGATTCATTTCTTGTTCACACCCTGCTACCCCATCTTAATGGTCAAAATAGTTCAGCCTAACAAATGAATTGGAATGGCACTTCGGTTTTGTCAATGATGAAGCGGTATAGGTTTGTTCCACCCTCAGTTTTCAAATCCATGGAAAATCACTGAGAGAACATAGTTAGCAAGAGACTATACAATGTAATTTAGTTTATAAGCACTATATTTGCATCTAGAAATGGGTTTTTAATTATTCTGCTGAAAATATGTAGTAAAAAGAATCAAAACTTGTCACTGAATCAACTTGTATCAATTGTATCATTGCATAACATATGGATAAAAAAAGTTATATTACCAAGGTTAAACAGCAGCTGGCCAGTGAAAGATCATATCGATGATATGAGCAGAATATTTATTGTAAACCTGAATGTATGGAATTAAAAATGAATGTTTTTCGCCTAATGTCCTTGAAATCCAAATTAATGGAGCAACAACAGAATCCTGAATACAGCAGATGTGATAATGATGTCTTTGAAGAGGACATCATTTTCCTGATTTATTATTTAACAAAGAGTTGACATTCTTTCATTTCATTATTTTTAAAAAAAAATCAATCATCAAACAAGGACTGTCACCCACTGACTCGGAATACATTTTGTTCCTCGCCAATGCCATCGATTTGAATATCAAACACCAATAAAAGCCACCTCTTTGGGGTTGTTTGAGCTCCACCATGCTGTGCGACGAAGGTGGGCGGCTAAGGGTAAAGGATCTTGGAACTATTGAGTCAAAATATTGATGGAATGGAGCCAGCCCCTGTGACGCTGCAGCCAAAGACTCATGTTAATGTTCTCCAAGTTGCATCTTGGCAGCACAGACATTTTTATTTATTTAGAGAGAAAGTTGACTGAGCATGAAGTACATGCTCTTTTTCAGCACCGCCTTCATACTTGTAGAGTTTCACACCAGTCACTCCAGGGAGGTGCAGGACAACCACAGCTTCTGTTGGCCACAGAACAGCTCTAAATTAAACGTTGAGGGTTAAGAGTCCTGCTCAAAGGCATATTAATGGCTCACATTCATATTTCCTGTAACTACTCCTTCACATTAACTCAACAATTGACATCTGTAATTCTGAATGTAAAGACAGAGCTTCATGCTGAGCCTTTTGAAGCTGAGTTACAAAGGTCTCTACAGCAGTGGAAGAAATACTCAGATCTTGTGCTTGAGTAAAGTGATTAGTAACTAAACCTGTCAGGCAAATGTGGTGGAGTACTAAGTGCAACATGTGCCTCTGAGATGCAGTGAACAGTAAATGGGCTGCATTTTTATAGTTCCCTTTAGTTTACTAACCACTAAAAGCACCTCTGTTACAATACATGCCACTTTCACCTACGCAACTCTGGGTTCAGAAGTTTTTCTTTAACGATGTCTCTTCATAGATAATGACATTAATTTTATTATGTGCCTACAACCATGCTTTTTCTACTGTGACTGTCACAGTAGTTTGTAGATTAGCTTCAATTGTTTTTCCAGTTTTAGCTTGCTTGTCGATAGCAACTTTGCCATGTAGTTTGGAGGAGTCATTAAGATGTGGATGTTAAATGGGTAATTCACTGTAGAGGTCTAAAGAGTTCAGTTGAAGCTAAAGTGCTAACTAGAAATCAAATAAAACTCTATCCTTGTGAACTTGTAGCTTAACATTTGAATTGTTTTTGATATGCTAACAACTGGGGATATCTTTCTCTCTTTGGTGTGATTTCTTTGTCCTTGTTCACTGTCACTTGTTGGCATGATGCTCTGATGTTTCACACTTAGCAAGAAACCCAGCCAACACACACAGGTACAGCTGGCTTCTCATCCTAGCGCATTGCTTCGGTGATGTGTTAACTATGGGAGGAAATGAAATTCTGGACAAGCTCTCAGCTATTTTTACCTGTGATACTTTAGTAATCACTCCCTTTCCTTTGTCCTCCCACTAAAAAAATAGACAAAGCAGCAAATATATCATTAGCAGCTGCCCTATGAAGCTGGATATTAATTATCCTGTGTTCTCCTCGTTTGGCCACTCATTTGCACGTGTACTGTAAATGTCACCAGAGATATTAATGGGAAAACAAAAACCCCCAGCTCGTAGCTGTTATGCAGCAGAATGTCAGAGGGAGCTTGTAAGAGATGAGATATTGGTTTTGGCCTGGCATACATTCTGGCTCAAAGGACAGTCCAAGAGGCAATAAAATGTCTGTGTCATCTGTATTTAGAGGCGTATTAGCAATGTACAAGCAAACATTTCAAGAGTCAACATTTGGATTCATTTTTGGCAAGAGACAGGATAATACACTTTACATCTGCAATCAACAGAACCATTGCAGTCGTGTATCTGAGGGTGCATAATATTATTTTGTCCAAGTTATAGTCCTTCTCTGAAACGACCTCCCACTGTGTAAAAGCCACCTTTATGTTTCACATTTCTTTTTTCACTCACTATGAACTCCTTTCCAGCGACATATTGTTCTGACTATGCCTTTTTTCCAGATTTATGAGTGGATTGAAAGGCACTTTGGGGCAAAAAAGCTCAACTCTCACATTCTCTGCATGGCCTTTAAGGTGTGAGAAATAAAGGGGCATTTGTATTAATCGATCACATGCCAAGCCTGGTTGAAGTCTGGCCCTAATGGTTGCTTGCTGTCATTTTGCAAGCAGCTTGTAAAAAGGATTAGAGTGGCTCTGTGAAGTAAGGGCGCATGAACAGCAAAGTTCTGTTGCCGGCTAGGAAAATAAATCAATTTATCCCTGATGGTGGTGCAGTTTTGGAACATAATGCCTAACGATGATGGAGTTTGGACACTTCATACTTGTCATTGTGAAATTGGACTGCCGTGTTGCTAATGATGGTAATGTATGTTGTGCCTCGCCCACTACAGTAATCCTTCACTCTGTCTCACTTAAATGCATCTCATTGTCTGGCATATTGCATTATGAATACCGCTGGGGAAAAAAAGAGGAGAATTTAATTTATATATTCATTCATTTGAGCAGCAAGTTAATGGAAAAACTGTATAACCATATAAATTTTTTTCCTTTTGTCACAGGCGATTGTAACTTTGAGAAGCCGCTGGCAGCATGTGGGTACAGCCAAGGCAGAGATGATGACCTTGACTGGGAGCAGGCCAATACCAGAGAGAAGCCTTCATCAGATCCGTGGATGCCCTCAGGTAAGGACATTGACACTGGCTTGTGAATAGGAGAAATGAAACCATCACCATACAGAGAATACTTGATTGCAATACATTTGACAGTGTTTGTCAAAAGTAGCTGAATTCTGCACAGAGCAAAAGTTATTCTTTACACACAGGAATATTATTTTCTAAACAGCAAGAAACCACTGGTGAAGAATGGTATTCGTGTCAACACATCAGATTAAAAAACTGACATTTGTTTGAAAAATATTGACCCCATCACACAACACAATGTGTCCATTCAGAGAGATGATCAGAATATGCTCCTTGTCCTTGTTACATGGGGGAAAAAATGACCCGTCCGTGACATCCACCGTGATAAAAAGTATCCTTGGAAATAGTAAATATTACCTGGCTCGGGTGGGAAAGCCATACACGCAATGATAATAAATATGCAACCAATTTGACAGAGCATTTACATGACAAATTGGTATCTGTTATGTTTTTTACACCAAATGAAATTTATCTGAGTGGCCAGTTCAGTCTGATGATTTAGGTGTATGAGGCTTTTTTCTGATTAGGCTATAAGTCTGACTATAATTGGAATATACTATGAGGCTGCATGAAAACAACTTAGTGTTAGAGACTAATAAATATTGATTACAGCTTATATGTACATGTATTACTATTTGATCTATTAAGCATAAACTTTAAAGGGAAACAACTATACTTTACCTTCTCTAGACTTCCAATGCTGTTTATTTATCAATGTGACATATTAATGCAACTTCTCTCCACATGAGTATCTGTTACACAGGATTTTAGGGACAGTCACATGAACTGAGATGAAAGCAACATCTGATATAAAAATAGTCAGATCCATTTTAATTAGAGAGGTCTTTTCGTCAGCCACATATTGAAATTCATTAAAATGCTTTCCCTGCATTTTGTGTCTGTCGCACACAATTTGTCTCTTTAATGTTCCATTGATCGCTTTTCATTTGATTTGAAATGCAGAGATATCACCGCCACTGAGCAGAAGGCACCTAAGGAATTAGACTAATGGAATGACTTTTTTTTTCGTGTTATAACAAAGGTAGCGTTGCAAACTAATGGATATTGTTTTCCTCCCCTATCTGACGCCTAATCTCACAAAGGCTGCATCACAGATAGATTGCACCAGGCCCCCCCAGTGACAGAGGGGGAATTAATTAGCAGGCCCTCACTAATTTTAAGCAGCCAGTGCCCAGACCTGTTTGTGTGTACATCAGGATGATGTGTGTTGAACCACCCCAGAGAAATTGCTTTCCATGGAGGGGGAAGTGTCGACTTTTCTATCGCAATTGATTAATGTTGGGACACATGTAGGCTGGGCAAAGGTTACAGCAAAATCTGGAAAAGCCTTGACCTACAAATTAACACCTCGCACATGGTCTAAATTTAACATATCTGATTAAAATCCCATGTCTGGTTAAGAGGTGTCCCTGATTGTGCTTCCTAGTCTGAGTACACTTCAGACAGGCTTGTTTTCTACCCGTGCATCTTGAATTGTGCGTAATTAACAGGTTGCAGCTCTTTCTCCATTTCTCAGTGTGAGCACTCAACCTGCCATGCGAAATTGTAATCTCTCCTCTTTGACCGCATTGAAAGGGATGTGAAATGTAGTGTACTTGACGCCTGAAATTGTTTTAGGGCTACTGGAGAGGGGGTTGATGGGTAGAAATGCATTTATGTGAAAACCACACTGGTGGAAAAGCTATCTCACCTCTGATTGCTGTCTCACTCTCAACCTGTACTTATGAATCTTCACAAAATGACCTTAGCATACTCGCAGAACAGATTGTCCCGAACAGAAGGCTTTACTACCTCAAACACTTTTACAATTGTAGACAGTGTCTGTCCAAATACAAGTGTTTTTAATGTCAGTTTGAATGTATGATTTAAATGATGATTAAAACCTTCTCTGCCCTGGTAGAGCAAATCAAACCTTTCTAGGGGTTTAAACATTATCTCTCTTATAAAACTGGATCAAAAGTATCTCTTGAAAATATGGACAAGTCTGCACCTTTTGACTTGCGTCCACCCATGTTTTGGAAATGCCGGAATTAGTTATCCCAAAATGTATTGTGATGTAAAGTAAATCAAACGTTTTATTAATCTTAACCCTTGACCCTTACATTAAACAAGTGTTCTGGTTGTTTAACCGTAACCATAGTTCATCCTTAGTTTATTGCCATGACAGCAACCATAACATAGCTGCCATGAGCAAATAGTGTAGAAAGGAAGAGTTTATAAGAAGTTGTCTCTGGCTGGATTAAACAATGTTCTTAAATGTATTCTGGGACCTGGCCGATTCGTTCAGTATTGACTTTGTCATCAGTCTAGTTTAAACCCCATGATTTTTCATTAGGTGTCTTATGTGTCAACAGTCAAAAGAAAAATTTATTATTATGCAATACTGGACTGGACCTGTGTTCTTTGAAAAGAAAGCACTAAGCCTATTGTGCAGTATTATTTTTTTGTGTTTCATTAATGTTTACACACATTCATAGCTTAAATCAGCACACTATTACCTGTTACTATTACCTATTGCAAAAACGTCAAAGGCCATATGTAAAATCCTTAGGAAACCTCCAGCATTGATGTGCTGTATCAGTGTAGTAAGTGTAGAGAACACACAACTCATGAGAGACCTCATGCAGAAGTTAATGTCTGCCTACTGAGGACTCTGCTTCATCCTACAAGGCTTGTACTGCAACCAAAGACCAAACTGGCCCAATTCCTTCCAACCATGTAAATAAAAGGGTACTAAAAGGGAAAAGCGAAATGAAACGCAACAAGAAAACAAGCCCTCTGGTCACATGAAGAAGAGACGAGCTGTGCCTGAAACTCTTGGTTGTTTACAGCAATATGATCCCTACCTAATTGCTATGTCTGGATGGAGAGTACTCTTGTTTATCCCTCCGCACTGCTCTGATTGCATGCTTTGGCTCCTTTAGGGTGGCTCAGCCCAGTTCTGAGGCTCTGCATGTCTACTTGGGCACTCCCCAGTGTGTTCCCTCTCCCGAGCCAACTGGAGAAACCCCCGGCAGAACTGTCACTGTCAGTCTTGTTATTACCAACAAGCCTCATCTGTCCTGGACGATGATAATAATACCATCTTAGCCAAGACAACACTTATTCAGCCTTGGAGAATGGGGCTGGATGCACTTCTGTCAGAGTCAGATGTTGGCTTGAATTGCATTATATTTGAAAAGACAATTACCACACTGGAATCAAAGACAGTTGTATCATCTCTTACAAAAACTGATTTCTCTAGTTTCCACCCTACCCTCTGTTGTTTCAAGTTCTCCAATATGGTGCAGTTGTCTCAGAGAAGAATGGATGGAGCTGACTTGGTGAGGAAGTTTGCAATGTGGTGCTGCAGGGGGGTGTCCAGATGCCATTAAGAAGGAAGCTGTTTTTAGTGAGCCCCAGCTGGTGCAGAGGCTGCCTCCTCTCTGATGGTGTCATGGATGTTGCCAGCAGTGGGCTGCTGCTCCCTGGCTCTCCCATGAGACTCGTTCTAGGGAATAATGGCACGAGGAGGAGGAGGAGTAAGAAGGTCCTCTAACTGAGATTAATTAAGGTTTTTGTATTATGCTAGGCACAATAGCAAATACAGCTCCAGCTAAATGACTTATTGTTGGATTCTTAATGTCTGCTCTAAATATGTTGAGGGAGAGAAATTGAATGTTTTGTCTCTCTGTTGCACAGGGTCTTTGTTTTGATAGCATGCCCTTGGTCTATAATGACACCTAGACAATAGTGCAGGATTGGCAGAATGAGGTTCTTCATAGGGTAGCAGTGATCTTCTCTCATCCTGGTTCTTTCTTGTCAGGTTCATAATACATTCATGCAAATGCAGCTCACTCTTGAACCCACAAGGCTACCTTATTTAGAGAGCAGCCTGAGTGCATATGGATATGGATATGACTGATGGTTTTAAAGGCAAACAGTTCTTATTTTTGACCATTTCAATCAAAGGCTAATGAATCGACCAAGCCCCTGTGCCTTTCACTGGACAACCAATGTTGTTTACAGTGCTGTGTGGGATGTACAAACGAAAGAGGAAGAGGATAGCCACTTAAAATATGAGAGCAGAGAACACCCACTGACTGAAGGACGTCAGAAATTTAATCAGAATTTAAATCACATCAGCAAAAGATGGGATTTGGTGTTGAAGAGGGAGGGGGCCTGTCTTGTGAAAATAAGCTAATTGCTTTTGAGCCATTCACAACTTTGTGTGAAAATCACACCTTGCACAGCGTTGGCAAGGTTGTGAGGTTAAGGAGAAACCCCATTATATGATTAGGGGACGAACCAGAACAGCAAATTACAACATCTGATCAATTCGTGAATTAATTCCTGGGCATGACAGACTGCGATTTTCAATTTACCATGTTTGTGGGGTTAAGAAGTGTACTGTGGTTTGAGCAAACAGGATCGTACCCATTACTATAAAACAGGATTATGACCGCACATTGTACTGTCATGATGGAGGACATATTTGCATACTGTATCTTTTCCCTGTAGTGTGCCTGGTATGTTCAATTAAGGCTAATGATGCAGCGAGGAAACACGTGAACACTCTGTTGTGTAATGGGTTTGTATCAGGCAAATGGGCTATTATATGACCCATTTATTGCAGTGGAGCGCCAGCAGTGCGTGGTGCATATTAAGATGACATATTAAGCCATTAAGATTAGCTGTTGATTGACACATAGCAACAAAAGATGCTGCCGTGGAACATAATAAGGGTCAGTTGTTGCCCCTGACTAAAATGACAGGGCTGGAACATGTTGTGCATGATGGATGGTTTTGGGTGAATCTGTTTGACACCATCAAAGAAACCTGGCAGGTCCTTCATATGGAGAAGCCCAAACTTATTCAGTGTTACTTTATCAGGCCCTTTTCATGTTTCAGAGGACACAGGGAAAGTTCTGGAAAATTGAGTGGAGGCCACGGCTGTTCACATTAACGGCCTAACCCTCACAGCGAGAGCATTTTTGATTGGTGGCAGACAGTGAGAATAGCCCTGTCTTCATTGACATTTCTGAAGCGGCAGCCGTGCTTTTCTCCGGTGGTGACCTCTGTGAATTTTATTAGCAAATGAGACCTGGAGGGTTTGGGTTTAAAGAGCGCCCCTTCATTCTGATTTCCACCACATAATGATTTCCACAGAGTTCAGGACCTGAATGGAGGAGAAATAATGAGCGTTAGTCATTACTGCAAATTATATCCTCCGCTCAGACCATCACTCAACTCATAATTAATCTAAATACCTTCAACCTATAGACTTTGATGATTAGGATTAGACAGTAGCCTATTTGTGTGAACTAAATTATAACAGACCAGCGTACTTCCCTTAAGACGGCTTCCCTACTATTTCGAGAGAGAACCAAGGGGAAAAAAAGCACAATTTCCAAATGGAGCATCTTTACCAGCTCAGGTGTATTTTGCAACATCGTGCTTGAAAACAATTCCTCTACTTGTATCCCTACTGTGTAGAGCATTTGTTCATTTTTAAAAAAGATTTATACAATATTGTGCTTAAGGTAAATCATATTTTAAACACTGAATGCTAGGTAGTCTGGAGCAGTGTCTTCAGAGTTTTTGTTATAATCAAGCTTAAATGCAAGAGAATATGTTTAATAGGATTAATCTGACATTTTTCTCAGGTCACTGCTCTCTGTCTCCTTCTCTACCAACCCTAAACCTCCTCTTGCTTTCTGTTATGATTACAAAACATACAAGACATGAGACTTTATTGCTGGAAATGAAGAAATTAGGACATGGTCTCATTACATTGTTGTAATCCTGAAAAGCTGTCATTTCTAAATTGAGTTTGCAAGACTTATAAAGGCAAGAATTCATGCTGTATATCATTTTGTCTTTCGATGGATTATGATCATTACATTTTGCCTGTTTCCTTGAGATAATGTCAGAGTTGTAATGCTCAGAAAAATTGGCTTTAATGCACGACAACCATTGTTTCAATAGAAATATCTAGAGGCCACCAAAAAATTATTTCACTGAGAGATTAGGTGCTGCTGCTTTTATGGAACTTGTTTTCCACATGGACACAATGAGTGAGACAATCTCCCAAATGCTCTGCCAGTGTGAATGAGATGACAGGTCCAAGGATTAACCTGATGGAGACCTTCCCCTGGATTATCTCCATGTTTCTGTCTGAATGGCTCATTGTGCTATTAAACCATTAAGGCTGTTAGGCTAAATTGCTTCATGTCCAGTCTAACCTGAAGATTTGTGGGTTTACACTTGCTGGAAACGTTAAATGAAAAGAAAACACTTCACCAATGTTGACAAGATATTCAGCTTGTAAAGCTGCAGCCTCATAATGGTTTAATTAATGAAGTTTTAGATGTTGTCCTTGTTAGCTTTTACAGAGGAACAATATAAAGGATCCTTACATGGAAACAATACAATTTGGCATGGGTTGTGTATTGCCCAAGAGGGCTCCTGGGAGGGCTGCCAGTAATTAAAAACACCCATAACATCAATGGCACCCATCTACCAAGCATCAGTGATACCAGTGGGATGATGTTCCTGCACAAACCCCAAAGGATACTGAAAGAAAATGAAAACTAGAATCGACATACCACTATAGCACAGAGCAGTTTTTTCCATAAACTGCAAAGCAACTCTACTTTTATAAATTCAAAAGTAATAGTTTATTTCTTTGACTTATTATTTATTCATCCATATGACAATGTATTTCTGTTTTGTTACTAATGCAAAGGGACTGCAAACTGTTGTTGTTATACTATTCTTTGTTGCAGAATAATAAATTGTCCTATTTCCTAATTTTTTTGCTCTCCTATAATATTGTAAGAATCACAATGGACGGTTAAAACAAACAAAACAAAAAAACATGGAAGAATCAGAGATAATGGTGTTCTTCCACACATTCTTTTTCCTTGTGAACACTTGGCATCTAAATTACCAATGATACATTTTGGCAGCCAACAGTTTGGTCAGCGATTTGGGGCTGTGCTTTGCCAGTAGCTGCAAATGTAGGAGCTGGTAAGCTTACTGCTTTTTAGCTCCACATTGTCCGATTATTTTTTTCAAACCTGTAGTCATCAGCCAAGCAGATACAGTTTTATGTTACATTCTTTATCAGACAATTTATCAGACTGAATATCTGAAAACCTTTCTGTGGAGCTACAAAATCCAGTCAGCTTTCTCCACATGCAGTGGTACTCCAGAGAGTTTGAGGCCTAAAACTGGTGGAGATCCCTTTTAATTGAATTAAAACCAACAAATTACAGAAATTCACTGAAATGTGAATTTTTGGCACCCATTCACTTATAGCTTTTGACAGTGAATTGTCTGATAATCAGTGCATAGCTCTTGTTTTCAGTGTAACACCCCACATTCAGACACAGTTTCCTTGTTAATATCTTAGTTTAATGAAAGTCATACATTTCTTTTTGAGCTGTGTGCCCTTCATTTCCAAACAGCAACATGAATGTATAGCATCAGCAGTAGGAACACATCTTTTACTAATTCATTTTTCATACCAGCCTCCATGTTCTCCATGTTCAGCCATCATTGTAATGGAAGGTGAAGGTGGCCTACATTGGAATAATAATAAATCTGTTCCTCTGAATACCTTAGACAATAACCGAGCCCTGGCCTTTACAGAGTTGCAGAGACGGGCCTTGAGTGTGCTGAGAGCTCTCTATTTTTAATTGGTCTTGAACACGCCATTGTTAAGGCAAAAGAGATAGAGAAAGAAGAGGAGAGGGAGAGAAAACACCCTTGTGCATCACTAGCACATTAGCACAGCACTAACACAGTGTCATTATAATTTGCTCTTAGTCTCGCTGGCTAATTAGCCTGTCATGGTGCAGCAGGTCCTGCGGAGTATGTGGTCATAATGCTCTGAGAGCATAGAAACTGAATGGCAGTCAGTGTTTCTTTTCATCTTTTTCACTTCTGTTACACAGTGACAGCATGATGAGGCCACACAATGTCTCTTGAACTAATAAATAATATATGTATTCTTATGTTTTAAGGTGGTCAATAATGAGGAAAGAAAAGACTTTTTCCCATTGTTGTGTTCAAGTTCACTGACCCAAATCAAGATGATTTGTAGGCTTCAGATTTGGTGACAGGAATTTCACAGTCTTGTTGCAACAGTTTTGCAAGCTGACTAGCAGAGAAGAAAAAATGTGCTAATATTTGTATGCATTTCTATTGAGTAAGTGCACTTTAATACCTATGGACATTGGATTAAGCTTTATTAAACAAGAATGGACTGCATACAAAGGGTACCTTTTGTTTTATTAATATTGCATTAGCATGGTAGTAAAAAATGTACAAATACCGCTTGAGGGATCTGATATTTTCATCTCTAATTACCAACAAAGAGCGCTGCTGTGCATAAATCTCCTGTGCAACACTGTCACAACGTGGCTGTTTGAAATGAAAAGTAAACAGCCTGTTTTAATCATAGAGGAAAGCAGTTGTGCCAGCATCTTTGTCTTTGTAACATGAGCTACAACTGAACAATTCATCAACTGATTATTAGTGCTGGTTCGCATCACGCCAAGGGTTGCTGATGCCTCAAAGGGAAAAAACAAAAATGTTCTGGGCACTTGAGCAGATGGCTGGATGTTATTAAAGAGACCTCCAAGCCCTCACAGAGAGGCACCTGATTGAGGTTGGACAAACAAGTGTCTCAAAGTCGACTCCTCTCCTGCCCTTCTATATGTACCTTACACAACTTCTTGCATAGCCTCTGAAATAATTAGCTTCGTCATTTGAATCAGACACAAACTGAATCTGAATAATACATTACAAAGCTCTAGGAGAACAGCAGTGTGCTGTTCACAATAGTGAGTCATAACAGTGTGATCACGCTGTGCAGGAAAGTCTATAACACAGGAAAGCCACTATCATAAATAGCTAATCACAAGTTGAAAAGTACCTTTTTATTATAGTAAACACAGTTGTGAAAGGCCTTGTATGACACACTCAGATCTTAATGCAAATGAAACCACAAACAAACTAGTAAAAACATAAAAAAAGGCTTAGTGCAATCCACGATTAAAGAATAAAGGACTTTATTATCGCATAAATTGAAACACTTATTCACCCTTTTGTTTATCCATCGTACTTAAATTATGTAATTATTTCCTAAGCTTCCAGCTGAATCTTACAGTCCTCCTTAGTGGATGGAGTCTGCTCAGTTGTCATGGCAATAGCTGAGTTGTCATCATGTGATCTAAGTTTGGAATGTGGAGCCTTTCAGTTGTCATGGAGACAGGTCCGTAGTTCCGAAGTCCCTCATTTACTGTAGGTAATGTGATGACAGCTGAGCGATGTCCACTACAAGTGAGCCAGCTACATCCTATGACAAAAAACATTAAGAAATGGTAAATAACACTTAAGTTGCAACTACTATTTCATTATTGCACTTCACTTTTACTCTCACTTTCTAGTTATTGGTTTGTATTTCATAGATGCTTGTATTTCATAGTTACTGGGTGGTGTCCTGGAAGGGATACTGCTCAGTTAAATTATAGTTCTTCTGGGGTGCAACAAGCAAGGGTGATTGGGAGTGATGCTTCGTGCCTGATCTGAACCTGAGCAGTATTCTGTTGTGGACATCTGCGCAAGTCAAGATATGTTTTTGGGCCAAACAGCATGAAAAGAACTGCCTTACCCACTACCTAACTTAAAAAGTGTTTTTTTTCTGCTTGCATTTGCACCACCAATAGGAAAGTGGTTACATGAGTTGGCCAGCCGTTAAAAGGCATTGTTTCACCAGCAGTATTGCATTCTTTTGTGTTCACGGTTTAACTTCTGTCTGGATGACTTATAATATGTTCATATTAAAATCCAACTCCTCCTTGAAAAGGATACTCATTTGACCCAAACCCTGTAAAGATCCTTTAAAACAACAACTTGCTTGTGCCTGACAAACAAAGCTAAGGAGGCTGACTCTGTGTCATCACAACTCACTGCTCCACCTCCTCATCCTCGTCTGCTCCCTCTCCTCCTGTTTCATTGTGTAAACATGACAGAACCCCCACTCGTTATCTGAAGCTGGAGACAGATGGAATTGGTGAGCGTTACAAGTGCAGCACAACAAGACAAGTGGGTAAGCTCGAGTCATTGATGGAGCAAATAGGGTTTTGTGAGAGGCTGTTTGGCTGACACAGTCGGGGACCAAGCCTGCTGATTTAGTTGACGTTATTCACCCTTTTTAACACCATATCTGAGTGAATCACCAGATGTTAAATTTAATGACAAAGATTCATATCCACTGCGGTTCAGCTCTGCCTCACATGCAGGAGAGCAGAGCTAACAGGTTGTTTGTCTCACCTCTAAGCAAAATGTGCCTTCCAATCACTACCGCACTTCCAAAAAGACGTATTTCAACATAAACTGAGTCTTTTTGGCCCTGTCTCAAATGCTGTTACGATTTGTGCCATCTCATTACCAAGCCAAGCTAAATAGGATGATGACAAATAGAATGTGTTCTGCATCTCCTTGAAAGTTTGCCAATATAATAATTCTCACTTGTGTTTTATTGGCAAGAGGGGAGAGAATTAGATTAACCTTTAATATTGAACCAAAGCGATAAAATCTAAATGGGGCTTGGTTGGCAAATAGATCTTAACTTATTGATTTCTCATCATTTCCCTTCTCTGTGTCATTGAGGGGGGAAAACACTCGTCTCAATCTCTAATGCCGCATTTGTAGAATTAGTCTTTTATTGTCTTTGTATTTTGATGAATGGTAATGATAACAGAGTTTCTATCAATCCAAAGATAAGAGCATTTTCCCATTAATGCTTGAATTCTCAGCCCTAATAGGAAAGGTCTGAGCACAGTCATTTACCTGTCTCCTATGTACTCTAAAAAGATTGGCCCTTTTATTTAGTTACTGTTAAACTGCAGGACCTGATTGCTAGAAATGACATGATTCTTGTTAAGGTTATCTTTCTGTGGTGCCCAACAACATAACCCAATAGGTCCATGTTATTTTTCAATGTAGCCAGGGATAAAATCTGTAAGTATTTAATTGACTGCAACATTAGTCTGGCATCTACTTTAAAGGTCCATTACGTGTATTTATTTGCCACTAGCTCACTGTTGAAGATGGGAAACGACACAGCCACATTTCTAATCATAATCACAGAGCTTTGAGAGATGTTGTCATTTGGTGTCATTCTTTTGACTTGTTGTTGAAAGTCGCTATGCAAATGGAAATGCCTTGCTTTGCTTCCTTTCGGAAAATAAGTGGGTGTTTAAATGTAACACGGGAGTTAAATGAACGTGTCAAACACAGGCTTCAAATCATTTGCCTTTAGTGTGCAACTACATTAATTTCTGTTTGAGGCACAGCAAAGCTTTTAGTGACATGCTATGACACATGCTGCGAATGAAAGGTATTGATTCACAAAGTACTACTGAAAATAGAGGCAATGTCACTAGTTTTTCAGGTCTTTGTACATAAACTACAGTAGTAGGCACATACATTTTTGTCCTGTACAAAACTTCATGCAAGTCCTTTTCATTCTGGGCCAAAGTGGTGGACTGACCAACACTGTCTTTGAGTAGAGCCATAAGCATGGCCCAAAGTCTCTTCCTGATCATTATATGCACTTCAATTCTTTTAAAACAGTATTTGCAAATACCCTTCTACAAATATCAGTTTGCCTGAAACTGTTTGGGATACTGGTTGAATGAAGTTGCTAATAAAGCTGCTCAACTCATCAGTTAAAATTGTTGTCCATGTTGCAGGTTCAGCCTTCATGATGGTGAACACATCAGGACGCTTTGCAGGACAGAAGGCCTTACTGCTTACACCGCAACTACGGGAGAATGACACCCATTGCGTTACCTTCCACTACTACATAGGAGGCAGAGACAACAGCCACCCAGGTCACCTAAATGTCTACATCAAAGAAAACAACAGTCCCATGGGGATGCCAGTTTGGAACGTGTCAGGTCCGGCCACTCGCTCATGGGGTCAGATAGAGCTGGCCATCAGCACCTACTGGCCTAACTTCTACCAGGTGTGGACATGCAGACTAAATCCAGCCCTCTTTTGCATGATGTCTCATCACAAAACTAGGTTGCTTATTGTTAGCAGCCTTTATACTTGAGCCAAAGTGATTAAAGCCTGTTCACTGGGTGGAGCAAGACAAATTTATTATTTGAGAGGGTCCAAACAATCGCACAATAGTCTATTCAAAACACCTAAGATTATTGATTTCTGGGGGTACCTCGGTATCCATGGTAATCTGTGCTCTCTCCTTTCCATCTGAGCCAGTTCTCTTTTTCCAATTCTGAAAACTCATTTTCACTTACCAATGCACATGACTGCTGGCCAGGGCAAGGTGATTTCACACTTGCCTGGCTATTAGTCTTCGCCCGGCTTGTTCCACGAGTCCACCAAATGTTAATTGATGCAGAGAGACCCCTTAACCTCCCAATGGGAGACAGTCCCTTGGTGAATTATTTCATTATTGCCTGGCAGCGCTGGTCCACAGTGAAGCTGAGGGGAGTCCTCCTGCCTGCTCATCATAGCAACCCTGATAACTTAGTTAACAAGGGACACCGCTGAGCTTCTCACTGCAGAATGCAAGATAGGAGCCTTAACGAGAGGCACATGGACAAAAGAAAGACAGAAGAGGGGGAAAGCAACAGTTTTGACAGGCAGAATATGCTGCAGCTACCACTAATAGTCACCGCTGACTGTTGACAAGATGGTGACCCTTGTGTGACATAATGATGCAAAGCCAGTCTGGTCAAATGGTTTGGCTCAAGACACTTAGAGATTGAAGGAGCCAGTCTGTAGTGAAGGCACAGCTTGTTATGTCTTGAGTCATCCCACATGCAGAATTCATGGCTGAACTAATCACCAGTAACTTTGAAATTAACAAATAAAACATTGTGCTCAGCTTTCACTTGTGAAGTTCAGGCAGTCTGACCTCAACTACTTTGTCAATGTGACAAACCACCTTTGAAGGAACTGGTGTGAATTCTGAGCGAAGTTCAGTGAAGGTTGAGCATTCTGACTGGCTGCTCACGGTGTGTTTCAGCTAAAATCTGCATGTATGGTTAGCATGTAGGCCCCAAATGACATATCATGCTTACCAGTGACTTCAGGAAAATCCCAGCATCTGTTGTCTGTCAAACCCCAGTGAAAGATCTGTCTGTGTTTGTAGATCCAAACTGACAAATGTGGGTAAATGCAAGGATGATAATGATCTTAGCACCACTCTCAGTCAAGAAAAGAGAGAACAATGCTTAAAATTGTCACTAATTAACAACATGGCACTAATTATAGGTATCTTTAATTGCATAGTAACCTACGCAATTGTCAAAGGGAAGCCACCTGATACTTGGAAATTATTTTATAATTACCGGTAAGGCTTTTAGTCATCATGAGCCTTTCAGCCTTTGATAATTACTCTTCTGTCAGGTCATCCCTAAAACTTTTAATTGAGATTGTCATGCATTTCCAAAACTGCTGAATGGTGTGAAAAAAAATCAGAAAACCCAATGCATAACCTGCTAATGTTTTGCACATACAACTCAAAATATGCACTGTGCACAACATCAACATCTACTATTCATCCTGATATGCAGCAGTACATGGAGAGAGGAAAAACCCAAATGTCCTCATCTATCTTGATTTCAATACAGTAGAACCTATGGCAGAGCTAATCAATCCTACTGTAATGTAGTACTTAGCCAAGTCCCTGAGGGATAGTCAGTGCAGCGATGTAGACATTGAATGTTGGGTTCACTGTCTGTCTCTCTGACAAATGAGGATGGTGAACTTTCCTGTGACATCAACAGCTTTCGTCCCATGTGAATATTTTCACTCTGTGGGTCAGGCCCAATTATGCACTGCACTATCATTGATGTTGGAATCAATTATATCACAGCTATTAGGCAGGCTGACTGATGTCTGTTGCACAAACAAAGGATTTCAATTAGAGAGTGGGGGCTAGTTCATTTGTCTGGTGGCGATATATGGAGTGGTTGGCCTTTTAATTTCCTTTAAATTAGCCTGTAATGAGGCCATAATTGGCACCCAAGACATTCACTTTCATATTTCATGAGACAAAAAAAGAAATTTATAATTAGACAGCCTTATCTGAAGGCATCCTGCCTCCCAGATGACAATGGTAACTATCTCCGCCTCCACATTCCTGGCTACAAAGGGAATCTTAGAGACGTATGTGTGTGCAGCCTCACTACAACTTGCAGGACACAAGTTTCTGGTTGGCACTGTATATGGAACATACCCATTAATATATACCATTCATGGGAAGAAATAGGCTTATATTTAGGGAATAATGGCATGTAAAACATGTGTAGTCTGAGTGCGTGTGGTGTAATGGGTCTCTGCACCACACCCTGGGTTTGGGAGGGGACTGGCATTCTGTTTCCCTTTTTATCACACTGCAGACCAGTGAGTACATAACTCTGACATTCTGCAGGAACACGCCCTCTGTCAGGGCTTAGGACCATTTGTTTTGCAGGAGAACTTGGCCCTTAAAATAGGGTCATGTGAGTACTACACAGCACAGTTGTGCTTGATTTTAGATTTTCTGTTGTCAGAGATAGCAACAAACCTGTCAACCAAGAAACACTAGACACAGCAAATGTGAAATGCAACAGCAGTCCCTGTTTTAAGAAAGGGATAATCTTTACATTTTCATTAAATGGTCGACTGACTCAAGCTTCTAAGATTCCCCCTAAAAATGTATTTTTATAAAGCCTACCTCTTTAATAGTAAGCAGTGCCAACAGTGCTGTTAATGGTAACATCTTTTATATCAAGTTCTGTGAATCATCCAAAGTAAACAGTGGCCACTTGCTCAAGCTGGTCCCAAACATAATTTCAGTCCAGTTATAATATAAGCTAAGTGAATATTTACAGATGGCACCACATAATCTCATTCTTAGGTCTTGATTACAGTTGCTGTCACTAAATATTTACTTCCTGTAACAAGCTAGTGAAAGTGTTTCCTAGTTATATCAACCAACCAGCCAACCAAGCTAATGTTAGCCTGCTAACATAACAAAATAAAATAGAAAAAATAAATAGAAAAAAATAAAGTTTATATCTACAAAAACTGCCGGCTGGGTTTTGCTTCCTAAAACTATTATAGTTGTACATTACAGTAGGTCACAGCATGTGATGCTCCTGTGACTTCCTGTTTACATACTGCCCTGGATCGATTTAACAGTGCCACAGATGTTTGCTAACAAATTCACACATTACTAAATCTGTACCAGCTGAGGCATTTCCATCTTTCCAGTCCTGGGAAGGGACTATTAATATTCATGTTGAAATTGTTTTGTGGGCTAAAATCTCAGCAACTGTACAGGTAAAGTTAAATAATTGCATAGTGGTAAGGAAGCATTCAATTTGGGTGAACTGATTCCTTAAACATTGCTGTAATCTTACAGTAGGTGTCTATGTCGTTGTCACAGACTGTGTGCTAATCATCTCAAGGCTCAAACCTAATTTAACACTTGCATGTCATAACACCTATTGACTGTGACATATTGTGGAAATAACGTCAGTGGCCTGCAGCTGTGTGATCAGCTGCAGCCCAGCTCAGAACAGATCGCATTAGCAGGAGCTGGACTTCTTCTGTGCACACGGGCAGCCTCACTCAAGTGCCATTTGAAGACGTGGTCATTTATCATTGGTGTTATGAGTCTCCTCTCTCCTCCTCAGATTGTGTTTGAAGCCGTAACCTCAGGGCAGCGTGGCTTGCTGGCCATCAAAGACGTCGTGGTCCAGGGCCACCAGTGCAGTAAGTCCTTTTTCCCTTCACCATAAAAGAATATCATCAAAGAGTCATTGTCCTTTCCATGACACCCACCCAAATACCTGTATCGTTGTTCTATCCAAGGCCTCCCAATCAAACAAAAGGCCTTCAAAGACTGTAGTACAGCCAATCCAGAGTGTAAACCTCCCTCCTCCTAGCTCCCTCAAGATTTATGAGCCTACAGTTGACATGCTGAAGTGTGCTTAGGATTTAATGCTGTAGTGGCCGTGTTAAATCTGTCCTTTGAGAAATGGGAGAAATAGTGCAAAAAATGGGGACGCAAAACAAATACAACCATAACGTCTGCCGCTGCTTGTGTGTGGATTCCACTATACTTCGCCTCCCTGAAGGATATTCAGTAAAGCATCTAATCTCTCAGATGTTCAGATTTCTGCTGTCCTCGCTGAATATAAGTACAGGCACTTCAGAGCGCGCTGTGGAGCTAATGAACGTGTAATCACTAGCATATTTAGATTTTTTTTCTGCTTTGGCTTTTGGGATGGGCTACTGCTGTGGGAGTACAAGGATGAGGGCTCTTCAGGATTCCTTATTGCTATGCTTTTGAGCACTGAGAGTCATGGTAGTCCATATGGCACTCCTCAAGTTTATACTAATAGGTATTCTCACTCTATAGTCTTAAGTCTAAATCAATACCACACGGGTTTTCATCAATTGATTTATACTTTACTCCACCCCTCATAGCTGAAGTATCAAGCTCTGATTGTTAGGCACTAATGATCTGGTAACCATTTGAAAGCAGATGAATTCCTACAAATGTTACATCAATAAGATGGATTTATATACTGATAGGTGTTGCATATAAATGTATTTGAGTAAATCAATGAGACCTTGCAACGTGATCAATGTTTAAACGCTTAAACGTGGGAGTGGATCGATAACCCACTCAGTGGCAATCGGGTTTCTTTGAGTGATAAGCAAAGTGATCAGAGCGACTCCTCAGTGGAGCACAGCCAATTCATTTTCTATTTATACGACCATGTGGAATATCTAGCACAAAGGTGTGATTATGCCAACGGGTGGTCTGCCTCACCCTCCATCATTAAAGAAGACATTAGTGATGAGAAAAATAGATTTGTCTTTTTTGGCACCGAATGGATTGACAGGACAAAGTTATAAAGGAGGTGTAGTTCAAAGACGAGGTTATAAAATATTAAGTAGAAGTGAAAGTCTTGATGATGAAAGTGATAGAATTAGCTTTTGCCAAGTCTTTAGAGATTTGGTTATGTTTCGAATCAAGGTCGCTCTACTGAATTGCCCTATTTTTCTATGCAGAATAGCGGTACTAATCAAAAATGTTCTACATAAGTTACTTTCTGTTCACTATCCCAGTCAGTGAGCATGCTGATAATGAGCACAGTTGGAAAAGAGAATAATGTTTTTTGGGAAAAAGTCCTCCTCAATCACTGAAAGGATGCAGTGAAGAGACAGACAAAATTGGGTTTTTGGTAGGTGTGAGATCAGCCTCTGGTGTCTCATTTTAAGGATTTAGGAGGAATGTTCCTCACAAAGTGATGCTGGCCTCCGGCACCCAGGGGCTATCAGATAGTGAGCAGTTTCCATTCAAGGTTACTTCTCTCAGTTGTCCAATTTTATGCACAAATCTTGGCACAGAGTTATGAAGAAGGTAAAAGTGAAATTGGTGTTGGCATAGTCTTAATGTGTGGTATTGAGCATCTTCTCCAGCTCTGGTGCTTAATTCTAATAAAGTACAAACCTATTTCAGGGAGGTTGAGCTCTGAGTCTGAGCATGTAATCTTATGTGACTTATTGCAGCTGTCTGAAAAATATTTGTATTTTTTTTTTCCTAGTGAACACACCTCACTTCTTGACTATAAAGGGAGTGGAGGTCAACGCTGGGCAGACTGCTTCTTTTCACTGCACTGTCAACGGACGCAAAAGGGACAATTTCCGCCTCTGGCTTCAGGTGAGATCCTCTAACTGACTGGATCAGAGTATGAACTTGGCAGTAACAGAACGGACTCTATTGCCTGCCTATAAAGTCATGTGACGGTAGACTTGTTCAAACAATCGCCATGTTTGGATCCAGATGACTAGCTAACTGCAAGAGGGTAAAGAAAAAAGAGAAGAGACATGTACAGTTGGTTATTTTTAAAATGTTGAACCCTAATTATCTAGGGTCAACTGTAAGCAGAAACAGTACATCATCTTGACTGATTAGCAGATGTCCATTTAGAATGTGTACCAGTAGACCTCAGACGTAGTTCGGGTCAGCAGTTAAACCACAACTCTAAATCATTTTGTGCGGTAATTGATAAAATGATACTTGCTGTATGTTTCAATCTATAGTTACCAGTTGACGTAAATTGGCCCAGTGTAATAAGTTTGTCTGGTATGACTAGGGTTCTGAGTAATGATTTAATTTGCATTATAAGGTTTACATGTAGCACAAAACTTCAAACAAATTTACAGAAAACAGTTGAAAGAAAAAGCAAAATAGTATATTATTATTTATCTATTTTATTATTAATTGTTACTTATGGAAGAGTTAGTTAAAATAGTTTCCATCCTCTAACATTTTGTGAGTGAAGAGCCTTCTATCTGGTGCTGGGCCAGGTTTGATTTGGCATTGGTCAGATTTGGCCACACATATCTGATAACCCTGACTGTGTCATTCAAAGAGCACCAGTTAAACCTTAAACAGTGGAAAATGACGAGGAAAAAAACAGGTCAGTGGGAAAGATTGTAAAGATTATGCAAAATGATCACAGTCAGCTCAAATAATTACAATCAGGTGATTATGCAATAACTGTGACAGGTCTAGACTGGGAAAAAAACAGTAGATGATTTGGAAATAAAGAAAAAGTCCTGTGGGAGTTTCATGTATAATGCGGCACCTCGTCATGTTGCATGCTTACGCAAAGTATGGAAATAACTGATGCCTGGTTGCCAGTCTTACATCCACTTTGGTTTCAGGAGACACAAAAAGCTCTTGCAATTTACTGTTTAAACCATTTGACACATTGAAGCCAAGACACTGACACATTGCTTTATTGTGCCCTTGTGTTTGAGGTCTCACCTGCTCACCAGATTTCCAGAGACCTCTGTGTCCTGAAGGCAGGGGATTACAGTTGTTTCAGATCACCGCAGTATGGTCTTAACCTATATAGATGTTGGCTCTGTGGATACTGTGTACTATATCCGGCACAACTGAGCTGCACAGCAGTCTTGAATTGACCTTGTTCTGAGCAGGGAAGGTAGTGCATCTGGCAGACATAACCCTGCCGGCTCTGCTGCTAAGCACACTGTCACACATGTGATCAGTGGGAGCATGACGCTGGGTAAAGGTCCTCTGCCAGGTACTCCATCATTTTAACAAACACGTCCTCATTAGCACAGGAGCTGGAAAACAAACATTAAGTGAAGTCCCCCGATGACAGTAATGAAGAAATATTTCTAATGAACAAATGTCCCCCATCTGCCTGCTGTGAGGGGTGACAGCTGGGGAGAGCCCACTGTGTGTTTGTGTGTGTGTGCGCGTGCATTCCCGTGTGATAAATGTATTCCTACTATTAGCCACCGATGGGAATGATAGGACACAAACAAACACGTGCAAGAGCAGACAACAAGTACGCTCAACCAGAGTTTCTGAAACACACAAGGTCAGGCCACTTTGCTTATTAAACCTTTCCATTTTGGAGACTCACTTGTGTGTTTGTCTCGGTTCCAAACAGGGCATCGGCGGACGGGAGGCCCCAATGAAAGCCACTAAACCTTGGAACAACCGACGCTTCATAGGCACTTTCGACGTAGAGAACACAACCAAGGGCGACTCGGGCCGCTACCGCTGCATTGTCCACTCAGACAAAGGCGTTGGAGTGTCCAATTATGGGGAACTAACCATAAAACGTGAGTATTGGTCCCAGAACAGAGAGAGAGACACACACACACACACACACACAAAATGCCTATCTGAACCAACACAGCACAGACAGCAGGAGTGTTTTCCATCCACATGACCTCTGTGCATACAGCAAAGTCAACAGGAGATAAACAGGAAATGCTGCGTGTTCGTAGATGAAAATGTCCTCTAAGGCGATACTAAAAATACTAGCTTTTTATGTTGATTTGTTATCCAGAGGACTTTAATACTTTCCTGTTTTAAAGGCTGTCCTTGACTGAGCACAATTCCACCTAAAAGATCACAAAGGCAAGAGGCACCAGGGTTTACAGTAACCTCACTGATATTTCACTCCTGCAGTCATTTGATATGAATTTATGGAGTCGTCTGAAACTAAATCCTGCAAGGCCTCACTTTCCTACAGCCCTATAGCCCGGTAATGGCCTTCTATATTTCTTCACCTCAATTTTCTCCCTGTGCTCTCAATTGAATTTACTGCCCCGTTTTTTTTTTTTTTTCTTTCTTTTTTTTTGTCTCCAAGCTTTATGTGATTGATAGGTTTAATCCTGGCTGTCCAGATCGAGGTCTGTCAATCATGCGAGAATGGCCGGGCCCAGACACAGCAGAGTGAAGAGGGAGATAAAGTCTCTCTGCCCGAGTGTATCAGTGGGTTTCAGTGGTGTACTCAAAGAAAATTTACTGACACACTGGAGGCACTCAAAACCACACTCGTGCATAAATTCAGCGACACAATCACTTGCGCATCCCCGCGCACTTAGACATACTCGCTAGATGGCAATATTTTCAGTGTGTTGCTAGATATATTTTTGCACAAGACAAACCAGTTAAGTGTAAAGTGCCTTTGTCATAAATATTTAAAATACAGTAATTTTCCAGATTTAGGCATTTGTCAAGTCTTGCAATGCATCCCACTTTGAATTCTGCAGAGATTTCACACCTCGATGACTCTGCCATAAGCCAACGTCGTCGCAGGAAGAAAAGAGGCGTTTTCACGGTTATAAGTGTCACACATAAAAAAGCTGATATCTCCTCTTATCGTACCAGTCATAAAACAAGTGCTTAACCCTCCTAGCAATGTGTCTGAGTCGTAAATCCTCCTTAAATGTGTATCCACCGCATCCGTGACTCGTTTTTGGAGGAGTGACCACGGACCGATTCTGTGGATTACAGTCGACGCACCGGCTCTCTCTCCCCCCGCCGCTCATTACCATACACTGCCTTTTTCTTCAACATGAGGAGACTGAATGCTTGATTATCCCAGATAATCACTTCTGCCTTTCACGCCAGTATTCAGTCAGATTTATGTGCCTGTGTGGAAGTGCACTGCATGTATTTCCAGAGCGCCATACGGAGTGGCCCAGTGCAGCCTCTTTCCTGTGCCCCCCTTGTGATGGGCTCTCCTGTAGTGCAGCCACTGGTTCTGAAAGGGGGATAATTACTCCCTGTCCAAATGCTGGCTCCTTTCTTGGCCTGGTTAAAATCACCTGGAGCCCGCAGAGCATTCACTAAGCTCCAATGTTGTATTCTGGGCCATGTTACCAACTCAAGGCTGCCGAGGAGAGGCCATGTCAGCACTAATGAGAATAGCCACCAAAAATCGAAGGCCAGCCAGCCAAGCTCGTCATTTTCCCGTGGCCACCTCTTCTCCTATCAGGGCCAGATCAATTCTTTACTCACAGCAGTCCAATTAGGACAAGTGCACGACGTAATGAGGACCCCATGCATCTTAGCAGGAGATGCTCTGTAGATGAAACAGGCAAATGAATGGAGGATTTATAAAGACTCTGGTCTAACTAATCTAACAACGGAGCAGAGTGGCAGCTCTTATTATTGCTCTCTGTGTGATGAATGGCAAATAGATAGCAACACTTTCAAGATGCATGATTGTGTGTGTGTGTGCTGACTGCATTTGGAGACTTCCATGTTATTTATGTAATGTTTGTTTTGTTGAAACGATTAGTCTATTAATGAATTGGTCTCTGGGAAAGAAACTGACTGACAATGTTTGGAAACCATTAGTCATTTATTAATCAAAAGTTTCACTGGTTCCAGTAGGTCACATGAGTGGATTTGCGGTTTTCCTCTGTCCCGTTGTGAATTAGATTTTACACTGCTGGTTTAATGAAACAGGCAATGTCAAGTTAATACCCTGGGCTTTAGGATATTTTGATGAACATTTATCACATTTTGAAGACATTTTGTAGATTAAAAGATTAACCATTTGATTAAAAACGTAAACACATTCATGGATGATGAAATAATTGTTAGCTGCAGCCCTAGTATGATGGTTCTTCATGTCTTCATTATTCAGTATTGGGTCCATGTACATGCCAGTGAGCGTGTGTGTGTACGTGTGTGTTTCTCATTGCATGTGCAAGAGTGTGCATTTGTGTGATTGCGTTCTGGCAGGCAGGCAGGTGCTAGGGTAGAGGAGGACGCAGCTGTCGCCAGGCCGTTTGCCTGTCTGGTCAACATCATGACAACAGCTGCTCGCTGACCCCCGCGTATGGCCGCCACTGTCATCTGCGCACCATCACCATCTCCAGCCAGCACAGAGCTCACTTTGGAGCTCTTCTGGAGCCGCTGCGAAGCTGCCTCATGAGGCTTAAACAGTGGGAACTGAGTTGTTAATATCCTAAAGTGTTCCAGCACTTGAGTCTATTTCACACCGGTAATCCGTTATTTTCAGTGCGTCTGCTATGGCTGTTGAACAGAGGATTACTGCACCTACAGGAATTATTTCATCACTGTAAGCTGCTGTTGCTTTTGTGAAGCAGTAACTTTTCAAAGTTAAATGAAATGCTTATTGCTATAATACATCATGCTGCTTAGTCTTATTGTTATGGAAATGGTCTCGTAGTGGTTAAGGCAAAAATAGGATTGAATGGCAGCAGAGGCATCGGTGCAATGTAGTGCATAAAAAAAACATGTTCTTTATAGAAAAAGAGATTGACAAAATGATTTATTGACTGATATGTTTGACATTTTAATCCCACAACCTCCCCTTAACATAACATATTGCCAGATAAAACCAGATGATCATAACATTCAGTACCACTACTTTAGTGGATGCTGGTTGGTTGAATTTCATTTTAATTTGTCAAATTTCTCCTCCTGTGAAGTAGTCATGTCTGAGTCAGCAGCTAGAAACTTTGTCATATTTTGGTCTTGTTCATCACAAGGTGTTATCATAGAATAAGTGAGTTGGCAAATGTGTCAATAAAATCTGGTAACAACCTACATAACACTTATATCCTCAGAGGTAGGACCGTGGGTCTTTTTTCATCTTTATTATTAAAAAAATAATATTATTTCCACGTTTTGTAGATGTACCTGTAGTAATTTTCTTTTTAAAGTTCTAATAAAGATACTTTCTTTGCAGTATGTTAAATGACATCCGCTCTTTAATCATTTATGCCATTTGCTTTTCTCAGGAGAAAACACAAGAGTCAAAACAACTATGAGAAGACCTGAGCTCCCGGTTCTCTGAAACCAACACTTGAAAACCCCATTTTATTGATTTCAGCCATTAATACAGTATAAATATTTTGAATGCACTTCCGTTCCATAAGGAATGGTAGGTGTGTTCTGCTTTCTGTTGTTTAAATGAATCCAAGCATGTTGCCACTTAAGACGGTTAAACCCTTTTAAGACATAACAACAGACCATAAAAGACCATCAAAACAAACCAGATTTTGGATCACCTCATTCTCCTGTCTGGCTCCAGCACGCAGACTGGTGCACTGCGTGCTAGTCTAGGAGAGGACCTGCTGGATTAGCTGGTTCGCTTTAGGTGATGTTTGACAGCCACACCGGAAGCTTGGATTAGTGGGAGTTTAGGGACCTACGGCAGAGGTCAGCGTAGGGTAACCATCTGCTAAGGGAGAGCCTCCAATTCTCTGTAGGACACCTCAGCCTGCTCCTAATGTGCCTGGAGACTTCTTTCTCTCCATGACAACTCCATGAGAAGCAGCCAGGCGACTAATGGCATTATTCTGTTACATGTGTGTGCTCATTAGAGCTACTCACCGTGGCCTCTGGGATGTGTACCTATTGTGGCGCATGACGAGGGTAGATTCCTAAGCAATGCCTTGGCTGTGGGTCATAGCTCTTTGTTGACAATGAGCTCGTTTTTGGTTGCACTTGGAGACAGGAGGGTGCAAAGCATGAAAGACATGACGGTGAAATAGAGAAGGTGGACTGGTTTTCTTGTCCCTATATTTGAATGTTATCTGGATTTTTGGTCAAATGTAACTTTGAAATGGCAAACACAAAAGTGTGGAACTATACTTATAGACGTAACCTCCCCCAATCAAATGTTACTGCAGAGTCCTTCGCTGCCGGGTAATATAATCATGAAATCCTGAAAATATCCCACAGTTGAAATAACTTGTCTGACATTTCAAGAAGCCTCATTAAACCAGAAATGGCACAAGGTTTAAGCAATATTACACAAATATTGGTGACATAACAGAGAAAAGGTCATCTTCAAGGTTGTCACTGAACACCACATTTGTCTGAAAGAAGTAAACTTGTATTGAAGAGCTTGCGATTTCATTTCTAGCAAATCCAAATAGATACACTGAAGATTTGAAGGGCCCTGAAATGGATTCATTTCCAAGTGTTACACCATTCATTTCGGAGAAAAGAAACGCCTTTCCTCACTAAATATTTGCACCACAGAGTCTGTGGAAATGTTTTTCTTATTTATTAACAAAAAATGCTTATTTAAGAATGACTTAATTTGTTGTCATTGTGTGAAGGTCTCTAACTCCAAAAGATCCAGATATTTGTGTGGTGAGTCGAGTTGACACAAAGGCTGCAACACAGATCATGCTCTCCTGACACTGTTGGCCGTATTGAGTGTGGAGGTATTAAGTGCGATATTTAAAAGGCAATTTCACAGATAACACTTGAGTTATCTTGACGATATTGTGGAGGGATGAAACCTTTTGAAACTGTTTGAATAGAATAAGTCAATAATTTCTATGATTTGGACACAGTGACTAAATATCAGAATTTCTTTTTTTGTCCACTCTTCCCTGGCTTTGTAATACAAATAGTGGAATCTAAGCACATTTATACATGCACAGCACTTAACTTAGAGAAAAATGTAGTTCTTAGTCCATTCTATTGTCTGATATCATAGTTACTAAATCATGATTTTAAATATAAGAACATTATAAAATAAGGTTCATTGTTATAAATTAATGTTCCCACAATTGTTAGAATTAGCTTCACTTTGATGAGATAAAACATATAAGTGTTGCCTGTATATTAGATGAATAGCTGTTGGATGGTTTTAGGTCCTGCATATCCTGTGCTTGCAGAAGCAGCAGGAGTAGCGGTGCGGGGAGCAAAGCCATGTACTGCTGTCGATGGTCAAAACATATTTTAGTCACCTAAAATCAATATCGGTTTAAGCGTATGCTATATTTAGAATATTTTCACCACTTTACTTTGCCACCAGTGGTGTCTGGTTTCCAATGGGAAACTGAAGCTGTTATATCAATACCTCCTCTATCACTGTTGAACTGGTGTCTTTAAAAGGGCCCTATTTATGTTATTTCAGTGCTATACATCAAAACATATTGTGTGCGTGCACTTTCTTCCTTGTAAAAATCTGTAAAGATAACTGATATTAATAATAAAGTATTTAAATTTCATATTTGTTGACATCCATGTTAACCAGCTTGCATTGTTCTTATTTCTTGCCTTTGCTGGAGCGTTGCAGCATATCTTGGCATGTTACTGCCTCCTGTTGATCAGCAGGGTATTGTGAAAGCATTGGCAAGAGTGCGTGCCACGACGCTCGCATGCACGTTTACAAGATTAATAAAACAGAGACCCAAAAAACAGCTCTGTAGTGCTACTAGAGATCTAAAGCTCCACAGGAAGCCTTTAGATGCACTTCAGATCAATTCAAGAGATGTGCGCACACGGAATAACTGAGTTCTTTTACTGAAGGTGAAACTTTGCTTCCAAAACCAGCAGCAAGTACAGAGCTTGCACACCCAAACACGTCCCACAAATCCCATGTACATGCTGTATAACCAGTCATGCTTCGTTTGAAAAGCAGCGCTGACTGGATTAGATTTTTCTTGCCGATATCAGACAGATTATGCATTTTTTAAGACATTCACTGCCAAAAAAAGATTTAGCTGGTCATTTCAGTATCTGCGCATGACGACTAAAGTAATAAGAGGCTGAATTCTGTCATCAGTAGTTGTCAATTATCAGAGGCTTTTCCATAGGAGATTGAAATCAATACATTGTTCAATAGGAGCATCATTTGCCAAGGTCTTGCCGACTTCAGTCAGTGTACTTCTGATGATGAGAGTCCTCACCAAGCTGGAACTATTGATTGTGACGTAGCTCTTTATAAATACCTCGATTATTGGGAAACACAAATATACTCTTAATTTTCTTCCAGAGGATTTTGATGTCGTTGATTGTTTAAAAGAAGAAATTGATTTCGAGTGTCTTGTTTGCTTGGTAAAAGCATTTATCCGTTCTTTTTACACAAATTAAAAATCCATAATTGCTTTCTGTATTGTCAAGGCTTTCCATCGTTTGGCAATTGTAATTTCAAAAACGTTTTTTTCCCCTTTCCTAGAGCCCCCAGTGCCAATTGCACCACCTCAGCTGACAGCTGTTGGTGCTACCTATCTTTGGATCCAGCTGAACGCCAACAGCATCAATGGGGATGGCCCAATCATTGACAGGGAAGTGGAATACCGCACTGTCTCTGGCACCATGTATGACCTGCAGCCCGTAGACAAGACCACACACAAGATTGGCCACCTGGATCCAGACACAGAGTACGAGATCAGTGTTCTGCTGACCAGACCTCTGGAGGGAGGCACCGGAGCCCCTGGACCACCACTGAGGGCCAGGACCAAATGTGCTGGTGAGGACAAAAATACTATTACTTACAGAGAACCGCTGAGATTTTAGAGAAATGTTACAGTTTGTTGTTTCAGTGTGGCATGATCATGCTGTGGATGTGTGTTATGTAAAATTAATGGCAAAATGTCTCTCACACACAGATTTCTTCTGGCTTTCAATGAGAATTAGGCTTAAGGAGAGAGTTTTATTGTAGACAATCCAGTCGAATTACTCCTGTCATGTAATGGAACTTGCAGCACTACGCAGTAGTTGGCAAGTAGCCCTCTCTCAACTCTGGTGTGATAATTAATGACCTGTCACTTACACATCATAAACGATGCCCAGGGAAGAGCAGCCTTCCCTACTTTACAGATCTGTTACAAAATAATTTGCAATTGTTCAAAACTGAGTGTTCAAACGGAAGGAAAGGAAATAAAGATCATAGACTCAAAAACCAACACGGGAAAAACAGCAACTAGTTATTGATTATCAACATTTCAAAGAACTTTCAAAGAATAATGTTTCAACTCCCCAACACTAATAGCTTTTCTAAAAACTGTGTCACAGCTTTCCAAATTACGCCACTTTCTTTGTCTGTAGGGTACGACAAGTGCGCACCACTGAGTTGGCGTGTGTGTAATTAGCCTAACTTAACTGTTTTTGTTTGTGACTGAGCTTACATCCCAGTGCCAATAGGTGCTGCAAATCCACAAAGAAGGATAAGTATCTGTGTTACAGCTAACAGTGCTTACAAAAAACCCCACTGAGGCGCACCTCCACAGTCAGCACTCTGCACAGATCCAACACAATGACTGTCGCAGAGATACTGGAATTTGTAATAATCCTGTGAAAAAGAGTGGTCCAAACAGTTCAAGTAGTGCATCCATTCAACAGTTCTTTTAGAAATTATTTTATTACTGTATTGTTGTATTGGAGTTTGTGCCATCACTTGTGTACTTTTGCAAACAACACATTTCAAAAGACTGTATTTTTTCCAAATCACCCCCTGCATACAATAAATATCCATCAGGGCTCCATTGTTGGTGGAGCTCCATTGTGTTTCTTCTAAAGCCTCATAGCATTTAAGCAAATTACTGCAGCTCATAATTGCCCAACATATATCATTGCCATTTTACTTAGGTAATTATTTTTCTATAGTAGATGAAGCCTTTGTGTTTTCATTGTTTCTACCTATAGATCTTCATTAAGATTTTTGGCATGTGGACATAAATTGTCTCTTATCTAAGTAATGTGTTCTTCGGTGAGTACCTGGAACAATTACAGCCGTGTGTACTTTTTTACAGCGTGGAACAGAAAAGAAATGATAACAACTATGAACCAGCAAAATAATAAGTTTAAGCCAACTCTTTTAACACTCCTTGCTATTGGGAACAGCTGTGTGTCACAATAATTGATATGATTTATAGTTGCTCCAGACTGAAAAGGGCCCTGCCACATGGTTAGGTTTGTAACTACTTGTTTATTCGGCTTAATTCTCACTCCAAAGTCCCTGCAAGCTTCCTAATACATCAGCAACACAGATTGATATCAAGTGTGAAGCAGAGTGGCAACTTGAATTTGGGTCATTATATTGCCGCTATACTGTGGGCATTCAAACTCAAACATGTACATAAACACTTTGAGAATGCCTGATGATATTGTACAAATTGCCCTTCTCACAACATTAACCACCTAAATTCCCATGCTGTACTCGGATGCCAACTCGGGGAACAAAACAAACCTAGCCTCAGCATTTTCCCAGGCTAATGCTGTTTGGTGTCCAGAGAAATGCTGATGAAAATGAGATTTTTCTCTTCTCCCTGCCCAGGGTGTAACCCCCTCTCCCCACTGTGAAGGTCATGAGCTTATTCATTTTTAGTCTGGCTGATAGGGATGAATAGCCCTACCTTTGCAGCCTTCTGAGCCAGGCCCAGCTTCTGCAGGGTTCCTGCCCCTCGGCCACCCTGCCGGTCACAGTCGGGGAGATTGATGGCCCCGACTCCTGAAGTGTGTTTGAGGAAGCAGCTCTTGATCTTGTCCGACTCTCTGCTGGTGTTTCCCACTGACAGGCTGGGCCTCAGCAGAGCTCCTAATTGAACGGTTAAGACTCACAGGGCTGTGTGATACATCACTGTTGATACAGACAGGCCCAGAGACTCGCTCCCCTTCTCCCTGCACTGCTGTCTGGAGGCGCTAATGAAAATCTGTGGCCACTTTAGAGCACTGTCTCTCACATAATTATTCATAGCCATGCCTTGGTCACTTCACAAACT
Organism: Datnioides undecimradiatus; assembly: GCA_008933995.1. Taxonomy (NCBI): domain Eukaryota; kingdom Metazoa; phylum Chordata; class Actinopteri; order Lobotiformes; family Datnioididae; genus Datnioides; species Datnioides undecimradiatus. Next base: position 5,402,950 of record WARS01000052.1, read on the forward strand.
GAGCAATGTTTCTGATGACAAAGGATGTTTTAATTCAATCTTCTGTAAAATGGGGAATGTATAATGCAAGGACGCCACCAATTCAATTCAGAAGCAGGAGGAAGAAAAGGGTAGCCTTGAAAGGTTTTCTTTTCCATGAAGCACTTCCATTACTTTCCTAGTGAACATCAAAAGAATGTCTTATCCAAGGCTCTGTGATTGCTATCAGGGGTTATTTGTGGGTTTCAAGAGTTTGCAGAATGATTCAGACAACATTTTGCTTTTGCATATCCTCATGTCTTTGGACTGTTCATGTCGAATTTCACAACTTTGTTAACGTTTATTTTCCTCTTTTCCTACTGGCCAAAATTATTTGCCAAACATTTTTCAAGGGCAAAAAGAGGAAAACATTTGGTAAATGTGAAATTTATGTCTGTGTGAAGTTGTTTACCACATCAGAGTTCTCCATGCTTGGTAAGTGCTACTTGAAGGCAGACACTGTGTTATCAGGTGGTGCCCTAGGATCACAGCAGGAGGCTCTGAATCTCAGCAACACTATTGAGAGACCATCTCACACAGAGAAACCATTTTCAGCCCACACTAGGAAGGCAGATAAGTAAGCCTTAAACAACTACTCCTCTGCAGCCTGAGTTGTACTTTAGATCTGTGTGGAAAAAGTATTTGCCAGAGCTTTTCAATCTCCACATCTTAATCTGCTCTGAGTTAAGACAATCACAGGTACCTTTTGAACATGGTTTCTCTCCACCTTAGTAGCAACACTGTTACTTTAATAAAAAAGTTATTGTGGTGACAGTTACTTCACACTTTAACAATGTCTAAATCAAATATATGTTTTAAAACCATTGATTGAGCCAGAGTAAGAGGTGTGCTGGCAAGTTTTTGCACAACACTTGTCTTGTATCTTATGCGACAGAGATAATTTCATCCTAGTTTCCATGGTAGAAGAACAGTCTGTCCTGTGTGCATCATCTCCACCCTCTGGCCTTTGCTGTCTTGCTGGCTCTCAGGCGCATTAAAAATGGCAGGACATGATGTCCATGCTGGGTCCAAACACCTGCTCAGACTCCAGCCTCTGCCAACTCCACATCTCCATCTATAAGTTGTCTCCATCTGCGCTCCGGTACCACGTGGGAGTAGTCTCATCTGTTTGTTTTTACTTTGCCATTCTGTTGCACTGAGTGCTATTAAACACATGGGAATCAGCGTTAATCAGGGATCAGCCCTCGCTTAAACACTCGTTTATAACAGTGGAGAGTCGGGAGGAGCTGCGCAATTATGTTCACCCACACCAAGGTTAGTTATTTGCATTAAGCCTGCTGGTGAATTTGTGAAAGACCAGGTCTGTTTTGATGCACAGAAGAGAGACGCTAGTGTTTGGCAACATGAAAAAAGATTGTGCATGATTTGTCCTAGTCACATTGGTGTGGGGACATAACGAATCTTCAAAACAAGTGTGAATGTTGCTGCAGTGTTAAGCCAATTTTCCAGCATGCCCATTCAGATACTAAAAGTTTTTCTTGCATTCAAGAAAATTAATATAAATCCAAAATATTAATTACGAGCTACTTATGCACAAGTCACACCTGAGAGTTGCTGCAGCAAAACCTGCAGATTGGTAGCCAGCGTTTTTTACAGTCGTGACTTTACTTCTCTGCCTATTGTAATAAAATATTAATCTACCAATGCTAACATGATTAGATCAGCTAGTTTCACCAAACAAGCCCACAGTCTTCACTTACAGGCTGTCATCCCGTGCTCATGTTTAAGGCTTAGAAATTAAAAATAGTTTCTGTTACATTAGTTAAAATCAGGTGCTTTATAAAGAAAATCTGTTCTTCAGGTGCACATGCAAATCAGACTGGTCAATTATCAGAAAGCTATTTTAGTTATGTGCATGGCCATACAGAAAATGTAGAACATAAACACTCTTGTTGAGGACTGACAATAGGCAAAGGTTAAAGAGATTTGTAAAAAAAAGGTGTGATTTTCACCATGGCGACAATTGTTCTTTGAATAACTTAGCAAAATGGGTATGGGTTCAACAGAATAAAAACGCTTCAATTTTTCAAGTTCTTCTGTGTAGATCTGTATTATCCATAGAAATACAGACTGAATACTAAAGAATACCATTACTGCCAGACCTTGAATTTGGTGAATTAAGCAAACTCTGGAAAACATTTTATCCTGTTACATGAGCATTTTGAACATAATAAGTCATCATACAAGCTGTACAGTAAATATGTTGATTATTCACTAAAAACTCTGCCTTTTCTTTCATCTTCTCTCTTAAACGTTTCAAAGTTACTAAGTATGTATAAAATAATGAAATAGAAATGTCTTTTTTTCTCTCTCTCTCCCATGTTTCAGCTGTCAAAAAAGGCTTCAATCTGGTACAATCTGTTTTTTTTAAAAATATATTGTTAATTTGTCAAGAAGCCATTGCTTTTGATAGACAAGAAGATTTAATGATTTTACTTTCTGGCTTTCATTAAGTCACAGAATTGATTTTTTTATATAGTATATATATGTATATATAACTGAAACTGCATAATTAAAGAATAAAAGAAGCAGAGCAAGAAGGATGTTGCAGAGCTGTGAGTCCAAGGGCAGAGATATGGGTTGTTAATGTATTGTTAGCTAAAAAGGTGCGCAACCCTCAAGTTGTGGGATGCTCCGTCAGCTTACATTACATCCAGTTGCACTTAACTGAGCAAGTATATTTCCCCTTTGCCAGGTCTTATTTAACCCAGACTTGACTTGATTTTATTAACAAAGGTAGAATAATCTAAGTCAGCTATAAGTATTCTGCACCTCTCTAGCCTCGTGCACGTCAGCGGGGCACATTGCCTTAGCGAGGTCTAACCCTTTACGACGTTTGCTTTTTTTTTTGTGGCAGAGATTGAGCAGATCTGTCTCTGTGGTTCTAAAAGGAAAGGGAATTGTTTGCTTGGTTTGATGTGTCTAATTGATGCCATTGTTGTCTTAAGGCATGAATAGAGAGCCACTTCACCTCGCCATCTCAGATAACACTGGTCTGGTTTGTCACCTACAATAGCTGGCAGTCATGTGACCTATAGGGTTTATATATTGTCCTCAGCAAGGCGAATGAAAAGCTCCAGTTCGAGGCCCATTGAATTTGTGTTCTTTTGTCAGCCAGAGAAAACAGGGTAGATTGAGTTTGTGGTGTGCAGGAAGGTTATAGGACGGCCACAATAAAGGCCCTTTTTTAATCACAGGCAGTTGGAGGCAGAATGGTGAATTGTGTTCTATGATACTGGCTTCACAAAAGGCAAATTGTGTTCTTCTCAAGGACACGTCTTCAAACAACTGCTGTCGGAAAAGCAGAGTTAGAGAAAATCTGCATTCATAGCTGTTACGTTACTATTATTTCCCTCCTCTCCATCTTTCCATCTATCTATTCCACACGAAGGAATTGAGGCTCTGAGAGCAGATGTGCGCAAACGATACTCTGGTGACATCCATGAAAACTTGGTCTCTTCCTACTGTATCGCTGCCTCGTCGACTCCTCACAAACAGTTATCATCGAGGTTGTTTGTAACCTCATCTCTCAAAGCCTCATGAGGATGATAAGTAGCTGTAGTTTAGTCGAGCTCGGCAAGGTCCCCTTTTCTGCTGTTTTTAAATCTGAACTGAAACGCTTCTCAAGGTCTTTAAATGTTTCTATTCTTCATGTTTAATTATTCATGGTCTATCTGCTGTAATTTTTGTCACAGATTTTCTCCATCCTTTTGCTGAATTATAGATGTCCCATTCCCCTTGCCAGGCACCCAGGAAGCACTCATTCAGTCTGGTTGTGTAACTCTAACTCAAGAACATTTGTGCGTCTCCTCCTCATCTAAAAGACGGGAACGTCGGGAAGGCTGCGATTTATATCCCGTATTCCCTCACCTAGATGACTAGATCTTAGATCTCATATGTCTCCTAAGTAGGTGGCTCAGAAATCGCAGCAACCATTTCACAAAGTCAAGCGCCTCACTTTGATTTACACTCTAGGTAACACCCTGAGTTGAGTGCGGCACATGCAGGTTCTTGGCGACAAATGACAATGCCACACGGGCCATCTGGGGAGTGTTGAAGTTGAAGAATCACCTTGGTAACCTCCCACTGCTCCTGTAGAGATTGTGTCCCCGTCGGTAAATGAGGGCTGGTGTTCGTCCCGTTTGTAAGCCCTAACCACAGGCATTTTCCCCAGGAACATGAACACAAAAGACAAAGCCCGGTCTGGTAGTAGAGATGGATGTGTGGGCATGCGTATGTGTCAAGACAGATGGAGGAGGAGATGGGTTAAGGGTGGGTGGGTGGGGGGCAGTGTACCTGTCACTCTGACCCCAATCACCGCACAGCATATTGGTGGAAACGAAATGAAAGATTGATTTAACCAGTTCCACCTCCACTGCCTCTGTTCTTTCCATCAACTGGCTGTTCATTTGTTTTCATCCGGCTGGTGGACTCGCTCTCCCCTTCACCTTTTGCCCCCGAGGAACACTTTGTAGGTTTGTTCTTTTAATCCCTCTAAATGGTTGGCGATAGAAAAGACTACCCACAGACTTTTTATACCCAGTTACTTATCGAGTTATTTATTCAATTTCCATTTTTTAGATCAAGCCAGATGCTGCAAATCACTGGTGCAGCATTTTCTGAGCTGCCACTGTAGGTGATCATTATTATTTTAAGCAAAGCAAAAAGAGGTTATTTACTCCTTGAGAGAAGTCTTTAGCAATAGCAATATAACTATGTGCTCTGCAAGTAATACTTACTTTATCTCGACCAGACTAAATGTTACTGTCATGAGGAATAAACTGTAGAACTCCTTTTACCTTCAGCGGGTTTAAACTGCTCTGCTGCCCAGTATATTGCAAGATGGGAGTAAGTAACCATTATTAATTCATGAAATCACTGATTACATGCAAATATACAATATATATGGATTATCTGCATGTCCACAGCTGAAGTGCAAATAGGAACTGGTTGCCACTAATGCAGCAGGACTTTGCTAAGGACTGATTTGCCAAAATGTCCATTTAAAGTAATAAAACTCAAGCTATTAGAAAGGGAGTGAAGCAAGGACTTCCAATGAGTTCAAAGTTGTTAAGTTGCCAGTACAGTAAGCTTCTTCAAAAGTGCTCATTGTATGGTCAAATAGCTTTGGAAACCCCCTCCTTCCACATGTTTCCAAGATCAGGGGTGACTGTGTCTGACCATTTCTGTTAAACCAACATTCTCCAACTTTCACACCCTCTTCACTCCGTGATTGGCACCTGTTGGGAAGTGTGAAATCAAGCAGGGTTTGAACTTTTCTCAAGCTCTCTAATTTCAGTCTTTTCACATTCCCACATTTGAATGAAAAAGTGTCACTCCCCTGTTTATAATGGCTATGCCTTTTACCTCACCTTGCTATTAACACATTTGATTTCTGACATGTTGGGACAACAGGACACATGGATTGGCTCTATTCAAGCACAACTCAACCTAAATTTTTTAGACTGTCGATCTATCCATGAAATCACCTACAGTAAATGACAAACACGTCACAAAACATTTTTCGGTTAGCGTATCCCGTCAGTTGAGTTCATTGGCTTTTTTTGGAGAAGCACGCAGCGGGGTGGTCGATCGTGAACAAAGATAAGCACTATGACTTGACAGTCTTTGAGTTATGTCATGCATCGTCCTCCTGTGCTGGTCCGGTGTATCTTACTTTCCCTCTCACGCTCTTGCACTCCCTTTTTTTATTCAGTGCTGTGAGAAGGAAGGCATTCACCCATTCATCTCCACCCCAACAGCTTCGGGGTGTTCATCAGACAAGGTGGCAGCGCGGCTCGTCCCAGTGCAGGGGCTCATTCCGTGCTTTCAATTCGATCCAGCGTGTTGTAGGCCCCTCTGCCCCTCATCCTCACCCATCATGGCAGTCTCATTTATCATGAGGCCTATAAAGAAGGACTTGATAGAGTGAGGAGCGACCAGCACCATTCAATAAATCCTTGTGATTATCCACGCCTCCAAGGTGTATGGGCAAAGTGTCTGTGCGTGTGTGTGTGTGTCCTGAACACGTGGGCATTTGTCTCTGACTTTGTAATGGGTGTAGAGGGCGATGTTAGAACACAAGAGGTCCATGTACAGTGCCTTTAAAAGTGCTATCAATTAAAACATGTGTACACGCGTCAACCCCAAGGCCTGGTTTGACTTGTTGCATTTGATGGGAACAAAACCCTTGGTGCTTCTACCCTCCCCTTTCCTCTGTCTTAGCTTTCCTTCTCCAGTCCCCCCACCCACACATTGACTCCCTCCATCTCTCCCTCTTAACCCCCCCTCACTCCGCTCTTTCTCTTCCTCCAGAGGATTGCATAGAGGAGCACTCTAGGAGGGTGATGGAGCTTTGATTGTCGGTTATCAAAAGCTATCATTACGGCTCGCGTCTGCGGGATATGAAAATGATTTCCTAAGTGTAAAACCCATGTCATTACCTCAATGGCCTCAGTGCTATCACTGAGATGTAATAGAAAGAGGCAAACAAATGTGCTTGCCTCCCAGCCCGCCCAGCTCAAACAGAACAGAGTGAATATCACACAGCAATGGAGAGATAAGTGATGGCAATACCAGGCCTCACTGCCTAGAATGGAACACTTTACATGAAAACAGCCCTCTGACCAGGATTTAATCTTCGCTGTTGTCATGTTGTTTTGGTACTGTCTACAACGAAGGCGCCTGCCTGTGACAAGCCCCGGCTGACATTCTCCAGCAAGGAATCCGACAGTCTACATGCCAACCTGTGAAAGTTGAGGCATTTCTCTCCCTTTTTTTTTCATCTCCAAACAACAAGGCTCCCTCTCCCTCCTCCTCCTCCCCAACCTGAGCGCTGTTTCATCCTGATGAGATAGCAACCAGGCTGCCACATTGACTTGACGGTGGTTTCTAATCATTGGGGAAGTAGTCTTTTCTTCGCTCTACAACCCCCCGCCTCCCTCCTCTCCTGGTCTCTGTTTGCTGAGCAGGGAGATGGAAGTCTGTGCCAGCACCAGGCTTTTCTGCTCTTAATCGATGTGGGTCTGATAAAGATCCCGGCTTTCTGAATGACTCGAGAGCTGCGAAGCCTGAGGAAGATCTGATAAGTAAATCGTTCTTCTGTACATATAGCCCGTAAGATGCTGAGGAACCAGATCTGTGCTGCTGCTGCTGCTGCACAGGCGTATGGGCACTCCTTTACTCACACAGGACCATAAACACGCTAGAAAACACACATTGTCCTCCTCACACACCCACACGCCACACCACACACACTTGTCTCGCAGTAAAGTGGCTGTGCTCCGGACATGCCCAATTTGTTTCCTTTCATCCAGGACTAATGTCTCGCTCTACCCAGGGGCTAAGTGCACCATTTGAAACCCCCTCTAGGACAGACGGCTGCAACATGCGGTTATTTGTTGTTTTTGTTTCATGTTTTGGGAAATCGTGTTATCACCCGAGCTGCAGTAGCGTGGATGCAGGGCCCATTCAAAATTAACAAGAGGCAATAATGTGCTGATAATTTCTAAAAACATTATTTAAATGTCACGCGGTAATGACAAAAAATCACTAATAGTTCTGTGTAAATGTCAAATTCAAATTATTCAATTACATCAGCAAGTGTGGGGCAGGTGATAATTTGTCCACCGCTTGGAATACCAATCTGGCTCTCACTGGAGCTCATTCTGTGTGCCCTGGCATAAGATAGACCTCAGCAATTTCCTGCTCCAAGGGATGCTTTCATAGCCATTATTATAACTCTATTCCACAAGAAATATCTTCCGTACTGGAGAGATATTAGAGTCATATTTTCAGTACTTTCACCCCAATGTCGCCCTCAGTGTGTGATAGCTTTTGAGAATTGTAAAAAAAAAAAAAAAAAAAAAATATGGTGGATTTCAAGAGATAGCCATGTTATTCGTTGTTTTGATTTGTGTTTGCGCTTTTGATACTGAGCCTCTTACTGCTCAGTCAATAAAACTAAACTAGCAGTCACAGTAGACCGGGGTAATAGGCTCATCTCATCAGCTGTCATTCACGGGCCTATGGGCCTGTTTGGAAATGGCTGTGGAGCCTCCGTCTATGGATGGAAAGGATTTAAAAAGGATATCAGCCATTCAGCGCAACCCGCTCATTTCAGATTAAGTGGGAGAGGAGGGTACAGAGTGTTTTTTTCTTTTTCTCTTTCCTCTTTCTTCAAAGTCAACCATGACCAGGCTCTGAAATGGATGAGGCACCTTGTTGTTCATGAAAACAGATGATGTCACTCTGAGTCACGGGGTACAAGTTGTGATTGGGCGTCCTCCACAGATCGTCACATTTTACTGCCTCCCTCAGACAGCTGGCGTTTGCACTACAGGGAGCCAATGGGGCAACAAACAATTAGCCTTTTCTCAACAAAACTCCAGGGAGAGGCTATAGAATAGTCATAAGAGTTGTTTACTAAATGGCCAGTGTTGCTTTATGTGCCCTCACTATCACTGTTGGCACTCTAACCAAAATACCCACATAATGTTCTTACCAGACGCCAAAAAGCAGAATTTAAATTTATGTATGAATAAATAATTGATTCCTCCGTATTTCATTTTTTTTCTTCCTTATTTCACACAGGCTATTTCCTTCCACATTTACATCCCATTCTTGTTGGCATCTCTCCATTGGCCGGAATTAGGGTGCAGTGGACATTATCTAGGATGTTCCACAAAAGACGGGAGTGTGACATTCTCCTTGAACGCTCCAGAAATGAGACTTCCTCCAAGCCGCTCGTGCACGTCTGCTTGAGATTCACACTTTGGTGCATTTGTCACTTTGAGAGCATCTGGTTTAATTTGATTTCTGTGCCTGGCCACCCTGCAATTCTCTGTGCTTTTAGTGTAACCGTTGCCTACTGAGTGCAGCCAACAGATAGTTCCGCAAATAAAGGGGTTTAAACTCCTATTTTCTAGATGGCTTTCCCAACATTGCAACCCATTTGGAGGTTGGTTTTTTCTTTTGTCAATTCTTCCCAGTTCTGTGTCAAAGTCTCTTTTTTTTTTTCCAGAGTGATTACATTTGTTCAAAATGGCGGATCAACATGTGAATTATTACATTTGTCCCAGTAGCGGAGTTGACTTACTCATTGTCTCCTGTGTTGAATATTTGAACCACAGCTAATCCCTTTTGAAGACAAATGTCTTACATAACAGTCCCCAGCCAAGATTAGAATTTCTTCAAATTGTCACAATCATTGGAGGTCAGAGTTACTTTCTCAAAGATGACACCCGTTCAGAGGAGTACTCCTACGCTGCATTTCAGAAAGGTTTTCGCAAACTTGAACTGTCTAATGCTTCAAGACCTGTGGGTTTACTTCTGAACTTGGAAAATCTGCCTTCAGTTTCTTGCACATTCTCAAACTTCACCCTGGTATGTAAATTAAAAATTCAAGACAAAGATCTCAATGAGTCAATCTCAAGATGAGATCTGACCTCTTTTGATATCTTAACGCTGCGTATTTCTCCACATCTCTGTCCAACTTTGAAACTACACTTTGAAACCAACTGTCTGACTGTGTGCGTGTCCTTCGCATATCTCGAGAACTGTTCATCCAATCTTCTTCACACTTGGCATGTGTATTGTTGGTGACACAACAGCGTGCTGTGTTAAATTCTGTGCATGCAATAAATGTATTATTAATAAAAATTTGAAATGACCAAACAGAGCTTTGTGCAGCGGTGTGGGCAGGGCTTCAGAGTCAGAAATCTCTATCTCTGTGTGGGACTCAACCATGTCAAGCCAGGGGCCAAATGCAGAAAAACAATCTGTATACCCAAATATAGATATCTGCTTATTTTTGTCAGAACATGCGCACATATTACTTTTCATACACAAAACCGTAATGGCACTGATATCTGAAACATCCCTGTTAAACATTAGAAAAAAGATCATGGATAAATCGACAGAGCTTGCATTGAAGCATACTTTACAAAGCGCGTCGCAGGTCAGGATCAAATTAAAAGATCGTTCACAAGGACATGATGGCGCCGATGTAAATAAAAAGAAATTAATCACTCATAAATAATTTCAAATAATGTTTAGAAATGCACTTCTGAATTACATTTTGCAGAGCACTGTGGAAACAAACAACGTATTTCTATGATACTTTAATTATCTCAACAAAACCCTGGTCTGAAGTATGTGTGAGGCGCGCACAATCTCACTGCACACTCTTCCTCTATGAATGGTTATTTGTCGGAAACGGTGGACACATAGCTTTTGTGTGTCTGCATCATTCATACATTTAGACCCTGGTGTAACCCTCAGGACCAAACGAAGTACAGTGTTAAGTGTTACGTTGTTTGGATGAACTGTTCTAGGGAAAGCTGCGAGGACTGAAAGAATATTTAGCTCTTTTACATGAGCTATAATGCCCAAATCCATGTAGTGAGTCAGACGTGTATTTGATTTTCTCAGCAATTGCTTAAATCATTATAAAAGCTGATAGACACACAATGCAAGCTCTGTCAAGGATTTTAGTTGTTTGTTGCACTCTGTGGACCCATAGCGACAAATCCTCCTTAAAAGAGAAGCTAATTGCCATTTCTTTCTTTTCGAAAGATGTTTTTCCATTTTCTAGACATAGGGGTTTTTTTTCCAACCTTTGTGTATGCTCCGTGTATTGTACGCTGCACACTGATATCCCTTTCCCCATCTGTCTTGAACAGCTCTTCCTCCACCACCTTTGGGCCCTTCTAATGCTATTTCATCTGCTCTATGAAAGCACAGGAGAGTTCACATCCGTCCGTGAGATCTGAAAGTGTTCCATCTTTCATTCAACTGGAAGGCGCCTTCATTTTCTCACACTGCATTTCTTCTTGGTTTATCCATGCCCACTTGTGCATACTTCTGTCATGGCACATGCCATGACCTGATTTCCTGAAAAAGAAAAACATTTAAAGCTACAGAAAGCCAAAGTAACTCATTGTTAAGTTTTCATTTACAGTTTTAAAGGGTTGTCTGTTAAAGTAAAAGTATCAAACACGAGAGAAAATTAAGATTTGTATGCTGAGTCACATTCAAACTTTGCCAACTGCGTTGTTCTTAGATTCTCGTTTGCTTGACACGTCCATGCAGAAATGAACAGCATGCAGGAGCTCCAGTCCAGTCTCCCCTCATGCCCCTCCAGAATGTTAAACATGGCTGCCGTGGCTGCCTCTGAATTGCTGGACTGTGTCTCCTGGGGAATGGGGAAATTGAGCCCTGGCTCTTCCTAATAGGTGGTAAAGTGTTAAGTTCCAGAGAAATGGACTGCGAATTTAACCTGGAATGGAAATTGATCCCATTACCTTGTGCTTGGGCTGCTTTCCTCCCGTAGGTAGGAGAAGCAGAGAGAGAGAGGGAGAGAGAGCAAGAGGGGAAAATAGACGGGTAAGGCAGACAGAGGAGATGCAGCGAAAGAGAGAGAGAGGGACACAGGGATGGGGGGAAATAGAAATGGGGCAGCCAGAGAAAAGAGGGAAAATAGAGAAAAGGAATGGAGGGAGAAGAGAAAATGGGGAAAGACGAACAGAAAAGGCAAGGAGACACAGTGTGTATGTGATTAGAGGTGATAGGATGGCGGTGGGGGTTGTGTCCTGCCTGGATTGACAGGCTGGCTGACTCTGTATCAGTGTGGTGCTAATAGCTGACCGCCACTGGGCGAGATGGAAAATAGAGAGGAAAAGGCAGAGGACAAGGTAGAAGGAGCAGAGGAACGGCACGCTCTGAAGGGATGATACACCTCCCGCTGAGGGTTTCCACCAACAGACCTGTGGTGTCTTGGTGTGTGCAGCTGCTCTGAGACCGAGTTAGCAACGGTGATGGGATGTGGCAATGCTCAGTATGAGGCTGCAGCTTTGAAATCCTCAAATATTTTCTGGAAATATGAATTCCAAACAAATGAGTATTTCAATATATATATATATATATATATATATATATATATATATATATATATATATATATATATATATATATATATATATATATACACACACACACACACACACACACACACACACACACACACACACACACACACACACACACACACACACACACACATACACATATATTTAAAAAGTATTGACTAAGTCTCAAGTGTTATGAAAAATCTGGTACTAGATTTTCCTTGACCCAAAAGAACAGTGCCTTCTCTGTGGCCTGGCATAGACCTCAGTAATTCCCTCGCTTTTATTGAAACTGTCTCACACTGGCCACCATTTCATATGGCCTAATTGATTATCTTGATGTATGCTCACACTCCTCTCTTTCTGTCCTTCCCACCAGAGCCCATGCACGGCCCACGAAGGCTAGAAGTGGTGGACATCCAATCCAAACAGGTGACAGTACGCTGGGAGCCTCTGGGTTACAATGTGACCCGTTGCCACAGCTACAACCTGACCGTCCAGTACCGCTCCAGGGTGGCTGGCAAGGAGGAGACCCGGGAGGAGGTGTGCTACGACACTCAAAGCCGCGATCCTCAGCATACCATCCACAACTTGACGCCCTTCACCAACCTCAGTGTCAAGCTGGTCCTTCGTAATCCAGAGGGGGTCATGGAGAGCACAGAGCTGGAGGTTCAGACTGATGAGGATGGTAAGTGTGACTCAAGATTCTTCCTGTGTAAGTTCGGGAAGTGAGCTTCCACAAACTTGTGTTGTGCAGCATCCATTACTCTTCAGTTAACGTTCAGTAATGTCTTGTAACATACTGTAGCTGCACTCATCAAAAATGAAATTTCCTTGCACGTTTTCAACACATAGAGGACAGAGAATTTCTGTTTGTGTGTAAAAATTCATATATGTCCTTATATTTGCTTACAACTCCATTAAAATGGATTATAAACTATTAAGTGTTTATTTTAGTTTATATATATACTGCTCAACTGTGGTAACCTAAAATTCAGTAGGCCAACATCAAGCAACTGGGAATATCAATTAATGGTCCATATTATAAGGTTGTAGAGGTACTAAATCAAAGCCATCAAAATAAATGAATAATATAGATGAATAAAGTTGAAGAAACAAAAAGTCTTCATGATGGGTTGAAAGTCTTTTCCAGAAGGGCCTTTTGGTACAATTTCACCTCGTTTTACCGAGCACTTTAAAGGATAATTGCATATCTACTCTCCAACCAGACATGCTTTTATTAAAAGTTGTCATATTTGGATCTTTGGGATGGGTGAATAATCCTCACCTGATCACAAACATCTTGCACTAAGAACGTTTGAAGAACGCAGAAGTTTGGGATTTTCCAAATATTTTCCAGAAGAGCACAGGAGTCAGACAGCAAGCCTCTGTGTCGTACACTTGTTTCACCTCCTTCAAAGATGAAAGATCTTGTGTGTTGCCTCAGCAGACACAGGAAATGAACTCCATAGAAGTCTCAAGGAACCCCGGCCGCCAGATAACAAACAGGCTCAGCTGACGAAAAGAGAGTCTTGTCATGTCTGGCTCAGATATCTGTGGTTGGAAACTTGAAAGTGGCAACTGTTTCTCACTCTCTGACTGCTGCGTGTGTGTGGATCTGTGTGTTTAGGGTCCCATGGGAACAAGTGTACAGACAGGGTGTAGCGGTAGTTGCATTCTTGAAGATAAATCTTGGGGAAAAAAAAGACATCTCCACATCACTCTGTTTCACTTACTCAATGAAAGCAATTCACATGAGGGGTTAAAGGACCAGATCTCTTTGGCTGTATCTGAGTACAAGTAAACATTGCAGAAAGATTAAGATTCCCACTATTCCCACGGGGGGTTACTAGTTCATCTTTGTTTGCAATGCATTTCTATCTGTGCAAAAAGTGTTCACTTTTGCTGTAAAACAAATATCAGGGTGTGTTTTTGAGTGACACTGACTTCAAATAATCTCACAAATTCCTATTAAGACGTGTTAGACTTTGGCTCTTGGCCATTTGTGTTCTGCTGGTCCTTGAAAAAGCTTTTGTATTGATTGTTTTAAGAACATCATAAATCACGAAAGAAAGGAAGAACTGCTTTCATTCAACTTTTATTGACAACATTTTAACTTGACAATTTGTGTCCATGGAAATCCTGCGTTGTTCATAAACATATTTTTGCTTTGCTTTGTTTCCGTGACCATTTGCCACAGTGCCGGGGGCCGTTCCTCTGGAGTCCATTCAGGGCAGTGCCTATGAGGAGAAGATCATCCTGAAGTGGAGAGAACCAGCACAGACGTACGGGATCATCACTCAGTACGAGGTACAAGAAGCACCAGGGTTGGCAAGATGCTGGGTAGTATTGAATGGTAAACAGATGTACTTCCAGTATTAAGCTGCTTCCTCTACCCCACCTCATCATTTCATTGAGTTCTTTTTTTTTTTTTTTTAATCTCTCCACAACTGTGATGGGCACTAGTGTACAGTACTGCCAGAGAGAGATGTTCAAAATTGATTTTTTATCTTGTGAATCACTTTGTTTTCTCTAGCCTGGGACTAAAGGAGTTCGGTACATCTGCTAGTGTGTTGACAGTCAGCACAACAAAGGGGGGTAGAGTATTTCATAAGGTGGGATTACTACTTAAACCAGATATATTCCAGTAAATCAGACTATTTTTTAAGAAAATGTGTCCCACAAAATTGGTTTAAATAATGTTGGGCAAAGTTACCATGGAAACCCTTTTCTTTCAGATCAACCTAGACCTGGTCAGGTTAGGGTTCAGGATCGTCTTCTCTCCTTTCCATGACCAGATTAAAACTGATCTATTGTACAGTCCTTCCTGAGCAACCTTTTACTGTTGTCAGATGGTAAAATAGATCATCTTGTCATACAATAAATTGTTTCGAAGTTTTATTTTCACATCCTGTCTTGGGCTTGCTAGCTAACATTTAGCACTATAATAAAGATTAAAAAACACATTTATTTGTTGGACTTGAATCCAACTTTACGTGATTATAAGGAGAGCCGGGGAATTCATCAGGATGGGTTTAATTAGTTATTATGGTGGCTTAGCTCTAAATTATAGCTGTGGAACAGCTTAAATGTGAATCAATTTGTCAGGTTCACGCAAGCCAAGGTTTTCACGACAATTTCAGCTTTTTTTTAATTTTCTTTACTGCCCAATTGCTCGGCGTTTTCCTCGGATGCAATCAACCTCGAACTGCCGTCGTCTTCCATCCTTCAACACGTGCATGACCTCTAAAGAAAATACAATCTCTGAAACACACCTCCAACACATATCACGATTCAGCACCGAGCAAATGTTGACATAAGGCTCCACACAGCCCCTGCCAACCCTGTCCAGAAGCTGCATTGAGTCTTGAATAATAGAAACAGTCTCCACACACACACACACACACACACACACACACACACACACACACACAATATATATGTACACATTGATCTTAACCAGCTTAAGGTGGAAGTAATCCTCCAGCCTTTCCCACAGATTGATTCTCCTCTGTTGATTCTCCCTCTTGTCACCGTTTGCTCACGCCTGATATTTTGACTAGGTTAGCAATCATTGACAGGGCTGTTTCTCATGCGAGGAGAGCAGATTGAATAGTAAAAGAGATGCAGTCAGGGTCATTGCATAGGTTGCTCCATCCACTGCCACGCCGTCAGGTGACCGCGGTGAATGTAGGCGCACAGAGACATTGCAATCAAAGCGGGAAAGTCCTGAAGAACCATAACAAGGCCCTGTTTATTCATGCGTGCGTAGTGCAGAGTTGTGTGCTGTGTACTTAGAGGTGCTGGCAGAGAGCAAGAAAACAATGTCCACAAAAACGGAAGGTTTGCCGCACACTTAATCACTTTTAGAGCAACATGTTTCACTTGTTTATCTTTTTAAAATTTCATGGTACAAGTAAAAGCATTCAGAGCAAATGGTTTTTCACGTTCACTCATATTTATGTTGATGCAAATGTGTTTCGCTTATAAATTACCCACTCCGGGCTATTATATTCAAATACTGCAGCAATTACTCCTCTCTGTCTCTGTCTAGAAAGCCTTAAGAGTATAGTAATGTGGTTTTAATATACAGTATGGAATCATTATAGTTTTCCCGGCATCATTTAGAATCGCTGGTCTTATTTTAGAGTACGAAAGAGTCTTTGTATTCATCTTAAACATAATGACAGATAAGAAAAATCTAGCAAGCCAGCAGCTCGCTCCAAGTGTGCTACAGTCTGCCTATCTAGTTTTAAGAAAGTAACCCACAATGTATTCTGCCGGTATTCCCCCAGAAGTTGCTTCTTACAAG
Source organism: Datnioides undecimradiatus (assembly GCA_008933995.1). Classification (NCBI taxonomy): domain Eukaryota; kingdom Metazoa; phylum Chordata; class Actinopteri; order Lobotiformes; family Datnioididae; genus Datnioides; species Datnioides undecimradiatus. The sequence goes on from WARS01000052.1 coordinate 5,419,207, forward strand.
TCAGGACCTTGCTTTGATTTGACATTATCAAAGGACTCAAAGTGAAATACGTCTGACAAGACCTGATATCAAAGAGATATCAGCTCCATTACTTTTCGACCAAGCTCTGTTGAATGTCATTTTACTGGCAACTTTGCCGATAGACATGAGCCAGCATCTCTTTAAAAAGGTATACAGCAGATCTCCCAGTTATTCCGTGTTCCTCAGCCATACTTTGCAACACTAATTAATTGTGAAGTAGCTTTTTGTTTATTATGGTGATGCTGTGGTAAATAAAAGCTTTGCATCCCATGACCTTTTTATGGATATAGCCACTAATATAAAAGGTAAATTGCATTTTCCCAAAAAAAGATACTACTAAATAATGCTATTTCCCTTAAAAGCAGCTCTTCTTATGAAACATGCAGCAATACAATTAAACCATTACATAGCTTTGTAGTGCAGGAGGTTCACAGACTTTTATATATTTGATTGCATAAAAAGTTGGGATTGTAAAATGTAAATAAAGCTGAAATACAGTGCTTTGCAAAATAAATAAATAAATAAATACTCTACTATGAATATATACTATAATTGATGCCTGCAACATTTTCAAAATGTAGGATGAGACGTAACAAAACTGGGAAAGATGAAATATTTGGATCATTTCTAAGCAACATACTGCTGAAAACTATTTCTGCAAATAGTCGGACAGTTTATGAATTGCAATTAGGGAGTCAGTAGAAATCTCTGCACCTAAGGGGCATGGCTAAAAACAAGCGATGAATGCCCAGGCCCTTCACCTCCTCAGGCTGCACTTCTTTAAAAACCCACATCATTCTGTAAAGGATATTGAACACTTCAGGAAACTATTTGGTTGGTTAGTTGCTGCACCTACAAATGCAAAGTAACAGCCATATATCAACAACATACTGACGACTTCTGTGAGGCTCTGCTGACATGAGACTTACTGACGTAAAGTGGGAAAGTGTGCTTCAGCCTTGCTTTGGAGACCATATTTCAAACTGTGAAACTCATGGATGTGGTGTCCTCTAAGCTAAAAGTTCAAAAGCCAGTATGGTATATGCGTGTGTTATTGTCTATGGCAATGGTAACCTTCCTGCTTATTCCATTAAGACAAAACTAAGTTACAACAGCATGACTTCGTAGTAAAACAGTGTCAGTACTAGACTGACCTGCCTGCAGTTCAGACCTGGATCCCATTAAAAATGTGTGGCCCAACAACAACAAACCAAAAAAAAAAGAAAAAGCGATGGATACTCAAGACTGTTGAGCATCTAAAGTCATATATAAAGCAAGAATGGGAAAGAATTTCACTTTCAAAAGTTGAACAGTCAGTGGCCTCAGTTCCCAAGCACCGACTGAGTGAAAGAAAATCTGATGTAACATGTGAGTAAACATGCCCCAAGTTTTTAGGAATGTGCTGCATGCATTGAATTCAGAACGAGTGTACTTGGACAAAAAACAATAAAGTTTATAAGTTTGAACAGTTTGTTTTTTTCTCTGTACTGTGTTCATCTGAATGTAGGTCAAGAAGGGCTTGCCAATGGTTGCATTCTGTTTTCGTTAAGGTTTATTCAACGTCGGATCTTGTTTGGAATCAGCTTGTATTGCTTCATAATTTTGACATCAAACTCCCCCAGAAAAAAAAATTGAAAGCTTAATATAGCAGATCGAGGGATAGTTACAAGCGAGGCTGCATTATTTTGCTCAGATATATTATTTTTCCCGTCAGTTCCACTATAATTGTAAAAACCTGTCCATGTGCCCAGTGTTGACAAGTCATTTCCAATTCGGCTCCCTGAAATGTTATGATATAGGATTTGGCATCACAGACTCATTTCACAGACAAAGACTAAATGAGAAGGCCTCGAAGCATTTCAGAACTTGATGGACACAAATTATGCAGCACTCCTAACTCCCATTGTGTTCCTTAATTGGAATTATAATGGAGGTTTTCCTTTACGAGCAGAGGCATTTTCTTAAAGTGGGACTTTACAGTTATTCAAAATGGATATTAGCAAAAACACTCACCTTAATGCTTCCCTCCAGAGCTCCCTGTTTTTATTAATGGAGAAGGAATACATTAAGTGCATTTCCTGTCTCCTTGAAACCACAAGCATCAGCTTTGGTTGAAAAATATTAAATATCTCTGCTTTTACAGTAGAATCTAACCTCTGGATGAGACAGCTCCTCTCCGTAGTCCTTTAAAACCTGACTGATTTTTGGAAATGCTGGCATAAAGGCTTGTTGATATAAATTCAGAACCTCGCACACAAAGTGAGTTTCTTTTCTGAGCATTTGACTTTTTGTAAAGATTGCTCTGTCTCTTAGTAGATGTAGACACCAATTTAAAACCCTGTGTTGTTGTTTTGGAGCACACTATACTAGGTGTTTCTAATATACTGCCAGATAATTCAATATTGTAAGGTAACAGTGGCAATAACATATGATGGTACTGGTGTAAGAAACTACGTTGTCCAGCTTAAAGGACTTCCAAGCAAATTGTAAATACCAACACTATTAGCCTACAGCTATACTGGTTGCTCTGTGAGGCTGTACCTAGGGATGGTGGTTCTAAGTGCTAATATTAGCATGCTAATATGTTCACAACCACAGTGCTGTTGGTATAATGTTTGCGATCTTTGTCATCTAGATTTCACTTTAGCAATTTCACTTTTGCATGTATTTGTTCATAAACTCAATTAACGGGCAAACTGTCCCTAAAAAAAATTTCTACAATTTCCTTAAAACCGTCTGTCAACCTCAATATCAGAGTCAATATCAGAATCTGTTTCATTGGCCACGTATGAGAACACACTCAAGAAATTCAACGCTGTTTTGTTTTTCATTGCTTTCAGAGTGTTTCAGCAGATATAGACATAACAGCTAAGAGCAAGGACGCTTTGCACAGGAAACAGCGAGTTAGGGATCCTGTCAGCATTTTGCTTTTTACCAACCCAATAGTAAAGGTACTTGCTTTTAGCCTGTGATCCACCATTAAGTTTTAGTTTTGAACCCTTAAAGGGAAAATGTTTGGACTCCAAAGTCAGTAGAACACAAGAGTTTAGTTTTACACAGTTGAAGAGTTTTGTTCGATGTTATGAATCAGTTAACACATTAAACATACTTTCCACATAACCTTGCATGTGGTGATTTACTCTTTATAATAATGAGAGATTATTGTCATGCCCAAATGGCCCCAGAGCTATTGTTGTGAAATCCATTTCCATTGTACAAGGATGCCTAACAATGCTGGTTATTCAGAGGTGTACATAAGACATGAGACTTTGAACATGAGACTCAAAGTCGTTCAAATTGCTTTGTGGCTTTTTCTGTTACTGGTGGTGTAGAGGGAAAGGAGATGAAAATGAAATAACTCTCACCACCATGAGTGGGATAGAAATCCTCAACACAGTGAGTACAGTTAATGCTGTTGCTTGCTGAGCCACTTGGATGCCTCCAACTTTAAACGTTTTCACTGAATGAATACAAATCTTTCTCAGCTGAAGAGCTGAGAACCTGAGTACCAGAGGCCACTATCAGAATATTCATTTTCTTCCTTCCTAGATCTCCTACAAGGCAGTGAGCTCTTTTGACCCTGAGCTGGACCTCTCCAACCAGAGTGGGAAGGTAGTGAAGCTGGGCAACGAGACCACCCACATGTTCACGGGCCTTTACCCAGGCTCTACGTACTCCTTCACCCTGCGCGCTAGCACAGCCAAGGGCTACGGCCCCCCTATCATCACTCAGTTCACCACCAAGATTTCAGGTCAGCGGGGTCAACTTCTTGGTCTGTGGATGATGTTGAACAAATGGTGTAATGCAGCTGGAGGTCTTTATGTTCAAATGTATGAATGGAAAATCACAGTTAACCAAAGTTGGATAGCACTGGTTTACTCAACTAATATAATTGGGGGTTTTTTGTCTCTGTGGATAAATCTGATCCATTTGCTTTCCAAAACTTAAAATGAAACATTATCAACTAGAACGATGCACCACTTGCATTAGCCTTCTGCGTGTTTTTGTAAAATAATTTAAATGTTATTTTGTTTTCTTATATTGCATTAGATTTAGCATTGATTGCTGATTATGCAAAGAAAAATTGTGCTTTTACTTTCCATATACAATGGCAGGTTGTATTAAAATTGATTTAAATAACGACCACTAGGCTTGCGGGCAATTTTTCTCTCATTTTACTGCTTCTTATTCTGATACACGTGCACTGCTCTTTCTTCCAGATTCTCCAATTTTTTTTTGTGTGACAGCAGCAAGTGTCCAGCTCTTCTGTTATTGCTACACTTAACGATTAAATTATGTTGCTATAAAAGCAAAAAGGCAGTAAGTGCTCAGCGTAGAAGTGTGAAAACTGGCTTTGCTTTTTCTCCCTACTTACTGCTGAGCTGAGTGAGTCAATATACAAGATGATTTTGTGTTGACCAAAACTGAACTGTTTTGAACTTTGCTTTGCAGTGCAGTAAAACCCCTCTTTGTTTGGTTTTCTCCTCAGCTCCTTCCATGCCGGCGTACGACCAGGAGACCTCTCTGAACCAGACAGACAGCACGGTCACTGTACTGCTTAAACCTGCCCAAAGCAGAGGTGCACCAGTGAGGTAAGGACACACACACTCAGACACACACACAGCAGAGAGAGTACAACAAAACAGCATATTAAAACACCAGGAACCACCATCAGCAACAAAAAATTATCAAAGAGCTTGTGTTTATCAATACCCCACCGTGAAAGAATGTTGCCAGGGAATTCGGTACCTTTACTGTAGGTATCTCATTTTCAGAGCTTTATTTGTTTGTGGGTTTTGATCCTGTGGAAAAGAAAGCACCGCCTTTGAAGATGAGAACAAAAAAACCCGGTGCAGCCAAGGCTAGCTTCAGGATCTCTTTCCTTTACATGTCTTTTATGTGCCGGGCTGCCCACCACGAGCCACCACGGGCTTCTGGGGAATGAAGGAATTCTGCCTGCTTGATGCTGAATGTATTAGTCATTTATGAGGGAAGCAGTATAGCTGTTCAGTTTAAAAGCCAAGTTGTTGGGCAAAAAGTTATCGTTTTGGTTCACCTAAGGCCACTGCGGGCTTCTGGTTGCTCTGATTGCTTGATAATCTTTTGCTAACCCAAACCCCAGCCAAAGCTCTATCCACTTAATGCAGCATTAACAGTTTTTAAATATGCAGCCTTAATCGCGCCAGAGTTATTTCCTTACATCTAGTTTCATCGCACCTGTAGTATTTGTTTGTGTAGTGTGTGTGTCTACATGTTTCATTTAAAAACTGGAGCATTTTTTAATAGTTCGCAATTCCTGCATAGACTTTAAAGCAAGTTATAATATCAGGAGTAAGGTAAGGGGTCAAGGTACTTTTATTTTCTTGTTTAAACCGATGTGGTTTAAAAGGTCAGGTAGCAACAACAAAGTACATCCTCAGCTGAGATGCCTCTCAGCTTAGCCATGCTGCCCCATCCAATACAACTGACAAAGCCAGTGAGGGATCGGGTCTTTAACAAAGCAGCCCCTGTTGTTTAGTTGTCTTTGGTTGTCATTTGATTGCATCTGAGGTCAATTAACTTCCTATTTCCCTACTGGAGGTAAACAGAACATGTCAACTTAATATTTCAAACATCCTTCACAGGCCACACTGAGAGTTAACAGTGCATAGTTAATCAGCCACAACAATGTTAAAGACTATTTTGAGTTGTGTTGTGTTACAACAGTTTGAGAGAGTGGGCTAACTTCTTCATATAAAGAGTGACAAACACCCGCTGTGCCCGCTGTAAAACTCAATTTTACACTATCAACTCATCTGAGTCTTTAAAAGATTACAGCACCAAGATCTTTAGTCAGGCTTGTCAGGTCACGTTTGCCATATGTACAGCTGCCCAGATGAATGCCCCACTGCCAAATGGAGAGGCCTGAGCAAGAAAGACAGAGTGATCGGTTTTTAATCTCCTCGCAGGTACAATTCAGGAGGCCTTACTCAGGCTGCCATTCTTTCAGCGGGCTAATTACAACCCCCTAATTATAATTAACAGAGTGTCGTGAATCGGAGCTCCCATTAATTAGCATGCTGGGCTCCTCTTTTGTTTACCGTTGGAAGGCATGCTCACCTCGCGACCAGATTTGTCTTTGGAGATACAAACTTTAGCTTGAGACGTGCTTTACTGTGTTTGCCTGAGCAGATACGTAACTGTGCAGGCTCCACAGCCTGAGTACGGTGATTGGCAACTAAACCATTTTAGATGGATGTACACTCAGTGTTGCTGCTTCTTTTTTATTTAAAAAAAAAAGAAAATAATGTTTTTCGATTCAGACATTTAGTTTTAAGAATTATATATGTTTAATGAGACTCTTGGGATAATCTGTAAAAAAAAAAAAAAAAAAAAAAAAGCTCATCACCATTCATCAGTGGAGTTCAGATGATGGCACAACTACACCTCGAAACTAATTGAGGCATCCTTTGATCACAGCAGAGCCTCTCAACATCTAAACTTTGGGTGTTTTCAGGTACACATTTCCCTCCCCACCTCCTCACTTTTAAATCTCGCAGGACATGAAGGCCAGTATACTGCGCCCCGATGTCTGAAAAATATGAATTGCAAAAGAAAGCAGGGCAGCAAAGAGGGGAGATTATGATGCAGTCCTAAGACGAGATGCTGGCAGGCTTTTGAAGGTGTTTTCCACCTCCACCTCAAGTGACATGCAGTGTCTTTGAAAATCTAAGGTGACTATAAAGTAGCTTCCATTCAGAGGAGTCGAGTGAGGCGGTCTGTTGGGATCCGCTGTCTGGCCAATAATGATAAATTTAGTCATCTGAATTTCCCCGAGCTCAAACAATAACAACATCTCTAATCTCTTCTGGGTTAGAGGGTTGAGATGCATGACTAAGTGACTTTCTCAGTTGAGGCACCTTTAAAGAGATGTTTTCCAAAATGTTCCATGACCTGGAGTGCTGGAAAGAGTCCCTGAAGTCAAAACCTTGGAAATGTAGCTGATCCAGTCAGTGTATTGAAGAGTTTCCATTCTGTCAACTAAGGACTTACATTTCACACCATAGCTGGATTTTAATTTTTTGCTGCTCATGTTTCAAGAGCAGCCATCACTTGTCTAGAGTGGTGGGTAGCTCATCTTGAAATTGAACACTTTATGAAATCAGTTTTAAAGCCCATATGAAATAGGGATTTGACAAGGGAGAACACTGATCCGCAGCACCACAGAGCAGAGCAGCATGAAGCTTGATTTGATAACGCAATCTTACACGCTGATTGGGTTTGGGAGGCAATAGAGCTCCAGACATTTGAGTTTCAAACAGCAGATGTTTTGCTGTAATACAGGAAGGGGAGCGCGCTGGAAGATCACACGATAGCACTGGTTCATGAAAAAATCAAGGCGCAACAGACGACAAATGTCCGTTTCACTTCAGCATCCTGCAGTCACGCTGAAGTCAAATCATATTTCAGATAGATCTGGGCAGACGTTGTCACTGCTGAGGGAGGCAGTCATTTTTTCATATTTGTGTAATTGCTAATTGGTATAACATTTCCAACTTGGATTTGGCTTCTAATCTCTGGGGACGACACGCATAGCCGGGAACAGTTTTTACCAGAGGGGACACTGTTCCTTTAAGAGGATTAGTGAACTGTCTATCAGTCATGTCGTGTTTAACTAATGTTTGCAATGGCCCCTCGTCAGGGCCAGAATACGCCTCCTCACTCCGTAGCATCAAAATAAATGTTTACATGCTTCTGCAGAAATAAATGATTTGAGATGCTTTCCTTATCATTCATACCACTAAATCAGCCCTTCTCTCTTTTCCTGCCATAACCTTTGCCTTGAGGAAGCTCAAACACATACACACACAAATCAAAAATGCTATAAAATACTGCAGTTTCCGGCATTGTAAGTAACATATTGAGGAAACTGAGTTCCAGTGTAGTTTCTCCCCTGTAGCATCAGATTATCTGTGCTCAGCCATGGCCTGAAATCATTTAAATGATTTTCTACAGTCCTAAAATAAGCACAAACTTTCTTTTGATCATGGCATAGCAAACGCTAATAGCTGTGCCTAAACGTGACACAACTCAGTGCTTTTTACGATTTAATGGCAAATGTAATCTATGGCACCTTCTAATTTGTTTGCTTTATAGCTTTATGGACACCAGGGAAATATAAAGAGTAAGAAGGCAAAAGCGTGGAGGAAGGATGCTGGGTCAGGAGAAGTGTGTTACTTACAACCGCCCTTAAATCAGACATATAGGCATATAGAGCCAACCAATTGGCATTAGAGTGAGAGAGACAGTGATTGAAATGCTCCCCATACACCTTCCCTCATCTGCTCAAACAGCCCTGGAGTTCTCCCACTATCAGCCCACATGAAAAATAAATCTGAGTTTCAGGTCACAATCCAGTCGATTTCGAGTCAATCCGCCATAATTGGTTGGCGTCACATGGCGGCAGAGCTGAAATCTATCGGGCAGCAAGGCTCAAGGAGGCCTAATTGGTGTCAGCTCAGGTTGCACCGCTGCTGCAGGAGTACAGGTCTGCCCAGCCGGCCCCTCTGGCTGACCACTTTTAACAGCTTTCACCGTTCTTCTCGTACAGCGTCTGCCTTCATTCCTCTTTCTCTCCTTGTCGTTCCATCTTCTGCTCGGCAAGAGAAATTGAGGACCTCAGCAGTTTTGGATTTTAAGTACAATTACGCTCCTTTCACAAAGGCATGTGGTGTGAACTGTGGGTTTTGTTTCCCATGGTTTCCTTGTAATCTGTGATCTGTATGTTTGTGAAGGTGCAGCTGGATGTCACCAGGACCTATTCATCACTTACATCCATGTTATGTCTCCACTATATTTCAGTGGGATATGCTGTATTGTTTTACTGAGTTCATTTAACAGCTGTAAGTATTAGCTGCAATTACAATTAAGATTCTATATGCAAATAATGGGATCTGTATGAAAAATATCACGGCTTGTTAAAGATAAAACTACTCAAGAAGCAGACAGAATTAGTTCCACCATGAAAAATAACATTAAAGTCTCATGTAATCATGCAACTAGCGAGCCAATACTTTAACACTGACATGGGTCATTCTGTATAATGAGTACTTGTACCTGTCATCCTTTATTTTATTGCTAGTGTGTTTTTTCTTAAATATGACATATACATGTTTTTTAGCTCAACTATTACTTTATTTATCATTATAAATGAAGTGTTGAATTCACAGTGTAATGTCTGTCTGCGAAGTTGCTATACCAGTGGTCGGCCTACTTCACTTCAGTGGTTTGTTGAAGTGATGCATAGAATAAAATGCCCCCCAATTTGGCACTTCCTCTCAGGGAGTCTTCTGGACAGTTTGGTCTGAAAATGCAGCATAAGACCGATTGTGTTGTTGTTTTATGTAACAAAACTTTGGTAATGGAGTATTTTTACACTACAGTATTGCTACTTCAGGAAATTATCTCAGTACTTTTTCCATCATAAGATCATCATCACCAATATGAATGCAGTAAATTGTATCATCAACTCTTTATCATGAAATGAAATGAAACATCAGCTATAACTGATTTTTTTTTTTTTTTGTTCTTGCTATGAAGCCATTGTTGTTCATCTGCTGTTTGTTGTTTTTACATTGCTCATTCATGTCATACTAAATCAGGAATATGACTAAATGACTCCGGTCTGTCAAAATGACTCATAATGTAAATTGTGAACTCAGCATGAGGTGACAAGGTGTCAGCTGCTCAAAAGTACATTAACATGACAGCAGTAATTATCCAACAAAAAAAAAAAGCCAGAATCATTGCATTTTTAATTACCAACATTAAAATCTGGAGTCAGTTTTATAAGCAGCTGAGGAGAAAATAGAAAATGTGTATAACGCCAAGGAAGGGTGCTTCTTTAAATATTTCATAGGTATAGAGCTGAAAAATACTGTAAGTGAAACCAGTTAAAGTGGGTGTTATTGTCGCTATCACTTACAAAGATGAACAAAACATTTTTATTAAATTGCAAATTTATTGCGAGTCAGTTTTCAGTTTCTTGCGACAGTGAATATTCTGTGGAGGAGCAGCAGTGATTCAGATTTCCACATTACAAGAGTTCTTACCCTTGGAGCCTCATAGCCTTTGGCACTTGGTATTTTGCCTGAGGAAAGAAAGTCCTATTCACACTGTGTCTATCATTAAGTCATGGCACAGCCACATCATCATATCATAAGAAGCCACCCGGGGGGGGAAGCCAGCTTTAGTTTTTATTTCACTATCTGCAGATTGATTTGGAATATAAAGTACCAATATGGGCAAACTGTGAGTGCATGTACATTACTGCTGAAAAGCAAACACAAAAACAAAAGTTATTGTGGCCATAATTTGTACCAGGCATAGCTGGAAACAGAAATATAGACAGCATATATCCTAAAACAATAGTTATTGTTAAGTTAAGTTATTGTTTATCTGTTAAATCTGATGGGTATTGTTATATGATTGACAGCAGATATCATTTTAAATACTCATGCATCAGATCTACAGTGTTTTGACTGAAGCCTCTCATCAGTCATTTTTCTGCCATTCTGGAGCTATTTAAGGGGCTCCTGCACACTGTCTCCACCTGCCCTTTGACCTCTGCTCTCAATAGGGGACAGTAATTAAAGGCTGACTTCTCCTGCAGACTCTCACTGGGATTAGATATTTCATCACCTCCCAACCCAGCACTAAATGGGAGAGCTCGGAGGAATTGGGACACACCCACCAAGAGCAAAGGGGGATTTTCTAATGACACTGCAAGCACCTTATGATAAACTGTAGGGTTAAAGAGCACATGCTGTACACACAAGGGGACACTTAATCATCCAGTACCAACCGCGGGGAACAATTGATCATCTCCAGGGTTGTTTGTACAGCGACTATACAGCTTAAGAGTACAGCCACTACAGTGCAGATTTTTTTTTTTTGACAGAGATACTTTTTCTACTTGTTTTAAAAATGTAGGCTAAGGAAAAATGTTCAGGGTCATAGCTCTACATCCAGCCATGTCTTACCCACAGTCATTACAAAATGCCTCGATGCAATTATGACTGACACGGTTGTTTGGAAAATGGACTTATAAATTGGCAAACTACTTCAAAAAACCACACTCATGAACATAGTGATATACATGATTCATTATCTTTGTATGTAATCATATTCATTTCTAAAGGTCTAATCAGAACAGCTGGAAGCTGTTTGTACAAGGGGAATTGGTGTACTGTAAACATTATTGATATCTTGTAATGGTGAGGGATAGGCCACACGATGCCCTGCAGGATGTACATGTACGCAGACGAGTTCTTTTTACATTTGACATAGCTCTAGCCCATGACGAATGCATTGGAATCAGATGTGATTGGATTGGCTGGACCACATCTGGAGCTGGTCTGTAGCACTGTTAGTGGATCCACAGGATTCTTAAGAAATGAGAGACAAGTTTAAATGTCACCTAACTAAACTTCTTGCAGCCTCTACATGTAGTAGTAGCAACAAAGGGTTCTTTTCAATATGCTAACTTCTACTTCCTGTGACCTGGAAGTTCTTCCCTCTCTGCAGTCATTGGTCTGGTCTTGTTGTACACCTAGTTAACATATAAACATCAACAAAAACCTTACATGAGCTTGAATCAACCAATAATATCATGACAACCACCTGTGAGTGGCACAGAGGTAAGATTCGTTAGCTAGCTAGCACTGTTTCCCTCATTTTCCTCCACCTCTTGCAATCTGAGGTTCTGCCTGCTCTTTGACTTTTCTGCGTTGAAATCCAATTCCCTGCGTATATGTCCTGTTTCAGTCAAAGTCTTTTTTGTAATTATGTAAAATCCAAATCCTTACGTTTGTTAGCTAAATGTCTTCTTCTTCCCTTCCTTTCTAAATCCATTTGTCAGTTTGCTTGCATGTGTGATCGGAACAAAATAACCTATCTTTTACAAATAGCTCCAAAACACCACTCATAATAAAAAACCCTCCACATGGTAGCTTTCCGTAAAAAACTGATCAATGTGCAATTTATTTATTGATAGTTTTTTTCTATTTGTCATCATATCACATCATATCATATATTCACTTGTAGAAAACAGTCAGAGCCAACACACGTCACATTGTAGCATTCTTTGTAGCATTTCTTTTTTTCATATATATATTCTTTGTGCAGTCTTCTGTACTAATAACTTGTTGTTTGCATGACTGAAATGCAACACTAGTCCCCCATCATGGCTGGTTATTCTCCCTGGCAGCTGTAAACAGACTCTTTGTCACTCAGCGACTCAATAGATTTAACAGGTGGATGCGAGATGCATACTAACATGAACGTCTATAAGACAGTCAGTCTCCCCCTCAAGCTAAGTGGCCGGCTCAGAGACAATGTCATCTCTGTCAGAGGCACAGAGGGCTGCAGTTTTGATCTAGCTAAACACAAGGCGCGGATGGAGAGGAAATGGAAAGAGCCGTTAACCTTTTCAGTTGTTGAATAATGAAAATGCAAATAGCGCCAGGCCCCGTCCCGTGTCATTGCTCGTTTATCTTGCATTGTAGTTTTGAGTCTAACATGTTCACTTAGACAAACATGTTAATTTGTTATGGAGTTCTTATTTGATTATTTAAGAAAATGAGGGTGTTAATGTCTGCAGTCATTAAAATATATTTATGTGTAATTATTTTCTACTACTCTAGTCCTTATAGTATAATAGAAGTCTTGTCATATTATTGATTAAAGTTTTACGCTCTTATCCTTCCTATAGCTGCTTGACCCTGCGTATAACACTGTTTATGATAATCAATTCTAGCTTTAGGCTTGCAGCTCACTTTCTAACTCATATACACCAAAGGAAAATCATAGAAAGATTTCAAATGTTGCACTTTTTAAAATCTTTTCTAGACAGAAATAGTTCATCACAGTTTCTATTGACTTATGTTATGTTGGAAAGGAAACTCTGGGAGGAAATTATGTTTTCACACATTGTTAGTCAAGTATATGTGCTCATGTATGCTGACATGAGCACATACACACAATCAAGAACTATATAATATTACTTTGATTCAAAACTTTTAATGAGAAAGTCAGAACTAGCTGGATATGAAATATATTTAAAAACTATCTCATGTCTAAATAAAGAATAATTTCTAGAGACTTGTTGTACTTTCAGCAGGCATTTCTGTGCCATTCATAAAGAGGTTTTTCTATTTTTGTTTTTTAACACTGTGTAATGCTAACAGGCAAAACAGAAAAATTGCCTTCATTGCCAACCCTGTTCTGCGAGTGCCCGCGTGTTTGGCCTGTTGGAGTATGTTCATTCTGTGTGTATCCTGTGTTTGCAGTGCGTACCAGGTGGTGGTGGAGGAGGAACGTCCACGCAGAGCACGAGGCACAGCAGAAATCCTGCGCTGCTACCCAGTTCCCATTCACTTCCAGAACGCCACGCTCCTAAATTCCCAGTACTACTTCACCGCTCAGTTCCCCGCCGCTGGCATCCACTCACCACAGCCCTTCACTGTAGGGGACAACAAGACCTACAACGGTTACTGGAACGCCCCTTTGCTGCCTCAGAAAAGCTACAGTATCTACTACCAGGCTGTCAGCACAGCCAACGGGGTGGGTGTTGTGTTTTTTTCATTTTATTCATTTCGGTTAAAGTAGCAGTGAATCTCTGCTGGGTTTCTACATTTTGGTCTTACAATCTGGTCCAGTCTGTTCCTCTTCATAACAAGTGGAAACTCTATATATACATTTGCTCAAATACTGCATATAAGTACAGCTTTGGGGTACTTTACAAAAGCATTGCCATTTTATGTTACTTTATACATATTAAATTATCCTGTTCAGTATCTATTCCAATGCATGGCACTTCTTACTCCACTGCAGTTATTAATAGATACTCTTCATATTTACTTGCAAAACAAGATCCATTTTTAAAGAATGATATATTGTAACAAACTCAACCACACAAAAGTAAAAAGTAATTCAACTACTTTGCTTTTACTTTTTACACTAAGCTGCAAGCATTTTTAAGAACAATGAGCCAAGGATAAAGTGTTTAATAATATTATACTTCCAATAATGTGTAGTTACTTACTTGCTGCATTTAGTTGATGATGATCCTTAACAGTCCAGTGTAGACATATGATTGGACGTATATACAACATTTGCTTAGAATAGCTTAAGTGACCTTTTTGCAAAAAAATAATAAATAATAATAATAATTTCCATGCTGAAATCATCAAAAAAGAATTTACTTGTACCAGTTGCAGAACCTAAGAATATGTAAATTGTGTTTTTCTGTAGAACACAAAATGCCCCCCACTTCACAGTAGAGTCCACTCACTGTATGTGCACTACTGGCTTCGATGTTCCACATCACACTTGTTTACGCTCAATATCTGAATCTGAATCTTAAACATCCATCTGAGAAACAAGAAGAAAAACATACTTTTGAGTGGAGGAAGACTCAAAGTAATATTGAAAATTCGGGACTTACATGAAATAGAGTATCTTCACATTGTGGTACTAGTGGTTTTACTTAAGGAAAAGATCTAAATACTCATACAATAATCAGAATAATGACATAAAAGGGCAACACTTGTGGAAATCTAACTTTCTTTGGATTACACGTTGTGTGTTGTGTGCCAGGTTTGACATTTTGTTGTTTGACAGCATGTCTTGCAGCACTGTGCTAATAATTATGTACAGTTCGCCGTCTCAAGTGAGCAACTTAACAATTGGCATAACCGACCCACAACTCCAACTGTGAGCTCAAAAGCACTGACATCAGAAAAAATACATGGAGCTTAAAACCGAATGTCAAAGTCGACTCTTTTTAATGTTGCTAACATGCTGCCTAGTCAAACCTCGTCTCTCTCTCTCTCTCTCTTTCTGTTTAAATCATGTGCATATCCACTTTAAAGCGTACATGAAACAATGCTAAATATTATGGTGGGTTTAATGAGGCTAACTGACAGATTGATTGACTGGGGGACTGAAGGAGACTGAAGGGGACTGAAGTGGCTGAGTACAGAAGTCCCTGACTCACATAGGCAGACACGTATGCACGCAGCAGCACGATTGCATTTGGCCTCTTTGCTAGATGTGTCAGTACTCTGGTGGGGTGCACCAACAGCACTGTCTGCACTCTTAATAGGCTACAGCAGGGTCAAGCGTGGAATGCCGAGCTCTATGCTGTGACATGCTCTCTCCCTCCATTACTGTTGCCCTGTTCTCCTGCCTTTTCCAATGGAGCTGTACGCCAAATGCCAGACAAGTCTTTGATCAACGGCATTTAAGAGAGGCAGTCATCCCAGCGGCAGTTAAGTGTGGGAGGCAGGCGACAACAACGGGGTAGCCGATCGTACAGGTCGAAGCCTCTGTCATCAAGTGGCACTTGGTGGGGCCCTCCCTCCACGGAGCCGCGGCAGACAGCTCAATGGCAACTTCAAGAACCCTACAGATTGTGGTCCTGAATGAGAATCACCATAAACAGCCTCCTTGAGAAACACCAGCACGTCTTTAAGGAGGCAATAGAAATAACACGTGCAGCAGGGCTGAATCCAATTAGCGAGTTTGCTCTTGAGAGTAAAGCATTGGCGGTGTGAAACTTTCGAGGGCGAATCGGTGAGTGGTATGAATTGGCTGATAGTGCTCTTCCTTGAACAAACAAAATGAAAGAGTCCCTTGTTGAGAATAAAGCGCCGCCTCTGTGATGGAGACATTTCTGACATTATTTCTCTGTTCAATGTTTTGATTTACAGCGGCCAAATGCACTCTCTTTCATTAAGCCATCACTGTCAGCTGATGGTACTGTAAGCTCTAATTAATGTCTAATGACGTTGGAGTGATTTGTTTGGGCCTCTTAAACAAAATTAGCACTTAGAAAAGGTGAGTGCCATCCATACCTAGAATTTTTTTAGCCTTCTATTCAAATAAAAATCTAATATAACTTCCCGTGTTGTTGCCTTCCACAAAAGCACTGTCTGACAGCTTAAAAGCAGTACAGTAATATGAATACACATGCACCCAGGATCACATCAACATTAATGTTTTCCCTCCCTCTCCCTCCCTCTCTCTCTTCTCTCTTCATTATGCCATTCGTGGCCTCTAAATGTTGTCTCTCCCATGTGTGCTCATTGCTCATTGGACAGCTTGGCCGGGTCAAACACAGGGACGCAGCACTCGTGTCTTTTGTGTTGTATTACTCATTGCCTCCCCGTTCCTGTCTGTGTCCTTTTTCCTGTTCACCAGACCATTGTTGACAACAAACTTCTCTGCCAACAGCGAGAGCGGGGTTTTTTTTTTCCTATGTTGTCGAAGGCTGTTGTCAGAGCTGAAACTCCATTACATATTCAGAAAGGCTCCCTGACGTGTCATTTTGGAGCTCCGCATGCTGGGTTGGTGTCGCTTGTCACAGGGCTCTGGTTTCTCCACAGTGGCTGACCACCTTGAGCTGCAGGCTGCCGACAGATCGCTGTTGGCTGACAAATCAGCAGCTCAGCACCACTAATCTGTGCTGTAGGCCCTCTTGCCTAACTGCGTTTTGTGTCACAGTCATTGAGCTCAACAGATGATAGGGGACAGCGTGGAACTGGCCGAGCTGTTTTGTTGTAACCGTGGGCTCTCAGATAGGTGTTGTTACCATTGTGTGCGTGTGTCATCTCTGTGCATGTGTGTCGTGGTAATCTCTGATTCTCTTCTTTTTCTTTCTTCCTTTTCCCTTTTCCTCTTTTAATTTATCTGTTTCTACAGGAGACCAAAATCGACTGTGTTCGGGTAGCAACTAAAGGTAGGAATACATCAGAGTGTGTGAATCTGGATGTTTCCTCACCTGCATATGATTTGTGAGAACTGACAAAATTAACATGGTTTTAAGTGAAAGTAACTGAAATCTATATCTTGACACTCTCACTCTTGATTGAGTTTGTTACGCTTTTGTAAGTGCCTTTTAAAATACAAAAATGTGTGATGTGGGCTCCACATGTTCTTTGGTCAATACATTGACCAAGAACATGTGTTTTTCCATGACTGGGAGGCAGCCTGTGTGCCCGTCGAGGTCTTTAGGTACTTAGCTATGCTGCCTGTGCGTCCTGCTCCACACATTAAAGGTGATGAAGTCTAAGCACCATTGATCCGGGAGCAGAATTGATAAGGCCAGAGGGAGCCCCAGTCACACTCCGTTCTGAGCCGTGGGAGGTCCTGTCACATGCCCCAACGATCTTGCGTATTGTAGAGTTTGGATACAGCTCCACTATGGATTCTTTTTCTTTTTTTTTGTGGAGCTCCAGATATCTCCATCTCCATGGTTCAATAGACTGAAGTAAAACAGCACGCACTAGAAGTAGATGGATCATACGAGCAATTTATTTCCTGAAATGACAGATTTAAATGCTTTACATTAGGCTCATAGTGGTATGAGCGTGTGTGACACGAACGCAGTTGTTACCTTGGTAAAAAAAAAAAAAAAAGTGAAATGCTCTTTAATACTGTAATGGGTGTCTCTCTCTACCTGATTGTTGCATGATGGGACTTTGTTGGTGTGGCTGTTTTCTGCTTCAGTGTGGCCTCTCTCTCTCTCTCTCTCTCTGTCTTTCTTTCTCTCTCTCTCTTTCTTTCTCCGTCTCTCTCAACTGCATGCAATCCTGGATCCACTGACTCTACTCAGCCGCCATACTCGTGACTCAGCTCACAACCCCCTACATCCGCATCGCTCCAGCGGCCGGCGACAGCCAACTAACAGGTCAGATCCGTAGCTTTCTGCACCACCTCAGGTACTCTCTCCACAACTTGGTTTGCCAAGTTTAAGGCAGCGGCCGTACTGACAGTTCCCTCACCAGGAAAACAAACAACTAGAACATCGCATGTGTGTGGGTTTTGTTTATTGTCCTGCTAGTTGCATAGAATAAGCGTGATTAAATCAAAGACTCATGGACATTGTCTTCTACCTTCATCTTCTCTGCATTACCGGACATGAAAGACTTGTTTGAGGTGCGATTGTCATTTGATGTGTCTGTTGGAGATTTTTTGGCAGGAGTTAATCCTCTTTCATGAATATTTCTCATTATTTCTGCGAGATTAAATGTCGGTTGCTGCAATTGTGACAACTGTAAACACACAAAAGGACGCTGAACCACTCACCGTGTGGCTCTGGAGTGTAGCATGCAACTATTAAAATTCTGCTCACTTTCTCATTTGTTGTGTGTGAATCTCAAATTCTCTCAGGCTAAAATGGAAGAACATTGGCTTGTGGCAGCAAACATACAGCTCAAATGGGGATATGGTACTGACAGCACTCATGTAAGATTAGCCTGTTAAAGTGTATTGGGACAAAATCAGCTCCATCAGTCCAGACGTGATTGTTAATATGTCACCGGTCTTGAAATCCTCCACAGCTCTGCCTTAAAAGCTTATATCTAAATAAAGCCCGGCTGCTGAAAGAACAATATGTCACAAACCAGCCCTGAATAGATATTTACCTTGTTGATAGGGAGAGAAAATGGCAACGCCGAGGAGAGGAGGAATCCCGCTCTAACAGATTTGTCTGACATAACAATTTATCATTCTAAATTTACCCCTGGTGACAAGGAATAATGGTGTTGTTCAGGTGGACAGTTGTCATTCCAGCAGCGTTGCTTTCCTCAGACCGCCTCTTATCACTTCCCACGGAGCAGATGCTGTTAAAACAAGGCGTGATTTTTCCTCCCCTCTCCCTCTTTGTGTCTCTCGTTGTGGCTATCTCCTCCGGAGCTGATATTTAATGTTTTGGTTATTTCAGGCTTTTTTATCTTCTTGGGTATTATCTTTCCCGCCGTGCATCCTGCATTTTTCTACAGCCCAGCAACCATTTGCCCCAAACATGATTAACCAAGGGTAAAGATGGTGCACACTTATCTCCCCCAGTGCAGCTTGATCCACTGAGCGCTGATGTCCACTAAGGACGGAGTTAAAGGTGGAGTCTTCAGGACAAAAGGGACTCACTTACTTTCAAAATAAACATTACCCTGAGCCAATTAATGTGTATTGATATGTATGCTCCACAGAATGCCACAGAATATCAGTGTATTGATTAATCACCCTTAGTCTTACACACAGTCAAATCAATAAGAGGAAGTACTGAAAGTATGGATGTGCACTCTGCCATTTGGTTCGGGTGGAACAAAAGCAAATGGGCGTTAGATTTGATTCACCGTCTGCCTGATTAATTCCACTTTCCGTGTTTGATCCTTATGAACTGTGATGTTTCTTTGTCTTTTTTTAGGAGCAGCCACTCACAAACCTGATGCCGTGGAACCAGAGAAACAAACAGACCACACGGTGAAGATCGCCGGGGTCATCGCCGGCATCCTCCTCTTCGTCATCATTTTCTTAGGAGTGGTACTCCTCATGAAGAAAAGGTAAGCTTTTATGTTTTCATTTGTTTTTTTAAAGTCGTTGAAATACTACTTATGGAAGAGGTTGAACTTACTTGCCGAGTGCTCGCAAATAAGTAGTTTCTCTTTTATTATTTCGTATATTTCTCCCTCAAATGGTAGTATTGTCAGCACCGTAGTAAATAATTAATTTGATTATGTTGATACGCCCCATTAAGGCTGTTTACAACCATGAGATACAGTGTGCCATGAAAAATTAATCCGTTTCCACGGCACCCTCAAACAAATGCGCAGCGCTTCAATGACATTGGAATGGGAATGGGAAAAATGTTTTTGAGGCTTGTGGTATAGAGAAAGGCGGTGAGGAGATAAGAAAGAAAACATGATGAAAGGCTCAATAGGGAAGAGGATGGCGGCATAGCTGAAGGCTAAGTTTACATTAGCCCTGGACCCCATACTGGAGAGAGGTCCTCTGTACATATCCCAGCAATCAGGAGAACTAAAGCTCAGCAAATATCAACCCCCTTTCTGTCCACAGCAAGGCTTGAAATAACACAATGTCAGTGTCTGCAGAGATTTCTTCAGTGGACAAAAGTTGGTTTTCCTTTTGACATCTCGATTGTAAAGCGCGAGGACAAAAATATAAAATAATAATTTCCCAGTCAGTTAATATGTCTTTGCTGTACTTTACTGTACTTTCTCCTTTAGCGATAGATAACTTGTCTTGAATTAAAGAGTAAAGGTCAATACAGCAGAGTGGGAAGGTATAGCTGTGTGCTAATATAATCAGTGTGTTCCATATGTTTTATATCTGACAGTAATATTTCATTTTCTGCAGCAGGCCTTTGTCTGTGTAGCACAGCGATCAGTGGGTGGGAATATAGAAAAAAACTCAGCACACAGTAATGGAATTGTTTTCAATTAGCCTTAATCAAACCAGAGATGGAGATGACTTCATTGGTTGAATTTTGTGTAATTTGCTGTTACCAACAGGGAATCGGAGTTGTGTTTAGACATTCAAAACACTCATTAAGTTCCAACCTTGGAGGTCAGATATGGTAATTTTTTATAGGTGTATGAAATTATGTGTTCGTGAAAGGGGGGTTTTAGTGACAGAATGGCTGCTTCTCATTTGCCACCACATGTTGTGGAGCAGCTTGCTATCAGTTTAATTACAGAGTTTGTACAGTACTGTACTGAGGCCCCTCCCCCCCCCCTTTGCAAAGCATGACATGACTCCAAGCGATCACCTTTGCCCTCATGATCACTAGTTTACCTCCACGTATGCCACCATATCTGATTTTGTTCATTTCTACTCTTTTTTCAAACATTAATATATATTTTTACTTTTTCTTTCCTTTTCATTCCATCCCCTCCCCTCCTCCACTGCTTAAATCCTACCACCACCCCAATCGGCAGAAGAACCTATCACTCCTACACTTACTACCTGTAAGTAACCACTTTGTGTAATGTTAGTGCCATGCTTCTCACCCACACACTGTTTCCCATGCATGCAAAGGAGCCATGTCATCCTCCTCCTTCCCAGAGCTATTGCAGCGGCCCAACTGTAATCTCTGCTGGAGGTACGGAGGACGCCACTCCATATGCATCTCCACACGAGGAGCACATCACACTGTATGTCACATTGGCACGACTTCTGACGCGGCTACACCCCCACGAAACAAACCTGCCACTGAAATGTTATTGCAGACATGATTTCTGCCTGACTTTTAAGGAGTTTGTTTATCATACGATGAACTAAACTGCCTTAATGATTGTACGGCTGCCAAACTCATCTTGTGAAAGAAAAAAAAAATCAATGCAGGAGCTACTGCATTTTTACTGAGTGTGAATTTTTCATTTGCCCCCAATGATTTCATCTCTGTTGACTTGTCAAAGTTAGAGTTTTTTTGAAGTGCCTATGCTTTAGTTGTGCCCAGAACCTCAATGAGCTTGTCTCGATATTTCTCACACTTATGTACACACCCTGCAAACGGCAACAAAAATGCACTCAATAACTTGACGTCGGATTGACCGTACTTAAAGCTATTACGCTGAAAATTTAAGCATGAGCTGACATGTTGACGTTACCAATGTAGCTCCATATGCATGCGATAATTTCAAGTCTTTCTCTTACCCCTGCTCCATCCTCTCACCAAGCCATCGCAACTCTCATGCTTTTTTCCCTTTTTTTCAAGCATGTTTTTTGGGTTATTGCACGTCCATCCCATTGATTCTATGGTGATGGTGGAGTTGTGTCTTTAGCTGACAAGACGTTTGCATCAATACTGAATGAGCCGACGTGATCACAGAATAACCTCCTTTCTATTTAGATGTCTCCAACATCATAAAACAATAGCCGCGGCACTGCTTTATTCACTCTTAATATAACAGATGATTTCAAATCACACCTCTGAATGGCAAAGAAGCTTATTCTGCAGCTCTGCCTTCCCCGCTGTAGCTCACAGGCTCCCTCTGTACAGTCTTTGTGATGGATGCCGACTAATCTGTCTTGAGATGACTGTGATCACAGGACAGAATGGAGGCTGCCTCACATCAAAGAACATCTCAGAATACACCTGGAGATAATATTACTCTGCGTGTCACTCATATTAGATCACAGCTGTCTCGAATGGAAAGCCCCAATGACTTGGAGGAGTGGTGTCATCAAAGCTGAGCACACACATTGACCGAGATGAGCAGGAAGACACTGAGGTTGTCAGTGGTGAAACAATCACACAATCAGTTTTGTCTGTTTGTTATTTGAAGTGTTTCATGCCAATAGTGTTTTCTTGGATTATTGCCAGCGTGCAAGAAGAGGAGATGGTGTTGTCTACAACACCGAGGCAATGTATCATTTTGAGCATTAAGCTGAGGATTAGCAGCTAATTTTCAGATGTGCGTCTTGGTGATTATTAAGTCTGGTTTGTTCAGAGGTGTATTTGCTTTGATCTGCAGGTTTTAGATGAGGTAAATTGGATATTCTGACTCCAAAAGTATCTGTTTGAGCAGTTAAGTCAAATCGAAGGCTTTACAAACTCCCTTCAAAAATGAATATACTTACCACACTGATGGTGCCAGGTCCGTGTTTTTCTACAGCCTGATGTTGTCAGAAGAGTGACTGCAAATGTTGTGACTCTCCTCTAAAACTGACAAGATAACAACATAATATACACTTGGATGAGATAAAGGATTAATGATGCCCATTGGGAAATGTGCCATGACAGCAGCAAATACTAATGCTTCAGTTAGTCCGATCACATGTCGTCTGTACAAAATGGCGCAAAATCTAAAATGCCACAACCTTGTAATAGTTTTACATGCAAGACGCCAAATTAAACCATTTATTTATGAATGTCTAGAAAGCATGATGCGTAATTTAAAAGGTAAAGGGCAAATTCAGTGATAATTTCAATATTTTTTTCCTGTACTGTTGCTGCTTGTTGTTAATCTGTGGCACAGTGCAAGCATTTGAGTAGTCATGCAAATGAAAACTCACGTTGTTTTCCTGTTTGTCGTGTTTTATAGATAGTAAAATTATAATAATAGGAGAGTAATAGCATAGTTTTCAGCTTAACCCATCAGGATGTTAAGAAACCAGGCCTGCATAGCCAAATGAGTCCATTAACGGTTGATGCATTTGTGCACCATAAGTAACTGAAGTTCAAATTATGCTGGTCTGACCCAGGATGTCCACCCCCACCCACCCTCTCAAAGTTTCCCTATATTTGTCTTTTTATCTGTTGTGTCATACATGGTATGAACCAGGAAGTGGAATGAAAATCTCTGGCGCTCTGTAGGATCTGTGTTTAGTGCTATCTGCTATACTTTTACCACTTTAGGGTTGTCTAGGCTCAGCTCATAAACAAACATAACTGATACGGTGCTTATACCCAAAGTTTATATTGTCTAATTAATTATAGACCGCATTCTTAAGATGCTTTCCTCTGGAGCGTTCTCTGAAGTGATCATCTGCAGTTCTGACGACAGCCCTGTTGCCAGCCATGAGATTACAACACCTCTATGATTGATGAACCCCATTAATGCTCTCATGCATTCATCAAAGTCTTTTAAAGGCATGAGAACATCCTGCAGTCGCCAAAATATGCACTTTAGGTATATTGCCAGAGGTGACTGCGGGGGCTAGCGCGCAACACAACATCAGTCAGAGTGCTCATTAGGGATGCAGTTACATGTGTGATCAAATATATGACTGTCCTTTAATCAGGTGGTCGTACCGGCCGGTGTGCCTGCTGCTGCTGGGGACAGGAGAAAGATCAATTGGCATAGGGCAAGGGTTGCAATTGGGTCTTTTTTCCTGTGGGAGTTTGATTCATCCATCAAACAGCAGGCATGTTAAATACAAGCACACCTACTCTTTCACCCTCTGACCAGCTCCTCTTCTATATAATTAACCGATATATTTTCTTTGTCATGTTAGATAAGATTAAGCAGTTCCTTCAGTTGAAAACCTTTAAATATACTACAACTAGAGAAAGTTTCAAATTGAATTAGAAAATAACAAAAAAATATAATATATGGTTTGCATTTGGTGGTGTAAGTGAACTACATCAAGACACGGCGCCGTTTCCTGTCGTATCAAACCAATGTTAGCATCTGACTAAATCATCAACTCCCTAGAACTGTAACTTCCTTTTCATCTAAAGCTACAAGAAAACAAGTTGCATTGCTGTTCACTTTGCATACATCATTAATTTATTGATATCCATGTTTAAAGTTGACAATTAACAATGTAACATGGAGAATTGTCAGCTGGTTCCCCATAACTCTCAGCGCACTCATAGCATAATGTCCAGTTACAGTTTGGCAATGTGTTCATCAAAAAAACCAAACAACTTTCTAATACAAATTATTATCTTTGGGGTTTTTTGCCGTTTGGCATTAATTTAGAGTCGAGTTTCTGGCCACATAACATATGTCGGTGCAATAGTCACTCACTTTTAGCTCTGTATTTGTCTCTACCACCTCCTGAGGGAAGTTCTGCTCTGTATGTAGGTAACACAGTGGAAGGATATATGTCACACTAAAAAGAAATAATGAGAAATACTTACTACACAAAATACTTACAATAATAACTTATAATAATAATTGATGAATCTAGTAGTGTTGGTGCTATGCTTGGTTCTTCTGCCTGCTGTTTCATGATGTCTTCCATTTCAATGTCGCGGGTGGTCACTTACATAAATTAAATATATTTATTATGGAATGATAAGTGCGTGCATTCAAACTTGTATCAACCTGTCTAATTTACAGTGCCAAGCTCCTGCAGTGTTTTATAAAGGAGAGAAACAAAGAAAAAAATTAAACAGAATCAGCCATTGTTAGTATTTGTATTTACTTTTAATAAATAAGTCTTTCTTTGTACTGAAAACACACACAGACTCAGGCATATAAATCATCATCCCCATTCTTTATAAATCTTACCTTTCATAATCACCCCCACTGCACTCGGTGTCAGAATGGGAGGCCTACTAAACGTACCATGTATAACACAATGTGCTCAGGGCAAACACCTTCATTAAACCTTACAAGCCGAACATGCAGCAAGAATCACATTAATTGGTACAAGCCTTGCAGATTTTTGCACCTACGAGCTCTGAATGTTGATGAGGAAGAGCAGCTCGAGCAGGGAGAAGGGCTGTCATGCACAGAATGCCGAAGTTTAAATGCATACATTTTAAAACGACGCGTCATTTACGACACATCTCCCTGTCAGCGTGGCACTGGATGCAGTGGCTTTCCTTAGGTACTTACTTAACTACATACTGGCATGATACGAACAGTAGCAATGTAACAGTCAAAAAATTATTTATACTCAACATTTTGAAAATGTACTTTGTCACAATGAGATGTGGTTGAAAGCTACCGTGTTGTGTGAAAATTCAAGAAATGTTGTGCTGAGTTATATGAATTAGATATATTGTACGCGGCTGCGGTACAATATCATAATTTCAAAATGGCATTGTTATTACTTAATTTAAAGCATAATTTAGTAGATTTTGTGATAAATAAAGTAGAGAAATTACTTAATGACTTATTGAAAGAGCCATCATATAATATGAACACACACCAAAAAATGGATTCCTGTACAAAAAAAAACACTTTACAAACTTGTACTTTGTACTTTGAGAGCCTCATCAATGCTACAGTAATTTTCTATATAATCTAAAAATTCCTACACTGTATCCCATCATATAATTAAATACATTACATTTTGAAACATATGCTTGCATTATATGGAGTAAATTTTAATGTGCCAACAACTAATGCTTGGCCGTGTCAGACAGGAAGGCTGCTCACGGTGCTGTTTTCAGCAGACGAAGGGCCAAAAAAAAGAGTTATGAAGGACATTCTTCGTTTTTATTGTTTGTTTATGAAAAACACTTTTTTACAGAATCAATGAAGCAATCAAGTTAGCAGATAAACAGTATTGTGCATTGCTGAATAGAGTCTGCGCTCGGAAATGGTTTCTATTGGCTTTTCTGCTGTTTCTTATACTAAAGTAAATAAATATACAGAAGAATGGCTAGATGGATATATGACGGATGGACAGACAACCTGTATGAACGATGGGGAGAAGTTTGAAATGAGACACAGTGCAAACAACTACTGAAATGCCCCTACTGGGTTAATCAAAGGCGCTTCTGTTGCCCCTCCCAGCTGCGTGTCAGTCATCTAACGCGCACATGCACACACACCCATGCACGGCGGATGTGTGTGGCTCGTCTAATGAAGACTTCTTTGTCCCAATGTCACAAGGTTTAGGCTGCTCCAGTGTCGAAATGAGGCCCACCATGCTGAGCGTGAGGTTTTGAAGCTCTTGTTTTAGAAGTCGCGGCAGCGTCACCTCCCACAGAACAGACATTCTGGCAAACACGCAGAGACGTACAATCCACGCAGCTTCCTTTTTGTTGTAGCTGAACTCACGGAGTTAGGAGCTCTGCTCACTAAGATCCTAGATATGCCAGGCCTGTCATGTACTGAACTGCAGACAATCTCTCTAATGAGAGTTGCCTAATATAGTTACCTTCAGTGTTTGCTCAGTCTTTACTTCTACAAACACCTCTGCCATCTGTCTGCATCATCCCCTTCATATGCACATTCAGTGCTGTTCAAAGAAATGTGTGATTGTTACTGTTGGGAATGGCTGCAAGCAATCATTCCTATACATTTTTTTATTGGGACCTTTCCATGTGCAGCTTTACGCTAACTACCAGGGGATATGATAAATGATCACATTCATCAACATGCACAAACACTCTACTGTACACTTCCTCGTACTATCTCGGCACATCAGACCCTGTGATATAGTCATCTATCATTAAATTTTCCCTTCTTACAAATGAGGAGAGAATAGCATGCCAATTAATCTTCATCTAACACCCACGGTGCCTAGCAAACATCCCAGTATTGCTGGTGCTTTCCTCATTTTGGCACTGGTGTCCGTGCAGCCTCGTTCATCTCCGACGCTTGCGCTTCAGCTGTTACACAGGCCAAGAAAGCGGAAGTCTTAGCAGACACAGAAGTAAGAGCAGCGATACAGTATTAAAACCAGGATTATAGTGGTTCTTAATAGTCTTCTCGATGAGTGCACACAGTGCCGAATCAGTCTTAATATCGCCTGGGGTACATAGAGCTCCCCCTCCCCTCCTCACTCCTCCCCATTACAATATGAAGCTATACCAGAAGAAAAGAGACAAGATTGCCATTTTGTTCTCGACTCTAATTGCAGATTAAAGACAAAAAAGTGGGTCCGGCAGATGAAAATGTCACTACTTTGTCACTTTGGTTTCTGAAGAACGGATCCACTATTAGCCTCACGTCGCGGCCTTCAGAGCAAATGACTGTTTGAAGGCAGCGGGGGCCTGTTGCCATATGGCACGAGACAGCGACAAAATTGAATAAACAGAGGAGATTTGCGAAAACAACACAGCAGGAGAGCATCATTAGACAGCAGTTGTCCGTGAGAGAGACTGCAATTCAAATAGGCAGAGGGGTCACACAGAGAGTAACAAAGTGCGAGGATCAGTGTGAGGGCTGCCATAGTTAATTCTTACACTGCTCGCTCCCCCCCAAGCAGCAGAGCAGCGGCAGGCATCAGATACGGCTTTAGCTACAATATGTTCCCTCTCAAGCTGTTTCCCATTTTTCTATAGTGATATTTCTGTGGCGATACTGAAGGGGTTAACTCCCATATTTTTATTGCAATGGAGAAATTGTTTCATGCAATTGGCTATCAAGTCCTGTCTCTCAGAGGTCAGGGTCAGCAACCCTTCAGGGATTCAGAGCCCTTGTTGGTTCGGGCTCAAATATCAAACTTTTCCAAATGTTAGAGAGTTCAGCTAATGCTGTCCTCGGTGACCGTCACTGTCCAACTGCTGTTCAGTTGATATGAATCAGCAGAAACATTTCAGTCATACTCAGGACTGTCATAGAAGTGTCACACAGTGGATTTCAAAGAAAAAGCTGTTGCACAACGTTGGCTTCTATCACATGTATCATGTGTCAAATATATATAATTTTTTTTTTTTTTTCTCCTTGGAAAAAAGGAATATATAGCATTTTTAAAAATCACTGAAGTAAATGATTCATTGTATTTGCATTCAGTTGCAATGTTATTACCCACACCTGCAATTAACGCAACAGTACTGTCAGATTTAATCCTGCCTTGAGGTTATAATCTTCACGTGCTGTTGAGCTGTGTTTTGCAATATACATGTAGTCCGGCCGTCTTCTTTTAATGAAAGCAGATTAAATATAAGATACTAAACAGACCAAGGACAATAAATACACTCACACACACACCAGTGACAAGATTTTATTTTACACTGACTAAAACAGTTCAGTGTTTATCACTCTAGAGTCTATAGGAAGGCTCCACCAGAGCCTGAGGCCACAGCAGCAGAAGCTCATGACCTTTGGATTTGTGTTTTGACCGGAAACACACAGCAAGCACTGGTCATAAGACCTTAAAGGGGAACATTGGTATCTTACAACCTGACCCCTACTTTTCCATGTTTTGCTGTTCGAATAATGACACAGGACAACATTTTTTTAAATTTGTCTGGTATTGAGTAAGTTGTTTGCCAGGAAACCAACTGTGATGTACAATATAAGGCAACTCCACTTTGTCAATGTACATCTACTGCTTGTTTTTGCCGCTGACGGGCTCAGATTAATAATACAATTGTCCAACAACATTATGAAAGTGTACTGATGTTAGGTCAACACAATAACTTTAGCTATTACATTAGCTCCACACCGTCTGCAGCAGCTCTCCAATCTTGAACAGCTTTCTTTAAGAAATTGTGTTTTCTTCTCTTCTTTAGTACGCAGCAGTTATTCTGGTGCAAATGGTCACTGCTGACCTGATGGTCTGCAAGTTGCCATGTATTGACAATAGTATCTGCATGTATTTAAAGCACAATTAACCACAATGTTAGCATCAGCCACAGCATGCCCTAATCCAACAGAGGTATCCTGTGAAAGCCTGTGAAGCCGTCCATGGCAATTTTTTGTCAGTTTAGAAATGTGCAGCTATGGACATTGTTTTTGATCTTAAAGATACCACTGAGCTACAGTTTCTGTGACCCAAAACAACAAACTGGCCACTGGCCTGATTTAGGGTTGGCTTTTCAGGTTAAGATCTCACATCTGATCAGTTTTTTTAGTGTCTGTCAGTAAGCAGGTGGGATCAGAGCTCAGCAGCTGCTTTTACATAGGAAGAATGTGTCTGTCGTGTCGATACGTGCGTGTGTGTGTGCATGTGTGTATTTACTCTGTACACAATGCTCTAACAGCGTTTGATCAGGAACAGATTGCTTGTAGGATCCAGCACATCGACTCAAAGTAGGTCAATAAAAGCAGGTTGACTGTTTCAGTTCACCGTTCACAACTCTAATTCTTCCGCCCCCAAATACTATAGCTAATTTTAAATCATCAGGGCCACTGATGTATTTGGGTTAGGATGTCACACCTTTCCACATTCTCAAGGATTTATATTTCACTGCTTGAAAAAGCATCTGGAGCCTAATAAAACCTAATGTGACCACAGCCCAGGGCCCATTAGCTCAGCCATCTCATTACATCTATGAGTCATCGCTACCAGCATCATATCAGATCAATTCAAGCGCAGACATTGTTGTTTTTTCGCTGATTGTTTGTTTTTGTTTCTTCCAACCCCACCCCATTAAGGAAACTGGCCAAGAAACGTAAGGAGACACTGAACAGCACCCGCCAAGAGATGACTGTGATGGTGAACTCCATGGACAAGAGCTACACAGAGCAGGGTACCAACTGTGACGAGGCGCTGTCCTTCATGGACACACACAACCACACGCTGAACACCCGCAGCGAGTGCGCGCTCACACTCAATGGCCGCAGCGAGTGTGCGCTCACCCTCAACGGTCGCAGCGAGTGTGCGCTCACACTCAACGGCCGAAGCGAGTGTGCGCTCACTCTCAACGGCCGAGGTAAGATTGTCCTGCATCAGCTTACCTGCTATTTTATGGTCACACACACATACGCACCGAGCATGGTGGAAGCAATTTGTTTGGTTTGGTCAGGTGAGAAATAAATCAGACTTGGCTGCACAGGAAATATTCACGCTGAGAAAACCTAAAAACTCTTGGAACTCATCCACTGACTGAACTCTGGATTTATTAACATATTCAGAGGAAAACAACAAACTCCCAATATTAAATCCTTAGTTTCAGTTTAGATTCAAACAAAAATCAAGTTTGTTTTGACAAAAATCTCAAAATTTACAGAAAAACCTCAACGTGAGACTGCGTGACCTTTACTTATCACCCTGACAAAGGTGTTTTTTTTTATCATTTTCCAAATTTAGTTGCATAAATTAGTGTTGAAATTGTACTTTTTTCAATGGAAACTGTATTAATGTCTCTTTGTTTTTCATTTTTTGCTTTTTGTTCTAACCGATATTTTTTTCAGTCGGAGCAAATGATTTGACAGTAATTTTGTAGCTTTTGAAAAACTACCCATTGTTAGCAGCAGTAGTGTTAGTCAACAGGGAACCGGCTTCTTCAAAACAGTTCAACAGAATTTACTTTATTTGATGGGAAAGGCTTTGATATGATTTTGGGAAAGATTGTTTAATTTTTTTTCACCAATGGGAGATTCATCCTTCTTCACAAGCCCTCGAGGGTTTGCTCTTCCCTTTTTACATATTCCCTTTTTAAATTTTGTTAAATTAACTGAAAGTGAACCTATATCAGCGATATTAATAACAGTTATACAGCTATTCTAACTTGTATAACTGTGTTAATAAATATGGGTTTTGGTGTTTTGATCAATCAAGGCTGAGAAGTGTTTTGTGAGATCCTAAACTCTGCACTGTTTGGTTTTCAGTTGCCAGAGGAGACACACAACACATACTAGATGTCCTCTGGTGTGACTGCCCACTAATTTTTTTTTTCCACGTCCCAGGTTAAACTTAATGCTTTGTTGATGGACAGCTCGGCTAAGTCTGCACCCAGGGCTTGACCTGGTATAATCCCAGTCAAAACCATCAGATTAAAACTCCACAGCAGCTTCTGTCTCCACACCCCTGCAGGGGATGAGCCCCAAAGATGCTCTGACCTTGATTAACTGTCTGTTAGTATGGATGTTCAAATCTGGCCCTGTGTCTGCCAGCGCAAATGATTTAAACATATTCCTTTTTACTCTGCCTATCAGTGTAATGCCTTCAGTATTGTACCTAAGCTCCCTCATGCTCTTCATGACCTTATATGACTGTCATGGTGTCATTCTGGCTCAAAACATCATGGCTGACAGATAATAATCCTGAACATACTGCACCAGAAACCCAGACCCCATTAGCATGGCAGTTAGCACTACCGATGCTGTATGAGGACTTCTTATTACGCAAGAAGGTGACAAACCAGTGGAGTAACTGACATTTACTCTGTTAGCCATAAGACTATTGCTCCACTCTGGTACTTCAGTAGCAGTAATGAAAAGTAACTATTACTCAAGTACGTGGTGTTTGCATGCTATATTATACTAACACTCTGCTGCTATAGAGGGAATTTTGCACTTTTATGCTCCTCTGCATAGATTATATGATTGTAAAATATGCTGTAACCTCATCAAATAAAAGCTCAATTAGTTTATAGTATGTAATTAAAAGAATAAGTAATAACGAGACATTATCATAAAAAATGTGTATTGATATACGAATTTGCATCCATTCTAAGGAAAGCTGCAAAGATTATATTAAGGGACGCTAACCATCAGACGGATATAGTTGCTGTTACAGCTTTGCAACAAAGTAAGGCAAAGTAAGGTCGCTTTTATATCTTCCTGTTATTAAGAAATAGTCTAATTCATCAGCATTTTAACACACTCTTGCTCAGTTCAAAGCACTCAAGGTTTTCCTGGTCTTACAAGTTCCCGGTAGCTTTCTATTTTGTTAAATTACAACATGAGACATCAGACTTACCACTGAGTTTCTGCTGAGAAGTGGACACCATGCATGTGGGGTATGGACAGTTTCAAAGGTGCTGAGCAAAACCTCAAAAAGCCTCAAAACTCAAGAGCCTTAAGTCAGTCTTACTTTTAATACTCTTATTTACATTTTACTCTTTTTCTTTACTTTTAAAGGGTCAGTTCATGCGAATCACAAAGAAGCCCATTTCCTCACCTTTAGTGTATTTTGTTCATCATTGTATTGCTGTTTGTACTTACAGAGGCATTTTGAACACTTCCTCCACCAATCAGTAGCACTAAACAGTTGATTGCCTTCTGTTATGTTGTGTCTTTTGCTCCTCTAGCTGGATCCTCACCCTCTTCCTTCACGCTGCCTAAAGCCAACACACTCAGCACCTCCATCCCCACCAACTCCTACTACCCAGGTAAGCACACATTGTATGTCCTCACGCTAATCCCATATGTCAACAGAGAAGCGTTGACTAGATAAGCAGTTATTGTAGAGTGAAATCAGAAGGTGTGAAATTCAGTCATTATGAAACCTGCAAAAGGATAAATTAATAAAACACAATGTTTTCAAACAAGTATTAATTAGGTTGATGCTCTTGGTAAGACCTATTTTTATGTAAATTACAGACTTATACTTTGATATGTGGTGTGAACTCAGCTGATAAAGTTAATATGTGCTTTAAAAATTAGAAAATGATTTCACAAATGAGAAGGTAGATAAATTGGCTTTGGATGGATTTACAGCGTGCTTCATCTCTGGTTATAACAGTTTTATATCAGTGTGCCTAGATGGAATTTAACTGTTCAATTAAAACTTCCATTTCTCCAGATAATATGCGTAATTGTGTGTCTTATGTAATCAGATTACAGCTCATTGATTAGATGGAGTAAAGGGCAGTTAGATTTATAATCAACTAAACTTGGTGTATAATTAGCTTTTTCTGGAAAATGTGATAAGTTTCTCGTTATGCTGCTTGGCGAGAAACCAACAAAATAAAATGTCCATTTTTTTTTTCTGTGATTGTTGTTTATTATGGATTTATCTTGGCTTCTTTAATTTACTGCAAACTCTCTTTCCTCCTCCAACTTCTGCACTTGTTATGGGGGTATGAGCAGATCCCTTTGTGCCAACTGCTATCTTAGGTGAGACACATTTTCTTTTCCCATTGCTGTTGATTATTTACTCTTACTTCCACGTTGAAGAAAACGACAGAGCATTACATTCATAAGATGGCTGTTTGAAGACTTAACTGTCAGGAGAAAAAAGCACAGATTTCTTTTTTCCCATTTTTGGTTCGGTTGGCTCTTTTAACTAAAGATGGCTTCCTCACCTTCATACCTGCCTGCTGCTTCTCCTCCCCCCTCCTCTTCCTCCCCTCTTTTCCCTCCCCCTCCCACCCCTCCTCCTCTCCCTCCCCGTCAGACGAGGAGCTCTCCTGGGCTGAGGCTGGCTTCACTCCATCCCATCCGCATTGCGTGTCGTGCGTGTGATGTCACATACATGTTTGACCTCTCATATGCATGGACAGACATGTGGACTGGATGTGGGGGGAGTGTCTAAAGGGGGGCAACAGGGGGGGCAGTTGGCCCCTGCGCCAAGGCTCCAGCATGCTGAAGCCATAGCAGCTGCACTGAGACACTAAACAGAAATTAAACAGTGTGAGAGGGAGACAGAAAAACGCTCTCTCTTAGCCCCCCTTCTGCAAAAATTTCCAAAACGGGATGCGTTCGGTCTGAACATCTAAAGTCTTGCATTAGCTGTGCTGCCCTCCCCTCCCTCCCCTCTCTCCTCACTACGCATTTAACTCCCCTCCCTCCCTCCAAAACAACAACCTTTTCTATTATTCTTTTTAATGTCGCTCCCCCTGCCTTTGGCTAACTGCTAGTGACCTACTTGTTTTTGTTTTGGTTTTGCCAGTGTGTATTCATCCTGTTCAACGATAAAATAGAATTATAAAAAGGCATTTTGTTCTTCTGTTAATTATTACTGGCCTTTGTCGAATATGCAGAGAAGCCCAAAGTGCAGCATCTGAAGCGAGCGGGCGCTTTTTTTTATACCAGCGGACCACATAATGTAGCTACTAAGTGGGGCACTGGAACTGTAATAATTTACTACTCAAGGCCAAGAAGAAAGATGCAATAAGCAACTCTACTCGAGCTTCACCACGAGCACCTTAGCCGCGTTTACAAGTACACAACTCACAATTAAGGCTTATTTTGTCCTCACATTAGTGCAACTTAAGGCAGTGTCTTTCATCACCACTGCTGTGACAGCTGCTTATGTTAGTTCCACATCTAATGAAGCATGAAACAATTAACATGAAATTACGGCAGCCAGAAAAGGTTACATGCTTTCAGTTGTGACACATTCAGTCACAGCATTGTCTCATCAGTTGAGGTTAATGATCAAAACTGATTAGATCATAAAGGACTGGTAATGTTTTTTTGGATTTCACCCCCTCCCCCCCAAAAAAAGTTATAAATACAGGTGTCACACCAGCACATGCAAATATAATTATAGCAATTAGAGAAAAGGAACTCAAAATGTCAGAATACTCAAACAATAATTGGCATCATTAAAATATGCAAGTCACAGATCTGAAACAATTAGAGCTTGTTTGGAAAACGACCAGTATTTCACCATTATTTTCTCCCTTGAAATCCATGACTTCCTTGTTTTGTTCTTTTACTTTTGTCTTGCACTGTTGAAATTGCCCCATCCATCCACTCAACATCCCCCCCTTTGACTAGGCTTTCTACCTAGGCAGTTTTGGACTGAGAAGGCATGTGATCTTGCCCGTTAGTGTAGCTCTAAATCACTCTACTGTAACAGGTTCTCATGCTGTATTGTTGCTTATCCCCTCTCTCCTCTCTCTTCTCCTCTCTTTCTCTTTACATACGTAACCTCTTATCTATCTGCTATCTAAAAAGTGCCCATTAATGGTAAGTTTTCCCAAGTGGGCCCTGGGTTGGGGGAAGGAGGTGGTGTTTACTCAGAAAGCAAGCCGAGAGTGAGAGGCTGCTTCTGACATGGACATTACGACATTTATTGCATGACCAGTGGACATGTTAGCATCTCACCACCCTCCGTACCGTGCCACCAAGCCACCATTAGCCTAGCATGGTCAAAGTACGCACAGCGCCCCATTGGCAGCATCACCCCATGCATTCTCCTCCCATCTCTGCTTCCCTCCTGTTTTTTTTTTTTTTATTTATTTATTTTTTTTAGGTTTGGTTGATTTATTTTTTTCATTTTTCGGGGGAAGAACGGGTGGCAGGGGTTGAATCCACGCTGTGTCTGTGTGATGCTTCTGACGGTGCCTGCTGCAACATGCTCACTGTGGCCCACCGCAACCCCTCACATCCTCCTCCTTCATGTTTCTGGACACCCTCCATCGTCCGCTGGCTCCCCACAGCATCTGTGCCTCATGTCTGCCACTGACTGGATTACAGTATGAAAGAGCTGGAATGGACTCTGACTCTCAATACGAGCTGCAGCCCAAACCAGCATACTGTACTGCCAGCGAAAAAAAAAAAGAAATAATAAAAAAATTAAACTTGTTGTTTTACAGCATCTTCATGTGGATTTGTTACGATCGCTCTGCACTGTTTCTTGCAGTTGAGGGCCACTGACTCCTTTTATTTTGACTGTAGCCATGTTAAATGCTAATAGTGTAAGCGCTTGTGTTTTAATGGCTACATGCTGTCGTACAGCACAGTAGGCCTGTAATATCAAATATTTTCCAGCCACACACTGAGACAGATGGACCTGAACCTTCCCACCACATGACTCATCCTATTACTCAATGATGTTGTGTCGTTGTGACCATCCATAACAAACAGATTACTACTTGAGAGTTGTTTGTCAATCTGGAGGGTGGTGACATAATGCTTAACAGTAAATGAGATAATGTGCCATCTGTTAATGGGAACAGTTGTAAGTGAGATTTGAACTGCCGTGAATGACAACACCTTGGCAACTGAACTGATAAATGTCGATAAACTCTTAGAGCACCACTGCCATTTGCTGCTTCAGGCGTTATGTCACCCACATGTATCTTAAAGCGGTATACGGATAAATTGTGCAACATCAGCTCCTTCCTCTCCGCCCTGACCTCCTCTGGCCTGTCCCTGTCTTTTGTGTCCCGCAGATGAGAGCCAGAACATGGGCAGCGACACAAGCAGCCTGGTGCAGTCGCACACTCACTCCCTGAGGAAGCGGGAGCCGGTCGATGTGCCGTACCAGACGGGTCAACTGCACCCAGCCATTCGTGTGGCAGACCTCCTCCAGCATATCACGCAGATGAAGTGCGCTGAGGGCTATGGCTTCAAGGAGGAGTACGAGGTAGGATGCAACCCAGCTGTCACCCCCTCTTCACTATAAAGGTTGCAAACACAAATAAAGCCTGCTGATAGACTTCTCTGCGGAGATTCTTAAGTGAAAATGTTCATCAGTCTAATACAAGGCTTCATCTGTGTCATGGTGTACAGCCCCGTGTCTCTCTCTCTCTCTCTCTCTGTCTGTCTTTCTCTCTTTCTCTTTCCGTCTGTCGCTCTCTCTGTCTGTTTTGCACCGCACAGCACAACTGTTGTGTTTCTCCCCAGATGCACTTTTATGATAAATTGTTAATGTACCCCGTCTCAGTGTGTTTACGGTGTGATTCGTTTTGTTGTTCATCTGTTCCGTGTTGTTTGCAGCGCGTGTGCATTATTGCGTGCATGCGTGCGTGTGTTTGTGTCAAAAGCTGCTGTCCCAGTTCCCCACGGAGACTCAGCTGTAGACCAACGTGAAATGCATCCCCACAGCCCCCAACTGCACACACGAAAAAGTGTAAGGAACAGCTAGTGGTGCGTTAGCCATGTCCCCTCCTTTATCTCAATCAGGTCCGATTAGGCGCCGGGAAATGGCAGCCTGCTGCTCTCTTAAGACTGTTGTCACACAACAGCATTGGTAATGTGACACCATGCCTCTCGCTGACACCAAAACAAAAGATTTTGCCCCAGAAGAGCATCACTCTCATTTCCTCTCATTAGTGCAGGAGGCTGGCAGGGCTTGGCAGCGCTCCAGGCTGCTCGCCCTCCCTCAGCACCACACCAGACCAGCCTCCTGTCACCCTGATGCCACGTTGTAACAGACTGGCTTTAAGCTATACTTTTCAAATCCTTCTTTTTAAGTATCCAATCTGTATGGCTTCAGTCTCTCTACCTGACACCACATTGGCCCTTCTTTGATAATACAGCTGGCACTTTTTTATTCTTACATCTTCTGTCTTTTTCATCACTTTCCTCCATTCTCGCTTTTTCCTTTTTCTTCACCCTTTACCTCTTTCCTCTCTCTACCTTGATCTCTTTTCCTGTAATTTACTTATCTGCACGTTCCCCCGCTTCCACCTCCCTGTCTGCTTACTCCTACTACAGTATGTGTGGGCCAGATTTATCAGTAATTAACTCCACACTTCCCGCTCATGACTGCAGAATTAAATAATGCAGCCTCCCATTGCTACCTGCAGCATCAGATTATTGAGGGGCTGGAGAGCTTTGGGCTGCCCTCCGGGCCTAATCCATTATGGATAAAGGTGTTTTGGGTTCATGCGGCCGGCATTGCACAGACATACAACAGTCAATCAAAAGGAAGTAACGCCGTAAACAAACTATTTGCCCCTGCCCCCTCACTCTGCTCTCCCCTCGCCACAGTCCACAGCCTTTTGCAAAAAAAGACCCGTGGGGTGCTCTTAAAGTGTGTAACGGAGCTCATTCTCACTTGGCTAGAGCGATTCATTTGTATGTTGTGTTCCGCTGCTGTCTTCTCTATATCAATCTGTCCTAAGGTTAATGCCCTTTTTACCCGTTTATTTTGGATGATGAGATTGGACCCGAGTGCACCTCTAAACCTGTTGACTTACACTGTACTATATCTCTCTCTGACCCATGCTTCTTGTTATTCTGTACGTTAACTTTGGATCAGATAAACGAGGTAAGCCAATACTTTTGGTTATTTGTGAGTTTTTGAGACTTGTAGATGATATCACAAACCTGACGGATTGATGGTGCTTGTTTGGCTATTTTGTTAAGGCCCTGTGGGATTACAGCATCTCACATCAATGATCTAGTCTGAAAAGGGCATTTACCAACTGAAGCTACGCAAAGTTACCAGAGCGTTTGACATCAGACGATGAAATGTGTGAAACAGTGACATTTTTTTGTTTTTTACTTTTGTCATGTCAAGTCTCTGCAATGTCACTGTGAAATGTTTGTTTTTTTTACTTCATAATCAGAAACCATGAGATCCATAAATGCTCCACGACTTGATTCTGATGTTTCTTTATAAAGCTTTTTGAAAGCATACACACCAAGCCATCAATGAAACCTCGAAACAGCTTTTTCTGACTCTATATCAGTTCGTGACAAATTCAGTTGCGGGTCAATAATTTCTCAAGTGTGTTGTTAAACCAACTGAACACCGAAGTTAATTTACAGTTCGGAACAGATGCTATGACATGTAATTGGTTAGACGCATTGCACTTAACGCCTTGTCAACTCATGCTGTATACTTTGCAAAAGCTTTATAAAGCCATGTTTGATATAAATTATGATTAAGTGGTTGCATGTCCCAATTCTGCACGCACATTTTGAGTGAGCAAACAGGAAGCAGAAAACAAGTTCTAAATGTTGTGTCCTTATCTTACTTCGCTTGTTTTCAGCTTTTTGTATGTGAAGGGAAATGTATTGCATCTAGCCTACTGTGAGAAAGCCTGAAACTCTACAAGCTCCAGCCACAAATGAACACTGGTCAATTTGAATGAGTCTCCTTTTCTCACACAGTAACTGAGTAATTAATATGGAAGCAACTCACTAAACAATCCTGCTTCTTTGTGCTACCATCCCTCTTTATTTTTATTATTTTACTTTGCGTGGTGTGTATGTCAGGTACTCTGTCATCGCTTTGTGGTGCTTTTCCCCCACGGTGATTGAACGCAGAGAAAGCACTGTGCTTTTCACTTACAGTAAGTGGTTACGGACAAAGAAAACAGCGTAGCAGACAAACTGTGCTGGGACTGGAGTACAGCAGGTAGCCTGTAATTAAAAACATACTAAGTTGGATCTGAGCCAGCGGGAATAATTTGAGGATGGTGGAAAAACTACCCGCAGATGCATTAAAGTTGAGTAACACACCGACCTTTGCTACAAAATGCTTTTCACAGGTGGATCCATCCATTGTTTTTCAGTCTGTTTGATGAATTTTAGATAGCTAATTACTCCCAGTCCCCATTATAGAGCCTTTAAATTGAGCCTTCATATAATCTCTGCCTCTTGGGAACTGCTTTATCACCATAATTAAATATATTTTTCTGAATTCGGGATCCAAACAGCCTGAGGGATGAGACCAAAGCATCTGAGACAGGCAGGGTCACTCAATTTAAGAGAGAACTATTATGAAGTTGCCAGGTAGCGCCTTCCAGCTTGAGGATGATTTGTCTCCAGATGCTTGATATTAGACCTTTATCCTTCAGAGTGACAGAGGGAACGACATTGGCCCGTGCATTTACTCAAGACATACTGCCACAGGAGGAGAGGCCCATATAATCCGTCTTTGAGACATGCTTCCATCTTAACTGGAAGGATGGGACATATTTTTAGCATATTAAAGCTGTTTCTTGGTGAAATCACTAATCCTTTGAGCTTAATACAGGAATATGTCCTTGTGGCGTGTCTGAGAGACCTTTATTTGCTAGACAAACGGCCTGCTGCCTGCCATAGTGCTGAGATGAATGAAATGATCAAGTCCTAGAACACTGATGATTGAAGCTGAAGCGAACCCTGCTTTCTCAGACTGGCCAGCAGCACTAAAAGGAGCTCTGCCAACAATCTGTTTAACCCCCGATAAAATGCTCTCAAATCTTTACTTGCAGATAGCAACTTGCATTCTAATGTATTAGCTGACTTTTCAAATGTGCATTAGCTGACTATCAAAAAGCCAGAACAATAACATGTTTTTGTCCAGGCTAGTCTGCTTGGAGCCAACCCCACCCGCCCCTTGCTGAACAGCGGTGGACTGGCAGTGGAGATGTATTTTCATAATTTGGCTTAATTGTGCCTGGTGTGCCATCAGAATGGAAATCTCCCCAGCGAGAGATGATAAATATTTCATGAGGGTAATCTGAGCGGAGCAGTTTTGATCTGCAGACGATGAGCTGGCTTTATTTTTCCCCGCAACGAGCTGATTGAGTCCTTCAGATGAGGCAGGCAGACAGACAGCCGCTGCGGTGGCTCCGCCCGGCAGAGCGGCGCAGGGGGAGAGGTTTGAGCGTGACACCCGCCGCCTCTGCCCTAATGGCACTCGCTGTTTGACACAGCTCCCTGGGATCCACCATCCTCTCTGTGTTTCATGTCTAATAATGATGTGAATATATCTCTCTCTGTCTTCCCTTTCCTTTTTTTTGTAGAGTTGAAAGAGGAAAACTGTGTTCTTTAGCCTGGTTATCATTTAGAGTGCTCACACATGACACCATATTTCACCCCCCCTCCCACTCTCTGTTTTCTGTTTTCTGTCTTTTCAGAGCTTTTTTGAAGGACAGTCTGCACCGTGGGACTCTGCCAAGAAGGATGAGAACCGCATGAAGAACCGATATGGGAATATTATTGCATGTGTGTACAAAGCACCTCCTGAGCGCTCATGAGTTTTTGTGTGCCGCTTTCATTCTTCAGGCTGATTTATTGGCCAGGCTTGTGACTCTGGATAACTATAAGCTGCTCAAACAGAGTTTTATTATCAGCCAACGAGAGCAGCTTTGACCTTTCCAATCTACTTTTATATTCATCTTCCCGCAGTGTCTTTTCACTAGTGAGGAATAAGCAGTGCCAGCGTATGGCACCTAACATGTAGCCTCAGCAGTGTTTATTAAAAGCTGGATTTGATATTACAATTAATCCATATTATTTATCCGAACTCTGTTGATTAATGCTGATTTGACAGTTCATTTAAACCTTGAACACAATTGCTGATGGAAAAACCTCAAACGTCCACTTTTGGGGATTTTCTTTTAAAATTTCTTTAAAAGTTTTGTTACACAAAATTGGTCAAATTCCATTTTTTTGGATTATGAACATAATTCAGAGTCAAGGCTGCATAGTTTTCATTTCATCAACACGTCCAGCTACAAGTGCATGTCCTTGTTTAAAGTAATTGTATTGTGGTGTAGCCTATTACACAGCATCCACATTGTGTTCTCGCTCCATCTTACTGCTGACCTTATCA
This sequence comes from Datnioides undecimradiatus, assembly GCA_008933995.1. Classification (NCBI taxonomy): domain Eukaryota; kingdom Metazoa; phylum Chordata; class Actinopteri; order Lobotiformes; family Datnioididae; genus Datnioides; species Datnioides undecimradiatus. The sequence continues at coordinate 5,460,325 of WARS01000052.1, forward strand.
ACCATTAATTGAAGGTTTATAAGGTCTTTCCACCTCATTTCTGATTTCATATCAACAAGGTTTGAACCTGACAGCAGCATCATTGGGTTTGTCACACATGCTCAGTCACATGACAGCTTGCGTTCGTTAGCCATGTTGAAATTCGTTTGTATGATGCCAGTCTGGCCATTCCTTCACTCCTGCTTCACCTCCTCTGTTTTATTGTCTGTCGGTCTGTCGCTCTCCACCCCATTTCTTCTTCTGTTGCCCTCGTTAATATGATTAATTCAGCGCCGGTTTCTTCCTCTCTGCCTCTCTTCCAGATGATCACTCCCGTGTCAGGCTGCAGGCCCTGGAGGGGGAACAGAGCTCCGATTACATTAATGCAAATTACGTTGATGTAAGTACACACACCAGCCAGCACCACCAACGCAAAGGTCACTGCGCTTCCTCTCGGGGAGAGAGAGGGCGCTGGTGACGCCGTCGCAGGGGGCCTGAGGGACAAAGCAAGCCCCCACTGCCTGCCCATCATATCCACACGCACACACACACACCCACTGTCTTTATGCTGAACTTTAGAGGGCCGCTGTAACACTCTATTCATTGGATATTTTAAGAGGAATGAAGATCAGAGGCTGACAGCGCTGGGAGAGAGAAAAGGCAAACCAGCACACAGGGGAAACTGAGGTTATAGTTTTGGACTTTGCTTTGAACAACAGCATGAACACATTGTCAGAACCAAAAAATGATAAGAAAAAAATGGGAGAATGTTCCACAGATGATTAATTCATTAAAAAGTTATAACGAAAAAAAAAAAAAGAAAACAAGATACCCAAAGAGAGTATAATACCATGTCTTGAACATCACACATAAAAGCAAAGGAGATGCACAGAAATGAACCTAAAATTAGTAAAAATGTATTAGTCTGTCTGCTTTATTAGTCCGGCTACTACAACTCTTATAATTTAAGATTTAAATGACATAGTTCTATCGACTTTTACCCTTCAAGGGAAAGATTCAATAACTTTTAAAGCCTAAATGACAAGAAGGTCATCCACAGATGCCTCTATGGTCGAGATTTAGTTCAGTTGGGACAACTATAGTTTAAAGAGCTAGTGGATAGTGGTCACAGTGAAAAGAAAGCATGCTGTCCGGTGTCCAAATCTTTGTACAATCAGCAGGAGCAGCAGCTGATCCCCTCCCTCAGTTGCTTTGTAGTGAATAAGGAAGTCAAACACAACTGCCGGCTTTTGCCCCTGCAAGACAGTCATTATTTTCACAATCATTGTCATGTCTGGCGATTTAAGGAATTCAACCAGGAACCAGTGTTGTCATCTTCTGGTGAGGAAGAAGTCTTGAAAAATCACAGAGCTGCTTTTCAGCCCCACTCTGCTCCACATGCACATCAGGCAGCTGCCTTCTCCTCTACTGATGTGCAGACTAGTGAACAGTAGACGCAGCAGTTATCTACAGAGGTTTTGTTATACGTCTCACCAGGGGAGAGTACCTGCAGCGCAGCACTTACATGCAACCCAAGTGACTTTGCATACCTTTACAGTAAGTTAAAGTCATTAAGAAGTGGCGTGAGACATGCCGCCCGTCGAAAACAGATCCAACCCACTTAGCTCGCACAATATAGAACCCCCTGATCTGACCTGATTTGCTGTTGATAGCAGTGTTAGTAGCAGGATGTGACCAGTCACTGCAGCTTATCGGCCTCTTTGAGCAGATGCTTCCGCTCCATGTGTAATGGCCTGGTGATGTACCTGACTATCTAAGTGGTTTTCTGCTCGGGAGAGAACTCTCACTCCATCTCCCATCTTCTCTTCCCCCGCCCCTGTAATGTGGTAATTTGTAATCTCTTGTTACGCCTTCAAACATAAATTCATAATGCAAGGTGTGCCACGGCAAATGCAGGGGGCTTAAATTATTTACCTTTCCCACTATTCAGTTTATGGCCCATTATGCAGAGGGAAGGGGCGCTGCAGAGAACACTCTCACAATAGCGAGGGCCCATTATAAGATAAGAATATACGCATATTAAAGAGGGTCCTGATTGAAAAGGATTTCCACAGCTCTGCCAGCTTCATTGAAAAAGTACTTAGTAGAAATGCAGGCAGATGGGTAATGATGTTTTTGCTCTTCAGAAAGCTTTTTAACCCATCTAGAAGCTTGTCCTGCCCAATAAACTCTTATGTGTACAACATTTCCCACAGTGTTTGTTATTGTTCTCTATTATACTGCAGATTATTTCGAGTCATGTACGAGTAAGCAGAAGCGGTCGGGTATGTTTCTTCCCTGCGCGGCTGATTGAGTATTTTCATAAGCATTTAGGAGGCAAGGAAACATAGTGTAATAGCCGATTGTCTGCAGGGTTGTGTTTGTCTGCACAAAGGGACAAATACAATGTGCTCTAGTCATGCAGTGACGCTGTCACTCAGGTACACCCAGCATTTCCGCTCCGATGAAGCTTTTTTATAATTTTAAGTTTCCATTTTTTTTTAACCACAAAGGAAGGAAACATGTTTTGTTTACATAGAACATACAGTTGCAGGAATTTTCTCACTGCTGATGGAATTTTTTTTTACACACATTGCATATGCAAAATGTTCACTGTCAACACTTTTTATTAGTTTCTACCAAAGCAATAAGTACTCCAGAACTCCAATACTCCTAAAGCATGACTATTCTGTTCAGGCAGCCAACATAATCTTCCCTGAACCTGCTGTAAGTGTTTTAGAAACCTGAACCTGGTGTGCATGGTGTAAATTCTGGCACATACCCTTGTAAAACAGCGTTTCCCAAACATTTTGGCTAACCCCCCACTTCAGCACAGGCTTTTAAGAGTCCAACCAGAGACTATTTTCTTCTCATATTGTGTCATTAGAGCCCGAAGAGGTGAAAGTATCCAGGAGCAGACAAGAAAAATGAATGAGAAATGAGGGAAAAGTAATAATACAGCTCATAATGCAGAATCCACCCGAAGGTCCTTATAGTTTTAGTTTGTATGGCGAAAACAACTGGCACACAATAAATCTGAGGCTTCTGGGGCCCCTCAGGGTCTGGGGCCTCAGGGCAGTCTCTCACTTTGCCTGGTTACTAATCCAGCTGGGCTCTTCTCTGTGACTTGAAGGATGTTATGCTTTCTGGATCATAAAAGAAACATTGCCAGTGAACATAATTGAGGCAGTTTTCTCCAAAGTGTATTTGGCAAAGCAAATAAGTAGTATATATATGTATTTTGCAGGTGATAGGGTTGGTACCCCAGATTTGCAAAAGCGGCCTATCTAATAATATTCAGGCTGAAAATACAACTTCATGCCCGCAGGCAAAAAACACTTCATGCAGCATATTTTAGACAGTCTCCCACCGTCACCGGAAAGAATTAATGTAAATGATCATTGTAATAAGCAATGCAGCACAATACAGAGAGCATAACACATATTTAATTCCCCTTTAGTAATTCACACACCCCTGAAAACAAAGCCTGTTTAATTAATAATTTCAACATGGACATTTCTGCACCATCTCTTTGTGCTGTTCATGAAGAAACACTCTTGTGCACCTAATGTAACATGCCTCTAAAAAGTGGCGAGTCCATTTATAGTAAGCTCTACTCACCTGACAGTCACTGTCAGGGCCCTCCTTTCTTCCTGTCTCCCGCTCTCTAATCCGACTGCGTACTGGGCCTCCACTTTACTTGACAGAACTTACATGAAAGCACAAACAAATCTCCTCCTCAGTCCAGAGATAAAGAAGTCATTAAAAATGGAGGACAGTTGAATAGCTGAAAGAGCCCTGTGGATGGGAGAGAGAGTGAGCAAAATATCCTTTGTGTCTTTCTCCCTTCATTGGAGGAGCGTTAATCACAGTCCAAGTTAAATTGAATATGAGGGAGATAAGCAGAGCAGCAGGGGTGGGTGGAAAAGGGGGGAGAAGACAATCAAGAGGAGGCAGGGCCTGGGAAGAGCCTTTAAGTCCTAATGTTTTGTTTCCTGCCTCATATCTCTGGAGAGAAGACACGGAATTGGACAAATAAAACTTGAAGGGATTAGAGTAATCCGTGAGACTAGGGGCCTATTGTGAAGATCAGTGCTGTTAGTTGTATCTTGGGGATTATCAACACTTTGGCTGCTTACTCCAGAGGTGTGCTGCATACAGAGTGTGGTGATGGAGAGTGTTTATGCGTCTTGTATCCAGCAGCATGCATCACCAGTGCGTTCTCCACACTCAGTCAGATGTTGAAACAAAGACCTGAATGGGTGTACAGCAGCAAACAGCTGGCAGCCTGGCCGTGCATACTATTCCTGGCAAGTGGCACACGCATTTCTCAAACAGTTCCTCTTAAGGTGGCACAGCGGTGGAGTTAATTTTTGCTGCAGAAACATCTGAAACAGCAAACAGCTGTTTACCGGGTTTCCATATAGCGTAAATCTGCTCCGTTCAGCGATGCGTGTAAAGTTCACTGGAAGTTTGTGATGTAGAAATAAATCTAGTGTGCATGCAAGGGGTCAACCTGCAGTGACTAAATATCAAAGATGGTGTCTGTTTTTGGAGCACAACCACAGCTGGTCTGGGGTTTTTTTCTGAGTAGGAGGAAAGCGGAGTGACTCTCATATTCTTCTCTCCCACTTTTTTCTGTTTGCAGGGCTACCACAGGCCAAACCACTACATTGCCACTCAAGGTAAGAATAAAACTTTCTAAAAATTGCGAGGCACTCTCCAGGTTGGAATGTGTGGGCGGTGAGAATTTAAAGCTGTCTGTTTGTTTGGAGAAATGGATGTGTGCAGGTGTTCGAATATCTCTCCGAACATCCCCATCGTTGTTTACATACGCTCTCGCAAACTACTCTTTGATGCTCAGTCAAGTGTGTGTTCAGGGAATCTGGTACTGCTCAGTGTGCACACACATACACACACCGACGCACACTTACGGACCTCTGAGCGCGCAGAGCAGCACGTTTCCTCCCGCTGTCTCTTCCCTCTTTCCTTCCATCGGCGGTGTGGGAGCGATTAATCAGGCAGTCTGGGAGAAAGCTGAATAAATAAATGGATTAGCTGACATGTACAGGCACATTTTGTCACTGTGTTAATCTGGCCGGCAGATTCACGGGGCGAGGAGCACTTACCGTGACCCCAGAGGTTAAGTCTGATTGATGGTTAATTGTTATGAATTTTTGCGTCGAGAGCCTCTCTCCTACACAACAGAGCTGTATGCATGGGGATTTTGCGTACCACTTTAGAAGGAAAAAAAAATCAGTGGAGAAAGGGGGGAAAAAAAAAAAAAGGAAGAGGCGTTTTTGCGAAGAGGCCTTAATGGATTCACAATCTGCTTTGGCGGAGCTGGGAGTTGCATAATTACCTGTTTATTAGTGCATTGCCTCTCTTCCTCAGTGTCTCAATTAAAACAAACCCTCTGTTTGCTCTTACTTTAGAAAGAGATGGCATACCAATCAGGCAGCGGACGCTCAGATTCCCTGCTTGCCTGTACGCACAGCACCTGGTATATACTGACCACGGAGTCGAACACTGAGAAAACAAAAAAAACAAAAACGAAGCCGTCTGTCAAGTGCCGACTCTGTCCTGCGGGGCTTCAGTTCACAAAAACAAGCCACTTAAACAGGCGCGTTCACCAACTGAAAGGATTTCAACTGTATTATTATGACTTCTATAATTGTGCCACAGTCATTAAGAGGCTTCCATATTTCATTTAAAAAATATGCATATGGAGATCAGCAGTCAAAGAAATATTGCAAACAGAAGACCTCTCTAAGATGAAAAGCTCGAGAAGCCAAACGTGTTCGCATTCAAGTTAATTAGCCCGTGTTTTCTCATTGAGCTCGCATAATAAGTCCTCATTTTTCATCGACTGTATCGCAAGCACGATAAGGCTTTTCACTGTGTACAGCCATCCAGTGCGAAAAAGAGGAAGCGTGTGTGCGTGTGTGTGTGTGTGAGCGTGAGTGAATGTGTGTGTATGTGTGTGTGGAAACATCTGTATTCTCTGGGAGAGCAGGCCCTTTTATAATTCATCATCAGCTCCGGCAGACTGACAGGAAGGAAGGCTCAGTCTGCTGACACTGAGGCAAAGAGCAGCCTGAGATGATAGGAAAGCCAGACACAGACCTGTCTCTCTCAGTCAGACAAAGTGCATACTGTAGCACCTGAAAAGAGCACCTGGGCATTGGCACAGTTGCTGAAAATGAGCGAGTAGTCTCTCTGCTCCCCCAGTAAAGTTTTTCAGTGAGTGACACTTCCACTTGAGTCCACCGGGACCAGCGGTAGCTCAGAAAGTGATGATACCCGCAATAGTGCTGGATAAGCTAAAAAATCTTTGTCATAAATTGGTTGTGGGGGTGGTTGAGGGTGCGCTTAATATGGCAGACGTGTGGGATAACGTTGTCCCCGTTCTCTTATGCTATAAACTACAATGACACTCATTAGTTTGGGGTTTATTGATGAGTCCCTTTGCTCTGTCAAGGTGACAACGGCAGGTAGAACAGCTGTCACTCCATAAAAGCCTCATCACCCAAGCTCCCCTCCTCATTATGTAGGTCATTCTCTCATCCAGGACTTTTTTTTCCTTTTTCTGCTGCAGCAATACAACAACTGACTCAGTAATTCACCAACACCAACTGCAGCTCACCTACTTAGCAGATTGGGCGCATACACGCAACTCAGCCCTCCCATTTCGCTGCCTCGCCTCTGTCCATTTTCATGTCCTGTGGATCATTTAAATACTGATCAGACATGAGCGTCTTCCTGGTGGAGACTGTGAATTACACTGAAGCCCGGGTACAAACAGCCCTGATAAGTCCCTGCATCCTCCTGGTGATGTGGAAAATATTCATGATGCAGGAAAGGGTTCAATTTCATCAAGCATGTCCCCCTCCGGCCTTCTCTGCTCTTCCTTCCCTCCCCTCCTTCACAAGCACCAAATGTCACCAGCAGCGCAAAAGTTTTATTATTTACAGGTTAACATCTCAAAGCCCAACGGGGGGTGAGGGGTGTTAGATAGAAAGAGAGAGAGAGCAAATCAATGATAAGTGAGTGTACATTATGCCAAAGCCTGCTGCATGTAATATTAATGGGCAGGAGGGGAACGTAGCCCGCGTGTTTGTCTGCTAGCGTGTGTGTGTGCATGCACGTTGATCAGGAGTTTTGCGGCGTACCTGGCTGGGGGATTTCTACAGCTGTCACACTCCCTGCTTATGAGGAGGAACAGGCCTAGTCCCAAAACACAGCGTCTGCTGCAGCAGCATTGGCTCTTTGACAGCTGGAAATGAAGCCTCTACCGGTGTTGTTCTTCTGTGAAGTGCCTCCTCCAAACTTCACCGACTAGGCTCCGCGCATGCTGTACAACAAACACCGATCTCACCTGGCAGCTCCACAAGTGAGCTCTAAACCAATTTTTCTCCTTACCAGTAGCTAAAACCTTTAAGACCATAAGCATTCCCTCACGAAGGCTCTTTATCAAGATGACTTGTATTTATTTTTGTAGGCATCCAGAGCTCATTCATTTCATTTTTTTTTAAATGCATGAATTAATTGATGTTAAATGTTGGTTAAAGTTTGGATCCATCTACGGAGTTCGTGCCAGCAGGCGATTAGCTTAGCTTAGCATAAAAAACTGGAAGCAGAGGGAAACAGCTAGCTCCAAAGTTCTAAAATCTGCCTGCCAATAACATCCAAAGCTCAGTAAACAACACATTGCATCTTGTCTGTTTAATCCGCACACAAACAGGAATGCAAAAGCAACAAGTCGTCGCAGAAATGAAACATCAAGAAACAGTTACAGGACATAGCACAACATTTGTCATTGCCCTTAAAAAAAAAAAAAGAAAAGAATAAAACCTGATAATATTGTCTGTTACTAGAGAAGTTTTTAGTGCAACCTCAGTTGTGAATGTATTATTATTAATTTCTTAATTAATCACCATAATTGATATTTTCAGATTTTATGTCTTTGTAGGGACATAATGTGGTAAAAAAAAATTATAATAATAATTATTATTATTATTGTTATTACAAAATGTTCTTATTTGTCATTTCATAAGCAAAAGGCATTTGGTTTAAACTGGGAACAGTAGCTTTCATAATATTTAATTACTGTGGTCTTTTGCTCCTGACAGAAATTCATTCATTATCATGGCCAAAGAGGGTTACTGGAGCATTTTTCTGCAAGCCTTGTTGCCATTTTTCTCCTCCTTTCCTGTTAACTGTGGCATTTTTTGAGATGTAAACATCACAAACTCCCCCATGTACTACTTGTTAGCTGAAAAATGTTAACTGATCTCTGCAGTGACAGCTTGCACCAGGAGACGTGGCAACTTTTGGATTCCAACCTGATTTAAAAATCACTTTTCACAGACAATCGGTAGAAACACAAAACAATGAGACTTAGAAATATCCAACTTTCTTTCAATTGCCACTAGAAGGTCAGCGAAACATTTGCACCTCTCCACCTCTTCCACATGAAAGGTGTCAAACTGTTTGTTTGAGATCACTTTGCCCTTTTCAACCAATTCATCAAGAGCTGTATTCACTTCCTTCCTTCTTATGACTGTCATCAAGTTCAGCGTCTTCCCAGCATCTCCTCTTCACCTATTCTCCATCTCTACGTGCATATGGAAACATAAATTGGCTGGCTGAAGCTTGGCAGGAGCCTTCGATTGGATGATTTACTATATAATACCAAGTGTTATTGTGTTACTGAAGTCCTACACACCAGCTGTCCTGCTTCTCAGTCTCCCTCTCCCAAACTTCTCATCAGTGTGTATCCTCCCTCGGGGACAAGTGTAGGAGGTAGCAGAGTGGGTGGTTCAATCAGGTTGGGTAGTTATTGGAAAGACTGGAAGTGACTGGAATTGGAGAATGAGGTCCTACAGTTAAAATTGAGATGAACCACCTTGTGCAAAGCGGAGGAAATGTGGGAATACAAATGGAGGATATTGAGGAGCTTTGTTCCAAATATCTGGATATCCAATTGGGATGGAAAGAAGTCAGCATAAGTTCACTTCTGTTTAACAAAAAAAAAAAAAGATACAACCATTGTTCTCTGCAAAATGTTCTTGTTTCCCAAAGAGACACGAAAGCAGGCTGGCAGCTGAAATACGATTGTTGAGATGATGGTTCATTTTGAATCATTTGTCTCTTTTTGGCGAAAACTCTCCTAAATTTCACTGCAGAGTTTGTGGATTTTCAAGTGATTTAAAAGTATGTCACATGAGGCTGCGCTCGAGCACATTCAGACGATAGACAGTCAAGACCTGCTCAGGCAACACAGAAAGCAAATGAAACATGGCTCGATCAATCAAGTGATTAAAATGGTGATGACACTTTGTTGATGCCCTGAGGGAAATTAGGTTGTTGCCGAAGACGGAAGCCAATAAGGAACACAAACACTACAATAATAGAAAAGGATACTGGAGCTGCTGCAGCTGGAGTCTAATAGCTTCTCCTATAAGTTATCGAGTATAAGTTTTGCCTCAATTTGATAATTTGATTTCATAGAGATACAGACAGGAAATGAAGGGAGACAGAGATCAAATGACAAGCAACAAAGGTCCCCAGCTGGTGTTGATCCGGGATGTCGCGGTTACACAATATGTTGTGTGTGTGTGTGTGTGTGTGTGTGTGTGTGTGTGTGTGTGTGTGTGACCACTTGGCTACCAGACATCCCTAAAGTCTTTTAGGAGGAATAACACAAAATGTGTTTCTTCCACCAGGTGTAGATCAGCTAAAACTAGACCAGGATATTGATCATTTATGGAAAAAGCTTATTTTAGTTTGGTCTTTGAAGGGGTTCCTCCAAAGTCTCAGCAGCAAATCTGAGTTACCTCGTTAACATCTATGAATCTTAGTTAAATCAACAATACCAAAATTAAGTACGCAAGGAAGAAACTGGGTTAGTGGAAGGAGCTGCAGTACCAGCTGTGAAATGAGTTTTGTAACGTTAATGTAAAATAATTAGGACCAAACAGGAAAAAACTAGGTTGGACCTAAGTCAAACAGTTCAGACTAGAGGCTGAACTGAAAACCATTTTGATTTAATGTCAGATTGTTTGTAATGGGACATTGTTCACAAAGCAGCTGAATGAGCTAGTGATTGTGAGGCGCGCGTGAAGCCTAACGCAACCAAAGAACTACCACTGTACTAATCTAATAACATGTATTCAACGCCGCAATCCTGGTTTTGAAAATACCTATAAATATGTAATCTGTGACGGGAAAGTCTAGCACAAATCCTTTAAAGGAAGATGTCTTTGTTTGATTTCATACCAAAACTAAGAGGGGAAAAAAACAATAAAAGTGACTGAGTTGTTTTACATCAGGGGTCTAAAGGTTATTTCCTTACTCCATGAAAGACAGGGAGTAAAAACACTAATGGTTTGTGTCTGTGCCATGTTGTTGTGCCATTATGTCTTAGCCTGTGTCTCTGCATGTGCCTGCATAATTTGTCATGTCTCCAGGTAATTTGGGCCAACACAGGAGAATGCGCAACTGCAGAGAGATTTGCATTCACTAATTAATTTGTCAGAAGTAATTTTTTTTCTCCACTTGGTGCTTGATTAAAACTAATATTAATAATTTTAATTAACCAGAATAATAATTAAATTCCTATCAATCCACAATTATTGCTCAGTGAAGTTTTAAATATTGGAGGCATTCAATGGCTCTCTGCTCATTTATTTTGATGTTCACCAGACACGCTTAGGTCTGGTTCGGTGGAAAGGCTGCTGTTGAACAGATGAGGTGTAGTGGTAATTAATTTGAGCTTTGCTACATACGCACACACACACACACACACACACACACACACACACACACACAAACAGCCTCATCTTTAAATTTGTGATTTATTTTTACTCTCTTGTTTCCATCTGTATTTAAGCCCACTGCTGTAGAGTAAGCACTTTGCGACGAATCTGTTGTAGAAAGCACAATAAATAAATCTGATGTGACATGTTTTTCGATGCTCGATCTGAGCAGTGAAAATGGAGGAGAAAATGCTCCATAAACTGCATTGTTGCTGTCGGACTGTAACACCTTCAGATCCCCTGTGTGTATATTGTGTGTAAGTTGATCTGTCTCTCTGTCTGCCTCTGAAGACAGAGACAGAAGTTTTATTGGCTCGATGTTATGATCATAAAAACACGTAGAAACATAAAAAGAGTGAAACAAATAATGTGTATAATTAACATGTTAAAAAGAAGTTGCTATAACTTGTGCTTTAAATTAGATAAGGAGTTTCTAATAAAAGTCATTAAATGATTATAAAGAAAAAAACCTATATTCAGCATAAAAATGATGGGAAATTCAGTCGCCAGTTTTTAAAGTTGTATGTGAAGTCTATCTGAACACCTTCTTTCTTTTGTGTAGGTCTATTTTTCAGGATTTGGGCCTCAGGACTCAGTGGCCGGCCTCATAACTGCTTTTATGGCTGAAAAGGGGCAAATACTTGCGGCCAGTTTTCAAAATCTCCTGCAGAGTCTTCCCAATAGAGTGGAAGGTGGTGTAGCAGCTTATTGATGCTCAGCAGCAAATAGTGGGTGTAATGTTCAGGTGACAAAAGACTTCAGGTGTTCACATACTTTTGCCCATGTTGTGTATGTATAATGCACAGTAAAGGATATAACTGAAACCTGAAGGTGACATTGCCTTGTGCTTTGGAGGTGACTGTCAAGTGAGGAATGAATTACTGTATATTTAGCTCCCGTTGTAATGAATGCTATAAAATGGGACCAAGATTAATTGACAATGTAATAAAAGTGAAAGTATCTAGAATTTATACTCGAAAAAGTGCTTTTGCGCCTGCCGTCAAACCAGTCAAGCAGTTCAACAATGTAATAACTATTATGTTCAAATTCACGTTAAGGGTCTAAAAAGTCACAAACAGACCATTTACGCATTAAATTTTATTAAAATGAATTACACCAAAAGGTATTTGGCCGTCAACTTGATAATGAAAGAAAAAAGTTTGATAAGAAACCGTGTCTTTCTCTGCAGTGTAACAAGCTTGTGTATATTCTACTGCCTGTTCTGCAGCGTGCTTCACAAACTAGAGTCTGAAGAAGCTCTTCTGTACAATTTTTCCTGGTTAATTTGGTTTCCTTCCTCAAATGTCATCCCCTCTCTCTCTCGCTTGCCCTCTAAGGCCCCATGCAGGAGACGGTCTTTGACTTCTGGAGGATGGTCTGGCAGGAAAACACGGCAGCTATCGTCATGGTGACCAACCTGGTGGAAGTGGGAAGGGTGGGTATTAATTACAAGTTCACTCTAACCGCTGATCTCAAATAAGATTACCTTGCCCCCAGTCGACTCACAGCCTGAGCATATCTCAAAGCAAACTGAGCCATCTTTTCTTTTTTTTCTTTTTTTTGTGCGTGTGTGTGTCTTCGGACATCAGTGCCCAGATGTTTCTGTGTGTGTGTGTGGTGTGATTAGTGAGGTGTGGGTCTCGTGTGCCGCCAGCTCTTTTTCCATCTATCTGATCAGAGAGAAGTGAGAAGTAACTGATTGATGGCCTTCATTACCACGGAGGCATCCAGGCAACTGAATACTGTTTCATCTGAGTGGCTCTATAACAGGAGATTATAGTACGCTGTAGCCGCCAGCTTCTACCAGGCTCCTCCGAGCAGAAACATCTCTTAATGTTGTCCTCGTTGGACAAAAGGGGGCTGTTATTAAGTGTTGAGGATGGTTCATAATGTTCAAACTAATGGCGGAGCCTTGACTTTCTTTTTGTTCACTACAGTCTGCCTCAAAAAAAAACCAAAAAACCTCGAGCTCTACTTCAGTCCTAATTTGTTCCACTTAACTCGCACTGTAGTTCCTCCTGGTTAGGTTATAATCAAGAGAAAATGAAGGTCTTAACGTACAGTGTAATACTTTGACTGCCAGGGGATTTTCTCCAAGAATTTTAAACACATTTGCACTGAAAGCCCCTTAAACACGGGCACACCTTGATTCCGCTGATGTGCATTTTTGGTGGGGCTTAAATGTAGCAGAGCTGATAATGATTCATGGGCCCATCTCTAGGTACCTCATTAGGCCGTTCCTCTACAGTAGCTGAGCCTAGCCCGCCCCGCCCCACACCTTCTCCACACCTGCTTAGCTGCGGTGCCGTCCTCGGTGGGCCCTGGCCCCCAAACCGTCTGTTATATGATCCTTGTCCAACGGCGGGCGGCAGGCACAGTTGGTCACAGTGACGGTGGCTCCACTGAGGGCCCCATAAAATCACTCCGCCATATCACAGTGGGCCATCTGCTCGGCACAGTTGCTGATGAACTCTGGGAAATCCTGGCACACACACAGACACGCGCACACACACGCGCATGCACACACACAGAGCCTCTGTCCCACTGGCTTCGCACACAGGGGCAGCGCTTGGTGCACTTTGATGTATGAGAGATTTGGTTTGGAAGCTAGTGTGCTGATGTGTGAGATGAGGTGATGCTACATGTGCTTCTTTTCCATACACTTTATCCTTATGAACAAATGACTTTAAGTGCAGCGTATACACACACACACACACACACTCTCACAAGTGAAGCCACGCAAAAGAACATCTGTGTGTACGCTGGCATAATTTAGCCCAAAGGCTAATTCCCCCCAAACCAGGCGCCTGATTCAGAGTGATCTAATAAGGTAATGGCTTTTGCCTAATTCAATCTGGCTGGAAGCGGACGGTGGATTTGTGATTGTCATCGGGGATTAGTCATCAGGGGTGTCAGAGAGAGGGACCTGAAAGTCCCCCTCTGTCTGTGTCACTCCACAAACCAAAATCTCATTTCATTCCTAATCAGCACATAGACTCCAGAAATGAAAATTGAATCTAGTTGTGGCTGATGTCGCATTTATCCCTCATCAAAAATTATCATTCTCCGATATCCCTCCATGATCTCGATCTCTATTACCAGCCGTACTCCCTCAGTATCAACAGTTTAATTGAACGGAGGGAGAAGGAGGAGGAGGGAGGGGGGGTAATTTTGCACTCTTATGATACCTAATACAAGTAATATTTCCAGTGGGGTGTTTTAGATTTCTGTTGGGAAATCTGTTTTAAACAGCTGAGGGTTTATTATTTCATATCATTATTGGATTGTCATTATATCTCCCTCATCCAATTGTAGTACACTATTTTTTTAATGTTTTGTCCTATTTCGCCGCAGTGGTAGTCAAAAATTTAAGGTGGACAAATCTTACAACCCCCCGTACCCACGTGGCTCTGCCTTGGAGTTCTGTGCAGTCTACCTTTAGACTCATTTTCACATTATTGATGGGAGAATGAAAAAGCAATAATGTGTGAATGAGCCCTCCATTGATACATAAGATTCCCATTTACAGCAGATCCTTGACCTGGGGTCGAAACTAATACAAGACGAATCTCATTTTGACTTGAGAGAAATGCTTTAGAAACTGAAATATCAGGTGGCAGATGGGAGGTAATGTTATGTGACAATTTATTGGAAAAAAAAAAAGATTACCTGGAAACTGGCACATGTTGAATTAATTTTGTATGTGCACGGTGAAATAAGGCTCCATGTGTGCAAATGTAAATGCATTGTGGTTAACGTGTATGTGTGGATGAAACGCTTGCTTCTGTCCTTCTCAGGTGAAGTGTTGCAAGTACTGGCCTGATGACACAGAGATCTACAGAGACATCAAGGTGACGCTGATAGAGACTGAGCTGCTTTCAGAGTACGTCATCAGGACCTTTGCTGTAGAGAAGGTAGGCTTTTTAGCTCCCATTAGCCGCTAAGAGAGTTGAAACAACACTTTTTCAGCATCAGCCTGCTGCAGAGCACGCTCATTCAGCTGGGAGATGCACAGCACTAGACCTCAACCTTTGGCCATTGAACAGTTTGCCCGAAGAAGATATTTGTTATGCGTTTTGCTCATAATCACCTTGAGAGTAGTAACTAAGTGGTCCAGGAGAGTCACCTTTTTAAAAAGTTTCTTTGCTGCTGTGATTTGGTTAAAAAGGACTTAGTTCTGTTTCAGATGTACCTTTTATTAAAGACCCACTCCAATGAAAAGTTTTTAACCTTGTTAAAATGCCCCTGGGTTGTTTTTTTTAAGTGCTGCGGGACAAAATCAGAAGAGAAATAGTCAGTCATGGCCATGCCTCGCTGAGCATTTTCACTTTGGTCTCAAAAAAGATTCACACACGGATTCATACAGCCAGAGTTTCATTCTTCACATACCTAAGGAACCAATCCCATCAGTTTATTTGTGTTTCTAACCTTCTTATAGAGAGTGATACATAAAATGAATAACAATGCTGATTCAATGAGTTTTAGGCGAGACTGTACAATTAACTCCTCTTCTGAATTGGTTTCCAGTTTGAACACGCATGGATGAAGTCCTCTTACGTTGCCACTCACCACTGTGTAGTATAGAGTAGCTAGAGAAACAGGAACCAAACAGAGGGGTGTGTGTTTGATGAGTTGCTGGCAAGTGAAGATAGAGGTGGAGACTATTTGCATATTCATAAGTCTGTGTGTCCTAAATGAAGCAAAGGTGTTGATTTTTTTCCAAAGAGAAAAACTTCTACATATGTTATTTTGACAAAAATAGATAAGATTTGAAGGGTTCATTCATCGCCAAGAGAGAAACTTTAAAACAGCTCATCAAGGTCACTTGTACTGTGAAATGTGTTGTCAAATATTTCTTTAAAATTACTCAAATTCCTCTCATCCTACTTGTTTTAACTAGCAATAAGTAGCATGAAACTGTGTGATACGCTGCAGCTTCTATTAATCACTTGATAGTGGACTGCGATGAAATATTTCCCCCAAGCAACAGGCCATATATGAAATAAACCTCCAGCTAACCAAAGCTACAAAACCTGCCTTTTATGTGCTAATCCGCAGTGCCCAGGTACAGCTGTAACATATGAGGCACAAGTGCTACATACAAGGCTGAGGCATGAGTGCTACATCGGCCTTGAACATCCTGTTACCTGTTACATAAATTGAACTTTTGTCAACCCCTCCACTATTTTTCCCCATGAACTGTGTGTTTGTATTTAATCCAGCTCTGTGTTTGCTTAAGAGGGACCTCTCACATCTTCTGTACACTGTATCCTCTGTCTTCTCGCCGTCTTCCACTGCACTCTGTGTGTCTAACATGATGACTCTGTTCCTCAGAGAGGGGCTCATGAGATCCGGGAGATCCGACAGTTTCACTTCACGGGCTGGCCGGACCATGGTGTGCCCTATCACGCCACAGGCCTGCTGGGGTTTATTAGAAGAGTCAAGTCCAAGACCCTGACCAATGCTGGGCCCATGGTGGTTCACTGCAGGTTGGTGTGCACTGGAACTGACCAATCCGTTTCATGCTTTTGTTTAGACTTATTGAACCACTCAGTGTATACTTGTATCTTTTCCCTGTCCTACTGGGTAGTTGATATTGCTCTCCACACTCTGTAGATTGAAAAGCAGCAGTTACAGATTAGACCTCTGCATGACTGTAGATCATAGCCAATATTTAGGTCACAAACCTAAATAAAACGTGACTATAAAAAAACATGAAGTTCAGCACATTTCCTCCACAAACATGAATGCCAGTGGTTTGTTGGTGTAATTGTTGGTACATGAAAATAAAGTCTCTTTGCTCCTAAAGGTTCAGTTCAACAAAATCACAAAAACAGCACATTTTCTCAGTTACCTCTAGTGGCGTCTAACACTGCAGACGAGTACAGGGACAGCAATGGACAGACATAAATTCATAGAAATTTTAACATGTAGTTTGTCAACACCACAAACAAAATTCCATTCACCTTCATTGTATTTTTACAGGCAAAGATCTTAAAAGGAAAACTGTGTAACTTCAGCTGATTACGGGCCTGAAATCGCAGCTTGTAGCTACAAGTTGCAATTATGGGCTGATGATAAAAGTTACAAATAGAGAAGAACTTGTCAAGTCAATGAACTCTCTCAGCAGTGTTTGTTACATAGCAATGTTGAGCTAAAAGCTGCAGCATAAGTTCATATTAGCCACCTTACTTAAGTTGTCATATCAGACAAGGTAAGACTGTAGCTGTAAAATGGAAAAAAAGGGAAGGAATGTCTTATTATGTTGTGTCATCTCACTTTAAAACTATCTTCACAATCAAATGAATACATTATTATGATACTTTAAATGTCAAGCTTCAGGTGTCCTACTCCTCTGAATAAAAACAGTGCTTTCTAATGCCCCTACCTGATGTTTCCAACCCATGTGTTTTCCTGCAGTGCCGGGGCGGGACGGACAGGTTGCTTCATCGTCATCGACATCATGCTGGACATGGCGGAGAGAGAGGGTGTGGTGGACATCTACAACTGCGTGAGGGAGCTGCGCTCACGGAGGGTCAACATGGTCCAAACTGAGGTACGGTGAATCTGGTCCCGCTCTGGTCCACAGAGACTCATCAGTAAAAGAAAGTGAGTGTGGATGCAGCTTGACATGCTGTTGCCATCAAATGTGGATTAACTAGTATCTGTGTGTAATTCTCAGCATAAGCCCCACTTCTCCAGTGCTCCACAACAAATGCTCAGAATTAACAGCGAACAAAGGAGCTCTTTCAGCGAAGTGTTCTTTTCTGGCAAAATAAATCATTACCTGACATTTATTAGTCAATAATTCTGCAGGAGAAGCGATACAGTCTGCAAAGGTTTTTATCCATTTTGTCGGTGAATGATGATGCACATTATCTTTTAAAATGAAGCATAATTAGTTTTAATTTTTTGCTGCCAGTCATTTTCAAGTACCACTTCAAGTGCCACATTTTTTGTGAAATAGCGGGAATATGTTTCATTTATCCAAATTACAATTGACCTCTGTCTGATGGCTGTAGGACAAGAGCTCTTCAGTGCTCGTGTTAACCTGCTTGAAATATCAGATGAATGGTGTTTATATTTACAGCAGATGTATTTATGGCTACAGCTTTACATTTTTAAGATCGTTTCTCACAAAAGACATTTATTGAAGTGCACTCCCCTACCATTTCCTAGGATGCTAAGCACAAGTGCTTGCCAACACATGCTATAATAAAAGGGTTTAGAGGCTTGTAACTGAGAGCATTTAGCTCATATTGATGGCTGAAAACATCCCTGGCTCATCCTCCAGCTTTATGCCAGTATGGGCTACCGAAGGACTTTGCGCTTTCCTGAACACCGGCCATCTGGAGGTGTCCATAGTCTCGTTGGATGCATCATTTCACCGTAATTCCCTTTAAATCACAAGCGTCATTGGACTTAATGGGCAAATGCTTCATCGTTGACGTCCGAATTGGGATTTGAGTAACTGGAGACCAAATGTTGTTCACCCTGAGTCACTCTCCTCAAGTTCAGTGACCTTCAAAGTGTGTGTATGTGTGTGTTTTCCCTCGCAGGTGTTCAAGCTTGATGGCACGGCTCCTCAGCTCACGATCAGACATTAACTCTCCAACGTGCTTTGATCTGTCTGCGGAAATGAAAAGCCATGTTGTTGTTTATAGTTTATGATCTGAGATAAGATCTGTCAATGTGTGGATTCTAGTTTCAGCGCCGTATTGCCGTCGACCCTGCTGACCGCGCCCGCGGTAGTCAAACTCTCAGGTCAACAGTTCACACTCTGACTAGGCTCAACAAATGGCAACACATGTTCCTATTTGAATCTGTAAATCAGTGACCCCTGTGCATGTGTGCGGATTTTGGTCCGAAGTGACAAGGGAGTGTCAGCTGAAAATGTCACTTCAGAAAAGATTTGCATCAAGCCTCGAGCTGTGTCACCATGTCGACCGCTTGACTGACTGATGTGAGGAGGAGGAGATGTGTCGCGATTTCCCGTTTCGCTCTGACTGAAGTTAAGGACAGCAGGGTTTGTTTTTGTTGTTAAGACGTCAGCCTTGCTCATGCCACGGTCATAACCATAATGACGATGAAGTCTCAACCAGGCTAAGGTCGCTGAGGTTTGATAGGGTCATGAAAAACCTGAAAAGGTCACCGAATTTAGGAAAATACCTTCTTCCAGGCCCCTTAATATTTTAAGGTTTTTAAAATGTCAGTTTTGTAAGAGAAAAAAGTCAGCTACCAAAAATGCAAAAATATGTAATGTAACCTTTGAACACAGACAATGACAAATATTAGTCATAGAAACTGCCGTAGGGGTAAAGAACAATCATGGTAAGGTCGTGGAAATGTCATTGAATTCTTGTAGCAAAAATGCAGAGGAGCACTGGCTCATGCCTTTCTGCTGTTGCTGGTAAAAATAAAATCATATCTTGTCCGTTGTCATGAGTCTTAGAAGTCTGATAGATCCGCAATGAGGATGCTATTTTTTGCAGGAGCAGTATGTCTTTATCCACGATGCCATTTTGGAGGCGTGTCTCTGTGGTGACACCACCATTCCTGCCAGTCAGCTCCGGTCCGTCTACTACGACATGAACCGCCTGGACCCGCAGACCAACTCCAGCCCCATTAAAGAGGAGTTTAGGGTGAGGAGATTATAACATTAAGAGGCAAATGGAGCGCTGTATGCAAATCCCTAATAAAGCATTAGCTCAAGTGCAGGATTGGCTCAAAACAAAAGTAAACATGTTGTCTCTTGATGAATGGCGCAGGCCCCCTCTGGGCCAATCAGTAGCAAATATGTCACCTTGCTTTAATCTGTATAATCGCAGCACCCCTCCTCGGACCAATCAGAGTTGTATGGGATGCATCGCCCCCCTAAGTAGCATCTCAGTCACATCAGGGGAGACAGAGCTATCGCTAATGTAACTGATTAAAGAATTGCATTGTTAATTACCATATTGGGAGATAATTAGCACACTCAAGAACCAAGTGCCTACCTTCCTGTGTTGGTATGACAGTGTGTAATTCTGCTTCAACCCTGACAGACTCTGAACATGGTGACTCCCACACTGCGGGTGGAAGACTGCAGCATCGCCCTGCTGCCCAGGAACCACGAGAAGAACCGCTGTATGGATGTCCTCCCTCCAGATCGCTGCCTCCCTTTCCTGATCACCATCGACGGGGAGAGCTCCAATTACATCAATGCTGCCCTCATGGATGTAAGAGTCAAACACGGACACAAACATTTCACATTTTAGGCATACTCACCGGCATTCCTTAACAGCATCACTTAAAGGAGCAATCCAGCATTATTGGAATACCAGCTAATTAGATCCCTGTAATTTAAAGTGGTACATCAACATTGAGTCACAACATAGGAAATCGCAACTCTTTGTGAGCTGAAACTTTCCCACGTTTCTAGTCAAACACACATCAGTGTGGTCAAAGCAGGTATTTTGCCTTTGACATTAATGGAAAACATTATGGTCTAATAAGGCACCTGTGATTGGTGGTATTTCAGCTTGTCATGTAATGCATTTCTCTTTGAGTGATTTATTTAACGTTTCTAACATTTTTAATACCTGAAAATATAAATAGAAAATAGATAACTCTTTCAGTATTCCATTGCAGCTGAGCTGGAAATATCTTGATTAAGAATTACAATCTTGATGCCCCAGATTCAAGTTTTAAGGATTCAAGGATTAAATACTTTGAGTTGTTCAATGCACTTTAGCGCTCCATAGGATGTTGAGAGAGATGTACTGCAAGGGTCATGTACTGCAAGACGAAAAACGTATAAAATTAATATAAAATAGGCGTGCTGCTCCTTTCCCAACAACTCACCCACGCAGAAAAGAAAAGGCTTCAACAAACAAAAGGACGTTCACTGAAATTTATTGCACTGACAAGTACATGAGTGTTAAACAAGAGAAGTTAAAAATAAACATGGAGCTGGAACCAGATTTATGTTACTTAACCAACATTGTTTTACCAAGGAAAACTTCAATTTGTTGTTTTTTATTTTATTTTAACATCCTTGCAAATAAAATATATATTGGGGAAATATTAAAAGTTAAATTGAAGTTTAAAGTTTACATAGTTTGACGTTGCCAAAATAGACTCACTTTAGCAGGCTGTAATCATATCACATGATCTTCATATGCAAGATGGAGTATGTAGTTCGTAAAGAGCTGTAGATGTTGAAATGTTCACTTTTTTTCTGAGCATGTTGGGGACCTAATGTTTCTTTCAAACAGCTACTAAATAGACCTTGAGGTGGGATTTGAAAGTGGGATTGTTTTATCGTTTTATGTAGTTCATGAGGTTTGCCATGCCCTAAATTAACATCTGGTATAACAATTAAAATCCACCACAGGACAGCACAAAATAAACCCTAAATGAAACATAGCATTTTTCAAGTGTATGTTCAGGGTGGACCAAACAAAGAACACCTTGACAAAGCACCAGTGTCCAGTGATGGACTTTCTGGCTCTTGCCTACATTGAGCAGGTGACCTTAAAGGTACTGGATCCTCTCCGTCACCACCGGGCTCTCTGCAGGAGCCAGAAACCACATTAAAGTGCAGCCTCCTAATATAATCTCCCTAGACATGAAATCTCCATTAGAAAACAACACTCAGTATGGCGGCCATGTTAAAATGGTTACTGGTTTATTCTTGGTAAGATGTCAGCTTACGGACTATATGATATGCATGAGGTGTATTTAGCGACCGTTTCTCAAATCTTTCCTGTTTCTTCCTCCTTCTCCTCCAGAGTTACAAGCAGCCCTCTGCATTCATAGTGACCCAGCACCCGCTGCCAAACACAGTGAAGGATTTCTGGAGATTGGTGCTGGACTACCACTGCACATCCATAGTAATGCTCAACGACGTCGACCCAGCCCAGGTAAACCCGACCTGATACGTGCACATAAACACTCACACGCACATGCATACACAAAATGATACACAAAGTAATCCCTGAGGGATATTGCAGAAGTGCACTCACAAACAGATGAAGCGGTTCCTTTCATCAGACGCCTGTGTCTAATAAAGTCATACAAAAGGACAGCGTGGGAACTGGATTCAGATGAAGATTGCTTTTTTGTTGTTGTTGTTTTTTTCTTCCACTATGAAGCCAGAGAAAACCCAGGGATGTATCTGCGCTGCCAAACACACACACACACACACACACATATATATGCGTATACAGAATATGTTAGAAACACGGTAGATGCTGCAGAGTGGAAGAGGACTTGCCATGAAAGCGCGGGTAGATGGAGAGACAGGCCTGAGGAAGAGACTCCAGATTTCTCAGCCTGAGGCTCTGTCATAACACCCGGGGATTAAAGCCTGAAGCCAGCCTTCTCTCCCCATCCAAATCCCCTTTCCCTAGGTGACTGACTGACTGGCTGGATAGGAAAGGCCTTTCATTCAATATTCTCACTGTAGCCAGTCAGCCAAGGAAACAGCACAGGTGGGAAGGGGTGCAGGCAGAGATGGAGAAGAGGGAGGTGGAGGTTTACCATCTTCTCCATCAGCATCTTTGTTTTTGCATCTGTTGAATTTGTCAAGTTTTGACAGGCTCTCAAAGGAAGCTAGAAAGAGGTGCTTTTGCTGCCGTGGAGAGTGCATGTGTGTGTTTGTGCTTTTTTGTGTGTTAGAGAAAGAAAGTGAGGGTATATTTGTCCGTCCATCTGTATGCGTGTACTCAGGCCTGTTATTTGCATTCTTCTCAGGTAGTCTCTTTTTTCCCTTGTTTGTTCATGACTCAGTATGTAGGCATGTCTGTCAGTGCTGAATCTGTCCATCTGTGTGTGTACGCTTCCACCAGTCTGATTTAGTGCTGTGAGGCCGGTGGTGGGCTCTGCAGGTGCATGTTCTTAACTGGGCTTTCTCTCCTAAGGAACGGAAATAGGAGAGATTTTGCGGCTCTTATGATACTGCCCCAGGGGGTTATTTCTCCCTTTCTACTTTTCAACGCTGCAGCTGAAGTGTTCAAAGCTTCTTAAATATTTCTAGGAAGGGTTACAGCAATGGATTATTTGTTTGTACATGAATTTTCAAGTTTTTAATTGACACCTATGTAAAATTAAAGCTGAAACCACATTCATTGGGTGGCATTTTAAATATGTGATAAATGAATTGCCATCCCAGGGGTGTTTGTACCCCAAAGAATACTGCAGTCACCAGAGGGTAGCCTAAATAGAAAGACTGAGGAGTACCTCAATAAAAACATAAATCCTAAATTAACTTTTAAAAAAATCTATTTGCAAACAAACATTACAAGTCTAGTTAGCTAAAAGCAAAGGGTAAATGGTTGAAATAGATAGCTAAAACTGATTGGTAAATAGTTCAAATGCATAGATGTAAGCAGTAGAAATAGATACTGTAGCTAAACGTAGTGTGTAAATGTACATAAATAGTTGAAAAAGCTAAATGTAAGGCACTGTAAGGGATTCATACTTATATTGGTTGAATAGTTGAGTTTCAGTGGATTGGATAAACAGTAAATAAGCCAAAGCAAAAGCAGTTAAAAGTTTTGTAATATAACCAAAATACATTGTAAATGAATATCAGTTAAAGCTGTTGACAAAACACACAATGCTGACTCCATTTTTCAGAATATAGAGTTTTTAAATCTGGTGTTTGGTTTGACACTCCTGCACCGGTGGTGATGCGTTTTGCTTCAGCCACCAATGAATGGTCTGCCAGAGCTGAAGGGGGTGCCAGCCGTTAGTGGTGGAGTATGCTACACAGCTAGAGAATCGTGGATCCAGTGTTTAAAAAACGATATCTTAAATTATCTAAAAGTAATAATAAATAGCCAGACCTACCTGGTTATAAAAGTGATTCATTAATCATAATCAAATAATCAGAATTGTTGTCCATTTATTGTCTGTCAATCAACAGGTAAACATATGTTTGGATTATGTTTTGTCATCACAGAGATAATTCTCTGATGTTCCCTTAGCCAGAGGAAGTATGTCTGACATTTTTAAGAGAGACACGCTATGTTTCTTTCTGCAAAAATGAGAACAAGTAGCCAAGGTTTTTGAGGAATTTCTGTTTGATTCGTTGAACAAAGGGTCAGTTGATTAGGAAAAGCTCTTGTACTAAGAGCACATTTGTGTTTAGTGTTTGGTCTGTCAAAAATGTATTTCTGCTTTTGTCTGAATGTTCTCCAGTGAAGAAGCAATTCATCATATTTTAAAAAGAAAGCACTTCACATTGAATTAATTCACCTTCTTTCTCTCCACAGCTTTTTCCTCATTATTCATGTCCTCAAACTTTGTAATCTCACCTAAACCTCTTCAACGTCTATGTGTAATATACAGAGTTGAAATCAGTGTCACTGCCTTCAGTTAGAAACCAGTTAGATCCTGAAACTAATGAATCATCTTTCATTTTTTGTTCCCTTTGTGTCTTTTTCTTTGTTTTGTCTGTGTCCGTGTGTGTGTGTGTGTGTGCGTGTGTGTGTGTGTGTGTGCATGCTGGCGGATGTGCATTTCTCATTGTGCGAATGTATGTGTGTGTGTGTGTACGTGCCTATTTTGTTTAGTTGTGCCCACAGTACTGGCCAGAAAATGGAGTCCACCGCCACGGACCCATCCAGGTGGAGTTCGTCTCTGCTGACTTGGAGGAAGACATCATCAGCAGAATATTTCGCATCTACAATGCAGCACGGGTACGGTGACACAGGAGGGTCATGCTTCAAAATGAAAATTTCTTTGTTTCTGAGAAAAGAACGAAGACTGCTGAATGTTGCGCAGGCTATCGTGTAGTTTTCCTGCTCCGTGGCCCTTTTTTGGTAACTTTTTCTAACTTGTTTGTCTTCCCCGTGGTGATCACAACAGCCAATTTATTCTGTGACTGCACACCTCACACATCCCACTCATACGCCGGCCTGTCCATTCAAGCTGTGCAGAGGCAGAGTCATTCTGTTCTTTAACTATGCCACTGCACCACTGATTGGGGCCAGGGTGCGATTGCCACAAGTCACATGTCTCTTGGACTGCTTGAGAAATTTTCACACATTGCTGTTAAAAAGGTAGAAACCAAGTTGAACTCTCTTACTGTTCCTTCAGTCGACACCTTTTTGGGGGGAAAATATGAATCTAGCATAAAGGTTCAATAAACACAATTTCTAACTTGAACTCAGCAGTAGTTGGGAATAGTGTTCGTTTTGTTAGTCCAGGTTTTTCAGATCTTTTTAAACACAATGGAGATCAGTGGTTTCCAGCGTAGGGGCTGGGACCCTCCAGAGGGTTGACAAGCTGAATCAGAAGGTTCACAAGATGATTAATGGCAAAGAATAAAGAATATATTTCCTATACAGAAAGTAAATTTATTTCCCTTAATCTTTTCTAATAATTCCCATTTCTTTAAATGCTTGGTAATCCAAAAATGTATCAAATAAAATAAGAAAATTCACTTTTTTTCACTGTTACTGATCATAACTCAAGGCATATTAAACCTGTGACACATGTAGGTAGTTGTTCATCTTCCTTCTAAAAGGGTATTAGCTATACAGAGTGGGAACCAGATCAGTGGCCCCCAGCAAATTTTGGCCTGTCTCCCACTAAAATGAAGCAAAGTCTTCTCATGACTCATCATCAGAGGTCGTGACCTGGGAGAACATGATGTGAGAGTTTGATAAAAAAGCATTTTTCTGCCTCAGGTTGTTTCAGTTAAATTACTCTTATCCAGTATTTTACAAAGAAAAAAAGAAAACAGAAAATAGACCACTGCTTCAGATAATTCACAGACCTTACTGGAGAGACAAGTTAAATTTCATATTTCAGTTATGTGAGCACCTCAAACAAAATTCAAGACACTTTTTATTAAAGCAGAGGAAGAAATGCCAGTGACAGATAACTCACTGCTTGGATAAATAGAACCAAAACTCTCTGCGCAGCTTGATCAGGCCATGTTTTTTTTATTATTATTATTTGGGTGAACTGACCTTTTAACTTTGAGATGCCAGACATCACTGCACAGAAAGGGTCCTGACCCATGGCAGCGTCACCTGCAGTCACCTGCGTAAGCTTCTTACCCCTACAATCTGTGGTCTGCAGTTGTCAATAATCGCTCCTCATATTAACGTGCCGTAACAGCCTCTGGCCGGCAGAGGCACCACCGGCATGTTAAGTGGAAAACAGTCTAATCACACATGATCACTGACAAGTGTTATTGATCGATATGTCTGAGTGTGATTCAGAGCGTCTGTATCTCAGATCTGTCTCCAGCAGTAACTGTGCTCATCTATCACACTGTCTATCTGCACATTGATCTCTTCACTGACTCGCCGTGCCCTTATCCATCTCTTGTCCTACTTGTCGCCATTGAGGCTTAGCTTAGCCCGCATCTTTACAGTCTGATTGCATCTTGGCACAGCAACGATTAACCCCCCCACCTCCGTCTGTGTGTTAACCCTGGATAACTGGTGTGCCCTTCCCATTCAGCCTCAGGACGGCTACCGAATGGTGCAGCAGTTCCAGTTCCTGGGCTGGCCCATGTACAGAGACACGCCCATGTCCAAACGCTCCTTCCTAAAGCTGATTCGACAGGTGGACAAGTGGCAGGAAGAGTACGACGGGGGCGAGGGACGCACTGTGGTTCACTGTCTGTAAGTTATCACAACACTCAGTGAGCAAAGGGAAGAGCATTCAGTGCTGGCATTAAAAATGAAACATCTCCACCTACTGACTGAAGAGCTTTACTGCATCAAAGCCGTGACTCTCCTCACTCGTCCCTCGGCTTTATGATCAACCCTAAGCTCTCTGTGTAAAACTAAACTTCATTCGGCTCAGTGAAATCTTCTAATGCTTGGCTTCTTTGTGACAACTCATGACAACAGGAATGGAGGCGGCCGCAGCGGGACGTTTTGTGCCATCAGCATTGTGTGTGAGATGCTTCAACACCAGCGCTCTGTGGATGTTTTCCACGCAGTCAAAACACTACGGAACAATAAACCCAACATGGTGGACCTACTGGTGAGGACCTTTACAGCAGCAGTAATTGCAAAATAACTGGAAGAGTTTATTGTGACCTCAGAGTGTACTGGACAATATCCAAAGGGGTGGAGTCCTAATTTCTAGTCCATTGTATGGGTCGACCTCCAAAACTGCCACTTCAGCCAACCATTAGACCCTCCATGCCTGGTGAATGCCAAACTTTTAAATTCCTCACATCCAGTTTGTGTCGCAGGTTTTTCCATTGTAGCTGAGGTAGTCATGAGGATAACGTTTGGGCAAGCTGACTAGGTACTGGCTGTCAAATTCAGTAGAATGCCCCTTTAAAAGTCACTAAATTCTACTTTTGTGTGGTCATTAAATTACTTGATTTTACATGCAGTGAAATATTGAGCATCTTGTGATCACAGCAGATAAATGTGTTTATAGAAATATTTACAATTATTAAATGTCAGGTCTTACTGGGGTTATTACGTTTCTATATTAATGTAGCATTAAGTCTATTCACATTATTGTACTTTTTGATAAGGAGACAAATATTGTTGTATACAAATGTTAAGTTAATGTTATTTTAGAGCTTATTCTGTTATTTTTTTTTCTTTATTTATCTGCATAGCTCCCTGTCTCGATTATCACACAGGCAAATGACCTTGTTTGGGGCCACAGATCGCCCGGAGCACTGAAACCTAACCTTCAGCCACATTTACAAACGTTATCAAAATTCCAATTTCACTAGTTCATTAATTTGATTATATGTGAATATTTTGCAAAAATTGATTAAGCAAAATAAAAAGATGCTAGTCTTTTATTCCTGTCTTTAACAGGATTCTTTTGTCCTACAAAGTTATTTCAAAACCTGTATTATTACAGAGAATATTGTACTTGCATGGTGCATATTCCTAAAATAATGAATGTTTCAGAATTGGAATACAGCACACAGGGTGCCTCACCTCTCTGTGATGTCAGACAGGGTAAGCCAACCCTAATGAAGGCTTTTATGTTCTTTTTTCTGTCCTCTTGGCCCTCTGGCAGGTTGATCCAGTCATGTACATCTCTCTAATGTTTTTGTCTGCCTCTTCCTGTCTCCTAGGACCAGTACAAATTTTGCTATGAAGTGGCCCTGGAGTACTTGAACTCTGGGTAAATCAGAGCTCCTGAACCCACGAGAGACTTAAAGTTTGGGACGTTACAGAAGACTACAGCTCACATGTGTGCATTGTGCTAAGTATGTGTGTGTGTTGCCAACCTGAGAGGAGCGAGGTGCACACACACACAACCATACATGCAGCTCCTTGGACCAGCTCTCTTCTTCTTCTCCTTCTTCTTCTTCAAGTTGGTCTAGATGGGAGAAGGTAGCAGAGTTGTACAGTGTTAAATACCGCAGCCTGTTTCTGTCAGTACCGGCTAAGGAAGCCAGCAGGAGCACAATGAGTTTTTTTTTTCCTCTGCAGTGAGTCGCCTCCTCTCTGGATCCCTCTTTCTCTCTGCCTCTATCTCTCTCAGCCGCCTGTAGTCCTGTGGTTATTGCCTTGATCCTCATTGGACGACGAGCATCGAATACTCTGTGGAATGCGATACACTGTACATAATGTAATGTGTTCATTTTAATTCTCTCTGATTTCTGTTCTTTGCTCAGCTCTTTATTAAAAGTCATTAAATGCAGGAGCTCAAAGCCTAAATGTTACTAAATGTCCTGTAAATTTATGACTTATAGACGATTATTGCTTCATACTGTATGTTGGGGACAGCTGGCTCGGTCTACATCTGCTTACCTTATTTCGTACAGGGATCCAAAGCTTTATTTGCACTTCCATAGAATTCTTGTTGTGCATATTGTACATATTTCTGTAGATTATTTATTCACAGTATGTACTTTTTTGGTGACTCGCAGTAAGTGACAATCATAGGTTCTATATAGGTTTGGTTTATTGACTGTATTGTGTGCTTTTTTTTTTTTTTGGAGTCATCTTGTGTGACAGATCAATTTCATTGTAAAGAAAAAAGATATATAAATGTATCTACAATATAAACATTGGATTATGAATTTCTGCCTCTTCTCTGGAAACTATGACGTGAGGGGGACATCTGTTGGACAAATGGGGAATGACACCATCACCTCCGTGTCCACAACTTCTAACCACAGTATTGATCAGTTTCCATGAGTTTGTTGAATGAGAATGATGTCCTTCCTGCACATTTGGATATAGTTTGGTTTGAGACTGACTGACTGATTTTTAAAATTTAAAGTTTTGACAGACTGAACTGTTACAATTCAAGACTCCGAGTGACAAGACAACAATACCACTTCAAACCTTCAAAGACTTTGCGGTTCAGAGTCTGCAAATTTGTCTTACAAGTCAGATTTCAGTAGAGATTTAATAAGAGTAATGATTGATGGTGAAGATGCAATAATGTCGACAGGTATAAAGCAAAAATATGAATTACTGTAAATTATGAGCATGTACGTGAAGTTGGAAACGGAGATCGTACAGTAGGGGCCCTTTAAGGCTACAGTATAAATGCAGGCGTGCAGTTGACGGTTGAACTTAAACTGAGTTTCCCTTTAATTTTATTATGCAAACTTATTAAAATAAAAAGAGGATTGTTTGTAAGGTGATGTCAACTTGATGTTATTGAATTTAAAGCAATTCTTGTAATACCTTGATTGTTTTTGCCAAGTAAACATTATCAAATGAAGGCTTTAGATGGCTCACCTACAGAGGGTGAAAACAATAACATGGAACAGTAAAACCAACACGATGGCCCTGCAATAAATACTACTTCTATGAGCGTTATTGCATTGCTTTTACATATATAATAGGTTGATTGGAATGGTCTTTTTTGAAGCTGTAGTAAAAGGTGATTTATTTAGGCTCATTATTTTGTAAGGTTATACCATGATATTTTTTGAAATACGACCCACAACAATCATAATCTTAGAAATATCGTAGGAATATTTAGTTCTTTTCATTTGACCCAGCTGCACTCTCCTTTTCAACAGTTCTTTACAAAAACAAGTTTTACATACTAAGCAACTACTGACTTTCAGAAGTTGGAATCAACACCTCAAATGTGCCTCGGGTAACACAAACCTTTCAGTCTTTATACTGACTAATCTCCCCTTAGCTGGTTTTCAGATTTAAAACAAAAACTGATCTTTTAAAAGGCTTGTCAAGGACTTGCAACAAAGTTAAAAACAAAAACAAACAAACAACTTAAATCATACACAGATGATTGGTTAGGAATTTGGCTCAAGTTTACTTTAAATACAGAGGAAGGTGGAGTGTCTGGTGTTAAGTGGATACTTAATGGACAAAGTGGTTTCAGGAGAATTTTCTCGGCAGTGACAAGTAGTAGCGCGTTGTTGGGAAAAGTGATGAAATGAAATGTTCACAAATATGTCAGTTTTCACATAAAATCTGCCTGATCTTTCAACATTATTAGAATTCATATGACATGTTTGGAAACTTGAGAGATAATAAATTGAAAAATATATTTTATAGTCCACAGGGAAAACAGTGGCTAATTCAACCATTTATTACACACTAACTGCAAAAACAGCATCTTTATGTCATTGTGACAGTATCTAAATGGTGTGTCAGGTATATCAAATGTCTCCGGAGCATCTTTGCACGGCTGCGCCTCTTGATTAATGGGGGGTTTTCTCCCCCTAGCGGTGTCCATGAGTACATACTCCTAGAATAACTACTGTGTATGCTGATGATAGGAAGGAGAAGGTGACGGCTCAACGTGGACCCATATGAAATTTAAGGAGCGAGGGCAAGGGCGAGAGAGGCGCTTACGTCACTGCAACCACGTGGCCCATACAAACACAAGAAGTCAAGGCAGATTGATACGACAGAGATCTGATGGATGTCACTCAGGGTGACATGAAGTCATAATGTGAACATTACTGTCCATGCTGGCAATTTGTCATCTGTGAAAGCAACCGCGGCTTCTGTCCAGTAGGACCGCACTGCTGCTTTGTGTTGTCAGCTGACAATCACGCGGTTGCTGTCGCTCGTTGACAGAGCTTCCCCGCCCTCGCCGTTGCTTGTTAAGCGGTGCACGGGTAGATTAAAATGGAGCTTACCCACTGTTTACTCAACACCGTTAATAGTATTTTATCATAATTTGATAATTGCTGTATTCCTGGCTCATCGGTGTATTGCCAGTCACAATGGCATTAATACAAACACTAAGACATAAATTGATTTTTATATTAAATACTGACTGCTTTGATTCATATATATCATTTGTTTAAATATTACACTCTTTGAGTTTTCCCTTTCATATAGAATCTTTATATTTACCTTATTCAAGACAATTTATTTTAAAGTCTGACCAACACTGGAATTTTTTTATGATACATATTTTAGCAGTGGCTGGTGACATTCTCAGAAAGCTGCTCTTTACAAAATAACTTTGAGAACACATTTCAGTTAAATATT
This sequence comes from Datnioides undecimradiatus, assembly GCA_008933995.1. Lineage (NCBI taxonomy): Eukaryota > Metazoa > Chordata > Actinopteri > Lobotiformes > Datnioididae > Datnioides > Datnioides undecimradiatus. The sequence continues at coordinate 5,491,547 of WARS01000052.1, forward strand.
ACCTATCAAACTTTGTATTAATATGATCACCACAAGTAATTATAAGAGACTTGTGAAGGAGTCTGTTCTATAGTGTGGTATTTCTTACTTCTTCCACCCCTGGTCATGATCCCCTACAATTTTTTCAACAATTATTACACTGGCTGTCCAGCTGAACTCAAACGTGATGTTTGCTGTTATGTTTAAAATCTGTTTTTTCTTCTTTGTTTTGCATTGAAATATAACACTTATGAAATGTAATGTCCTCAAAGCTTACATTGGGATTTCAACAGATGTTGGGAAACAACAGATGTATTTATTATGATCACCTCTAGCATAGAGTCAAATCAGACTTCTTACAGAACTCAACTTTGTCAATTTTCTTTCACAAACAGCTACATTGGTCATATAATCAAAAAACATTGGCTTATTAAAGAATGTTTCTTTATTTATTAAATACAAAAAGTCCAGAACAGTGATGACTAAAATATAACAATAGAAAAGGCACAATAATTTACTTGAAAATCATACTGTGCCATGAAAAATAAACTTGTCTCCTTTCTTCTACTGTGGCTGAAAACAGATGGTCGTCTTCCTGACATGGTTCCAATGTGTTCTACTCTGAAGAGATCCCGTGGCAGTATAATGGCTTGGCATGAGGAGCAGTGTTGAGGTCAACTTTTCCCTGTAGCATCAAACTGAAGGCCTGCAGAACAAGAAGAGAGTTCAGCTATATTCGTGCAAATACAAATGCATAAACACCATGATTAAGGAGTGCATCTTTAAAAATATGGTCAACTTGACAAAATGTTTTTGCCTAATTATGCAAATGTATTCATTTACATGTATTTTCCTGTGCTAAATTATCTTATACAAATTGGAATTATATTATGTATTTACAATGCATACAATGTTCTTATAACAGAAAGTTGATTACAGACTACTTTTCTATTGTGGAGAAAACTGTAAATTAACTGCAACCTTTAAAATGAAAAAGCTATTCAGCTGCCCTTCAGACTTTTGAGCAAACCATTTTGAAAATCCGAAAACTGCTTGTGCTGCACGTACAGTACGCAGGGGTGTGTGCGTCTGAATGTGCCAACAGGTTATCGGACTGACCAATGAATACAGTGGTTTCACAAGAAGGAGCAGACTTTCTGCGGCCTGAAGGGGTTGGTGCTGGAGGACACGCCGGTGAGCAGAGGGTCCTGCATGGCGTTCTGCATGCAAAACTGTTGAAGGTCTGCCGCCGCCTGGGAGACCTGGTGACAAAAGAGGAACCAATACGTAAACCATGACAATGGGTTAATTGCAGGTTTTACACTGTTTACTTCTCACAAGTCCTAACTGGCCAGGTGTTTAATGTCTCCTGTAGCTCTTTAGGGACCTCATCACTACTTTTAAAATAAAACCCTGAAAGCATCAATTGAGAAAGCTCATACTAAACTGAATTTTGAAAATTTTAATCTCCAGTGTTTTCAAGATTGATCCATACCAGAGATTAAAAGTTAAGAGATCTTTGCTTCTGATGCTTCAGATTTGACCTTTAGTTCATTAATCCTTCACTCATAAGTCCCCCAACTTTTATGGAAATGCATAACTAATTCACCTTAATACTTAAAAACTGGTCTGTCTTCCATTTACAAGCAACTTGCACCATGACAACGTAGTATGTACTGTAACGTTATTGTACGTTTTGATTAAAACTCTCCAGGTGTAGTGACTTTTATAAAGTACTGTAAGTAATGTATTTATCCAGAGGCTCTGGATTTCTATTGTCTAGTCATTGAATTATTCCGTGTTTTGCTCTGTGACTGTATTTTACACAGCACAACTGTTGGAAATATCAGTGCTGTCTGAACTGCTAACATTACAAAGCATTTGACTTTAAGTAAGCTAGGTAGTTTTACTTTTAGGGAAGTTAGGTTTCAATCAGAGTGTGGTAATCTTCGGTTACAAGGTAGATGTTAGCGGAACCCAGCCAAAAGTCTGGACTTTAACACTTATGTAGGATTAATCTCATCAGTGAAAGATACTTAACGCTATTTAAATACTACCGTTTCGGCCCCAGCAACGCCCTGCCCTGCTCTGCTCTGCTCTGCCTGTTGAGTAGCGGATAGCTAGAGACGCTAGCCTCGAGCAACAGCTAGCATTGTTAGCGGCTCGGGGTAACGGTTGAGATTTCCTCCCTGTTATTTGGCGGAAACATAAAAACTAATTAATTACCTTCACCCTGTTTATGCTCGCCTCGAAGCGGAGCTGCTGCACGACTTTTTTCATGGCTACCAGATTAGATGAACCCGACATTTTCGATTTGTCTTTTTTATGAAAAACAGACGCCGAGCGGTGGGTGGGACTCTGGGCTGGATGCTGAAACAAAAGCAATGATGACATCCGGATTCCGGTTGTTCACACATCTGACTCCAATGTAACAACACTAGCGGGCGCCAAATTACAGACCGACTACAATCTTTAATTAAAAATAATCTTTATTGTGCTGTTGCACCAGCAGAGCTGATCATTATCTATATAACAACAATAAACGTTTCTTATACGTATAATTTATACACCCAGAATATGTAAACATTAAAAAGCAAACTAAAACGTAAGCATGAAATATACTGCACGTTTAAAAAAAGATTTCTAACTCCAATATGTTCATTACACTACTTGGTAGGTTTGCTCCTTTGAATACAGCTTAAAATCTGATTTGTCAGTGTTGATTTGTAATGAAAGGAAATGGAAAAAGTGGCAAAATCATTAAAGTGCTTTCTTTTTTGATAAGCTTTGGTGAATGATCTGTGCATGTTCATAACAAAGCAACTTAACATTGCTCCAAATAAATAAAAAAAAAGTATTGTTCATCAGTGATGATGGAATTTATCCATGAAATGTTGCTACAGTCAACCGTGAAATCACATCAAATAAAAGGCACTGGAAGCTCCTCAAGTGAGGCTGTTCTCATCTTCACCCAAAGAGAAGATACTCAAGTCCCCACATCGAACTCGGTTTTTTGACTTGTGCCGAGTATCTCCATCTTCAATAGTGTTTGACTCTTGCCAGCATCCTCGATTTGAATGTCTGGAGGAACTGAAATGGAAAAAAAAAATAAATTACCAATAAATAGAAAGGATTTATATGTATGATATGCAAAAACACCACAAACAACAGGGTGTGTTCCTTGTTTCTACAACCAGCAATACATTTGTGGTACTTTGACAACACTTGATAAAGGAGTTTGACTCAGCTAAAATTTCATATCCTGCACTGACTTGAAGCACTCAGAATTACTGTAACTGCACAAATTAAATCCCAGCAATGCAATAATTTCACAAAATCAGACAATAATCATCAAAAAATTGAATACCTGCTGTCTGGTATCAAGCGGAGTGTCCGGTAGAGTTCGGTTGTGGATGGCACTGTAGCACTTTGCGTAGGCTTAGGAGTAGAGAACGTAGCGTAAGTTGAGGATTTAGCCAGCTGAGTGTTTGTGGAAGACATCCTCATCTCCGGCTCACTTCCTGAAATGCAGGATATTCAAATTAAGGTCGATAATTTTTTGCAATGTCAAAGGTATTTACATGCGGTATTATAATGTCTTATTCTGCAATTTTTGCATTTCATAAATTGTGGTCTTTATTCATCTGCAATTGATGAAATGCATGCATGCACGTATTCTCTTAAACCCAAATCAGACTGCAGTTTACTTTGCTGCTTATTGTAATTCACTAACAAGTTTATTAGTCCGTAAATGAAGCTATAACTTTAGCCTTACTGGTAACTTGTGCCACCAATAAGAGCCACTACTTGTTACAGATGACAAAAAAATGGTTTTTTTTGAGTGAGACATGTTATTATCTTATTATACAGACTCACTGATTGATAAGGCACTTTGACCGTCAGATGAGGAACACCTCCTACGATCTGTAAAGGGAGTCATGTTCAAAAACTGATTCTTGAGCCAAGAAGCACGGTCCTCCTGAAAGGCCTTTTTCTGTGGAATACAAAGGCATTAAAAAGAATGCATATCAATTACAACACCCGCCACACACGTTAAATAACACTGTGGTACTACATCAGAAGACTGGAGTACCTCTCGCCCCAGGCGAATAGCAGCTTCTGTGAAGTTCTTCCTCTCCCTCTCAAAGTTTCTCTTCTGTTCCTCAAAGAGCCGCCACTCCTCTTTGAGACGCTCTTTCTCCTCTAGTGTGTAGCAGTCATTAAGGAGAGCTGCCGTCTCATCATCAAACGATGTGTTGAGCTGTTGCTGCACAGGCCGGAACGTACACAAGCATTTATCATTTTAGACCAAATTATTACGTTATGTCAATTTTTTCTCCCATAATTCTGTTCTGACACCAGCATCTGAGTGATGTGGCTACTAGTTAATGACGATGCCTAATGAAATGATACAACCACATCATACCAAATAACAATGACACCAACCAGGGTCCCCCTTAGGCATTCAAACTTATACAAAACAATGGCATGACTAAGCCCATATTAAAGAGGACAACAGCTTCTCTTTGGGTTTCTCTGAAAAGCATGGTCAGTTTCAGTGGACCCTTCTCAGGAGTGCAAAACAAACACATGGGGAGATTGTTAACTAGTTAAAGCGATCGTGAATGGTGTTTTTATTTGTATAAAACTCTTCTAATCAAACAAGAAGAAACTGACCTGAAGGAGCTGTTGCTGTGCATGAATGAACTCTTTGCACTGCTGCACTTCATGCCTCATCCGCTCCATCTCATCCTCGTGGGTCTCCCTGGGTATCACCTCCTTATTAGACTCCAGCTGATTCTGCACTTGTGAGGCTTGGCAGAACAAACACACCAACAGCTGATAATCCAAATTTCCTTACAGTACGTCTGCTCCAGGGGACAGCTACATATTTTTCCAGAATTCAACTTTTATATAAATCCTTTTGTTAAAAAATTACTTGTGATTAAACAGATTTATTCTATAAAATACAGCATCACAAGAACTTCAGTCTCTTTTCAGTATTTCAGAAAATGTAATAGCAGCCTTTACCTTGGCTGTCTAATTTCTCCATGTGGTTCCTCAATTTTCTCCACTGCTGGCGAATGCTGTTGGTGAGTTGCTCCCTTGCATGCTCACATGATTGGTCCAGAGTTTCCCTGCTAGAGTCCCCCAACTTCTCCTCCCCGTCTGAATCAGCCTGAGCAAAACAGCAGAAATAAACAAGCTTAACATTAATAAGAAAACACGTGGTCTCATGGGTTCAATGATTTTTCAACAAACAAAACAGGTGTAAAACATAGCATCAGCATAAAGAATTCTCTTTTGAAACCTACTGCAAAGTTTCTGTTTTGTGCATTAATACTATGAGACATAAAATGATACGAATACCTGCTCCTGACTGTCATCAGCAGTGCCTCCCCTGTTTGAGGGATGACATGGACTCAGGATGTGTATCATCTCCTTCTTCATCTGCTGGAGGACTTTCTTAAGCTCAGCATTCTCCAGCATCAAGGATCTCTGACTTGCCTCATAGTCATTGAGCAAGGACTTGTACATCTCACCTTCGTGGCTGCAGAGACCAATCCACAAAAAACAGTTAACTGACTGATGATTGCACATTTTACAGATATGGTCAACAAGTGATGTGATGGCTTTCATGATACCTTGCAGCTGCTTTTGCAGTCCTCCAGTGGCTCCTTTTTCCATCTGACCGCCCCAAGCAATTCAGTACATCAATAGCTGGTCGGGGAAAAAATGAAACGCCAAAGTATCTTTTATCTTATCTTTTGCTGAAATTCCCACAATATGTATGTATGTATGTATGTATGTATATGTACCTAGTTTCTTATCCTTTCTGTCAACCAGTAGCTGGCTGAGGCGCTCCTTTAGCTTTGCAGCTTCTCGCTCTTTTCTCTTGGCATCATGACTGTACTGTGAGGCACGGCTGGCAATGATACTCTGGAGCTTCTGAACCTGTTCAGGATGATTGAATCACGACTATCACAGATTCATGCATTCTGAATGTACTTGCATTTTTCTGAGCTCTAAACAAGAGTGGCACTCATAAGAAAGTTAAATTAATACCTCATCTTTCTCTGTTTTCAAGCAGCTCTGCAAAGTCTTAATCTTGAGCTGTAGCTGCCTCTCTGTCTCGTGTAAACCTGATTTCTCCCTTATGGACAGTTCCAACTGATCCTGGAAAAACATGCACATAACAAGCAATCAGAAGTGGATACCTGACCAGAATCTCTGTAAAAAGCATCCTCAGTTCCACTCCCATTTATAAACATCCTTGACCACTTCTCAGATAAATCTTCATAGTAAAGTACATGTAGGCTAGCAAGCAGAGACAATAATCAGCGTTGTACTGTTCGAAATGACAGAAAGTAATAAGACTTTCAACCACGGTTCTTTGTAAGGTTTCTGTAGAATAGCAGTCACATTCATTCCTTTTGTAGGAATAGGAAAAGAGAATATCTTGTGAAAATATAATGGTGAATCTCTTTTCTGCCCTATACTGGTCAATAATCTACTACTGCACTTTACATTTAAATGCAGATTATAGTATGTGGGTATTCAAAGTTGGATCCTTGCCTTGAGTCTGGAATTGTTCATCTGCATGTGCTCCAAAGAGCTGGATTTCTTCAGCTGTTCTTCCTCAAGCTCCTCCAAAGTGCACATGTTGCGTCGGTGAATCTGGAGCAGCTCATACATGGCATTCAGAGCTGGCACCGTGTTCAGGCCGGCTCCCCCTGGTGAGCTGGCCTCGATACATGTGGAGGAGAGGCCCAGTGAGGCGAGCTCCTGTGAAAAGAAAGAGAACTTATGTCATCACTGTAGTGAATGATCTCTACAGAATTTAGAAATGTCAAGTGAAAATAATATGGTGCAATAATGAGCATTTAGCCTCGGCACATGTCCAAATCTGTCATCAAATCTTAAAAGATTAAACTAGATTAATGCATTTGGTTCTGATAACAGAGTAGAATAGAAGTACTTTATTAATCCCCTGAGGGAAATTTTGTTATATAAGCAGAATAACCAAAGCAGGGCATTTACATACCTGATTGATGTAAGAAATGCATTGAGGAATATTATCCTCTGTGCAAAAGGCACTGATCACACTATAGGAGCTCTTGGACAGGGGCAAAGAAGAGTACATTGACACCAGGTTGTTCTGTCTCAAGGGCGACATTGTCATATGTGATATGCTGGAGATCTCATAGTTTCCTAGCAAAAATGAGAAAAGAGAAGGAAATTATAGCAATCTTTTGTGCATTACATCTGCAGCGCTTTCTCACATGCAGAGGTTTGAACTGGGTTGCTGCTCTAAAATGAGAACAAAAATGTGGGTCACCTCTAGCAGATCCCAAAAAAGCACAGCTGATGAGTCTTTCTATTCTTGTAATATTCTACCATATACAACCCCTCCACAGCAGAGATATTCACCCGTAGATGTCCCTGTTGGCACAGTCGTCCACCACTCTCCCATATCACCGACACATCAGGACGCGAGGATGCAAGGTCATGAGTTATCAACCAGGGAGGTGGATTAGCAGTCAGGCGTTGGATCAAAGGCTCCCAATGGAACTGAGCCCTGCAATGGAGCATCAAGCCGTGAGATAGACCAGCAATAGATAATCTGGGCTGCCGCTGCTCCTGATGCTTCAACCACACAGGATTAACTGTCCCATGTGCACCAGTGGGGGTTGCGTAGATTGGGGTTTAAGAGGGCTCTCCTATTGGCCACTGGCAGCTAAATCGCAGGGTAGTACAATGATCTCAGCCTCAAACCAAAAGATTTACGCAGATAGAAATGGGAGAAACCCACTGCAGAGAGGCACAATCTGAGAGTGCGTGTGCACATTTGACTTTTGTGCCTCCAGGACAATATTTTGATCCAGCCGTGCTCTGTAAAAACAAGCTGGACCAGATATCTTCACATGCCACTCCCACGACTTTTACAAGGTGAACTGAAATGTTCCAACTTGTGTTCAGGGGATGTCGAGTGCATTGTGTGGAAGAACAAAAGGTGTTGCAAAGGTTGCAATAATATTTAGCAGTGCAACAGTAAAAGCTCGAGAGCACCATGTTGGTGTGTGCATAACAACCAGTCAACAGCAGGTGTCTTGTTTATTTGTGTCTGACATGTCTGTCAATGTGCATCCCAGCAAACCTTCTCCAGTGCTCTTATCTAACAAGCCAGAAAAAACACATTTATCTTAAGTCACACTGACTAAGGCGTAGCTAAAGTGTGCTTCGGTGTAATCTAGTATATTTACCATAAAGTTATATATTAGATAAGGTCTTCTTACATTAGGTCTTACTCTTTAGTTTGTTGTGTAGCTGCATTACAAGGCAACGTTTGCGAAGTTAGCTAACGTTAGCTAGTTTGCTAATTAAACTCTTGTCGATTAAAGTTTTATTAATTGACACCGTCATAGAGCAATTATTTTCCAACTTTAGCATTAAGTAATTGCCTGGCACACCTCAGATAGGTAATCCAGTCTAATATTCATGCTTTGTAAGAGTAATTGGTTGGTAGCTTAGACATTAACGTCGTTTTTACAGGCACGCAGTTCATTAACCGTTTGCTAACCTGTACGTATATTAGCTTTATGCTAAGTTAAACATACTAACGGTGAGATAGCTCAACTCAGTCCGATAGACGCCGAGTTCGGCGATGTTGTCAAAAAGGACGAAAACACTCCTTCATCACAAACTACCAGCTACTGCAGTGCAGGGTTCAGTCGTCACCTTGTGGGCAGTAGAAACAAGCAAAAACCTCACCTGTGTTCAACCTGTGCGCAGTCAAACAGAGACGTCCCGGCAGTAGGTTGGCTCAAACTGCTGCTACTGCCGCTGCCGCTGCAGCTGACTGTGTTTTTTTGAAGCGTATTCGTCCGTTAGCCTCAAACCAAGCGCCATTGTTATTGGAGGGGGCGCTGTTAAGCAGCCAGTATCTGAGCCGTGCATTGGACATACACATGTGCAGTGGGCGATTATGCAAATAAGAAATGCTGTCAGGTGCCATAAAGCACTGCGACGATACAGCTACCCCTGTGGCTGCAGGAGGTAAGTGTCACCTGTTGAGCTGCAGGAGCTCACTTCACCATATTGTTTTACTTCCCAACATTTAATTGTAATGTAAAAATATTGAAATTAAAATTTTGATGTATTGCAATATAAGCTATAGAAACAAGGTATATATTTTTACTGGTTTTACTTAAGCAGGCTATGGAAAAATACTGTAAATGCCCCACTTGTACTTTACAGAGGCATTTGACACACTACATTTTATTTTAATCTCTCATTGTAATAAGTAAAAATATTATGTAAAGCTAAAGCCAAACACAGACTTAGTATTTTAGATTTGAACAAAACAATGAGTCAGAGTCAAATTGAAGGGGAAAAAATGTATTTGATAAGGTGCAAAAAATAAGCAAAACAAAAATACACAAAGCCAAACCATTCAGACAATCAATGTAATTCACGTGTCACTAAAAATATACAATTACAGAAAATATGCACAGTAGAATAAGATACTAGAAAGGATGAAAAGCATCAAATTACAGTGAACTCTATTGTAATTGAGTACTCCCTTTTCACTGGAGAATATACAACTGCCTATATATAAACCTATACACCTATACATTCAGGATCAGTTTAAAATACATGCATCTACTTTCACTTTCTTAATTATTAGAAGTTATAATACTCAAGTGCTTGAAAGTTATGCTGTCATCTTGCAGTCAGGTGAAAAATGTACATCCTATAAACTCAGAAGTCTCCACCACTTTTCAAAGGATCGCTGACCTGAGGGGTTTATTAGTGCATACTCATATTAAACTTATTACGATCAAGTTATTACAGATAACTGGTCCTCTGAGCAGCCTTTAACTGAGCAAACTGTGCGTTTTATTTCAGTAATGTTAAGCAAGTCAAGGAAAAAAAGGGTTAAAGAAATTGTACTTCTGCACATTTCAGTATCAGTGTAATCAGATGCTCCATGCACACAGCCAGGACTCTTTGCCTCCTGTTTCAGTCTCATAATTGCTGACCCTTTTCCCACATGTGTCACAGGTAAAAAGCCAGATGTTTTTACTTCATCCAAAGCAGCAGCATGAAGAGAGGCAGCAGGAAGTCGGCTCTTCATCAGTCTGGTATCTCCCAGATTCAGGCTGGTCCCTGCACTCTGCTATGAAGGCCTGAAGCTGGGACACCGGAACCTTGTCCTGCTGGTGGTGCTGAAAAAGACCCATTGTATGGTATTAGGCCACTCAATGATGAGTTAAAATGATGACCTGAAAAACATCTCTCCACAGCAAGTGCTAAGAATATGTGCCATGTGACTCAGACTGACCTTGATGGTCTCATAGGTGTCAGTAATGAGAGCTATGAACAGGCTGAGCACCATGTAGATGAAGAGGGAGATGAAAGAGTAGAGGTAAAGCCTGCTGAAAAGCCACACCATGTAGCTCTTGTCTCTCATCTTCAGGAAGGTGGCATACATGTCGTCCCCGTTGATGAGAGAGAAAAGGCACTCTGTCACCTTGTCAAGTGTTCGGAACTGGAAAAAAAAGTTTGGATAATGAAGTGTTAATATTTCAGAGTAACCAGAGCAGAGCTCATTGTCTCCTGGGGGGATTTATGAAGCCACACTGACACTTGAAATAGATGATCATTTTCATACTTTGTCATGGTAAGGCCCAAGGACGATCCAACCACAGAAACAGTAACCCAGGTAGATCATGGCGGCACAGCAGCAGAATCGAATCACATTTGGGAACGCTGCCCTCAGGGTTAAGATGAGTATCTAGAAATGAATAAAAGTTGTCATTTCATCTGGGTGTACATTTGCTTCTTTTAAAACCTTGGCTGATACACTATGTCGCGCAGCGTCTCTTACATTGTATTTCTTGAAGAAACCAAAGTAGCGAATCACACCAACCCAGACCAGCATTGTGGCTGTTCCCAGCAAGATACTGCAGGCATCGTAGTTTGTGAGGTACTGCATGAGAAAGAAAAGTGCAACAGATAAACTCAAGTTTAAAAAATCCCACTCCATAGACAGGATTCCAATAAATAAATGACAATATAAGGAAAAACACACCTTTGTTTGTATTCCAATTTTGAGGGCTGACCCAGCAATGGTCAGTGTGTCACTCACAATGATGAGGATATACCATCCATTCACAAATTCCATGCGGTCTGACCAAGTCACAATTTTATTGTAGTAAGCATGGAATAATATGTTGAACTCCTGCACAAGAGAAACACATTAATGTAACAAAACAGAAACAATCCGGGATTCATTCTTCCGCATGACTGCTCAATTTGACACATGATATGAGGGTGCTTTATGCTCTCTGAAAACAAACAAAATAACAAAATGGAAAAATGTGTGTAAAATGCTCAAATAAATTGAATATATCGTAAGCTATTCACTTAGATTTCTTACATTTTTACAGCTGGCTTGCACACTGTCCTTGTCATTTCTATACTGACTGAATGAGCCGGTGTTTACTTTAATAGTAACTGAATGTATCACACATGCTGGTGGTGATAGCAGTAATCCATCTACTTCCTCATAACTTACAAACTGCAGTTGAATGCCATTGATGACAGATCGCATGCAGAGGATGAGAGAGGTGAAGCAGGCAAGGATGACCACAGAATCAAAAGACAAGAGGAGGTAGTCGTTCTTGTCAGCTGGAAACAAGAGCCACACATTTCAGGTTAGTTGCTGAATTCACAGTTTGCAGAACAATGTCACTGTGCCCCCTGCTGGCCTTTATAGCAAAAATCTGTTATGATTATTTTTATTTTTGTCTGGGTCATAAATAATAACATCAGTGGAAGCGATGAAATTGAATTTAGTGTAAAACTTACAAGTCCCTTCCACATTCCAGTCTCTGCATTCATATATTCTTACATCATTTTGAACATCAACCTTTATCTTCCCACTGTGTGCACGATTGTCAAACTTGATCTGCATGACAACAAAGTGAGGAGTTAGGGAGTGGCACGGTAGAGACAAGTTTTTAATGAGCATGCATGTCTTCTTTTGTCAAAATATCCCGACAGCTCAGATGAGGGTGTGGCAATCTTACAGATGCTGTCACCAACCATAATATGGAAGTCATAACAGTCTGGGAGCTCGTGGTGGCGCACAGTCTGCAGATTGATGGTTTTCAGAGTAAGGTAGATGCTGACTGATAGCACCCTGGAGGACACAAACATACATTAGCAGTGTTGGCACTCTCATCGCCTGGCATCAAACCAGTATTTTCAGCTCAGTTACCTTTTGAAATCTAAGCTAAGGTTCACACTTCTGTTGTCAAAAGGTTGCACGGGATATATGGAAATACAATCTGTGAGGAGGAAATACAGGCAAAGTGTTTTTAAAAACAGTTAGTCACTGGATTGTTCAGCAGGGGAAACATGCAGACTATATTACAGTACAAACTTCCTCTTCTTATGGAGTCACAAGTAAATCCACATTATTATTATTTTCCATTCATGAATCACCTTCCTTCAATACATCTCGTACAAAAGAAACCTGGATACAACCCACTGTAGTTGTACAACTTAAAAGTTAAGTTAAAGGAAATGAATCAGTTTGATGATTAATTCAACATTTTCTTTATGTATTTAGCCAGGAATTTTGTGTGTAAATACCTTTTTGAATATGTGGATCAATGTCAAAAGTTTCATTTCCAGGATCAATGCTGCTGTTTCTGTAAAACTCCTGACACACAGACAGAGGGGTGTACTCGCCGTTAACCTTCGCGTATGCAAGGTTACCCACTGTCAAGTTTTGGAGATTGATGTACTGAAAAATAAATATGAAAAGAAGAGTGAAAACACTTTTTTCTAAATGAAATCCCTGTCTGGTAAAAGAGTGAACTGCTGTCTAAAATTTACCCTGTCGATAATATAATAGATGTGATCGTACACATCTGCCTTTGTGTACAGTGCATAGTTTCCCAGTCTGTGATCCTTGTATCCTTTTACAAACAGATGTCTGAACGTCATCAGATTTTCGTCTTTGAAAGTGACCATCATTTCGTTGCTCAGGCCAAAAGAGACCAACTGAAGTGAAAAAGGGGTACAAATAATAAACATTTGAGACACAAACATACATCTGGTCAACGTACAGAATTAAGAACATTACCTGCGCTGTGATGATTGCAATTTTTAATATCTGCAACATTAATTTCCATGGTTTGCGACCCCTGGCTCTGTATTTCTCACAGGGGTTCATGAAAAAGTATTTGAGCCTCCTCCTGAAGTCCTCCACCACCTTTGACTCCAGGCTCTGGGTGTGTGCGCTCCACCTGCATTGGCCGTTTAACCTCCTCTCCTCTGGCCTTGCAGCCAGCAGCTGCTCACGGTCCTCCATTATACTGCACGGAGGAGCATTGTATTTATTTATTTCGTTTAGAAGACAGTTTTGTGGTTTTCTTTGTCGATAACTGTTGAATATGCATCAGAAATATGTTGCAGATAAGACTTCAACCATTCCAGTCATTCTGATGTTTATCAAACTGGTTCTCCTGCATGTCCTCACTGCTCCCACTCTTTCAACTCTCTTTAAAGTGTTAGTCTGGACTGCCAGATAATTAAACTAAAATTAGATAGAACACTGTACAAACTACAAAAAGAAGTCTTATGCAGCATCATTTATCCATTTTAAGCTTTTGTAGCAGATCTGCCTGCTGTGCTGGACTTGCTGTCTATTCTAACTACTTATACAGCTACTTACTACATACGACAGTATTCATTTTAAAATATCGGCAGAAATATTATAACAGCGTACAGAAATTAATGAAAGTTAAATGCATTTACAAGGCAGATATTATTATACTGTAATGATAATAAAAACAATGTAATAATATTTTTTACCTCTGCTTTAATCTGTCTGTATATCTATCTAAATGGACAAAAGTACAAAAGAGTCAGTTTTGAGAAAATTGTCAGCATACACAACATAGAAATAATAAATGAATTACCTGCTGTGCAGCAGCGAGCCACAGAGTGACTAGTCCAACACTCTCCACTGTCTGTGAAGACCAGTGGCAGATGCAGTCACCACACCAGCCTTCACCATGATGACTGTCACTCCTCTGCGTCATTTTAAGCTTTTCCAGTTTTTCCAAAACCAAAATAGAGCTCCCCAGTTACAGACTCTCTGCTCGCGCACAAACTGATGCCGTTTGTAGGCGTGTGCAAGCTGTCAAAAATGTCATTTGAGTTAGACTTGAGTGAATGTGAATATTGTGCTGTAAGAGGTATGAGGGATGTCATACTATTATGAAGTTTTACTCGAAAGTAAATGTGCCAAAGGTTGCTTCTTGTTGCCTTAATAATACTGTTTATCTTCACCGTTTCAAAATAACGTGCACTGTTTGCTTTTAAACCACCACACAAATGAAGAGAGAAACCATGAGATGAATTCATATAGAAAACCTTTAGTATGCAACAGAATATTGTACATGACCAGTGAACAAAGTAACATGCAGTACATGGTTTGTATTTCACAATAAGCTTTGTGATTCAAGTCATGTGTAGTGATGATAACGTAAAGCAACTTCTGTTGACTTAATGCTGCACAGAATGTCCAGGAAATCATCATCTGGAGCTCCAAACGCACTGGTCAGAGACATGATCTCATCAGATCAGACTTATACACACACACAGTTTAGGCTCAGTATAGTAGTCATTCCAGTGTATGAAACATTCACACTGCATACTGCTACACAGTTGATCAGGATATCACACCTTTGATAAAAGAAGAGAAGTGGGTAGGAGTGCATTATTTAGATTTTTTTGCTCATAACATAAGTATTGAACCTGAAATGTGCTTCACGAATGAATATCAAAGTACTGAAAGCTGGCGTCAAAATGTTGCTCAGATTCTATTTCCTTTTTGCTTCTTTCTTTTGTGCACCTGCTCGCCTACACCTACAACATTTAGCATTTGAGACACTTCTGTTTAATGAAAAAAATGGGTTTGAGTGGTTTTTAAACAGATATACTTTCAAACAACACCCCAGCCCATGTGACAAATGGTCCCTATATTCTCTTATAAAAAGCTGATTGGTATAGCAGTAGTAATAGTATATCCCATGTACAGCCTAATCAAAGGCAAGAGCAACACCAGAAACAGTGCGAGACACCAATGACAGTGTTTGTATGAGCTGAGTGAGTGGAGGATTCTGTTGGTTTGTCCCTTTGACTGAGTGAAAACTGTCTTATTAAGCAATTAAACGATGCTCCGATGTGAGGTTGCAGTGAGCGAGCGTGACCGAAGTGGCTGGAAGTTCGGGTCCCCCCCGGTACTGGTGCACCCAGAACCTCCAGCATCTATGTTGGAGGGGGATTCAACCATTACCTCATCCGGCAGTGGAGGAGCTCCAGGCTCGCCAGGCCTGGGGAGGCTGGGGGAGGTCGTGGAGGAAGCTACGCCAATGCTAGCACCAGCCCCAGAGGGCAAGTCTCCAGCTTTCTTTAATGATGGCAAGTTGAGTGAGCCTTCAAGGTCTGAAGTGGAGGGGCTTCGTTCTCCGTCTGGGTGGAAGAGCAGGGTCGAGTTGTTTGAAAACATTGAGGAGAGATCACTGGTTGTGCTCGGTGTGCTGAGGTGGCTGTCTGGTGAACTGGGGACCCCAGCTGCTGAGTAATAAATGAAAAAGGGGAAAGTGGCGATGAGAGATGACTAAAAGTATCAGAAAGCCAAAGCAGATTTCAAATGAAAAGATTTAATTCTGACTTAGCTTATTTACCTTTGAGAGACTCGAGCTTCTCATTTTTGGCCTTTTGCACCTCATCCGTGATTTTAGTGATGATGAAGTTTTGTGAGCGCATCTCCCTAATGGAGTCGATCAAGACATCCAGGCCTCGGGGGTTCTCAGACAGTATGTCCAGCAAGATGCCTGTCCGATCGGTCTGTGTGGTCCTGCAGCTAATTTCCTCTGCGTCGTCTCGTGTCAGGATCCTACGGGAGCGCAGGTAGTCGAGGTGCCGTTCGGCTCTGATCTTGCCACAGAGGTAGTGCCGCAATCTGATCAGCACCTTGAAATCCACAGCAGTGAT
Source organism: Datnioides undecimradiatus (assembly GCA_008933995.1). Lineage (NCBI taxonomy): Eukaryota > Metazoa > Chordata > Actinopteri > Lobotiformes > Datnioididae > Datnioides > Datnioides undecimradiatus. The sequence goes on from WARS01000052.1 coordinate 5,507,606, forward strand.
GTAGAGGAGGAACAAGGAGAACAAAGTGAGCTGTCAAGGAACTAAATGGGAGGTGGGGGGTGGGCTTAACTCTTTGCACATGGCCTGGGGGAGCCAAAAAGCGGTGGGCTGCAGACTAAAGTTGGTAATATTCACAAAATCCTACATCCGGTGATCTTAAATCGCTTAACCTGCGCTGGTTCTGCTCTTAATGGCAAAGAGTCATCTGTCTTATGTTTTAGCTTCTAGTAGTGCTGAAAAGGCAGAATGAGCAGGCCACATCTGTATTCTCTAAAAACTGCACTCAGCTTCCACCCTTGTATGCTCGACACTGTGTTATTGTCAAATCCTGCAGAGGACTGAGAGCTGATGTGGTCACAGAGAAGGTGTGGTGGGTTATTTCCTCCTCAAACAGGCCTTAAACGCCAAATAAAGTTGTGCTTTATTTTGGCGAATACAGTGAGCAATAAATCCATCTCTCTTTAACACATACCACAGGTCAACTCGGTGCTCACGTACGTGGATGCAAAACTTAGGCAGAACTGTCGTACTCACGTCTTTTTTAATCTCTGCCATTTCATCTTCAGTGAGATGAGGAACATCCATCCCTCTCACCCGCAAAGTGAAAATCCAGGTGTTCCGGGTAATGAACGACGACTCGAGATAAGTTAGTGAGAGAGTAACAGTGAATTAAACTACATCAATAAATAATTTAAAGCCGTCAAAAGATGCGATTCTTCATTATTTGTCGTTAAAAGGTGCCGTCCCCACTGTCCATTCAAGTTTTCTGGGTCAAAAAAAAAAATCCCCGGACTTCCTGATTCTGCGGAGGTTTGACGTCGACACGAGAAGAGAAGTACACAGCTGAGTCCACGGTTTCACACTCACATGATGAGTCTGAATGAGACGATTTCCGTTGTTTTAATACTCTAATATAAAGATAAAACGTCTCGTACAGACCCAGACGACGCTGCAGTAGTTTAAAGTTTCTCGTACTGATACGCGTTAATCGTTTTCAAGTGCTAGTCAATGTTTCTGATACATGTGAAGCGCGGTACCGTCCGTATCCACTGGGTGGCGCTGTTGGATCTCCTCACACTTCCTACATGCTTTTGCAGACAACAGTGGCGGCGAAGTACATTTACTCAAGAACTCCCTACATATACACATTGCATTTTATTGTTCCTAATGCTACAATACATTGCTCTTATACTCCACTACATTTTACATTTGCAGATACTTTAGAGTTTTTACGTACTAACAGGGCTGAAAGAAGCGCTTAAATCTTATACCTTGCTAAAGTAATGCCAGTAGTACAAGCAGTTATACCACAATACACTTAAACTGACAACAGAGTACAAATAGCATCTAATTATAGCCTACTTAAGGCGCTGCAAGTAAAAGTGCTATAATTACTTATGGTACTCAATCATTTCATAATAATTACTGATGCATTAATGTTTATCCCATTTTAAATGTTTACCCTTTGCCTTATATTTAATTGGAATACCAAAGTAATAAGTAATCAAATTACTAATTATCTTAAAAAGTAATTATCTATTAAATATGGTAGTACTCATATACTTTACTTAAGAAATAGTAATAATAAAATTAGAGAAACCACAGAGGTAGCAATAAAAATTATTATATTATATTATATTATATTATATTATATTATAATACTCATAAGCAGCATATTAATCTTTTAGCTGGTGCTTTATGGAGGATGTTTTGCAGTGCTGCTGTAATAGTTTTTAGATTAGGGATATTTAATAAATTACTTTGTATGCTGTGGTAGAAGTCCTCATGTATTTTACTTAAAACTCTATACACAGGCACAGCCACATGCTCATTATTTGGCCTCATTATATCTCTTTTCAAGACTGTGGGTTAAAATGACTGTGCTTCATTGACCTCTCCCTCGCTGTCCTGTGTTAAAGCAGGACAAATGCACCCCTAGCAGAGGGCTAATTAGCCTGGATACATGAAAAGACCTGTGTGAGTATGCAGGGTCATTAACTAGAAGAAAATGCTGCAGAGTAAAATATAAAGTACAAGTCCTAATGTAAATAAAATTACAGAAGTAGCTGACTAGAGAAGCAAGAGTGAAAGTGGAAAGTGTTAGGCATGTTTACATATGTGTTACAAACGTGTTATTATATAATATACATGCATCATATCACTGACTTATACTTACTGATGCATTAATAAGAAGGAAGCCCACACTGTCACATTGAATCAGCCCAAATCTGGATCTTAAAGTCTGCTCACTTTTATAGTAGATCAGCAGGAAAAGTATGAATCAAAGCAAAGACAAAAAGGTGTCTTTATAGCAGCAAAATGGACCGCAGTGCATGAGAATAACACTCCAGTAAACATGAAATAAATTGCAAAATGGCAAAACATAAGCAAGATTTTCTCTTCCCCTCTAATCATGATATGCCACGAAGAGTTTGAGGACGAGTGATCCCTGAGGAGATTGTTGTCAGGCTTGTTTTGTCATGTTCTGCAATGTAATATGTACTGTGTAGCTGGAAAACACCATCCACAAGCAGTGCGCTACACTAACTGTAAATCAGGCCATGGTCTTGTGTTGCTCACTTGAGGGTTTTTGCGTGTAATGATAATGATTTGAAATAGAGGGGAAATACAGGCTCCAATAACTACGTGACTGCTGTTTCATCCCAGCAATTTCTGGAGGAGAGATGCAGCAGAAAGATGCCCTTTAAATGTCAGGTGCTAAAAGGTCAACTGGTATGTGGATCAGCATCACATACGCAAGAAAAAAATATTTGTTAAATGGCAACAAAGCATCCAGAGAAACCTACAAAGCACACCCACTTTTCTCCAGAATAGCTTCATGGCGATTCACATTGTTTGTGTGAAAGAACAGAGAGCAGAAGCCTGGAAATAATGTCGAATCAGCTGTTAGAGGTTCAGTGTACCCAGTGTACTGACTCGTGAGTGGCCTCCACACTGAATGAGGCACAAAGAAAGAGAAAGTCATTTATAGAAATGATGTAATGAACTGGATTTGCAATCATGCCTGCACAGCCCTCACAGACATTCCCGTTTGTCGTACAGTGTATGCCCTATTCTTACATAAAAGCCAAAACAAGCTGGTCTCAGACCCATTGTGGTTTTACCACTGGGCAGGTATTCAGAGGTACTACCTTTCCATTCTCTGTTGCCAATCTTTATGCCTAACTGAAGTGGGAACCCACATTTTCCTAGTTTTGGCTCCTTTATGTTAGCATGAATGTGTACAGTATCACAAAATGACTTTTTATCATACTTTCTGCCCACCCACCTTAATGTGGATGACCGCACGAACTTGACAGGAAGATTACAGAAATCTCCAAATATGGAAATTTGTTTCATACTGTAAAATGCTTAATTCTTATTGCTGATAGAGGAATACTCTGCACGACTTTGGGAAACATGCTTAAGCTTTATATTCGCTCTCTCTCTCTCCCAGTAAGAAGCCCCTCTTGTGTCACTGCATTAACATAAGTAGAGTTGGGAAGCGGCTAACTAGCTTAGAATAAAGACCAGAAGCAAGCAAAGCCATCCTAACTAAAAAATTATGCTTACTGACACATATCTAAAAAATTCTATCTTTGCGTAAAACGAAATGTAAAAACAATGTTGTGTTTATAGTGAATGTATTTCTTGACTGAACAGCGACCAGGCGCGTTAACTTCCTTCAAACCTAGTCCCACGAGCGTTTAAAAACCTGCAGAAAATTTAGATTAAGAGGGGCAAAGTTAATCTGCTTGAATGACTTCAATGTCGATGAGTCAGAGGATCCAAAATGAAAAGTTAATTACCTTTGCTGAAACACTTTCCCCCTCACAAACTGCTTACAAAAGAGTAATGGTTTGCAGCTAGTTGATCGTACAAAGACGTCTCTTGAATACCTGAACTTTTTGCGCATGGTGATGGAATTTGCAGGGAAACCTTTGAGTTTAAAACCTAGTATTCCTATTTTTTGAAAAATTTCAATGGTTTTATGCAGAATTAAAATAAAAATCGATGTCTGTGAAGCTTCATTCACATTTCGCTCTGCGTCTTCAGGATGGCAGACTGGGTATAACATCATCAAATAGGTTGGTTTACCATGCAACCGACCTGTACTCATGTCCAAGTTCTCCAGCTGCCTGTTATATATCCGATATGTTTCTCTTACCTAACATGGTTCTGCAAATTCTTTATGTTACAGCTTTGCAGGGAAAAGTTTCCACCCCAAACCACAACAGTCAGCAGTTTCCAGGCATCTGTGAATGCACCAAGCTTACGCTTGTTCGCCCTTCATCTGCCTGAGCTGGCACCGGGTCAAACTGGCCCTTGTAACCTCAGTTAGATAAGAAGGCGGCTGTGCCAGTCTGCCCTGCTCAGCCTCTTGTTCTCACAGGTTATAATGAAAGGAAAGGCATTTTTTTCCCTGATAACTTCCATTGTTCTTTGATGTGGATAGACGAGGATGCTTTTATCCTGGCAGCTATTTCAAAGAAACCTTCAATGTTCATCCTGAGTGGAATGTTGCTTCAGGCGTTGCTCAAGTTTTCTTCTTTCTTTCTTCTTTTTTTGGTGTGTTTCTCATTCTGGACGCTCTCATTCAGACTGAACAAAGGACTCCTACGGTTCAAGCATTCCAGGAGGCTCTTGTCTCCTTTTTGAAATACTAAAGTCAAGCAAACTCCAAATCCATCCACACCCTTATGGGTGACTGACGGGAATTTCATCTGTGACTTTTAACATGAGCAGGGTTAGAAAATACAAACACCGATCACAGACAACGTGCGACAGTCTAAACACTGCTTCATCCGAGATAGAAATTCACTTGGTCATAGAAATATGTAGCTTTTCTTCAATATTTATGTCAGAACTTGTGGTTCCCTGATGTTGAATGCCTTGTGGGGGCTGCTCTTACATGCGCAGGGCTGATGTTGACATATTTCAGGCACAGATATGCCTTTTAATGTTCTTTACAAAACCATATTTCACCTGTCGTTTCAGTCTTTTTTCCCCTTCTATTCCCTCCCACCAGTGAGATGACAAGAGACCTGGTTAAGAAGGTGGCATACAAACATTATTACAAAGTACAAAAGCTGACATATGGTATTGTGATTCATGTAAAAGCAATAGCAGAATTGATATTTCTCAAAACAGTAACAAAATAATGTATTTAGCTGCAAACAATGTAATACACTGCATGACTAGTTAACGATTCAGTTTCCAGTATAGAACACTAAATTTTGCCAATAACCACTTCATTATTTTGCATAGAGAAAAGAGAAATAATTATTTTTACATATTTATATAGTATCTTTACTTGATTCATGGTTATAGAACAGTATAATACAGATATAAAAATGATTAAGTTGGAGAGAAAAGTACTGGAAGAAAGGAAGTTTGACTGGGTGGTTCTTGGCTCACTCTGAGAGAGGAGAGGAGGGGGTCGGCCTCTTATGGGCTTATGGGAGGACGCATGGAGAAGCATTCCTCTCATAGTTTCGGGACACCTCTTCAGCCCGCGCATACGTCAGATCAGCTCGGAGTGTATAAAAGGAGATGGGGACTCCAAAAGAGGGAGAGCAAGCACTCACCAACTCACTGCCAGGTCTGGTGTTTGATAGAGAGAAGTTTTTTTGACTCGGGAAAGAAAACTTCAGCTTCTGAGGATGTGGAAAGTCTTTGTTGTTTTAATCCTCTGCGTTGAACTGGTGAGAAATAACTGCTCATTCATAATCTGCTGGTTTAGCTGTTATGAGGAGACCATGTTTGGATGCAAAAAGAACCCCTTTTTATGGGAAATGTCTGATCTCATGTTTTATCTCAGGTATCCGCTTCATGTCCAAAGGACTGTCAGTGCACCACAGACATCCCCAGATGTGCAGCAGGAGTCAGTCTCACGCTGGACGGCTGTGGATGCTGTAAAGTTTGTGCACGGCAGCTCTTTGAGGACTGCAGCAAGACGCAGCCATGTGACCACACAAAGGGACTGGAGTGCAACTTTGGAGGAGGTTATGACTCTGCTAAAGGCATCTGTCGAGGTACAGTGACTGCTGTGCTGTTTTGTGCTTTTCTTTGTTTCTGAATTTACCCACTTTACTCTTTTCATTTCGTATCTCACTACTTTCTTTGTGTCTCTAAAACAGCCAAGTCAGATGGAAGAACGTGTGAGTACAACAACAAGATTTACCAGAATGGGGAAATCTTCCGTCCAAACTGCAAACACCAGTGTACTTGCATGGATGGTGCTGTTGGATGCGTCTCCCTCTGCCCACATGAGCTCACGCTGCCAAAGGTGGGCTGTGCCAAGCCCAGGCGGGTCAAGATACCAGGACGGTGCTGTGAACAACTCGTCTGCCCGGAGGAATCAAAGACAAAGAGCTCCGTGGTTAAGAAACACAGAAAAAAGCACAGCAAAGACAGCAGACTGTCTGAAGACGACCTCACCGACAGGAATGACTTGGCTCCCGTGTGGACAAAGTCTTTACCTGGTGAGCAATATCCTCTCTGGTGACACCTGGAGGCAAATGTAGGAATCATGTGTGAAATTACTAACACAGTGTCATGTTCATGAGATGTCTTGATTTTTCTTGCTGTACCATCTGTCTGATTTTCCATAAACTCTTCTGATCCTCTCTGCAGCTTTCAGGAGTCACCCGATGGGTCAAATGCTGGTCAGGGGAGTCGAATGTGTGTCTCAAACCACAGCTTGGTCCCCCTGCTCCAAATCCTGTGGCACTGGAGTGTCAACCAGGGTGACCAACAGTAACAGCCAGTGCAAACTGGTGAGAGAGACTCGGATCTGTGAAGTTCGCCCATGCAGTCAAACAACATTTACCAAATCCAAGGTAAATTCTGCTTATAATCACATTTTTTGGCATGACTTGACTGAGATACATGCACAAAATTCATTATATAAAATCCTCTCTGAGATCTCTCAGGTTAGGTTTGAAAATATGCTGTTGATGTCTTCTTTCAAACAGAAAGGTCAGAAATGTAACCACACAGAAAAGACTGGCCATCCAGTTAAACTGTCCTACTCAGGCTGCCGTAGTCTGAAAAAGTTCCAGCCAAGGTATTGTGGGTCCTGCTCAGATGGCCGATGCTGCAGGCCTCACCGAACCCAGACGTCATCTGTCCGCTTCCGATGCAGAAATGGGGAGATCATCAGCAGGATGGTGATGACGATTGAGTCTTGTAAGTGTAACCTAAACTGCTCTGGCAGCAACAGAAAGACAGATGCTCGCTACAGACTCTTTAATGATATCCACAAACTGAGAAAGTTTTGAATTCAACAGGAAGAGATAACCCTGTAAGTGTTGACTGACTGAAAAAAAGTGCACTTTGAGGATGCAGACATCTGCAGGATGGATTAACTGAACTATTTTGTTCATGATTTTGCTTCATAACATTGGAGCCTTGTAGTTTGCTTCTTTTTGAAGCAGCTTGTTTTTTGTACATTGTGAAAATTCCTATTTTTCTAGTTAAACCAAAATTCCCATTACACTTTTATTTTATAAACACGTATTTTACATATTTAAGCCTCTACTGACAAGACATGTCACATGACAACATCAAAATGACAAAAACTATGGCAGCTACTACATCAGTCATTACACACATGTCGCCATGTTTCTGTTTCTGATTTACTGTACTCATTTTATTTATAAGGATTAATATGTCATACTTCACTTAATGCATTGTTAGATTTAATTATGGGATATTGTACAATAATCCTGTTCTCTACACTATGGGAAAAGTGTTGGAATATGTCCGAAGGCTGGAAATATAGTCTTTATGTGTGTTGGCCAATTTATTGCCAAACTGTCAATATTGTTTTAATTTCTCAGAAATAAACACATTAAACAAATTCTATTCAGTTTTTATTATTATTATTATTATTATTATAATAGCTTGTACTCACTTTCCTTTTTCATTACTATCGACCCTCTTGTGACTCACTTCTTGTGAAATGAAGCTTAAATTGAATATAATATAATAAAATAGAGGTTCTCAGGGGAGTCAGTTGTGACAATTTTCAGTAGGAAATGAACTATACTGTTTCAGCTTCATCTGGCTGACCCACTTCTGGGAGTACCTGCATGTCACTGGATAGTTTAGGGAATGAGTGTACTGTAAACCCCAGAGTGGTTTTCCTGCTGCTGGGCAGATGCTGGCACAAGCCGCAGAATTTTGCTTTATGAGAATGTTACAGGGCATACAGAGATGATCTAAACCTTCCATAGTGAAATGCAGAACAGAGGGCAATCGTTGAGTGAACACTGTTTGACAGTGTTTGATCAATATGTCATTTCCTTATGAATGTTTGACTGGTATGAGTTTGTGCGAATGCAAATATTCAGGGATTTTCCATCCAATGGAGTTTATACATTGATTAGTCTACTGTGTGTGACCCTCAGAAAATCTTTTCAAAACATGCAACAGTGAAACCTCTGTGCTTGTTAATTGGCTCAGGGAAAGAAAAACAAACAAAAGAAGACAAATGGGTCATCCAAACTCATTTGAGTCTAATAAGGACATAAACTCAGGGTGTGTCCATCATGGTGTTGAATCGTGATACCAACCGAACTGCCAGAAGTAAGTGTATTTTCCAGCAAACAGCAGAGAAAAGCAAATTCCCAAAGTGTGCATAGAATTACGTAAACGGGCAAGACCATGAGAGTGAGAACAAGAGCAAAGGGAAAAACAGGGCTATTGACGCACGCAAAGATGAACTGGTTCCATCCCCTGACGCAGAGCACAATAGAGCTTTGTGTCTGAGAACTTGAGAGGAGCACTGCTCGCTCAGGGGGAATACGTCCACACCAAGGCCACATCAGAGCCTGGACACAGGTCTGGGCTCATGGTAGTTTATCGCCATAGATACAGTAAGGGACCACAAGAAACAACAACAGTTAAAGATCCAAGTACAGCACAAAACAAAGTTTTTTAGGTAAATCATGCTGCAGCAGATACCTGTGTTCTCTGTGTAAAACCTTCCATTACAAAAGCATGCCAGACACACCAGCAAGAGAGTTTCAAGTGGTTTGGAAAAATCCCAGCGTTGCAAGTATCTCAGTAATTATGTTTGCAACCCTGAAGGCATGAGCTTCACAGATGACAGCTAAACAATTGATTTTCAGCATCATTCATCTCAATCCAGCTGAGGATCAGAACATAACGGCGTTTATTATACATCAGTTTTGGTTTCAGCACCAGCAGGTTAGCAGGAGCACATTTGATGTACGTCTTGCATTTAAATGCAGCACCAAGGAAACTGTGGTTTATTCTGTCACAGGTAAACTTGGCATTGACCTGTGCACCCACATAATATTTGGTTATCAACCACTACTTGCACCGATCAACAATTATATTCACTATTAGGTTTGTGTATGTACAGCCTTAAAATATAGACAAAGAAGTTGGATCTGGAGCCAGTTGCACAAATCTTAACATGCTCTTACTATGTGTGTCACACAGAACCCATTTAGTAGCGTCTAAGCCTGTAGACCACATGCGCACTGCATTGTGGGTAAATTGAGACAATCGACAGAAGATAAAAACTGGTCAATGAGAAAGCTCAGTTTAGTGGTGAGTGTCTGGAACATCATTTTATTTTTATATTTATTTTTTGATTAATCATTTTAATCAATGAAATACAAAATTACTCAGAGCCCAACATGAGATCCAGTTAATACCCAAATCCCAAAGGTTTTTAAATCTAAAGTGACAAAGACAATATAATACTGTAACAAATCCTTATGTTTTTGTAACTGGAACCAAAGAGCCAGACTAATAACTTTGTGAATTAATCAATATTTAAAATTGTTGGTAATTAATTTCCCCACACAGATCTGCAGTTTTAAGGCTCTCAGACAAACAAAAGAATTGCCACATTGTTTCAGGTTAACTAAATGTATCTGTGAAGACATAACCACAGTTATCTGTTACCACCTCCCAACTCATCCTAGCTAGATGGCTAGCTATACTTTCAGTAATTCTAAATAAGTTGATCAGAAACACTTTCTGATAATTGCCTTTATCATAAAGATGCTTTTAAACTGAATTTATGCAACTGGCTCCTCGCCATATGGGGATATGACATAGTAGCACCAAGAGTTCACAGTACAAAATTTGCATTCACATCATGTAGCGTCTCGTGGGTGATGAGCTAAAAATAGGTGTCAAAGCCTCTCACATTTACAGCAGATTTCCCTGATACCTGGAAGAAAAAGTCCCTGATTGTCTGAAGGTTGAAATACAAGACCAAAGATAGCCAAAGGGTGTCAAAAATACACTTTCACTTCCTCTAAAAGTCTCATTCTCATTTTAAATAAATTATAAATAACAACATTACACATAAAGAAAAAAATATTGCAAATCCTTAATTATTTCAGAAAATATGAGGATCCACAAGTTGATGTTTGCAGTCCCTCATCAAACATGGTCTTATAAGAGTTTTTGAGAAAATCCACATAATTCTGAATGCTTTGCTTGTGACTCTCTGATTGGTCCAGGCTGAGTTGCAGGTCCTTCAGACGCACTTCAAATTGCTTCTCTGCCTGCAGATTAAGATATGAGCAGGATTTTCCTCATTTTAACGAATCTAAAGTCACATCAGGAATAAATTCAGTACAGTCTGAGCCTGCTCACTGACTTTCATTTGCTTTACACACTCAAGAAAAGTGCAGTACTCACAGTGAGCTTGCTCTGGTGAAGAAGCCTCAGCTCGTTGTCCCTTCTACTCTTCTCGGCTTCAAGCTCCAGGAGTTTGGTCTGAAGGGCCTGTTCTCTGGAAACAGCCTGTTCTTTGACCTTGTTCACCTGAACGAGTGGAAAATACTTTAAATCATCTGACAATGTCCAACCCATTACTTCTGGAAACACCTACAGCAGCCAAGATTCTGCATCAATAGCAGCAATTGCTATTACACCGGCCGTTTCAGAAACTGAACATCCTGTTTAATGTTAATTAGTGTCACAACAGATATGTCCTTAAATAAAATTATTATAATACAAATACTTTAAAAGCTAAAAACTGATATAGAATGTATATATAGAAAACAATAAAACTGAAATGAATTAAGCTTGAATGTCTTGCAGCTGTACCTGTTGTTTAACGTCAGATAAAGCCGCTTCGAGCTGCCGGCTGAGTGCCTGGCACTCTGATGAACGCTGATCCAGCTGCCGGTTACTGTAGCCCAGAGCTTCCTCCTGAGACGCAAGCCTCCGTACCAGCTCCAGGTTCTCCTGCTGCAGCTTGTCCATCTGCCTACAAACACGCGTCAGAACATTTATGTTTTTCAGACTGTACAAAAGAAACAAGCATGTGACATCTAGAGAACACACACCAGAGGAAGTCTTACTTGTGTAGAGAATTCACTTTCTCTTGTAGCTGCAAATTGGCCTCATGAATGGACTCTTTCATCTCCACAGACGATCTCAGCAATTTTGTCTGACTCTCCATCTAAGTATGGAAAATGTAAAATCCAGAATCACCGCTTTTGGTAGCAAGTGAATGGAGCCAATAAGAGGCTATCACTTCACATGCAAAACTGCAGACAGCAACTGCCCATTTAATGCCATTTGCCACAATCTTGCAAACACAAAATGGGCAGTTTTCAAGATACCAATTCGTCATTGCTGATGGAAACGTAGGTGATTCACAGCACGAAACACTCACAGATGGGAACGCAGGAAAGGGTGGTTGTAATCTAAATGATTCTGCTGCAATCATATATATATTTTAAAGTACAAACATCCAAACAAACTCACAGCAGGACAAGATGCACATGGGGTTAGACTACCACCTAGTGGTCAGATGGAGGTAAATTACTGCGTTTTTCATTCTCTGACCACCGCAGCTCATGTCGCACACCTTAACCTGTAGTTGCCTAATGGACTCTGACTTTTCTGAGCACTTCCTCTCTGAGCGTCGCAGGTTCTCCTGGCACTCGAAGAGACTCTGCTCAGCTGCACTCAGTAACTCGGGGTAAGACTTCAGCTCCTCCAAACGCCCCTGCAGCTCCTGCCTCACCTGGGCTCCAGAGGAGGGCAGAAGGAGTGGGGTGTTGGGATTAGACAGAATATTAGCCTAAGGACTCATCACACCTCTTAGAAAGACGTTCACAGATGTGTGTAATCCTTTAAGCGCGCAGAATGTGCCAAGATTCAACTCAGGCTGCACTTTAGAGTTGTTAGTTTAAGTGTTTAGTTGCCTAGAATTACTGTAGGAAAGTTGGTAGTTAGCAGGTCCACGTGCGACATGTGTCATGCAGCTGAAAAAGTAAAAGTTAGATCTAATATCTCATCACTAACTGGTCATTCAACAGCAGGAGGAACAGTGCGGCAGAGCTGAAGATACTGGAAAAAGCACAACAGTACTTTTTGAATTTGTTATTAAAAGAACAAAATAAGAAAGAAATGAGTCACTAAATATATACATATTCAATATCGTATTGAAGTAAAAACTTTCAGAAAATATGGTAAAACTCCACACTGAGAGTTGGCAGGTTACCATCTCAACCTCTGTATCTTTCCCATCTCGCGTCTTCTCTGCCTCTCTTAAAAGATATGCATGCTTCATCCTCAGATCATCAAGCTCAGCTTGAAGCTCTGCAACCTAGAAAGAAAACAGAGAGCTTTGTAGTCAAAGCTGCTTTGTCCTTCCCTTCAAATGGCAAACTAGTATTATTGGTGAATCACTCATTCAGCACCTTGAAGAGACAACATTCAGTGTTACCATTTAGAATTAGAATAAATCACTAATGCTTTTGTTTTCCAAAGCCCTTTTCAAAATGCTGTTTGTTGCCTGAGGAAGGACTACAAACAGTCCAAACAGTAAAAATAAGAAATGAAAGTGTTAAAAGGGCATAAAGTATGACTAATTTATGGCATAAGAAGGATCAATGGATTAACTGCTGCCTTGAAAAAAGCACAACAGTACATGTTCTGAAAATGTGGTATTTTGCTTTGCGTTCTCAGGCATGATGTTGACTGCTTTCTTCCTAACAGTGTTAAAAATATATTCAGACAACAGAATTATATTAACATGCAACCTGCTGAGGGAACCCCAATCTTCCAGATTGGATCCCTAAATATGAACAGGTAAAATAGTAGATAGGGAAATAGTAAAAGTGATGAGCAGGTGTTAACCTGATGCTGGCACTGTTCAGCTTGATGTTTCCTCTCTTGAGACACAACGGTCTCCTCTACCAGGGCAGACTCACAATCCGCCAGCTGCTGCTCCAACTGAGCAACAGATGCCTGCAACCACACAAACATCAAAATATTGTTAGAGATAGATAAAAAGCAGAGAGGGGATGTTTTTAGACTTTCTTGAGGATATGACAGACGTGCACAAACATAAGAAGCCAGACAGACTGGCAGCTGTTTGTCTGTCAGCTGCCTGCAGATTACTCAACGGCTGGATGGATAATTATGAACATATTTATATTTATAAATTAAACATTTTATGGCCAACTTTTACAGTAACGATTCTTAAATGCTAACTGATTAGCAGTTTATACCTTGAGAGCTGCATTACTGAGACTGAGCTCATCATTTTCAGCACTGAGCTTATCAACACGTTGCATCACAGTTTCATTAGCAGCAGTGAGCTCGTCCTTCTCCTTCTGCAGCCTCGCTGTCATATCTGCAATTTGACTTCATTGAAAAAAGAACACATTTAAAATTCATCAGTGGAAATTAGCAGTGGCTATACATATTCTGATTTCCTCTAGGAAAAAGTGGGGAGTAAAAGGGGAAACAACCAACCTTTTCAGCAACTCAGTTTGAGCTACAAGTTTGTCTGTCTCATTCGACATCTGCTCCTTTTGTCGTCTCTTGGAGTCTCTTTCTGAACGGGCGCTGGCCAGCAAAGCATCCTGTTTGCCGACCAAGAAAGAATTTCAAAGCAAGATCTTGAGCAACGTGACTTTTTTAAAAAAAAAAAAGATTTTTGATGTTATACCTTCTCCTTCAATTGCGCATAACATTTCTCAATTGCAGCTTCAAATCTCTCAGCTCTCAGTTTCTGTGCTCGGGTGGCTTTCTTCAGAGATTCTTTGTCCTGTGCTGCCTTCTCAGTCAAAGAGGTGATGCAGCCTTTCAGATCATCAATCTCCATCTTTTGCTCAGTCAGGGTTCTTTCCAAAGTCTGGAAAAGACAGCATACCCATAAGGATATCTCATAATATTTGACATTTTATTTAGAGCTGTTTGTCTGGGGAGAAGTAGGCTGATAGAGAGGTGTTTTTACCCGTAGCTGTACAGTCAGGCGATTGTTTTCAGCTTCCTTGTTGCGTAACTGCCCCTGCAGGTGAGCACGAGTCGCCTCCGCAGACTTGGTCATGTGAACTGCACTCTTTATGTTCTCCTGAAAGGACCACAGGAGGCAGATACTTTAAACCACATTCAATATCCTGTGCACTGTTTTAAGAGTCTGCAAAGACAGCTTTTTTTAAAATGTCTGCTGTGCTCACCTGCTCTTCTCTCCGCAAATCCATCAATTCCTCCACTCTTCTTTCTGTCTCACTCAGATTTCTTTTTAAATGCTTTAGGAGAGAAATGACAGCCTTCAGTACGCGAGTTGAGACTGAAATGTGCATAATTTAGAAATCTCCTGCAACAAAATTGCATTCAGTTATCACATTAAAGTTAGTTGCAAATGTGGCTATACTGGGTGACACGGCTTTGGCATTAATGTGACCAGCTGTTACCACTAGCATACAGTGCATAAGATTAACCCAGATTAACCTTTTTCACAGACTAAATCTTCGCCAGAAATTTAGCACAAAGCTCAGTGCACTTGCACTTACATTAAGGGTTTTCTTTTGACTTGCTGCATAAATGTAATGAAACGCTCACCTCATTTTCACTCTCAGCTTGTGTGATCTTATTCAGTAAGATGTCAACTTGGTGGTCAGCATCAATTCTTTCAGCCTACATGAAAAGACAAGTGGTTGTTTTACAGCAAATTAAAAGGAAAAAAAACTACTTATCAAGACAAATCTACCAAACCTAAACCAGACCCCTGGCTCAATGAGACAACAAGAGGCCTACGGCGGCGCTGCAGACAGGCAGAACGCAAGTGGAAAAAGGACCAACTACATGTTTCTTTGGGAATCATGCGAGACTGTCTGACTGAATATCAGCAGGGTGTGAAACAGGCAAAAGCCCAATACCTGTCCAGCATCATTACAAACAATTCCAGTCATCCTAGAGTGTTGTTCCACACAA